>CM062809.1:225202430-226667430 GCA_031772625.1 Pinus tabuliformis
ATTGTTTTGTGCTATTTCTATTATCCAACCCAAATTGGATAAACGAAGCAAGGGATGAATGAAACAAGACGCAGAATTGTGGCCACATATTCAAAAGTTGCAAAAGATCCCAATTCAAACACTATTGCCAGAAATTTAAGAGGAAGGAAAGATCATATTGGAACCTGGAGCAGTCACAGAAACAAGAACCCGAAAGCTACGAAATCGATCAATTTCAGAGTATCTCATCAAGTGGAAGAACTTACTGATGAAGATTCCACATGGAGGACAAGAATTTTAAAACATAAGCATCAAGAACTACTCAAGTGTTGAGGACAACACTTTTTGAAGGAGAGGGGCATGTTAGGCCCCTATACTACTAGTGTAACCCCTTATTGTTTAGATACCAATCCCTTATTATATTGAATACCTTGTAGTGCCCATATTGTTACTATTTGTGCCCCATAGAAGCCCAATATTGTTATTATTGTGCCCTTACATTATTATTGTTATGTCGGCTCTGATTATATTATGACCCCTTAGACTCCTATATATATAAAGGAGATATTTTCATTTGTATCATCCAAGAATTGTTCATTTGTGTAATGTAAAGGAGGTTTCCTCCTCGAAGAGGCTTATTTCTAAGGTGTTCATCTATCTTTTCTATCTTTTTGTGAGTTGGTTTCATAACACTCACTCAGCCATGGGAGTAATGGTTTGTACATCAATGTACAGTACCACCGCCCCCCACATGCTTGAGGCGATGGGTGCGATGGCCCTGTGCATGTGGCATGTAGTGTACAAGGGAAAGGTGGCAGAGGGAGTAAAGACAACAATAGTTTTGGTAATAAGGAATGAGGGAAGGTTGGTGGTGTTCGAAACATTTGCGAGCTCAAAGACAGGTGCATCGAGCGGGGACTGTGGCATTACCATCTACAACAAGCCTACCAACTATGCACGAAGGATAACGGGTATGTATTCAGGCATATTTATGCTCTCGTAATGTTGACCTTCTTTGGTTTTAGTATGGGGGTGAGGGGAGGAAGTATGGGGGAGAATTGCAGAATTGATAAGCACTGGAGGTGTGGGCTGGTGGCATATGTTTGGCTTTGTGTTTGTCTCTCACACTTGTTTGACATGCTATCTATTTCACTTTGCTTTGAAGTTTTCCTTTCGTGTATGGGAATTCTACACTAGGCCAAGGGCCAATTTCTGCAGTTTGCAAGAGTCCTACTAGTAAAGATAGGGAGATGAGCCTTGGAGGTAGAGTTGGTTGACCCATATTCATGCTAGGTGGTAGCCTCTTCTTTAGGTCCATGCGTAGTCACAGTGAGGTAGGTTGCAACCCAGACATGAGGGAGAAGGTTGAGAATTATGGGTGGGAAGTCTGGCAAGGTGATGGCATAGGCTATGGCTGGAAACTTGGCGATAGCCGCACCATGGGGCTCAAAAATGGGTGGAAGATTGGGTCGTTCCTCCTCTCGCATCCTGGGTAGAGGGTCAAGGGTATGATAGCCAAGGTTGGCAGATAGTTGGTAAGCGGTGGTGTTTAGCAACCTGGAACCAAGGGGAAACAACACACTGAATTGAAGCTGAGAAGAGGTGGCTTAAGTGCAATGCATCTGATGGGGCTAGTTGTGGGTTGGCCCCATCTGGGGAACTGATCTACAACCCCAAAATGTTGAGCATTAAATCTAACAGAGGTGGGTCTGAGAAAGGCAGGCTGGTGTGCGGTACTCCTACCACCTGTGTGAAAGCTCGTTGTCGTATTTTGTTGAATAGTAATTGGCCTATTGTTTGTTGCAACGAGTAGGGTGGAGGTAGAAAAACCATGGCTCGTCCTGCAAAAACCCATGTTCGTGGAAGGATATCCCATGCGACTAGAAAGGACACGGAACCGGGCACGTCCGAGGGACACAAAGGCAGAAAATAAGTTGAAAGGCTTATAAGTGAAGCGACATTTGCCTACCGTGAAGGCACCAATGAGGAAATTCAAAAACTGTTAGAGAATTAGGAAGAGGAAATAAAATAGGAGAGTGAGACAAACATGGACATAAAGAATTGGAGAACCCTCATGCTAGATCCTGGAAACACGTTTCACCCAGTTCAAGCAAACTCTCTACCTGTACTGGTTGATGAAGAGTCTGTTGGTAAATCTATGGAACAAATTTCGGTGGGCATGGTTGTCATTGTCCAAGGCATGCCAAATTACAAACAGGAATTCCAACAAGTGCAGTTCCAACTGCACAAACATGATGTTAAACTTGGCCCATTGAGAGGCACCTGCCTTGTATACTAGTTCAGACTGAGATGCTGGGGAGGAATGTCAAAGATCCAACGCCTATGGAATCTGCTTCTACTGAGCAGCATGAATAGATAGTCGACTTTTATGGTTTTATTTATATATGCGAATAACTTTTATATTTCCTTATTAAATTATGTATGTATGTAGAACTCTAGAGAATGGACAAGAATCTGAGACTTATATAGGTTGGATAGAAAGATTGATTTTTTTTTGTTTCTGGATGGCATACAATGCGGATAGGTGGCCAACACACTTGGTTTCCCATTGGGCAAGTTGAGGCCACTTAGCCAATATATGTGGTGTAAGTTTGCTTCATAATTAATGAAAAAAGGAGGATCTACCAAGCTTACAAAAAAAAATATTATTAATAACAAATATTATGATATCAATTTTAAATTAAAAATAGTATTAATAGTTTCTGAATTTAGGCTTCTGTGATCTATATTACAATTGTTGAGCTATCTTTCAGTAAAAATCACATGGGAAACTTTTTGTCTACGCTAATGGTCTCTACATTGATCTCTTTATTTAATTTGGTGCCATCATCTTAATCTCCATCTTGTCTTGACAATGAACCACACTAGATATTCGAAACACGTCGAAAAAGGGTTTCCCATGTGATTTTCACGAAAAGATATCTCAACAATAGTATTAAGAGTTATTAATATCTACGAAAATTATTAATAACAAAAATTATAATAAACAAATAAATAATTTAAAATAAATTTAATAATTTTTATTAAATGTATATATTTTAAATAATTTTTTAATAATATTTAAATGCATAATTTGAATATGTTTTAAAAAATTATTTTGTTTTGATATTTTGTTTAAACTAAAAATCACTACACAAATATCTAAAAATCATGAATGAATATTGCAACTATATCCATAAATTATGACATAAAATATGTAAGGCAATTATCCACATGGCATCATATTATGCAAAGGCTACAACAAGACCCGAAGTTATGGTCTAATCAAATGCTTAAAAAATAGTTTTTTAATAATATTTAAAAATAAACATTTATTTTTCAAACATTATAATTTGCATTTGTCAATGTTAAACTAATAGTATTCAACATACAATTGTTAAGTCCTACCTTAATAGGGACTAATAATGATTCCATAACCATAATTAAATTTGATTAATAAGCACATAAAAAGATAATACTTAGTATAAACTCACAATATAACAAGATTACTAACCGTGGATGTTCAACCCCACTTTACCATGGATATTATTAACTTGTAAATAGATTTTGTTATAATACCATGGGCCAATACTATGGCTTATCAATGCCACATGCCTAGAAACCATAACTCATTTCACAATCAAAAAATAAAATGTAAAATATATTAGACCTAATATATATCATTGATTACACAAAGTGATAATTCTCGATCATATGGAGAGAGAGAGAGAGAGAGAGAGAGAGAGAGAGAGATGTGGGGGGGGGGGAGAGAGGGAGGAGGGAGAGAAAGGGGGAGAGAGGAATTGGGAGAGATAAGGATAAGGGGGGGGAGAGGAAGAAATGGGGTTGGAGGGAAGAGAGAGGGAAGAACAAAAACATCGAGAGATAGAGGTGGAGAGATAGAGGAGTGACAAGTTAGAGATGGAGGGAGAGTGAGCGAGAAGGAGAGGAGGGAAGAGAGAGAAGGACAAGAGAGAAGTGAAAGAGAGAGAGAAGGACAAGAGAGAAGCAAAAGAGAGAGAGAAGGAGACACAAAGATGGAGTGGGGAGAGATAAGGAGAGAGAGGAGGAGATAGGGAGGGAGATAGAGGCAGAGTTGGAGGGCAAAGAGAGAGAGAGTGATGGAGGGGGGAGACAGAGGGAGCAGAGAAATGAGAAAAAGAGAGAAAGGAAGGAAAAGAATGGAGAAGAGAGATGGATTTGAGGGGGAGAGAGAGTGAGGTTAGAATAAAAACATAAAGAGAGAAAGGTAGAAAGAGAGAGAAGGGAGTGACAAGAGATAGATGGAGAGAGAGTGATGGAGAGAGGAGAGGAGGAGGGAAGGGAGAGATACAGAGAGAGGGAGGGAGGGAGAGAGAGAGAGATGGAGTTGGAGCGGAAAAGAGAGAGAAGATAGAAGGGAAACAGAAAAGGAAAAGGTGGAGAGAGAGAGAGAAAGAGTGTGACAAGGGGGAGAGAGAGAGAGAGAGAGAGTATGTTTTGGGGGATGAGATAGAGAGACAAAGGAGAGATGAAGGGAGATAGAGAAATAGACGGAGGGCGAAGAGAGGGAGGAAGAGAGGAAGAGGGAGAGATAGATATATATGGAGAGAGAAAACATGTGTGTTTGGGGGGTGGGTGAGATAGAGAGACAAAGAAGGAGAGATGGAGGGAGATATAAATATAGATGGTGGGGGGTAGAGGGAGGGAAGAAGAAAGAGACACACAAAGACAAATACAAATATTATATAGTATTATATAATATTGAGAATTATTAATTATAAAGGAAGAGGAAGTAATTGATCTGAAATGGAGCATATTAGTAATGTTGTGCTAATTCTCCATTCAAAATAAAACCCAAGATGCTTATCATTTGCTTATCAAGTGCTTAAGGCTTCACCATTTTTGCTTAATTAACTGATTCCCATGAGAGTTTCTTATGTAAATGTTATAAACAATTTAACATAAGACATATGTTGAACAAAAGGAAAATAAAAACAAAGAACATCAAAATACAACACATAACACAGGGATTTGATGAGGAGTTCACCCCTCCTAAGCTATGTCTCCTTGGTCTAGCTTCCAATGCTTGGGCCTCTCTATTATGCTCAAAATTACAACAAAAGTTTGTTCACAATGCTCAAATGCCTCTAAAACCCATCTCAATGAGTTGAGAATCCTAAAAAATGTTATCTAGCCTCTTTTTGCAACTAATTTGGTGAAAAACTGAAGAAGTTATGGCTTCTCTTAGTTTTCCCACTATTTGTTCCACAATTTGCTCCACATCCGGCATGATCCTACAAATTAGCCCCAAAAACGTGCTAACTGAGCGAAAATTTCATCGCGCAATAGGCCATAGTCTATCGACCAAATTGCAAATCGCAATTGGCAAGGACCGACAGGCTTAAGGTCTGTGAAAACGGCGGTGATGTGTCATTGCGATGTGTGCAGACCCGACGGGAGTATTAACCAGGGCCTATAACCTTATCGCATCTGGGATATCGTGATCGGCAGAAAACCAACAATCTTATATATATGCGGGACTCTGCCATGTTTGCGATATGCGATTGCAATATTGCATCGCAACCTGGTACCTTCCGGGGGTCAATTCTCTGTAACGCTAACCCTTTGTCGATCTTCGATTGTGATCACATCGCAACCCGATACCTGCCAGGGTTGATTTCTGCAATGCCTTCCCTATTGCGAAGTGTAATTGCGATTTATCGCATCGCAACCCCGACCTTGCTTGGGGATGATTCTTTAACACGACCCACCCACAACATGTGATTTGTGATATATGGGGGTCAATGGCGGCCTGCCACTTGATGCCTCCTCATTCGCTGCAAGACCTTGCCACATCATCTAATCCTACCATGTAAGCAAGTCAAATCTGAACTTTGACTTGATCTAAATTCTGCAAACAAGCTTGAATTTGAGTTTCGTTCGCACCGTTGGAATCAAAATGATGAACTCTTCGATGTAAAGCTAAGTTTAATAAAATTCTGGCACTTTGATTTTTGAGCATGATTTTGAGCACCTAATCACTCCTCCCCACTGGAAGCCTTTTAGACCCCAAAAGATTATATTCAATTATTGAACAGATGAGGGTACTATTCCCTCACCTTCCCCTCTTGAATCCATTTGGCCTTTGATGGATTTGTACCTTTGAGACCCACTCGAAGATAATCAACATTTCCCCTCTTTGATGACCTCATTCTTCTGTCAAGTATGGTGTCTTGCTGAAACTCATCAAGAAATTCTGGAGAAAAATCTTCAATTGATGGAATTTGTACACTTTCTCCTTAATCTTCAATTAAAGGAGACTCATACAATAGAAAATTTTCAACATTAAAAACGGAATAAATTTGCATATATGAAGGCAAATCAAGCTTGAAAGCATTATTACCAAACTTTTCCAGAATTTTAAATCGACCATATGGATTGGTTTCAGGATTTTACCTTCACCTTGAAGCCTTTCCTTGCTAATGTAAAGCCAAACTTCATCACCTACTTGAAATTGATGATCCACATGATGCTTATCGTGCATTGCCTTATCTCTTTTTTAGTTGTTCTTGAACTATTTGGTGAATCAACTGAATTTTCTCAATGAATTTCTTTGCC
Organism: Pinus tabuliformis; assembly: GCA_031772625.1. NCBI lineage: Eukaryota > Viridiplantae > Streptophyta > Pinopsida > Pinales > Pinaceae > Pinus > Pinus tabuliformis. The sequence goes on from CM062809.1 coordinate 225,209,010, forward strand.
TTGTCTATGTCACTATGTCCATCTACAACTACATATTTCTCAAAGATGAAATCCAAAGGCGATTTAGGAAGATAACCAAGACATTCCTCAAAATGTGAAGTTAGAGTAGAAGATTGTTTTGCTCAATTGTAAGCATGATCAATATAATGCAACTATTCATCCCACAACTTAGGATGCTTGCTGCAATATCCGCTTAGAAAATGAATAATTGTCGTGTTAACCACTTTAGTTTGACCATCTATTTGTGAATGGAAGGTTGTACTTTTCTTCAACTTGGTGTCCATCAAGTTCCATAAATTTGAACAAAAATTCCCAACAAATCAGGAATCACGATCACTTACAATAGAAGTAGGTAATCCAAAATGAACCCATACATTTTGAAAGAAAAGTTGAGTTGTTTGTTCAGTTGTAATTTGTTTTTTACAAGGCATTAATATGCACATCTTGTTGAACCTATCCACAACTACATACAAATAATCATGACCTTTTCTTGATAAAGGAAGACCTCCTACAAAATCCATAGAAACACTCTCCCATGGACGTGAAGGCACTGGAAGTGGTGTGTACAATCCTAGTTTCCTATTACTAGGCTTATTGACTGCACACAATGAACAACCTTTGATAAAATGTGACACACTTTCAAGCATACAAGGCGAGTAAAAATACCTCTAAATATTTGCCACTATTTTACTTACACTGAAATGTCCAACAATAAGAGAAGTGTACGCTTTGCTTGTGACATTTACTCTCTCTCCTTGTGGAACAAAAAGTTTTCCCAATTGATACAACAGATTATCATGTACATGGTAGTCTAATTCCTCAACTTGGTGGCGTTGACTCAAGTTTGAATATACCTCTTGAAAGTTAGCATCATGTGTGTATTGTTCAACATAGCTTTCAGGCAAAACAAAATGATTCTTGAGTAAAATGGCTACATTAACAACTGGTCTAGAAACCATATCAACAACTCTATTATAAATATTTTTCTTGTACCTGATCACCAAGTGGAAATTTTGTAAGAATCCCATCCAACAGAAGTGCCTTGATTGCTGCAATTTTGTTTGAGATTGCAGATATTACAAAGGTTGATGATCGATGTGAATAATGGTCTCTTTTCCCATTAAGTAATGCTTTCGTTTCTTCAAAATTTGCACCGATGCGTAAAGCTATTTATCATATGTAGGATAGTTAATAACAACACCATTAAAAATATCAGAATGAAATGAAATGGGCTTACCATGTTGTAAAATAACTGCACCCATGGCATAGTCACTTGCATCTATTTGTATTTCAAATGGTTGTTTCAAATCTAACAATGCTAAAACTGGGGCTGAACTAATCTTTTGTTTTAAAGCATCGAATGCTTTTTGTTGTTTGCCTCCCCACTTCAAGACAACCTTCACGCTGGTCAAAGCATGTAGTGGAGCTGATATGGAAGAGAAATTGGCAATGAAATTCCTCAGTACTGCGTTGCTCCCAGAAAACTCCTTACTTCTGTGACTTATTTGGGGATTGGCCAATTCACAATGAACGAAACTTTAGAGGGGCCAATCTTCAGCTCACCTCCTCTAACTATGTGGCCCAAATACACTAAGGAAGTTTTCCTGAATTCACATTTAGACATCTTCAAAAATAACTGTTCTTTTTTCAATACATCCAACACTTTCCTCACATACTTGACATGCTCTTCTCACGATTTGTTGAATATCAAAATATCATCTAAATAGACAATTACAAACTCATCAAGAAAGGATCTTGAAACATCATTCATGACTCTCATGAATGTAGTTGGATCATTGCAAAGATCGAAAGGCATAATCAGCCACTCAAACAATCCTTGTTTGGTTTTAAAAGTAGTCTTCTAAATATCCTCCTCAGCTATTCTAACTTCATGATATCCACTTCTCAAGTATAATTTAGTGAAATATTTTGCATTCTTCAACTGATCTAGAAAATCATCTATTCTGGGAAGTGGGTATCGATTCTTTATGGTAATTTTATTCAAATCTCGATAATCTACACACATGCACCAGGTTCCATCTTTCTTGGGTACCAAAACAATTGGTGAACCACATGGCGAAGTAGAGGGACGAATTATACCTTTATCTAACAATTCCTAGACTTGTTTCTTAATTTCTAAACTTTCCAGAATTGACATTAGATACATACCAATATTTGGGAGTGGACAGTCTTGCTGTAGCTAAATTTCATACTGAATTCCCCTCTTTGGTGGCAATCCATTTGGTTATTGAAACACATCTCCATATTGATTGACCACATCAACCAATTTGGATTTTAGCTTCACATCACAACCTCCAAAGGATTCACGCTATGTGTCATTCTTCTGCTTGATCATAAGGAGCACGAGATTATTGCTGAAATTGACCAATCACTTCATTTTCCCCGTGCTTGCTAAAGACAAATTAAGATTTCTATGATGGGCTCTCACAATATACTCCACTCCATCTTTGAACAAATGATATTTGTTCTCAAATCTATGGAAAATGGCTTTCCGGTCATATAGATACGGGCTTCCCAACACAATTCCAGAAATATCCAATGAAACTACATCTAATTTGACTTCATCAACGAAATTGGTAGTAATAGAAAACCTAAAAATGCATTTCCTTGTGACCTGAAGATTTGCATCCTTGGTTATCCAACCCAATGGATATGGTTTATGATGAGGCATGGTTTCCAGATTCAACTTCTTGACCAAGTCTGTAGAAATTAAATTTGCCTGGGATCCACTGTCAAACAACATATCAATCTTGGTGTGTTTGGAAATAACTCTGATATGGAACAACTCAATTATGTTTTCTTCATTTGAAGTGTTGTTGTATTTATTTGTTGCTCTGGTGCTTGCCACAACTTCCTCTTTAGTGACTGTGGCTGCAATCTTTGTTTCATCACCTAAGTCGGAACCCAAGTCTTGTTGTACAACAACATTTGCCTTCTGTTTCCCTTTATTATTAAATTTCTTTGGTCTTAATTCAGGATGAAGCTCCCAACAACGCACTTCATCATGGCCCTCTTTGGAACAATTTTTGCACACAGGTTTCTCCCCTTTTTTCTTAACACAAACATTTTTCTTATGCTTTCCTTTAGATTTATTTCCTTTTTCACCACTTTGGAATGACTTCTTAACTTCTTCTTGTACATTTTCCCCTCTTGCTTCGAGGTGTGTAGCTTGAACACATACCTCATCAAGATTCATGGGATTAAACATAAGAATGGTGTGTTGAAGATAGCTATGCAAACCTCCTATGTATTTCAACAAAGTATCTTGTGACTGCAAGTCTACTCCTAGCATAAGAGCTCTTCTCCTAAACTCCTGAGTATACTCTTGCACATTTTGACCTTTTAACTGTCTGAAATTTTTCCAATTCATGATATATTTTTGCATATGAGCTAAAGGGTAGAATTGTATTTTTATAGCAACAATGAAATCAGACCAAGTAATAGATATCTTACCATGTTTTTTGATCTCGTCTTGAGTCCTTGCTTCCCACCAAATGAGTGTTGCACCCTCCATTCTCAATGAAGCCAACTGAATTTTGATATCATCCTCTTGAAGGTTCTAAATTCTACAATACACCTCCAACTGACGAATCCAATTATCAAGCTTCTTTGCATTCACTTCACCATTATACATGGGCAACTCGAATTTAACATCAAGTTTAAGTAGAGGTGATTTTCTAGCTCCTTTTGAAGAATGATGATGAGTATGAGTAAGGGTTGTATTAGTGGAAGAGTGTGAAGATAGTTGTGAAGAATAATATGAAGAAGATGGTGGAGATGGTGGAGATTTGTCTTCATTCCCATTAGCTCCTTTTCCATTACCTCCTCCTAAAGATCCTTCTCCTTTGGGAGGTTTGGAACTTTCTCCTTGCCACCTGTTATTCCTCTCTTCATAGAAGACCCTCACCATCTCTGTCATATCAAAGAAAGCCTTTCTGAAGGTCTTCTCATCTTTTGTCATCTTTGTAGGTTCTCCTTCATGAGACATGATCTCTGAAGTCTCAACTACAACTTGAGGTTGAACTATTGTTGAGGACTTTGGCAACCTTTCTCTTCTTCCCCTTGACCCAACTTCATGGATTTCAACCAACTTTCCTTCACCTCTTTTGAGTTTTAACCTTGTTATCATGACACAAAACTAGCAAACAATTAAATCCTTCTTTGCACAAGCAAATCTAGTAAGAAAAAACCAATGCTCTGATACCAAATTGATCTGAAATGGAGTAGATTAGTAATGCTGTGCTAATTCCCCATTCAAAATAAAACCCAAGATTCTTATCATTTGCTTATCAAGTGCTTAAGGATTCACCATTTTTGCTTAATTAACTGATTCCCATGAGAGTTTCTTATGTAAATGTTATAAACAATTTAACATAAAACATATCTTGAACATCAGCAAAACAACAACAAATAACATCAAAATACAACACACAACACAAAGATTTGATGAGGAGTTCACCCCTCCTGGGCTACGTCTCCTTGGTCCAGCTTCCAATGCTTGGGCCTCTCTATTATGCTCAAAATTACAATAAAAGTGTGTTTATAATGCTCAAATGCCTCTGAAACCTGTCTCAATGAGTTCAGAATACTAAAAAATGGCTATCTAGCCACTTTTTGCAACTAATTTGGTGAAAAACTAAAGAAGTTATGACTTCTCCTAGTTTTCCCATTATTCGTTCCACAATTTGCTCCAAAAATGCACTAATTGAGCGGAAATTTTGCCGCCCAATGGGCCATAATCTGTTGACCAAATCGCAAATCACAATCGGCAAGGACCATCGGGCTTAAGGTATGTTAAAATGATGATGATGTGTGATTGCGATATGCGCGGACCCAACGGGAGTATTAACGGAGCCTATAACCTTATCGCATCCGAGATATTGCAAAGGGGCAGAAAACCGACGGTCTTATATATATGCAAGACTCTACCCTGTTTGTGATATGTGATTGCGATATCGCATCGAAACTTGGTACCTGTTGGGGGCCTATTCTCTTTAACACTAACCCTTCACCAATTTGTGATTGTGATCGCATCGCAACCTGATACGTGCCAAGGCAGATTCCTGCAATGTCTTCCCTGTTGTGAAGTGCGATTGTGATTTATCGCATCACAACCCTGGCCTTGCTTGGGGCCAATTCTTTAACACGACCCACACGCAACATGCGATTTGCAATATGCAAGGCCAATGGCGGCCTGCCACTTGGCACCTCCTCATTCATTGAAAGAACTTGCCACATCATCCAATCCTGACATGTAAGCAAGTCAAAGATGAACTTTGACTTGCTCTGTCTTCTGCATACGAGCTTGGATTTGAGTGTCATTCACACCATTGGCATCAGAATGACGAGCTCTTCGATCTGAAGCTAAGTTTAACAAAATTTTGACACTTTGATTTTTGAGCATAATTTTGAGAACCTAATCAGTAATGCTTTTACAAAAAGCAAAATAAGTTGAATTTAACAAGTCATGAATATTTTGGTTTTCACTGAAATAGATTTGTTGATTTCAGTGCAGATGTTGATTCCCAATCTTATCTGATTGATTGCATTGGATGCATTGATTTCAATGTAGTTGATTTCTAATTCTATTTGGTTGCTTGCACTAGATGCATTGATTTTAGTGTATATGTTGATTTCTAATCCTATTTGATTGGGTGCACTAGATGCATATATTTTATTGTAGATGTTGATTTCTCATTTGATATAGCTAGATTTATGATGTACATTGATTTTAAACTAATTAGATTAATAATGTGCATTGATTTCAGTGTAAGCACAAAAATTATTGACGATGTGCATTGATTTCTGTGTTACACTAATTCAATCATAAATAAAATACTTGAGTTTTCATCTTAAATAAAATGTTTACTTACCTCAAATATTTTCTTCGTGAAACTGTAAACTATTTGTAATCAACTACTTTATTATTATTCACATTTTCCATCATTCAACATTGTTAGTCACTTTACATCCAAATGAGGTAATGGAAAACAACTACCATTGTAACTTACTTGGAATTTAACACTCCATAAGTCATAACAATTGACATTGGATAAAGCTACTATTAATATTGTAGAGCAAAAGAGACAAAGTATAACGTTTACTACAATAGCTTGAGTTAAAGATTTGAATGGTTTATGATTTCAACAACCCTTTTCATATTATCAATATGAAAATATGGCAAAAGTAATGAAGTATTTAAACTCTAAAACAATTATAAATTTATATATATTAATGATTGAATGATGGGTTTTTTACAAGCAGTGCCTTGGCTTAAATAATCCCTTGGGCACCTTTTCGGGAAGGAGCATGATTTTTGATCATGTCCCAATTAAATATTAATTAATTACATAACATTGCCTCCCTCTTGAAAATATTCTTTGTCCTCAAAGCATATGCAATGAGGGGTGTTTTTAGAAAACAAATTATGTCTCAGAGAAGGCTTCTTCTTCTGGTAGATTCTTCCACTTGATAAGGTATTCTTTAATTACTCGAGATCACAATTTCCTTTCCCTACTGGTAACAAATCCTTCTGTTTCTAAGATGAACTTGCCTTCATTATCTAATATCGGAAGCATTGTCTGTGCTAATTGGTGTCTGCCCAATGCCTTTTTAAGACAAGATACATGGAAAACATTGTGAACTCGACTGTTGCTCGGAAGGCTTACAATATATGTTACTTGGCTGATATTTTTGTTAATATGATATGATCCATAAAACTTTGGTGCCAAATTTTTTTTTTCCTTTTTGTTTTAGGGATAATTTCTTGTAAGGCTGAAGTTTAACAAATACCCATTCTCCAACTTCAAATTCTCTCTCTATTCTGTGTCGGCCGACCTATTGCTTAATGTGATTTCTTGCAATAATTAAATTTTCTTTTAATGTTTGATTTTTTTTTTTGGGTTTCTTCTAATTGCTCCTTAACTGTTGGAACTTTTGTTTCAGAAATGGCCAAATCCTTCCATTTGGGGGGTTCATATCTGTACAGAGCTTGAAATGGGATCATCTTTGTGGAGGTGTGATAAGTTTAATTGTGCTACCATTCAATGATATGTAACCACTGAGCCCACTTGTTTTATTTGTCTGTTGCATAACAACAAAGGTAAGCTTCTAAGCACTTATTGACAGTTTTTGTTTGACCATCTATTTGAGGATGATATGCAAGAACTCATGTTGAGGTATGTTCCAATATGTTTGAAAAAATACTTTCAAAAATTCCCTTTAAACTTAGGATCTCTATCATTGACAATGACTTTAGGAAATCCATGTAATTTGTATACGTTCTTACAAAATATCTCGGTGATCTCTTTTGTTGAATCTAATTTCTTCATTCCTACGAAGTGTGCATATTTTGTGAGTTTGTATACTACTACAAGAATTTTATCTTTCATCATGGGTAACCCTTCAATAAAATCCATTGATATTTCTTCCCATTTTTGGTTTGGGATATTTAAGAGGTGGAGCAACCCTGGGGTCATAATGTTCTCACTTTTATTTCACTGACATTGATCACATTCTGCTACATAATTTCAAATATCATTATTCATACACATCCAAAAGAATGATTGATGTGCATTATAATAGGTTTTAAAGAATCCTACATGTCTGACTATCAGTGAATCATGCGACTCTTTGAGAATCTTGGCTTTAAATTTGGAATTTGAACTCAGATAAATTCTTCCCTTGTACCATAAAATATCGTTTTCCATCCAAATTTTGAATTCTAAGGAAGGTTATTGATTATAGCACTTGTTTCTGGATCTTTTACATATTCACTTCGAATCTCATTAAGCTAATCGAGAACAACAACTGAAACTACAAGTAATGATGGATTTTCATCTTTCCTAGACATAGCATCAACTGCTACATTATCTTTCCCTTTCTTATGTAATATATCCATGTCGAAGGAAGCAATTTTTTCGATCCATTTTTGTTGTTCCATAGATAGTGTTTTCTGTTGGAGGAGATGTTGAAGACTATTATGATATGTTCATATTAGGAACTTACTTCCCAAGAGATATTGTCTCCATTTGGCTAATGTGTGCATAATAACAAGCATTTCCTTGTTGTATGTAGACTTTAGATGTTCTTTCTTATTGAGCTTCTTGCTTTCAAACGTGATTGAGTGGCCATCCTGCATTAGTATTGCTCCTATGCCAAAACCTAAAGCATCACACTCAATTACAAATGGTTTTGAAAAGTTCGGAGTTTCCAATACAGGGGCATTAGACATAACTTCCTTCAAGCCTTCAAAACACTTTTCTACTTCATCATTCCACCGAAATGAGTTATTCTTTAGAAGGTTCATTAGAGGTGCGGTTATATGGGCATATTTTTTTATATATCTTCAATAATATTTGATCAATCCTAGGAATCCTCTTAGCTTGGAGATATTGACTGGTTTTTGTCATTCCCTTATAGCCTTGATATTATTAGGATCTACTTTAACTCCTTCTTTGGATATCATATGTCTGAGATACTCTACTTCTTTCCCAAAAGTGCATTTGGACTTCTTGGCATAGAACTGATGCTCTTCTAATATAGGCAGGACTTGCTCCAAATGTTGTAGGTGCTCCTTCCATGTTTTACTATAAATTAGAATGTCATCAAAGAACACTAACACAAACTTCCTTAGATATAGACAAAATAACTCATTCATAGTAGCTTGGAATGTTGTCAATGCATTGGTTAAACCAAAAGACATTACTTTAAACTCGTAATGACCTTCATGTGTTCGGAACACAGTTTTTGCTACGTCTTCCAACCTTATTATGATTTGGTAATACCCTAACCTTAAGTCCAATTTTGAGAAGTATTTAGCTCCATGTAGTTCATCCAACATTTCATCGATAAAATGAATTGGAAATTTGTTTTTAATTGTTATTTTGTTTAGTCCTTGATAATCGATGCATAACTTGAACGATCCATATTTCTTTCGAACTAATACAACTGGAGCAACATACGAACTTTTACTTTTTGTGATAATGCCACATTTTAAAGATCTTGGACTAATCTTTCAATTTCAGTTTTTTGATGATGTGGACATCGATATGACTTGATGTTGATGGGATTTAATCCCAATTTGAATTCGATTGTATGCTCAATTTCTCTTTTAGGAGACACCTTCATTGGAAGATCTTGGAATACTTTTTCGTGCTTTTGAATTAGCTCTTGAACCTCCGATGCTTCTTCGTTAACTAGATTTGAAGTTAACATTTCTAATTGATGACACTATACTAAATAAGTTGGTTCTTCCTTCCAAATCATTTTCATCATCTAGGATGACGATACAATTTGATTCTTAGAGGGCTAGAACCCATATAACTTGTATTTCTACCCTTCCAATTTAAATTTTAAATTTTATAAATTTCTTTTGATGGTTGGTAGAGTAAGTACCTAGGGATTAAAGCCATTGGATATCTAAGACCACATCCAATCCTCCTAATTGTACAACGTAGAATGAAGATTATAGATTATAGACTTGAATTTGTAATTTGACTTTATGGCATTTCCCTCCTTTTTCAATTTTCTTACCATCAACTACCATAACCTTCATGTTGGGCTTTGGAAATGTGAAAATGTTGAGTCTTTTCACCATAGTTGAGTCCAAAAATTTGTGGATGCTACGAGTATTGATCAGAGCCATTACATTGCTCCTCTTGATATGTCCTTTTAACTTCAATGTCTGGGGTTGCGATATACTTGTCATGGCCGATAATGACACTTGTAGAATATTCTCATTATCTAGCTCTGGAGATAATTCTGGAGCATCTTCGATTTCTTCTACGTCTGATTCATCAATATTTGAATCATTAGTTGTTTCACATTTATACAAGTTCTTGGTCTCTTTTCCTTTAGCACACCTATGTTTTGGGTCCCATTTTTCGCCACAACATTTGCACTTTCCCTCTTTCATTCTTTGCATTTCCAAGCTAGTTTTTTCTCCTTCATGAAGATGTGGTGGAACATATCTTGTGTTATCCGTATTCGCAGCTTGGGAAAATCTTCGTCTCGAATATACTCTTTCAACGTTTGGCCACTGCATCTTTTCGTGTTTCTTTTCAACAACTTTTGCCTTATGTCTTGCTACTTCTATAAAAGTGATGTCATGAAGCTCAAGTTCAACTTGGAGATGGGGTTTAAGTTCTGTGGTGTATGGTTGAATGAGACAGTTTTCTGATAATCCAGGTACTCATGTAGCTAAAGGTTCCCATTCTTGAGTGTATTCGTCCACATCTCCTTTTTGTTGCACTCTGGTGAGTTCCAAGAAGAACTATTTTCCTTGACGCCTTGAAACCTTTTAAGTATGCATTTTTGAATTTCCTCCAACTAATATCAAGTGTCATCTTCTTCCACCACATATACTAATTATATGCTTCACCTTCCATTTGTAATGCATGGCTGATCTTTTCTTCATCATTGTCAATACCATAAATCTCGAAATATTGTTCTGCTTTATTGAACCATGCAACATTGTACTTCTTGTTACCACCAAATTTGGAGAGTTCAAGTTTTTCTCTTCGTTGACATGTCGCAACTGTTGGAGTAAAGAGAGGATATTGATTCATAAGCTGCATATTTGAGAATTGATTCCAGAGATGCATATTTTGAAAAGCCGTGTTACTATTCTGCTGATGGGGTATGGATGATGCTTTTGGAGACTCGGGTTTCTCATGTGATTCTGACGAGTTTGACGAATCTAGAGAATTGAGATGTTGAGTGGCTTCATTATTCTGGGGTATTTGATCGGGTGTAACCTTTAACTTGTCACAAATACAAGTCAACATCATCATTGCTGGACTATGATTTAGATTCACCGTATTTGAAAGGATTGCATGATCCCTTTCAAATTAATTATGGTTCTACTCGAGCTCACTTTCTATTCTCTTTGATGTATTCTTGAGCTCCTAGATTTTTCTTTATGTCTGATGACTTTAGCTTCAAAGTCTATTTATTTTTTATTAAAATCAATCATCGTCATGGGTGAAGACATTGATCAAGTATGAGGTGGAGTATACTTATCCAACTTAACTCTTTTTCTTAACTTGATCCTATTTTTTTTTAATACTATGTATTATTATCATTATTATAGCTATATTATCCTTATACTATATAACGCTACAATACAGGTTATTCGAGACCTGAAACATGAGTTTAGCAGAAGGGCGAAGCGAACAACGAACTTAATTGTTACGAACTTAATTGTTAAGAATAGTGGTAGGGACAAACACGGTCGGTTGGAAATCATAGGGACCGACAAGTTCAGTGGTGGAGCACGACGACGAAGGATAGAGAAGCGATGTTCATGGAACAAAGATCACTGCGACTGAGTGCGTGAATAGGTAAGGTGACGGGGATGTAGGGGCAACATGGTGGGAGCAAAATATGAGGGTGTGAAGTGTGAACATGGATACAGGGATACGATGAGATGGAAGGTCGACGTAATGGAGAGTTAAGGAACAATGACAACGAAAAGGAACCAATGACAGCGGATCGAACAACAACAGTGCCTTGAGGAGCGAACCAAGCTCTAACACCACCTAGAGCATTTAAACTCTGAAACAATTATAAATTTATATATATTAATGATTGAATGATGTTTTTTTACAAGCAAGGCCTGACTTAAATAAGCCATTGGGCACCTTTTCAGAAAGGGGCATGATCTTTGATCGTGCCACAATTACACATGAATTAATTACATAAGTAACATGTGTGACATTAAGAACAATAGAATAAAATAGTTTGAGAATGATCACAATTAAGAGTATTTGTAGTGACCGCAATTACACATTAATTAATTACATAAGTAACGTGTGTGACATTAACAACAATAGAATAAAATAGTTTGAGAATGATCACAATTAAGAGTATTTGTAATTAACTACATTCTTATTATTCACATTTTCTACCATTCAACACTATTATATTGTTAGTTTGCATTCAACATTTATATTTCATCATTCAAGTTATTAATAGTCTCTACCATCTCAAAAAATTGAGGTAATTGAGTAAATTTAAAATTAAAATGACGATTTATCTTAGACATATTTAGCATACTTAAAATAATCAAAATAATTAAATGTTCAATAAATTTTGTGTGAGTGGTTATGACTTATACCAATCTTAACCCCAAACCTCTCAAAATACAAACTTTTCCTCAAATTTTACGTTCAAAAAATAATTTACACCTCATTTCATCTCTCTTACCCTTAATATATCTGAAACAAAAATAACTCTACACTAATATATATAAACAAATAAATCTCATACAACAATTTCATATTTGCCCAACCACAAATCTTTCCATAAACCTATACTAATACTTAATTTCTTTCCAACTGACTTGAATTAAAAAAAATAAACAACTCCAACCCAAAAAAAAAGACACCTTAGTTTGCACTAGTTCTACACATCTTTAATTCATTTCAGCTCTCCTCACCAATAGCTTAGGCTCAACTTTGAACGGATTGATCCTCTGTCAGATTCAAGGAACACTGAACTAGCTGCCTCAGAAATTCAGGGAGCTTTTCAGATTTTTGAACATAACACAAAAAAATAAGCGCTTGGTGACTGTAAAATAACCATTGCGGCTACTGTGAGATTCGATTTTATCGAGGGGTTGAAGTATTCTAGTCCGACAAGGGATGATACGATTGAAACCAGACAGTAGGTCGCCATGGCATTGGCACCATTTCTTCCTCTAACCCTTCCACCTTTGCCACTCAACACCAGCAAAATGCACTTCCTCCTGGACGTTTCTGTTGGGGTGATCCGGCACGCCATAAAATCTGCCTTGACAAGAAAATTGTCTTCCACTATTAGTCATCCAGGTACGCGGAATTCCAATGTAAAACGTGAAGCCAATGCAGACAATGGTTTGTGGTTGGTGAACATGTGTAGGGAGGGTCAGCTGAAGCAAGCATTCGAATTCCTGCAAGTTATGTACAAGGAAGGCCAACCCGTGGACTCTAACATTTACATCTCTCTTGTAGAAACATGTGCCAAACTGGAAGCTTTTACAGAGTTCAAGCAGGTTCATGCCCACATGGTCAGAAGAAGAAGAAGCAGCAGATATGGTATGAATTCTCGATTAGCAATCAGACTTGTAAGCATGTATGATATGTCAGGGAGCCTGATCGATGCACGCCAGGTTTTTGACGAGACAGTGAATCGCGATATCTCACTATGGAATGTTATGATCAAAGCGTATGCCAGGCGCGGAAGTTTTCTTGAAATTCAAACCATTTATTGTGAAATGACCAGGGCAAGTGTGCAGCCAGATAGTTTTACGTATCCCTCTGTTTTAAAGGCTTGTGCCAGTCTTTCAGATCGGAAGCATGGTAAAACTGTGCATAATTGTATTATTAAAAGCGGTTTTGAGTCTTGCGTTTTCGTGGGCTGTGCTCTTGTAGATATGTATGCGAAGTGTGGGTTGATCGAGGATGCACGCCAAGTGTTTGACAAAATGTCTGAGAGAGATGTCATCTCTTGGAATGCCTTGATTGTTGTGTTTGCCCAGAATGGAAGGTGCAATGTAGCAGTGAAGTATTTCTGTCAAATGCAGTTGGAAGGTATTAATCCTGACTTCGTAAGTACTGCAAGCGTACTCAGGGCTTCGGCTCACTTGGAAAACTTAAGATTGGGAAAGCAGATCCATGGACTTGTGATTAAAAGTGGATATGAGAGGGATACTTTCATGGGTAGTGCACTGACAGACATGTATGCAAAATGTGGGAGGACTGTTGATGCGCGCCGAGCATTTGACGAAATGTCTGAAAGAGATGTGGTAGCTTGGAATGCAATGATTGTCGGGTATGCTCAGAATAAGTATTATGAGGACACGTTGGAACTGTTTCAGGAAATGCAAATGGCAGGATTAAAGCCGAACTCTGTGACTGCAGCTAGTGTTCTCAGGGTATGCGCCCACTTTTCGGCCTTGAAAAAGGGGAAGGAAATCCATGGTTTCTTTATTAGAAATGAATTTGAGACTGATACTTTTGTGGCCAGTGCTCTGGTAGACATGTACTACAAATGCTCGGCTGTTGAGGATGCATACCATGTGTTTAATGAAATGTCAGAAAGGGATGTTGTTTTATGGAGTGCAATGATTTCAGGATATGCCCAGAATGGATACTGTACAGAGGCCTTGGAAACTTTTAAGGATATGAATCTCCACGGTATGAAACCAGATTCAGTTACTATTGCTTCTGTTCTCCCAGCATGTGCCCGTTTAGCAGCCCTGCAACAGGGTAAGGAGATCCATGGTTACACCATTAAAAGTACATTTGCATCTGATGTTTTCGTAGGGAATGCCCTAATAGACATGTATGCTAAATGTGGGAACCTAGAGACTGCCCATCGAGTGTTTGACTGTTTATTGCATAGAGATGCAGTTTCTTGGAGTACAATAATTGGAGGATATACCCAAAGTGGACATTATGAGGACGCTTTGGAGCTTTTTTCTCAAATGCAGCTGTTAGATGTGAAAGCTGACTCCGCCACCATTTCTAGTGTTCTTCCTGCGTGTGCCAACTTATTAGCTTTGCGACAGGGCAGGGAGATCCACGATTACGTTATCCATTTTGGATTTGAGTCAGATGTTTTTGCTGGGAGTGCCCTTGTTGATATGTATGCGAAATGTGGGGAAATAGATATTGCTCGACAACTATTTGACAAGATGCCTGATAGAAATGTCGTCTCATGGAATGCAATCATTGCAGGTTATGCACAGAATGGGAATTGCAATGAGGCCCTGCAACTCTTCCGTCAAATGCAAGTTGTAGGAATGAAACCTGATCCTGTAACGATTGTGAGCATCCTCCCAGCATGTTCCCGGTCAGCAATTTTGCAGCAGGGCAAGGAGATCCATGACTATGCAATGCGAAGGGGATTTGACTTTAGTGTTAGTGTTGGCAATTCTCTCATTGATATGTACTGCAAATGTGGAAATATTGAGGTGGCGCACAGGGTTTTTAATAACATGTCTCAAAAGGATCTGGTCTCATGGAACACGATAATTGCAGGTTATGGAATGCATGGCTATGGTGAGGATGCCTTAGCATTCTTTCACCAGATGCATCAAATAGGCGTGAAGCCTGATCATATCACTTTTGTTGCTATCCTCTCTGCTTGCAATCATGCAGGCTTAGTGGATAAAGGTCGACAATACTTCAATTGTATGAGTCAGGATTATTGTATCATGCCTAGGATGGAGCACTATGCGTGCATGGCTGACCTTCTTGGTCGCGCGGGCTGTCTTGATGAGGCATATAACTTTATTAAAAGGATGCCTTTAGAACCGAATGCTGATGTATGGGGGGCTTTGCTTGGTGCGTGCAAGACATATAACAATATAGAGCTAGGAGAAAATGTGGCGGATATCCTATTTAAGTTAAAGCCTGAAGATACAGGATATTATGTACTTCTCTCAAATATCTATGCTGCTGCTGGCCGGTGGGATGATGTAGCGAAGGTAAGAGTGGTCATTAAAGACAAAGGGTTGAAGAAGAAGCCAGGGTGCAGCTGGATTGAGGTCAAGGACAGGGTTCATGAATTCTTTGTAGCAGATAGGTTACATCCGCAATTTAAGGAAATTTCGGCAATGTTAGAGAGCCTGGATAGGGAGATGAAGGAGTCAGGGTATATGCCTGAGACAGCATTTGTGCTGCATGACGTGGAAGAGGAAGAGAAGGAACATATTCTCTGTGGCCACAGTGAGAAACTTGCCATTGCTTTTGGGCTAATCAGTACATGTCCTGGGACACCTATTCGAATCACAAAGAATCTCCGTGTTTGTGGGGATTGTCACACTGCTACCAAGTTCATATCCAAGATTACTGAGCGAGAAATCATTGTGAGAGATATGAATCGGTTTCATCGTTTTAAGGATGGTATATGTTCCTGTGGAGATTACTGGTGATACTAACTGAAAGGAGGGACATCAACATGCTCACATGTAATATTACCTTGTGTGGCCAGGGCCTCGTGCTGTGATGAAAGAAATGTTAAAAATTTCAATCTATATTGGCCTATGGAAGCAGATCCCACCATGTCAGATCCACCCAGGTATAACAATCCCACAAATGTTGAATGAGATGACCTGGGCAATGCTTTAACTTAAAGGGAACGGTTAATCCCACAAATGTTGAATGAGGTGGCCTGGGCAATGCTTTAACTTAAAAGGGAACGGTTGATCATTTAGGATGGTTCCAATCCTGATTGCATTTGACTGCTTGGCTTTAGACTGCGGTTACATCAGAGGGGATTAGCTAATTTTTCTCCATGTAAATATGAGAGTACCCCTCATTGCGGTTACATCAGAAGGGATTAGCTAATTTTTCTCCACTTTATGACTTTGTAAATATGAGAGTACCCCTCATTGCAGTGACAGCCACTTAGCTAACGAGTAAACCTCGGGGACTTACCTTTGCTGGTCCCTGATGATGGGTGGAGTGTCCCCTCAAAACATAAAATATTTTATAACTATCTACACAAATTATTTCCAGAAAATTCTTCAATAATATACACATACTCAAATTCTAGTACCCTTTTGTCATGGATAGATAATTCCTCGAAGAAGTCAACATTCCCTAAACAAACTCCAGTTTCCCTATTCACTGGTATTTCATGGGTCACTGGCCCTTTTGTTCGCTCACTAGAACAAATGTTGTTACATGTCCCACGTGAAACTACTCCCACTTTAAGTTCACCATTTCAGCATAGTTGACAGTGTCCAGCATTACAAGAATCTTCAGAGGATCTTTATGGTTGGTATTATTGCCTTTTCCAAAGATTGTCATTATTCTGATGAGAAGGTATCTCTATTTTCAGCACCAGGAGGGATCATATGATGCAAACCTTATGAAAATGGAAAAGAATTGATGAAAGGTTTGCGCTTCCCGGGATTAGATTCTTTCCTTGATAGATCAAAGGTTAATGAGATGCAAACCTTATGAAAATGGAAAAGAATTGATGAAAGGTTTGCGCTTCCCGGGATTAGATTCTTTCCTTGATAGATCAAAGGTTAATAAACGAAAATCCAATATCCAAAGTTATATGGTTTATTAAGCTGATGAGAAGGTATCTCTATTTCTTTTCTATTTTTATTTTTTTTGTCGTCTATATAAGCATTACATATGGGATGGGCTATAACATCTTCGATACTGGGGTGTTAATAAACCAAAGATCCGGGGTTATCTGGTTTATTAAGCAGATGGAAAGGTATCTCTATCTCTGTTATATTTTTTTGTCCATGTGAGCATTACATATGATCTGGGGTTATAAGGTTTATTAAGCTGATGGGAAGGTATCTCTGTTCTATTTTTTTTGGTCCATGTAAGCATTACATATGATCCGGGGTTATATGGTTTATTAAGCTGATGGGAAGGTATTTTTTATTTGGGTCCATGTAAGCATTACATATGATCTGGGGTTATATGGTTTATTAAGCTGATGGGGAGGTATTTTTATTTCTTTTCTAATTTTTGTCCATGTAAGCATTACATATGGGATAGACTATAATATCTTCGATTCTAAGGTGTAGAGTGAGCTTCTTAGTGCAACGAAATTTAATCTTTACTGATATAAATATGTGGAGGATGATGGAGAATTCTGTTAAGAAAAAAAATTGGAGGAATTAAGGATTTTAACTTACATCCTGCATTACATAATGAAGTTTCAAGTAGAGTGAGGGTTCAATTATTATTCCTTTAATTGTTTCTCCATAGTGAAATCTTAGTGAGTTTAGAAAGGCAGAAGGACAGAAAGTATCGAGGAAGTTTACTAGGTTCACAGGTGTTATATATACTGTCATCATTTTAAAATTATGAAAGATAAATGATTAGTTTCTGCATTCAGATCCATATTAAGTATCGAAGAAGTTTTCTAAGTTCACAGGTGTTATATATACTGATCATCATCTTAAAATTATGAAAGATAAATGATTAGTTTCTGCATTCAGATCCATATTAGGAATTAATTCCTGTCCCACATTTTCAAGGTCACTTACGTTTGGTGATCGGAAGTCGTAGAAGGGGCATATGGATCTATTGCCTTTGTGTAAGCGACGGTAGTAGAATATCCCATGATATTGAGTTCACGCTGGGATAAACTTACTTCGCCTCCTGACACTAGTGTATTAGTTACATTATTTGCTTACATTTTAAAAGTGCTTACAATAGCTGCAATACAACTAAGGGGATGTCTCAAAAAGCAATCTCATTTAGAACCAAAATATGTGAAACATGAATTGGACTTCTCAAAATTGTGTGTAGGGTAGAAAGTAAGGGGATGTCTCAAAAAGCAATCTCATTTAGAACCAAAATATGTGAAACATGAATTGGACTTCTCAAAATTGTGTGTAGGGTAGAAAGTACCATTGAAATACAATAATGGGAAGGCTATATATTATTACCATTATATTTGCAAGCAATGTAAACTTATTACAAATGTTAGATTAACTATTTACATGTGGGCATCCTCTTAGATGGATCCTTTGTAGCTCACATCAAAGATGATTGCGAATTAAGACTAGAGTAAATATTAACATCTTTTTAGATAATAACCTTAATGTTACATATACATCACCAAATGATACTATCTCTAATAAATCCTTGTGTAATTGAATCTATTTTCGATAACAAAAGACTTGTAGACCAAAGCGTAGAGAATGGGGTTATGTCATATCTTCCTATTCAACACTTTTTTTTTCTTTCGTGGCAATGACTATACATATTTCTAGTCTTTGCTTTTACCTAACTTGGTCAACTATCAAAGTAAGTTACAAAAATGGAGTCTTGTTTTTGTAGAAGAGATGAGTCTTTTTTGCGAGTTGTTTAACCAAAAATAGAATTGTTCTTCCACCTCATAGGCAACAAGGATATTGTCTAACAAATTAACATATTTAAAAAAAAAAAGCAGTGGATTTTAAATAAATGAGAACGTCATAGCATCATTGGCCTTTGATTCTACTTAGGTTTTGGTGTTAGGCTCCTATATTGGCTTATCTATGTTTCCCTCATAGGGCGAATTGGAAGGAGTTCTCTTTGGGTGGAGTAGCTCACAAAACTAGCTATTTGTACAATTAGGTTAAAAGGTCCATCACAATTGCTCACAAAACTAGCTATTTGTACAACTAGGTTAAAAGGTCCATCACAGTTGCTCACAAAACTAGCTATTTGTACC
Source organism: Pinus tabuliformis (assembly GCA_031772625.1). Classification (NCBI taxonomy): domain Eukaryota; kingdom Viridiplantae; phylum Streptophyta; class Pinopsida; order Pinales; family Pinaceae; genus Pinus; species Pinus tabuliformis. The sequence goes on from CM062809.1 coordinate 225,228,213, forward strand.
ACTAGGTTAAAAGGTCCATCACAGTCTCATGAAGTTCCAAATCATTCTCTTTGAGGTGAGTCGAGGAGATCTCATTTTACATTCCTTTGCTATTAATGTCTTGCAAGACCCATCTTGCTTGAGCTTGCAAGTTGTCCTCTTCTCCTCTATTTCCATCAAGTGGGTTTCCAACTAAGAATTACATCTGTCTAATCAAAGAATAGTGTAGGTGGGATCTCCTTGGGTATTAATTAGATCTTGATTGCAATGGTTAAGACTCTATTTTAAGGCCCTAGTGCCTGCCTTGTTAGTGCATAGTAGCAACACATACATCTTCTAAATGCCATCCCAGAGTCAAGGTAGGAGTGGATTCATGAAGGTTTGACGGTAGAGGTTGGGGTAGGGGGATATGGGAGGGTGGCTTTAAGAGGATTAAGGTTATATGAGTGAAGGTAGGTGTTGGCATCCTCTGGTAGTAGGAGCGATGCATGCATTAGATAATATAAAATGGTTGGGGGGGAGATGAAATCCCTTATTGTAATAAACAAATCATGTAATGTACCTTAACACATTCGGTGATGATTCCAGGGGTCAAGAAATAGGTTTGGTGGTTGATATAAGTTTTTCTACATTCTAAAGAGTGATCACTTCTTCTAAAGCCATCCAAGGTTTTTCATGATGATTGCATCTTAGTTTTGATGACACGATGTGAAAAATGTTGACACTTTTGTCTTTTTAGAAATTGAAGAATGATTCACTAGGGTGTTCAATTTATATGGGTCAAGGAGTGGGAGTTTTTTTGGAGTGTTGAGAGGATGATTAATGATTTTATGTGAATGAAGACATTCTTAAGGTTAGTTCTCCCAAGAGTCTTATCCCTTGGAGTGCATTAAGGGCTTCAACTTTGTTGGTTGACTGTCCAATTCCTCAAGCAAAAGAAAGTTCCTGTCCAACAATGTTGTTGAACTCTCCACCTTGCAAATTCTTCTTCTTTCATTAGAATTAGTTTCCATTCATCTATTCTCGCCAATTCGACTAACATTAGTTTGATCCAAGTGGCCACCAAAATCTACCATTGACTCAAAAATAGTTCTACACCTTGCTAGTTTACAATAGTTTTGTAGGTCTTGAACCATTAATGCATTTTGGGGGCACTTTCTATGCATTTTTTATGATTGAGATGTCTTCACAACCTTTTCTTTTCGTACTAACCAAATGCGTAAGCTTCATAATGGTACAAAAAATGCCCCAAATAGAGTTTGGTTGTGGCCCGGAGAAGTTGATGTACCAACTAGGTTTCTTAAGATTTATATTCCTTTTGCTACCTAATTTTCGAGGATCAAAGTTTTATATCTTATGGTTTTTTCTCTTAGGATTATAGAATTTATGTTAAAAGGTAACTTTAGCTTCTCGATATAGGAATTTTGTGAATGAGTGTAGCTAACATATCTCTTCTAGAAGATATGACACCACCATTCTAGCCTTGCATATTCCAGTGTTTTTAGTATTTCATTCATTAATGATGTTTGGGTTTCAATGTACTATTGCATTGTTTCCAATATCTCTGTGTTGTTTTGCTTGTTACTACCATCTTCATTTTGTTCTCAACATACTCTAGATCAATGGTATTAAAGCAATTTGATTTTTGTTTTTTTGTGCATGTCCCCAACGAAGTGAGGTTATAGGGAGTTGGGCCTTGAACTAAATGTACCTGGTGAATACTTTCCTCATTGACCTCAGTGGCGTCCCATGGTAGGCATAAAGAAATGTAACATGCCAGGATATCCTATTAAGATGTTGCTCAAGGAGGCCCTTGGGTATAATAGAACGAGATGATGGGCCTTGAACTAAATGTACCTAGTGAATACTTTCCTGATTGACCTCAGTGGCGTCCCATGGTAGGCATAAAGAAATGTAACATGCCAAGATATCCTATTAAGATGTTGCTCAAGGAGGCCCTTGGGTATAATAGAACGAGATGATGGATAGTTTCACCGTGATTCTTTAATGATGCCATACAACAATGAAGACACCTTTATTGAGCAAGTCACTTTAGATGGATATTGTCTTTCAAGGTACAAGTTAACTTTTACATTCATTTCTTTGAAAGCAATATAAAAATATATGTTTCAAAGAAATGGTTAAGTTTGCTAGAGGGTTATAACTTTGTTAAAAAAAAATTAAGCAGATAGTGATAAGATCACCTTCGTGCTCCTTATGCCCCTTATCCATGTTAAATATTAATGGATAGTGTGTAACATGTAAGATTGAATTTGAAGCATTTGGGACAAAAACCACTTCAATGATGTTTTTAAAGTCTTCAAGGATGAATTCTACAATATTGGAATCTACAATGATCATCACACAATATGGACAACTTTACGCCAGGGAAAGACTAGTAGGGTAAAATTACACCAATACCTTCCATATTTTGCACTAAAAGTTGGGTAGCAAGGGCTTCCAATGACACTTGGTTCTTGTTGCCTCAAAATCCAGCAGGTCTTGTAAGGGTAACTCACAAGGCGAGAACTAGACCAAGCGCATACACTATGAGGTGTGGCCCATTGTCACCATAACCACTACCTTCTACTCTTCAGTGGACTCTCACCACAAGGGATGCTTCCATATATTAGGTCAGCTAAAGTATATGTCTATTCTAAGGGATAACAATGACAAATTAGGTCAAGGAGAGATGCTCATCTTAGGAACAAGGCTCAACTAACACAATTAGGGCAATGCACATTCTCTGAGAAGCCTAATTAGGGCACAATGTAACCTAGGGTTTGAGAATAAGAAAGGTCAACAAGCTTATCTAAAGTAACATGGCCAAGAAAAGGATTAAAATGGATGTAAACAATCAATTTATGGCACAATGAGCCTTCGCTAAGCCTAAAGTTGAAGCCTAAGACACACAAGATCTTTTCTAGAGAAAAATTTACCTAGGGCATAAGACATTTACCATAAAGTGAAGGAATTAGCCACTAAAAGAGGTTGATTTTGAGGCAAATAGCTCACAACCAAGTGTTGAATCCCTCCACTAAGGAATGTTACAAACCCTAGTTAAAATGGATGCCCTAACCTTAGCTAGTGACTTCCTTAAGAGGCAAAAATTCTAGGTTTGGGGAAAGGTAAAATTTGATGTAAATTTTTGGTGTGATCAAGGCTAGCGCGTTAACCTTGGGTGATGGAGTTTATGGGATTTCTACTTAAGAGAAAATACTAAACCCTAGCAAGGAGTAAGGGAATATGAAACCCTAGGTTTCAAACCCTAGCTATCATTTTTGTGAGGGAGCAAAGACAATGAGGAGAGCTAGTTGAAAGATTCACTCATGGGATTGTCATACAAATTCTATAAGTGGGTAATGCATATAATACCATTACTAAGATTCCATAGAATAATTTTCAATAATAACTAGCACATAAAAACCCTAGATAATTAACCATTCCATGCAATAGCCACAAAATATAAAGATTTATCAAATACAAGGAAAACTTACAATATAGAATGCATGAATCAATCCTTTATTGCTCCAAAATGACATCTCCAATACCAAGGAATAGCTCTATAAGCAAAAATCTTCAATAGATCACATCTTTACAAGATACAAGGTACATTTCAACTAGGCCGAAATCTCTAAGAGGGTCGTAATAGATGACAAGTGATGGTGAAAATGAAATGTGAGTAACCTTTATTTATATGAGGTTCATCTCACCTAATTTAACCTAATGAAGCCCCTAAAAACAATTTTGATCTTAAATGAACTTGGGTTACAAACCAACCCATTAGCTAATGAAAAAATAAGCCAAATTAGCCCACACATGTGAGTTGTAGCCTCTCTAAATGTTGACGTCATCCATAATTAATGCTCCAAATGGCATGCCAAGGTGTGCTAAGGTGTCAAAAAATGTGTAGATGCTTGGATGATCCAAAATTTGAGGGATGGCCCTCAAATCCACCACAAATCCTCCTTTGGGGTCCCAAGTTGGGGCACCATTAAGTGGTCTCCATGGGTCTCTAACTATCATACAAGGTCTTTTCTCCAACGTTAGGGCTTCTTTGGTGCAACAATCCCTCCCTAGTCTCTCACCTGGGAGACCATCCTCATCTAGGCTCTTAATCAACTCATGTCCATTAGGTTGTATCAAGGCCAACCTAGGAGAATGTTGAGTCGAGTGGTGTCATCATGAAGAATCCTCAAAGCTAGGTCAAGGTTGACCAATGTCATGGGTCCCAGAGATACTCTGGGACATGTGTCATCTACTAATGTTTTTAGGAGGCTCCAATATCTCAACACTGCATTTGCTTAGGCCATGTACTTCTCTGAAGGTCCTAGGTATTTATGGAGTGGGTGCCCTCAAGGCCTGGGCTACTAAACCATCTAATATAGACAACATGAATTCTAGTGAAAGCAGCCATCCATTAGAGAGTAAGATCATTGATGCATCTAAGTGAACCAAACTTGAACATTAATGGAAATTTGATAATTCAAACAAAGGTCATCTTCTAATATCAAGATTGAGTCCTCACAAAGGTCTTTTCTCCCTTGGTAGGGGTGGTTAATGGTTAACCCTATTAGGTGGTTCCAACCCTTAGGGGAAAGTGGAATTTCATAGGTCCACCCTCAATCTATAAGTGTTAGTGTATAATATAATGATAACGAAGGGGAAAAGGCTTCATGGCCAAGTGACATGGTCAAAGGGATTAGTTGATGGGGTTTCCACATCACGAGTGTATAGATGTAAAGAGGGAGCCTTCGTGGAGGCATGCGTTACCCTGCTCGACCTAGTTTTTCCACCCTTCTTGTGCACCTTCTACTTCTTGATTAGTCCTTGTATTATTGCTTATAGCTCAAGGCTTAGCGCTGGCTCTTTATGATTTAGTCATTTTATTACCCCTTAAGATAAGTCATTTTATTGCTCATCAGGGTTGGGACATGCAAGGGTTCCTTTTGATGTAATGGAACATCATGTGCTTAGGAACTAGGTCATGGCTAACGAGGAGGGTATAACTCATGCTAGGATTTTGCCCACATGCTACTCTTATGTCGCTAACCATCTTTTGCATTTTGATTTTCTTTCTTTTGTTTTGTTGTGGCCATGATATAGTTGCATCAACCTCCAAGGAAACGTTTTTTGGCCCTACTCAAGGTATGTGAACATATGAGTGCTAAATCCCAAGAAACTAATGAAAAATTATACCCAAAGAATGGATGCGAGATATGGGGCTTGTAATGTGGGCATGGTAAGTTCTATGCCTTTGGTAAGAATGGAGAACACACTATCTCAATCATGAATTTCCTAGTAGTGCCCCTCCTATACCTGAAGACCTCAAGGGAGGTCCTGTTATCACTCTAGGAAACTCTCTTAGGTTGTAGCTCGGAGATGCTTGGTAACATATAATCTTCAATATTGTTTTCAGAAGTATTGGAATGGATGATGGTTTGGATCAAGTCAGATAATCATTTCAGCTTTATTCTCACTCAAGACATGCGTGAACACCCTCAACAATACAAGACTTTAGACCACTAATGCTCAATAATTTATAGATTTAATAGATAGATGGAGAATAATGACTGTAACAGCAGCTTGCATACATAAACACATATGAATGGCCAGCTACAAGAAGTAAATGAGACTTGCAAATCTAATTATCAATGCAGAGATAAAATGATAGTTATCTAGCATTAAACACAATAGAAAACCTGAATAACCTATTCAAGTTCAAGCATAGAACAACAAAGAGAATGGACATTGAACATGTAATAACAAAAGAAGCTTATATTGCCAGAATGAGTATGAGAAGCTTGAAGGACAGACGAGGAACAATCTCCAGAAGTTGAACTATTGTTACATCTAGTTTTCAGCCTTTTATAGGCCTTTTACAATGCTCCTGAGCTCTTAAAGGCTCAGAGTTTTAATTTGTCTGATATGTCTTGTTAACTGATTGATTCCCTCAATAGGAAAACATGGCTCGGAGGTTTTCTCCTTCTGACAGAGGAATAACCACCTTCAGGTAGTTTGATGCGCTGTCTGGGAGCTCTCCTATGCCATAGATGCCCCATGATGCTTGTTTTGATGAGCTGCGCTATGGCCTTTGATATTTTTGTTTGTTTTGGACAACTGCGCTATCTGCTCCATGATCTCTGTTGTCTTCGGCTGAGCTGTGCTGTTGATGCCCATGATGTTTCTGTTTCAGGCGAGCTGCGTGTTGTGACCCTTCTCTTTCCCTTTTCGACCCCTATTTCCTGGCAATATGTCTCCCAGGCTCTGTTATATGGTGGAATGGGTCTTCAGGCCCTTATAATCCCTTTAAATGGCCCCTTTATGTTAATACATGATTGTTTTCTATTTCATACAGAAAACACTGCAACAATGAGAAATCCCGCTTCTCTCTATTTCTTTCGGACTTCAAAAGTCCTCAAGTATGGTTTATTCATCTCTCGAGTTCGCCCTTGTCGCCATCTCAAGTTGCATTTGGCCTGTTTCCTTTGTATTTTGTTAAACACGAAAATACACGAAATACATTGAAAAATGGATTTTGCAGACTTCAAATTTTATATATTTTTGTTCCAAATCCCATCGGGTCCGGGCTTTCACTATCGCAAGTCACAAAAAGCCCTGTCCACAATGTTCCCTCTGTATTTTTGAAATACGCGAAAAACATTGAAATATATTAAAAATGGGCTTCGACGGACCTGAGATATTATGAAATATCATATATATGATCATCGGCCCAGCGATCGGGTCGTCCATATGTATATGCATAGGCCCCACCCCTTGGTATATTGCCGATGCAATCCAATTGCAATCACTAATCACCCGAGCCAGAGGTCCATGGTTAATGCTCATAGTAATCCCTGATAGTGATCGCCGATCGCCATCACAAGTTTCCTTGGGCCCGCGCTGATTTCCGCTGATTGCCTCCGCCGATTGCGACGCACCGATCAAATCTAGACTGTTGATCGGCCAGATCTGACGGCTACTGTTCATTCCTTTGCTTAAGCCTGTGATACTTAATTTTCATTGTTTTGTTTGGTTTTTTACCTCCCGATAGAGTATTTCTGCCCTTCCAAGGGCTCTCCTCTTGTGCTGATTTTGACTTGTGGATGATTTTGAGCAAATTCTGAAGATTTCAAGACCGTTTTTGGATCCCTTGGAATGTTTTTAAACAAATTTGGAAACTTTAAGAGCATATATGGATCCAATTTTGGGCCTTTTGTCAGCAAGGCTAACATTGACTCTTTCTAGGGATGAAATCCTCCCTGTGAGGTTTCAAGGATCACAGATCAATGCCTTTCCTGTAAAACAAATATCAAATCTTCCTTCTAGTGTTCCATTGGGCATGGAGTCTATTTTGTAATAACATAAAAACTGAAAAACATATTTACAATGACAAGGCTTTAAAGCCTTAAACGAAATAAAGTTTCAAGAATTGCCCATTTATTGGGCTACCAAAAGTATCTCCTCCTTCTAGACTGTGCAGAATGAATGTATTGTTCTACTGAATTTGAGCGATGACAAACGGACCTGTCCATAAGGAGTCAAACTTGCCATGATTACCTTTCTTTTCCTTAAATGCATCCCATTTAAGCACCCAATCACCAACTTGGAAATTGTCCACTTTTTCCTTCCTGTCAAAGGTTTCTTTGATTTTCTTCTGATGAGCCTTTAACTTCTCAACTAGAGCTGCTCTTTGATCTGCTGTAGTTCAACTAGGTTATTCATTCTTCTTACCATGTCATTCTCTTCATCTTGTTCTTCTTGCAAGAATTTAGCCACAGGGAGAATCAGCTGGATAGGGAAAACAACATTAGCGCCATAAACTAGTTTAAATGGAGAATTTTCTGTGGACTTTTTGATGGTAACTCTGTTAGCCCATAGTGCAAACTTCAACTTGGAATCCTAACTCTTTTTGTTGTCCTCTAACAGTTTTTTGATTACCCTTACCAGACTCTTGTTAGATGATTCTGTCAGGCCATTGCCTTGAGGATAATATGAAGTAGAATGCACCACTTGAATGCCCATGGATTCAGTCATGTCCACCAATTCTTTTGCCTTGAAAGCTGCTGCATTATCAGTGACTAGTTTGGTTGGGCAACCAAATCTAGTGAAAATATTCTCATTCAAGAATTTTATGACAACTTGATGATTGGCATTCTTAGTGGGTATAGCCTCAATCCACTTGGTGAAATAATCAGTGGCTACTAAGATCCATTTGTGTTGGCCACTGGAATGTGGGTTGATCTCACCTATAAAGTCCAAGCCCCACTGTTGAAAGGGACCATTGACATGTACTGGCTTCAAGGGCAGAGATTTTAGTTGCTATCTTCCTACAAACCTCTGACACTTGTCACAAGCTTTCACAAAAGTAAACACATCAGAGAAAAGAGTAGGCCAATAGTACCCAGCCCTCAAGACTTTGTGGGATATTCTTTCCAATAATGACGCCCTCCACAGATGCTGGAATGGAAGTGGTGTATGACTTCCACAGCTTGTTCTTTATCTATATATCTCAAGAGGATTTATGATGGGTCTTTCCAACAAAGCAGATTTTTATTAATGCAGAATTTGGCTGATCTGAGTTTAATGGCCCGACCTTGACTTAAGCTAAGCCCTGGAGGGACTTTTAACTTTTGCAAAAAATGAACTATGCTGGAATACCACTCACAGGTGGCTAGATTTTCAGCCAGAGGCTGATTCTGCTTTTGCTCTTCTGCTGCTCCCTCTGTTTGCTCATCATCTGAATTTAGACCCATGGAATTTATGTCTAACAAGCTACAATTGTCTTCAACCATTAGTTTAGCCAAGCCCTAGCCTTTGACAAGCTTAGTGGGCTTCACCTCTTTGTTAAACTCTACGAATTTTGCAATCCATTTAGCTCTCTTTCCATCAATATCTAGATGAGTTGACATCTTTTACTGAGGTTGAAGGTACATATGCAATCACTTTGGAATGTAGAATATAAATTCTGAATGCCTTCAAAGATTTTATGAGAGCATAAGCTTGTTTTTCAATAAGGTCATACCTTAGTTCAGCATCCCTTAGAGTTTTGCTAAAAAAGGCTACGGGGTGCTCTATGCCTTCATCATTTTTCTACAATAGAACTACTGCAAGTGTAGCATAAGAGGAAAAAGAGAAGATACAAAACTCCTTAGTGTAATCTGGGCTGATTAGAGTGGGAGCTTCCATGATAGCTTGCTTGATGGCTTCAAAAGAGCTTCTTGAAGCATCTGTCCATTTTATTTTTGATCCTTTCTTCAGCATGGAAGAGATGTGCTTTACTAGCTCTGCAAAGTTTGGAATGAACCTCCTTACAAAGCTAATCTTATCCGAGATGGATTGAATATCCCTTTTTGACCTTGGGATGGACAATGTCTGAATTGCTTGAACTTTTGTTGGGTCAATCTTCACACCTTCAGCAGAAAATATGTCCCAAAAGTTTGCCTTCTTCTAGAGCAAACTGTGACTTCTTTGGGTTAACCAAAATTCCAAACTGTCTGCACTTTAGAAAGACCTTATTCAAATGTTGTAAATGGTCTTTGTGGTTGCTGGAGAAGACTGTTATGTCATCAAGATAAATAAGGACAAACCTGTCCTCTCTCCCACAAAGGCTATGTCCATGGCCCTTTGAAAAGTAGCCCCAACATTCATCAGTCTGAAAGGCATCTTGGAGTACATGAAAGTGCCCTAAGGAGTAGTGAAGGCGGTCTTTTCCTGATTTTCTAGACGTACAACAACCTAAAAATTCATCTAAGAAAGACATGACTCTGGCCCCTGAAACTCTTTGCAACAAGTGTTCCATCTTAGGCAGGGGGTAGTTATCTTTTTTAGAGCACTTGTTCATATTTTTGAAGTCAATGCAAAACCTGATTCCTCCATTTTTCTTTCTTACTACCATAAGGTTAGCTATCCACTTTGAATACCTTAGGGGAACTATGATTTTGGCATCCAACAACTTCTTGATCTCTTTCTCAATCAAAGGCAATAAGAGAGAGCTGATAGGTATTAGTTTCTTCTTAACAGGGGTGGTATTCTTTTCCAGTGGAATCTTATGCTGAATGATGTTTGTATCATAGGTTTTGAAATCACTGTATTCCCAGGCAAAAATATCAGCGAATTGCTTCATGAGGGTGCAATACTTGGAATTCTGGGCAGAAGACAAATGAGTGGACAAATTGATGAATTTCGGATGGGCTGGGCTTCCTATATTATGTTTATAAAAAGCAGAATCATTTTTTGTTTTGGCAGGCTTATAAGGCACATCGTTATGGTCGAACAATTTCTCTAGAGGCACCAATCCTTTTGGTATATGATCATTAGGCAGCTGGACAATGCTTCCTCGGTCGACTTCGTTTTTTAGCTTGGACTGGCCGCATTCTTCCATGGTTTCATTTTCTTGGTCGATGTGTGTTTAAGCAAATTCTTCAATGACTTGTAAAAACCTATTAATTTTCTCATTGTCTTCAAAAACTCTCCAATATTTGACATTGTCAGGCAGAGACGGTCTATATTTTACCTGAACTTCATATGTCAATTTAGGAGGCAAAGGAGGAATAAACGTGTTAGCAGACACAACAAGGGAGTTGGCAAGATGGTTCTTCATTCTCAGAATATAAGAAATGCTGGAATTATTAAAAGAATCCTTGAGCCTCCATACCTCATTCTGTATGCTTCAGCCTTGGATGTTTTGCTTGGAACGCTTTATTGGCCTGCTAAATGATGAGGTCTGCATCTCCAAACAATTTCAGGCCTTTGATACCCATTTCTTTAGCAGCGCTTAAGCCCAAAATCAAAGTTTGGTATTCTGCTATGTTATTTGTGACCTGAAAGGTTAATTGAAAGATAAATGAATGTATTCCTGTGTGGGGGACACAAGGACTACACTTACCCCAACAACTTCCTTAAAGCAAGCTCCATCAAAGAACATGTCCCAAATCTGTGGGCCTTCTTCCTCAGCGATTTGGCAAACTGGTTTTTTAAGCTGCGTGGAGGCCAATTGGGATTCTTCAATATGAAGAATACAGGCTCCAAAATCAGTGTCAACAACATAGATTGGATGATTAGTGGGATTCCTTTCATCGATGATGATATAAGCCAATTGAGCTTCTTTGTATAATCTCTTGCTCTCACCTCCGAAAAATGGAACAGTAGCATAGGACAGATCATTTGTAATGATCCACCTAATCTCTTGATCCAACCTCTGGAAAGTAACATGCCAAACTTGGGGGGTACATCTGCTACCACAATATCCAGCATCATGCTTTTCATAGGCAATTGAGACAAAGTGATGTCTAGGTCCTTGATTAATCCAAGACACTTCACTTTTCTAGAGTCAAAAGAGAATAGGTCATGATAAGGCTTGGTGATATCAAGACTCAACTCATCCATGACAGCCTTGGGCATTAGATTATGGCTGGCTTTAGTTTCCAAAAGGCAGTTGTTAAGGATTTTTTCATGAATAGTCAGAGATACATAGAATGATGGGGAGTTGTCTTCACAATTTTCAATCATTGGGCTGAGAATAACAACTGGCTTGTCCTCTTGCATATTTACATAGTCTTTGGAGGCTTGGATGGCTTTAGGCTCAAGGGCCTTGAGGATGGATCTTTTGAAGAACTCATACTTGACTAGTTCAATCAGAGGCATAGGTATTCTTAGCTTCTGAATTTTTGATTGAAAATTGAAAGGAGAAGGAGACTTGTCAAGGCCTCTTACTTCATGAGCTGGAGCTTTGAGGATGATGGGATCAACTGCCAGTTGCTTTTGCTTATTAGCTTGTTGTACTGCAAGGACAACAACTCTTTGAATAGGAGTTTCCTTGGCATTATTCATCTTTGACCTCAGATTATATTTGTGCTGATCTTCAGTTTGCAGAATAGCTTCCCCATCCCATTCTTGGCTGATCTGGTCATTGAATAATGACTTTTCATAGGTAGCTGAGGTCAAAAGGGAAGCATTGCCTTTTTCTTCCAGACAATGGATCTTATCATCTTCTTCAAACTGCTCTTCTTCCATGACTGCATTTTGAAAAGGAGCCTTCACCCTTTGGTCTTCATTGGCATCTTTGTTTCTTTGCAAAATCTGCAACTGCTCATTAGTTCTTCTATATGGATTTGGATTTGGATTTCTAGGAGCAAAGGTATTAGGCACTCTTCCTTTCCATGGGTGCTGCTCAACCTTTAATTTGGAGATTTCAGAGGCTAATGACTCTATCATTTTGGTCATTTTATCTATCTTAGGATCAGAGGATGATGAAGACTCGCCCCTCTGTCTTCTTCTATCAACATTTCCCTTGAGCTTCTCTGCAGCCATGATGTTTGATTCCATTTCCAAGGCTGCATATTGCATGTCAGCCAAAGTAGCACATCGCCTCTCCCTCAATAGTAGGCAGAAGTTAGAATCAAAAGCACTGGCATAAGTGAGTTTAACAGAGGTAGTAGTGGGTTTTACTTCAACTGGTATCTTGTTGTATATATGGTTAAATCTCTTATTAAAATTAGACAACAACTCACCATTTTCCTTCTTTAAGTTCCCAAACTCAGTGTGGTAGTAGAGGAGATCCTTCTTATCCCCCCAATGCTTTATAAATGCATCATCTAAAGCCTCAGTATCTGCTATAGATCTTGGGGTTAGTTCTCTGAACCATTTTCTAGCCTCTCCATCTAGGGTTTGGACAAAGGCTCTCATCCACACATCATCTTCACTAATGTCTAGGTTATCAGCATAGCTATATAATGAATCAAGATGTTCTTCAGCGGTAACACCTTCAGTCCCAATGAACTTAGGCCTATATTTATGATATTCTCCAGTAGGCATGAAATTCAAAGGAGTGGGCAGTATTAGAGGTCCATACCTAGCAGCTAATATTCTTTCCATTTTGGTAGGTGCTTGTGGACTTACCATATCTGTGGTGGCTAAAAGAGTACTGACAATATGAATGATAGAGGGTTGAGGAGTGATTGACAAGACTAAAGGAGTATGATGGATGGGAGGTGAGGTTTCATTTGGGCTTAAAGCAAAAGGAGAACCTAAAGAATAAGAAGCTTTATGAATCTCTGAGAGTTTTTCTTCACTGCTAGTATTAGATGCTATACTCTCAACATGTATTTGTTCTATTACAGGCCATTCTTGAAGAGATATATGAGATTTTTTAGATTTACCTGAACCTGATGCTCCTTTCTGCAATACCTTTCTCTCTTTGATGATTTTTTCAAGGTCAGGTATTGGGTCAGCTTGTAGCTTCTGAGGATTTCTCCGAGTATGCCTCACAAACTGAGCCAGAACTATGAAGTGGAGTTACCAAGAGGTTCGGTCTCCAGTAGAGTCGCCAGATAGATGATTACAACCAAAAAAGTGCCCAGACTTTGTCTATCATCAAAGTTGAATCTATGTCGTTTCCCAGGGAAGCTGAGCTTCAGTTTCCTCTCCCCGGCAACGACGCCAATTATGTTATCACTCCAAGAAACTCTCCTAGGTTGTACCTTGGAGATGCCTGGTAACATATAATCTTCAATATTTTTCTCAGAACTATTGGAATGGATGATGGTTTGAATCAATTCAAATAATCATTTCAGCTCTATTCTCACTCAAGACATGCATGAACACCCTCAACAATACAAGGCTTTAAACCACTAATGCTCAATAATTTATAGATTTAATGGATAGATGGAGAATATTGAATATGCCAACAGATTTCATACATAAACACATATGAATGGTCAGCTACAGAAAGTAAATGAGAATTGCAAATTTAATTTATCAATGCAGAGATAAGATGACAATTATCTGGCATTAGACACAATAGAAAACCTAAATAACCTATTCAAGCGCAAGCATAGAACAACAAAGAGAACAGACATTGAACATATAATAGTAAAAGAAGCTTATATTGCCAGAATGAGTATGAGAAGCTTGAAGGGATAGAGGAGGAACAATCTCCAGAAGTTGAACCCTTGTTACATCTAGTTTTCAACCTTTTATAGGCCTTTTACAATGCTCCTGAGCTCTCAAAGGCTCAGAATCTTAATCTGTCTGATATGTCTTGTTAACTGATTGATTCCCTCAATAGGCAAGCATGGCTTAGAGGTTTTATCCTTCTGACAGAGGAATGACCACCTTCAGGTAGTTTGATGAACTGTTTGGGATATCTCTCGTGCCAGAGATGCCCCATGATGTTTGTTTTGATGAGCTGCGCTGTGGCCTTTGATATTTCTGTTTGTTTTGGATAGCTGTGCTGTCTGCTCCATGATCTCTGTTGTCTTCGGCTAAGCTGTGTTGTTGATGCCCATGATGTTTCTGTTTCGAGCGAGCTGCGTGCTGTGACCCTTCTCTTTCCCTTTCTGACCCTTGTTTCTTGGCAATATGTCTCCCGGGATCTGTTATATGGTGGAATGGGTTTTCGAGCCCTTATAATCCCTTTAAATGGACCCTTTCTATTAATACACGATTATTTTCTGTTTCATACAGAAAACACTGCAACAATGAGAAATCCTGCTTCTTTCTATTTCTTTCGGACTTCAAAAGTCCTCAAGTATGGTTTATTCATCTCTTGGGTCTGCCCTTGTCGCCATCGCAAGTCGCATTTGGCCCGTTCCTTTTGTATTTCATTAAACACAAAAATACATGAAATACATTGAAAAATGGCTTTTGCGGACTTCAAATTTTATATATTTTTGTTCCGAATCGCATCGGGTTTGGGCTTTATCGCTATCGCAAGTCGCAAAAAGGCATGTCCATAGTTTTTCCTTTGTATTTTTGAAATATGGGAAAAACATTGTAGTTTTTCCTTTGTATTTTTGAAATATGGGAAAAACATTGAAATACATTAAAAATGGGCTTCGACGGACCTGAGATATTATGAAATATCATATATATGATCATCGGGTCCGGCTATCGGGTCGTCCATATGTATATGCATAAGTCCCGCCCCTTGGTATAGTGCCAATGCGATATAGCGATGCGATCCGATCGCAATCGCTAATCACCCAAGCCAGAGGTCCATGGTTAGCGCTCATAGTAATCCCTGATAGCGATCGCTGATCGCCATCGCAAGTTGCCTTGGGCCCGTGTCGATTTCTGCTGATTGCCTCCACCAATTGCAACCCTCTGATCAGATCTGGACTGTTGATCGGCCAAATCTGACGGCTACTGTTCATTCCTATGCTTAAGCTTGCGATAATTGATTTTCATTGTTTTATTTGGTTTTTTACCTCCCGATAGAGTATTTCTGCCATTCCAAGGGCTCTCCTCTCTTACGCTAATTTTGACCTTTGGATGATTTTAAGCGAATGCTGAAGATTTCAAGACCATTTTTGGATCCCTTGGGATGTTTTTGAGCAAATTTGGAAACTTTAAGAGCATATATGGATCCAATTTTGGGTCTTCTGTCAGCGAGGCTAACAGGTCCCACAAGACTAGGGTTAAAAATTAACCCCCCTGTTAATGTGAGAGAACAAAAATGTAGTCAAGATTCATCAATCTTTAAGATCACTCCATCATCCATACTAAGTGCCCAAAACAAATAATTATAAACACTCGATTGTAAAATGATCAAATTTCCTTTTGAATAGTAACTCACCTTCATCCAAGTGAAATCACTAGATGGCGAGAGGCACATGGTTGAGGAAAATGGGGGAGGCACATGGCATGTCATCATCAAATGGTGGCACACAAGGCCGAGACCTATAGATCACCTTTTTTCTAGTGTAGAGACCATAGTTTTTTTTTATTTAAATCGTTGTAATTCTAATAAGGGCCGAAAACACATAGTTGAAGCAATTATGTAGTCCTTTCAAAACCCTAATCCCAAATCAAAACAAAAAATATTAACCAAATAAAACTTTGTCAAGATCTCTTCACTGCGATAAAGATCTGAATGAATTTTAGTAACCCTCAGTGGCTTTTAATGTCACAGAGATAAAACACGAAAAAAGACCTTTTCCCAACGAATCCCAAGACCAAAATAAAACACAAAGTAAAAACAAAAACTCTCCCTTTTGAAATTTTCGTTGTCTTCCACAGAGGTCGAGTTAAATTTCAAAGAATAGGTCACAAGATCATCGTGGAATTTTTTTTCAATGTAAAGGTGAAATAAGGCTTACTTTTATAAATGATTGAGGGGATTTTGAGGATTAGTCGTTGGAGGAATTATTGGAGGAAATTCCCTTTTAAATTTAAATTTTATTTAAATTCAAACCCAAGAGAGACCTATAGTTGGAGTTAGGTTTTGACCTTTGAGTATAGTTGACCTTTTAGGCCTAAAGACCCCTAGATTTGATTTATAATTTTATTTAAATTAAATCCCAAGGATAAGTAGTTTTAGAGTTAAAAGTCGTTTACTTTAATGTTTAGGAAACACATTGTATTGGAGGTAAATGTTGGTGCCTTTAAATTTCTAAAATAAACTAGGGAACCCTCAAGGTTAATTTTTGACCTATAATTTTAATATATAAGCATTGGTTAATATTCATAAATGATCTTTTGCCATAGAGATAATGTAACAACCCTAGTTAAAAACTCATATAAAATATATAAATACCACGAATTATGGGACATGTATTCCATGCTGAATGGTGGGGGAAACATCTTAATGAATGTTGATTCAGTGTATTATTATGACTTAGGAAATTGGCAAAGGCAATAGCTAAAGCTTTGGAAAGACATGAGGCATTAATTGGCATTTTATTTATGAAAATAATGGAAATTAGGAGAAAATGAAGGTGAAAGGTCACATGTTGCATGTGAGGAGGAAATTGAAGGAAAATAATGGAAAATTAAGAAAATAGAGGCCTCATTGATCAAAAGGCTTACGAGGATCAGTGAGTGAGCTTTTGACAGGTTTTGGTGGTGCTCTCTTCTATTCTCTCTCTCTCAAATATTACTGGACACTCAGAGTTTCCTTGGAGCACTCTTGGAGGGTGTGGCATACTTGGATTCTTGGATCAAGAAGGAAAATTAAGAGAAAAAAAGCGCAAGAAGGCATCAGGATTAGCAACTACATCGAATTTTCTTGTAAGTACCAAGTTGCATGTATGTTTCCTTCACTAGTTTTGGCATGTATGACATATACATGTGGATTCTTGGTCATGATTTTTCATTGGCATGGAGGATTTCCTGAATTGACAGTGGATTGCCTAGCCTTTCCATTTCCTAGATAACCATGGTGATTGTGGGTTTACTCTCATTGTTTGTTTTGGTTGGTTCTCATGTTTTGTTAGCTTGGGTTTAGTTATTAGTTCGTGGAATCCATGGTTAGACAAACGCTCTGAAAGCCCTGTAACAGCCTAGGTTGAGTTATTAGTCTTGGAAGCCTTGGTTGGAAAAACGCTTTGGAATCCCTTGGTGGGTTGAGTTACTAGTCCTAAGAGCCTTGGTTGAATAACCACTCTAGAAGTCCGATGGTAGTTGTGGGTTGAGTTACTAGTATTGGAAGCATTTTTTGGAACAAACGCTTTGGAAGCCCTGGAAGGCTTGGATGGAGACCAATCTGATGATGGTTTTGTGGTGTTCGATTGTGAGGTGGAATCATTGTTTGATGGGTTGAGGTGGAAGGCCTATGGAAGCCATGGATGAGTTTTGATTGATGTGTTCTATGAGATCCCACATTCATGCTTGGAATGTGGCACGAGAGTGAATGGTTGAAGAGATATTTGGCTCAACGATTCTACGGTCAGGTGGAACGTGGAAGTCTCATCCCGGGTTGGATTTTGCATCATCAATAAGAGGTTATTTCTCTTTGTAATTATCTGAGCATTATACTGGATTATATGAGGTTTATATGGAGCCGAGTTTATTAGTATTTCTGCCCCGATTATACTGGTTATGTATATGCTTTATGACAAAAACTATGTATGGCTCTCATCATGTTTTTACTTGTAATTGAATGATCAATATATCTATGGACTAATGGATGAAATGTTGGTTAATGTGTTGCTACATCAATGCTTCACGACGAATCTCAGATAAGTATGAGACCCCTATGCTCAGATATGTTCTTTACACATGTAGATTACATAGTGATATGTTTGACGAAATTTCTGTCATGGCTAGTAGGAGTCCAGTCTAGGCCTGAAAATGTGGCTCAAATCCCAGGGACACTTGCATAGCACTGACTAAATGAGTCTCTGGACGCTGGCAGGCAAGCATGTGAGAGTGACTATGGGTTTCTGGACGCTTTCATGCCTATAGCATGAGAGCCATTGAGGCTTAAGTTGTTCAAAAGTTCAGTGGGACCCAAGGGCAAGCTATCTAAAGTTTTGGATTGGTTCATGAGGATCTTGAAGTTGATGTTGAATGTTTGTATAGTGTGTTTCTGTCAGTTCCACTTATTTAACATGACTTAGGAGGTCGAATCATATCATAGTGGTCTCTCGTTACATGTTTACCCCCACTGGCCGGTTGCTTAGGTAAATGTGGGAGGAGGGTGTTACAAAGTGGTATCAAAGCATGGTCCACCCCTCGGACTGGATGGGTTGTGCGTTGGTCATGCATTCATGTTGATTGCATATGTGTTCCTTATACATGTAGTCCTTATGATTGTTGCATTTGCATGGTGTTGATCATGGTTGTAGTGATGTCGCCATGTGAAGGTTGAAGGTGTTGCCGTGGAATATGTCTTTATGTGGGTATGGTTAAGTATGCAGTGTTAGGCGTGTCAGTGTTCACATGTTTTTAAGTGCACGTGATGTGGTTATTGTTGTCATGTTTGAGATCATGGTTTGTGTAGTTGATATGGTAATGCATTGATGATTGTACCCTAGATAGAATGATGTGTATATGGTTTCATACTCATGTGTTATATGTCTATACACAGTTGTTATACATGTAGGGTCTTGGTTATAGTTATGCATAAAATGCAGGTAAAAAATGCCTTGTGAAGTCATGGTATGCAATTTAGGTTATCATGATGCTATTTGTTGTTATGATGATAATGTGTTGGCTGAGATAGAGCAGGAGATGTAGATCATCATAATGAGGTTGTAGCATTAGACTTTGGGATAAGAGTAGATTTTCATACAAGTTTGCAGGTTGGGCATGCAAGTAAATAAGTTAAGGATTGTTATATGCATTAGGGTTATATATATTAGGTTTATGTTCATGTCTTTTGATATTATGGTTACATACATGATAGATGATAGTTGATTAGTATAGTCATAAGCACATGTGTCAGATAGTCAAAAATGATAGGAACATGTGGTTGTATGCATTGCTATTGATGTTTTATGATAGTTAGCTTGATGATTAGCTTATATTTGTTGATGAGTATATTATCGATTAACTTCTTGTTGCTATATGATACTCACTTGATGATTAGGGTTATTACATTAATATCTTGATATTATATGTATTGTGTTAACATGGGTTGGCCTATGCAGCTGGTTATGGTTATGATATTCAGGTATGAGTTGACTTATTGTGACATGGTGTTGTACTAGTCTAGACTGATCATACATATGTGATTGCTATGCATGAACGACAAATGTTTATAAATTTATGATATGAACATGCTAGTTAGTGACTATTATGGATATCACGATCCTAGTTATGTTTGGGTTGATATGTTGTGAAGTCATATCATGCTCACTAGATTGATTGTGAAGACAAGATAGCCTCCCTTGAGATACATTAAGGTATGCACTTGCTTATGTTGTCTACCTTGTGCTTGACTGTTTGAGTATGATGTCTATTTGGTGTTTGAATGTTTGGTGTCTATTATGTCGTCTAGTTGATTTATTTAACATGGTATGTTTGCAAGTTGGTTGAATGTTTGATGAATTGCATAATATGAGTATGTATTCAAATGATTTGTTTTAAGATGATTGTACTAACACATGTGTTGAGACAGTTGATATGTAGTTGAATATAGGTGATAGTTGTAGCATTATCTCTAATGACTATGAGTTGGATATGGATTATGACATGATTGTTAGTCTTAGTAAAGGTTGATATAAAATTGATAGATATGATTGTCTTGATATTTAGAACATGTGGTTGACATGTGTGAACAGTTGCAAGAAACATGCTTGGTATTAACATGACAAGGTAATAGTTGATGTGTTTATATAACTAACAATTGGGTGACGTGACAGTGTATAGTAACACTCAATTACGTCAAAGAAAAGGTAAAAAGAAAAGAATTGGGCAAGAATTCATTTGAATATGTTTGAAAACCCTAATTCCAAATGAATGAAGTGTTTTTCATATAGGAAGTATTCTTAACCTTGATTTCGTCTAAAATTATGGGGATATGTGCTAGATGCATGAAACTTTATTTGACATGTATATTAGCTAGTCTCTAGTTATAGGTGAATCTGTCAAGGAATTGGAGCCCCTTGAGAGATGGCATGGGTGTGTTCAGTTACAAGGCAATGTGCTTGTCAAAACAAGATGAGGTAATTGGTGTATTGTTATGTCTATTTATGTTTATTATGTGTTAATGACAACATGATGCAGGGAGTTGCATGGCAAGAGAGGTTGATATGAAATCTAGAAGAAGGCTCAAGTCGAGCTTTCTTTGGGAAAATGGGGATTGAGTCATGGTGTCTGTTGTTAGCCTTGTGTTTTTGGTCTTTTGTGATTGTTGTGTTTGATTTGCGATTTTGATTGTGTCTGGTGCATAGCTATGCCACTTTGTTGCGACATCGTATTGTTTTTGGTTTTCATGGTCTTCTTTTTGTTGTTTGCGTTCTTGCGTTTTACTGTTTTGAGTCTTGGGAATTGGTTGGGAAAGGAGGAAAGTTAATGAAGCTCAATGAGAGCTGAATGAAACCTAACAGGTAATTTAAGACTTAGATGAGTTTTTGTGCATGAGTAAGTGTAGCGGAAGGTAAGACTATGGTAGTCAGTAGGAATGGTTTGGTCCATTGTGGTAAATAGACGGTGACAATACAAACATGATAAAGGTAATCATAAAAATTAAAGTAAATGAACCTAAGGTGTCTGATGGTTTGACCAAGTTGGAAACGATGGTTCTCAATGTTGTGTATGCTATGCGCAAATAAGGAAATTCTTTTAACCTAGACCTTATGTTATCTGGTAATTATGTTATGATCATGATTATGCTGATGTTTATATATGTATATATGTATGTATGTATGTATGTATGTCATTGTTTGACAGGATGATGATTGTTTTATGCTAATGATTATATATATGTATGTATGTATCTATGTCACTGTTTGAAAAGGTCATTAGGAATCATTCTTGTTGATGAATGATTGCTTACATAGTGAATGACATGAAGAGGTTTCGGGCTTACGAGGAATCAATTGGGAGGAGTAGCCTAACAGAAATTAGGGGAATTTTGAGGTCTAAAATGGGCCTCCTAAGAAAAATATACAACCAAAATAAACTTTATAAGAACCAATAGGATTCAAGATGATGATGTCAACCATGGGGTACGATTCACCATTTTTAGAGTAAAAAAGTAAAAATATTAAAAAATAATAAAATAATAAAACTATTTTTTTCAACAGGGATTTTAAACTTATCTCCCTAAAGTTTTACTCAAATTTCGAGCGAGAGTACATGTTGGATGCAAAATTTAACTCTTCATCCAAGGAGTACCCATGTCGCATACTTTTGATGGAGTTTGCTACATGAAAAATGAGAAATACATGAACAAAATGTGATTGCAATCACATTTTTCATGTATTTATCATTTTTCATGTAGCAGGGTCTATCAAAAGTATGAAACATGGGTACTCCTTGGATGAGGAATCAAATTCTGCATCCAATGAGTGTTGCCACTTGAAATTTGAGTAAACTCATAAGGAGATAAGTTTAAAAAATAGTTTTTTTCTTTTTTCCCTCTAAAATGTGATGATGTAATCTAATCTTATTTTATTATTTCCACTATTATTCTATAATTTCCATAGGAGACCCATTTTAGGCTTGGAAATTCCCCTAATTTTATGAGGTTAGTATCATGTGGTTATGAGTTGATATTATGCGATTATATTGTCTATTCTATGGATAGGGAACTCGAGGGATACATCAACGAAATGAAAGTAGTGTGGTCTGCGACATGATGGGACAAACATGGGTAAGACACTGGAAGAAGGGTTGCTTGGTAGAGACAAAATGGTTTTGGGGATGTGTGGTACTATTGTTGTACATATGTTGTATATGTTGTACATGTTTCATATGGGATGTTGTGTGCATGTGCTGTTGTGTATATGAACCAGGTGGCTCCAGACAAATGCATAAGTCCCAGAGGATTCATAAATGGTCAAAATTCAAAGTGGTCAGATTGCTCCCAAACCAACAGTAGATTGAAGTGATCGTCGCCCTGATTCCAACAGTGCGAACGCCACTCAAATCCGAGCTCATATGAGGGAGATTAAGAGTCAGTCAAAGTTTTGGTCAAAGTTTCCATGTGGGTCAAGTTTAAGTGTCCTACAAATTCACGTCAACCAGCGTGGAAACTTAGCTCCCAAGAGGGTGGAATTATTGCCTCTTTAATTTGTATAATATCCATTATATTAGACAAGATCGAAAATGTGACCTATATTTAATAAAAATAAAAAATATATATTAAAATAGATGGCCCGTCACCTCCATCGAACCCAAATCCCAAACCATGTATTGAAAAACAAATTCTAATTAAAAGAAGGGCCGACAGGTCGTGACCCCCGCCGGCCCCAACCACCGTAACAAACAAAACATTATATATAGGGGTGGGCAGGCCACCTCGGTGGACCTGACCCACGCCCCCACCATACCATGTGGCCGACCCGCTCCACGAGCGGCCCAATCTAAACCACCACACCAAACAACACCATATTATAACACACCAAATGGTTACAAATTCCGTGCCATGTTAAAACAAAATCATAACTGCACCATTTTAAAACACAATGGCCCGACAATTTTGGAGAGGCGGAGGGTTCAACGCTATGACCTCCGCCCTCCTAGACTCCGCCGCCACCATTGAGCCACGAGGCTTGTCCTTGGTGGCTTCGCCCACGAACATTTAAAAACCTTCAATTCATTTTTCACGGCAGAAGTGTAGAATGAAACGAGGAACGAAGGCTGAATGGAATGGTGGAACAACAAGCTAGGCCAGAGATGGAACCATGATGTAGTGCCAAAGGGTAGAACCATGATGGCACATTTTTTAAGACAAATTTTTTGTAGAAAATTTTAAGATGCTAAAAAGATTCCTTGGGAGGTAAAAATTCATTTTATCAGAATGTAATCAAGTTTACTGTCATTAATCTTAGATTTTTGCAGGGAACACAATGGCGAGGTTGGATTTGCCTTTTAAGTAGAAGATTTGCAGATTCCTAGTGGAGGAGAATCTTCGAGAATCTTGAGGGAATCTTCAGATTCCTTGAAGGCTAAAATTTCCCAGATCCAAAATGAAGCCAACTTCATATTCATTCTTCTTAGAAGTTCACAAGGATCTCAATGGAAAGATCAATTTTCTAATTTGAGTTGTAGATCTCCAGTCAACCCAGAGGAGGGAATCTTTGGAGAATCATGTGGGAATCTAAAAGTTGCCTACAGGCTTAGATTTTGCCAGTGTCATAATTCGCCAAATCGATAGTCGATTTTACACCTCTCGATGACACAAACTCAATGGTGTAGTCATTGTTTGCAGTTGAGCCTTATATTTTTCGGCCATTTTCTAGATTGGAGTGACAGTGTTAGATTTCAGAGTGTGGATAGTCGATTCTATGCAATTCAACTCCACAATTTCGATGGTGCATTCAGATCCAGCAACTGAGTATTCCATTCTTCAGTCAACATCAAGTTGAGGTATATGACGTGTTGTTTTCATGTACTTCATTGATCATTTGCTATGAGATGTACTATGTTGACTCAATTTCTACTTGATGTATGGTGAAAAATCTTTGTGTATATTTCATGTGAGATGTATTCATCATGGATTGTTAAGTATGTTTTGATTGAGATCCATTTGTTTCTATGATGGTGGGATACTCATTGTCACCATGTGTAAGATTATGTCATGCTAATAGGAGGTCTATTATGAGTGATAGTCCTTGTAGTGGAACGTCTCATGGAGATATTTTGCCACTCATGTAGAGGGAACATATCCTTGTATGATAGAAAACATAGTCCATGTACATCTTCACCATTTCCAACATTGAATGAAGTGGACAACACCATCTTGACACCAGGCCCGAAGACGTAGTCCACACTAGACAAACTCTATTATTAACGTATCATGTTTATGATTTTCTAATTGTCATTATGTTTCCATTTGATTAAGCATGCATATATGTTCATTTATGCTCTTATAAAATGCAATTCTAACTACATCTCGAAGAAAAGTATCTTGGTTAAATCAGGAATTTGAGTCAAATCAGATCAAGTTTGGTATCAGAGCGGCCTTTATGTGGATGTGAATTGCGAGCGTGAACAATGGAATGTGCAGTGATGGAGGATGACAAAGTGATGTATGAGACCATGCTCAGGGTTTCCAAAAAAAAGGACATAATGTATGAAGCTCTACAAGAAGAGACAGAGGAAAAACATCGATTGCAGCTTCAATTGTGAGCCATGGAAGAGGCCATGGAAGAACTGAAGGAAAACAACTAGAGTCTTCAAGTAGATAACATTGAATTGAAGATGCTTATGCAAGAAGAGAAATAGGAGATACAAAGTTTGCTACAACAGCGGCAAGCTAAAGACGAGGCCTTGGAAAAGCTGCAGCGTGACCCATGTGAGGTAAAAAGTAATTCTCTGACTTCATGTACATCTCTTGATGATGATTTCACTGTTTTTGAAAATCATACCACAGGAATTGGCTCCAAACCACTGAAGAGAATGGGGTATGAAGGAAAAGGATTGGACATTAATGGCCAAGGTATTGTCAACCCCATCAAAGTAGAGGAATTATCCCGTCAGGCAGGACTTGGGTATGTCAGAAATGAAGTTGGGGAATGCACCAAGACAACCAATGAACCACCAACAATAGATGATGAGAAGCCCTCATCAGTTCTTTCCAAAACGACAGTGGAGGTAAAAGATGTTGATTTCCCTTCACTTTCATCTTCACATAGTATAATTTCTATTGAAAATGTGGAAATACTAATCACAAGGACAAACCTGAGGCTCCTTACCAGGATGAGGCACAAGGAAGAAGAAGGGCTTGGTGTTAATAACCAAGGCATAACTCAGGCATTGGAGGTTGTGAAAAGACCTCAATTTGCAGGCTTGGGATAAACTAAAGGAGAATGCTCAAAGGTGTCATACGCTTCCGAGACATCGTTGAAATCGTCGAGGGAAGAGAATGATGGGAACACATCACCATCATCCCATGGCAGTGCCCATTGTATGGAAAGAGTCGAGGCAAGCTATCATTGCCATAATGACACCAGAGACAACAAGGAAAGGTATAACAAGTCTCGATATTCGAATGTTCATTTCAATTACAATCATGTTGTTAATGATGAACATAAAACATGGCATCAAAAAACATGTACTTTTTGTGCTTTACATAACCATACATTTGTTGAGTGTTGGAAGAGAATGCCAACACAAAAAAGGATGAAGCGTAAAAAACCCTCTCAATAGTAGGCAAAGAACAAGGTAATGAAGATCTAGAGGAAGAAGAATTATTGTAGTCATTGCAACATAAGTGGTCATCAAAGGGCCACATGTTGGAGGCTCCATCCAAAGCAATGCCACAAGGACAAAGAATATGTGCATGAACCAGGTGAAACAATTGTTTGACCCGCGAATGCACCACAAGGAGACGACCCATTCACCTTGATAAGTGAAAGATGGTTTTTCTAGGTGTCGTAGAATGTCATGATCTTATTTTTTCCAATCATGTGTTTCATTTTAAACTGTAAAAGTGATGATGTGTTTTCCATTACTTGTTGTAGTGACAATGATGTCTGGACTTATTTTGTGTTGCATTTTGAACTGTGAAAGTGATGTTGTATTTTCCACCACTTGTTAAAGAAACAATAGTGTTTGGCTTTATTTTTGTAAATCATGTGTTGCAGCGATGACGTTTTTTCCATCACTTGTTGAAGAAACAATGATATTTTGGCCTTGTGTGTTTGATAACTGGGGTATCGTTTCCATTTTGATGTAAAATGACCACCGAGTATGTGATATAAACTCGTGGCAAGTATGGTATGCTTAGGTCATTAGTTGGTCATGTAGATCAAGCATGTAATTTGCAGAATTGTACTACAGGTTTGCAGAGATTGTAGGTGTCAGCTCAACGCTTATGGCTCTGAAGGACAAAGGTGAAGGAGAAGGAAGGGTGACTTATCAGACACTTGTAAGTGTAGACAAGGTACAAAGAAGTGGAAGATTATTTTCATGTTTTTGGAGGACTGAAAGCCCCTTAGTGGGGAGGATTGATCCAAGTGGCTCCAGACACATGCAGAAGTCATAGAGGACTCAGAAATGGTCAAAATTCAAAGTGGTTAGATTTCTCCCAAACCAACACTAGATCGAAGTGCTCGTCACCTTGATTCCAATGGTGCAAATGCCACTCAAATTCGAGCTCATATGAGGGAGATAGAGCCAGTCAAAGTTTTGGTCAAAGTTGCCATGTGGGCCAGGTTTAAGTGTCCTACAAATTCACCATCAATTGGCTGGTAACTTAGCTCCGAGAGCGAGCGAAATTGTTGCCTCTTTAATTTGTCTAATATCCCTTATATTAGACAAAATAAAAAATGTGACCTATATTTAATAAAAATAAAAAAATATATTAAAATAGGTGGCGAGCCATGACCCTCACCACCTCTATCAGAGCCAAATACCAAACCATGTATTGAAAAACAAATTTTAATTAAAAGAAGGGCGATAGGCCGTGATGCCTGCCAGCCCCAACCCATGTAACAAACAAAACATTATATATATGTGTGGGCGGGCCATCTTCGGTGGACTTGGATCATGCCCCCACCATACCACATAAAAAATGAAGACCATGGGTCGGCGGGAATCGAACCCACCCAGCCACATGGCTAGACCGCTCCACGGGAGATCTAACTCAAACCGCCACACCAAACAACACCATATTATAACACAACAAACAATGACAAATGCTGTGTCATGTTAAAACAAAATCATAACTGTACCATTTAAAAACACAATGGCCCAACGATTTTGGAGAGGCGGAGGGTTCAAAACCATCACCTCCACCCTTTGAGACTCCTCCACCACCATTGAGCCACAAGGCTTGTCCTTGCTGGCTGTGCCCATGAACATTTAAAAACCTTCAATTCATTTTGCATTGGGGGAGTGTAGAATAGAATGGGGAATGAAGGCCGAATGGAACAATGGAACTACGAGCTAGGGCAGAGATAGAACCATGATGTAGTGCTAGAGGGTAGAACCATGATGGTGGTGGGCCCAGTATTGCAGCAATAATGCTGTAACTCCTGGGACTCCCTTCTTTACTTTTATCAACCCGGTAGTTCGTAACAAACTTGGAAGTGACGATGCTGTATGCACAAGTACTAGCTCTTGCTGCGGCTGTCACTTGATCAGCTGGCACAAGTCCACTAGGAGCTTAAGCCAACTTCTATGAGCTCTTAGAAGAAGCTTTTTAACTGATGGATGAAAGCTAACTTAAAGGAGGCTAATCTACTTGCAGAAAGAAACTGAAAGCGGAAAGGAAATGAAAACCCTAGTAAACCCTAGTTTTACCGACTAACCCTACTGGTGCAAGAAAAATGATGAAAGCTACCGAAAGGAATGCCATTGAATCTAAGCTACTTCTAAAGTGAAATCTAAAAAGAAACATCTTTTTGTATTTTTGAGTAAGTTGGCAGAATTATTGTGCATGTGCTTTAACTGTTTTTGACTGTGCAAAGGTGGATTGGCGAGAGGAAATGCTTGCAGGAGGTTGGGGAGGTTAGAAAAGGGCCTAAGGGTCCCTAGCACCCTTCCAGAGAGTTCCATAGAGTTTTGCTATCAAGAAACCGCTTTCGTGAGCTTCTACAGGAAGTCTGCAGGGGTTCTACAGGATGTTCTGTAATTTCTACAGGATGTTCCGAAAGGGAGTTTTGGAGGGTTGATGGAGGAAGAAAGGTGAAGGAGTGGGTATGGAGGTGAGATAAGGGTGTGAGGAGGTCCAGGACTTGGTGGATGGAGCTGAGGAGTGATGAGGGTGCTTGGATTTGTTCAAGGAGGGGTAGAGAAATGTTGTACAAAATATGGAAATTAGGGCAAAGGGAGAAAACGTAGAAAATGAGAGGCAAGAATCTAAGTTGGAGGACGAAGCAGGTTGCATGGATGGGGTAAGGGTAGGAGAGGAGGTTTCACAGGCACTCTACACGTTATTTCTCAAACTGAACAAACAAAGACTCGAAAAATCAAGGACCTAGCTACTTTAACCTAATCTGACCTAAATAACAGCAAAGAAAATGAACAACAGTTTATTTGCAACGAAATCATGTGAAATAGCTATGAAAACTAAGCAATCATGAACCTGAGCATGTAACCACAACTGGTATCAACTTCTGCAAATGAGAATCTAACACTAATAATTGCATGATGAAGCAAAGACAATGTTTTTGGTGGCAGCAAGGACACCTTGGTCCCAGCTCATGGTCCCACTGAGGGAGAGGTGAGATCAGAGGTGCTTGATAGCATTTTTCTGAAGATCTTCTCTGTTATTAACCTATCAAATCAATCTGAACATGAAAAGCCTTTTTAATCATCAAAAGCAACCTAAATAACAAAACAAGATTTAAATCTAAATAACAGATTTTATTCTAAGAATGCAACAAAAACACATAAAAGTAAACAAAGGAGGTACTGGGCACTTGGGTTGGGCCCAACCCCAAGAGCTACATCCTCCTAAGAGAGATTAGAGCTGGTGCAAAGCGGGATTCATCTTTATTGAGCAAGAAATAATAGTTACATCAAAAACTGTCCACAAGGGAAAGCTTGAAAGTGTTCTGAAATGCAGAGCTAATCTACTGCCTAAAAAATGACTAAAATCGAACTAAAAACTAGCTAACTTCTACCTACAAAATGACTAACTGAAATGAGGCCCTAAGCCTTCTTATTTATACAAATTGAGGACCCCAACAGACCTCGTAAACTTTAGGAACTCGACTGCCAAAACTTGTAGTTAACAACACCTTTACTAGCCCTTGCTCGGTTGCCCTTGTGATAATTGATGTGGTGGCCCTTGAACTCCAAGCTGATGGTGGAGAATTCAAGGTAGAGGCCCATAAATGAAGGGGACACCTTCCTAAAAATCCTCTCCATGAATTTGGTTGCCAAGTGCTCATTTAAACCTTTGATTTTGTCTCCAAATT
Source organism: Pinus tabuliformis (assembly GCA_031772625.1). Lineage (NCBI taxonomy): Eukaryota > Viridiplantae > Streptophyta > Pinopsida > Pinales > Pinaceae > Pinus > Pinus tabuliformis. The sequence continues at coordinate 225,257,453 of CM062809.1, forward strand.
GACCAAAAGACTGCATAAAGCACACATTAGACTTGTTGGCATAATGACTAACCCAATTCACTCTATTAGCATAAATATAATAAAAAACATGCAATAAAATAATGATAATGTTGGATTAAGTAGAATTAGGAGGCTAAATGAGCCCATATAATTATCCATTTTTGGGGCTCATCATCACCCCCTACTGAAAGTGTTGCTCATCCTCTGAGCAACTAATCTATCTCTTCATCTTTGATGGCCTTGGTGGCCTCCCTGTCATGCCAAACTTTTGAAGTGATGTCCTCTTCTCGGTCATGAAACCATGCTTTTCTCTCTACTTCTTCCCACTGCCTGTGCTCCTTTTCTTGTAGCAGTTTATTTAGCGCCTCAACCTCAGCCTACAACTTGTCCTCTCTTTGATGTTCATCAGATGTTTCCTTGTCTTTCCTTCTTCCTACAATTGTTTGGTCGCCTTTTCCTCCAATTGCTCGGTCTCTCTTAGCTTAGCCCGAGTTTCCTGTAGAGAATTCTCAACTTCCTATAGAACTGTCTCAGCTTCCTGTAGAACTGTCTCAGCTTCCTGTAGAGCTGTCTTTGAGTCCATCATCTGAATTCTCTCTCTCCAAGTGAAGGTTTTTGGCTTCCTCATTCATAGGTGATGGTTATATTTGAATGAGACTCCTCCTTTTGTTTAGTTGTGGCGTCCTCAATAGTAATTGGCTCTTTTGACTGTGGTTTGGGTCTGCCCACTTTTATCCGTGTGCTCCTTCTTGTCTTAAAGTACATGGGGGTCTCCCTTTTTCGCTTCCATTTTTGCTTGGGAGATGTGCTTAAGGCAACAAGCATAGCTGCTACCTCCCTAGTCAATATCTCGGGTGATTTCTCCTTTTGCTGCTCTATTTCCATGCTTCCTGTAGAAAGTCCTGTGTCGACTATTTCTGCCTGTTTTGTTGACTGTGTTTTCTCCTTTTGTTTTGTGTGGTTGCCTTGGCTCTGGCACTCTTCAGTTGGACTTGTTCGTCCCTCTCTACTCTACCTGTGTCTTTAATTTAGGTTGCAGGGACATTAAGAATTCTTTTGTTATCTCATCGTCATGACCCTGAATTTTGTCACAAAAGGTCATCCAATTGGCACGGGTGAAGAGGTTCACCACCTCGGGATGTTCATGCAATTTCCTGGAATCAGAGGGTTCCTTCCTGATAGATCCCCCTGGCATGGTGAGAGTGCTCTGTTTTAGGCTCTGAATAGAGAGGGACTACTATTTTATGGTTTCCTCCTTTGAACCTCAGGATAGGATCTCTCAGGTGTTTATATTTTAACTTGCACCAATTCCGTATTTCTAATGCTTTTGCTACCCAAAACATGGTTGTCCGTGTATATAAGGAAGAATTAGGTTTCCATAGACAGAGTGCAGAGCACAATTTTCATATCCAGCATACATACAACCATGTAAAATTCACATTCTTCATACACAGGAGGAATTTTCTTAACAGGAACGGTGGACGAGAATTTTGACGCAGAACCAACTGAGAAATTCCGTGCAACACACAGGAAAACTACTATTTTCGACTCACAGGCAGACTTGTCTCTAACCCTCCAATTCAAGACAGTTCAATTCACCACTTTTTCGAAATATACCATGCATGGAAGAGTGTTTTTGAGCCTACCTCTCTCGGAACTCCAAATTCGATGAAGAAAAGTCCAGGATTCTCTACTTCAGAAAGTTGTGCCGAACTTCCTGTAGAAGACCCCCCCAGTTCCTGTAGAATGCTATTGCGCCTCTAAGCGAGCCCGATATGCAACAGAATCTCGAAGATAGGTAGAAAAACCGGTGGAGGACGACTAGTTAATCATTTTGTGGAAGCGGAGGATGCATACTTCATTTGCAAGTGAAAATGAATAGCAGGTGGTTTCAGCTGAGCATTTTTTTAATTGCGGTGTGATTTGTGGTGAGGGGATGAGGTGGAAAAATGTGCGTTGGCTCCTTGCAAACGACAGTGTCGTCCCGAAACTTCATGTTTTCTACCTGTGATCACTTCCATCAATTACATTGAAGTCTAAATAGTCACCACTACCTGTTTCCAGATTTCCTCCTGAGATGGCTGAGCACACGTGTCGTATTCACCCACCGAGCGCTGTTGAACTGGATGAGGGTGGCCAGTTTGTTGGCCACCGATTTTTTTAACCACAACCATCTCATTTTTCACGTAGTTTTCAAATTAAATTCATGCAATCAGAGGAATGAGTTTAGTCACGTACCTGGAAGTCGAGCGTGGTTGCTGTGAGGTGCTGTGGCCTTTCATTTGCTGCATGCATTTGTTTCTGTGGTTGCATGATGGCTTGGTTGCTGATTCATGGCTGTTTTCCTTGTGCAGGTGTCCTCTGGCCAGATCTAAGCTGCAGGAATTTGTTTCCACGTTCAGACTTGCACCCTCAAGCTGCTGATGTTGAATTTTTACAAGGCAACGACTTATTTTCTCCATTGCTCCTGAACGATAGACCAGATCAATCTGAAACTTTTTGAGCATGTTCCTATCATCATTATGCACCTTCCATAGCAAAATTGCGATCAATGGATGCACAGATTTCGAGAAAAACGGAAAATGGCTGAAGATTACAGAGATCAATTTCTCGGAAACCATGCATCGGAATTAGCTGAAACTACTTGGGTAGGTTACTATCACCCATGTACATCTCCCCATGAAACAAGTTTTGAAACGGATGCACGGATATGGAGAAAATGCAAAAATGGCTGAAGGTGATAGGGGCTGATTTCTTGGAAAAAGTGCACCGGAATTGGCTGAAATTGCTCGGGCATGTTGCCATCGTCCCTATACAACTCCCCCTGTAACAATTTTTCAAATGGATGCACGGTTTTCAAGCTAGGGAAAAAACAAATTTCAGCACTATGTATTTTTGCTTCCAAACATTCTGTAATTTTTTGCATGGTAAGAAAAATGAGCTTGGGCTATAAAGCAGACTTGGAATTTGTTGATGCAGAGTCTAGATGGAGCTTGGACAGGTAGGGTGTGCGAGACTTTGTTATTTGACTTGCCACTAAAAAATTCTTGCTGTCAATCTGAGGCACACAGGGTTTTGGTATGACTGTGTAGGAAAACATAACCAGGTGGGTGATGGAGGCGTAAAGAGATGGAACAGGGTGCCATATGTTGATGGGTTGAATAGAGGGGTGGCTGCAGGCCTAACAAACAGATTCCAAGATTCAGATTCCCTTCCAAAATCGAATTTGGCTCGCCCGAAGGTTCTACAGAATGTTTCCTGTAGAAATGCAGAACTTCTTGTAGAAAGCCCAGAACTTCCCATAGAAAGCCCAAAACTTCCTATAGAAGGTGGAATCTCGACCTGAATGTGATCAAATCTTAGGAAAGGTGAGTGGCCATGGAAGGAATTTCTGTAGGGATGTCCTGTAGCCTGGTATAGACCCATATCCTCGTTTTGCGTGACCCTCCTTACCTGCAATGTATTCCCTGCAACCTGCAATTATTCCACAGAGATTAGGCTGTTTTTTTCTTTCTTTTTTTCTCTTTTTTTTTTGAAAACAACTAGGGCACCTCATGGAGGTTTTCACCCTAATTGCCTGCCCTGGGCGCCTCCAAGGGAGGTTTTCACCCAGGGATCTTATTCTCTTTTTATTTTCTCTTCTTTCCAACCCATTGACCACCTCATGGAGGTTTTCAATCAATGAGCCAATCTAAGGTGCCTCCGAGGAGGTTTTCACCTTAGATTTTTATTTTCTTCTTATTTTCATTTTTTTTTTCTACCCTACCCTACTTGAAAAACAAAATCATTTTCAAGTATAAGAATACTTCCAATGGAGCCATGTGCACATCGAGATTAGAGACAAAATGATGTGGAGGATTGAAATGCATGCTTTGACAGCTATCTGGATTTCAGAGACCAGATGATTTGACTTTGAAGGGATCAAGCATAGTTGAGGAAGAGAGTACTGCTGCAACTTAATGACCGTCTGGAACCATATCTCAATATAGCTCTGATATCCTTAGTCCTTTTGCTGATCTAGATCATTCTTCATATCTTCTTCGATCATGACCTTCACATCTTCCTCATTTTGCTGATTTTTCTTTTGAATACATGGAGGATTTGATGGTAACCATGAGGTAGCTCTCTCGATCTCTGATTCTGATGTCTTCTCTTCATCAAGTGCAACCCATGGTTCTTTGATCTTTTCTTTTGAATCTTCTTTTGCTGGATGTGGTCCTTCAATTATTTCAATATAATCTCTTTTCTCCAATACTCTTCCTGAGCTATGGTGAATATCTTGGAGCTCAAGAGGAGTTGTTTGGACATGTTGTGCCTCAACATTGTAATGGAGTTGAGCTACTCCAAAGTGTGGATTTGGAAATGGTGGTACGGGTAGTTGAGTGGGGGTGGATATTTGAGATGGATGTGGATGGGTTTGTGGTTGGGCAGGTATTTGGGGCTACCTTGGTGGAGGAGGAGGCGATGGTTGCGATTGAGCAGGTGGTGGAGGCAAAGGAGTGGGAGGAGAGTTGTACTGGGGCCTCCACCCTTGATGAGGTGCATTCCACTAAGGCTGTGGCTGAGCATAAGAGTGAAATGAATGAGCAGCTGGTTGGGCATAATATGGAGATGGATTCGACCAAGGAGGGGGTGTGGACTAGGAAGGATGAGCAGGGGGACCCCAAGAAGGCATGGAAGTGGCGGGATAGGGGTCATAATAGGCCTGGGATGTCCCTTGCATTCCCTGTTGGTAAGGTATGGGTTCACGTGGCCTCCTTTGGTTCAGATAATAGAGTGGTTCAGTGGCTCCTTTTGCCCTCTAATATACAACTTTGATTCTGGGTAAGGAAGGGCACTGATCTATAGGATGGTCCCTTTCACAGACAAAACACACTTCTATGGAGTGCAATGGACATCCATTCCTAGGATGCTTTCTAGTGCACCTAGGACAAAAGATGCCAAAGCTCTCTTGGTTTCCTCTTGCTTCCTTTGGATCCGCAAGGTATCCAGTTGCATGGCAAGAAACTACCTCATATCACTCCTGAAATCTTCCATCTAATTTGCAAATTCATTTTTGGATAAGGTACTGCTCCTAACATTTCTATTTGTAGCCATTTGCTCCAGAGGAATGTTTTCTTCTTCTTCTGCCCTAGAGGTTCTTCAAATATGTCTTGCTTTCCACCTAGGGGTTCTTCTTAATCATAGCCATTAAAGAAGAGAGAAGGTTGGCTGTGTGAAGCAGTGGGGGTGTTGTGCAAACATTTTTCTGACTTATCTCTACTCCTGCAAGGCATGAAATGAAATCTTTTTCGTTGATTTTTTTTGTTTTTTCTGCTTGTACCTGAAAAACTAAAATAGATTGAACTGCAACTAACTATCTTGCTGAAATGAAAATGCGGAATTGAAATGAAAGCAGAAAAGGACTAATCTATTTTGCTGAAATGAAATTGCAGGAATGAAATGCTAGGCTACGCTTGCAGAATTGAAATTGCGGATTGAAATGCTAATATATGAAAGCGGGAAAGATCTAATCTACTGTTGCGAAAATGAAATTGCAGAATGGAAATGAAATAAACTACTTAGCAGAAGGTTGTAGTAGAAAATAGAAGAAAAGCAGCAATCACCAATACTCTGACGCTTCCCTGGAAACGGTGCCAAAAAGATGGTGGGCCCCAGTATTGCAGCAATAATGCTGCAACTCCTGGGACTCCCTTCTTTACTTTTATCAATCTGGTAGTTTGTAACAAACTTGGAAGTGACGGTGCTGTATGCACAAGTACTAGCTCTTGCCGCGGCTGTCACTTGATTAGCTGACACAAGTCTGCTAGGAGCTTAAGCTAACTTTTATGAGCTCTTAGAAGAAGCTTTTTAACTGATGGATGAAAGCTAACTCAAAGGAGGCTAATCTAATTGCAAAAAGAAATTGAAAGTGGAAAGGAAATTCAAATCCTAGCAAACCCTAGTTTTACTGACTAACTCTACTGGTGCAAGAAAAATGATGAAAGCTACCGAAATGAATGCCATTGACTCTTAGAAAGGTAAAAATCATGTGACTAAGCTACTTCTAAAGTGAAATATAAAAAGAAACATCTTTTTGTATTTTTGAGTAAGTTGGTAGAATTATTGTGCAGGTGCTTTAGCTGTTTTTGACTGTGCAGAGGTGGATTGACGAGAGGAAATGCTTGCGGGAAGTTGGGAAGGTTAGAAGAGGGCCTAAGGGGTCCCTAGAACCCTTCTAGAGAGTTCTACAGAGTTTGGCTATCAAGAAACCACTTTCGTGAGCTTCTACAGGAAGTCTGCAGGGGTTCTACAGGATGTTCTGTAATTTCTACAGGATGTTCCGAAATGGAGTTTTGGAGGGTTGATGGAGGAAGAAAGGTGAAGAAGTGGGTATGGAGGTGAGATAAGGGTGTGAGGAGGTCTAGGACTTGGTGGATGAAGCTAAGGAGTGATAAGGGTGGTTGGATTTGTTCAAGGAGGGGTAGAGAAATGTTGTACAAAAATATGGAAATTAGGGCAAAGGGAGAAAATGTAGCAAATGAGAGGCAAGAATCTAAGTTGGAGGACGAAGCAGGTTGCATGGATGGGGTAAGGGTAGAAGAGGAGGTTTCACAGGTGCTCTGCACGTTATTTCTCAAACTGAACAAACAAAGACTCGGAAAATCAAGGACCTAGCTACTTTAACCTAATCTGACCTAAATAACAACAAAGAAAATGAACAACAGTTTATTTGCAACGAAATCATGTGAAATAGCTATGAAAACTAAGCAATCATGAACCTGAGCATGTAACCACAATTGGTATCAATTTCTGCAAATGAGAATCTAACACTAATAATTGCATGATGAAGCAAAGACAGTGTTTTTGGTGGCAGCAAGGACACTTTGGTCCCAGCTCATGGTCCCACTAAGGGAGAGGTGAGATCAGAGGTGCTTGATAGCCTTTTTCTGAAGATCTTCTCTGTTATTAACCTATCAAATCAATCTGAACATGAAAAGCCTTTTTTAATCATCGAAAACAACCTAAATAACAAAACAAGATTTAAATCTAGATAACAGATTTTATTCTAAGAATGCAGCAAAAACACATAAAAGTAAACAAAGGAGGTACTGGGCACTTGGGTTGGGCCCAACCCTAAGAGCTACAGCCTCCTAAGAGAGATTATAGCTGGGGCAAAGCGGGATTCATCTTTATTGAGTAAGAAATAATAGTTACATCAAAAACTGTCCACAAGGGAAAGCTTGAAAGTGTTCTGAAATGTAGAGCTAATCTACTGCCTAAAAAATGACTAAAATCGAACTACAAACTAGCTAACTTTTGCCTACAAAATGACTAGCTGAAATGAGGCCCTAAGCCTTCTTATTTATACAAATTGAGGACCCCAATAGCCCTCCTAAACTTTAGGAACTCGGCTGCCAAAACTTGTAGTTAACAACACCTTTACTAGCCCTTGCTCGGCTGCCCTTGTGATAATTGATGTGGTGGCCCTTGAACTCCAAGCTGATGGTGGAGAATTCGAGGTAAGGGCCCATATATGAAGGGGACACCTTCCTAAAAATCCTCTCCATGAATTTTTCTGCCAAGTGCTCATTTAAACCTTTGATTTTGTCTCCAAATTGACCAAAAAGACTGCATAAAGCACACATTAGACTTGTTGGCATAATGACTAACCCAATTCACTCTATTAAAAATAATAAAAAACATGCAATAAACTAATGAGAATGGTGGATTAAGTCGAATTAGGAGGCTAAATGAGCCCATATAATTATCCATTTTTGGGGCTCATCAGATGGCATGTTTTTCGAGACAAAATTTTTGCAGAGAATCTTAAGACGCTAAAAATATACCTTAGGAGGTAAAATTTCATTTTGTCAAAATGTAATCAAGTTTACAACCATTTTATCAGATTTTCACAGGGAACGCAATGGCGAGGTTGGATTCGCCTTTTAAGCAGTGGATTTGCAGATTCTAGTGGAGGAGAATCTTTGAGAATCTTGAGGGAATCTTCCAGATTCCTTGAAGGCTGAAATTTTCTAGATTCAAAATGCAGCTAACTTTATACTCATTTTTCTTAGAAGTTCGCAAGGATCTCAATGGCGAGATCAGTTTTCTGATTTGACTTGCAGATCTCCAGTCAACCCAGAGGAGGGAATCTTTGGAGAATCACAAGGGATTCTAAAAGATTCCTACAGGCCCATATTTTTCCGGTGTCAGAATTTGACAAATGGATAGTCGATTTTATACCTCTTGATGACACAAATTTAGTGGTGCAGTCAGTTTTTGTAGCTAAGCCTTCTATTTTTTGGCAATTTTCTAGATTGGAGTGACAGTGTCAGATTTCAGAGTGTGGATAGTCGATTTTATGCCATTCGACTCCACGATTTCGATGGTGCATTTAGATCCAGTAGTTGAGTATTCCATTCTTCAGCCAACATCAGGGTTGAGTTATATGAAGTGGTGTTGCCATGTACTTCATTTATCATTTGCTATGAGATGTATTATGTACTCTTGATTCCCGTTTGATGTATAATGTAGAATATTTGTGTCTATTTCATGTGAGATGTATTCATCATTGATTGTTATGTATGTTTTGATTGAGATCCCTTTGTTTCCATGATGGCAGGATACTCATTGTCACCATGGGTGTTTTAGGTGAGATCCCTTTGATGCCATGATGATGGGATACTCATTATCACCATGTGTAAGATTATGTCATGATGATAGGAGGTCTATTGTGAGTGATAGCTCCTGTAGAGGAATGTCTCGTGGAGAGACTTCGCCACTTATGTAGAGGGAACATATCCTTGTATGATAGAAAACATAGTCCATGTACATCTTTACCATTTCCAGTAGTGAATGAAGCGGCAAACACCATCTTAACACCGGGCCCAGAGACGTAATCCACACTGGACGAACTCCGTTATCAACGTCTCACGTTTATGAGTTTCTAATCGTCATTATGTTTCCATTTGATTAAGTATGCATATATGTTCATTTATGCTCTTATAAATGAAATTCTACTACATCACATAAGCAAAATATCTTGGTTAAATCCGGAAATTGAGTCAACAGGGATCAATATATATAGTGTGTGTACATATTTTTATGTAATGCTATGTACAGAATGGTACAAATTGTGTTGTGTGAATATTACATATGCAATGACAGGCATAGATGGACTATGTACAGGTTTATATGCAGTGCTATGTACAAATGATGCTATGTACGTGTTGGATGTGCAGTGCTATGTACCTATGATGTTGCGTGCATATTGTATAGGTGGTGCTAGGTACATATGGTGTTGTGTGCATGATTATACAAGTGGTGTTGTGTGCATGTAGTTCTGTGTACATGTTGTACAAGTGGTGTTGTGTGTAGGTAGTGTTGTGTACATGTCGTGCATGTGGCGTTGTGGACACGTAGTGTTGTGTACATGTGATATTGTGTACACATTGTATAGGTGGTGCAGTGTAGATGTGGCGTTGTGTACACGTTGTGCGGGTAGTGTCGTGTACATGTGATGCTATGCACATATTGTGCAGGTGGTGTTGTGTACAGGTGGTACTGTGTACATGTTGTACATATGATACTTGTGTACGTGTGATATTATGTGCATGTCGTACATGTTGTGTTGTGGACACGTGATACTATGTATGTACATTGTGTAGCCGTGGTATCATGACATGTGTATTCATTGTGTTGTACTCTATGTGGGTACATGAATTATGTGGCATTGTACATCGAGTATAGTTGTATGAGTTGTTATTGTATATTAGGTGCATGTGTATGCATTTTATGGTGTCACGCATTGTGTGCAGATGTATTTCTTGTGATGTACATTGTGTACGTATGTATTGTGTGTGTTGTACACTGGGTGTAGGTGTATGTTTTGTATGTCAGGTGTAATGCATGTATTGCATGGTGTGGTATGCTGTGTGTGGTTGTATGTGTGGGATGTACACTATGTGTTTGTGCACACACTTGAGGAGAAGGCACTGGTTGTTTGTTGGGTGAGGAAACTAATCCGGAGTGTGTATGGAATAAGGACATAATTGGAAGCCAAGGATTGATTAAAGGATAAGTATCAATATTTTAATTCAATTTTATTATGCAAGTGATTTATGATTCTGGTCTATGATGATTACATGTGATCTATGATTATGGTTTATGATGGTTACATGTGATTTATGATTTTGATCTATGATGGTTGTGTTTCAAGCTAACCTGATGTGATATGTTACATGATGATTTGGTCAAATATGCTAGTTTGACTTGTTGTGACAGGAAGTAAATAGGATTGCAAGTGCACCTTATTGGTGAGCCACCAATGAGGTATGATTTGAAGTTATTTCAATTTATTTAGAATCTAATGGAAATTATGTGCTTGGAACAAGAATGCATCAACATTCTTGGTTGAGTGGCTAAAATTGATTGCAAGAATTAGTAGTAATAGTGAAAGAAATTGGAACATGCAGTCGTACACTAGTAAAGCATGTTAAGAGCAGGTCCATTGTGGGACATTAGTACCCATTAGTGTCCATTAATTTCCATGAACATTTTATGACTGGCATCATGGTTTTAATGCAGGGATATGCCTTGGTTTTTGTATCTTCTAATGTGAGGAAGCTTTGCCAAGGGATGGACTACCTGAGATGGGGGTGCCAACGGAACTTGAAAGGTGAGTGACTGCACGAAAGGCGATGACCGGATTGCCCGAGGGACTGTATAGTAGAGAAGGGAAGGTCATGGATGGATTAGTTTTGGTCATTAGCATTTCCATATGGAATCAAATGCACATTGGGAGTGCACCCTGAAACAATGAGCTGATAACTATTCACTGAGAGGACAAGTGGTGTAGGATTGTAGTGCTAGACATTGGATGCAAATTTGACTTTGTAGTGGATTCCGGACTTCCTGGGAAGGAAGTGAATCCTGATATTACTTTGAGGGTGGAGGTGTGAGCCTCTAGATTCCTTTATTGTGGATGCATGCATCGTATCCTTTTATTTGTTGGTTGAGAAAATATGCATATCTGTATATGTGTGTATTATTGTAAATATTGTATCGAGCTAGTTTATAAAGCTCTTTAGATAGTATGGTTATTTGCTGGTTGAAGCAAATGTGCATAATTATATGTGGTTATTATTGTAAATATCGTAATGAGTTGTGTTATAAATATCCAGTGAACGGTATGTTTGTCATGTTTCATTAGTGGTCATTATAAATACTGCAACAAGCTATGCTATAAAGCTCCATGGGTAGTATGTTTTGTTTTCAGATGTCTTTTTGGTTATAGGTGTCAATGAACACTGATAACAGTGTTCCCCTAAGGGGGAGGGTTCTGTAATAGCCCTGATTAAAAACTCATGTAAAATATATAAATACCATGGATGATGGGACATGTATTCCGTGCTGAATGGTGGGGGGAAAATCCTAATGGATGTTGATTTGGTTTATTATGGCTTAGGAAATTGGCAAAGGCAATGTCTAAGGCTTTGGAAAGGCGTGAGGCATTAATTGATATTTTATTTATGAAAATAATGGAAATTAGGAGAAAATGAAGGTGAAAGGTCACATGTTGGATGTGAGGAGGAAATTCAAGAAAAATAATGGAAAATGAAGAAAATAGATGCCTCATTGATAAAAAACTTCTGATGATCAGTAGGCGAGATTTTGGCATGTTTTGGTGGAGCTATTTTCTATTCTCTCTCTCTTTCATATTCTTGGAGACTTAGAGTTTCCTTGGAGCACTCTTGGAGGGTGTGGAATACTTGGATTCTTGGAGCAAGAAGGCAAAGGAAGAGCAGGAAAGCATAAGAAGGCATCAACATCAATAGCAATATCGAATTTTCCTGCAGGTACTGAGTTGCATGTTCGTTTCCTTCACTCGTTTTTGCATGCATGACATATGCATGTGGATTTTTTGTCATGATATGTCATTGGCATGGAGGATTGTCTAGATTGACAGTGGATTACCTAGCCTTTCTATTTCCTGGATATCCATGGTGATCGTGGATTTACTTTCAATGTTTGTTTTGGTTGGTTCTCATGTTTCCTTAGCTTGGGTTGAGTTATTAGTTCTTGGAAGCCATGGTTAGACAAATGCTTTGGAAGCCCTGTAACAGCTTGGGTTGAGTTACTAGTCCTAGAAGCCTTGATTGGACAAATGCTTTGGAATCTCGGTGGCAGTTATGGGTTGAGTTACTAGACCTAGAAGCCTTGGTTGTAAAAATAACTCTAGAAGCCATGGAAGGCTTGGATGGAGACCAATCTAATGATGGTTTTGTGATGTACGATTGTGAGGTGGAATCACTATTTGATGGGTTGAAGTGGATGGCCTTTGGAATCCCTAGATGAGTTTTGATTGCGATGTTTGTTAGGTACCTATACTACTAGTGTAACCCCTTATTGTTATTAGTACAACCCCCTTATTATATTGTTGTGCCCATGTAATCCCCATATTGTTATTATTGTGCCCCATAGAAGCCCACTATTGTTATTATTGTGCCCTTACATTATTATTGTTATGTCGGCTCTGATTATATTATGACCCCTTAGACTCCTATATATAGAAAGGAGGTCTTGTCATTTGTATCATCCAAGAATTATTCATTTGTGTAATGTAAAGGAGGTTGTCCCCTCTAAGAGGCTTATTTATAATGCATTCATCTATATTTTCTATCTTTTTGTGAGTTGGTTTCATAACATTTGGTATTAGAGCTTTGGATTCTCGGGTTTTGTTGCTCCAAACAGGTCATCATCACATTTTTGCTATAACGTTTTCCCCACGATGTCTCAGAAGAAAAAAAACCCATTTGAGACAAAATTGCACTAAACCTTGGGTCCGAATTTAGATCTTGTCTCGCTATATTTTTGGAGATATGATATGAGGAAGTTTGGGTTTTTGCAAGCTCCAGAATTTCATCTAAAATAGATCATGATGGAATTTTTGCTATAACATTTTCGATACGAAGTTTCAGAAGCTAAAAAAAAACACATTTGAGAAGAATTCAATCTAAACCTCCGGTCCAAATTTTAGATCTTCGATCGCTATATTTTCGGATATATGATCTAAGGAAGTTAGGGGTTTTGCATACTCCCGAATTAAATACTAAACAAGAAACCTTGGGAAAGTCATCATAAATTTCTCTCTGAGCATAAAATTGAAATTTTGTAAGAAGTTATAGAAAGAGGATAGACTTTATTTTGTTAGGTTATAATTTTTATAACCTAAGGTTGAAATAGTGATACGTGGCATGTCGACAAGTTAACTTTATTGAACTAGTCTATAATTAGGTCATCACGGGAGATTGGGAATAAATATTTCTTTAGGAATCCAATTGTGATCAGACTTGTGGAGTTAGAAAGAGGACTCAGAGGGCTATTACAGATGAAAATTATAGAAATTAAAGATCCAAAAGTACAGAGTTACAACCGTTTAAAGATCGAACTCCTAAAATCAGGACAAAGCGAGATGAGGAAGTTTGATGGCAAGGATTGGGTGAATTGGATACTACAGATGGAGAAATATTTTGATCTGCATGGTGTACCACTATTACAAAAGGTATGTATTATATCTAATTATTTAGAATCAAATCAATTTTTATGGTATAAAGGGTTTTTTCTCTTATAAACCACTTGTCACATGGTAAATTTTCACGGAGGAAATGATAGGAAATTATGAGGATACAAAGAGAAACACCTTGTTTAGCCAATTGATAAATCTCAAACAAAAGGGTTCAATGGTACAACACATTGAGGACTTCCAAAAATTGAATATAAGGGTAAATTATATTCCAGAGAAGAAAATGGTTGATGTCTTCATAGGGACTTTAAAGGATAACCTTCAACACGAGGTTTGTCTTTGGGAACTCGATTCATTGGAGAAGGAATTTAGGTTGGCAAGAAAAATTGAAAGTGAAATTAAGGGAACAAGGAATCCCACCTCTCACGACTATAATTATGGAAGTGTTTTTCCTCCTAGCCTTCCACAACCTACAAGGTTTACACCACAACATTTGGAAGAGGAAAGAGAAAAGGGCTTTGTTACAATTGTGATAGCAAATACACTAAAGGTCATAAGTGTGCTGAGAAGAATTTATTTTACATAAATTATGAATATGAGGAAGAAAAGGATCAAGAAACATCAAAAGAAGAGGATATACACCAAGAACCCACCCCAGAGAAAGAAGAAATGAATCCTACCATATCCTGCAAAGCATTGGCAAGAATTACCACTCCTCAAACTCTCAAGATAGAAGGACATATCAAGAATAAAAAGGTTCAAGAAGTGAAAGATCACATCGAGAAATAAGAAATGAATCCGACCATATCTTGTAATGCATTGGCCAAAATTACCACTCCTCAAACTATCAAGATAGAAGGACATATCAAGAAGAAAAATGTTCAAGAAGTGAAAGATCACATCGAGCATCAAGAAATGAATCCAACCATATATTGTAATGCATTGGAAGAAATTACCACTCCTCAAACTCTTAATATAGAAAGACATATCAAGAAGAAAAAGATTCAAGCAGTGAAAGATCACATCGAGCAACAACAACAATTTCTCCAACTTTTAAAGGATAATGCCACTTTGGTGCAGAATCGAATGAAACAACAAGTAGATCAACATCGTAGTGAAATAAGTTTTGATGTAGGTGATTGAGTATTTTTACGGCTACATCTCAAGCAAACTATTTATGAGAAGGAAATGTTGGCAATACTACATGCGCTTAAGAAATGGCGACCCTACCTAATGGAAAGACATTTGAAGGTAAAAATGGATCATGATAGTCTTAAATACTTTTTAGAACAAATATTATATTTAGAAGAACAGAAAAATGGGTCACAAATATGTTGGGTTATGAATTTGAAATCATCTACAAAAAAGGGAAGAAAAATGTTGTTGCAGATGCACTCTCAAGAAAGGATGAGGATGTGGAAGCATTGTTTTCTGCTATTTCTATTATCCAACCAGATTGGATAAATGAAGCAAGGGATGAATGGAAGAAGGACGAAGAAGTGTGGACACTCATTCAAAAGTTACAGAAGATCCCAATTGAAACAATATTTCCAGAACTTGATGAGGAAGGAAAAATCATATTGGAACCTGGAGCAGTCACAGAAACAAGAACCCGACAGCTACGAAAGCAATTATTTTCAGAGTATCGCATCAAGTGGAAGAACTTACCCACTGAAGATTCCACATGGGAGGACAAGAATTTTATATAGAAGCATGAAGAGCTACTCAAGCATTGAGGACAACACTTTTTGAAGGATAGGGGCATGTTAGGTCCCTATACTACTAGTGTAACCCCTTATTGTTATTAGTACAACCCCCTTATTATATTGTTGTGCCCATGTAGTCCCCATATTGTTATTATTTTGCCCCATAGAAGCCCACTATTTTTATTATTGTGACCTTACATTATTATTGTTATGTCGGCTCTGATTATATTATGACCCCTTAGACTCCTATATATAGAAAGGAGGTCTTGTCATTTGTATCATCCAAGAATTGTTCATTTGTGTAATGTAAAGAAGGTTTCCCCCTCTAAGAGGCTTATTTCTAAGGTGTCCATCTAACTTTTCTATCTTTTTGTGAGCTGGTTTCATAACATTTGGTATCAGAGCTTTGGATTCTAGGGTTTCGCTACTCCAAACAGGTCATCATCTCATTTTCGCTATAAATTTTTCCCTACGATGTCTCAAAAGCGAAAAAAAACCCATTTGGGACAACATCGTGCTAAACTTCAGGTCTGAATTTCAGATCTTGTCTCTCTATATTTTTGGAGATATGATCTTAGGAAGTTAGGGTTTTTGCAAGCTCCAAAATTTCATCTAAAACAAGTCATCATGGAATTTTTTCTATAACGTTTTTGATATGAAGTTTCAGAAGCTAAAAAAAAAATCCATTTGAGAAGAATTCAATCTAAACCTTGGTTCCGAAATTTATATCTTGGATCGCTATATTTTCGAATATATGTTATGAGGAAGTTAGGGTTTTTGCATACTCCTGAATTAAATACTAAACATGCGACCTTGGGAAAATCATCATAACTTTCTCTCTGAGCATGAAATTGAAATTTCATAAGAATTTATAGAAAGAGGATAGACTATATTTTGTTTGGTTATAATTTTTAGAACCTAAGGTTGAAACAGTGATACGTGGCACGTTGGCAAGTTAACTCTACTGAACTACTCTATAATTAGGTCATCACGGGAGATTAGGAATGAATATTTCGTCAGGAATCCAATTGTGGTTAGAATTGTGGAGTTAGAAAGAGGACTCAGAGGGCTATTGCAGACCAAAATTTTAGAAATTAAAGATCCGAAAGTACAGAGTTACAGCCATTTCAAGATCGAGCTCCTAAAATCAAGAAAAAGCGAGATGAGGAAGTTTGATAACAAGGATCCGGTAAATTGGATACTACAGATGGAGAAATATTTTGATATGCATGGTGTACCACTATTACAAAAGGTATGTATCATATCTAATTATTTAGAATTGAATCAATTTTTATGGTATAAAGGGTTTTTTTCTCGTAAACCACTTGTCACGTGGTCAATTTTCACGGAGGAAATGATAGCACATTATGAGGATACAAAGAGAAACACCTTCTTTAGACAATTGATAAATCTCAAACAAAAGGGTTCAATGGTACAACACATTGAGGACTTCCAAAAATTGAATATAAAGGTAAATGATATTCCAGAAAAGAAAATGCATGATGTCTTCATAGGGACTTTAAAGGATAACCTTCAACACAAGGTTTGTCTTTGGGAACTTGATTCATTGGAGAAGGAATTTAGGTTGGCGAGAAAAATTGAAAGCGAAATTATGGAAACAACGAATCCCATCTCTCATGACTATAATTATGGAAGTGTTTTTTCTCCTAGCCTTCCACAACTTACAAGGTTTACACCACAACAATTGGAAGAGAAAAGAGAAAAAGGGCTTTGTTACAATTGTGATAGCAAATACACTAAAGGTCATAAGTGTGCTGAGAAGAAATTATTTTACATAGATTATTAAGAGGAGGAAGAAAATGATGAAGAAACATCAAAAGAAGAGGATGTACACCAGGAACCCACCCCAGAGAAAGAATAAATGAATTCGACCATATCCTGTATGGCAATGGCAAGAATTACCACTCCTCAAACTCTCAAGATAGAAGGACATAGCAAGAAGAAAAAGGTTCAAGAAGTGAAAGATCACATCGAGAAAGAAGAAATGAATATGATCATATCTTGTAATGCATTGGCCAGAATTACCACTCCTCAAACTATCAAAATAGAAGGACATATCAAGAAGTAAAATGTTCAAGAAGTGAAAGATAGAGCATCAAGAAATGAATCTGACCATATCTTGTAATGCATTGGAAGAAATTACCACTCCTAAAACTCTCAAGATAGAAAGACATATCAAGAAGAAAAAGATTCAAGCAGTGAAATATCACATCGAGCAACAACAACAAGTTCTCCAACTTTTAAAGGATAATGCCACTTTGGTGCAGAATTGAATGAAACAACAAGTAGATCAACATCGCAGTGAAAGAAGTTTTGATGTAGGCGATTGGGTATTTGTACGGCTACATCTCAAGCAAACTATTTATGAGAAGGAAATGTTGGCAATACTACATGCACTTAAGAAATGGCGACCCTACCTAATGGGAAGGCACTTCAAGGTAAAAATGGATCATGATAGTCTTAAATACTTTTTAGAACAAATATTATGTTTAGAAGAACAGAAAAAATGGGTCACAAATATGTTGGGTTATGAATTTGAAATCATCTACAAAAAAGGGAAGAAAAATGTTGTTGCATATGCACTCTCAAGAAAGGATGAGGATGTGGAAGCATTATTTTCTGCTATTTCTATTATCCAACTAGATTGGATAAATGAAGCAACGGATGAATGGAAGAAGGATGAAGAAGTGTGGACACTCATTCAAAAGTTGCAGAAGATCCAAATTCAAACAATATTGCCAAAACTTGACGAGGAAGGAAAAATCATATTGGAACTTGGAGCACTCACAGAAACAAGAACCCGACAGCTACGAAATCGATCAATTTTAGAGTATCGCATAAAGTGGAAGATATTACTTGCTAAAGATTCCACATGGGAGGACAAGAATTTTATACAGAAGTGTCAAGAACTACTCAAGCGTTGAGGACAACATTTTTTGAAGGATAGGGGCATGTTAGGTCCCTATACTACTAGTGTAACCCCTTATTGTTATTAGTACAACCCCCTTATTATATTGTTGTGTCGATGTAGTCCCCATATTGTTATTATTGTTCCCCATAGAAGCCCACTATTGTTATTATTGTGCCCTTACATTATTATTGTTATGTCAGCTTTGATTATATTATGACCCCTTAGACTCCTATATATAAGAAAGGAGGTCTTGTCATTTGTATCATCCAAGAATTGTTCATTTGTGTAATGTAAAGAAGGTTTCCCCCTCTAAGAGGCTTATTTCTAAGGCTTTCATCTATCTTTTCTATCTTTTTGTGAGCTGGTTTCATAACATTTGGTATCAGAGCTTTGGATTCTAGTGTTTCGCTGCTCCAAAGAGGTCATCATCACATTTTCGCTATAACTTTTTCCCTGCGATGTATCAGAAGCAAAAAAAAAAACCATTTGAGACAACATTGCACTAAACCTCGGGTCCAAATTTCAGACCTTGTCTCGCTATATTTTTGAAGATATGATCTGAGGAAGTTAGGGTTTTTGCAAGCTCCAGAATTTCATCTAAAATAGGTCATCGTGGAATTTTTGCTATAACGTTTTTGATACAAAGTTTCATAAGTTAAAAAAAAAAACCCTTTTGGGAAGAATTCAGTCTAAACCTCGGTTCTAAAATTTAGATCTTGGATCGCTATATTTTAGATATATGATCTGAGGAGGTTAGGGTTTTTGCATACTCCCGAATTAAATACTAAACAGGTGACCTTGGGAAAATCATCATAACTTTCACTCTGAGCATCAAATTGAAATTTCATCAGAAGTTATAGAAAGAGGATAGACTATCTTTTGTTTGGTTATAACTTTTATAACCTAAGGTTGAAACAGTGATACATGGCACGTCGACAAGTTGAAGGTTGAAACAGTGATACATGGCACGTCGACAAGTTAACTCTACTGAACTAGTCTATAATTAGGTCATCGCGGGAGATTGGGAATAAATATTTCTTCAGGAATCCAATTGTGATCAGACTTGTGGAGTTAGAAAGAGGACTTAGACGACTATTTCAGACCAAAATTTCAGAAATTGAAGATATGAAAGTACAGAGTTACAGTCGTTTCAAGATCGAGCTCCGAAAATCAAGAAAATGCGAGATGAGGAAGTTTGATAGCAAGGAACCATTAAATTGGATACTACAGATGGAGAAATATTTGATCTGCATGGTGTACCACTATTACAAAAGGTTTGTATTGCATCTAATTATTTAGAATTGAATCATTTTTTATGGTATAAAGGGTTTTTTTCTCATAAACCACTTGTCACGTGGTCAATTTTCACGGAGGAAATGATAGCACATTGTGAGGATACAAAGAGAAACACCTTCTTTAGCCAGTTGATAAATCTCAAACAAAAGGGTTCAATGGTACAACACATTAAGGAATTCCAAAAATTGAATACAAGGGTAAATTATATTCCAGAGAAGAAAATGGTTGATGTCTTCATAAGGACTTTAAAGGATAACCTTCAACACGAAGTTCGTCTTTGGGAACCTGATTCATTGGAGAAGGAATTTAGGTTGGCAAGAAAAATTGAAAGCGAAATTATGGGAACAAGGAATCCCACCTCTCACGACTATAATTATGGAAGTGTTTTTCCTCCTAGCCTTCCACAACCTACAAGGTTTACACCACAACATTTGGAAGAGGAAAGAGAAAAAGGGCTTTGTTACAATTGTGATAGCAAATACACTAAAGGTCATAAGTGTGTTAAGAAGAAATTATTTTACATAGATTATGAAGAGGAGGAAGAAAAGGATCAAGAAACATCAAAAGAAGAGGATATGCACCAGGAACCCACCCTAGAGAAGGAATAAATGAATCAGACCATATACTGTAAAGCATTGGCAAGAATTACCACTCCTCAAAATCTCAAGATATAAGGACATATCAAGAAGAAAAAGGTTCAAGAAGTGAAAGATCACATCGAGAAAGAAGAAATGAATCCGACCATATCTTGTAATGCATTGGCCAGAATTACCACTCCCCAAACTATCAATATAGAAGGACATATCAAGAAGAAAAATGTTCAAGAAGTGAAAGATCACATCAAGCATCAAGAAATGAATCCGACCATATCTTGTAATGCATTGGAATAAATTACCACTCTTCAAACTCTCAAGATAGAAAGACATATCAAGAATAAAAAGATTCAAGCAGTGAAAGATCACATCGAGCAACAACAACAATTTCTCCAACTTTTAAAGGATAATGCCACTTTGGTGCAGAGTCAAATGAAACAACAAGTAGATCAACATCGCAGTGAAAGAAGTTTTGATGTAGGCAATTGGGTATTTGTACGACTACATATCAAGCAAACTATTTATGAGAAGGAAATGTTGGCAATACTACATGAAATTAAGAAATGGTGACCCTACCTAATGGGAAGACATTTCAAGGTAAAAATGGATCATGATAGTCTTAAATAATTTTTAGAACAAATATTATCTCTAGAAGAACATAAAAAATGGGTCACAAATATGTTGGGTTATGGATTTGAAATCATCTACAAAAAAGGGAAGAAAAATGTTGTTGCAGATGCACTCTCAAGAAAGGATGAGGATGTGGAAGCATTGTTTATTGTTATTTCTATTATCCAACTAGATTGGTTAAATGAAGAAAGGGATGAATGGAAGAAAGGACAAAGAAGTGTGGATACTCATTCAAAAGTTGCAGAAGATCCCAATTCAAACAATATTTCCAGAACTTGATGAGGAAGGAAAAATCATATTGGAACTTAGAACAGTCTTAGAAACAAGAACCCGACAACTATGAAATCGATCAATTTCAGAGTATCGCATCAAGTGGAAGAACTTACTCGCTGAAGATTTCACACGGAGGACAAGAATTTTATACAGAAGCATCAAGAACTACTCAAGCATTGAGGACAACACTTTTTGAAGGATAGGTGCATGTTAGGTCCCTATACTACTAGTGTAACCCCTTATTGTTATTAGTACAACCCCCTTATTATATTGTTGTGCCCATGTAGTCCCCATATTGTTATTATTATGCCCCATAGAAGCCCACTATTGTTATTATTGTGCCCTTACATTATTATTGTTATGTCGACTCTGATTATATTACAACCCCTTAGACTCCTATATATAGAAAGGAGGTCTTGTCATTTGTATCATCCAAGAATTGTTCATTTGTGTAATGTAAAGAAGGTTTCCCCCTCTAAGAGGCTTATTTCTAAGGCATTCATCTATCTTTTCTATCTTTTTGTGAGATGGTTTAATAACATTTGGTATCAGAGCTTTGGATTCTAGGGTTTCACTACTCCAAACAGGTCATCATCACATTTTCGCTATAACTTTTTCCCTACGATGTCTCAGAAACGAAAGGAAAACCCATTTGAGAAAACATTGCGTTAAACCTCGGGTCCAAATTTCAGATCTTGTCTTGCTATATTTTTGGAGATATGATCTTAGGAAGTTAGGGTTTTTGCAAGCTCCAGAATTTCATCTAATACAAGTCATCATGGAATTTTTGCTATAAAATTTTTGATACGAAGTTTCAGAAGCTAAGAAAAAAACCCATTTGAGAAGAATTCATTCTAAACCTTGGTTCGGAAATTTAGATCTTGGATCGCTATATTTTCAGATATATGATCTGAGGAAGTTAGGGTTTTTGCATACTCCTGAATTAAATACTAAACATGCGACCTTGGAAAAATCATCATAAATTTCTCTCTGAGCATCAAATTGAAATGTCATAGGAATTTATAGAAAGAGGATAGACTGTATTTTGTTTGGATATAACTTTTAGAACCTAAGGTTGAAACAGTGATACATGGCATGTCGACAAGTTAACTCTACTGAACTAGTCTATAATTAGGTCATCGCAGGAGATTGGGAATAAATATTTCTTCAGGAATCCAATTATGATTAGACTTGTGGATTTAGAAAGAGGACTTAGAGGGCTATTGCAGACGAAAATTTCAGAATTAAAGATCCGAAAGTACAGAGTTACAATCGTTTCAAGATCGAGCTCCTAAAATCAAGAAAAAGCGAGATGAGGAAGTTTGATAACAAGGATCCGGTAAATTGGATACTATAGATGGAGAAATATTTTGATCTGCATGGTGTACCACTGTTACAAAAGGTATGTATTGCATCTAATTATTTAGAATCGAATCAATTTTTATGGTATAAAGGGCTTTTTTCTCATAAACCACTTGTCACGTGGTCAATTTTCACGGAGGAAATGATATCACATTATGAGGATACAAAGAGAAACACCTTCTTTAGCCAATTGATAAATCTCAAACAAAAGGGTTCAATGGTACAACACATTGAGGACTTCCAAAAATTGAATATAAGGGTAAATGATATTCCAGAGAAGAAAATGGTTGATGTCTTCATAGGGACTTTCAAGGATAACCTTCAACACAAGGTTCGTCTTTGGGAACCTGATTCATTGGAGAAGGAATTTAGGTTGGCAAGAAAAATTGAAAGCGTAATTATGGAAACAAGGAATCCCACCTCTCATGACTATAATTATGGAAGTTTTTTTTCTCCTAGCCTTCCACAACCTACAAGGTTTACACCACAAAAATTGGAAAAGAAAAGAGAAAATGGGCTTTGTTACAATTGTGATAGGAAATACACTAAAGGTCATAAGTGTGTTGAGAAGAAATTATTTTACATAGATTATGAAGAGGAGGAAGAAAAAGATCAAGAAACATCAAAAGAAGGGATATACACCAGGAACCCACCGCAGAGAAAGAAGAAATGAATCTGACCATATCTTGTAAAGCACTGGCAAGAATTACCACTCCTCAAACTCTCAAGATAGAAGGACATATCAAGAAGAAAAAGGTTCAAGAAGTGAAAGATCACATCGAGAAAGAAGAAATGAATCCAACCATATCTTGTAATGCATTGGCTAGAATTACCACTCCTCAAACTATCAAGATAGAAGGACATATTGAGAAGAGAAATGTTCAAGAAGTGAAAGATCACATCGAGCATCAAGAAATGAATCCGACCATATCTTGTAATGCATTGGAAGAAATTACCACTGCTCAAACTCTCAATATAGAAAGGCATATCAAGAAGAAAAAGATTCAAGCAGTGAAAGATCACATCGAGCAACAACAAAAAGTTCTCCAACTTTTAAAGGATAATGCCACTTTGGTGCAGAATCAAATGAAACAACAAGTAGATCAACATCACAGCGAAAGAAGTTTTGATGTAGGCGATTGGGTATTTGTACAGCTACATCTCAAGCAAACTATTTATGAGAAGGAAATGTTGGTAATACTACATGCACTTAAGAAATGGAAACCCTACCTAATGGGAAGACACTTCAAGGTAAAAATGGATCATGATAGTCTTAAATACTTTTTAGAAAAAATATTATGTTTAGAAGAACAGAAAAAATGGATCACAAATATGTTGGGTTATGAATTTGAAATCATCTACAAAAAAGGGAAGTAAAATGTTGTTGCAGATGCACTCTCAAGAAAGGATGAGGATGTGGAAGCATTGTTTTCTGCTATGTTATAAAAATTTTTGTGCCTTGCATCACTGAGCATGAAATGTCAATAATCAAGGGATCCAAAGTCCCTAAACATGTTGTTCCTACCCCTAGAGGAACAAGGCCAAGTAACCATAGCAATTCACAAAAGTTCTCCACCTGAAAACACTCAAAACAAGGCAATTCTGGATCATGTCAACTGCTCCACTGAGCATCTACGCTGAATGTCAACTGCTCCACTGTCTACCTGCATTGAATGTCAACTGCAAAGAAGGCTACCTGCGCTGAGCGAGTTTGGACAAGTGGCAGAGTCATTCCTCAAGGTGTCAATGCCCAGGAAGCTTCCAAAATGACACTTGGATCAGGGAATTCGACTGGTGATGAGTAAGAGGTTCCAAATCTCCAAGTGGAAGCAAGAACCTCCAAGTGGACTCAAGAACTGAAGTGGGAGAGGACACTAGTCAGTCTCAGACCAGTCTCAAGCTGACTCATCCTCTCTCCAAAACTCCTATATATAGATCTCTCTCCATGAGGTCAAGGGAGGCTGGAATTTGGTATTTGCAAAGAATTGCTGTTGGTTTGTGGCTAGAAATATTGGGTGTGTTATGCTTTGAAAGGAGCTGAAGAAGGAATTCCATTCTGCTGGGAAGGAGATGCTGGGTTGGAGCCCTATGGGTTGTATCTCTTCCTGAATCCTGTTACTTTCAATAAAGTTATCTTGATTCTTTCCTATATGCTGGTGTATTTTGTATGATTTCATTAGTATATTTGATTTACTTCTAATCCTGAATCATTTATGAATATGTATATTTGCCTTTGTATTGTGTTCTTCTCTTGTTGCAAGTAGTTGTTCTCTTGTCACAGGTAGCTGTTCTCTTGTGATCTCGTGGAATTCAAGTAGCTGTTCTCTTGATCAAGCGAGGAGGCAAGTAGCTGTGGACACACAAAGAGAAGAGGATCTAGTTCGAGGGACAACCGAAAGACAACGGTAAGTCTGCTAATCTCCTCTCTTTCATATTTCATAAAGGAAGTAATCATGATAGCTGTATTCGTTTGTTGCTAAGGCGCTCTCACACCTTGGGTGGATAGGATCGTCCTAAATAGGCATTTTTCCCCACAACAAATTGGCGAATCCACTGGGGAGGAACTTGTTTATTCATTTCATTTGTGTTTCCGTCATTTGTTTACTTCATAGACTTGACAGCAATTTTTGAACTGCATCTTTCCCGGATGCAAAGTAAAAGTTGCTGCTTTGATCCAGTATGTTGGACTTGTCTATGATCTAAACTAGATCCACAAATGATTTGATTGATCCTTGTGATAGTCTTTAGTACCCTATCAAAGCATCCCTCTGTTTATACCTTGCTTGTGTTTCTGATTTGGCCTGAAACAGTTGATTTTTGAGCATTTTGTGACCCAGAAACCAAGAGAAACGAGAGTTTCTCTCTTCAGCGCAGGCACTGTGAAGGCAGTCTGCATTTCAACGCAGGTCCCGAAGGGGCTACCTGCGCTGAATGTCAAACTGACAGTGTTGGACCTGCGCTGAACCAGTGTGGCCTTGAGCAGCTGGGGTTCTTTGTCCTTTGTTGTCCTGTTTTGATCTCTGTTTTGCAGCCTTTAACCAGCATAGGTGCTAGCCTGATAACCCTTTTCTTTGCCTGAATTCTGCCCCATTTTTGTACAAAAAGATTGTGAATGTTTTTATGTGTTTGTGGCGTCATTTACAGTCTTCCTTTGCATGAGTAAAGTAGTGTTTCTGTAGCCTTTGATTCAGATCTGATTGAGAGTGATCTTAGAAGAGAGTTCATTGGTTGTTTGTTCATATTGATTATAGTTTTACTTTTGCTTATTGGTTTGAATTTGTCTCTTTCAAAGTATCAAAACAAGTCTTTATTTCGAAAATTGCAAAGTGATTGTAATCTCTTCTACCCTTGTTGATTTCAAAGAAAGTGAACTTGTTTATTTTGATCATTGTAAAAGCAAATTCAAAGTTGTGCAAAAATCTTTCATTGTAGGCATTTATACTAAGAAAGTGAAAACAAACACCTGCATTGTGCATTTTGCATCTGATAGCTTGCATGTTGGATTTAGGGAAAGTGCATTAGAGTGTGTTGATTGCTCTTTGAGAAAAGATAGTCGCTCTCTTTTCCCTTAGTAGCTAGGATTTTCAAAGTTGAAAGATTGTAAAGCTTGCTTATCATCTTAGACTGCATTTAGGAATTTGTATCATACGTCTCGTGGTGAACCTTGAAAGGCAAACTTTAAAAAGATCAACCTAAAATAAACTGAATGAACCTAACAATGCTTTGTAACATAACGCACAACATAGAGGTCTAGGCTAGAGACGTGTTCCGGCGTCGTTAAGCCTAGTGACTGTCGATCTCTAAGAAGGTGGGTGATTCCTCCTGAGAGACGGTAGCGCTAGTACGGATTTGTGCTCCCACGTACCGTCGCGTATATATTGGGAGACCCCTATAGGCATATATATTTTATCCTTAGGAAACCGTGTCGGCCGCCCTACTGATCGCAATGCAGTGAACACAGCATTCACGAAGATCGACCACCCGTACCGTAAAACGTATTCTGTGGTTTTGCGAAAAGTTTGGCACACCCTCTACCTAGATCTCCAGAGCAGTTTCTTTTGGCCTTTTTCAGACTCTATAACAGAAAAAGTCCATCCGAGCATTTGTCACTTCGGGCTCGTTAAAACATCGAAGGAGACTAGAGTCATCTTTAGCTTTTTCTCGACTCTTTAAAACTGAAAAAGCAAGTTGTGTCTAAAAGCGTCTAATAAAATTCATTCAGTTCGGAAACACAAATTTCCCCTTTTAATATTTTGGTTGATCGAGTAATCCGCAATCGTGGAAGAAAGTCAATTGAAAACCCCGTCGTTCGCGGAGGCTTACGAGTCAACCGTCTTTGTCTCCAGAATCGAAAACAGTACGGACAAAGCGAACTCAATTAACGGTTCAAAATCTCCTATAAAAGTTAGAACTAGTTTCCAACTACATCGGAGATTCCGGTTACTCCAAACATTTCTGGAAACCCTGCCCCTATAGAAGAAGTTCAACAGCCACAGAGAAGGACAGTAATACTGATCCTAGTCTGGGGGCAAATACTTGTATAACTGAACCAGTTCCATCTTAACCGGTCCAGAGAGTTTTGTTCCTCAAACAACTGTCGCTATCGAAACAACCCCTTCTTCGGCACCAGAAAATATTTTACGGACCTGACGGTCTTCCTCTCACCGGGTTTGATTGTGATAGAGGAAATTGCAGAAGATCCGCAAGCAAGTACTCCAACCCATTTTGGAGTCGGGGTCACTCTATTTCCTTCATCAGAAGTTAATCCCCCACAAGTGGAGGTTCCTGTAGAATCGCTAGGCAATCTATTGATAGACTTAAAATGTCTGAACAACCGTCCTCATCTAGGACTGTGTCAAATGACACAGCGACAATAGAAGACCCCTGCCGTCACTCCAACAATGTTTGCCGCATACCATCTGTCCCAACTAGCTCACAACCGCTAGAAGGAGTCCACCAAGGACTATTCGACAGTGTGGTCTGTTCCTTATGTTCATCCGGAATAATATCCGCAAACTCCATATGTTGAGACTCGACAGATTGATCCTTATGGAGGTCAATTTGGCCATCCAATCCCCAAGGGAAAATAATCCCTTTGAGTTCCGGATTGCTACCGTATGGAGGGAGTATGCCCTTTCATTACCCTCCTCCGGGAGGATATCCATACGACAGTTTTCAACAGTATTTAGTAATACTGGAATTACATAAAGTGGTTGGGTATCGATGCTACCTCAACAACCAAGGGTGTATATTCTATGCAACAGTGTGAACCTATGACGAACATCCCAACCACAACACCGGCTATTGTACCAGTGTCACAAGTTCAAGCGATGCCTGTTGCATGTCAACCTCAGATTTCTCAGGTTGTAATGCAACAGCCCCTTGACCATGGGTCACAACCACAATCGCCAACTGGTGGGGCGACACATCCAAAACGGGTACAATTACCCCACACCCTGGTCCAAACGGTTAGCATAGCGCAACAGAACATGGCTTCACAACCGTGGCTAGTGCAATACCAACAAACCACAATTCCAGCAAGTGTACCAAGGTTCTGAGCAGCAGATCTTTGCGAACAGTGGACAACCGTATATTAAAAACGGTCAAAACCAATCGCTTTACAGTGGTCAAGTCCACCAACCGTATCAGTCATACCAACATCAATTACATTATGCTGGTATGCAAAGGCCCACTGCTCAAGCGATTCCATCGTACCTTGGTTATGCTTCGCCTAACCTGAATCAACAGTTACCATTCGTGGCGACTTTAGAGTTACCCGATTTACACCGGTTAACCAACGATCCAATTGCTTACGCCCCTTGGTGGCCAGCGATTCCTCACAAACTTCCATCTGACATTCCTAAATTCAATGGAAATCCAGGTGAAGACCCGTCGAATCACGTGATGACTTTTCATCTGTGGTGTTCATCCAACACCCTGAACGACGATTCGATAAGGCTTTGCCTTTTTCAGAGGACATTGACAGGTCCAACGGCTAAATGGTATATTGAATTACCTAGAGCCTCGTTCGACAATTTTAGTTCCCTAGCCACGACTTTCTTAACCCATTTTCAATTACCGATAAGGTATGAAACGGGAACAGAAATATTAACCAACTTCAAGCAGACAACTGCCACTCATATATCTGATCATATACATGAATGGTGTCGTCGTCGTAGAATGGTTAAAACATACGTTCCCGATCAGCTGTTAGCTGAATGGTTTATAAAGTCGTTACTTCCTGCTATAACGGAAGATGTGGCAAAGGGGGGAGTCGTAACAGAGGAGCAAGTTATCGCTCGTGCACAGTATCTGGACTTAGTTTATACTCAGTCCGGCACGCTCTACGACAAAATACCTGACGCTCCTAGACCGGAATTTTCAATTCCTCCTCCTCCAAAATCCAATAGTGACTCTCATGCCGGTGATGGCGTGATTGGCACGGCAAACGCGAAATAGATAAAGGCTTCGTCTAAGAAAGCCCGTAAGAATTCGGATCAAAATGTAAAAGAAGAAATTCTTGCTTCGGAAGTAAATGCCGTATCAGCAGATAAAGGCAAAGAAACCAATCAACCAGGAAGCAAGAAGAAGCAAAACAAAGGGAAGAAGAAGAAACAGGTTGAGTCATCTCCTGGCAAAACTTCTTCAAACCCTCCTGGGAAAGGGAAACAAAATTATCCATGTCAAATATGTGATGAGGAGGATCATTACACAAGGAATTGTCCATTCAAAGCTGAATTAAAGAGGTTCTTTAAAAGTTCCCAAACCTCAGCTTTGTTAACTGATCCGTTTCCCAACCCAGGTCAAAATATGGTTGATAGTGGAAATGCTTCCCCGTCGCAAGTGTTTATGTTGTCGGTTTCAAAACAGCAGAATGATGCTTTGATTTCAACAAGGAACAAAGATTACAGGAATCCTCAACTGTCAAACGACAAAGGTAAAGATCAACCAAGTAGTTCGACAACAACTTCGACAGAAGTTGTACCACCCATCATTCCTGAATTAACAATAAAACCGCCAAAGGGAGTAGTACACAAGTCGACGTTTAATCCTCGCACCAGGGCGGCGCAGCATTATAACATAATGGAAGATTTGGCCCAATCGCCATCCGCTATGTCGACTCTTGAAGTATTACAAAATTGCCCATCCCAAAGGTAGGCTTTGTTATCGGCTATTGGTGGGGTTGATCCTAAGGATTCCAATCTTGTATCCTTTGATCACAAAGGATACGATCCTCAGTTACCAGCTCAACTAGCTTTCCTTATTCAAGTGAAGGCCCTCAACAAAACTGTTCACAGAACAATTATTGATGAAGGAGCATCTACATGTATTATGTCAATGAGTTGCTGGAAAACATTAGGATCTCCAACCTTGTCGCGATCTTCGACGACATTAAAAGCTTTCGACGGAAGGACTTATACCCCATACGGTATCCTTAATAACCCTAAGGTTGAACTGGGAGGAAAAACAGTAGAAATTGATGTTGAGGTCATCGATGGAAATCTTGACTACAACATCCTACTGGGTAGACCATGGATCTATGCCATGGCAGCTGTTGTGTCGACTTATTTTAGGAAGATCGCATTCCCGTTTGAAGGAGGGATTACAGTCGTCGACCAACAGAACTTCCTCCCTAATGGTTCACAAGTTACAGGAAGCATTCCCATGATCCATGAGAGCAACCATTCACTTCAAGATATCGGAGTAGGATTATTGAAAGACCCCACAATGATGGGAACTTTTGCGCTACCGCCTCCTATTTACATAGGAAATATACCGTTTGTAGCAACCTGCAACATGATATCTTCTACGAAGGTCGCAAAAGATAGTGTCAACATGGATCATGCAATTGTTTTGCCCCCAAGCCCTTTAGAAATATTGTAGCAATCAATGTTTCAAGCATGGGAGGCGAACCCAAATCAACGCTCGTCAAGCGTTTGGGTAGATAGGTCTAGAGAATATGGTACCCCATTAGATCCTTGGTCAAAAGTACATGGGACTGACGAAGGAATCTTACAATCAATGTTGATTGAGGGGGCACCATGGAATGATCACCACCATCGTTCCCTTCTTCCGGAATATGAAGAGGATACTCAACGTGACCTTTATCACCCTTCAGTTTTTGAATTCCTAACAAATACTGTAAATACGGTGGATTCAGAGTGGAACTTATCCAATATTGAAGAGACTATAGCCATAAACATCTCGACTAAAACAAATGTTGTAGAGAATATTTATGTCGGCAAAGGTTGTTCCCCTTCAGAACTGGAAATATATAACGCTCTTTTTCGCGAATTCAGAGATGTCTTTGCTTGGTCATATGATGAAATGCCAGGTATCGACTCGAGTATCGTTGAACATGAAATTAAAATGTATCCCAATGTCAAACCAGTAAGACAACGGCTTCGGCAGGTGCACCCCAAGAAAGCCACTGCCATTAAAGCGGAAGTTGAAAAACTTCTCCATGCTGGATTCATCTACCCGGTTCCTCTAACCGATTGGGTATCGAATATTGTCCCTGTTATGAAAAAACAAAGGACGATTAGAGTGTGTGTCGATTATAGGGATGTAAACCAAGCTTGTCCAAAGGACAACTACCCTACACTATTCATCGACCAGATAATTGATGAATGCGCCGGATGCGAAATCTTTTCATTTATGGATGGATTTTCCGGGTATAATCAAATAAATATCCGCCCACAGGACCAGTCAAAGACTGAATTTATTTGTCCGTGGGGCACATTCGCTTATCGAAAATTACCCTTTGGTTTGAAGAACGCAGGGGCGACGTTTCAGAGGGCAATGAATTATGCCTTCCATGACATCAAGAACATCGTTCAACCTTATCTCGACGACCTTCCGGCTCATTCGCGAAAGCAGACTGATCATCCGCAGCATTTAAGAGCGATATTTCTACGTTGCCGACACTACAAGATAAGACTCAATCCGCACAAATGTGTGTTTTGCGTCGGTTCTGGTCGTTTACTTGGCTTTGTAGTCTCTAAGGATGGGATTCGTCTCGACCCCTGCAAGGTTCAGGCAATCATTAATTTGCCTCCACCTTCACATTTGCTTCAGATTCAAAAACTCCAAGGGAAAGCAAACTTTCTGAGGAGGTTCATTCCAAATTACGCAGAACTTGCTAAAGGTTATACTCATCTTTTGAAAAAGTATGTACCTTTCATCTGGGACCAGGTGGCGCAAGCTTCCTTTGATGCTCTGAAAGATTGTCTAGTAAAAGCATCATTAATGTACGCCCCGGACTATCAAAGAGATTTTAACCTGTATCTGGCTGCAGCAGATACGACCATTGCGATGGTTTTAGTTCAAGAAGTCGATGGAATTGAACATCCTATCTATTATTTAAGTAAAAACTTAAATGATACAGAAAGTAAATATTCTTATGTTGAAAAACTAGCGCTTGCAGCTGTTCAAGCGATTCAAAGGTTTCGACATTATGTCCTCTTTCGGAAAACTACCATTTTGTCAGATTGCAACCCCATGACTTATATACTGTCACGACAGTTGCTGGGGGGCAAATATTCAAAATGGATAGCGATCCTTCAAGAGTTTGATCTGGAATTTGTAAAATCCAAATCAAAGAAAGCTCTAGTTTTCGCAGAATTATTGTGCGATCTCCCATCGTCGTCCAACGATGAAACATCAGAAGAGTCAATCGTGGACGAAGGTTTGTTTCTGATATCTACAAGCGATGAGTGGTATGGAGATATCATAATTTATCTCCAAACCCAAAAATTCAAGACTAACACCTCTCACTCTGAACAGAAACGTATACGATACCAAGCAAAAGACTACATGATCGTCGGTGATACACTTTACCGTCGTGGTATCGATACAGTTCTGAGGAGGTGCCTTACCCATGAGGAGGCCGAAAAAGCCCTGAATGAGTGTCATTCAGGCGCATGTGGGGGGCATCAATCTGGATATGCAACAGCACAAAAAATCTTACGAGCAGGATACTTCTGGCCAACCATGTTCAAAGATTGCATAATCGCAGTCAGAAGTTGCCATGCTTGTCAAATTTTTGATAGCAAAACCAGAAGACCGCCCACACCTTTACAGCCGATAGTTGCTGTTGGGCCTTTCGCCAAATGGGGCATCGATTTCATGCAATGTAACCCCACCTCGACCGGGGGGCATGGGTATATTATAGTCGCTGTTGACTATTTTACCAAATGGGCCGAGGCGATGCCTACATTGGATAACACTGGTGAAACAACTGCCCTTTTCTTTTTCAATCATGTAGTCGCCAGGTTTGGCGTACCACAGGCTATAGTTACAGATCATGGATCGCGTTTTCGCAATCACATGATGGTCGAATTAGCTGCCAAGCTAGGGCTATCTCACGACAGCTCTACCCCGTATTATCCGCAAGCCAATGGACAAGTTGAAGCAATCAACAAGGTCCTGAAGCATATGTTGCAAAGGATGATCGGGGTTCATAAAAGAAGGTGGCACCTAATCCTGTACTCAGCCTTGTGGGCTTACCGAACGTCGGTAAAGAACGCGACCGGGTTCACACCTTTTCAACTGGTGTATGGCCTGGAAGCAGTCTTGCCAATCCAGTGCGAAATTTCGTCGCTTAAACTCGCAATTGATCTCCTCCCCGGAACTTCAGAAGAAGAGGCTCGTTTCTTGGAATTAATCCAGTTGGATGAAACCCGTCGTGATGCCACTCTGGCTAACGAAGCCCATAAGAAACAAGTCAAGGCGCAGTTCGACAAAAATGTCAAACCCCATGTCTTCTCAGAAGGTGACTTGGTCTTGCTTTATGACCAAGAATCCGATAAATTGGGAGCAGGTAAATTTAATTCCTTATGGATGGGCCCCTATATTGTTAAAAGGGTGTTAGCAAAAGGAGCCTACGAGTTAATGGATTATGACGGAATTCCACTGGCGCAGCCCCGCAACGGGTTGTACCTCAAGCGTTACTATGCTTAAATAGTAACCTGCATGCTTTTGTTGTATTTTGTTTTCGCTAAAAGTATTTGTTCTGGTCGAGTGATCCACCTTTTTCATCTGTTGCAGATGTCGAACCTTCTGGAGACATGTGTTGGATATGCTGACGGAGCGAGTCGTAGTTCGCGGAACCTATCCTCCGCAGCCTGGGCCATTTTTGATCCAAGCGGCGAGTTAGTAAGTTTCAGAGGAGTGTGTATTGGGCAATCAACGAATAACATCGCTGAGTATAGTGCGTTGATAGAGCTACTCTTTGATGCCATCACACGTGGCATACGCCGACTAATTTTCAGGCTAGACTCACAGCTCATAATACTACAACTCAATGGTATATATTCCGTTCGTAATCCAGCTATTTATCGCATGTTCCTAAGGGTTAAGATTTTGGAAAGACAGTTTGATTCAATTCAATACCAACATATTTCTAGAAACTTAAACACATTAACCGACTCATTAGCAAATTATGTGTTAGACAGACATTTGCAACATTTATAAAAGAGACACATCATCAATGATTGTATATATGGATCATATAACTCAACCAGAATAAAACTCGAAAATCAAAATATATATAAGCTGTTCATAGTTCATACATAATGTTCTGTAACCGAGACAAAATCGGTCATATGACCGAAAAACTCAAAATGCTAGGGGGCACCCTAGTCTAGTGATGCTCATGATAGCACGTCACAGCCTGTGCAATCATGCGCAAGAGACGAGTCCATCGTCTAGGCACACCAGTAGTATGTCGCTGCAACTGTAAAGGTAACTCGTCAATCCTCACATCGGGAATGCCGAGTGTAAGGCTCTCAACCTGCTCCTGCACAGCTGTAAGAATCTCTGCCACATCAAGGTCGCGGAGAATAACCCTCCCAGCAGTCTCCCCTGCTGGGGCAGCAACTGGCGCTTTCGGGCGAGCTGCTGGACGAACATGACCAACATCTGCACGCACACATGGGTTTGATTAAAGTCTTGATAGAATAAAGCACAAGGACATTATAAGTAAGAACAGTAAACAGTGATATGGTCAAAAGTTTTACCAATAGTGCCCCACTGTTCGCCATCCAGTAGCACCAAATCCGGATCACCTCGGAAATCCATGCCAACATATGGGTACTCAGAATAGACCATCTCCTGGCGCCCGAACCACTTGAAAAAGGTATCAGTGAAAGTAACCTGAGATTGACCGGCGTGCCTAGACATGTGGTCAACCCATCTCTGCATGCATGGCTCGGTAGGAGAGGGCAAGTCGAGTGCGATATACTGAGGCTACATCAGTGGTATTTTCTCCAAGGCAAAGGCAGTCAGAATAGAACCATACCCAAAGTTCTTCAGCTTCCCATCCTTTACCTTGGTCAATTGACTTTTCATTTGAGTAAGTACTGCATCACACCAGTTGAATACTTTCGGTTGGAGACACTCCAAGGCGTGCTTCACATAAGATCTGTTGGCAACATGTAGAGATGCGCTTCCGGCCATCCTACCAATGGTATACAGAATAGACCTGAGAGACCTGTCAGTGATGTCACGGATAACAACCTTGCCGTCTCTGCTCGGCTGGGAACCTTCCCTGCAATACTGGCGGACATAATCTCTCACAGAGTCATTCCCCCGGGCCGAACCTGACAAAGAAATGGGGGCACCCCGCCTTGACAATCCAGTCAAGAAGTAAATGTCCTCTATGGTCAAGGGGATGGATTTTCCCCTAATCTGGAATACTTGGTTAATGGGATCCCAAGCATCAAGCATATACTGCAGTAGAGAGATTTGTGCTCTCATGCTAGAGATACGGAAAAACTTCAGCAGGCCACAGTTCCGCAGTGCATTCACCGTGACAGGGTCATGGAGGGCAATCATGTCCTCCTCTTCATGTTCTCGTTCTCGCCATGTAAGGGACATTTTGTTCAAAGATCCCTGCAAAAAAAACAAGAGAAGGGGTAAGTTCCTGAGTTTGATGAGAAACTGGCAAAATTTCATCAAAAAATGTGCATAGAGCTGTTTTTCTGAGATCAGCGCAGTTGGCAAGCATCCTACCTACGTTGAAGGTCAAACTGCCTTAAGGCAGCTTGACATTCAGCGCAGGTTTCTAATGGACTGCCTGCGCTGATGCCAGAGCGCCCTAGTGAAACCCCAGGGGCTCATGGGGGCAGGAAAACAAGCACAAAATGGGAAAAAGAAACCATGAAAAGAAAGAGCTAGAGTTTAGCTCCTACCTGGTCCAGACGGCGCTAAAAATCGTCCGCAGAATCTCCCGGAATCAGCTGGTGAAAATCAAGGGGGAAGAGGCACCTCCAGAGCTCCAACAAACCAAATTCAAATGAAATGGTAAAATGAGAGGTAAAAACACCTTTTAATGGCTTTTTACGTAGTTCAAAAGCAAAATATTAGGGTTATAATCTCATTTTCATGCAAATATTATTCATTTCTAACAAAGTTTGTTGCAACAATTGAGAATGCAGTACTATCCTTGAAAAGAGAAAAGCTATTTATGGTAAAAATAAGAAATTTGACTATATAATCGAGCAGTTTTAACGCGGAATTTATGCTCGTTAAAAAATAGAAAAGTGATTGTGAGCAAGAGTTTCCTCCAGAGTTCAAGCTCATTAAAGAATGAACCCATCCCGGTAAATAACCGCTGTGATCGTAAATTTATCAGCCATAAAAACCTTGGTCGTGTTTGCACCTGCCACCTCCATCTTTCATTTGGCCGATCATTCACCTCCATATGATTGTTTACCCATTTTGAGGAACAGCTGCGAAGAGTGATTTCACCTAGCCATCCTTGTGACACTGCCGTGATTGGAAAATTCCAACCTGTACCTGGAATCAGTTGCTATCCCTGTTTATCACTCGTTCCTCAAAAGACGAGTCTCCTTTAAGCTCTTTTCAACTAACTCGTAAAATATGAAAAGATTGCCGAGTTTTGGCCTTCCAGCTCGTTAAAGGACAGGAAGAGCTATCCCTCCTCTAGATTTTAATCTTTTTGGACCTGAGGGATTATTGCACAAAAAGGTCGAGCGCTTGTTTTATTCGGATCGTTAAAGTTATCGAAAACTCATCCCTTCTGTATTGTTTATACTTTTTCGGACTTAAGGGATTAGATGACGAAAAAGGAATTTTTGGAGTTAACTTTATGTACCTTTTCAGACTCTCTAAAAATGAAAAGGACCGAGTTATTCTTGTCGTTAGACTCGTTAAAATTATTAAATAGCGACAAACTTGTCTTTAGACGAGAAGGAGTTTCCCTATCGCTAGGCTCGTTAAAACATAGCGATGGGCTTGCCCGAAGGGCAGGTTATAGAACAAGCATATGTTATCCTCCTCAAGCTTGATAAAAATAAAGAGGTACTGGTCAGCAATGACTGGGGAAAAATTGGGAAAGATCAAGAAAACTTTGATGGTAGCAGGTCGCTCTTGAACATGACACTTTTCCTCCGTACCACAATCGGGTTGGGTTGTTTCATTCACCGGTCACATCACCATGGTCTTGCCATACCATCCATATTTGGGGTAATGCTACCAATCCATCGCATCAGTGTCGCCATATGTTCAAGAGAAGTCATTCAGAAAGAGTCAACCGGGTCCCATCCACTGCCATACATTATCCTTCATCCATTCATGACCGCCACCCTAAATCATATGTCACAGATTGTTTTCACCTCCATTAAAATCATTAGCTCCGTTCCGTGTCACTGATGTGGGATTCATTAAGGCCCTCCTTTGACGGATCGCTCCTTGTCGACATCAACTCATTATCCAAGGAGTTGATCTAGGAACAACCCCTTCAGTACTTTGAAGCTTGCATGCCTCAATGGCAAGTTTCTCACTTCCGGCGACAGGTATACATCAATGACCTTCGACCAGAAGATTTTGCGTGGTGTTCGATGCCAAGTCCTTTATTCACACCGCGTGAATTGTACTGCAGTACCTTGAGGGTCATTATCATTATCGGTGATTCCTCTCGCGCTTGTTAACGGTTTACATCATTGACCGGTAATCAAGCGATGTCTTTCCATGTTCGACTTTAGCGCAATTCTCACATGGATCGACTTGTACTTAGAGTGAAGATCGAACGAGTTTGAAGACCCCCGATCTAGTTTCATCCATCCGGGCTGCGATATATATTCAGGAAAAATAAAGACATTTGACATGTACATCTTTGCAGCAGATGATCATCCTACTCAAAGGATGATAATTTTCACCAAAATTATCAGTCTACCATCAGACGATCGTCTGTTCTATGTACAAAAATGAATTTATAAAGCTGAGCATGGGAATGCCCGCCTCAGCTAGATCATGAAAGCAGTATGAATCATAATGTATTGCATTGTATTTTATTACAGGTCTCCTCCCAGCAGATGGATGAACTTCGGACCCTCCTGGATAAAGCATTTCACCCGATAAACGGCCTCATACTTTAGGGGGCAACTGTTATAGACATTTTTGTGCCTTGCATCACTGAGCATGAAATGTCAATAATCAAGGGATCCAAAGTCCCTAAACATGTTGTTACTACCCCTAGAGGAACAAGGCCAAGTAACCACAGCAATTCACAAAAGTTCTCCACCTGAAAACACTCAAAACAAGGCAATTCCGGATCATGTCAACTGCTCCACTGAGCATCTGCGTTGAATGTCAACTGCTCCACTGTCTACCTGCGTTGAATGTCAACTGAAAAGAAGGCTACCTACGCTGAGCGAGTTTGGACAAGTGGCAGAGTCATTCCTCAAGGTGTCAATGCCCAGGAAGCTTCCAAAATGACACTTGGATCAGGGAATTCGACTGGTGATGAGTAAGAGGTTCCAAATCTCCAAGTGGAAGCAAGAACCTCCAAGTGGACTCAAGAACTGAAGTGGGAGAGGACACTAGTCAGTCTCAGACCAGTCTCAAGCTGACTCATCCTCTCTCCAAAACTCTATATATAGATCTCTCTCCATGAGGTCAAGGGAGGCTGGAATTTGGTATTTGCAAAGAATTGTTGTTGGTTTGTGGCTAGAAATATTGGGTGTGTTATGCTTTGAAAGGAGCTGAAGAAGGAATTCCATTCTGCTGGGAAGGTGATGCTGGGTTGGAGCCCTATGGGTTGTATCTCTTCCTGAATCCTGTTACTTTCAATAAAGTTATCTTGATTCTTTCCTATATGTTGGTGTATTTTGTATGATTGCATTAGTATATTTAATTTACTTCTAATCCTGAATCATTTATGAATATGTATATTTGCCTTTGTATTGTGTTCTTCTCTTGTTGCAAGTAGCTGTTCTCTTGTCACAGGTAGCTGTTCTCTTGTGATCTCGTGGAATTCAAGTAGCTGTTCTCTTGATCAAGCGAGGAGGCAAGTAGCTGTGGACACACAAAGAGAAGAGGATCTAGTTCGAGGGACAACCGGAAGACAACGGTAAGTCTGCCGATCTCCTCTCTTTCATATTTCATAAAGGAAGTAATCATGATAGCTGTATTCGTTTGTTGCTAAGGCGCTGTCACACCTTAGGTGGATAGGATCATCCTAAATAGGCATTTTTCCCCACAACATGCTATTTCTATTATCCAACCAGATTGGATAAATGAAGCAAGGGATGAATGGAAGAAGGACGAAGAAGTGCGGATACTCATTCAAAAGTTACAAAAGATCCCAATTCAAACAATATTGCCAGAACTTGATGAGGAAGGAAAAATCATATTGGAACCTGGAGCAGTCATAGAAACAAGAACCCGACAGCTACGAAATCGATCAATTTCAGAGTATCGCATCAAGTGGAAGACCTTACCCACTGGAGTTTCCACATGGGAGGACAAGAATTTTATATAGAAGCATCAAGAACTACTCAAGCATTGAAGACAACAATTTTTGAAGGATAGGGGCATGTTAGGTCAATATACTACTAGTGTAACCCCTTATTGTCATTAGTACAACCCCCTTATTATATTGTTGTGCCCATGTAGTCCCCATATTGTTATTATTGTGCCCCATAGAAGCCCACTATTGTTATTATTGTACCCTTACATTATTATTGTTATGTCGGCTCTAATTATATTATGACCCCTTAGACTCATATATATAGAAAGGAGGTCTTGTCATTTGTATCATCCAAGAATTGTTCATTTGTGTAATGTAAAGGAGGTTGCCCCCTCTAAGAGGCTTATTTCTAAGGCATTCATCTATCTTTTCTATCTTTTTGTGAGCTGGTTTCATAACAATGTTCTATGAGATCCCACATTCATGATCGTAATATGGTATAGGGTTGAATGACTGAAGAGATATTTGGTTCAACCATTCTACGATGGGGTGGAATGCGGAAGTCCCATCTTGGGTTGGATTTTGCATCATCAATATGAGGTTATTTATCCTTGTATTTTTGTGAGAATTATACTAGATTATATGAGGTTTATATGGCGGTGAGTTCATTGGAATTTCTATCCCTATTATGCTGGTTATGTATATGCTTGATGACAACAAGCTATGTATGGCTCTCATCATGTTTTTACTTATATGTGAATGATCAATGTATCTATGGAATAATGGATGGAATGGTAGTTAATGTGTTGAGGCATCAATGCCTCATGGCGAATCTCAGATAAGTATGAGACCCCTATGATTAGATATGTTCTTTACACCTATAGATTACATATTTGTGATATGTTTTATGAAATGCCTCTCATCACTAGGAGGGGTCCAACCAAGGTCTTAAAGGAGTATTTTCTTTAGTATTGTTATTTTAGTATTCTGAAGATATGGTTCAATTCGGGGCAGTGACCTGGGCTTTGGGACTGAAAAAGTGGCTTAAATCCCAGGGACACTGACATAACACTGACTAAATGAGTCTCTCGATGCTAGCAGACAATCTTGTGAGAGTGAATTTGGGTTTTTGGACACCGTCATGCCTATAACATGAGAGTGACTGAGGCTTAAGTTGTCCAAAAGTTCAGTGGGGCTCAAGGAAAAGCTGTCTGAAGTGTTGGATTGGTTCATGAGGGTGCTGAAGTTGATGTTGAATATCTGTATGGCATGTTTATATTGTTTCCACTTCCTTAATGTGAATTATGAGGTTGAATCATATCATAGTGGCCTCTCGTTGCATGTTTACCCCGGCTGGCCAGTTGCTTGGGTAGATGTCGAAGGAGGGTGTTACAGATAATTATTTTATTCTAATGTGAGTAATATTATGAAATTTTGACTTGACCTAGGTGAAGGAACCATATGGTCACCCTCTAGGGTTTCGTCTAGAAGCTGGGGGAATTCAACTTCAAATGAGAATATCTCTCAAATTGTGAGGCTGCTCGAGATGTGACACATACCAATGCAAACAACTTGACGAGGAAAATCCAATTGCGAGAATCTCGAGGACAAATTCCATGATTTTCTTCTTCAAAATTTTTGAACAAGTTCAGGGTAGTATGTCCTTAGTTTAGAGAACCTAAACCCTAGAACTAAGGTTCTCAACTATCCAAAAATGGAGATTCGAACTTGATATAATTTAAACAAATATAAGAGAATTCATTAATAGTTTGACATCAATGACAAGTTTTTAGTCAAAGTCAAACTCCAAGGTTGACATCAATGACAACACCATTCAACAAAATTAAAAGGATAATACAAAAAGACACATTCGACCAAGCTCATCACATTGTGGGAGCCCAACTGCATTGGTGTAGAAGAATCACAAGATTTGGAAACTTTATATTGATTACAAAGCCTTAAACATAATCATGGTGAAGAATAATCCTTTGGGTTGATGATCTTCATGATCAACTTAAGGGTGCCAATTTTTTTAGTGATATTGATCAAAAGTTAGGCTATCACCAAGTGCTAATTAAAAATACTACTGTCTAGAAGTCAAATTTAAAGTCTAAATTTCTCTTTGAGTGGTTGGTTATAAAATTTAGCTTGATTAATGCCTCAATGACATTCATCAGGATGATAAGTGATATCTTGTAGCCATTCACCACTTTATTTTGTGGTTGTATAACTAAATGATATCCTTATCTTCAATGGAACTTGGAAGAAACATTTAAAGCACATCCAACAAGTGTTGAACACCCCATGACAACACAAGTTATATGCAAATTTGGAGAAGCTTTCATTCAGCACACAAATAATTTAGTGTTTGGGATACATCATGAACGATTGTGGTGTGCAAGTGAATCCAACAAAGATATAAGTAATTCAAAATTCTCTAGCCCCAAATACATTAATAGAGCTCCACAAATTATCAAGCCTCACTAGCTTGTATTATATGTTTGTGATGGGGTTCTTTCATATTGTTTGGCCCCTGAGTTAGGGAACTAATGATGGGGTTAAATCCAAGTGCATTTGGATAGAGGCACAATAGAAAATATTCAAGGATCTAAAACATTTCCTTTACTCAACATCAATGCTCATTCTATTAGACTTTCAATATCCATTTGAAATTGAGATAGGTACCTCAAATTATGTTACCATTATAGTCCTCACTTATCATGGACCCTCAATGGCCTACATAGTGGGACACTCTTTGATGCAATTCACAAATCTATCTCACCATGAAAAATATGTGTACTCCATTCTGCTAGCATGTTAGTAATGTAAGCATTATATTTTTAGAAAGGAAATGATCAACCCCAAGCCCTTAAAATTCACATAGATGCATGGAAAGTTGCAAAACGACCACTATCAAAAGCCTTTATCCATGTATCTTCAATAATTTCACTTGAACATCAAGTACAAGAAAGGTGGCATAAGTTGAGTTTTGAAATTCCTCAACCAACTTTATCTTTTGCTACTAACCATAGTAATTAATTCTTATATACATGAGACTTGTAGGTGGTTATACTTGTATGATACATTTCAAACACTAGATGTAGGTAAACAAGTTTCATACTCTCATCTTTAGGATGGATTTCTATGCCATCTGATCCATATTTGTTTTCGTTTAGAGGAATGTGAGACTCTAATTTGGGAGGCATATTATAGTGGGATGGAAAGGCACTTCAAATTGGAGAAAACAATGGTAGTATTACAAAAGTACTTCTATTGGCCAAAGCTCCAACTAGGCATCAATAGGTATATTAGATAATGAAATGCCATTATTATTTCTAAACTTTCCATCAAGAAGTAGGGGTTGTACAATCCTCTACATACTTCAGACGATCCTTGGGATTCAATATCCACAGATTATAAGTTAGTGTTTCCCTCAACCAAACATGATATTGATTGTTTATTTTTTAATTGTTGATTGGTTGATTGATTGATTGATTGAATGGCGAGTTAATGAAATTCACTACATTATGTTCCGAAATCAATGTATAAATAAAGGTACTCAATGGGATAGTAGTGAATATCCTTGAAATTTATATCTGCAAGCATCCACATACATGGGATGAAAGCCTTCCTTATGTTCATTATAGCTACAATAGAGCCATTCACAATTTTATTTTCCACCACCCTTCTCAAGTGTTCTTTGGATCCCATCCATTGGCCCATTGACATAACTCTACCTATTTGATTTACACATGAAGAATCCTCTAGTGCTCAACAAGATAATGTGGATTAAGTAGCAAAATTTATTGAATATATCCAATACATCCAACAACAATCTCATCATATTTTGTGGAGAGACAATGCCTAGTACAAGAAACAACATGATGAGTATTGAGTTTGACATAAGTTTCAAATTGGTGATAAGGCATGGTTGTACTTGTAGAAAGAGAAGCTCATAGACCCCCTTAAGAAGCTTAGAATACTCCAATATGGGTCTTACACCATCACCAAGGTGAGTGAGAATGTTTTGAATTGAGTATGCCACCTTTCCTTGGCATACAATATGTATTTAATTTGGTGTTGTTTTGAATATATTTCCCACTTCAAAAATAGAAAAATACTTGGATCCTATAAGACTCAACCTTGATTGCATTATCTTACCATCGATAAGATCATGGACATCAAGATGAAAGGAACCAATCAAAGTAACATATAGTTATACTGGGTTATCAAATCTTGGAAGTTTCTTCATTAATCAAATAATTTTTTCTCCATTTAATGGAGGAATCTGATGCAACGGAAACTACTTTTTCCTGAATGGGGGTGAGTAGTCTAGGTAGATATAGGTGGCCACCAAAATCTACAATCTTTTGAAAAATAATGCTACACCTTTTTAGTTTAACAACATTTCATAGGGATTGAACTTTCGGTTTTTGAGAAATTCCCATGCATTTCTTACAATTGACATGGCTTGGAAATCATATATTGTTAGGTTGATCAAACACATAGAGCTTAGAGAAAGATTTGTGATAGTTCAAGAAATTTCCTAAATAGAGTTGTATATGCAATTTTTACCATAGGGGAATTGTTGTTTCAACTATGCTCTTCAAGGCCCACATTCCTTTTTCCACCTCATCTCCTAGGATTATGGTTCTTTTTCATGTTTTAGATTTTATGTTAAATGTTAGCTTCAACA
The DNA here is from genome assembly GCA_031772625.1 of Pinus tabuliformis. Classification (NCBI taxonomy): domain Eukaryota; kingdom Viridiplantae; phylum Streptophyta; class Pinopsida; order Pinales; family Pinaceae; genus Pinus; species Pinus tabuliformis. The sequence goes on from CM062809.1 coordinate 225,301,162, forward strand.
TCTTGTTATGGGCCTTTTACAAATGAATGTAGTTGATACACCTCTTCTTAGATATGAGCCACCACCTTGGTCCAATTTGTATTTCTTAAGTATAATTTTCAATGTTTTTACTATTTCATTAATAAAGTTTAAGGTTTCATTGTATTAATATGCTATTTGTAATATCTTTCAATTATTTCACCTATTTTCAACATATTTTGGATCAATGTTTGAATAGAGGCTAATATATAATTGAAGAGTGGTTGAAGCTATTGTTTTTCATGAGTAGGATTTGGAAATCATGATTCCTTTTCTCTAAATATTGTATGTTAACAATATGATGGCCATGTCGATTAACTTTCTAGGAATCATGGGATCGTATCTAAAAGTATCTTTAATTTTGAACAACCATAGCTAGAAAGTGAGATACTTAGGGAGGGGTTCCCATTTCATGGTTAAGAAAGAGTGTTTTTTAAGAGTAATTCTTAACTCAAAATTTCACCCCTAGGTTCTATCATAGAAAAAAATACACATCCTTGGGTTTACTAGGGAAACACCTCCAAATGAAGGCTAGGATGCAAAAGAAACTCCATGGAAATCCTATAAAAAACATTGTTTTTACTCTTCAATGCCCCTAGAAACTAGCAGAGAGAGTTGTACCACTCCAGTTGGCTTGCCAAGGAGAGCTGTAATGCTTTAGTCACACATCAAAAGAGAGTTGAAGCGGCTAGGGTTGGCAAAGTGAATGGATAAGGATGGAGAAGGTAAAAACGGATCATTTCTAGAAGATAAGGATGAAAGTGTAGGTTTTAACCCTGTACAAAAATTACCTGCAAATGAGATCTTAAAAATAGAATATATACGATGGCGAGAAACAAAAAACAAATACACAAAGATTTTCCCCTAGATCCCAAAACGGGGACCACCAGATTGATTTTTCATTATATTCCTTTAAATGTGACAACACACATATATATATACATGTCAAAGAATTCATAAACTCCAATCAATTAACCCTTGATTAGAACATAACCGTAGTTCCCTTGACTAGATCTACAAAATACCATGGGCATAAAACCATCATGCTCAAAACCATGTGCTAAACCCATGCACAAAACCATAGGTAGGACCACCCACCTAATATAGCGTCAAAGAAAATTTTCCAAGGGTGCTACCTCAAACCTCGTAAAGGGGGGCTACCCCCCCTCAAACCCCCCAATAGGGGGGGTTTTCACACCCATTGTGCCCGATGCAATGAAGGGGGGTCTAACACCCCCCTCTAACCCACCACTTTGCACGTGAAGCTAGTCGTGGAAAGAATACAACATTAACCTAACATTCTCCCACTTATTGTTTTATTTCCACATAGGGGGTCATAGGAGAGCTTAGTCATTGGTCCAACACTCAAATTCCCATTATTTCTCTGCACTAATAAAACTTCTCAGTGCTCATGGACTTCATCAATGCATATACAACATTCTTCAAGGTGTCCACACCAACACCACATTTTTTTCCTCAACCATATCCCTCACAAAGTGATATTGAACATAAATGTGATTTATCTTTGAATGATAAGCAAGGTTCTTTTCCAAGAAAATTGCACTTTAGCTGTCACAGTCTATTCCTTATAGCTCGTTGTATTAATCCCATACTTGAACACAATCTATGCAACCAAATTTATTCCTTACTTGCATGAGTAGCTGCCATATATTCTGCCTCTGTAGGTGAAGGTGCCACTACAGACTGTCTCTTGTTCATCCAACTGACTACACCTCCAAATAAGTTAAATACATACCCACTTGTAGATATTCTCTAATCTAGATCTCCAACCCAGTCTTCATCAACAAGGCCTCTCATGTCCAAAACTCTATCCACTCTTGGTCTTCTTTGGTAGCACAAACCATAATAACTAGTGCCACACAAATACCTAAAAACTCGCTTCATTGTTGTCCAATGCTCCTTACTTGGTTTTTACATAAACCTGCTCAATACTTCCACTACATGTGTAATGTATGGTATAGTACAGACCATTTCATACATCAGGCTACCAAATACACTTTCATATGGAACATGAGACATGTCTTGTTCCTGTTCTTGTGTCTTGGGACATTGTTCAACAAATAAATTTACACCTACAAGAATAGGAACCTTCAACGGTTTACTATCCTACATATTAAACCTCTGAAATATTGTTTCGACATACTTCCTTTGGTTTAACCAGAGCCAACTCTTTTCCTTATCTCGTTTAATTTCCATGCCCAAAATATAGTTTGTAGCACTGAGATCCTTCATGTTAAATTTGGAGGATAATTGGGTCTTCAAATCCTCAATAATTTCTTTGTCATTTCCAATCAGAAACATATCATCCACATACAAGACCAGATAAATAACATGGTCACCATTTAATTTAAAATACACATAGTGATCCACTTTGCTTTTGGTGAAGCCAAGTCCTCGTATAAATGTGTCAAATTTTTGATACCACATCCTTGGTGATTGTTTTAACCCATACAAAGACTTTTTTAACTTGCATACCAGTTCCTTCTTTCCCTTCACCGCAAAGCCTTTGGTTTGCTTCATGTAGATCTCCTTTTCCAGATCCCTGTGAAGAAATGTTGTCTTCACATCTATCTATTCTACGTCAAAATAAAAATAAATAACAACAAATAAAAGTAATCTAATAGAATATACCTTCGCAACAGGAGAAAAAATATCACCAAAATCAATTCCCGGCACCTGGAATAACTTGTTGCTACCAACCGAGGTTTGTATTTCTCCACCTTGCCTTCTGCATTCATCTTCTTCTTAAACACCCATTTTATTCCAATGGGTTTCCTTCGAGCCAACAAATCCACCAGATCCCAAGCCTCATTTTTGTGCAAAGATGCCATTTCATCAACCATGGCCTCTTTCCAGAGTTTTCCATCCTCTGAATCTACTTCCTCCTTGACAGTTCTAGGATCATCATCAATAATAGATAAAGCAAAATTTGAATAGAAAGCAAATGGACTATAAATTTTTGGTTTCCTTCTTTCTTGAACCGATCTTCTCACAACTAGAGTTTGTGGCTCTTCATCTTCTGATTCCTCTTATGCTGTAGAGTATGATTCTTCTTCCTTTAGCTCAAACTCTATCTTCTTAGGTTCCTTTGGTAGGAATTCATGTATAATAACATCTTTCACCTCTCTAAATACCACATCTCGACTGTACACAACCTTCCTTGTTTCGTGGTTCTAAAACTTATAGCATTTTAAACCATCATTATACCCAATAAAGATTCACCTTTCAGATTTATTATCCAACATGGTTTTTTTCTCCTTTGGAACATGTACATATGAATCACAACCAAATGTCCTCATATGTAAAAGAGAGGGTTTCTTACCAGTCCATACCTCATGCGAAGTCTTATCCTCTAACGCTGATGAAGGTGATCTATTAACCAGGTAACATGCAGTCTCCACTGCCTCTGTCCAGAATTATTATCCTAACCCGACACCATTGAGCATGCTTCTTGACTTTACCATCAATGTCCTGTTCATTCTTTTTGCAACTATATTTTTTTGAGGTGTGTATGGAGTAGTCTTCTGCTATGATATACCACACTTCTTACACAACTCTTCAAATTCCTTCTTGTAGAACTCTCCAACATTATTTGTCTTCAACACCTTTATCTTCTTCTCTGTCTGATTTTCCACCAGAGCCCTAAGTTATTTAAACTTGTCAAAGACTTCAGATTTCTTCTTGAGGAAATATATCCACATATTCCTTGAGAAGTCATCTATAAATGATACATAGTAAACAGACTTACCTAGTGATGGAACCGACACAGGTCCAAACACATCAATATGCAAAATCTCTAATATACCTTTTGCCCTCTTAGCACCAGAGGGGAAACTCACTTGATTCTTCTTCCCATATACATAGTGTTCACAGAAATCAAAATCCAAAGAGAAATTAGACATACCTTCTACCATACCATTACCATGAAGTATTCAAAGGCCCTTCTCTCCATTATGTCCAAGCCTTTGATGCCATAGGATGGTATTTTCTCTAGAGACCACTAGATTTTCTGCTCGACTTTCAGGAACCACAAAAATGTTGCATCCATCAATAACAATAATACCCAGAAGCTTGTACAGATTTCTAATACGAACTCCCTGAATCAATACTAGTGCTCCCCAAACCATCTTGCAGGTATCTTTTTTGAACACTGTTTTTACACCTGCAACATCCATCTTGCTTATATAAATCAAATCTCTAGCAAACACAAGAATATTCAGAACACCAAGAAGTGTTATGATCCTTCCACCTTGTAACTTCAACTTGAATTTTCCACATCCAACGATTCTAGCCTTCCCTTCGTCCCCTAAGAAGACATCACCACAATCATATTTATCATACTCACAAAACCACTCCCTATGGGGAGTGAAGTGAAAGGATACACTTGAGTTAATCAACCACACATCATGATCCACATGTGTACTTGAAGAAGAAGCCAAGTACACATCCCCACCTTCATCTGAGGTGGTTTTCACCTTTGCAAAAGGAGCATCATCAAATCCCTTTCCTTTCTTAGGAGCTTTAGATCTCAGTCCTCTTTGAAGTGCCCTTCCTTTCCACATTTCCAACACACCTTTACAGGTTTTCCTGGAGATTTAGATCTCCCTCTAGATTTAGATGTCCCACTTAAGGACTTATTCTTGTTTCTGTTTTGGGACCGTCCTCCTACAAACAAAGCATCTCTATTCTAGCCCTCCATATTTTTTTGTCTCATCTCCTCTGACATTAAGGATGAGACTATTTCATCAAACTTCAAGGTAGTTGTATTGCTACCTATTGCAACAAACGGAATATCCCACAAATCTAGTAGAGAACACATCAAACTAATGCACTTATCTTCATCTAAAATTTTAATATCAACAGATAACAACTGACTTACCATAGTATTAAATGCAGTCAATGTTCTGTCACTGAGTCTCCATCTTTCATCCTCAGGTTATACAACTTTTTCCGTAGGAACAATTTATTTACCAGAGATTTAGAGTGGTACGAAGTCCCTAATTTGTCCCACAAAGCCTTTGCCATAGCTTCCCCCGATACATTCAACAATACTGAATCTTCGATACACAACTGTGTGCTCTTTGCCTTCCGAACTAGCTTCGTCTAGTCTTCTTCTCACATTGTCGCTGGTTTAGTACCTGGATCTACCGTGATTCACTGATATTTATCCATCAACGAATCCTCCATCTTGAGTTTCCACAACTCAAAACTTTGACCATTAAATTTATCGATCTCTATATTTCCACTATTCGACATCTTCTTTTACCGCAAGAATCAATCTTGCAAATCTCCCAATGAACAGGGTCTACCATAGGCTTGAGAAAAATCCCTTAGCAGCAAAGGTGTCCCCTTGAAGAAAAAAAAAAATTGATACCAAATGTAGGTTTTAACCCTATATAGAAATTACCTAAAAATAAATTCTTAAAAACAAAATATATGCAATGGTGAGAAACACAAAACAAATGCAGAAAGATTTTCCCCTATATCCAAAAACTAGGATTACTAGATTGATTTTTCATTATATTCCTTTCAATGTTACAACACACACACACACACACACATATTTATATATACATGTCAAAGTATTCATAAACCCTAATCTATTAACCCTGGATTAGAACATAACCGTAGTTCCCTTGACTGCATCTACAAAATACAATGGGCAAAAAACCATCATGCCCAAAACCATGTGCGAAACTCATGCACAAAACCATAGGTAGGTTCGCGCACCTAATATAGGGTCCACTTTTATTTTTTCTAGTGTGTTGCCCTGGACCCCGTAGAGGGGGGATACTGCCCCCCTCAAACCTCCTGACAAGAGGGACTTCCTCCCTCCCGTTGTGCCCAACACAACAAATGGGGGGCTTATGCCCCCCCTATAACCCCCCGCTTCACACGTGAAGCTAGTCATGGAAAGAATATAACACACACCCAACATAAAGGACCATATCAAACATGGTAAAAAAAGTGTTGAGGTACATTTGATCACTCCTTGAAGTCCTTCAGTACAAGGAATGTTTTCTATGGAGCAAAGGGAGAAAAACCAAACATAAATGTTGCCGGATTTAGAACCTATTTTCTCCTTGCAATAAGCTATAAACTATGATGAGATTGATTGTGAGCTATGGTGAGATGAGGAGCTAGGGGAAGGGACTACAAAAAGGGAGAAAAATTGCAATTACTTATGGTATAATGAAAAAAGGTTGTCCCCACCCCCCGGCCCACACCCACAACATGTTTTTTCCTTTGTATTTCTAATATTTACTTCTAGATTAGTATGGTACTAATGCTAATTTAGTTTGGAGGGAAAACAAAGTAGTGGTTTTATATTGTTTGTGCGAACATCACAAGTGAAGGGAACCAAGGATCCAAGATCTCTAGATGTTTCATCATTGCAAGCACTAATCATCCACCTTCCATGATAAGGTGCACTTCTTTGTTCCTCTTTTTTTTTTTTACTTTCCTTTTGCATGTTTGTGTCATATATTTTTTGATTTAAGTAAATAACACACACACACCATTTATCATAGGCCTTGGGAAGGGTTTTGGGTTAAAGGTAGTTGGTTACTATTGAGGAAATTATGTCTAAACAGAACTGACGACTCTACTAGGGAGTCCCAATTGATATTTTTTTGGTCTTTTTCTCTCATTTAACTGATTTTGTTTACTTTTCTCGCTTCTGAGTTGTTAGTGTCGGTCTTGAAAGCCCTCCATCAGTGATCAAAGCTCTTTGCATTTGCATTGGTAGGTGTCTCATCAGTGTCAAAATTTGCATCCCGTTAGGCATGCCATAACCCTGATGGAGTAGCTTGTCTGTTCATATCCCTTTTGGCTTAGCTGGATCAGGTCATATCAGGTCATTGAGTTTGTCAAAATGCTCTTGTTTGGTCTTAATGTCAAAATTTTAGGTCTAGGGTTTTGGTCAGTTGTCTTAGCAAGGTTAGCAAGGTCATGTTTCTGAGAGTCCTTGAGTGGCCAGCAAGCCAAAGGGAAGATGGTAAACATGTTCCTTTCAAATTTTCATCATGTATAGCTCATTTTTAACCTTGGATTTAAAGACCCTGTTTTTAAAGCCAAGGTCATGATAATTTTTGTAAAAAGAATAAGTGTCCAAGAAATCTTCAGAAAGGCAGCAACAACCCTGGTCCCCTTGCCACAGTCCTTCAGATGATCTCCCTGCAAAAAGAATCAGGTGAAAGCACTCAAAAAGTCAACTTCAGGATAAAGGAAACCAAGAAAATCAGTGTTTTTTAAAAAGTGACAAATTAGACTTTATAAAGTGGGTTTTGGATGAAATTTTTTCAAAAGTGAGATTATAAAAGCTAATTCTCCCTCCTTACACTCTTATTATGCATTTCGAGCTTCCAAGAGAGATTGTGAGAGCGTGCAAGGAGAAGAAGGCGAAAATATAAGTGTTTCGGGCAGTTTCCAGGTGCGCGACCCGTCCAGGCTCGTGCGCGACCTGTTGGGCGGTGCGCGACCCGTCCAGCAGCTTCCGGCAGTGCAAAAACACAACGGGCGCGACCCGTCGAGCTGTGCGCAACCCGTCTAGGGGTGTGCGCGACCCGTTCATCTGCCAACTTCCAGAACTGCAAATAAATTTCCTCCTTCCTCTTCAAACTTGCTAAATTGATCGAGGTAGGCACTCAATTCATGAATGTTGATATGGATGGTGAAAATAATGATGTGTGTCATGGTTTTATCATTTAAATTTGCAAGTGAATGGATTAATATGGCTGTTGCTGATGTTTGTAAAATGCTAGGGTTTTGTGACTGTTTCAAGTGTTTATTGTCCCATTGATCCCTTCCTTTTTCCCCTCTTTCATTAATAATCATGTTTGCATATCTGTCCTATTTCATTTGCATATAAAATGTTGCCCTACCCCCATCCCTAAGTTATAAACCCTACCCCTCTCACAAGCACTCAAACCCTAATTCCCTCTACCATACACATGCACAAACCAAAACAAAAAGAAAAGATACAGTGTAAAGGCAGAAGAGAGTCATGTAAATTTAATGTGCTGTATATTTAAAAGCATGTACAAACCCCTATATATCCTTGACATCCCCTTGTACATGAAACACTTTCCCTTCATGAGAAAATGATGAGTATGTACTCCTTAATGTGCATGTAACCCTTAAAGAACAAAAAGAGCAGAATCTGCCTTATAACACACATGAACTCCTAAGTGAATTTGGTGTATGGTGTCCCTATGCCCCTATTGATATCTGTAATCCCCTTACATGTTCATTATTATACATGTTTTGTCCCATATGAGATGTTCTTTGCAAATGATTTCCCAATGTTAAAACTGTTCCTATATGCATGACAATGTGTAAAGTTTCCCTTGAAAATTCCCTGTTATTATCATATATTTCCATTCCTTGTTCAGAAATTCCCTCCCCTAACATTCCCATCATGTTTTTCCCCTTGAAACAGCATAGAGTTCAGTACTTTTGCAGGCAGGGGCAGCAGTTCATTTACTCCTTCAGTTTGCCCACCTTGCTCCAAAACCATGTCAGATACCGAGACTCATGAGCAATGTGATGACCATTCATCATCTACAGAGATTGAGGAACAGAGGAGGCCTCGTAGAGGGGGTAAAGGAGGTCACCATAGGAGGGAGGAGCCCACTTCATTGGCAGAGTTACAGGCTTGTCCTTTGGCACTGAGTTGTTTCCAGTACATGTCATGCTATCAGTTTTGTGAGAGGCTCACTCAGATTCAACATCATAGAGAGTTGGCCCGCTTGTTTGTCTTACACCTCCATGATGGACATGTCACTCTTGTAGGGGTGAATTTCATATTGACACCCGAGGTGATCTCAGAGGCTACAGGTATACCGAATGTGGGGGAGGTGTGGTCTAAGCGCAGACTTCTTGATTTTGTTCACTTTGAGCCCTATATCCGGCCATCATTTGTGAAACTATTGACAGGTGTTTTCCCATTCAGATTTCTTCGGAGTGAGTATGCTCCCCTCATGAGACTCATCATGCATTATTTCACATGTGAGGGCAGATTTTCACAGGTGTATTCATATCACATTCGCCTGTTGATGCATTTCACCCGGGTGAGGATGATGAACCTCCCAGTTTTCCTGTTTCAGAACATTCAGAGGATGGTACCCATGTTGCAGAGGAAGACCCCGGCCCAGCAGTACAGGAGTCTTTGTCACTATGGTTTGATTCAGCTCATTGTTTTGCATCAGTTGACACAGCAGGGCATCTCGTGGGAGGAGTTCATCTCCCGTGAGTTTTTCACAGTGCCACCTCAGCCACATCAGGAGGCTATTCATGAGGAGGGAGGACCATCACAGCAGCCCGATGCTCCCATCACCCGACATGTCAGTTCTACTCCTATGGTCACCTATCAGAAAGGCCCAAGGGCCTTATTTGCAGCAGCTAGGCGAGTACTATCTCCACAGCAGGTGGAAGGGGTCTCACCTTCATCGTCAGAGCAGCGAGTGTTATCTCCACAGTATGTGGAAGGGGCCTCGCTTTCTTCACCAGCAGATGTATTGCAGAGGGGCAAAGAGCCCATGGTTCATGAGGATCCAGTGATCGATCTTGAGGTCAGTTCTCCTAGCCAGGAGGCAAAGGAGATCATTCAGCAGCTCAGGGCCGAGAATGAGACTTTGCAGCGGATACTTGAGGGTGCTCAGTGGACCATCACATATCTAGAGCAGCGGAACACTCAGCTGGAGGAGGAGAAGGCCCTTGATGAGATTTGGAGGATTCGAAGTGATCGAGTCCTAAACCGTAGGAGGCCCGGTGACCTATTGCCTGCTGAGAGAGAATCCATGCTCATCCGGGTCAATGCACACTTGGAGAGGCTGTTGGCTAAGGACAACTAAGACAAAAAGCTGCTAAGGAACATGAAAAACCATTATTGGGCTAGGATGCATGTTTGTAAAGCAAAGATGAAAATGTTCCAAAGAAGGTTGACCGAGGCTCTCAAGAGGAAGAAGAAGGCCAACCCACTCCGCATCTTGGACGAGGCTTCTCTCACCCATCATGACACTCACTAGCCTCTCCACAGCATCAAGAACAAAATTTTTTGGAAGTTTTGGCTCATTTTTGACATTTTTGGGCAATTTACAGGTTTTGGCTTCTCAACGGGTCTCACCCCCGGTGAGACCCTTTGTCCTCGTGGCTCCGTTTTGCGGAAACTTTACATTGGTGGATTTTTCATGCAAATTTACATATGTATATCCATTACCTTGAATTTTCATGGAGTTTTGGGCCTCCAAAAGGTTAAAATACAGCCAAATTTTGACTTTCTGCCCCTTTTTTGAGCTGCAGAAGTAGTCTTGGGAGAATTGACTTTTGACTAGGAAAATGACCTCCAAATCGAAAAATTCTAGTTGGGTTGGAAAGTAGACTCAGATACCTTTCCAACGAGCTATCCTGCACCTGATTCTAATACCGGGAAGGCCTCCAAACAGGCCTCCAAAGTGCACGACCCGTTGAGCAGCATGTGCGCGACCCGTTGAGCAGCATGTGCGCGACCCGTTGAGCAGATTTGGCCAGATTTGACCAGTTCAGCCCAGAATTTGCAGATTAACACCAGTTTGAATTGCTGAGGTTGATGATGATCCTTTTGACTGTACTTGTGGCACTTTTTGGGTACTTTTACTCTTGTTTTACTCTTCTAGAAGTTTCTCTCATGTAAAAGGGTAAAATTGACTGTATGAACTGGTTTCCAAGTTTTTAGAGGCAAGTTGTTTTGACTGCCTATTTTGTAGTGCTTAGTTTAGGAGTTGTTCAAACAGCTCCTAGGATGGTGAGCTCGACCCCTAGAGGTGGGGAAGAGGTTAGATCATCTATATTATGTACTTTCATGCTCATTTTCATGGTTGGACTCTTGAGGGAGGAACTATCATTGTATATTTTGCTTGTATCTCTGCAATTTTTGGCTAAGGAAGACCAGGGTTTTGCAGTCATCATTGGGATTCTTGTGGACTCATTGTGTTGATGGTGTGTCTCTTCATGTAATTGTAAGCTTTGTTATGTGATTCATTTCCTTTCTATACTGCTGCATATTAAACAAATGAAGTGATAAAGTTAGAATTCATGCTAGCCATGCTCTGCTTTTAAATTTGTTTAATTTCTATGTTTTCTGCTGTCTAAAGAGAATTCAAATCCATTGTTTGCTCTCTTTAGCCCTCTAATCTTTCTTCTTAATCATCCCTTTCAGCTAAAGACATCAATACAACTTCCTACCTTGCCCCAAAGACCCCCCTTCAGAAACTGTGTCCAATCCCCGCACCCTAAATTGCAGATCCTCAATTTGCCACCAAAACCCCAAAAAACCCCCAAATCAACCTTCAAATCAGTTTACTAGCCTAATATCTGTGTTACCTTGATTGGTCATATCTTCCCATTGAAAATTTAACGAGATTGACCGGAGAGAGCCTTCTCCTGCCCCGTAGGGCTAGCTACGAGGCTGAATGGTTTGATGTAGCTTTGAGATTTGCCTTTTCAACCTGAGGTGAAATTTCAAACGCTAACATGAGTCATCATTACTGGTCTTAGGAGAATTTATTGTAAAAGTTGCACTTAAAAAAACTTCAAAACTAGGTCTAAAACCCTTCAACTCTCCTCTGCAGTCTTAACATAGTGTCAATGGCTTGTCCAATAGTCTACTTGGCTTGTACAGAGTGTTGCAATTCTCTATTTACTCAGTGATAGAGTGATGAAGCACTCAAAAGAGGGTTTTGTAGGTTTTTTCTCTGAATTTTCTTAGGTTTTCTTACCCTAGTATTAGCCCAAGGTTAGGCCAACTTCATATATAGTTATTTTAGTCTTATTCTCAATCAAAACACTCTCATATCTACTTTAAATAGGTGGGTTTATAGTCTTTTATAAGGGTTTTGATTCCTCTTGGGTTTGATTCATAGGAGAAACATTAGAGGATGGGTATCTCTTTTCCATAAATTGTCCTATAACCCTGTTTCTTGTCTTCCTACATGTGTGAGTGTGTCTTGACATTTGAATCCTTTTATTTGATGCATTCTTTCTTGTTGTTAGGGTCTTAGGTTTTGAGTGTGTTTTCTTTCGATTTTTCTTTGTTTTATTGAGTTTGTTTTATTTTGATTTTTTAGTTCATATTAGAGTGATAAAGGAGAAAGTTGTGAAGCCTATATTCATTATGCATTGGAAATGTATGACTCTTATATTTGCATCTCTTTCCTTGAAGCAATTAAAACACCATTAAGTTTCATACCATATATCTCCGACTTAAAGAAAAACCACTAAAAGTAATGTTTAATAAATTTGACCATACATTTTTCATTTCTATAGTAACACAGAAACATTAGCTTAGGATTTTACGAACTCGGAATATGTTGGTGAGGAAAATATCCATGAGAAAGGTGGGGCCGTATCAGCCCAAGGCCCGTCAAACCACCAAGAACCAAAATACTAAGGGGATGAAAACCAAGGCCCCATTCTTGGTATTGGAGTATCAGGGGTACAAAACCTTGTGGATGAATGTGTAGTTCAGTACACCACATACTGATAAGTAGATAAATTTATGTTAGATGCAGCAAATGTCAAGTCCTCTAAAGTTCGTTCAAGTAGACGATATTAGATCAAGATTGTGTGTAGGAAAATTGCAACACACGAAATAGACTGTAGATCCACCATTTCGTGTGAAATAGTCTCATTTGCTTATGCCCTTGGTCATAACACCTAGACACATGAAGTAATGTTGTTAAACCCCTAGCGCTAAGGGCTGGTAAATTTGAGGATTAGTGCAAGTTTAAGCTATTTACTATGATTGCATTGTTGTGTTAGGAAAGCATTAATGGAACTGTTAAAGTGTTAACCCATGATCGATAGTCTTGATAAAATTGGGATTCAAGGGATCCTCCAATGAAAAGAGATATAAAAGCATGATCTATGGAAGGAGTTATGTATCCATGACAATGAATAGACTGCAGTGGTGAAACAAAGTTGTGGAAGTTCATGAGAGGCAGAGGTACTATAGAAAATCTACATGAGTTGAGTTCATGTCAGGGAGATTCTGAGTGCACATTAGAGTTCAAGTGTATAGGGCTAATAACCCAATATAAATTATGGGTGAAATGAAGGGAAGGATGCTTGTTTAAATAGTAAAAAACATCCATGATACCATGGGTGAAAAGCATGGATCAATACCGATGGTAATACATATTGTGAGCTATAAATATAATTTTTAAAATGTTGTAGAGATAGTTCAGCCTATGTAGACAGAAAGATCAAGAAACCTATAGTAAACAAAAAAAATAAGGGTAAGCCATATGATGTAGAGGATACCTAATCAAATCATATAGTAGAGAGAAGAATGGAAACAATGCTTCATAACTGATATTAATGCAGATATGAGTTGTAATTGAATTGAGAGAAGCATAGAGTATGAGTTATTTTAATAGATTAGATCTGGACAAAAGGAGATGTGTTGTAGAGGAGAACAAAGTAATGTATAACATGTCAGAAGGCTATCAAAAATTAAAAATGGTAGGTTTTTGCATAGAAAGAGAGAAAATAAGAGTAGATATGGATGTTAAGATTAGATTTGGAGTAGAGGTGAAGAGATGCTAAGCATATCTATGAAAGATCTACAAAGATTTGGTGAGAGATCAATTGGATCAAAGAAATAGAAATATAGTCTTGCGCCGAGAAAGATAAGAGAGAGAAAACAATCTGGAATTAAAATTGTTGCCTATTTGATATTTAAATGAAGAAACAATAGATATTAATTTGATAATGTGATGAAAAGGGATCTGATAGGTAGAGCATGTTGGTGACTGCAGATGAAGGGATTGGTGTCTCCTTTAGGTTGGTTCCTATAAAGAAAGGAGGTTGGTGTCTCCAACAAATTGATGCTTACAAATCAATGGATATTGGTGTCTCGAGTAGGTTGGTTCCTACAAATAAAGGGGGCTGGTGCCTCCTACAGATTGGTGCTTGCAAATTAGTGGAGACTGGTGTCTCCAACAGGTTGGTGCCTACAAAGAAAGGGGGTTGGTGCCTCCTACATGTTGTTTCTTTCAAATTAGGGGATGGGTGTCTCCTTCTGGTTGGTACCAATAAATTTGATGTAACAGTAGGTTGGAGCCTACAAAAATAGTCAGATATAAATTTTGTGGTTTTCTCCTCTATTGGTTTCCAGGTAAATATATATATCTCTCGATCTATGTGTGTTGTTTGATTTATGGAATTATTATGTGGTTGATTAATAATAACTTAAAAGAAGTTAAAGTTAGCTTAAAGTTGTAAAATATTGATTCAAATGCTCTCCCATCCCACACCTCTCAGTATTATCCTAGTTTTCAACATAATTTTCAATGCAAGAGATATCATTAGGATTTAAAGTCATGATCTGATTTTCAAGCTAATAAGATCAAATTGTTGGAATTTTGATACAGGTGTTGTCCTTGATGGAAACTGTCTCACAGGTCAATTCATATTTGATAAAGGGAAACTCACATGGTAATGGGTCAATTCAGAGGTAACAGGGCATTGGTACAGAAGAACAGGAAGCTGGAATAAAGGTCTGTTGATCAGAATCAAGAAGTGGAAGGAAAAGGATGATTGTAAGGTAGTTTAAGTTGTATAAATAGGTTCACCTTGTCAAAGCAGCATATACATGCCGGTTAACTGAACAAAAAGAGTGTATACGTATGCACACACTTTCACAAGAAGAAAAGCACGTATGGGTTAGAAAATCAAGGAAATTTAAGATTAAAGAATAACAAGAGTCAATACCATGGTATTAGCCCACAATATTGAGTGGAGTAATGACTATTTGATCCCGTCCAAGAATACCCCAAGTTATAAGTGTTGTTTTGGTACGAGGTATTGAGAAAGGCCAAAAACTATATAAGGAGGAGAAGATCAAAGGGTTAAGTGTGCAAGTGAAAGGGTTTCTCAGGAATTCTTCTATCTGAGTTACATGTTATGTTGCAGGGGCTATGATTATGCTATAATCTAAAATATTGTCTGCACCTTGAATTCAATGTTGGATCAGGATCATGAGACTTGAAATGACTTATCATTGAATGATCTGATATTGATTGGGCTAGATATGATTTCTTACACATGTTTTATTCTTTAAATGTCATGATATAGGTATGTATGAAATCTGGAATAGCAGCGAAGTTGTAAGTTAGTATTTGCAGATCTATATGTTGGTTCACCTTGGTGAAGGCACGTATACATGTTGGTTCAAAGCTTCCAAGCGTATACAAAAGAAAAGTCTGTTATTAAGAAATGTCTGATCTATCTGATCAGTGCTACTGGTTTACTGCTGTTTATCAATGATGTCTTCTTAGATCTGAAAGTAGAACTCAATGCATAAGGAGATTGAGTCTGATTGATTGATTCATTAAGTGAGAAGGGTGATCTGTACCGCTGACTATCTAGATCTCTATAATTTGATAGTAGATGTTCAGAAAATTACTGGTTAGTACAAATGTGATTCATAAGTTTTATGATTCAGTAGTTTTGGAGGTATATGCAGGTTTATTTAAAGGAAGTAGCATATATATGCAGCTTGGGTTCATTAAAGTAGCGTATGCATTATGATGCATGATTTTTGAGGTTGCATATAGTTCTGAATGATGATGCAAGTTTCTGGGTTCAGCTCAATGTTTTGGTCACAGTGATCTGACTGTTCAAATTGAATGATTATTGGTTGATGTGGTTATTATTATATAGTTTGAGCTTTAAAGTTTCTGATGGGTCTAGTGTGAAAATTGGATGAAACGAGGCCTTCATATTGTGTTGTTGTGTACTAGAAGCATCCCGTCTGAAAATTTATGAAACATGGTCCCTAGAGGAAGAGAGAAGGTCGTAGCCTCCTGTAGGCTGACGCCTATGTACTAGTAAACATATTAGCTAGTACAAGAGCTAGGGGGTTGTAACTCCTTTCTAGTAGAAGCTGGAGAATGAGAGAAGGTTGTAGCCTTCTCCAGGAGGGTGACTGCATACTAGTATGAGTTTGCACCAATATAAGATTGTAAACATATTTTCTTTATATTAAAAGGAAGACATAGACGATAACAACAGGTGGTTTTTCTCCCGCATTGGGTTTCCACCTTAAATCTTGGTGTTCATGTGTGTTGCTTATGTGTGATGTTTTATTATGTTATTACTACACATATTTACTGTATAATAAAGTACCGATGCACTGATTAAAGATCAACACATGATGAATTAACTAAATCATAAGTTCTCTGGGTATACGCTGGTTTCTTTAATCACAATTGAGTGGACATGCAATTTCACTTCACTGAACTAGCGTAAATAAATATGATTGGGAAATGAAAATTTATTGATTTGTAAATAGCGATTCATGCCCCCACCCCCGCTCCCCAACCCCCACCCTTCTCAATATTATTCCCAACAGTTGGTATTAGAGAAGGTCCTGCAGAAGAAGCTTGATCGCTTGAAGGAAGATATTTCAATATGAACAATCATGAAGGAATGGAATCTATTAGACCACTAGTCTTCAATGGGAACAACTTGGTATATTGGAAAATAAGAACTAGAGCCTATCTTCAATCACTTGGAGCTGACGTTTGGGAAATTGTGGAAGGCAAATACCAATTTCCAGTAGAAATACCTACAGATACAACGGGTAAGAAGTTATACGAAACCAGTGCCAAAGCAATAAATACTTTATTGGGAAGTCTATAAAAATTAGAATTCATCAAAGTCATGCAGCTCAAGACAACCAAAGAGATATGGGACAAAATCATTCAGAGCTACGAAGGAGACTCCCAGGTAAAACATGTTAAGCTCCAAACTCTCATAATTTAGTATGAAACTCTTAAGATGCATAGTGATGAAAGTATTTCTAGTTACTTTTTACATGTAGATGAGATTGTTAATTGTATGAAGAATCTGGGTGAAGAGATAAAGGAGGCTACTTTAGTAGAGAAAATTTTGAGATCTTTGTCTTCTAAATTTGATTCAAAAGTATCTGCCATAGAAGAAAAGTAGGATCTTCAATCTATTACTGTTGTTCAACTTCATGGAATTATAACTGCCTTTGAAATGAGGAAAGGAGGTCCATCAGATATGAGAGAAGCCACTTTCAAAGCTTCAACAAAAGGAAAAGAAAAGGAAGAGCACAATGAATCAGGATATATTTCAGAAGAAGAATATGAGGTAAACATGGTCAAGAAGCTTCAACGGGGTTTCGGAAGACTCGAAGGTAACCTACCATTCAAATTCTTTTCTTGTGGTAGAGTTGGCCATTATGCTGCAAAATGTCCTCATAAAGATAATAATGAAAAAGGAAAGGAGTTTGCAAATGGAAATAGAAAACAGGTTGTTAATAGAAGTTACTATACTCATGAAGATAGTGATGGATTATCTAATAGTGATGAAGATGAAACTTAACAAGATTATAAACTACTCATGGCTTATGACAATGATGTTTTTTTGGATGCCTTAGAAGAGGAAAACTTTCTTGAAGAAATCATTAAACTGAAAATCTGTTTGGAAGAAAAGAATATGATGAGAGACATGTTGACACATCAACTCACTAAAAGAGAAAAGCACAATGAAAAACTAGAATGTGAAGTTGTGGGTCTATGAAAAGAACTTGAGAAGACAAAATCTCTTAATATTAGATTTTCTAAAGGATGATAAACTTTAAATGAAATCATCAAGGTTCAACATTCTCCTCTTATAAAGCCTGGTCTTGGATATACTGAAGAATCATCCCAATCACAAAATCCGTCAGCCTCCACCAAAAGCTATCTCGATGCAGCAATGACCAGTGAACAATACGTCAATCATTAGCAAAAGCCTAGAAGTACTCATCAGGTAAATCATGCTCAATTTACCCCAAGGATGAACATCAATAGAAGAATCAACCAAAAGGTAAACAATACCAAAATATTCTATGATCACAAAAACTTCTTTAATGGACGATGCTTTTCATGCCATAACTTTGGGCATAAGGCTGCTCAATGTGTTGCTTACAAAACTATCATGACTAGAGAAGCATGAAATCAAAGGAGCATAACAGGAATCAAGACAGGTTCTTATAATAATTTTTCTCCTCTTGAAGATGAAATTAAATTCTCATTTTGTAATAAGTTTGGTCATGAAGAATCTGAACGCAGGAGAAAATTTCAGCCAACACTTCAAAAGGAGCAAACTTCATCAAATTCCAAGGTATAGAGAAAGAAGGAATTTCAATCAGAAAGATGTGGCATAGCTCTGTTTGCAGAAGGACAATAAAATTAGTGGTACATTGATATAAAATTCTCTAAAAACATGACAGGTGATAAAGAGAAACTTCATTCATATAACGCTTTAGAAAAAGAAAATAATGTCTCCTTTGGAAATGACACACTGGCTATCATTAAAGGTAAAGGTTCTGTTTATTGAAAAGAAAAGATTAAAGCTACAAATGTCATATATGTTGATGGTTTAAAACATAACTTGTTGAGTGTCAGTCAAATGTGTGATCAAGGAAATGAAGTTGTGTTTTGATCAAATAGATGTGTGGTTCATGAGCTTGATACAGGAAATACTATAATCAAAGGTACAAGAACTCCAAGCAATCTATAAATTCTGAAAGGAGGACAAAAACAATGATATCTAAGCAAAATAGATGAAAATTTGTTATGGCACAGAAGATTGGGGCATCTAAGCTTTTCTCAAATAAGAAAACTCTGCAAGCTCAAAGCAGTTTGCAATCTTCCAGATATAAGCATCCCAAAAAATACCATTTTCAAGCCATGTCAAGTCGGTAAGAAAACTAGAGTTCATTTCAATGAAAAGGAAGGATCAACAAGTAAGCCTCTTGAACTCATCCATACTGATTTGTGTGGACCAACAAGGAAAAAGTCACCTCGTGGAAGAATAATTTATTTTATTCATTGATGATTTTTCTAGAATGTGTTGAATAGGTATACTAAAGCATAATGATGAAGCATTTGAAAAGTTTAAGGCCTTCAAAGCTTTATTTGAAAATGAATTAGATCAAAAAATCAAATGTCTCAGATCTGATCGAGGGGGAGAATTCATATCAGATGATTTTTTATTTTTATTTTTGTGAACAACATGGAATAAAAAGGCATTTCTCTATTGCTAGAACTACTCAAAAAAATGGCGTAGTAGAAAGAATGAACAAACATTTCAACGCATGGTTCAAGCTATGCTTGATGAATCTGGAACTCCTACCACCTTCTGGGGTGAAGCTGCATTTACTGCCGCGACTATTCTCAACAAAGTTAATGTTCGAGTAAATAGTGATAAAACTCCATATGAACTTTGGTATGGAAAGCCTCCTACTGTAAAACACTTTAGAGTTTTTAGAAGCAAATGTTTCATCAAAAAGACTCATGAAAAAATTGGTAAGTTTGAACCCAGAGAAGACTAAGGAATTCTTCTTGGTTATTCATCTAGAAGTAAAGGATACAAATTTTATAATGAGAGACTTCGGAAAATTGTTGAATGCATTGATGTAGAAATTGATGAATCATGCAGAAATCTGAAACAGGTAAAGTCAAAAAAGGATGATGATAATGAGGAAGACGATGAATGCTTTCCTGTATTAGATCAAAATGGTATAGAGGAAGAAACCAATAAAGCATCAGAAGAAGATACAACTAACAGGAAAAAGACTCCTTCTAGGTATGCTCAAAAGAATCATCCAAAATCTCAAATTCTAGGAGAAAAAGGGTCTGGAGTACAGAAAAGAAGAACTCTTGTAGGAACTTCCATTTATCTAGCATTACTATCCTCCATAGAACCAAAAAATGTTAATGAAGCTAGCAAATATGAATGTTGGGTTAAGGAAATGAATGAAGAACTTGACCAAATTGAGAAGAATGATACTTGGGAACTAGATCCTAGACCTCTTGATAAATATGTTATAGGAACAAAATGGATATTCAAGAATAAATTGAATGAAAATGGAGAGGTTATTAGAAACAAAGAAAGACTTGTCTGTAAAGGGTATGCTCAACAAGAAGGTTTAGACTTTGAAGAAACATTTTCACCTATTGCCAGAGTTGAAGCCATAAGAATGTTTCTTGCTCTTTCAAGTTTTTGGAAATTTAAAGTGTATCAAATGGATGTAAAATCGGCATTTCTTAATGGAATGTTAGAAGAAGAAGTTTATATTGAACAACTAGAAGGATTCATTCTAGGAAATGATGCAAAGCTTGTATGAAAACTAAAAAAGGCTCTTTATGGACTAAAACAAGCTCCAAGGGCTTGGTGTTATCACCTTGACAAGTATCTACAACAACAAGGGTTCACAAAAGGATTTGCAGACAACAACTTATACACCAAGTTTGAGAATGATAAACTACTAATTATTGTTGTTTATGTTGATGATATCATCTTTGGAAACAATGATGAATCTACGAGTCATAAATTTTCTTCGATTATGCAATAAGAATTCGAAATGTCCTTACTTGGTGAACTTACTTATTTTCTTGGTCTACAAGTACAAAAACTAAAGATGGCATTTTTCTTTCACAAACTAAGTATCTCAAGAAGATTTTGAAGAAGTATGGAATGGTAGATTCTAAACCAATATGTACTCCAATGTTAACATGATGCAGTCTCAGTTCTAACGATGAATCACCTACAGTGAATCGACCAACATACATATATATGATTGGAAGTTTGCTCTATCTAATAGGTACCAGACCTAATATCATGCATGCAGTAGGAATTGTTGGAAGGTTCCAAGAAAATCCAAAGGAATCACATCTTTAGGCTATAAAAATAATATTAAAATCTCTTCAAGGAACTCAAGACTTTGGTCTATGGTATCCTAAAGATACAGATCTTACTCTTCATGCATATACAAATGCAAATTGGGCAGGAAATGTTGATGATTGAAAAGTAACTAGTGGAGGTGCATTATATATGGGATCATAGTTAGTATCTTGGTTCAGCAAGAAATAAAGTTTGATTGCCTTATCTATAGCTAAATCAAAATATGTGGCTGCTACATCTTGTTGCACACAACTACTCTGGATGATGCAAACATTGCAAGACATTCAAATCACATGTTCTCCACCAATCTCCATTTTATGTGATAATACAAGTGCCATCAGTATTTCGAAAAATCCAGTCATGCACTCTAAGACCAAGCGCATACCCATTAAGTACCATTTTCTACAAGAACAAGTTCTTGAACAAAAGGTTAAATTGGAGTATCTTCCCTTCAAAGAATAGGTTGCTGATATATTTACCAAACTGCTTCCTAGAGAAACATTTTAATATCTTAGACATGGGAGTAGTTTTTGCATCATCTTGCTGTTAAATCCAGTTTTCAGAAGAAGGTTCCTATACACAGGTTTCATGAAGGATAGTCACGTATATACGCAAGTATCTGTGGCTGCAGGAGCGTATATGTTTTTCTGATAGAAAAACAGTGGGTCAAACTCTGACATGAGTTCTCAGTCCGATATTGATGATTATAGTCTGCTAAAATGATTTTTTCATTGATTTTTTTCTAATTGATGAAGATGCCTTGATGAATGATTTGTTGACAATGCATAGGTAGCACAGGTTCAGGGGGAGCATTAGCCTTCACAAACATTCTACATTGTTGGCATTATGGCTGCTAATTTCAGCTATGGTTTCAGATATTCATATCAATTGTTGCATAGGTCATGTAAAGATCTCGGGTCTAATATGTCTCCTTTTGCCATAGTTTATTTTTTTTAGTCCTATTGGACATATGATGTAATTTGTATCCCCACTATGTATGGGAAGGATGATGTAATAATTGCTATATTTTAGTCATGTATAAACAATTGGTACATTCCCACTTGGTTGGGTGGATGAGTCAAATTTGGTGTATCCACACTTGGTTGGGTGATTGATGTATGAGTCATTGGTGATAGAAAGGTCATACTCACATGGTTGAGTTATAGAGTCAAGTTATTCTTTTTAAAAATATGTCTGCAGAATCTGCATGTACTTAGGGGGAGCATGGACAACATAATGTATCTCAAAGGGGGAGAATCTCTTGGTCTACCTTTTTCCCTTGATGTCAAAGTGGGAGAGTATTTTGGTGTTGCTTGATATCTCAAACAGGTTCTACAACTTGAAGTAATCAACACCAATATGGTTGCCATCAAGTCCAAAGGGGGAGATTTTTGGCATTATGATATAGGTGTTGTCCTTGATGGAAACTCTCTCACAGGTCAGTTCAGATTTAATAAAGGGAAACTCACATGGTAACATGTTAATTCAGAGGTAACAGGGCATTGGTACAAAAGAATAGGAAGTTGGAATAAAGGCCTGCTGATCAAAATCACGAAGTTGAAGGAAACATATATTTGTAAGGTAGTTTAAGTTGTATATGCAGGTTCACCTTGTCAAAGCAGTGTGTACACGCTGGCTAACAGAACAAAAAGAGCGCATACATATGCACACACTTTCACAAGAAGAAAATCACGTACGGGTTGGAAAATAAAGGAAATTAAAGATTAAAGAATACCAAGGGTCAATACCATGGTATTAGCCCACAATATTGAGTGGAGTAATGACTATTTGATCCCGTCCAAGAATACCACAAGTTCTAAGTGCTGTTTTGGTCCAAGGTACTGAGAAAGACCAAAAACTATATAAGGATGAGAAGATCAAAGGGTCAAGTATGCAAGTGAAAGGGTTTCTCGGGAATACTTCTATCTAAAGAACATGTTATGTTGTAGGGGCTATGATTATGATATAATCTAAAATATTGTGTGCACCTTGAATTCAATGTTGGATCAGGATCATGAGACCTGCAATGACTTATCATTGAAAGATCTGATATTGATTGGGCTAGATCTGATTGCTTACACTTGTTTTATTCTTTAAATGTCATGATCTGGGTATGTTTGAAATTTGGAATAGCAGAAAAGTTGTAATTTAGTATTTGCATATCTATACGTTGGTTCGCCTTGGTGAAGGCACGCATACATGCTGGTTCAAAGCTTCCAAGTAGTGTATACAAAAGAAAATCCTGTTATTCATATATGAATGATTTATTTGATCAGTGCTGCTGGTTTACTGCTGTCTGTCAATGATAATCTAAAATATTGTGTGCACCTTGAATTCAATGTTGGATCAGGATCATGAGACCTGCAATGACTTATCATTGAAAGATCTGATATTGACTAGGCTAGATCTGATTTCTTACACATGTTTTATTCTTTAAATGTCATGATCTGGGTATGTCTGAAATTTGGAATAGTAGAAAAGTTGTAATTTAGTATTTTCATATCTATACGTTGGTTTGCCTCAGTGAAGGCACGTATACATGCTGGTTCAAAGCTTCCAAGTAGCGTATACAAAAGAAAATCCTGTTATTTAGATATGAATGATTTATTTGATCAGTGCTGCTGGTTTATTGCTGTCTGTCAATGATGTCTATGTTGGAATTAATACTGAGAGGGGGGGTGAATCAATATTATCAAATCAATATAAACTTTTCATTTACATATTAAGATTCATATACGATACTTCAGTTAAGGCAAACCGCGTGTATACGCAACTGTGTGTAATGTAACAAGCATATATCCAGTAAACTTATGATTGAGTTAGTTGATCCTTAATGAGTGCATCATAACATTATTAACCATATGAACAGTAAACAGGAGTAGTAAAATAGAACAGATCATCACACACAAGAAGCACACATGAACACCATGATGTAAGGTGGAAACCCAATGTGGGTGAAAACCACCTGCTGCAAGTCGTCTCAATCTTCTTTTTAATAAGAAACTTCTTTTTACAATAGTTCTGTACTGGTGCAGTCTTATACCAGTACACAGGCTTCTACCTGTAGAAGGCTACAACCTTCTCTCGTTCTCCAAACTCTCCTGGAAGGGAGCTACAACCCCCTTATCTCTTGTACTAGCCGATCCATTTACTAGTACGTAGGTGCCGGCCTACTGAAATGCTCCAACCTTTACTCGTTTTCGTGTTGCTACTAGAAGGGAGCTACCACCCCCTTAGCTCTTGTACTAGCTGATGTACTAGTACATAGGTGCTGACCTACAGAAGGCTACAACCTTCTTTTTCTTCCTCCAAGTACCACGTTTCATAAATTTTTAGACTGGATACTCATGGAACACAATATCATACTTTGAAGGCCACGTTTCATCCAATTTTCGTACTGGACCCATCAATATCATTGAAGCACACAATCAATCAACACTAGCATCATTAATCTCTGAATCAGTGAAACTCTATCAACAAAATGCAGTCACCAGAACACAAAGCAGAACACAGATCAGAACACTGAACTCTGCAACAATATTTAGAACCAATTATAACTTCGATGCACTTCCTGACTTCAGACATACCCAGATCATTTCATATACAAGGATAATACATATGTTAGCAACCAGATCTAGTCCATTAGATCACATAAAGATAAGTCATTATGATCCTGATCTATTATAGATCTCATCCATAAACACTAAAGCTAAACACAATCAACTAGACTGACTATGTAGAATACTGACACCAGTAAACAGTCATCAACAACCAGAACCACTTGTAACTTCAACATCATAGCTCATATGGTATACACTACTTAGATGTATCTAACCTGCGTATGTACATGCTTCTATCATAGTCAACTAGCATATACATCTGTAAATATTCATTCATGAGTTGCAGCTATTTCAAAATTAAGTTATACCGAGATCAGAACATTACATGTGTCAGTATACAGATGTAGAATAAACATGATCAAAACATATAAAGATGATTCATTCCAAGCCATTAGATCCCGATCTATCCTTAGATCTTGTTCTCCATCTACCGCTGAGATTCCTCCTTAGCTCAGATCAAGCAAAGCATCATGAACCCATAACGTGCATACTAGATCTCATACTTCATCAGATATTCAAGACTTTCTCAATCCATTTGCCTAACGATCTTCTTCTCCTTTTATAGTCTTAGGCCTTACTCAATACCATGGTCCAAAACCATTGAGAACCAATACTAGGGATGCAATACCAGGGTTCAAAACTTCGGACGCAATACCAAGGACCAAAACCATAGGTCTAAATACCACGGACCCAAAAATAAGCTTTCCCACATGTACGCACTTTTTTGTGCATGAAAGTGCATGCATACGCATACGCGACTTTTGATCAGCAATCCCACGTGTATACGTGCCTTTGTATATAGTGAACCTGCGTGTATACCGTACTTGGTATATATCAAATCTGCGTATATACGCGACTTGGTGCATAGTGAACCTGCGTATAACCTGCATTTGTACGCGACTTGGTATATAGTGAACCTGCGTATATACTCTTCTTTCTTCATTCTTTATAGTTTGATCATCAACTCTTTGCTATTGACCTGCTGCACTTATGATCTGTCATCTATGTGAGTTGCCATCAAGGACAACACTTATATCATGATGCCAACAATCTCGCCCTTTGGACTTGATGGCAAAGCTAACTTGTCATACTGAGAATTGTCATCTGATTCCTTTGAGCTGTCCTGCATCCCATGTATTCTGTCACATCTGATATCTCTTATGTAGATTCATCTAGTTATATATAAGTGAGTTGTTCTTCTACAAGTGGGTTGCCATCAAGTACAACACATGCATCATAATGCCAACAATCTCCCCCTTTGGACTTGATGGCAACAACACCAAATCACTCTCCCCCTTTGACATCAAGGGCAAAGGGCGGACCAAGATATTATCTTTCCTTGATAAACATTCCGTTGTCCATACTCCCCCTGAGTACCTGCTGAAATCTCTGAATGAGCTGCCCCTTTATATATGCCAAGGTGTACCAATCTGTCCATGCTGCCTCTAAGCACATGCTGAAATCTCTGCTCTGCTGAAGTGTGCTATTCATGCTCCCCCTGACTGTAAACAAGGTCTGCAAAAAGATGTTCTACAAGAAGAACATGACTCTATCATAAATGACCTTCCTATCATCAAAGACTCATACATACATCCATCTCCCAACCCAATGGGGATATACCAATATTGACTCATCCACCCAACCAAGTGGGGATACATCAGATACCAAATGTTTGTACATGACTGAAATATTACATCATCCTTCCCATGCATAGTGGGGGTACAAATTACATCATATTCCCAAAAGGGATTCATCAAATGACTACAATAGATAGAGACAAACTATTACATCATGAGTCTTGATATGACATTTATAACAGAGACCAACAACAACAATCCTCAGCAACAGCAACAATCCTCACCAACAGCAACAATCCTCACCAACATCAACAATCCTCATCCACATGAGCGCGAAGAACTATAGGAATCATGCATCATAACTGTATTATATGATCTTTATGCATATGATGACAGCAAAATATAAGTGACTCATCATCAAGTAATGAAGATGTGTATTCAAGCTTTGTACTTCTCCTTATCCTTATGAAGATCACCATGTAAGCACCATATATGCATCATCAAAGAATCAACCACAAATCTGATCTGAACATCAACTATGTAACCCCAAGAATCATATGATATTTTGTCATGGACACTCATATCATAGCAAGATATATCATTTAGCCATATAAGCATCATCACCAAAGACTACTAAAAATAATGGTAACAATGCATTATTAAAAGCATATGCTCCCCCTGAATCTGTGCCATCTTGCTTACTATCAGATCTGATCATGCATATATCAACAAGAAGTATCAAGGCATCATCATCATTAATTTAGGATGAAAACACTTCTAAACATATTATAAGTATCAAGACATTTCCACACATCATCAGCAGACTGTAACCATTATCAAACAGAGCAAGTAATGGACTGAATCATATCAGACCCTTTTCCTGAGCCTGTCCCACTGCTTTTCCCAAACTGACATATACGCGACTGTGCACTGTCAAACTCGTGTATATACGTGACTTCTATTTATGAAACTTGCGTATGAGATTGAGAACACTGAAGTTTTACACTTTCAGCTTCCTCTGAGTCTGTTATGTCTGTACATTGTGTTGTGCCACATCTTTCTGACAATACTTCCTTCTTCTTCCATATCTTCAAGTGTGATGATGTTTTCTCCTTTTGGTATGGTGCCCGTACTTTGTTCTTGCATTCCTTTGTTATATGTCCAAGCTTGTTACATGCATAACATCTTACATGTTTCATATTCTTTCTGTAGCAATCAACAGCTTTGTGACCAAACATATTGCAAGAAAAAACAATATCCCTTAAAGTACCTAGAACGTGATGATCTTTTTGTGTGATGGTCTTGACCCATTCTACTTCTGCATCTGGCTGCAACATGTCCAAGATTATGACATACATAATATTCAACATTATTCATCAGAGGAGTAAAATATTTTCATTCAAGAATTTCTTTCCTTGGTTGTTGATGGGATTGACCTCTCATCTCCTTGTTGAGTATTTCAGATTGTGCATTAGATATCTTTGTCTTATTTTGCGAACTAGATTCACCTTCAACAGATTCATGAAAACCAAGACCAGTTTTGATAGCAGGAGACCTTGGACTACTAAGAATATCATCAAAGATCTTAGTACTATCTTGAAATCGTAAGAGCTTATCCTTTTCTTCTAAGTTATCTTTTAGAATATTTACCTCAACCTGAAGTTGCTCTTCCTTTTGACGATACTACTTCTTCATGTTTTCTTCAGCTTTTCTTCCTTCTTCCAACTAATGTCTTAATTCAAGAACTTCGTTTTCTTGTTTTTCAAGAGCTTGGAGTAGTTCTTTATTCTGCTTATTTATTCTTCAAGATCTTCTTTTAGCGGGAGGATTGTGGCTTCAATACTTTCATAGCAACTAGATCTTTCTCTGAGTTTCTTGATTGTTGCGCTCCTTTCATTTACTTCATTTCTTAATGATGTCACTTCATCCTGTGACTTTTGAAAATTTTCCTTGAATAGCTTCCTTACCTTGTTTCCTTCCTCTAGTTGAGATTTTAGTTTGGTAACTTCTTCTTTGGAGATACATTCCCTTTTGTGCAATAGATCTTGTTGATCTCTAATATTGTCTGTAAGCCTTTTAAATTCTACCTCTATTTGATATCTTTCATTCTCACCCATAAGAGAAAATTCAGTTGTTTCACTATCACTTTCATCATCTTCAAATGGATGAAGAAATTTATCACCATAGGATAACAAATTCATACCATGATAGTTCTTTTGCTTGTTCCTCTTCATTCTAAAGTGATTCCGAATCTGAAGTGCTTCTTCCACATATTCCCCAATCGATTCTCCCACTGTCATAGTTCTTCTAAGATGTCTTCTTCTTCATAGGCGCTTTCTTCTTAAGCTTCTTTCCCATTGTTTTACGGATCTCCTTCAAGCGATCAAGCTTCTACCAAAGGACCTGCTCTGATACCAATTGTTGGAAATAATACTGAGAGTGGGGGGGGGGGTGAATCAGTATTATCAAATCAATATAACTTTTTCATTTCCATATTAAGATTCATATACGCTACTACAGTTAAGGCAAACTACGTGTATACACAACTATGTGTAATGCAACAAGCGTATATCTAGTAAACTTATGATTCAGTTAGTTGATCCTTAATGAGTGCATCAAAACATTATTAACCATATGAACAACAAATAGGAGCAGTAAAATAGAACAGATCATCACACACAAGAAGCACACATGAACACCATGATGTAAGGTGGAAACCCAATGTGGGTGAAAACCACCTGCTGCAAGTCATCTCAATCTTCTTTTTAATAAGAAACTTATTTTTACAATAGTTCTATACTGGTGTAGTCTTATACCAGTACACAAGCTTCTACCTACAGAAGGCTACAACCTTCTCTCGTTCTTCAGACTCTCCTGGAAGGGAGCTACAACCCCCTTAGCTCTTGTACTAGCCGATCCATTTACTAGTATGTAGGTGCCGGCCTACTGAAATGCTCCAACCTTTACTCATTTTCCTGCTGCTACTGGAAGGGAGCTACCACCCCCTTAGCTCTTGTACTAGCTGATGTACTAGTACATAGGTGCCGACCTACATAAGGCTACAACCTTCTCTTTCTTTCTCCAGGTACCACGTTTCATAAATTTTCAGACTAGATACTCATGGAACACAATATCATACTCTGAAGGCCACGTTTCATCCAATTTTCATACTGGACCCATCAATATCATTGAAGCACACAATCAATCAACACTAGCATCATCAATCTCTGAATCACCAAATACTGAATCACTGAAACTCTATCAACAAAATGCAGTCACCAGAACAGAGAGCAGAACACTAAACTCTGCAACAATATTTAGAACCAATTATAACTTCACTGCACTTCCTGATTTTAGACATACCCAGATCATTTCATATACAAGGATAATACATATGTTAGCAACTAGATCTAGTCCATTAGATCACATAAAGATAAGTCATTATGATCCTGATCTATTATAGATCTCATCCATCAACACTGAAGCTAAACACAATCAACCAAACTGACTATGCAGAATACTGACACCAGTAAACAGTCATCAACAACCAGAACCACTTGTAACTTCAACATCATAGCTCATATGGTATACGCTACTTAGATGTATCTAACCTGCGTATGTACGCGCTTCTATCATAGTCAACCAACGTATACATCTGTAAATATTCATTCATGAGTTGCAGCTATTTCAAACTTAAGTTATACCCAGATCAGAACATTACATGTGTCAGTATACAGATCTAGAATAAACATGATCAAACCATATATAGATGATTCATTCCAAGCCATTAGATCTCGATCTATCCTTAGATCTTGTTCTCCATCTACTACTGAGATTCCTCCTTAGCTCAGATCAAGCAAAGCATCATGAACCCATAACCTGCATACTAGATCTTATACTTCATCAGATATTCAAGACTTTCTCAATCCATTTGCCTAATGATCTTCTTCTCCTCTTATAGTCTTAGGCCTTACTCAATACCATGGTCCAAAACCATTGAGAACCAATACTAGGGACCCAATACATGGGTTTAACACTTCGGATGCAATACTAAGGACCAAAACCATAGGTCTAAATATCACGGACCCAAAAATAAGCTTTCCCACATGTACACGCTTTTCTATGCATGAAAGTGCGTGCATACACATACGCGACTTTTGATCAGCGATCCCGCATGTATACGCGCCTTTGTATATAGTGAACCTGCGTGTATACCCTACTTGGTATATAGCGAACCTGCATATATACGTGACATGGTACATAGTGAACCTGCGTATAACCTGCATATGCACGCGACTTGGTATATAGTTAACTTGCGTATATACTCTTATTTCTTCATTCTTTGTAGTCTAATCATCAACTCTTTGCTACTGACCTGCTGCATTATGATCTATCATCTGTGTGAGTTGCCATCAAGGACAACACTTGTATCATGATGCCAACAGTCTTGTTAGAACTAAAAGTATAACTGAATGCATAAGAAGATTGGGTTTGATTGATTGACTGATTAAGTGAGAAGGGTGATCTTGACCACTGACTGTCTAGATCTTTATAATTTGACAGTAGATGTTCAGAAAATTATTGGTTGGTACAGATTTGACTGAGAAGTTTTATGATTCAGTAGTTTTGGAGGTATACGCAAGTTTTTTTAAAGGAAGTAGTGTATATACGCAGGTTGGGTTCATTAAAGTAGCATATGCATTCTGATGCATGATTTTTGAGTTTGCAGCTGGTTCTGAATGATGATGCAGGTTTCGAGGTTCAACACAGTGTTCATGTGACAATGATTTGACTGTTCAAATTGACTGATTGTTGGTTGATGCAAATATTATTATATAGTTTGAACTTCAAAGTTTTTACTGGGTTCAGTGTGAAAATTTGATGAAACGAGACATTCATATTGTGTTTTTGTGTACAAGGAGCATCTAATATGAAAATTTATGAAACATGGTCCTTGGAGGAAGAGAGAAGGTTGTAGCCTTCTGTAGGCCGACGCCTACATACTAGTAAACATATCGGCTAGTACGAGGGCTAGGGGGTTGTAGCTCCCTTCTAATAGAAGCTGGAGAATGAGAGAAGGTTGTACCCTTCTGCAGGAGGGTGACTGCATATTGGTATGAGTCTACACCAGTATAAGATTATAAACATATTTTCTTTATATTATAAGGAAGATAGAGACGATAACAATAGGTAGTTTTTCTCCCGCATTGGGTTTCCACCTTAAATATTGGTGTTCATGTGTTTTTCTTATGTGTTATGGTTTATTATGTTATTACTGCACATATTTACTGTATAATAAAGTACTGATGCATTGATTAAATATCAACACATGACAAATTAACTAAATCATAAGTTCTCTGGGAATACGCTGGTTTCTTTAATCACAGTTTTGTGCACATGCAAGTTCACTTTAATGAAGTAGCATATATAAATCTGATTGGGAAATGAAAATTTATTGATTTGTAAATACTTATTCACCCCCCCCCCCCTAGTATTATTCCCAACACAAATAATATTGGGTTCACCAAATATCATTTTAAACTTTTCCCATGCTTCATTCGAATCATAAATTCGTTGAATATGAAATCACAAATAAGGAGAAATGGACATTCTGATTAATACATGTTCTTTATCATTTCTATTATCCTATTTGGCTCTCCTATCATCATCAATGGGGGGAATTTCTTGTCCCAAGGTAATTTGGAAGAACCCTTTACTTCTTAGTACATCCTCCATGTGTGGTTTCCATGATAAGTAGTTGGTATTGATAAAAAAAAGTTCACTTGGAGTGGAAATACTAAAAATATGAAAATCATATGGTTTCAAAAGATAAAACTAACTGTTTGGATGGAAATATCTTGAAAAAATAGGCTTTAAAAAAATTACACTAAAAACATAATTCAGAGGTGAATGTTATGTCGATTTAAAAAAATAAATGAATGGTAGCAAAGAGAAATGTGGGAGATTGAAGTTGGCTTATGTGATGATGGATGTTGATAAAAATAAAATAAAAATAATTTATCTCGCTAGCTTTGCCTATAAGCTCACTTGCACAAGTATATTATTTTATGAAGTGACCTTCTTTTATAAAACAAGAATCACTCTTACAATGAAGTTACTTTATAAATAAAAGTTGTATGTAGAAAAAAATAACTTAAAAAAAAGATTAACGCTATTTTATAATGATTCAATTTTATATGACAATTGGAATACAATTTACAATAAAGTTATGAAATAAATTAAGTTTGCATCAAAATTTTCAAAAAGTAATTAAAAAAAAGATTTGAACTCAAGACCTCTTATTAATTAAAGTAACTTTTAACCAAGTGAGCTAGTGCAAAATATATAACAACAATGGTGAAGGAGTTGGGAGTGGTGGTCGTGTTGTTGTTGGAGCTCTTCCTTGAACTATGTGATTTCTTGAAAAGATGTGCTCGTCCAAAAACAAATAACAGTTTGAAAAATAACTTTAAAACTCATCAAAAATGGAGTTAGATCTTGGTTAGCTTGCCCAAAAATGCAAGTTTTCTTGTTGTTTCTGATTTGTTGAGATCACACAAACTAAAAAGAGTATACATTGAAGAAAACACTTTCTACTATGTTTATGATTTTCTAAGATAACATAGAGAATAGGGAAAAGATAATGCATAGACTAGAAATAGTAGGAAACTAGGAATATAAACATAAAACTGAAATATGAAATTTGTAAATTTCCCCCCAAAAATGGCATATTCGGATTGTATAACTCTAGATCTAACGAGAAAAGTTATTTCTCAAGAAAAATGACACCTTTTCGTATCAAAAGAAAAATGATCCTAGTTGAAGGAAACATTTTGAATGAAATGAAATAGTTTTTTCATGCCAAAATGGTACAAAAGTAACATATCTTAGAAATGCGATAACATGTGCATTAAGATCCTAATCACCAATGGGAGAAATCATTGAAATTGGCTCTGATACCATGTTTGGGTACATATGGTATTCCATATAGGGTGAAAACCTTCAGTAGCCACTCACACAACTAGATCAAAGATCAAAACAGCAATATTTTTTGTGGTTAAAACCCTCTTAGAGGGAAATAGTCCAAGTTGTTGATGACCTGAAGGAATTATTTTCATTCTCTATTATTTTACGCTTACACAAATGTAATTTAAATAAAATTTCATATTCATTCACCACCTTGTACTTCAAAAAACTTTAGAACATGGCTTAAATAGATTAATTTAAAAGCATCATCTACAACAAGCCACAATTGATTATACTTAGTCATTCATTTACAATTTTTGATACATAGTGAATATTTTAAGATGACCATGGTTTTAAACTTTTCATTTTCTTTCCAATACAAGTCCATTAAAATTCAAAGTGAACAGAGAAGAAAAGGAATTATGAAAATTGAAACTATAAGGGAGTGAAAAGGAATAAAATATATTAATTTCATTTCAACTAGATCAAAATATCTTGGCTACATAACTTTAATAATTTTTAAAAGACTAACTCCTTTGAGAAAAAAAGAGAGAGAAATGGAGAAGATTGAACATTTATACTTTGTCTAAATGAAGTTTAACATGTATGAATAGAGAAAAGAACTTATATTATAGAACCGCATCAATACTATCCTTTATCAAGAAAGAAAATATGATGAGTTGAGTTGATGTCTTTGAACAATTGATTAATAAACTACTAGGCAGAAAGAAATTCCATAATTCTCCATAGTAGAGCGTAACCAATACAATTTTCAAAATGAGAACTGATCAATGAAATTATTTCCAAAAAAATGCCGATAACCGACTCCAAGACAAACTGACTATAAAGTCAATGCTCATAATGCCATATCTCATCAAAATCAATGCATGGAGGCTATGTTGTCTCCAACTCATCCCACACCACTGCCAACTTCATTCACATTCCTCATATCATATCATACAACAACTATAAAATTAACTCGGGATATGTAACATATCACCTCTATTATGATACCAAATCACAAAATTAATACAAATTTCATTGCACAACATTTTCATAGTGTTGTAACCTTTCTTTTACAAAAATTCAATTTTTTTTGTAAATATTTATTTTCAAAAACTTTGATAATTATTGTTATAAATAAAGTTTAAAATTTTGTTACAATAAGTGCTAAAGCTAGCATTAAAAAGTGTGCATTTTTTAAACACCGGCGATCCCACTAGATTTAATCAATGGAAGAAAAGGCATTGTGGCCCCCTCTCACCTTTCAAACTTTAATGGGGGGGGGGGGGGGGGGGGTGGGGGGGGAGGGGGGAGGATCTGCGTTTTTTTAATTTATGAAAATAGCCTTTTCTATGTGGAAACAACACAAAAATTCTGGGTGCCCCTTAGTGGTTTCCAAAACCACTAGGACACCTCCTCACCTATCACTCCCACATGTTCTGCTTGTGGATTTCTATCAAAAAACTTTTTCGACATCATAATGAGACCCAACCACATCAACATCCATGATGACTTAAAATATAGTTTCCAACCATAAATTTGCGACACTTGTTTTCTCCTTGTTTGAAGGTAACAAAATGGGAGAGCTAATTTTTCTAGTTCATTGCATTGTTCAAATTGCAAAGAAGGGAATAGGAAGATCAGTGCACATAGTCACTTCAAATTTCTTCTTCAAATACCTACGAGCAATTCTTCTCTCTTATCTCTAGTGAAATTGAATTCTATAATTTATGAAAATGAAAGTTAAAGTGGTTAAATCATTATCTGAAACCTCTATAAATTTTAATGAGTTTCCTTCGACAGAGAGGCCGATGCTCATGAGACTTAGTGTGAATTTTATTTCTTTGAGATTCATGCCTAGGCATTTCAACATTTTCAAGACCTACAGGATGTTTCATTGGTGTGGGAGTCATATTTGGCTAAATTCATAATACTGTTGACTCGCCCATATCCCAAGTTTTTTATCGAGTAATTGAACAATATATTTCAAGAAAAGAGGTAATTGCATAAAAAAAAGTGTGTGTAATGTTTTATATTAATATTGAGTCAATTTTGCAAAAGTTAAATATTGTAATTCCCAGTAAAGTCTAGCCTCTAAATGAAGAAGTGTCGAGTCATATATCATGATTTAATAATAGAAGAAAAATCCACACTCCTTCATTCCTTTTTACCTATCAGTGTTCAAATACTAGTCTAACAAAATCCACCTTATTCCTCAAAATTTTTCCCATAGATATCTAGGAAAATGATTTTAATGGTTTATTGTTTGCTAGGGTATGACCATGATCAAATTGTAGATGAAGTCATCCTATGGTTTTTATCTTCCATTTCACCAGTAAAAAAATCCTTCACTAGATTTGTTTTTAGCCAATACCTATCTGATAACATTAATGACAAATTGAAAAATTTCAATATTACCGAGTCTTTTATGTACCAATATGTTTGAGTCTACTATGTTTTTGTATTTTCTAGTGGAGAAGTTCTCTGGTATTCAATTGCAAAAATAAGATAATGACAACATTTTATATAATCCAATGGAACTTAATTTTGAGAAAGCATTATCAGGGATTTTCATTCTCAGAATTTGTTCATTATTTTCTATCAATCTCCTTCAGCCTCATGTATGATATATCACAGTCGAGAACATTTTTAGAAATTAAAAGAAATTTTCAGCTCAATGATGCAATAAAGGTGGGAGATTGGTATTTGTATAAGGTCTTTATTGAAATCAGAATTTATGGAAGTGCATTGGCACCTTATAGGCTACTAGCTTTTCAAACAGCAAGAATTTTTGCATTGGATTTTATTAGACAAAATTTGAATGTTGATCAGATTCATTTTCTTGCTAGGAAATGCCTTGCTCTTTTAAAACTAAAGGCATAGGTTGGGCCGTTTTTTATCAACACTAGAGAAAAAGCTGTATAAATTGAAATAATGTTGGAGGAAATGAATCTTTCACATGGGGAAGTCTGGCATTATGACCCTCATGGTATAATTCCAAGCAAAAGAGTTGAACAAAAAGAAACTCCTTATAAACATGTGCCAAGGCTTGAGGTGGAGAAATATGTTAACAAGGAGGATTGGGAGCAAGATCCTATGAAAGTTGCATAGGAAACTACTGGAGTACATCAACCCTTTAATTCATATAGTGGAGACTCCACAATAGAGGGAAAAAGAGATAAAAATGGAATTTTTGGATGCATAACTATCAACTTCTGAATTAGAAAATGCAAAATATGGAGTGAAAAAGAGATAAAGAAGAAGAGTCAAAATTTTTAGTTACAAAGGTTACATCAAGCAAGGTTGTCATATCAGGAAACCTTGTTTTTAATCTAGAATAGCTACCATATGAAGCTTTAGAATGAGAAGTATCATCATCTATTATGCCACCTGCTACTTCTTCGAAGTAGGACAACATCTATTCTTAATTTATAGAAATCAAGAATCAAAATGAAAATTTGAGGCAAGAGGCATGTAGTGAGCTTTAGAAGTAGGGAAAATTTCACAAAATAGATTTTTATCAACTTTAGATTATGAAAATGGGCAGATACAAATGGTAGTTTTGGAGTTGTAATCACAAATCATTAAAACTGCGTAAGATTACAAAGCTTCCAAGCTCACTATAGACCTAAGAAAGATTCATATGGTTGATCCAATGGATCTCCATAGGAAAATAGTGGAGATGTTGTGTAGAATTCTATCAAGTTCAACTACTAAGGTTGCAAAGCTAGAACATATGCTAACTAAGGTGAAATATTAGTGCCAAGAAAAGATTTGTACCAGAGCTAAAGTAATTAAAATTGAAAATTTAGAGAATATTATCATCAAGTTGGGTGCAGACCCATGTTATTCTATCTCAATACAAGATTTGATTAAATCTAGGGACACATACATTCATGTACCAAGGGAGAAGTTCAAGATTCTTTCTTTTGAGCATTTTCAAACCCTAAAATTAGGAACAGTGTAAAGAGAGAAAGATAAATTATTTTAATTAGTCATTCAGCTGAACAAATAGATTGAAAAACTAGAAGTACAAATTGAAAGTTTGTTGAAAGAGAAGGAAGAGCATATATGTTCAGTAACCACCTTTGAAACAATGGTGATAGAGGCTAAATTTTCAGAAAAATTAGTTGGGACAATGTCATCACTCAATTTTAAATATCAAGAAATTGAGAACCTAAAGAAAATACCACAAGAAGTAAATGAAGAATTCAAAAATAAATGTGGCACTCTTGATGATGGACTCAAACAAAAAGCTTCTCTACAAAATCAGATTGAATGGTATAAGGAGCATCTTATTCACACATAGCCCTTAATTGAAAATAGAAGAATATTGTAGAAGAATATTATCACTTATATTTCAGATTTATGGGAGTTTGTTGAGGTCATTGGCGAGGAAGAATATTTATTAAAGATTGCTAAAAGGGTTGTAGATTAGATCTAACAAGAGTTAGGGAACAAACCATAAATTGTAAATAAAGTAATAAAATTTCTTAATTCCAGATGTGAATAACAAATCAGAGTGTTGGGGATTAATGATAAAACTAACCTGATAATGGAAACTAAGTTATTCTTAAGAGAAATTTTATGCAACAAGTTTTGGAGAAGTGTAATTTGGTTCAGAAAGAAGTAGATTCAATAATAGAGTTCAGGCTTCTGTGATCCATATCAATTTAGAGAGATTTTTCGACGAAAATCACATGGAATACCATTTGTCGACGCGTTTCGAACCAACAAGTGTGGTTCAACTTGTCCTGACGATGAACCACACTTGTTGGTTCGAAACGCGTCGACAAATGGTATTCCATGTGTTTTTCGCCGAAAAATCTCTCTAAAAAAAAAAAAAGAAGTAGATTCATTCAATAATAGATTTAATATTTTGAGAGGATTGGGTATGCCTTCATGGCGAGATTCAAATGGAAGGCTAATACCTCTATATGTGTACAAATAAATATTGACTAAGTATGGCACAAATGATGGCAAGTTCTATGATATATTAGGAGCCTTAAAGGATAAAGAAATTATGGATATGCTCATGGATGACTTCTACATTCACTGTCAAGTTAGGTCACCTTTTCTTACTAAGCTAACATATCAAAGTTTATTGACCTGGACAGAGGTTATAGGAAAATCACATCATACAATTGTCCAAC
Organism: Pinus tabuliformis; assembly: GCA_031772625.1. Lineage (NCBI taxonomy): Eukaryota > Viridiplantae > Streptophyta > Pinopsida > Pinales > Pinaceae > Pinus > Pinus tabuliformis. The sequence continues at coordinate 225,339,259 of CM062809.1, forward strand.
TGGGTTTAATTGGGAGCGAATAGCTAATCTTCCTCCATGACTTACTCGATTGATACAAAATAATCCAGAAAAAGGGGGCAAGTGCAAGTTCAAGATTGGACCATGGAGAATTGTCTTTTTCTGTCTTTGAGATCCTATATTTTTGTTTCATAACAATATGTTGTTGTAATTTTTGTATAAAAACTATAGATCCACTTGAATGAATGGTTGGATTTTAGGAGTAAAAACACTTGTAATATGTATTAAAGAACTTTACTTTTAGATTATTTAATCAAATAATTCTTGTTTTAGCATATGTCAGTTTGTTTATTGTGCAAGTGAATTTATTGTCATTTCTCATAATCGATTCCTTTGAGCATATTTAAATTATATGGAACATAGGAGAGGCTAATTTGAGGAACAAATTTCCTTATTTCCCCCGGAAATGTTATGTTTAACACTAAAACTATAATATAGACAAGTTGTTTGTATTATTCCTTTGCACCTTGAAATTATTTCCCTTATTTCATATAATTGAGATATGTTCTATTGTTGAGCTACTAAGTTCTTTTCCATATGCTTTCTTACCTTATCAGATAGCTTGTATATTTAAGTTGAGTATGAATGATGCCCAATATTTTTCTACAATCGATTTTCATCATTTTCAACTATTTATGACTATCATGGTTGAATGTTATCCCTTTTGGTTGAAATTTTGGAGGGATAGTGATTTTCATCTTAAAGAAATGATTTTAACCCTTGGAAACCATTATTTTTCAAAACCTCTCAAATTCTAATGCTTTCACACAATTTCCTAGCTAGAAATTGTTTATAAAAGACAACATCAAATTGGAGACGTTTCTAGGGAGCGAAGTAGTGAAGTTATTATCCCTGGGAAAATGATTTAGCCCACTTTCTTAATGGTGAACAAGAAGTTGGTAGGATAACTTCTTTCACCCGGTGAGCTCCATTGCTTAGAAACATGGAATCTCAGAAGCTCACCACATCTCATCTAGATCCTGAAGAATTTCTACTTCCTTTTTGTCCTAAGAAATTGATTAGACAAGCCATCCTAAGGTGTAGGCTCGAGGCCTATTATTTAACCATTCCTCAAAAATCATCCTCCAATATTTAAAATATTGGAAATAAGCTTGATATTCCTTAAATTTATTCCAAAGTATCATCTCTTGTTGAAAAGGAGGTATCACTCCAAATAAGTTTACTTGTTGAATTGATTGTTTAAAACACATGCTTCTATAGAAGCTGGGAAACATGAGGTTAAAATAGAAGAACCGTTTTCGTTATTTTTCCATATATTCCATGTTTTTCCAATTCACCTAGAAGGAAATATCAAATGGTACACCAATCCTCTCTTTCCTGAAGTTCAGTAGGGTCTTAAGACTCATATCATTCTACCTTAATAGTCTCGAAAGTAGAAGACATCGACAACTTCATCAAATAAATGGCTAGAGTGGGCCTAACAATGAATGCTAAATATGCTCGATCGAGGTTACTAGCTTAGCTACAAGGTCTACCTCGGGGATATTTAAAACATTTGCCTAAGTAAAACACTAAAGGTCAAGTTAGTGCAGAGGAACACATACACTTTTATTGATTTTGCAAATAACCTAAATGTTGAGCATGGTGATGTTTACATGATATTATTTATGCAATATTTAGAAGGGAAGGTCAGAAGTTGGTTCAAACAATTCAAGGAAAATACTACACATACTTGGAGAGATCTAACAAATATTTTTCTCAACAGGTGGGGTAAGAAAAAGGAAAGAACCTGTTTATTATCTAACTAAGTGTTGAGCTACAAAGAGAAAGACTAGAGAACTGGTGCCATATTTCATCAGAAGGTTCAATAATATATATAATAGAATGCCAATTAACATTAAGCCTTCCCCAACAATAGAAAAAATTCATTTTTCTATTTCCTTTGATAATAAATTTGCACTAATGCTCAAATAGAGGAGATCCAAAACTTTCAAAGACATATACATTAATGCAATTGCGGTGGAGGAAAACAGAGCTGCATAAGGAAAATTAAGGGCTAAATAAAAAAGAGCAAGAAGGAAAAAGGCTAAGAAAGAAGAAACATCTTCAAGTGAAGCAAAAGAAGAAGGAGATCAAAACATTGATGAAATAACCAAAATGTTAAGGACTCTTTCAAACAATTTTTCTAGAATGGAGACTCCACCTAGACAAGGTTATAGGAACTTGCAAATAGGCCACCTGGTCAATTTTGGAGACCCTTTTAGCCTCATATATCAACTGGTTCAAACACCTTTAGTGATTGATTACTAGAATATTGAAGTAATAGAATAGGTAATGGACGATGTGAATTATCTAGATGGTCAACCCACTTAGAGTGGTAGTAACTCTCAAGATGTTTCTCAATAGGATCATGAATTCATTGAAGGTGTCAATCCCTCTCATGTTTCTCAATACAAATATTTTTTTGATTTTCTAATATCTAGAATCAATAGAAGATATGAATTAAGGCCTACAAAATATATACAGAAACATGTCAAAATCGTTTATTTTTCTCTATCTCAAGATAAGGATCAAGGGCTTTCATCTTCACAAAAAAATCCTATAGTTGTTAAAGAACAACCAATATTAGATAAAGTTTCTATTTCATTTAGCTTGGAAAAGGAATATGAGAAAGTAAAGATTCCTATCCCATTTTTAGAGTTGGCTAGAAATCTTGTTTATAAGAAGCAAGTAGTTAAGTGGATTCAAACCTCATATGCATAAGAAAAAGGAGATACTTTGAATTTGCAGGATGAAAAGCCACCTGTCATTTTCGACCTCATTTTGAGATGATAGATGATTTAGTGCCTCCTTTTCTTATGAATCTTAAGATCAATGAGTTCATCCTTCACAATTCCATGATGGATTCAAGAGAATCACACAATTTGATGCCCAAATCAATCATGGAGAAACTATAGTTTTAGTTAACTTGGCCTTATCACAATCTCTATTCCTTTAGGTATATATAGCTCAAATCCCTATGAATAATATGGTAATGGATGTAGTTGTAACAAAAATTTCGGCTAGGTTTGGTATGCTTTTACTAAAATCATGGTGTGTCAAATTAGGAGGAAGTTTTCAAATGGATATGAGATGTGCCACAATTCAAGTCTTCGGGGAAGAAAGAATGAGATTGTATAGAGAAGTAATATTTGATAACAATGTCAGTGATGTAAGACAATTGATTAGTCATCATATATATGTTGTGGATCAACAATTGGAATGATTTATTTTGTCTGTAAATAAGTAGTATAATCTTCGAGATAAATTAGACGATGTTGTAAATGTTTCTAAATTTTCAGTAGGTGATGTTTGGAAACTATAATTTGATGAAGCTACTTCAAAAGAGGCTTCAGGAGTTGGAGTAGTTCTGATTTCACCCTCAAAGGAGATTATAACTCAATCATTCAAATTAGAATTTGAAGTTACTAATATTCTAGCAAGTATGAAGCCATAGACCTTATACTTGAAATGGAAAGAAAGATGAAGCTTCAAAATTTTCCAGTGTTCAATGACTTTGAGTTGGTTTTAAAATAGGCTAGAAACCTTTATCACAAAAAAACATCATAGATTGAAATATTACAAAAATGAGGTGTAGGATGGTGTAGAAACTTTATTTAACGCTTTCAGTATTTCTGTTACTCCATGAGAAGAGAATGTTGCAGCTAATTCTTTGGTAGTATTAGTGAGTGCTTTCAAGGTGCTTGAAAATTTTTAGTTGTAGTATAAAGTTGAGGTAAGACATAGACCTTCTATTCAAAAAAATGCCAAATATTACCAGGTATTTGAGGATGATGAACAAATAAAGAGGTTTGTGGAGGTTGTTGATGAGTTTTCAACTTCCAATATTGATAATGATCAAGGTGGATATTAGTGGCCACCCGCCTATTCCACTTGGACCCCCAACACTATCTCTTTCAATGTTTCGGTTTCCTTAATTGTAGCAAAATTCACTGTTTTTGGTAGTTTTTCGGGTCGTGAACTTCTGGAGCCGTTTTGAGGCCGTAAACGATGTTTTTAGGGAAAACGAAGAGACCGAAATATCCCAAATTGGCTTGCCTATTTGTTTTCATCCTCCTCTTCAAGGTCTTCGAAACAAGGTATTATGATAGCTAAACAGATATCGTAGCCAAAGTTATGACCCTAGGAAGTTGTTGTACAGACTTACCCAAATGGGGCCCACGATTTTGGCACTTCATCTCCTAGGGTTAGGTTTTTGGATGTTTAGAGTTTTCCATTGTTTCTCAATAATAAATAAGCCTTTGAGCCTCATTGTAACACAATTCAGAGGCTTGTAGGTGTTGCATATCTTCTTAGAGATAAGCTACCATCGCCTGAGCTAGTTTATTTCCATTTTGTCTATAAGCATATTTCAGTATTCTGGTATTAATGAAATGAAGTGTTATTTCTGCTGAATTTATGTATTTATGGTTATATGTGTAATTTGTTGCATTCCTGTTTAAGATCGAATTAGTGGTATCAAAGAAGTCTCCTCTTTCTCTGTTTTTCTTTGCATGTCCCCAATGAGGTCAAGGTATAAGGAGTTAGGGCTTGATCTAGTTGAACCTTCGCAAGACAAGCCTCGTGAACCCCGACGACCTCCCATGGAAGAAGAAAATAAAGATGAGGGGGAAAGAGATCCTTTCAAAATATTTCTCGAGGACGCCCTCAAGTGACAAAGGAACATGATGATGGATAAATTTGCCCAGATCCTTTGAAAACTACCCACATGTGATGCATCTTCATCCACCAACCACTCTAGAGGTGCCACTCCTTTTAAGGTACAAGTTAACTTCAATATTCCCGTATTTGAGTGCCAGATAGATGTAGATGTTGTAGATAAATTGTTGAATCTGTTGGAAGGATATTTTTTAGTTCATGACTTTTCCAATGGGGAAAATATTATTTTTACACTTCTCAAAGCCACCCCACACGTCAAGGACTGGTGAGAAACCTACTGTGAACAAAATGATGAGAGGGAATCCTCATTGTTTTCAGCCACACCCACTTGGGATTCTTTTCGAGAAGCCATCAAGGAACAATATTACCCTATCGGGAGCTACGAAGATAAATACATAAAGTGGACCATGCTATGGCAGGGAAGGGACCAAGATGTGCTAGAGTTCACAAATGTTTTCCATTCCCTCCGCACGAAGTTGGGTATCAAGGATTATGAGCGGCATTTGCTGCTCAAGTACCGTGACTATCTACACAAGTACATCTAGGATGAGATGGAGTTCCTAGAAATCTCCTCTCTCGCCACGACATACCGATACGTTGTCAATATTGAGCAAAAGTTTAAACAAAAGAAGGGAGACTTTGGATCTGTGAATCCGAAGCAAGGAAAAGGTGCCCCCAAAACATAGAGAAAAGGCCAAAGCCAAGGTAGCGTGACCCATGAAAAACCGTCGAAGTTGCAAGCAAAGAAAAAAACCATGAAGAAAAATAAGGACACAGGAAAATGGTGTGAGTTCCATAAGATCTCCACTCACAACACGAGTGTCAGGCCAAGAAGTCACTGGTGGCTGAGCTGAAGGCTTCTGAATCAGACACATGTTATAACTCTGAGTTAGAACCCGACAAGGGGAATGAGAAAGGAAAGTAGGTCATTGATGCAAATCCTAGTGCCACCATGGCCACCACCAAGATCCAGAAGAATGAGCCTAAAGATCCAAAGGAAAGGGAATGCCTCTTCCACTCATAGATATGGGTGAAAGGTTCTCCGTTGTAGTGCATTGTAGACAGAGGGAGCCAAAAGAACCTCATTTCAGTAGAGGTCGTGAAGCAGTTGGGCTTACCAATGACAACACATCCACAATCATACACCATTGGGTGGCTTCACCAAGGACGAGATCTCTGCATCATCCAAAAATTCCACCTTACACACAATATAAAACCCTTCACGAAAGAGGTATTGTGTGATGTTTCTCCTCTTGAAGTTTGCGATGTATTATTAGGACAACCATATTTGTAGAAGCAACATGTTGTATATGAGTCTAGACCTCACTCTGTGATTATTACTTTTGGCAATAGGTTGTATAGGATACCGGAGGTAGCCCTGCCTACTTCCATCTCTTTGATCACTGCAAATCAATGTAGTAAGATCATTTCCTAGACCAATAAATTTGTTTTCCTTATGATTCACCCTCAGGGTAAGAAGAAGGTTATGGCCACGAATTCGAGACAAGGCTCCTTTGCACAACAACAGTGGATGGACAAAGTCGTGGAGGAGTAAAGGGACATTTTTGCCTCACTTATAGGGGTCTTGCAAATTTGTACCATAGGTTCATGTTGGGGTTCTCTCGTATCATTTGGCCTTTAAGTCAAGTCACCAAGGGAAGAGCAAAAACAAAGTTTTCTTTGTTAGAAACCCAATAGAAGGCGTTTTCTGAGTTGAAGCATGGCCTCTTCTCTACAAAAATGCTCACATTACCAAACCTGTAACAATCATTTGAGACTAAGACAAATGCCTCCGACTATGCTACTGGTGCAATTCTTACTTAGTAGGGGCATCCAATGTCTTACCATAGTGAGACACTTTCAGACACAGTTCAAAAGTATCCCACTTACGACAAAGAAATGTATTCCACTTATGTAGGCTTGTCATCAATGGAAGCATCACACTTTTGGGAATGAAACGATCATCCACACAAACCACCAGCCCCTGCAATTCATAAAGATACAAAGGAAGTTGTAGAATGATCGCCATGAGAAATGATCCACATACCTGCAACAATTCCATTTGAACATTAAGTACAAGAAGGGTAGCACCAACAATGTTGCAGACTACCTCAACCAACTACTAGTCATGGTGTTGATCACTGTGCTCGACTCCTATGGGAACGAGACTTCGGGGTGGTCGCATATTTACGAGAGCAATCTAGAATTAGACAGCACATACTAGACACTCATGGAAGGTAAGAAAGTTCAAAATTTTCACCTCTAGGATGCACTGTTATGTGACCTAGGACACAATTGTGTTCCTTCAAGAAAGTGTGCCAGGATGATTTTGGAGACACACTATAGTCGGGTCACTAGACATTTCAGAGTAGAGAAAATAGTGGCAGTAATGCAAAACTATTTTTATTGGCCAAACCTTCGTGAGGATGTTGGGAGGTGCATTAAATCTTGCACTGCCTGCGTTGGGAGGTGCATTAAATCCTGCAATGCCTGTGCCATTGAAAAACCAACCATCAAGAAGCAAGGCCTATAGACTCCTCTTCCTGCTCCTACTCAAACTTGGGAATCCATCTCCATGGATTACATGTCGGGCCTTCCTTCTACTAAGCATGACAATGATTGCATGTTCGTGGTGTTGACATATTCTCTAAGATGGGAATTATGGCGGCCTGCAAGAAGAGTATCACAATAGAGGCCACTACTAAGCTCTTCTTTGAGCGAGGGTGGGTACACTTTGGGATCCCACAGCCCATTGTCTTTGATAAGGACAACAGATTCCTAAGTGCATTTTGGTCAAGTCTCTAGTCGATGTTGGATACAAAACTCACTAAGTCCATGGCTTTCCATCCCCAAACTGATGGCCAAACAGAAGTCATCAACAGGATGATCGTACACATTCTGCGCATGTACAACTCGAAGCAACCATGCATATGGGATGAAAGCCTACCATATGTCCAACACATCTACAACAATTCACTCCATAGCTCAACGGTCCATAACCCCTTTCAGGTAGGCTAGGATTTCAACCGTTATGTCCCATTGATGTAGCCATACCATTTGCAGCCACTCAGATAGATTCAAGTCATGTTTAGTCTGAAGCCGACAAGGCTAACATCTTGATTGAGCACATTAAACACATTCACCAACATCTCCATGATATATTGGACAAAGGCAATGCTAAGTATAAGCATCTCCATGATCAACATTAGGTGCTGAACAAGTTCCAGGTGGGTGAAAACACTTGACTACATTTACAGAAGGAGCGCCTCACTAGACCTCGCCACAAGCTTTGCTTGCTATGATATGGGCCATACAACATCACCAAGGATGTAGGGGAAAATGCCTTCAAGCTTAGCATTCCACCGTTCCTTGGTTTGCACCCAGCGTTCAATGTGGACCACCTTCGGCCATACTTTCCACCATTGCTGGACACATCCAACGTTGCAGAACAACTCACACCAACAGAGCTAAACCCAGACTGCATGGAACAAGCCAAAACTGATTAGATCATGGACACACATATCAAGAACACTTTCCAGTGAAATATCTAACTATAATGGGTTGTCAAAGTTGACCAAGTCCTTCACCAAGGCAAGTGGCTCAATAGGGACCAAGTTCAATAGAAGTTTCCCCATCTCATGGAGACACTCAATGCAATAGGGACCATTCCTTCCTAAGGGGGGAGGAATGATCCAAGTGGATATTGGTGGCCACCCACCTATTCCACTTGGATCCCCAACAATGTTTCTTTCATTTTTTTGGTTTCCTTAATTGTAGTACAATTTATTATTTTTGGTAGTTTTTCGGGTTTTGAACTTTTAGAGCTATTTTGAGGCCCTAAATAGTATTTTTAGGGAAACCAAAGAGACCAAAATAATCCCAAATTGGCTTCCTTATTTATTTTTAGTCTCCTACTTGAGATATTCGAATTGAGGTATTATGATAGCCAAATGAAGATCGTATGCCGAAGTTACAACCCTAGGAAGTTGATGTACCAATTTACCCAAACAGGGCCCACAATTTTGGTGCTTCATCTCCTAGGGTTAGGTGTTTGGATGTTTATGATTTTCCATTGTTTCTTTATAACAAATAGGCCTTTGAGCCTCAATGTAACACAGTTCAGAGGCATGTAGCCTTCACATATCTTCTCAGAGATAAGCTACCATTGCCTGAGCTATTTTATTTCCATTATGTTTGTAAGCATATTTCAGTATTCTGGTATTAATGAAATGAAGTGTTATTTCCACTGTATTTCTGTATTTGTGGTTATATGTGTAATTCGTTGCATTCCTATTTAAGTTCGGACCATTGGTATCAAACAGTCTGATCTTTCTCTGTTTTTCTTTGCATGTCCCCAATGAGGTCAGGGTATAAGGAGTTAGGGCTTGATCTGGTTGAACCTTTGCAAGACCAACCTTTCAAACCCTGACGAACTCCCATGGAAGAAGAAAAGAACGATGAGGGGGAAGGAGATCCTTTGAAAATATTGTTTGAGGAAGCCCTTAAGCAACAAAGAAATGTGATGATGGATAACTTTGCCAAGATCCTTCGACGAATACCCAGAGGCGATGCATCTTCATCCAACAACCACTCTGGAGGTGCCACTCCTTTTAAGGTACAAGTTAACTTTGATATTCCCGTATTTCAAGGTCAGATAGATGCAGACGCCGTAGATAAACGGTTGAATTTGTTGGAAGGATATTTTTCAGTTCATGAATTTTCCAATCAGGAAAAGACTACTTTTTAACTTCTCAAAGCTGCCCCACATGTCAAGGACTGGTGGGAAACCTACTGTGAACAAAAGGATGAGAGATAATCGTCACTATTTTTAGCCACACCCACTTGGGATTCTTTCTGAGACATCATCAAGGAACAATATTACCCTGTCAAGAGCTATGAAGATAAATACATAAAGTGGACCACACTATGAAAAATAAGGGAACAAGATGTGCTAGAGTTCACAAATGTTTTCCATACCCTCCGCACGAAGTTGGGTATCAAGGATTCTGAGCAGCATTTGGTACTTAAGTACCGTGACTATCTACACAAGTACATCCAAGATGAGATGGAGTTCCTGGACATCTCCTTGCTTGGTGTGGCATACCAATATTCTGTCAAGATTGAGCAGAAGTTTAAATAGAAGAAGTGAGACTTTGGATCTACGAATCCGAAGCAAGGAAAAGGAACCCCCAAACCACAGAGAAAAGGCCAAATCCAAGCTAGGGTGACCCAGGAAAACCCGCCGAAGTGTTGTGGCCAGAAAAAACCCCCCTTTTTATTAGTATTAATAATAACACTAAATAAATGGGGACCCTTCTAAGAAAATAAAAAACTAGCACTTAGAATTCCATTTTAATAAAACACACTATGATAAACTTAGGAAAAACATTCGCAAATGCAAAGTCTTAAGTATTATGAAAAGTCTCAAATAAAATCATTCTCTTAATAATGAACATCACATCGTAAAAGGGTAACGAAGGGCATCATATATAAAGAAACTTTCAGAATTGTGAAAACGCGATGATGCGAGATCGCGAGCCACACATATTCATCGTATATCGCAGATTCCATATATTGGAGCACCACCTGAGATAAAACGTCCTGATATTGCAAAATGCGATAAAGCATCTCGCAAGTCGCATCTCGCAGCCGCATAATGAAGTAAAAGATTGTTAACGAAAAGGATTAGCAATATTGTAAAGAAAATCACAAAATTGCTTTATCGCAGATCAAAAGGGCTCACCGTTCGATGAAATATTTCTCATCATCCGATACTGAGTTATGGGCATTAATGTCAACTTAGTGGTTTATTTATGGTTATTGATGAGAAATGATTTAGATCTGAGCGAAAGGGTTATTTCACGTAAGGTGATATATTTGATGTGATTTTGAAATTAAGAGCTTTCCCGTCACCTTATTACTTACCATCATCCATTATCTTTCTTATTGTGTCTTAGTTCTCTACTTGTGAACTTACAGGAGTGATACGCAGAACTATACATAGAGCAGTGTGCAGAACGTGATGGGGAAGAAAGGAAAAGCTCCGATATCTGAAAAAACAGAGATGACTCCATTATTCAAGGACATCACCTGTACCAGAGAAGCAGACATATCTACTTGGGAAGGCATGTATAGTCCGCTGGAGGAAGAAAACCTGAGAGTCATGGAAGTTACAGCTACGGTAGATGGACGCGGGTCATTCGAAGCATCACTTACAGAGCTTGCATGCTCATTCCTACACTGTATCACAGCAAGGCCAAAAATACTTCCCTATATAGACATGGTCAAATGGGTGATAGAAGATGCTGATATAATGGACAGGCAATTCAGGACATGGAACCAGGAGGTTATAGGATCATTCACTCCATAGAATTTAAGACACATGTATCATTTGCCAGAGCCACAGGCTAGCTATAACAAGCAGTTCGTGGAGAAATTCGCTAAGGAGAACAGAGATTTGGCGGAATGCACCAAAAGCTGGTCAGCAAAGGAAGAGCTGTTAAAAAGGACAAATATGGTATGTACAACACTGGTTCCCTCTCTTCTCCAAATTGTTTCGCTACTGCAATGTTATGTAGGCTATTCGGAAAACCTGATATCAATAAGTTTTCATCCAAGTGGCTACCCCTGCTGGATGTGGCCCCCAATGCCACTATAATGGATTGGGCCCAAATATTTTCTGATAACATAGCCTCTACTATTTGGAATTATTGGTCTAAAATGACTCCTTCTCAAAGGATTTATCCTCCCTTCTTTCTAGCTACCTATGTCATGAATGCTATCTGCTTTGTTTCTAAATTTCCTCTCATGGGTTGGAAATGGGCGGTACAGAATCCCTTAACCATTCAAGTCTACCATAAGGAACTGTGGGATTCTAAGTTCACGCCACATTTTTATAAAATCTGCCATGGAGTTATGCTACCCATTCACAAGATGTTGTATAATACAGATGCCCCAAGATTTTCTCCTGAAGCCGAAATTGATATTCTCCCTGTGGGAAGATGGTTCAGAGAAGAATTTTTCACTTATATCAGAGTATTCAGAAGCATTGCCTCTCCTCATGTACTTCCCTTGTATGTTCCTGACAAGTTGATGGCCCGGGAAATAGCCTACCAAACCTGCGGGGTTGGAGGAATGAGCAGAGAACTTAAGGACAAGAAAAAGGCAATTTGGCCGCAATTCCCTGTGGCCTGTGGGGCTTTTGCATTATTTGATCTAGGTCATGCTTTCAAGGAAGTAGACAACATGTTGAGTCTACGATTGCTTAAGTTCCCAGGGAGACAGTTTGATCCCTTTGATGTGATAAAGAATTTTACTACGGCAATTAAAATAAAGGTGTTCACTAAGGAAGATGATCTCTTCGATGACATTTTCTAGCAGAAGAGCACACTCAGAGACATCTTACACCTGGCCAAAATCTAGTTTGGCCCAACAGAATTCCAAGAGTTTAAACTCTACAGAGGACAAAGATTGGAAAATATCCCCTTGGATAAATTGAGCGTAGAACCAACGAGGGAACCCACTCCCAGCATCAGTATAAGTGGAAGCTCAGGGCCAGACAAGTCTAAATCTAAGTCTGGAAGAGAATCGCCAGAAAGGTCTAGACACTAAGAGAACGATCATAATAAGAGTGAAGGATCAGTCAGGGATACTACCCAATCCAAGGAAAATCCTGAGCAATAAGTGTTGTCGCCAAAACAGGTGGAAATTCCCGCTCCTGTCATCCAACCAACAAAGCCATTAAGAATGGAGCTGGGGAAAGAATGGGAAAACTTTAATCAATTGATCAACACGGAGGAGCAAAACATGGAGACACCAAGGAATCCAGCACAGACAATGACAGAAATGGTGATTGAAACAGTTGTCAATGCTCCAGAAACTGAGCACATTCCCATAGCTCCGTCATCTGAAATCATGCTAAAGATAGAGGAAATACCTCCTCTAGATGTGTTTTACAGCCCGCAGCAAAAAGCTATGGTCAGGAGACAGAGAAAGAAGTGAAAACTAGACAACATGCTCTCACCTGAAGCAGAGCCGCTGGATGTCCTTTGGCAAGACCCTACCACTGATCCGACAGAAAACCTGAATAGATTATCCCAAATCGTAGGAGCTTATACTTCTGCTACTATTGAAAAAGCATCTGAAGTTCAACTATTGCTCAAAGATAAATAGGATAAAATCCTATTTTTGCAGCAACAGTTACAACAGGCTAGCGTTAGCTGGGAAGCAGAAGAAAAACTGGTAAAATTACAACATGACTTCTAACAAATGCAGTTGCGTTATCAAAGCATTCTGGCCGAAAAAGAACAGCAAATACAAGAAACATTAGAAATGCACAAAGATGATCCTAAAGTCACAGAATTTGTCACCGAAGCCCTTGCCTTAAATGATCAACTCTTGCAACAGCAGGAAACGCTTTGCCAAAGAATATCGCAATGGAACTCTCACTACGTGATGAGTGACAAATTCACAAGTCAAGTCATAGATTTGCGACTTGATTATGATTTAATTGATAAGAAAGTTTCTGACTATTTGAATTGGCAAGAATCAGAGTAAGGCAAGAAAGCAGGGTTGCCTAAGATCAATGAATCCCACAAAGTAATGTTGTTTAATAAATGGGATGCATAGATCAAAAACGAAAAACAGGCAGCAGAAGAAGCAACGACAACAACAGGCAATGTCATTGACTGTGTCAATGAAAATCTGCATAGAGCCATCTTGATATCGGAAACCACTCCAGGATTTCTCCCAAAAGTGCAATAATTGCAAATAAGTTGGAGACAGAAAGCTGAAGAAAAGGAAAAGTTAATAAAAAAGTTAACTAAGTTAAAATGGGACACTTACTGGCAATATTTGGTGAAACCACATAGTCAGTGTATGACTCTGAAGTGCCTTACAAATTTCACGAAAAGATAGTGCCAACGCCTTCTGATTCTGTCTTCTCAGGACAATTAAAATCAGAAGTCGGCCAGCCGACACTCCTGAAGCTGATGCTGGATGCTTGCAACTTAAGAGAACATATGCATAGTTGATCTTTAGATACAATTTTAGTTTAATTTCATTTTATTTTTGCTTTAGATGAGGATGGTCATTTAAACCTCCTCTTATATTTTTGTAATAACTATTCTTAGTCTTTAGTTAGTAGTATTTAAACCCCTCTCATGCATTTAGAGAGGGGTCCAGAAATTTGTCAAAGGCAGTTCTTCAGAACATGCACTTCTACACCCTCTGAGGAGGTTTTGATAAATGAATGGAACAAGATTTATTTATATTTGTGTTTAATGTCTACTACTGAAATGCACTTCTGTACTCTTAGTAGATATTGAATTATGAGAAGATAAATCTATATTGCTGAAGCTCATGAGTAGGACTTATTATCAATGGTACTTTTATCTCTTAATGATTTCTGCTTATGCATTAAGTGATATGTTATTTTTAGTTGTTTATATATGAAAGCCTGAATGTTCAGTTATCATTTGGCACTTTTGTATGGTGGTAACTATTCTTTTTATGCTGAGTGTATGAATAACTTATTATGTGATATGCTTATCATAATTGTTTCGGCTAATTTCTTATACGAAACAATTTACTTTTAATGGATTCTTTTCTCGTAGCAATTGAATAATCTTTATTACTGATTTCTATTGGAAACTATTTTAGATCGCATAAGTGAATATTTAATCTTGGGATAGTTTTTCAAAATTAGATGTTATAGTTCATTAGAATAAAATTGCATGTGTTAGATTAGATTTAGATTAAAAGCATTCTTTCTGGAAACTTTTAGGAAGGAAAACATCATCCCTTAGCATCATCACGAACAAATTGGGAAACTGGTCCCATTATCCCTAGTCAGAGCCACTATCCCAAACGGAAAAGGAGTTGCTTTCAAGGTCTGGACCAGGTGGTTATCCCCCTTGTTGTAGACCCGATTTTCGGGGCTTCAACATATTTGGCACTAGAAGGAGGGCCTGAACTGTGAATGGCTAGTAAATCTAAATCCAAAACCCATTATGAGAGTAAATCTCCTCAACATCTCCATCACATTCTGGGTCTTTAAATCTTAAGCGAGAAGTTGAAAAAACAACAACCACTACCGCAAACCTGAAAATTTCAGATAAATCTACTATTGAACCCCTGAAGTTCAGTCTTTGATTCATAAACTTCAAGGATTTTCCATATCACCAAAGAAACCTAAATTATCTCAAGGTAGTGTGACTTCGCAATATAATCCTTCTCATCCTCTTACCAAATTACAGAGTGAAAAGCCTGGTATTGAACCAACTGAATTACCTCTGCCTAAAAGGAAAAGAGCAAGGAAGACACCTCAAGGGTCTGATAGTGAGACTCTTTCATCATCATCATCCATTCCATCTTCTCCATTGCAAAGTCAACCATCCACCATCCACTTCATATCGTTGTTCAACAGAGTACTAGAACTTCGACATCTTCGTCCCCACCACAAGGATCTTCATCTGTGCTTTCCTCTGTTAGTAGTTCAATGATGGCTCAAAACCCATGGAACAATCTAGGAGCAGTCTCAATGCCTGTGCCCTTGAGTCAATTACTGGCCCATCCTGAGAAAAGGCTGCCCAAGTTTAATCCTGAAGCAGGCATGCTAGCAGAAGAACACATAAATAACTTTATGTTATCAATAAATTTAAATGGAGTTACAAATGAAGATGTTGTTGTTAGACTTTTTCCATATACTTTACAAGGAGCAGCTGGGTCCTGGTATTTTTCATTACCATCAGGATCCATTACTAGTTGGGACATTTTCCAAGAGAAATTCTTGACAAAGTTTAGCGATGATAGGTCTATGGCAACATTGATCAATGATCTATCAAATCTTAAGACTAAATCAAGAGAACCTATCAAATATTTCAACTCACGTTTCAACAAAATCTTGAATAAAATCCCTACCACTTCCAAGCCTAACGAAGAAGTTCGAAGTGAATGGTACATATCTGCTTTACCATCAAATATAGCAATCTTTGTTGATAGGGCTGCCAAGCCAACATTGGCCGAAAACATGAAGGAAGCGATAGTGGTAGAAAAGTGTATCTTAGCTTTAGAAAAGAAAAATGCTATTGATGAAAGAAAATCTAAGAAGGTTTCTTTTAGAGATGATCCTAAGAAAAAACAATTAAAGGACCCATTTGATTTGGAAGGATTACATAAAGTTTTAAAAACCATGTCTAACGAAATGGTTGACATTAAAAGACAAGTAGCAGAGACTTCTTCTAAGAAACCCTACAAGCCTTATAGAAAAAACCCTTCAACCGATTCAAAGCCTCCCAATGCTATAACAAATGCAGAATCTGAAGGAGAAGAAGAAGAAGTTTCCAATGAAGAACCTATTGATGAAGATGAGGTTGTAGAGCTACAAGGAATGTGGGACTTCATTCTTCCAGACGAAGAGGATCAAGAGGCATAACCAGTCAGTACCAGAAGTAGAAATCAACTCGATCCTCCACAACCTAATTCTAAACAGAAGAAAGCAAGTTTAGTTTCCAAGGATAAAGTCGCAGGTAAGAAATCATCACCAAAAGCGACTCAAACAAGCCTAGTCCAATCCGATTCATAAACTCCATCTAAAACACTGATTGTTTCTGATGAAATGGAGTATAATATTGTTGAAGACATAAAGAATACTAGGGCCAACACTACTTTTCATGAACTGAGTAAATTAAAGCATCAACATAAACTACTTTTGAAAGAGCTGCATGCAGTACCCATTGCACCTCTTCCTACCACTGTAAACTCGCAAGCTTCTCATGAAATGGGAAGACCTCCAACTAGTATGGCAAATAGAATTGACCCAAATGATATTGCTTTAATTGGAGGTAGGTCAAAATCCCATACTCCTCCATTCCTCCTTACTTATGAAATTTTCAATAAAAATTTGCATGATTGTTTGGTAGATTCAGGTGCTTCATCTAATATTTTGCCTAAAACAATTTGTGCAAAGTTAAATGTCCAACCTCAAAAATCTGTAGTACACATAGTTCAGCTGGACCAGTCACAAGTTGAAGTAATTGGTGAACTAAATCAAGTGACCATAAGGCTCTCATCGAATCCAAAGGTATGTCAAGTCATTGATATTTTAGTTGTAGATATTCCTGAATTTTATGGTTTAATTCTTAGTAGGAATTGGTCCAAAAAGCTTCATTGATAATTTGTGACCGACTGGTGACATATGTGGCTCCCTTACAATGGTAAACCAAATTAGATAAAGGTTGAGTGAGAAAGACATCAAAAATACATAGTAACGGAACTGGAAGGAGAAAATGAACCTGTAGCATACAACAACAATATAATTGGGAATTATTATGTTGACTCTTTCTTAGGAAATTTTAATGCTCATACTTCGCCTTATTTAGAACATTTCGTGTTGTCTCAAGTAGAAAATTTTCTCAAACAAAGAATTCTAAATGCGTTAATTTTGTAGATAGTCCTGTAAATAACTCTTTGTTTTAGAAATGATTTTTTGACAATTCTAAGTCTAATGTTGGAGCAGGAGCAGGATGTGTATTAATTAGTCCAGAAGGGAATAAAACCATGCTAACCTGTAGACTCGAGTTTGATTGCACAAAACAACACTGTAGAATACGAAGCTTTAGTGCAAGGGCTGTACAAAGCAATCGGACTGGACATCAAGTATCTACAAGTCTTTGAGATTCTGAGATTGTTATTAAACAGGTACGAAATACTATACATTGTCTATCAGGTCATTTAAAGATTTATCAATCTTTAGTATAAGATCTGACTGAACATTTTATAGCATTCAATATTTCATCTATTCCCAGACTCCAAAATGCTAGTGCTGACCTCCTGGCTAATGTAGCTTCCAAGCTCATTCCCTCGGAAGATATAACCCAGACAGATTCTCAATTGAATTGATCTTTAGGCCCTTCATCCCTGATAATGTTACCAACTGGAGAATTTTTAGCGATGACCCTGATATTGTAAGTTTCCTGACTTTAGAAGGATCTTACAGTAATCAGATAATTGATGAGGACCAACAGGATAAGCAGTTACAACAAGAGAGCACTAATAATGCCATACCAAAATCTATAATCAAGTTGGAAGACCTATACGATTTAAAAGACAGATTCAAAAGGTCTACCAATTCAAAACTTTAGAGTTCAACTCTGAACTATGAATTAGTAAATCTAGGAATGGATATTAAGCGTAGAATATCAATTTAGGTCTTGGTCTAGCCCTAGAAGAAAAATTAGCCTTTGTTCGACTCCTGAAGAAGTATAAAAATGTCTTTGCCTGGAATTGTGATGACCTTAAGACTTATGGAACTTCAATCATTCAGCATACTATCCCGATGATAGCTGATGAAAAACCAGTCCAACAAAAGCTGAGGAAGATCCATCCTAATCTGGAAAGTCAGATTAATTCTGAGCTCAATAAATTGTTGAAAGCCAAAATTATTTTTCCTGTTCGACATTCTAGATGGGTTTCCAATTTGGTTCCAGTCAGAAAGAAAAATAGAGACATTCGAATTTTTATTGACTTTCGAAATCTTAACAAAGCCTGCCAAAAGGATAATTTTCCCTTGCCTCCGATGGAACAAATATTACAAGCAGTTGCGGGATCAAAATAGATGTCCTTTTTAGATGGTTTCTCTGGCTACAACCAAGTCTTAGTCCATCTGGATGAGCAACTAAAAACCACATTCAGAACCAAATGGGGTAAATACACATATCAAAAGATGCCTTTTGGGCTGATTAATGCTGGCACCACATTTCAAAGGGCCATGGATATTGCATTTAAGGGATTAGTAAACAAATCAGTGGTGATTTACTTGGATGACATAATGGTATATTCTAAAAAACGTAGTAATCACCTCAGAGATTTAAAGCAGATCTTTCAACGTTGTCAAAGGTATGGGATTTCACTTAATCCAAAAAAGTCCTTTTTTGCATTAAGTGAAGGAAAAATTCTTGGATTTATAGTGTCTAAATCTGGAATCCATATTGATCCAGATAGGATTAAGGAAATTTCTGAAATATCCTTACCACATAATAAGAAAGCAATGCAATCCTTCCTTGGTCAAATTAATTTTGTGAAAAGATTTGTCCCAGACTTCTCAAGAATTGTGTCACCATTACAAGCAATGATCAAGAAAAATTCACTCTTTAAATGGGGTCAGGTAGAATATGAAGCGTTCAATCTGATTAAGCAAGCGATTGTTAATGCCCCATCCCTAGCGACTCCAAATTTTTCCGATCCTTTCATTTTGTATACATTTTCCTCTGAGAAGTCATATGCTGCAATACTCACGCAAGCCAATCAAGACAAAGTGGAAGCCCCAATTGCTTTCTTAGGTTCAAATTTTCAAGGGGATGAATTAAATTATTCTGACATTGAGAAACAAGCTTATGCTATTTTCAAAGCAATCAAACACTTTAGACCCTTTCTTCTTAAGACCCATACAAAGATAATAGTGTCGTTTCCAGCAGTAAGAAATATCTTGGTACAAAAATATTTGGGTGAAAAGAGAGAAAATTGGGTCATTGCCCTACAAGAATACGATGCTGAGATCAAGCCAACAAATATTGTAAAAGGTCAAGGCTTTTGCAGAATGTTGGCTGGAGCATCGCTTATATCATAAATACCATCTCCCAATCAAGAGGTACAAATGTATGAGGTAAGCCTAAATGATATTGAATTGAGATATGTTGATATCATGTTTTATTTAAAAAATGGATATGCTCCTTCAAATTTGAATCATACAAAGAAAAGAGCCCTAAGATTGAAAGCTAAGCAATACCAACTTGTAAATGATGTACTTTTAGGATGAATTATGATTATGTTCTTCTTCGATGTCTTGAGAAATCTGAAGATGAAAAAGTGTTGCAGGAACTCCATGGACCAACAGGTGGACATTACGCAGGAGATGCAGCAGCACACAAAATTTTGTGCGCAGGATACTATTGACCTACTTTATTTAAATATGCACATAGCTATGTAAGGAAATGTCAAGGTTGTCAAACTGCTGCTAGAAGACAGAAGAAACCATCATTTCCATTACAACCAGTTAACATCGACCAACCATTTGAGCAATGGGGATTAGATATAATAGGTGAGATCGTTCCTCACTCTTCTAAACAACATAGGTACATCCTTATAGCTATAGATTATTTTACTAAATGGGTAGAAGCAGTTCCTCTCAAGACATCTAATGCTGAACATATCATCGATTTCGTAGATCAATTCATAATTACCAGGTTTGACTTACCTTATGCTTTAATGTTTGATAATGCATCATATTTTTTTGGCAATGCTAGGACTAAATTTGCACTTAAAAGAGGTTTTAAACTTAAGTATTCTGCCAATTATTACCCACAAGGGAACAGGTTGGCTGAATCAACAAATAAAAACCTAATAAAAATCATTAAGTGAACTATTGATCAAAATCATAGAAATTGGCACAAATCTTTGATGTATGCTCTTTGGGCAAATCGAATAACTCAAAAGGCTTCCATTGGCACTTCTCCCTTTAATTTAGTTTATGGGAAAGAAGTAGTTCTCCCAACTCATCTAGCAATTCCTTCTTTGGCCTTATTTTAATTTATTAAAGAAACACCTTCTTCATCTTTGCAACTAAGACAATTGTAGATCCTTAAGCTAGAAGAGCAATGAGAACAAGCTAAAATTACCCATGCACATCATCAAGCATTAGTAAAGGCTTCTTTCGATTCAAACATGGTATCTAGGAAGGATTTTCAAATTGGAGATTTAGTATTGAAATGGGATAAGGCTCACGAAGAAAAAGGCAAAGATTCTAAATTCCAATGAATGTGGCTTGGACCATTCCAAATTGTTGAAATCATAGTTCCATCGAATTTCATGTTGCAATATTTAGCAGGGAAAAGAGAATCTTTACCTGTTAATGGGCAGATCCTTAAAAAATACTTTCCATAGAAGATGACCTCTTTTATTTTTGTAAATTATTATTTATAGTTTTATTTTGATAATAAAATAGGTTGTAAATGGTTACTTTTGGATTTCACGAAAAAGATTAGTGTCTCTTGTAAATTTTGTCTTTTCTCTTGTATAAATGGAACTGATTTGGAAAATTAATCATTATTATTGAAAAATATAGTCAAGTGCTACAAGCCTGAAAATTTTACTAGTTTCAACCTTACAAATTTTGATTAAAAACAACCTTTAGTGGGAATTTGTTTTATATCAGTCATAAAAAGCATCAATAACAAAACGAAGGTTCTCTGTAGAAAATCTGTCTTCAAAAAACTCTATAATTGTCATCCAGAGCTATTCTTAAGGAACCAATGACTTCCTCCCCACTTAGGGAATTACAAGTTTCAAAGAGTAATCCACCTATGCACTATGAACTTAAAGAATAAGAGGTCTCATCAAGAGCTAGCTTATCATGATCATAAATATTATAACTAGCTGACATTGCCAAGCTGTATACCAAAACAAGGCAATGACTCAATATTGTTGCAATGAAAAGACAAGGGGTCTCATCATGACCAGCTTGTTTTGTAAATCTATAAATCAAGTGAATGGAACTGTCAAAATTTGGCCACCAAACCAAGACATTGTTCCTTAAGAATTAAAGAAAACGAAAGAAATAAGTGTGAATGTGGATTTATCTTTGAAAATTGTATACTTCTTGAAGTAGGATACTGGATCATTGCTGGGTAACAGGTAACCCTGTCAAGGCTATAAACGCCTGCTGGCAGCAAAGGCTCTACCTACGACAAATGAGCATACTTAAAACTGATCTACAAAGATGTCTTTGTTTTTATCCTTATAAACCAAGTAGTGACTGATGTAAATGCAATGACTAGCTTTGGGAAGAAAATAATTAGAATTAGCAAGGAAGGAACAAACTATTGTTAACGCAAAGAGCATTATGCAATTTATATTTCTGTAATAAAGTTTGATTTTCCAGAAAACTTTTCTGTTTTGGAAGTCTTAGAAAATTCAAAAGATAATCAGAGATAACTGGTTCTTTCTAGTGAATCGCCAATTGTTGTGGCCAACAACAACCCCCCTTTTATTTAGTATTAGTAATAACACTAAATAAATGGGGACCCTTCTAAAAAAATAAAAAACTAGCACTTAGAATTCCATTTTAATAAAACACACTATCATAAACTCAGGAAAAACATCTGCAAACGCAAAGTCTTAAGTATTATGAAGAGTCTCAAATAAAATCGTTCTCTTAATAATGAACATCGCATCACAAAAGGGTAATGAAGGGCATCATATAGAAAGAAACTTTCGAAATTGCGAAAACGCGATGATGCAAGATCGCGAGCCACACAGATTCATCGCATATCACAGATTCCATATATCATAGCGCCACCTCAGATAAAACGTCCCGATATTGCGAAATGCGATAAAACATCTCGCAAGTCGCATCTCCAAGTCACATAATGAAGCAAAAGATTGTTAACCGAAAAAGGATTAGCAATATTGCGATCTGCGATATTGCGAAGCAAATCACAAAATCACTTTATCACAGATCAAAAGGGCTCACCGTTCGATGAAATATTTCTCCTCATCCGATATTGAGTTATGGGCATTAATGTCAACTTAGTGGTTTATTGATGGTTATTGATGAGAAATGATTTAGATCTGAGCGAAAGGGTTATTTCATGTAAGATGATATATTTGATGTGATTTTGAAATTAAAAGCTTTCCCGTCACCTTATTACTTACCATCATTCATTATCTTTCTTATTGTGTCTTAGTTCTCTACTTGTGAACTTACATGAGTGGTACATAGAACAATACACAGAGCAGTGTGAAGAACGTGATGGGGAAGAAAGGAAAGGCTTCGGTATCTGAAAAAACAGAGATGAATCCATTATTCATAGACACCACCTATACTAGACAAGCAGGGATATCTACTTGGGAAGGCATGTATAGTCTGCTGGAGGAAGAAAACCTGAGAGTCATGGAAGTTATAGCTACGGCAGATAGACGCGGGTCATCCGAAGCATCACTTACAGAGCTTGCATGCTCATTCCTGCACCGTATCGCAGTAAGGCCAAAAATACTTCCCTATACAAACATGGTCAAATGGGTGATAGACAATGCTGATATAACGGACAGGAAATTCAGGACACGGAACCCGGAGGTTATAGGATCATTCACTCCACAGAATTTAAGACGCATGTATCATTTGCCTGAGTTACAAGCTAGCTATAACAAGCAGTTCGTGGAGAAATTCGCCAAGGAGAACGAAGATTTGGTGGAATGCACCAAAAGCTGGTCAGCAAAGGAAGAGCTGTTAAAAAGGAAAAATATGGTATGTACAACACTCGTTCCCTCTCTTCCCCATATTTTTTGCTGCTGCAATGTTATGTAGGCTATTCGGAAAACCTGATATCAATAAGTTTTCATCCAAGTGGCTACCCTACTGGATGCGACCACCAATGCCACTATAATGGACTGGGCCCAAATATTGTCTGATAACTTAGCCTCTGCTATTTGGAATTATTGGTCTAAAATAACTCCTCAGAGGATTTATCCTCCTTTCTAGCTGCCTATGTCATGGATGCTATTTGTTTTGTTTCTAAATTTCCTCTCATGGGTGGAAATGGACAGTACAAAATCCTCTACCCATTCAAGTCTACCATAAAGAACCATGGGATTCTAATTTCACCCCACATTTTTATAAAATCTACCATGGAGTTATGCTACCCATTCATAAGATCTTGTATAATACAGATGCCCCAAGATTTTCTCCTGAAGCCGAAATTGATATTCTCCCTATGGGAAGATGGTTCGAGAAGATTTTTTCACTTATATCAGAGTATTCAGAAGCATTTCCTCTCCTCATGTACTTCCCTTGTATGTTCTTGACAAGTTGATGGCCCGGGAAATACCTACCAAACCTGCGGGGTTGGAGGAATGAGCAGAGAACTAAGGACAAGAAAAAGGCTATCTGGCTGCAATTCCTTGTGGCCTGTGTGGCTTTTGCATTGTTCAATCTAGGTCATGCTTTCAAGGAAGTAGACAACATGTTGAGTCGACGATTGCTTAAGTTCCTAGGGAGACAATTTGATCCCTTTGATGTGATAAATAATTTTACTATGGCAGTTAAAATAAAGGTGTTCACTAAGGAAGATGATCTCTTCGATGACATTTTCCAGCAGAAGAGCACACTTAGAGACATCTTACACCTGGCCCAAATCCAGTTTGGCCCAGCAAAATTCCAAGAGTTTAAACTCTACAGAGAACGAAGATTGGCAAATCTCCCCTTGGATAAATTGCACGTAGAACCAATGAGGGAACCCACTCCTAGCATCAGTGTAAGTGGAAGCTCGGGGCCAGACAAGTCTAAATCAAAGTCTGGAAGAGAATCACCAGAAAGGTCTAGATGCTCAAATGGCAATCACGCAATAAGAGTGAAGAATCAGTCAGGGATACTGCCCAATCCAAGGAAAATCCCGAGCAACAAGTGTTGTCACCAACATAGGTGGAAATTCCTGCTCCTCTCATCCAACCAACAAAGCCATTAAGAAAGGAGTTGGAGAAAGAATGGGAAAAATTTAATCAATTGATCAACACGGAGGAGAAAAACATGGAGACACCAAGGAATCCAGCACAGATAATGACAGAAATGGTGATTGAAATAGTTTTCAATGCTCCAGAAATTGAGCACATTCCCATAGCTCTGTCATCTGAAATCATGCTAAAGATAGAGGAAATCCCTCCTCTAGATGTGTTTTACAGTCCGAAGCACAAAGCCATGGTTAGGAGACAGAGAAAGAAGTGAAAAATAGATAGCATGTTCTCACCTAAAGCAGAGCCGCTGGATGTCCTTTAGCAAGACCCTTCCACTGATTCGACAGAAAACCTGAATAGATTATCCCAAATTGCAGGAGCTTATGCTTATGCTACTATTGACAAAGCATTTGAAGTTCACTATTGCTTAAAGATAAAGAGGATAAAATCCTATTTTTGCAGCAACAGTTACAGCAGGCCAGCGTTAGCTAGGAAGTAGAAGAAAAACTAGTAAAATTACAACAAGGACTTCCAACAAATGCAGTTGGGTTATCAAAGTAGTCTGGCATAAAAAGAACAACAGTTATAGGCCACGTTAGAAATGCACAAAGATGATCCTAAAGTCACAGAATTTATCACAGAAGCCCTTGCCTTAAATGATCAACTCTTGCAACAGCAGGAAACGCTTTGCCAAAGAATATTGCAATGGAACTCTCACTGCAAGATGAGTGAAAAAATCACAAGTCAAGTCGTAGATTTGCAACTTGATTATGATTTAATTGATAAGAAAGTTTCTGACTATTTGAATTGGCAGGAATCAGTGGAAGGCAAGAAAGCAGGGTTGCCCAAGATCAATGAATCCCACAAAGAAATGTTGTTTAATAAATGGGATGCACAGATCAAAAAATTAGTACAGGCAGCGGAAGAAGCAGCGACAACAACAAGCAATGTCATTGACTATGTAAATGAAAATCAGCACAAAGCCAACCTGATATCGGAAACCTCTCCAGGATTTCTCCCAAAATCACAACAATTACAAACAAGTTGGACTCAGACAGAAAGTTTAGAAAAGGCAGAGTCATTCAAAAAGTTAACTAAGTGAAAATGGGACACTTACTGGCAATATTTGGTGAAACCACACAATCAGTGTATGAATTTGAAGTGCCTTACAAATTCCGCCGAAATGATAGCGCCAACACTTGCTGATCTTCGCAGGACAATTAAAATCAAAAGTTGGCGAACCGACACTCCTGAAGCCAATGCTGGATGCTTGCGACTTAAGAGAACAGATGCATAATTGATATTTAGATACAGTTTTAGTTTAATTTCATTTTATTTTTTCTTTAGATGAGGATGGTCATTTAAAACTCCTCCTATATTTTTGTAATAACTATTTTTAGTCTTTAGTTAGTAGTATTTAAACCCCTCTCATGCATTTAGAGAGGGGTCCAGAAATTTGTCAAAAACAGTTCTTCAGAACATGCACTTCTGCACCCTCTGAGGAGGTTTTGATAAATGAATGGAACGAGATTTATTTATATCTGTGTTTAATGTCTGCTACTGAAATGCACTTCTGTACTCTTAGTAGATATTGAATTATGAGAAGATAAATCTATATTGTTGAAGCTCATGAGTAGGACTTATTATCAATGGTACTTTTATCTCTTAATGATTTCTTCTTATGCGTTAAGTGATATGTTATTTCCAGTTGTTTATATGTGAAAGCCTGAATGTTCAGTTATCATTTCGCACTTTTGTACGGTGGTAACTATTCTTTTTAAGCTAAGTGTATGAATACCTTATTATGTGATATGCTTATCATAATTGTTTCGGCTAATTTATTATATGAAACAATTTACTTTTAATGGATTCTTTTCTCGTAGCAATTGAATAATATTTATTACTGATTGTTGTTGGAAACTATTTTAGATCGCATAAGAGAAGATTTAATCCAGAGATAGTTTTTTAGAATTAGATGTTTCCGTTCATTAGAATAAAATTGCATGTATTAGATTAGATTTAGATTAAAAGCATTCTTTTTAGAAACTTTTAGGAAGGAAAACATCATCCCTTAGCATCATCACAAACAAATTGGGAAACTAGTCCCATTATCCCCAGTCGGGGCCACTATCCCAAACGGAAAAGGATCTACTTTCAAGGTCTGGACTAGGTGGTTATCCCCCTTGTTGTAGACTTGATTTTCGAGGCTTCAACACAAAGCTACAAGAAAAGAATGACACCATGAAGACAAAGAAGGACATGAGAAAATGGGGTGAGTTCCATAAGAGCTCCACTCACAACACAAGTGAGTGTCGAGCCAAACAGTCACTGGTGGCTGAGCTAAAGGCTTATGAATTAGACCCATGTTCCGACTCTAAGTTAGAACTCGACAAGGGGAATGAAAAAGGGAAGCAGATCATTGATGCAGAGCCTAGTGCCACCGTGGCCAACATCAAGATCCAGAAGAATGAGCTTGAAGATCTAGAGGAGGGGGAACACATCTTCCACTCACATATGTGGGTGAAAGGTTCTCCATTATAGTCCATTGTCAACAACGGGAGCCAAAATAACCTCATTTCAGCTGAGTTCCTGAAGCGGTTGGGCCTACTGATGAAAAGACAATCTAAACCCGTACACCATCGAGTGGCTTCACCAAGGATGAGATATCTACGTCAGCCAACAATGCCGCCTTCCCTACAATATCAAGCCCTTCATGGATGAGGTATTGTGTGATGTTTCTCCTCTTGAAGTTTGTGATGTATTATTAGGACAACCATACTTGTGGAAGTGCCATGCTGTATATGAGTCTAACCTCGCTCTTTGATTATTAATTTGGGCAATAAGTTGTACATGATACCAGAGGTAGCCCAACTTACTGCCATATCTTTGATCACTGCAAATCAATGCAATAAGATCATTTCATAGACCAGGAAATTTCTTTTCCTTATGATTCGCCCTGAGGGAAAGAAGACAAGTGTGGCCACGACTTCCAGATAGGGCTCCTTCAAACAACAAAAACAAATGGACAAGGTCATGGAGGAGTACAGGGAAATTTTCACCTCAACTACATGGGTACCTCTGCACTGTTAGGTCAAGCACTCCATGTATCTAACCCTGGGAGCACCACTACCCAATGGACCGATCTATCGATGCTTTTTTCTAGAGAATGGTGAGATCGAGAGTCAGATTCAAGAGTTGTTGCAGAATGGGCACATCGGGCCAAGCTCATCACCTTGTTGGAACCCGATTGTATTGGTTTAGAAGAAGGACGAGACCTGAAGACTCTGTATTGACTATCAGGTGCTGAACAAGATCACTGTCCAGAATAGGTACCCAATCCCATGGATTGATGATCTTCTGGAATAGCTCAAGGGGGCTAAATATTTCAGCAAGATTGACTGGAAGTATGGTTATCACTAGGTGCCTATCGAACCCTCCGATGTGTGGAAGACTGCCTTCAAATCAAGGAGGGCCTTTTCAAATGGTTGGTCATGCCTTTCGGGTTGACGAATGCCTCCATAACCTTCATGAGATTTATGAACAACATATTGTGACCCTTCACCAATGAATTCATGTTGGTGTATTTAGATGACATCTTGATATTCATCCAGAGTTGGGAAGAGCACCTACGCCATATTCAAAAGTTCCTTCAAACCCTGCAACAACACAAGTTGTGTGCCAATTTATAGAAATGTACTTTTGGCATGACCCAGGTTCAATATCTGGGGTACAACATTTATGAGTAGGGTGTGCATGTGGATGCAGCCAAGATACAATTCATTCGGGATTGGCCAGCCCTAACCTCTCTAACAGAGCTCCGCAACTTTCTAGGTCTTGCAAATTTCTACCACAGGTTCATATTGGGGTTCTCTCATATCACTTGGAATTTAAGTCAAGTCACCAAGGGCGAAGTGAAAGAAAAGTTTTTTGGGTCTAAAACCCGAAAAAAGGAATTTTCCAATTTGAAGCATCGCCTTTGCTATACACCAGTTCTCACATTACTAGACCTAAAACAACCATTTGAGATTGAGACAGAAACTTTCGACTATGCTATTCGTGCAATTCTTACTCAGCGAGGGTATCTAGTGGTTTACCATAGTGAGACACTTTCAGGCACAGTCTGAAAGTATGCCACTTATGAAAAATAAATTTATTCCATTGTGCAAGCTTATTGTAAATGGAAGCATTACATTATGGGGAAGGAAATGATCATCCACATAGACCACCGACCCTTGCAGCTCATACAAACACAAGGGATGTTGCAGAATGATCACCATAAAAAATGGTCCACTTACCTACAACAATTCCATTTGAACATTAAGTACAAGAAGGGCAACACCAATAATGTTGCAGACTACCTCAGTTGACCACTAGTCATGGTTCTGATCACTATGCTTAACTCTTGTGGGCATGAGACTTCGGGGTGGCCGCATCTTTACAAGAGCGATCCAGAATTCGATGGCACATACTAGATACTCCTCGAAGATAAGAAAGGTCAAATTTTTCACCTCCAGGATGCGCTTTTATGCCACCTGGGACACATATGTGTTCCTTTAAGCGAGAATGACAAGATGATTTGGGAGGGGCACTATAGCTGGGTCGCTGGACATTTAAGAGTAGAGAAAACAGTGGTAGTATTGCAAAAGTATTTTTATTGGCCAAACCTTCGTCAGGATGTTGGGAGGTACATTAAATCTTGCACTGCCCGTGCCATTACCAAACCAACCATCAAGAAGTAAGGCCTATACACTCCTTTGCCTACTCCTAGTCAACCTTGGGAATCCATCTCCATGGATT
This sequence comes from Pinus tabuliformis, assembly GCA_031772625.1. Taxonomy (NCBI): domain Eukaryota; kingdom Viridiplantae; phylum Streptophyta; class Pinopsida; order Pinales; family Pinaceae; genus Pinus; species Pinus tabuliformis. The sequence continues at coordinate 225,368,257 of CM062809.1, forward strand.
ACATGTCGGGCCTTCCTTCTACTAAGCACGAGAATGACTAAATGTTCATGGTCGTCGACATATTCTCTAAGATGGCCATTATGTTGGCCTGCAAGAAGAGTATCACAATAGAGGCCACTACTAATCTCTTCTTTGAGAGAGGGTGGGTACACTTCGGGATCCCACAGCCCATTTTTTCTGATCAAGACAATGGATTCCTAAGTGCATTTTGGTCAAATCTCTGGTCGATGCTGGATACCAAACTCACTAAGTCCATGAATTTCCATCCCCAAACTGATGTCCAAATAGAAGTCATCAACAGGATGATCTTACACATTCTGCGCATGTACAGCTCGAAGCATCCATGAACATGGGATGAAAGCCTCCCCTATGTCCAACACAACTACAAAAGATCTCTCCACAGCTCAATGATCCACAACCCCTTTCAAGTAGGGCTGAAATTTGAACCATTATATCCCATTGATGTGGTCATACCATTTGCAGCGACTCAGGAAGATTCAACTAATGTCCAATTCGAAGCCGCCATGGCTAATAGCACCATTGAAGCACATTCAACAGATCTACCAAAAGGTCCATGATATATTGGATAGAGCCAATTCTAAGTACAAGCAATGCCATGATCAACATCGAGTGTTGCACAAGTTCCAGGTGGGCGACCAAGTTTGGCTACATTTGTAGAAGAAGCACCTTGTTGGACCCCACCGCAAGCTCCACCTGCTCCGATATGGGCCATACACCATCACCAAATCTGGAGGGGACAATTCCTTCAAGCTTCACATTCCACCGTTCCTTGGTCTGCACACAATGTTCATTGTAGTCCATCTTCGGCCATACTTTCCACCATTGCTGGACACATCGGTCATTGCAGAACAACTCACACAAGTAGAGTTAAACCCAGACTACATGGAAAATGCCACAACTGATCAGATCATGGACACACAGATCAAGGATTCTCACCAACAGAAGATCCAACTATATCGGGTTTTCAAAGCTGGCCAACTCCTTCCCCAAGGCAAGTGGCTCACCAGGGACCAAGTTCAACAAAAGTTTCCCCATCTCATGGAGGAAATCAATGCAATGGGGACCATTGCTTCCTAGGGGGGAGGAATGATCCAAGTGGATATTGGTGGCCACCCGCCTATTCCACTTGGACCCCCAACATTTTCTCTTTCATTTTCGATTTCCTTAATTGTAGCACAATTTACCATTTTTCGCAGTTTTTCGAGTCTTGAGCTTCCAAAGCCGTTTTGATGCCCTAAATGATGTTTTTATGGAAAACAGAGAGACCAAAAAGTTCCAAATTAGCTTGGCTATTTTATTTTGGCCTCCTCCTTGAGATCTTTGAAACAGGTATTATGATAGACAAATAGAGATCGAATGCCAAAGCTACGACCCTAGGAAGTTGATGTACCAATTTACCCAAACAGGGCCCACAAGTTTGGCGCTTCATCTCCTGGGGTTAGATTTTTGGATGTTTAGATTTTTCCATTGTTTCTCAATAATAAATAGGCCTTCGAGCCTCATTGTAACACAGTTAAGAGGCATGTAGCCACCACATCTCCTCTCAGAGATAAGCTACCATCGCCCGAGCTAGTTTATTTCCATTATGTTTGTAAGCATATTTCAGTATTGTGGTATTAATGAAATGAGTGTTATTTCTATTGCATTTCTGTATTTATGGTTATACGTGTGATTTTTTGCATTCTTGTTTAAGTTTAGATCAGATAAAGAATTAGATTAGGAAATTAAAGAGGATATGTCAGATTAAGGTGCAAAGCTAATGGATAAAATTGCATATGATAAGATGATTCGATTGTCAAATAATTTTTATTCCAAAGGTTTGGTGCCATTAGAAAATATATTTGATGAGAATGATGTTCTCACTATTGCAACCATTAATCCTTAATTAGAAGATATTTAAGAGTGCAATATCGAGACAGAAGACAAACCAAGGCATACTAAAATTTCTAAGTTATTAACACAAGAATTCAAAGACAAGTATATAGGTTTATTTAAATAGTACATTGATATGTTTTCTTGGAAGTATGAAGATCTAAAAACCTATGATACTTCAATCATTCAACATAAAATTCATTTGAAGCCTATTGTGAAGCCTTTTAGGCAGAATTTGAGGAAGGTAAATCCTATCTTATTTCCTATTATGGAGGAAGCTTTTTTTTTTTGGATGCAAAAATCATAGTTCCATTGAGATATTTAGACTGGATTTCTAATTTAGTTTCTGTAAGAAATAATAATGGAGAAATCCGATTGTGTAAATTTCAAGAACTTGAACAGAGCATCACTTGAAGTCAACTATCCTTTAAAAAGATGGATTTTCTTCTTCAAAAGGTGACTAGGGAAAACGTGAATTTAATTCTAGATGGATTTTTTGGATAAAATCAAATTGCGGTGTAGAAGTAATATCAAAGTAAAACAACAATTACTACACCTTGGGGCACATTCATGTATGCCAGCTTTGAAAACCTGATATAGTTGGATCTTCTGTTGGTGATAATCCTTGATCCGTGTGTCCACGATCTGATCAGTTGTGGCCTTTTCCATGTAGTATGGATTTAGCTCTATTTGTGTGAGTTGTTCTGCAATGATGGATGTGTCCAGCAATGGTGGAAAGCATGGCCAAAGACGGTCTACATTGAACACTGTGTGCAGACCAAGGAACAGTGGAATGCAAATCTTGAAGGCATTGTCCCCTACAACCTTGGTGATGGTGTATGGCCCATATTGGAGTGGCTGAAGCTTGCGGTGGGGTCCAACAAGGTGCTCCTTTTGCAAATGTAGCCAAACTTTGTCACCCACCTGGAACTTGTGTGGCACCTGATGTTGATCATGGCATTGCTTGTACTTAGAATTGGCTCTATCCAATATATCATGGACCTTCTGGCGGATCTGTTGAATGTGCTTCATGGTGCTATTAGCCATGTCGGCTTTGAACTGGACATGAGTTGAATTTGTCTGAGTAGCTGTAAATGGTATGACCACATCAATGGAACATAATGGTTGAAATCTCAACCCTATCTGAAAGGGGTTGTGGACAATTAAGCTGTGGAGAGCTCTGTTGTAGTTGTGTTGGACATAGGGGAGGTTTTCATCCCATGTGCGTGGATGCTTCGAGTTGTACATGTGCAGAATGTGTATGATCATCCTGTTGACGATTTCTATTTGGCCATCAGTTTGAGGATGGAAAGTCATGGACTTAGTGAGTTTGGTATCCAACATCGACGAAATATTTGACCAAAATGCACTCAGGAATCTGTTGTCCCGATCAGAAACAATGGGTCGTGGGATCACAAAGTGTACCCATCGTCGCTCAAAGAAGAGCTTAGTAGTGTCCTCTATTTGTTTTTGGCCTCCTCCTTGGGATCTTCGAAACAAGGTATTATGATAGCCAAACAAAGATCGAATGCCAAAGTTACGACCCTGGGAAGTTGATGTACCAATTTACCCAAACGAGGCCCACAATTTTGGTGCTTCATCTACTAGGGTTAGGTTTTTGGATGTTTATAGTTTTCCATTGTTTTTGAAAAATAAATAGGCCTTTGGGCCTCATTACAACACAGGTCAGAGGCATTTAGCCGCCACATCTCCTTTCAAAGATAAGCAACCATCGCCCGAGCTAGTTTATTTCCATTATGTTTGTAAGCATATTTCAGTATTGTGGTATTAATGAAATGAAGTGTTATTTCTACTACATTTCTGTATTTATGGTTATACGTGTGATTTTTTGCGTTCTTGTTTAAGTTTAGATCAGATAAAAAATTAGATTAGGAAATTAAAGAGGACATGTTAGATTAAGGTGCAAAGCTAATGGATAAAATTGCATATGATAAGATGATTCAATTGTCAAATAATTTTTATCCCAAAGGGATTGGTGCCATTAGAAAATATATTTGAGGAGAATGATGTTCTTGACTATTGCAACCATTAATCCTCAATCAGAAGATATTTAAGAGTGTAATATCGAGACAGAAGAAGAACCAAGGAATACTAAAATTTCTAAGTTATTAACACAAGAATTCAAAGACAAGTATATAGGTTTATTTAGATACTACATTGACATGTTTTCTTGGAAGTATGAAGATCTAAAAACGTATGATACTTCAATCATTTAACATAAAATTCATTTGAATCCTATTGTCAAGCCTTTTAGGGAGAAGTTGAGGAAGGTAAATCCTATCTTATTGCCTATTATGGAGGAAGTTTTCTTTTTGGATGCAAAAACCATAGTTCCATTGAGATATTTAGACTAGATTTCTAATTTAGTTTCTGTAAGAAAGAATAATGGAGAAATCCGATTGTGTAAATTTCAAGAACTTGAACAGAGCATCACTTGAAGTCAACTATCATTTAAAAAAGATGGTTTTTCTTCTTCAGAAGGTGACTGAGGAAAACGTGATTTTAATTCTAGATGGATTTTATGGATACAATCAAATTGCAATGCAGAAGTAATATCAAAGTAAAACAACAATTACTACACCTTGGGGCACATTCATGTTTGCTAGCTTTGAAAACCCGATATAGTTGGATCTTCTGCTGGTGAGAATCCTTGATTTGTGTGTCCATGATCTAATCAGTTGTGGCCTTTTCCATGTAGTCTGGATTTAGCTCTGTTGGTGTGAGTTGTTCTGCAATGACGGTTGTGTCTAGCAATGGTGGAAAGTATGGCTGAAGACGGTCTACATTGAACACTGCGTGCAGACCAAGGAACGATGGAATGTGAAGCTTTAAGGCATTTTCCCCTACAACCTTGGTGATGGTGCATGGCCCATATCAGAGTGGGTGAAGCTTGCGGTGGGGTCCAGCAAGGTTCTCCTTCTGCAAATGTAGCCAAACTTTGTCACCCACCTGGAACTTGTGCGGCACCCAATGTTGATCATGGCATTGCTTGTACTTAGAATTGGCTCTATCCAATATATCATGGACCTTCTAGCGGATCTATTGAATGTGCTCAATGGTGATATTAGCCATGTCGGCTTCGAATTAGACATGACTTGAATCTGTCTGAGTAGCTGCAAATGGTATGACCACATCAATGGGACATAATGGTTGAAATCTCAACCCTACTTGAAAGGGGTTGTGGACCATTGAGTTGTGGAGAGCTCTGTTGTAGTTGTGTTAGACATAGGGAAGGCTTTCATCCCATGTGTGTGGATGCTTCAAGTTGTACATGTGCAGAACATGTATGATCATCCTATTGACGACTTATATTTGGCCATTTGTTTGGGAATGGAAAATCATGGATTTAGTGAGTTTGGTATCCAACATCGACCAAATATTTGACAAAAATTCACCTAGGAATCTATTGTCCCGTTCAGAAACAATGGGTTGGGGGATCACGAAGTGTACCTGCCCTCGATCAAAGAAGATCCTAGTAGTGGCCTCTATTTTTTTTGGCCTCCTCCTTGAGATTTTCGAAACAAGGTAAATTATGATAGCCACACAGAGATCGAATGCCAAAGTTATGACCCCGGGAAGTTGATGTACCAATTTACCCAAACGGGGCCCACAATTTTGGCGCTTCATCTCCTAGTGTTAGGTTTTTGGATGTTTAGAGTTTTCCATTGTTTCTCAATAGTAAATAGGCATTTGAGCCTCATTGTAACACAGTTCAGAGGCATGTAGCCACAACATATCCTCTCAGAGATAAGATACCATTGATCGAGCTATTTTATTTCCATTATGTTTGTAAGCATATTTCAGTATTGTGGTATTAATGAAATGAAGTGTTATTTCTACTGCATTTCTGTATTTATGGTTATACGTGTGATTTTTTGCGTTCTTGTTTAAGTTTAGATCAGCTAAAAAATTTGATTAGGAAATTAAATAGGATATGTTAGATTAAGATGCAAAGCTAATGGATAAAATTGAATATGATAAGATGATTCAATTGTCAAATAATTTTTATTCCAAAGGGATTGGTGCCATTAGAAAATATATTTGATGAGAATGATGTTCTCACTATTGCAACCATTAATCCTCAATCAGAATATATTTAAGAGTGCAATATCGATAGAAGAAAGAAACCAAGGAATACTAAAATTTCTAAGTTATTAACACAAGAATTCAAAGACAAGCATATAGGTTTATTTAAATAGTACATTGACATGTTATGTTTTCTTGGAAGTATGAAGATCTAAAAACCTATGATACTTCAATCATTCAACATAAAATTCATTTGAAGCCTATTGTCAAGCCTTTTAGGTAGAAGTTGAGGAAGGTAAATCCTATCTTGTTGCCTATTATGGAGGAAGTTTTTTTTTTGGATGCAAAATTCATAGTTCCATTGAGATATTTAGACTGGATTTCTAATTTAGTTTTTGTAAGAAAGAATAATGGAGAAATCCGATTGTGTAAATTTCAAGAACTTGAACAGAGAATCACTTGAAGTCAACTATCCTTTAAAACAGATGGATTTTCTTCTTCAGAAGGTGATTGGGGAAAACATGATTTTAATTCTAGATGTATTTTCTGGATACAATCAAATTGTAGTGCAAAAGTAATATCAAAGTAAAACAACAATTACTACACCTTGGGGCACATTCATGTATGCCAAAATGCCTTTTGGATTAATGAATAATGGAGCAACCTTTCAGAGAGTAACGAATTTGGAATTTGTGGGTGAGAAGAGTAGGTTTATTTTTATTTACCTTGACGATCTTACAATTTAGACTCACAAGATTTGAGACATCTTAGATAATTTTTTTAGAAGTGCAGAACAATTGGGATTTCACACAATCCACAAAAAATAGTCTTTGCAATGAAGGAAGGTAAAATCCTTGAGCATATCGTTTCTAAATAAGGGGTTAAAATTTATCCCCAAAGAGTACCTACTATTCAAGTGTTAAGTATGCCTAGAAACAAAAATGAAATATAGTATTTCCTTGGTAAAATTAATTTTTGGAGGAGGTTTATTCTTAACTATGCAGAGATAGTAAATGATATCACAAATATGATCAATAAAGATCAAGAAGTAAGATGGAAAATGCAATCAAGATTATCCTTTTCTTATATTGAAAAAATGGTAGAAATTAATGTGTATATTTTAAATTTCTCATGAAATTTTCTAAATCACAAGCCTAGAAGCTACTCTAATTATTTGCGGAAGTAAATTCACGATCGAGAACAAATATCGTTAGCATGCATCAAGATTCAAACGTAGATAAATATTTATCTAGGTTAAAGAAACTGCTCAAAACCCCTTACTATATGTATTGTATTAATCAAAGAATCTGGATGAATACAATATGCTCTGCTCAAGCTTGAGCTCAACTTGCACCTGTATCTCTATCCTATGCCTGAATGACCGACCTTGGCCAATACTTAGCCAAATTTTTGAGCCTCCAAGAGCCTATTTCCTTAAGTTGTTTGATGAGGAATTAACCACGTATTAATTAGGGAAATTTCTCATTGAGAATTGCACAATTCCTTTAGGCCCTTCTTTGACTGCATGCACCACCTGCACAAATTAGCAAATTATACAACTGATAGTACACTACCCTTGAACACCACTATCATCTGGGCAACTCAAATTCTTTGCATGCAACAATTATTTCGGGCTGATTGATCATTTAACTAGATGATCACTTAGTGTGAAAAAAGTTACACACCCTTAACTTGACCTCCACTAGTTCTACTAACAGTGAGAACTAGTTAAACTGACAGTAACTCAAATTAACTGAAATAGAATACTACAAATTAGAAATCAATCATGTAGAAATGAACTCAAGTGTCTCCAACTAGAATTTACTGAGTTAACTCAGTGACAAGAGACATTTCACCTCAATTAAATACATCCAAGTATTTTTCTGAAATTGAAATTGAAATTTCTCCTAATTTAATAAAGGAAAAATTAAATTAGGAAATTTTTGCTTCATTTTCAACACTCCCTCTTAGCAATAAATGGATTATCAGATACCCCAATACTTCTTCTATGGAACTTGAATTTTCCTCTTGACAAGGCCTTTGTTAAAATATATGCATCTTGTTCCTCTTTCAGAATGTACTGTAACAACATAATCCATTGTTGCACACAATCTCATAGATGGTGATATCGAATGTCGATATGCTTGGGTTGACTATGAAATACTGAATTCTTAAAGAGTTTGATACAACTATTATTGTCACAGCAAATCACTGTAGGATCCATCTTCTAATCAAATAACCCAACAATAATCTTTCTCATCCAAATAGACTAACATGTTGCTTGAATTATAGCCATGTACTCTACTTCTGCTGAGTTGAGTGCTGCAGATCTCTACTGCCTACTGTACCAAGAAACTGTTGTTGACCCAACACTGAAAATTCTTCCTAAAGTGCTCTTCCTTTCTGATGGAATCCGTGCACAATCTGCATCTGTGAAGCCTTGCATCATCAATCCATCTGTAAGTTTGTACCAAAGACCAAATTGAGTAGTGCCTCTGAGGTATCTCAACACATGATTTGCTGCCTTCCAATACAATTTGGTTGGCTCAACCATGGATTGACTAAGCTGGTTAATTTCATAACACATGTGTGGTCGTGTGTTCACCAAATACATGAGTGAACCCATAATCTTCCTGTAAATGGAATGCCTGCTTCCTCACCTAAAGTGGCATCCTTTTTCCTCCAGTTACCTGCTAGAGGAGTGTCAATGGGTTTTCTACACTCCATGTGGAACTTCTTCAGTATCTCGTTAGCATACTTTCCCTGAGAGACAAAAATTTCCCCATCTCCTTGCCATACTTCCAAACCAAGGAAATAATTCATGAGTCCCATGCACTTCATCTCGAAATATCTTGCGAAGTCCTCCTTGCAATATCTGATCAGCTACTCATCACCAGTAAGGATCAAGTCATCAACATATAAAACAATAATCAATAATTTTCCTTTTACCAAAATTTGATAATGGTTTACATCTGCTTCACTTTTGGTGAAGCCCAAACTGGTGAGATAGCTATCAATCTCGGTATACCAAGCATGGGGTGCTTTCTTGAGTCCATACATTACTCTCTTGAGTTTGCACACATCTGACTCTTTTTCAAAGGTCTCAAACCATTTCTACAAAATATACACCTCCTCCTCAATAAATCCATTGAGGAATGTTGTCTTCATATCCATTTGGTGGATCTTCAACCCCATTTGCTGACAATGCTAGAATTGACCTGATGTATGAGTACTTTTCTACTGGATCAAAGGTCTCTACTCATAGTTAATTCCCTCCACCTAAGAGAACCCCTTGGCCACAAATATTGCCTTGTGTTTCTCTATGTTCGCATCTGCTACATGCTTTACCTTGTAAATCCATCTTGAACCAACCATTTATTTGTCTACTGGTCTCAGGACCACTTCCTAAACACTGTTTTAGACAATGGAATCATATTCCTCTAACATAACGTCAACCCATATTGGTTTCTCTACAACTTCCTTGAATGAGGATGGATTTGTCTCTACCAACTCACTCATCAGAGCCATGTTGCGAGTGTATCGATATGGTGACCTCCTCTACCTGTACTATGATGTGGGTGCTCCCACATTCTCTCTAGCATCCTGCAATAATATATCAATTTCCCTCGTCCGTTTCCTTCCTTCTCTAGATGTCTCTACTTGAGTGGATGTCTCCACTCTCTGCTCCTCCTCTTGTGGCTTCTCCCCAATGTCTTGAGGTTCTTCCTTTGGATCCAAAAGCTCATGATCAAGCTACAAATTAAGCTCCCTCTAAGGAGAACACCTCATCGCTTTCTCCTCATCAAACTTCACATATCATCTGACCACTATCATCCTGAGGGATGGAAAGTACACCTGATAGTTTTGAGGTGTATCTGTGTACCCCATAAATATGCCCAAGTCTGCTTTCGGCTCTAGATTTTTCCTTGCTTCCTTAGATACATGGCAGTAAACTGATGATCCAAAGATCCTGAAGTGTGACACATCTTATTTCTTCCTTGGAAAATCTTCTCTAGTTTACTCATGCCAAGAATCTTGTGAGGAATCCTATTATGCAAATAAATTTTTGTGTTGCATAGTTTAGCCCACAAGTGTAGAGGTAGGGTTTTTCATGCAACATCACTCGTTCTACTCCCACAATACTTCTGTTCTTCCTCTCATCCATCCCATTTCATTGTGGTTTATGAGGTGATGTCAAATCCCATTGAATTCCTTCCTTTGCATAGAAATTCTTAAACTCATTCAACACACACTCACCATCATTATCGCTCTTGAGAGGCTTCACTTTCCTACCAGTCTCTTTCTTGGCAAGTTCTTTAAGCTCACAAAAAATTTGGAGAACGTCTCGTATTTCTTTTCCATGAAGTAGATCCAACACTTATGTGAGAAATCATCTACAAATATAACATAACACCTATGCTTGGTAGTCGAGGTTGTCGAGAAAGGTCCACATACATCAGAGTGGATCCTTTCAAGGATTGAATGCGCCTTGTTGTCTCGATCATTGAGGGTGGCTTTTGTGTACTTACCCAATGTACACCCTTTACATGTATCCCACTTCTCTAGTGCTCCATTGGGGAGGCCTATAGAAATATGCTGCATGATCTTCAAAGTTCCATGATGAAAATGGCCAAGTCTTCTATGCCATAATTGACCAACATCTCAACTCTGCACCTTCTTTGCTTTTGTACTCAATGTTGCACAGTCTTCCACATCTAATTTGTATAGGTTCTTCACTCGAACCTCACTTTGCTTCACTTGTCCCGTGGCGATGTGCCTCAAGAAAGCATTCCCTTTGTTGAGTATCACATCGTAGTCACATTCTTCCAACACCGGGATGAAAACTAGATTCTTCTTCAAACCGGTACATACATCACATCCTTGATCCTGAGAGGGGAGCCAAAATCCTTCTTTCACCGAGCTAGATCCTAGGCATCAGCTGTTGGGTGTTTTGCTACATCTATTTTGATATATTCTAGAAGCTCATTATCATCCAATACTGCCTCCGTACAAATCTTCCATGCGACAAACTTTATGGTTCCTTCCAAATCATACTCGAGCCTGAGTCCATTGAAAGCCATCTTCTCATTTTGGGAGAAAACTAGTAACACTGATCTTCAAATTTGAACCTTCTCCAATGAAAAATTCGAAATCTCTTCTCTACTATGAATCTAGCTCTGATACCATGTAGAAATTTATGTGTATATTCTAAACTGCTTATGAAATTCTCTAAATCACAAGACTAAAAGCTACTCTATTGATCTACGGAAGTGAATTCGTGATCAAGAACATAAATCATTAACATGCATCAATATTCAACCCACATACACAAATATTTATCTAGGGGAGAGCAACTGCTCAAAACCCCTTATTATTTGTGTTGCATTAATTAAAGAATCTGGATAAATACAATATGCTCTTCTCAAGCTTGAGCTCAACCTACACCTGTATCTTCTATCCTCTACTTGGCTGACCGACCTTGGCTAATACTTATCCAAAATTTAGAGCCTACAATCTCCTATTTCCTTGGGTTGTTTGATGAGCAATTAGCCCGCTATTAATTAGGGAAATTTCTCATTGAGAATTGCGTAATTCCTTTAGGCCATTCTTGGACTGCATGCACCACCTGCACAACTTGGAAAATTCTACAACTAATAGTACACTGCCCTTGAAATCCAATCTCAACTAGGTAACTAGAATTCTCTGCATGCAACAATTATTTTGGGCTCATTGATCAATTAACTGGATGATCACTTAGTGTGAAAAAAGTTACACACCCTCAACTTAACCTCCACTAGTTCTATTGACCGATAACTAGTTAAACTAGAAATGACTCAAATTAACTGAAATAGATTGCTACAAATTAGAAATCAATCATGTAGAACTAAACTCAAGTGTCTCCAGCTCGAATTTACTGAGTTAACTGAGTGACAAGGGCCATGTCACCTCAATTAACTACCTCCAAGTATTCTACTGAAATTGAAATTGAAATTTCTCCTAATTTAATCAAGGCAAAATTAAATTAGGAGCTTCTTGCTGCATTTTCAACAGAAAGAACTCATGGAAGACTAGTTTTAGCTAGTCCTAATTATAGTAAGCCTTCCAAAATATTTTCATTTTCTTTATATTAAACATTGGTAGTAGTTTTCTTTTTATAGAAGAATGAAGAAAATTATGAGTAGGAAATAGATGAATTTGTTTTTCTTTTTTCTTTTTTTTCAGTGAGGTAATAAGAAATGTAGAGTTGAAATATGATATAATTGAAAAGAATGCATATGCTTTGGTACAATTTCTCAATTCTTTTTGAACTTATGTATTACATTTAAGAAATAGAATATGTACCAAAAAACGCAGTTAATCATTTTTAACTCAGGATGACAGTGATGGTAAAAGGGGAAAATGGATAGCAAAAATTCATGGATTTGACCTAGAGATCAAGCCAAATAAATTAGTAAAAGTTCAAGGGTTAACTAAAATCCTGGCAGAATCTAATTGCATAATTCTAGGCATTAACTCTGTGATATAGATTTCAAATTCAAACAAAGAGAAGAATACACAAGAACCTAATCTAGAGGAAAAAGAGAAGAATACACAAGAACCTAATCTGGAGGAAAAAGAGAAGAATATACAAGAAACTTCTCTCAAGTTAGAGATCAATGTTTGTGAGATAAGAATACACAAGAAACTTCTCTCAAGTTAGAGAGCAATGTTTGCGAGATTCCAGAGTGGATGTGAGTGTTGATGAAGACCAATCAGAGAAAGAATATTCTTGTTGTAATTTGCGTTTTCAATGTTTTCCATGTAAACATTAAGGGAGGGTATTGGAAGTAATGCTTCCATGTGTTGTCATGAGTTGTCATTGAGAGTTCTCAAGCATCAATTTAGAAGTTGTTGTTTCCTATGTACGAGTTGTAGTTATGAAATAGATGTGTGGGAGTAAGAGATTTATGTCCTATAACCCAAAAGTCTAAATACACCGCATTAAAAAACCAAAAACATCAATATGGCTTGATTTAATCCTTAATGAGTCTAAATACATCAAAGTAAAAAAACCAAAAACATCAATATGTCTTGATTTAATCCTTAATAAATGTTCAAAGTTGTTTTTTAAGCATTGCATTAATATAATCACAACATCAATACATTTTCGTTTGACACCCTGCATATATATTTGTGTTGCAATTTTTTATTAAATTATCATAAATTTTATTTTAGAATCCAGTTTAGATGCATATTAACCTTAAATCTTTGTAAGTGAATAACGCCAATATGTCTTGATTTGATCCTTAATGAATGTTCAAAGTTGTCTTTTAAACATTGCATTAAAATAATGACACATCAATATATTTTGACTTATCTATAAAACTAATGACCAAAATTGTTTTACAAAATCACTTAAATATATAAACATATCGTTTCAAGTAGATTTTAGTATTTTATCATATCTTTCATCATAATTTTGATAGTTACAACCATTATCAAGACTATCCAAATAGTTTTGTCACACCCTCCATATATAGTTGCTTTATAATTTTTAATTAAATTATTATAAATTATATTTTTATAATCTAATTTAAATCCATCTTAATCTTATAATCTTTATAAGTGAATAACATCAATATATCTAAATTTAATCCTTAATAAATATATATATATATATATATATATATTTTTAAATATTGAATATTGTGAATTACCTATAAACTAATATCAAAATTATTTTACAAAATCATTAAAATATATAGCCATACCGCTTGCTTCAAGTCCATTTTCCTATTTTATCTTTAACTTTTATCATAGATTTGAGAGTGACCACCATTCTCAAGACAATCCAAACAGTTTGATCACACTGACCATATATATTTGCTTTTTAATTTTCAATTGAATTATTATAAAATATATTTTTAGACTCTAATTTAAATATATTTTAACAATAAACTAATGATCAAAATGATTTTACAAAATCACTAAAATATATAATCAGATGGCGTGCTTCAGGTCCATTTTCCTATTTTATCATAACTTTTATCATAGTTTTGATAGTGACAGCCATTCCCAATACAATCCAAATAGTTTGATCACACTCTGCCATATATATTTGCTTTGTAATTTTCGATTAAATTATCGTAAAATATATTTTTAAAATCTAATTTAAATTTATTTTAACAATAAATTTTTATAAGTAATTTCTCTTATTTTTCCAAAAATATTTACACATTTAGAAATTTAACCAGAGTCCATTCCACATGAGAGCAAAACTTACTTGTCTTGAACCTAATTGCTAGTAATGTGATTGGTTCCACTTCTAATATGGTTGAGACAATGGAAGATACTACCATGGATGTTGTTCGTACGCCGCTCATGTTCAAAGATGAGGGCATTTTGGTGGCTCCTCATGGAAAGTGGGGAGAACACGAATTGGATTATCTTGTTTTCACTATTCAGGATGTTGCCTTGCATCCCAATCCAGAAAATGTCACTGATGTTAAGTACTTAAGCAAGGAGCAGAGGAAGTTCATAAGGAAAGCGAGAAAGGTGAAGATGAAATTGCACCAGGGAATGAATAAACATGGACCCTTTAGCAAGAAGGAAAAAATGAAATATATCGTTGTAAGCCTAGCTGAGACTTAGACCATCAGAGAAGTTAAAGTTTAGGTGGTCGTGATTAAGGAGAGGTGTTAGAACATTAATCACAACGTGCTAGCTAGTTAAATGTGAGTTGGTAGGAGTGAGTAAGACATCAATTCAAGTAGATGGAGATCATTATTGATTTTCCTACCTATATATCTATCTATAAATAATAATGATATTTAGTAATGAAATAATAAACTCTTGGTCAAATCTACTTGCTAAATTTAGTGTTTTTCTCTTCTTCCTCAATAGAGGCTCTTCTTCCTCGATAGAATCATTATTATCAAACTACATATAACAAGGATCATAATGAAATTGTTCTCTAAATCATCTCTGCAATGAGTTGTCAATAAAATTTTCACTTTAATGCATAAAGAGCCACGCTGTTAACTCCTGCAAGTAGTAATACCAAAGCTTTCGTTTGACATGCTAAGCAGTGCATGCATACTGCACTGCAATTCTTGGCATGTATATTTGTTCGCTGCAATTCTTGTTGCATTTAGAATGAGAGATCTAAAATTTGGATGCTCACGAAATGATAATTGTATATTTGAGTTGGCTCGGTTTCACAGGTATTGATTAGTTTGGTAGGTCGAACATATCTAGATAAGGCGACGTCCCTGGATTTGGTAAATATTCACACACCTCTGGAGTTTAAATTTTTGTCGGGAAAAAGTTAAGGGATAGTATTATAAACATGATCACAACAGTCTTGAGAAGTGTATTATTACTAATAACCTAAAATATGAAATGGAAAATAAAATAGATTTGTGTGATTTTTTAACATTAAAAAGTAAATTAATATTATTAAATTTGTAAAATCATTTATTAGTCTTTTGAAATTATTATTTTTATGTTAATAAAACCTCCAGCTAGTCTTAAATTTGTAAAAAGCATTTTATATTAAAACAAAAGGTTCACGATGCGAAAAGGTTGCATTTTATTGGTAGGCTTGCGATGCCAAAAGGTTCGATCTTTCAACTAAATCATTAATATTTTCGTTCAACCTATCATTCAAGTCAGAGCTACTAATGAGGCAGCCAAGTGGACTAAACAACGTGGCCATTGATGAAGCCACTAATTAAGGATCCAAGTCAAACAAAGTAGTCATTAATATTATGATTTACTATCATTCAAAGTCAAAACTACTAATTAGCACTTAATTTTCCGATTTATATATTCTTTTGATATTTGTTCAAAGCTACTAATTAGCACCTAATTGATTGATTTATAGTATATCATATTCTAAAATTTATATTCTTTTGATATTTGTTTTTACGTTTGGTTAGAAATTTATTTAAAATTGTAAAAATAGTGATTTTGAATTATTAAATTTATATAAACTATATATATTTTAAATTCGCAGTTTATTTATATATTAAAAATGTATTTCAAATATTATTAAAAATTATATAAAAAAATAATAACGAAATATATATAAAATATGAAATAATATATTATTATTATTATTATAATATTGTTTTTTACCATATTATGTGGGTGAAATTACAATAAATAGTATTATCACTTAATATAATGTGTATTTTATTGATAAAAATAGTTATAATATAATGAGAGTTGTATTTTGAAGATATTTTTTACATTGTATATATTATTAAGTTAAAGGTGTAAGAAAATAATGGTGTATAGATAATATATAAAGGAATATAGTTATTAATTTTAATAAGAATATTTTTATATCAGGGTATATTTAGTGGTTATTTTTGTTTTTAATTTGAAAAGTCGTGTTATTAGTAATATATTTTTTTTGTTGAGGATAAACTACCACATTTTGCAATTATGGTCTTAAGATCTTCTTAGTGTTGGCAAAAATATTTCCTTGATTGGGTGATTAAAGTATTGATAAACTAGGAGATAGTCACTCATGCAAACTCCTCGCAATGGGAGGACATGTGCCACTTTGTACACTTAAACTCAAGGTCATCTCATTATGGTAATTACTCCCCTTTTGATGGGCCTTTGGATATCGTTGTATCTGTTGGCTTGATGGTTGGGGGCATGTTGGGCACGGGATCCCCCAAGGGAAGTTAGAAAGCCTAGATTTTGGCCAAAAAGTGTAAATCTGATGTAAAGACTCCCCATTTTGTGGGCACAGAACGCGAAGTTGTAAATGAGTCATAGGGTTGTCCACCCACAATTTTGTAATGTAATGTTGGCTTTAGAGATTTAACCATGGTCCGTGGACCATGGGATTGTATAAATAGAGTGAGGCTCTAAGTTGTAAATCAGTCAATAGAAGAGTTAGAATCATGATGGAATAGAAGGATAGCGGAAGATCGAAATGTAGAGTCAAGTCTTTGGGTCGTAGAGTAGGAGAAGGCTCTGCAGCTGAGTGCGCAGAGGCCTAGTAGTCTACAGCTGAGTGCGTATGGTAGGTTGAGTCTATAATTGTTTAAGAATTAATAAAGAGAAGTTTTATACCATTCCTGTGTATTCATTTATTGTTTTCTGCATTGAATGTATTGGGTATAAATTACATTTCTGCTATTTATATGATCTGCAAACATATATGATTGTGTTGATTAAGTAAATGTGAGATAAAGTATATGTTTACGCAAAGTTAACTAACATCTGTAAGAAGATAAGTAAGATACGCAGTGTAATTTGGGGAAATAGTGCAGATCGCTGCCATAGTAATGCGAAAGCTCCTTAGCTCCTGATGGGGCTTGACCCAGATTCAGAGTTAATTAGCTAAACAAATCCATACACTACTGGCCCTTTCAGCATCAGCCCGCGGTGCGCGGACTGAAGTCTCACTCGAAGCGGTATGGGGGGATGCTGGAACCAAGTTTCTGCACCATGGAGATGTCTGAGGAGTCGCTTTAGTCCAATTGTGCCTATTTTTGCACACTGTTCTGACCTTTGAGACCTCCGCGATTTGTTATAATCACCTGCGCACATCCCTAACCAGGAGCTGAGGGGCTTTCGCGCTGTTATGGCAACGATCTGCACTATTTCCCCAAATTATGCTGCATATTTTACTTATCTTCTTACAGATGTTAGTTAACTTTGCATAAACATATACTTTATCTCACATTTACTTAACAACACAATCATATATGTTTGCGTATCATATAAACAACATAATGTAATTTATACCCAATACATTCAATGCTGAAAACAATAAATGAATACATAGGAATGGTATAAAACTACTCTTTATTAATGCTTCAACGGTTACAGACTCAACCTGCCCTGTGGACTCAGCTGCAGGGATCCGCGCACTCAGCTGCGGACTACTAGGCCTCTGCACACTCAGCTGCGGAGCCTTCTCCTACTCTACGACCCAAAGAATGGACTCTACACTTAGATCTTCTGCTATCCTTCTATTCCATCATCATTCCAACTCTTCCATTGACTGATTTACAACTTAGAGCCTCACTCTATTTATACAATCCCATGGTCCGCAGACCATGGGTAAATCTCTAAAGCCGACATTACATTACAAAATTGAGGGTGGACAACACTATGACTCATTTACAACTTCATGCTCTGCGCCCACAAAATGCGGAGTCTTTACATCGGATTTACACTTTTTAGCCAAAATCTGGGCATTTAGCCCAACTTCCCTTGGGGGATCCTGTTCCCAATAGGCCCCCAACACAAACATTGTGACTCACCCTTGTGTCACTCTGCTCCTGCGGAGATCTTCGTGCGGAGACCTCCCAACTCTGCCTGGACTGCTGTAAGATCGACAACGCATTGAGTAACTGCTTGTTGTACCTCCTGGACACATTGTTCAAAGACTGTTGTTGCTGAACTGCTGCCCTGCACCTGTTCCTGCGTTCCCTGCATCTGTGCGAGCTTAGATTTAATCGAGGCTGTAATGATGAACGCCTCATCGATACATGGTTGTACACGTGCCTTCAAGGTAGTTTCCTTATGTCGCATAATGTTTACCTACTCCTTGAGTGCTTTTGCCTGCTGCATCCGCACGAGCCTTTGTGTAAGGGCCATCGTTTGTGCGGCCCCTTTTATTTCATCATACTATTGCTACGGGTCATGCGCTTGTGTTTCTAAGCATTGTATGTTTGGGTCCTCCTGCAGAGTCATGAGGACCTTGAATGACTCTTCAAATAGTTTTGTGCAGTCCTTCACTGCATTGTTGATCTCCATTATTCCTACTGTAATGGCACTGGCACACTATTCCTTCACCTTAGGTGGAGTTGAAGGTTGCACCTTCAATTTCAGCTAAGCTATCTGAAGGTTCAGCTCCAGCTGAACCTTAGCCATTTCTTCTTTTGCCTCACGCTTTTTTCTACTAGTATTCGGATGTGCGCCTTCGCTGGTTCCTCTGCTGGGATGGCCAACTCAAGGACCATATGGAAGGCTTCCTCAACCACCTATACTAGATGTATGTTCTGTGTCACGACCTCGTCACGCTGCAAGCTAAATTGTTCAATATCAACTTATTGCTCACTCATCACCTGGAGTGCACAACCCTCCTTGGCCTGCAGTTCTGCAGTCACTCCATCCTGCAGAACATAGAGCATCTCCCGAGGGAGCCCAACCATGTTCATCCCAAATCCCTTCAGTGCTCTAACCATATGCCTATCGGCATCATTTTCTGTAACGAGTGCACCCTTTGGCAGCAATATGGTGTTGGTCATGAAGGCAGGCAACATTTCCTCAGCCACAGTGGTGCCTACTACTAGGCTGGTCGATAGAGTACTAACCTGAGGAGTGCACACCTACATCTCCTGTATTTTTGTCTGAAGGGCCCCCAACAACATCTTGTTTTCCTCCACGAACTGTTGGAGGGCCTCTGCAGTGACATCCCGCACTATCTCCCCTATGTCATGGAGATCCCCCTCAGTGAGGGTGATCGGGTCAAAAGAAGTCTTGGAGGCTTTCGACTTCTTCCGCGGCCCCACCTACTCTCTCAGGCATTGTCGCTTGAGTTGTGTGGACACTGTCTGCAGGTCTGTGCCACCTTCATCTGGATCTATCTCCTGTGCGGGTGAAGGCGACTTTACTCCTTCGCAGTTGATGAGCCCCAAAAATGGGTAACTTATTGGGCTCATTTTGCCTATTGTTCTCCATTAATCCACCATTCTTCATAGTTTATGTATGCTTTTGAAGTATGTTTATGTTAATTGAATGAATGAGAATAGTAACTTGACCATGAAGGCTAACACGTGTTTCTTGCAGATTTTTGGACAACTTTTGGACCAAGGTCAATCATTTATGGGCCATTTGACAGCCAAATACGAGGGTACAAGGCTGAGAATTCATAGGAAGGGTGTCCCCTACACTAAATGGCCCCTTCCTCAAGTTCTCCACCATTAGCTCGGAGTTCAGCAACCCACCAAAGTTGATTTCCAAGGGCAGCCGAGCAGCTTTTGTAAAGTGGCTGAGTACTTGCAGTTTTGAGTAGCCAAGCCCCTTGAATTAAGGAGGACTGCTAGAGGTCCTCGTAGGGTATAAGTAGGAAGGCTTCCAACATTCTTAGTTTACTTGTTGAACATTTGTATTTCGTACTATAGTGCTGCTTTGTTTCTCAGCCCATTTTGGAGCTTCTGCTATAACACATTTTGGACATGGTTGTTTTTTGAGTAATGGAAACCAGTTTCATGTTGCATCAGTTCTGAGCTTCTTTTTAGGAGCCTGTAGCTCTTGGGGTTGGGCCCAACCCAAGCGCCAGGGCCTCCTCCTTGTACTGTTATATGTTTTTTGCTGTCTTCATAAAATAATTTCTGCTAGCAGATTAGAATCTTGATTGGTTATCTAGGTCATTTTTTATGATTGAAAGAGATTTTCGTGGTTCATAGTGATTTGATAGGTTGAAAACAAAAAAGATCTTCGAAAAATGCCATCAAGCAACCCTGGATCTCACCTCTCCCTCCTCGGGACCATGAGCTGAGACCCAAGTGTCCTTGCTGCCACAAAAACACTATTTTTTCTTGTTCATGCAATTGCTAGTGTTAGTTTCTCAGTTGCAAAAGTTGATACCAGATGTGATTACATGATTAGATCCATTCTTGCATGGTCTTCATAAGTAATTTTACATAATTTTCTACCAATGAATTTCTGTTCATCATGGGTGCTGCTTCCTAAGTCAAATTAGGTTAGAATAGCTAGATATTTGGTTTGCATGGTCTTTGTTTGGTCAGTTTCAAGAAGTAGTGTGCAGAACTCCTGTGATACATCCCTTCCTACCCTTCCGCCATCAGTGCAACCTGTTCCATCCCCTAATTCAGATTCTTGCCCTTCGTTTGCCACATTTTCTCACTTTGACCTAATTTCCATAGTTTTGTGCAACATTGCTCTATCCATCCTTGAACAAATCCAACCATCCTCATCACTTCTCAGCTTCATTTTCCAGGTTCTAAACCTCTTCACATCCTCATCCAACCTCCATCTCCACTTATCCACTTTTCTTCCACCTTCAACCCTCCAAAATCTCCTTTCGAAACATCCTGTAGAACCCCTGCAAACTTCTTGTAGAAGATCACGAGAGCGGTTTTTCGAGATCCGATCACAGTGAAACTCTCTGGAAGGGTGTTAGGGACCACTTAGGCCCTCTTCTCACCTTCCCAACCTCCTGCAAGCACCCTCACCATTTCCTTCCATCAATCAACCTCTGCACAGTCAAAACAGTTAAGCGCATGCATAATAATTCTACAAGGTTACTCAAAAATACAAAAAGACGTTCCTTTTTATATTTCACTGCAAGAGTAGCTTAGTCACATGTATTCTACATTTATAGAAGTCAATGGCATCCATTTCCACTGCTTTCAACTCTTTTCTTGCACCGGTAGGGTTAGTCTGTAAAATTAGGGTTTGCTAGGGTTTGCATTCCTTTTGCACTTTCAGCTTCTTTCTGCAAGTAGTCTAGCTTCATTTGAGTTAGCTTTCATCCATCACCGTTAAAAGCTTCTTTTAAGAGCTCATAGAAGTTGGCTTAAGCTCCTAGCGGACTTGTGCCAGCTGATCCAGTGACAGCCTGCGACAAGAGCTAGTACTTGCGCATATAGTACTGTCACTTCCAAGTTTGTTTCAAACTACCGGGTTGATAAAAGTAAAGTAGGGAGTCCCAGGAGTTGCAACACTATTGCTGCAATACTGGAGTCCACCATATTTTTGGCGCCGTTGCCGGGGAAGCGTCAGAGTATTTGTGATTGCTGCTTTTCTTCTACTTTCTACTTCAATCTTCTGCTAAGTAGTTTATTTCAGCAAGAGTAGAGTAGTTGTTTCATTTCCATTCTGCAATTTCATTTCCACAAAAGTAGATTAGACATTTCCTGCTTTCATTTCATTTTAGCAAGCGTAGATTAGATATTTCTCGCTTTCATAGATTAGCATTTCAATTCGGCAATTTCAATTCTGCAAGCGTAGCTTAGAATTTCATTTCTGCAATTTTGTTTCAACAAGATAGATTTTAGTTAGTTGCAGTTCAATCGCTTTCAGTTTTGCAAGTACAAGCAGAAAAAATGCCAAAACCCCACCAAAAATATTCCATTTCATGCCTCGTAGGAATAGAGACAATACAGGGAAATTCTTACCCAACACCCCCACCACAGCATTGAGTCACCCTTCTCTCTTCTTCAGTGGCAGTGATCCAGAAGAACCTATAGGTGAACCTCCAGAGATATACGAAGATCTTATAACAGAAGAAGAACAAGAAAACATTCTTCTTGAGACCATGGCTGAACACAGAAATGGTATAGAAGATGAGGAGAGAATAGAAGGTGCCTTTCCCATCCGAGAGACCAACGTGGACATGAAAATGAAAAACATAAGTCCCTCAACCTTACCTCACTTCCAT
This sequence comes from Pinus tabuliformis, assembly GCA_031772625.1. Lineage (NCBI taxonomy): Eukaryota > Viridiplantae > Streptophyta > Pinopsida > Pinales > Pinaceae > Pinus > Pinus tabuliformis. Next base: position 225,390,617 of record CM062809.1, read on the forward strand.
GGATTGACCACTGAAGACCCTGATACCTTCCTGTTTGAGTTTGTTGTCCTTTGTCGAACTTATGACTATGCAGAAGACGAGAAAAAGTTGAAACTCTTTCCCTCTACCCTCAAGGATGCAGCACTATGTTGGTTCATGGGGTTACTTGGAAACAGTATCACAACTTGGGCTCAGATACAACAAGCCTTTAACAAAAAATACGGGGACTACTGTAGGTCAAAGGAAACGAAGGGAGAGATTTTTTGGATGACCATGGGAAGTGATGAGTCTTTAGAAGACTATGAAGAAAGGTTCCAACTTAGTTATAAAAGGGTCAGGTGCACACTGGACCCTAAATCTCTGAAGCTAGTTCTGCTTCGAGGAGTCCCTGAAGACCTTCTAGATACCTTCCATTTGCTAACTAGAGGAGACATCTACCAACTACCTTATGAGGACATAAAGTCTGTGTTTAGAAACCACTCTAGGGAAACCCAGAAAAGAGGTAGGGGGAATCCACTTTCAGCTAGTGCCACCTTCTCCAAGCATGAGTTTGCAAATCAGATGGAAGACCTCAAAAGTGACATGAGACAGACCATTGCCATGCAACTGGATACCTTTTGGATCCAACAGAAGAAAGAGGAAGCTGAAAAGGCTTTAGCCATCTTTTGTCCCAGATGTATAAGGAAGCATCCTAAGAATGAGTGTCCATTGCACTCAGTGGAGGTATGTTTTGTTTGTGAGGAAGGCCACCCCACAAACCAGTGCCCAACCTTACCCAGACTTAAATCCATGTACCAAGGAGCTGAAGGGGCCACTGAGCCACTCTACTTCCTCAACCAAAGGAGGCTGCATGAATCCAGACATTACCAGCAGGGGATGCAAGGAACACCCCAAAATTATTACAACCCCAACCAATCCACTCACATGCCTTCTTGGGGCCGCCCTGCTCATCCTTCCTGGTCCGCACCCCCTCCTTGGTCTTATCCATCTCAATACCATACTCAACCTGCTGCTCATTCGTTTCACTCTCATGCTCAGCCACAACCTTAGTGGAATGCACCTCAACCGGGGTGGAGGCCCCAATACAACTCTCCTCCCGCTATTTTGCCTCCACCGCTTGCTCAACCATAACCATTACCTCTTGCTCCTCCAAGATAACCTTAGATGCCTGCTCAACTGAACCCGAACCCCAACAACAGACAGGCCCAACAGGTATACACTGGAGAGACGACATGCCCTACCTATGCTGTGGAGATTCAGGAGATCAACCTACGATCTGGAAAGGTCCTTCCAAATCGCCAACCTCCTCCCCTGGAGGATGAGGAAGGGAAATAGGAAAGTGAACCCAAAGCCATTCCACCCTTTCCTGAGAGACTAACAGTAGCCACGCAACCAAACCTAGAGGAGACCGAACTTCTGGGAGAACTTAAACAGTTGTGTGTGAAAATCCCACTTCTCCAGGCTATAAAAGATGTACCAATTTACAACAAATTGATCAAGGAGAAGTGTTTCAGGCACCCAGGCAGGTGCAAGAGAGATGCCCTGACTATCAATGTCATAGGACAACTGTCCGATCTGATGTTGGGGCAAATAATCTGTCCAAAATATTTGGATCCTGGGAGTCCTGTAGTTGATGTCCACATCAATGGCACCATAATCCCCCACACCCTGATCGATCTAGGGGCTGCCATCAATGTGATGACTAGGGACACTATGCTCAAACTCAACCTTCAGAGTTCCTTAAGAAAGACCTCGACAGTACTACAGTTAGTAGACCACTCCACCGTGATTCTCTAAGGGATTATGGAGGATGTCTTGGTCTCTGTTGATTCTTGGGAGTACCCTGCGTACTTTTTGGTCCTTCAGCCAAAGGAAAAACTCACTGGATACCCCCTCATTTTGGGAAGGCATTGGTTAGCTACTGCGGATGCTTACACCAGTTTTCGAGCTGGGAGCATGACCATCAAGAATGGGCCTATGTCCAAACAGCTAGTCCTATACCCTCCTGCCCAACCTCTGCTAGAACATGACTTACCTCTCTGGTTGGAGGAGGAAGATGAGGATGAAGTCTACTCTGCACCAGTGTGCACAATGGAAGCCACCTGGGGAGGTCCTCAAACCGAGGATGACCTAATTGAGAATTTGATTCAAAATCCACCTCCTGGTGTGCTGCCATTAGAGAAGTTGGTGGAAGGTACCCAAGCCCGTGCTTTAGTGGACCTCTGTGTGGCTGATTTGACCTCTCCCAGAGTTAAGAATGTGGAATTTGGCCCTGAAAGAACCTTGAAGATCAGCTCATCCTTATCTCCCTCTCAGGAGAAGGAGCTATGTAGCTTATTGAACTGCCATTTGGAGGCTTTCTCTTGGAGCTATAAGGAGATGAAATGAGTCCATCCGTTGGTCTGTACCCATCACATTTACATTAAAGAGGATTTTAAAGCAGTCAGGCAGCCTCAGAGGAGAATGAATCTAGCCCTTAAGGACATTGTTAAAGAAGAATTGCAAAATTTATTGGATGCAGGATTCATCTACCTGATCTCGGACAGTGAATGGGTTTCTCCTCCGGTGCTTGTGCCCAAGAAAAATGGGAAGTGGAGAATCTGTGTAGATTATCGAGAACTTAGCAAAGCCACCAAGAAGGACCATTTCCCTTTTCCTTTCATAGATCAAGTGCTAGATGGGCTGGCAGGGAAGAGTTCTTTTCTTTCCTAGATGGGTTCAGCGGGTATAATTAGGTCCAAATTAGCCTGGAGGACCAAGATAAGACCACCTTCACTTGTCCATGGGGTACCTTGCCTATCGGGTCCTTCCCTTTGGGCTATGCAATGCTCCTGCCACTTTCCAGAGAGCAGTACTGAGCATATTTGCTGATCTGGTTCATGATTCAGTAGAAATCTATATGGATGACTTTACTCCTTACGGATCTAACTTCCAAGAAGCATTGACTAACCTAGGAAAAGTTTTAACCAAGTGTATTGAGATGAACCTGTCCCTTAGTCCTGAAAAATGTGAATTCCTAATGACTGAAGGGATCGTGCTAGGTCATACAATCTCTCAGCAAGGATTACAAGTGGATCCTAACAAAATTGCTATCATCCAAAAGGTTCCACCTCCTCAAAAGGTAAGAGATGTTCAGAGTTTTCTAGGGTTAGCAGGATACTATAGAAGATTCATCAAAGATTTTAGTAAGCTAGCCTCACCATTGTTTGGTATTTTGGGGAAAGATGTTGAGTTTAAATGGACTGACAACTACCAAGAGGCTCTGGATGAGTTGAAAGATAAGCTGGTAACTTCCCCAATCCTGAGAGGCCCAAACGGGGCCCTACCTTTCCGCATCCACACTGATGCCTCGAACAAAGCCATAGGGGTAGCCTTAGGACAAGTTGTAGAGAAGCTACCATATGCCATATACTTTGTCAGCAAAACCTATCCAAGGTAGAATTAAACTATACTGTGACCGAGAAAGAGCTCCTAGCTGTAGTCCATTCCCTAAACAAGTTCAGACACTACATCACTGGTTATCAAACATTTGTACACACTGATCATGCTGTGATAAGGTATTTGATGAGTAAACCTGATGTGAATGCTCGTATCATTAGATGGTTACTTTTATTGCAGCAATTTGACTTAACCATTGTTGACAAGCCAGGAAAGGAAATTTTCGTTGTTGATTTTCTGTCTACATTAGATTTTCCTGCAGGTGAAGAAGGGACGATGGATGACCAGATGCCAGATGAACACCTGTTTGCTATTTCAGTACTCTCTCCATGGTTTGCTGATATAGCAAACTACTTGGTCTCAACACAGTTCCCTCCACACCTATCCTCGAAAGAGAAGAGCAGAATTGTGAGGAAAAGTGCCCCCTTTACTTGGATTGGGGGCAACTTGTTCAAACTCAGCCCAGATCAGATCCTGAGGCATTGTGTTAGGGAGGAGGAAGTTTTTGACATTCTCCTAACCTGTCACGATGGACCCTGTGGAGGCCACTTTGCAGCAAAAAGGACTGCCTTCAAAATTCTATAGGTAGGCTACTATTGGCCCACTCTTCATCAAGATGTCAGAAGATACATCAGCCAATGTGACCGATGTCAAAGGATGGGGAAACCAACTCTGAGGGATGAAATGCCCCTCCAACCTCAAGTGACTTTCGAGCCATTTGAGAAGTGGGGCATGGATTTTGTGGGTCCTATTAACCCTCCTTCAAAGCAAAAGTTTTACATCATTGTGTGCACAGACTACCTGACAAAGTGGGCAGAAACAAAGGCAATCAAGGCAGCGACAGAAGAAAAAGTGGCTGAGCTTTTAAGGGAAAATATCTTCTAGAAGTTTGGCTACCCAAGAGAATTAGTCACAGATCAAGGAAGTCAGTTGACCTCTAACCTGATTGAAGACCTGCTTGCTCATCAAAAGATAAAGCACAAAACTTCCACCCCTTATCATCCGCAAGAAAATGGGCAGGTGGAAGTCACTAATAGGGCTTTAGAATAAATTTTGACTAAGGTGGTGAGTAGCAGCAAAAAGGATTGGGCAGATCACTTGGTTGAGGCCACCTGGGCCTACAACACCACTTAGAAAACCACAACAACTTTCACACCTTATGAGCTGGTCTATGGGAAGAAGGCTCTACTGTCCATAGAGTTTGAGTACAACACATTAAGGTTGGCAGCTCAGCTGGACCTGGATCTTAGCCATGCGTAACAGGAAAGGTTACTACAACTGAATGGATTAGATGAATAGAGAATGTAGGCCCTCCTCCACTCAGAAGTAGTTCAACTCTAGAGAAAGATATGGCACGACCGACACCTTAACGCAAAGCAATTTTAGCCAGGAGATTGGGCGCTATTATATGACTCAAGATACAAGGATTTCAAAGGGAAGTTGAGGACAAGGTGGCTGGGACCATATACAGTAGACAAATGCAACGACAATGGTTCAGTCCTTATCAGAACCATTGATGAAGAAGCCATCCCCATGCTCGTCAATGGGCATCGATTGAAAATATACTAGAAGCCCCTTTCCAAGCAATAGTTCCTTGAAACTCTGGATAAATCAGTGCTGGTAGTGGAGTAGGGCCCTGTCTCTACTCCACCCACACCTTGATCATCACAAAAAAAGAAGAAGAAGAAAAAAACAGAAAAGAATAAAAAGATCCTTGGGTGAAAACCTCTTAGAGGTGCCTGGGGCAGACAGTGAGGGTGAAAACCTCCTAGAGGTGCCCTAGCTGTCTCACCAAAAAAAAAGGAAAAGGAAATAGGCCTAATTTCTGTTGAATAATTGCAGGGTGTAGGGAAGACATTGCAGGTTAGGAGGGTCGTGCAAAACAAGGACAGAGGTCAGCAACAAGCTGCAAGCATCCCTCACAGACACTTCCTCCATGACCACCCCCCTTTCCTAGGATTTGATCACATTCAGGCTAAGATTTCACCTTCTACAGGAAGTTATAGATCTTCTACAGGAAGTTCTATATCTTCTACAGGAAGATCTTGTAGAACCTCCAGACGGGAAAAAATTAGTCGTGGAAGGGAATCTGAAGGTTGGAATCTACCTGCTAAGCCTACAACCACCCCAGTTTATGTCCATCACCATACGTTACCCTGTTTCATCTCTTTACACCTCCATTGCACCCATTCTGTTATTTATTCCTGCACAGTCACAAAAAAAAAACCCCTGTTTTCCTCATACTGGTCAGCAAGAACTTTGAGTGACAAATCTAGCAGTAGTGTTTCTCTCTCCCTACCTATCAATCTACATCTGGACTCCTCATTAGCCGAATCCCCTGTCGGCAGTATAGCCCTGATCGTTTAACTTGCATCCCAAGAGGAGAAGCAGCTACAAGACATCCTACAGGAATCCTGTAGTAGCTAATCCCTCTGGAAGACATACTCTAGAGATGAGGACAACCAAAAAATAGCAAAGGAGACATGAAAAGAGCTCATCTTGAATGTGAAAACATCATCAGCAGCAGAAACCAAACAAGACCTGAGCATGCAGCGACAAAAACCAATGGAATGTACTCCGAAACACGTGCATACAGCGTTAACGAATGAAAGAATGGGTTCCAAAACCTGTGCAGAAAGTAGCAGCAAACGAGGGAATGGTTCCAAGACCCAAAGTCTGCACAACGCGGCCGTGACCACGTAGGTAAGTGCCTAAACTCATTCGTCAATTACGTAAACTATATTTTAAAAGCTGCATGCCTATGGAAATGGTTCGGATAGAATGGGATCGGTGGCCAGTCAACTGGCCACCCTCGGTCAGTTACATAGCCTCGTGGGATCCAAACAAGCTCAATTACATTCAAAATTGCCAACGAGACGTGCAGCCAACATGTGTGGAGTGTCCATTCAGGGAGAAATTGTTGGGACTGGCAGTGGTGGTAGCAGTTAACGTTAGAGGGAAGGTGATGGTGGCCAGAAACACGCAGAGAAATTATGGCCGTGATGTTGGATCAACAGTTTGGTCTGGCCACCTCATCCCCTCACCACAAATTACTCCGCAATTAAAAGATGCTCGGCTAAAACTCATACCACCCTCTATTCATTTGCACTTGCAACATCCTCGACTAAAGTACGTGTCCTCTGCTTCTAAAAACTATTAACCAGTCGTCTACCACCGGTTTTTCTACCCGTTCTCGAGAATCTCCCTCGTATCGGCTCGCTCAGAGGCACAGAGACATTCTACAGGAACCGGGGGGTCTTCTACAGGAAGGGTTCTACAGGAAAGCCTGCACAACTTTCCGGAGCAGAGAAGCCTGGGATTTCTCTTCATCGAATTTGGAGCTCCAACCGAGGTAGGCTCAAAAAACTCTTCTATGCATGGTATGATTTGAAAAGGTGGTTAATTGAACGGTATCAGACTGGGGAACCATAGAAAAATCTGCCTGGGGATTGGAAGTAAAAGGTTTGCCTGTGTGTTGCACTGGGTTTCTTAGTTGTTTCTGGATCCAGATTCTCCTCCACATTCCTATTTTTAAAATTCTCCTGTAGGGAAGATATGCAATTTTGGGGGCCAACCTATATATGAAAATTTTGAATTTGTATATCCGTATATGTGCTGAGAAGAAACAATGAGATCTGTACTCTGTTTGTAGAAACATAATTCTTCCTTTCATAAACAGGCAGCTGAGTTCAGGGCAATAGCAGTCTTGAAAACTAGGGAATAGATGCTAATTAATATTGATACCTGAGAAATCCATTCTTGAGTTTAGGGGGAAAACCATAAACATCATTCCTTTTTCTGATCAAAGTAAAAAGAAAAAAGAGCACTCTCACCATGCTAGGGGGATTCATAAGGAAAGAACCCTCGGACACCAGCAAACTGCACGAGCATCCTGAGGTGGTGGACCTTTTCACCCGAGCCAATTGGATGTCATTTTTTGACAAAATTTGGGGTCATGATGAGGACATAACAGAGGAATTTTTGATGTCCCTGAGACCTCAATCAAAGACATAGGCGATAGTAATTTTTAGGGGTTTGACCATAGAACTTACCCCTGAGCTCATCAGTCGTGTTACTGGTCTACCATTAGGGCTCCCTTGGAGCAAAGAAGAGAGGTCATTGGGCCAAGTTGCCAAGAAAATATTCTTCCTACCTAAGGAACATCTTGTAGAAGACAAAAATGGGGTTAGGAGAACCAGCTTGCCTCCTCTCTGGAGTGAGGTCAGTTTCCAAATTATTTACATGTGAAGGGAGGTTTAGCATTGTTTATGGATATATTTCAGGTTGTTGTGTGAACTAAGGCATGGGATTGATTCACCTCCAGCCCAGAAGCTGAGCATTCCCTATTTTATTCTTCAGTCACTAATTGAATGTGGTATAAAATTGAATGAAGGGATCCCAGATTAGCTGGCCCATCATGGGCTCATCAAGCTATTAGTGGAAGATGCCCTGCACACCTACACTATCCCCATATATTGGGAAATCTTCCTAAACATGTCTCGGGAAGACGATATTAGAATTCTGGCCGAAGACATCACCTCATCTAGTAGTGAGGAGGGAGAAGACACTGAAGAAGGTAAGAAAACCAATGGTGAAGGAACACAGGACATTCAAGCACAACAAGGACAGAAAGAAAAAGGGGGAGAGGGCCAGATTGCTGAGCCTAAAATAGAGGAAGAAACAACAGAACAAACACCAAGGGAAAAGAGAATGTAGAGGACAGCAAAGAAGGCAGAAAAAACCCAAATGAAGGCTGTCACAGCCAAAGCAGACACACGGAAACAAAAGGGAAAGATAGATCCTAAAATGGCCACAATACAGACAGAAACAGTTGACACAGGGACTTCTATAGGAAGCATGGAAAAAGAACAGCAAAGGGGGAAATCACATAAAATATAGGCAAGGGAGGCAGGAGCTATGATTGCCGCCTTGAGAACACCTCCAAAACAAAAAGGTAAGAGAAAGAGGCAAACCTCCATGTACTTTAAAGCAAGAAGGAGCACACGGATCAAAGTAGGCAGACCCCAGCCGCAGTCAAAGGAGCCAATTGTCATTGAGGACACAACACCTAAACAAAAAGAAGGGTCTCCTTCAAAGATATCCGTCACCTATGAACGAGGAAGCCCAAAAAATTCCACCTAGAGAGAGAGAATGAAGATAATGGACTCAAAGACAGCTCTACAGGAAGCTGAGAAATCTCTACAGGAAACTCGGGCTAAGCTAAAAGAGACCGAGAAATTGGAGGAAAAGGTGGCCAAACAATCACAGGAAGAAGAAAAGACAGAGGAAATATTGGAACCAAGCCCTCAACCCAGCTTGGGCTCATACTATAACCTGTTAGAAGCCGGGAAAATAATTCCCCAGAAATTTGCGGTGCCACTCTTCTTTGCACTGGAAGAAGAAAGAATTAGGACTCACACTTGGATGAGGATTGCCAAGTCCAAGGGTGTGGCAGACATAGGCCACCTGGAAGAAAAACTCAAGGAGTCAAGGGGAGAATTGGCCATGGTGAAGCATGTGGAAAGCAGTCAAAGGGCCAAACTACAGGAAGAGAACGAGCTGCTGAAATAGCAGCTACGGCTACAGGGAATTCATAAGGAAGACAAGCCCTCCATTCTAGGAGAACAACAGCAACAGGAAAAGCCTCCAGCAGACAAAGAAACCTCTAATGAACAACAGAGAGTGGATGGGCTGCAGGCTGAGGTTGAGGCGCTAACAAAATAGCTACAGGAGAAGGAGTCACAGGCAACAGAGGAAATACAGTCTCTAAAGCAATAGGTACAAGAAAAGGAAGCCCAACTGGCCTGCATGGCCAGCTGGGCAGTAGAGGCCTTGCAGTGTAGGCAACCTGCCAAGTCATATGCCTTATATCTTAAAGATCAATGGTTGCAGTTCTAGATTAACACCTTGGCCCAAAGGGGCACCATTCCATTTCAAAATTACCATCAATTCATGACTTTGTGTGACAGCAGCTCAGCTAAAGATAAGGCCAAGTTATCTGAATTCTATTTACACAACTTGGCCCTTCCAAACATGACTCTTTGGGACCCCAATGCTACATTGGGAGATGTGCAACTTATGGCCATGGCCTCTTGGTTAAATCATGAGGAAAAGAGGGCAGCAAAGATTCGAGATATTATGAACATGGAGCTAAGTGAACCACTCATGATCAGGGCAGAACCAAAGGATACATCAGCTTTAATATATGCCCATCAGCACCTGGCCAACAACCCTCAAGTTTTACCAGATTACATTGAATGACAAGCTCAAGCCATTGCTCCCTTTGAGGACATGGAAATATTGTTGGGGGATAACTACATTCATGCTTGCAAAAGGAGGTGGAACACACTGCCCCATAGTTTGAAAATAAGAGAATATCACTCCCCAACCAGGAATATGGGAGGCCTTGGCAAGGGAACCCTTCTATAAACAGTCAATGCAAAATCTGCAGGCCAACTGGATCGGCCTAAAGTTCAGTCCTCCCTTGCTTTTAGGATTGCTAGAAGGAGTCAAAGAAGAAGAAGAACACAGGCAGTGGGAGGAAGTAGAAAGAAAAGCAGGATTTCATGACCGAGAAGAAGACATCACCTCGGAGGCCTGGGATGTGAGGGAGGTAGTCAAAGCAATCAAATATGATGAGCTGGATTAGTTGTTCAGAAGATGAGCAACCCATTTAACACGGGGGTGATGATGAGCCTAAAAAAAGGGTAACTTATTAGGCTCATTTTGCCTATTGTTCTCCATTAATCCACCATTCTTCATAGTTTATGTATGCTTTTGAAGTATGTTTATGTTAATTGAATGAATGAGAATAGTCACTTGACCATGAAGGCTAATACGTGTTTGTTGCAGATTTTTGGACAACTTTTGGACCAAGGTCAAGCATTTATGGGCCATTTGATAGCCAAATATGAGGGGACAAGGCTGAGGATTCATAGGAAGGGTGTCTCCTGCACTAAATGGCCCCTTCCTCGAGTTCTCCACCATCAACTCGGAGTTTAGTAGCCCACCAAAGTTGATTTCCAAGGGCAGCCAAGCAGCTTTTGTAAAGTGGCTGAGTACTTGCAGTTTTGAGTAGCCAAGCCCCTTGAATTAAGGAGGACTGCTGGAGGTCCTCATAGGGCATAAGTAGGAAGGCTTCCAACCTTCCTAGTTTATTTGTTGAACATTTGTATTTCGCACTATAGTGCTGCTTTGTTTCTCAACCCATTTTGGAGCTTCTGCTATAACACATTTTGGACATGGTTGTTTTTTGAGTAATGGAAACCAGTTTCATGTTGCATCAGTTCTGAGCTTCTTTTTAGGAGCCTGTAGCTCTTGGGGTTGGGCCCAACCCAAGTGCCAGGGCCTCCTCTGTGTACTGTTATATGTTTTTTGCTGTCTTCATAAAATAATTTCTGCTAGTAGATTAGAATCTTGCTTGGTTATCTAGGTCATTTTTTATGATTGAAAGAGCTTTTCGTGGTTCAGAGTGATTTGATAGGTTGACAATAGAAAATATCTTCGAGAAAGGCCATCAAGCAACCCTGGATCTCACCTCTCCCTCCTCGGGACCATGAGCTGAGACCCAAGTGTCCTTGCTGCCACAAAACGTTATTTTTGCTTCTTCATGCAATTGCTAGTGTTAGTTTCTCAGTTGCAAAAGTTGATACCAGATGTGATTACATGCTTAGATCCATTCTTGTGTGGTTTTCATAAGTCATTTTACATAATTTTCTACCAATGAATTTCTGTTCATCATGGGTGCTGGTTCCTAGGTCAAATTAGGTTAGAATAGCTAGATATTTGGTTTGCATGGTCTTTGTTTGGTCAGTTTCAAGAATTAGTGTGCAGAACACCTGTGATACCTCCTTGCCTACCCTTTTTCCATCAGTGCAACTTGTTCCATCCCCTAACTTAGATTCTTGCCCTTTTTTTGCCACATTTTCTCACTTTGACCTAATTTCCATATTTTTGTGCAACATTGCTCCATCCATCCTTGAACAAATCCAACCATCCTCATCACTTCTCAGCTTCATTTGCCAAGTTTTAAACCTCTTTACACCCTCATCCAACCTCCATCTCCACTTCTCCACCTTTCTTCCACCTTCAACCCTCCAAAATCTCCTTTCGGAACATCTTGTAGAACATCCTGTAGAAGATCACGAGAGCAGTTGTTCGAGATTCGATCATGGTGAAACTCTCTGGAAGGGTGTTAGGGACCCCTTAGGCCCTCTTCTCACCTTCCCAACCACTTTCACGTGCCCTCACCATTTCCTTCCATCAATCAACCTTTGCACAGTCAAAACAGTTAAGCACATGCATAGTAATTCTACAAGATTACTCAAAAATACAAGAAGACATTCCTTTTCAGATTTCACTGCAAGAGTAGCGTAGTCACATGCATTCTACATTTCTAGAAGTCAATGGCATCCATTTCCACTTCTTTCATCTCTTTTCTTGCACTGGTAGGGTTAGCCTGTAAAAATAGGGTTTGCATTCCTTTTCCACTTTCAGCTTCTTTCTACTAGTAGACTAGCTTCCTTTGAGTTAGCTTTCGTCCATCACCATTAAAAGATTCTTCTAAGAGCTCATAGAAGTTGGCTTAAGCTCTAGCAAACTTGTGCCAATTGATCCAGGGACAGCTTGCGGCAAGAGCTAGTACTTGTGCATATAGCACCGTCGCTTCCAAGTTTGTTACGAACTACCGGGTTGATAAAAGTAAAGAAGGAAGTCCCAGGGGTTGCAGCATTATTGCTGCAATACTGGAGCCCACCAACGGTCCTTCTCAGTTGTCCTCTTCTGCTCTTCTGCTACCTTCACGGCATCGAGCGCCTCCTACGCCTTGGCTGCTGTCGCTTCATTCTTTCTCTTCTCTACCAACTGCACCATCCGTAGTTTTGACTCCTCCTTTTTCCTTTATTCTATGGACTTCTATGATTCCACTGTGACGCTGGCTGGAGCGTGCCACTCCAGTGGCCACAACTCAATCACGACGAATATGACATCGCCCGTGGCTAAGTAAGGTATCTCATTCCATTTCTTCGTGGGGTCCTTCCGCACCCTGATATATACATGATGGAAGTCCACCTTGAACTCTGCGAAGCTCTGTATACTGTTATAAACACTGGGGAATAACCGCGGATTGCGATTAATCCCCATTCTGATGTTCATCTCCATGAACACCCAGAGTATCTTGCTATCTCTGATCCTTTGTGTGTCTTTAGTTGCCCACAATGAAGCGTACTTCGCTGCCTTCAGAAGATCCTTCACAATCATTGGGAACTAGTTGTGCTCAAGCAATTCCCAAGACACCAGCACTATGGATAGAAAAATCCATGCATAGTGGAAATTTTTCCCTTGTTCCTATGGTTTGCGAAAATTTTCCAGGAATTCTCGGCAAAAGTAATCCGCCTAGTTAAACTGGACCCCCTCTGTGCACTGCGCAACAAGTGCAACCACCAGCACGGGCATCTCATCCGCACGGCACTTTTGCATGAATTTCCTAGCCAATATTTGTGTCACAACTTTGACTGCAGCATTATTCATACTGGAGATCGTGTACCCTCTCTTTTTCTTCTCCAACTTGAACCTTTTCTTCATGGCCTCCATGATAGCCAAATCATCACTTTTACCCTCGGATATGTTCATTGGATCCTCCCCTTTGCAAGGGAGCCAGGTAATTATATGAATTAGGTTGTTCGTGATGGGGATGGGCTACTCCAGCCATAAACACCCTTCATGCACCAAGCAGAGTAGATGCTTGATGACAAAGATAGTCACTGGGGCACAATGGTAATGTGGCAGCTAAAGCAGGTTTAACAACCCTGCTTTCTCTACTCCTCACAACCACTAGTGCGGCTCCAACTCTATGACTCCCGCCACTGTATTTTTCTTTGGCCGCATTAGTTGCGTGGTTGCCATATGTGGGAATTTCATGTGGTCCACGAGATCTCAGTCTTCAAATTTTAGAACTGGCACCCATCCCAAATGCACTCCATCAAAAACGATATCATCGGGTAGCAGCGGAGTCTGCAGAGAGCTTTTTCTCTCATTTAGACTCTTGGGCACCCTTGCTTTCCCCTTCCGTCGAGGAACATATGCGGGCAACCTGGTCAGAGGTTCCGCACCCTGGGTTTCTTCCCACATACTATCTGTCCAACCTTAAGATCCAACTACATATTTTCCCCCCAACACACGCTTATTGACCATACCTCTCATCACGGAGTTCACGTACATCCGCGTAGGTTGTTTTCCATATGCCTGTATCCACCTGGCTAGATGTGCATGAATCATCCCATCCATCATACTTGTCTGTTAGTCACATCTTAGGCTTCCCAAAATGTATGCACATCATTCTCCTGCATTTGCACCAATTCTCAAAGCTCCCTCTATGTGTACCCCACCATCTCGCGAGCATAGCGCACAATACCCAATTCAAGGCCTGGAAGCGTTGCTTTTCCGACACCTCCCTTTCACATTTGTCCAAGAAGGTATCTACCTCACTTAACCCATCATAAGTAGGCGGGTCCCTTACTTCTGTCGATATGCAACACAAAAACCTTGTCATCATATTACAATTCAGTGTAGTCGCCTCATGTAACCAATTCTACCATCGCTTCATTTCCTCATCCTAATCCAAAGTACAGGAGCTCTCGTGCTCCCATGCAAGCCATCCATTCATAGTGGGATTCACCCAGTCCTGGTTTTGCACTGTTATCTTATAAATACAGTCCAAATTATCATCACTTTCATAGTCCCGCACTGGCTTTGTATAGTGCGATCCTTCAACAGGGTCTAGAAGTATAACTACGCATAGTGACTTCTTTTCAAAAATCATCTTGTGCTTCTTTAGATTAATCAACCTGTTCATGTCAGTGGCCTAATCAATTCATAAGAGCGCAAGATAGGGATTGTTGTCATAAAAAATCTCTATTACTTCAAAGTTTGCTAGCGCGCTCGCTCCCTCAATATCCACAGTGATTCCCTGTAATCACCCCATGGGTATTATTTTCTGTTGGTTCGCCATTTGCAGCTGAATAGGGGATCACTGTAACGTAGGCCTCCCCATGCGCTCCCATGTTTGCTTCGGCAGAACATTCGCATCCGATCCTAAATCCAAAATTACTTGGTCCATACGCGATTCTCTTGGCGCGGTCCCAACGCATCTGTTAATGAGTTCCTGTAATGCTTTTACAACTTTACTGTCACACAGTAACTTGATACATGTTTCCAGGAACATCGTAAGCATAGATGGGTCCATTTCCGACTCAGGTCTATCTTTGCTTCTTGAAGTGGACGCATTAGTGAAGCTCTTCTTAGCTTCCATAAAGGTTTCTCAAGCATGCTCCAAATCAAACTCTTCTTCTTTCGTCGGAGATTTGCAAACCCAAGTACTATCTTTGGGCTATTTGCCTTTGTCATCTCCCGTCGCGATTCTACTTTGGAGCATAATGTTCACATTTGGATCTTCCTCACGTGGCTCAAACCTCATCATTTGCAGGTTTTGAGGCGAGGGAGGTAGTAGCACTCCTTTGTCATGTATCCTAGCTATCAATGTAGGAAAATCTTCCATTTCATGATCAAACAAGGTGTAATATAAACACGGCGAACGTGTCAGATTCGTACAATCACGAGCATAATGTCTTGGCCCTCTGCAATTGTAGCAGATCAAATGACCACAACCTCTTCCAGGTCCTCCTCCACCTCGGCCTCATCCATGCTCTTGAAATCTTGTTCATGCCACTCCTGCGTTCTAGTCTAGGGGTCGTGTTTCAGTCTGAACTTTGTAGGTGGGAGTTCTATCCATCATCAACTGATAACTCCTACAAGTGCACTCATCATGTCCTACTGACGTACAAAAATTACAGAACAATTGCTACAAATTTTGCGTATACTTTTGTAACAAATGGTAGTTGTCTGTAGCATGTTTCCCTCCTATTTGACAAATCGCGCACAACAAAGCAGGCACTGCGCTAGGTCCTACTTGTGCTTCCGGCCTTAACGACATCTGTCCTCCTCTCACGAGGTAATTTTTGAACACCGGGTAATGGTCCTTATCATGAACTTGACCCTTGCATTTTACGCACCACACCTCTTCGTGCACTTCTAGTCGGGCTGTCCTGTCCTGTTTCAGACTCTGCATCTCAAGGCATAAGTTTTTGAACTATGCGTGGATCTGCTGAACTCCCAAGTTAAGGTCTTGCATCAGGGTCTCATGTAGCCTCATCACGATCTCTAAGGCCTTTGCCTAAGTCGTTAACTTTTGCTGCGATAGCGTGCTCATTAAATGTGGTGTTAGAGATGCTACAAACCATTCATGATGTTGTCCATCTGTCAGATTCATATTAGCTTTGGGAATTGTACATTTCAACCTTTGATCCAACTCCCAAGGAGTTTTGCCTGGTAGTATCGTGATTTCTTTGAACCCAATGATCAACTGTGCTTCAGACTTCGGCCTGCTAAATTCTCTCTTTAGCACTACTTGGATATCCGCGATCTATGCATTTGGATTATCATTGGAGCGATTAATATACCAGGTCAACACGTGGTCTTGCAAGGTGCTAACCAGTGTTGCTTTCTGTATATTGTCATCTGTAACTCCCTGCGCTTCCCATACGGCTCTTACCATGAACCAAAATTGGTCTAGATCCTCATTTCCCATTCCCTTGAACACAACAAATTTATCATGCTTGCCACATTGACTCATGGTGGTGGCGGAGGTGGTACAACTGAAGATGGGGGTGAAGGCGATGAAGTTGGTGGTGGTATTCATGGAATTCTTTGCCTTAAGATGGATCACACTTCTCGGTGAGAGCTTCACGAGTTCTTCCTTGTCCCCTCGTGGAGGTGAAATCAAGGGGCTAGTTTATGGTCCCTTATTTCCTTCGTTCCTATAAGTTTCTCCACTTCGCGTAGCCCCGAAAATCAAGGTAATTGCATAACCCTCTTTTCACACAATAACATTTTAATCTAAGTATTCAAAGACTTTACGTACTTACCTCGCAGTCCTTTGAGAAAGTGTCGCTCTGCCTCACTGTAGCTAACTAAAGTGTCTACCGCAAACTCAGTAATGAATCCTCCTATAATCTGATTGAGCCAGTGATCAACAATGCGCGCGATCTGATACTCCGATGCTTCTAATATGTGCACCAACTCTAGGGTCCACACAATAGGACCTTCGAGCTTCCACCTTCCTTGGCTATCTACTAGCTTCGTGATCCACTCATACAACTTAGTAGGGAAATATGCGAAAGAGATCTCATGGATTTTTTTGTACAGGTAGCAGTCTAACCACTCTTCTTTTGTCAGTCACAGATTCCTGTTCTCCTACGCCACGAACTCGTGAATCCTCCTATCCAACCAACCTTCAATTTCCTTCTTATTTGGATTCCAATGATACAACATCAAACATCTCTATGCAGATTCCGGTCCCGGCAATGGAACCATTTGTTGGCTTGATGGGGCCTGACCCAGGTTCGGAGTTAATTAGCCAAACAAATCCCTACACTACTGGCCCTTTCGGCATCAACACGTGATGCGTGGACTGAAGTTTCACCTGAAGCAATATGGGGGGATGCTGGAACCAAGTTTCTACACCCTAGAGATGTATGAGTCGATTTAGTCCAACTGTGCCTACCTTCGTGCATTGTTCTGAATTTTGAGACCTCCGCGATCTGTTATAATCGCCTGTGCACAACCCTAACTAGGAGCTGAGGGGATTTTCCACTGCTATCCATGGCAAAGATCTGTGTTATTTCCCCAAATTACACTACATATCTTACTTATCTTCTTACAAATGTTAGTTAGCTTTGCGTAAATAGATACTTTATCTCACATTTACTTAATCAACACAATCATATATGTTCGTGCATCATATAAAAAACAGAAATGTAATTTATACCCAACACATTCAATGTAGAAAACAGTAAATGAATACACAGGAATGGTATAAAACTTCTCTTTATTAATGCTTCAATGGTTACAGACTCAACCTACCCTGTGCACTTAGATGCAAGGGTCTACGCACTCAGCTGCGGACTACTAGGCCTCTGCGCACTCAGCTACAGAGCCTTCTCTTACTCTACGACCCAAAGACTCGACTCTACACTTAGATCTTCTGCTATCCTTCTATTCCATCATCATTCTAACTCGTCTATTGACTGATTTACAACTTAGAGCCTCACTCTATTTATACAATCCCATGGTCTGTGGACCATGGGTAGATCTCTAAAGTCGACATTACATTACAAAATTGAGGGTGGAAAACCCTATGACTCATTTACAACTTTGCGCTCCGCGCCCACAAAATGCAGTGTCTTTACATCAGATGTACACTTTTTAGCCAAAATCTAGGCTTTTAGCCCCAACTTCCCTTAGGGGATCCCATGCCCAACAGTATCCAAATCATTTTCTCATTAGTTTAACACCTTTGGCACAAATACAAAGGCATAGTCATAGCGTGCAACCCAACCACCCCCTTTAGCATTGAATTATGGCTCATAATTCACTCCCAACCCTTTTATCTATTGTCATGACTATTTTAATCCTCCTTCGATCTAACATCATTATCTTTTTGCATGCATTTCCTTGTAACTAGTGGTCTTAAGAGATTCTTATTGCACCCCATCCTATTCATGTTGGTCACCCTCCCATGCGATGGATAATGGTAGAATCTTCAGCCAAGGAGGCCACTCATCTCTTCCACAAAGAGGCCACCATTGTAGCAAGGAATAAATTCAATATTTTTGAGGAAGAGGTTTAATCTAAGAGTTTCACTCATTAAGAGATTTAGGTCATAACTACTATGTATTTTCCAAACATAGGTATCAATCACATCCATGACACCAAACATTTTGGAACCATAGAGCTTTATTGGCATATGAAGCTAATGGTAGTGCACACTTTCATTGGCTAAAAGGTTGAAATATTATAGACGTGTCTACATTTGGATAAGGTTTTTTGTTTTGCAAGTGGCTTTCTAAAAAGAAAGGTGGGATATTTTCTTTGGAGGTTGGGATCGACACTCGATATCTTTTCCAACATTATCAATATCTATTCCCATTTGTAGAACTGACACTTATGTTCCATGTCTGATTTTCCTTAGATTTCTTCTTTTCATTTCTCTAGTTTTTATGAGTCTATTAGGTTAGAACTAATAGGTAATCTTGGTTTCTTTACCAGGAAAACCAACCTTCAATTGAATTGTATATGTTTGGTAGATACATTACTTGCTTTTGGATAAATTTGTTTCCTAATGGGTAAGCTCCATAAAACTTAGTCACTCAATGGAAGACAACCTCACTTAGGATAAGCTTGTATGTCATGTTAACATGGTTGTTGGGTTGAAAAATAAGATGTAATGTCTCTTTGTGGTATGTATATTCTTAATTTTTAAATAATAGAATAGTTTGCTTTAAAAAAAAATGTTCTAAAAGAAGCTCATGAAATCAATGTCCATATCAAAAAGCGGCATTAGCAGGTAACACCATTTTATTTTTTTTGAGGTTAAAACTACAATCTAGAATTTATCTTGTCTTTACTTATTTGTTTTCATTTATTCTAGAGCATGTTCCCTCAAATATTTGAAGGAGCTTCTTCAGTTCTCTATTTTCTATTCAGGGACTTTCTATTTTAGCCAATGCAAAGTTAAGCTTAGCTTGATCTTTAATTGGTCTCTCCTCTTGACAATCAACTATTTTGATACTAGGAGAACAAATCTCATTTAGCTAATCACTTTCCTTTTGAGGGTCCTTTTTCTTCTTCTTCCTTTTCTATTGGTTCCTTCTCTCCACCATTTCTATTGGTTTCTTCTTCATATAGGGCGTACAACCTATCCCAAATTTCCTTTGAAGACTTGAGATCCATGACTTTCTCAAGGTCCATATTATGAATACTTTTGTAAATTGCACACTTGGTCTAGGCATTCAATTGTTGAGCTTGTTTTGAAAGGGGTTCTTCGGCATAACCATTTATGACCACTTTCTAAAAATCAGATCCATGAACAAATATTATGATTTTACATTCTATCTCCATTCTTGAAAGTTTGCGATATTGAGTATTGTAGCACTTTAATGATCCATGATTCACCTCGATCTTCCTTCTAGTGATTAAGATGCAACAGAAGGAACTAGGCTCTTATACCAATTGTTGGAAAGTTATTTATACTGTGGGGCGGAGCGGGGGTGGGCGGCGGAGGGAGGACTGAATCAGTATAACATTGAATGTGTCATTGTAACCATTTTTTACGAAATAATTAATCAAAGAATTGAACACATAGATAACCAAAAGCATAGTAAATTAATAAAAAATCTAATCACGCATGCAATCTTACACAACATAAAAGTCAACACAACTAGACACCATATATTTTAGGTGGAAACCCTCAAGGGGAGAAAAACCACCATATGTTTGCTCTGCTTGTCTTCTTACTAATATTCAATATTTTCCTTTACATAGATTTTCAAGCCCCAGCTAATAGGAATCACAACGCCCTCTACATCATTTGTTGGCCTCTAACTGCCAAGAAGCCCCAACTCCCTATCTATCAATTTGTTGGCCACCACTAGTTAGGAAGCCCAACTCCCTGTTTAGCAAACCACAACTTGTCAGAGGCCCCAACCTCCAAAAATACTTTTGCTAGCCACCATCAACAAGGAAGCTGAAACTCCCTATCATAGCATGCCAGCACTTCTTGGAGGCCCCAACCTTCTCAATATCAACTCGCTGGCCACTACCAGATAAGAAGCACCATCTCCCTATATTAGTAAGCCACCACTTTCCGAAGGTCCCAACCTTCTCAAACACCATGGAAAACACTTTCATTCAATTTCATACTGGGTCCTCTTTTGCAACAATAACACAACAACAACCTTCCTGCAATCAACACATCAGTAGCACCAAAAACTCACACAACCATACTCTAAGGGTAGTAGTACAAACACTCACTTAGCCATACAACATAATCATCATTTGTAGTGTAAAATAAGGAAAGATACATGGCATCTATAGTGATGTTCTAAACTTATGCAACATTAACTCTTGATATGATCACTGCTATATGTATATGATTCGGCCTCGTTATCTAGAGTAGCTAAATTAAGTTTCAACCATGACATGATATACTTATACTAATTTTGTCCCATCAAATTGGACTAAATCAACACACTAATTGCCTTCCATTTATCTTGATGACCATATCAAATAGGATCTGATCAACATGTCACTCACACCTTATACCATGGGAAAATTCCATGGAAATGCTCATGGTTTTCCTTTCTCAAAATATGGGTTGAGTCACGAGCTTATAATAAGATGCCTACGGTGATTTTTGTGGTCACACCATTGCAAGACAATGACATTGTGCTAGTGCCACGAGTTGACTATGGAAAGCAAACAAAAATTTGTTACCTTATAAAATTTAACTCTCCTCCATCCAAAACTTCAAGTACCTGCAACACCACTTGAGTAAAACATTATCACACTACAAAACATCCTTCTAACCTTCTATAACATTGGCCAACCATTGCAACCATGATTCCCCAACAATCGAGCCAAACACAATTGCCATACACCTCCATCACATAACCTGTCGACAAAGCATACTGACAATCCTAAACATGACATATGAAGATTCGCATCAATGCCAACCAAACAATATTGTTTCCAACACATGTGCTGCATAAGAAGAAAAACTAAGTATTTTAAAGAATATGTTTTTCCTTTGTTAGAGTTAATGGGATAACTATATTGTTCCAATACATTCTTCTAGATTATCATAGTTCCACTTTAGTCTTCTAGAAAGTTGTTAGTTTGCAATGTAGGAGTGAGTTGTAGTTGGGTAGGTATCATTATTCACCAAATTGTAATTATCTAGTAATCGACCTCATTTCTATAAAATTGGAGTAGTATGTGTTTTGCGTGATGTGGACTTCAATTAAAAAATTCTCTCATTGAGATAATAGTCTCATCTCTGTGTTGTCTTTGTCTTTTTTATTCATTAGGTCTATAATTTTTATGGCAAAATATTCTTGTAACTTATGTTTCTTTTATAAAAATTTTGTTGTTAGGAGTTTTAAATAATTGTTGTTTTTCTTTTTTATTGAAATTGAAGTGATATCCATAAAATAAATTATATCTTGATTATTTTTAAAAAACTCGTAATAGGTGTTTGAAAAATCAGTTCAATTACCCTAAAAACATAAGAAAGATAAATAATTTCATTATAGAATAGTTTTATTATGTTTCACAAATGTTGACTAGGAAATGAAAAAGTAAATAAAATTTTCTCCATATAATTTTTAAATAGAATATAAGTAAATAGTTCCATTCAATTTTATTTTATGATTCTTATATAAATGTAATATTAATGAACAATCTCTCCACAAATGTGATCTATATATACTCATTCAATTGTATCTCAAATTTTGATTTAACGTATATGATACGTGAAATATACATAATATTTTAATTTATTATTTATTTTCCTATAAGGAGAATAATTTATTTTGAAAGTTGAAATTAAAATATATCTTTCGCTTCGAATCTGATGAATAATTCCAGGCTTTTTCTGGCTGGTTTGTTGTACTGTCTACCCGTTTAGGAGCTTCCATGCAAAACTGGTAGATTAGTTAAAAACTCTAGATCGTACGACCTTTTTTATATAAATTGATTTGGTAAACAATTGACAAAGACATTTTTTAAGAATGAATTTGACCGTTAGCTTGTAAGCAACTGTCATCTCCTCCATCATAGACTTCTATAAAGAGTTGGAGCAACCATATGGGCCTCTTGACTGTATCAATGATTCTCCTGAGGTGCAATCCAGGAGACATTGATGGAAAGTTACATTGCAAGTCCAACATTCACAATCATAGATTTCACAACTGCATGGTAGATAATGCTTTAGATGCCAAGGCTGACCATGATTTCTTTCAACAAATTAATCAGTCAATGGAAAGACAAAGCCGTAATGAGTGCGTAGTACTCTCGCATCTTCAACGAACACGGCTATGTCAAGAATTCTCGTTAGCGTTTTCTTCCATTCACTGTCAGTCCCGTTGCGTACACGGTGTGTGTGGACGAAATATCAATCTACTCAATTAAAAATCTCGCATCTCGCTCCCAAGAAACCATCATGGATTGTAGCAAGTGCGGGGATGTAGGCTTTGCTGAACATATGTTTCAGTGTAGCAAGTGCCGATTCATCTTTCAGTTTAGCAAGTAGGATTACACAAATCTCTCAGTATTGTAATGTTTCAGATTGTATTTATGACATGTACCGATTATTTTTTGTTTGAATAATAATTATGTTTTGATCGTGAATTGGTAGATACTGTAGCAGAGGATATTTTTATGGAGAACATACGGAATTGTGCGATTGGTGTTTCGTGGAATCTTATCAATCCGGTGGCTTTCCTTCTAATCTCCATTCAAGCACCAAATCTAAATTTTCAAATGCCTCTGATTCTTGTAGAATGTCGAGATCAGCCAACGCCTAGTCTCAAAAGAATAGGAAATGAAACTCAAAAAACAAATGGATAGTTGAGAAGTCCGAGTAAAACAACACGCATAAAACAAGAGTGGCTCTACAACAATGAAGCTTTTAGAAAATGTAATTTTTAGTTGTGATTCATTTTATTTACAGGAGCTTTTTTTTTTTATTTCTCAGGGCGGTTATATTTATATGTTCCTAATTTGGTGTGTGGTTAAGATATTCTCTCAACAAACTTATTGATTGAGTGTGTAATATAATTCCTTATTTTAAAACACCACTTCTTGTATATATATGTAATATCATAATTGATTAATGTGAATATAATTTGCATTATCAAATTTTATGTTGGTATA
Organism: Pinus tabuliformis; assembly: GCA_031772625.1. Classification (NCBI taxonomy): domain Eukaryota; kingdom Viridiplantae; phylum Streptophyta; class Pinopsida; order Pinales; family Pinaceae; genus Pinus; species Pinus tabuliformis. The sequence continues at coordinate 225,413,861 of CM062809.1, forward strand.
TATATGTAATATCATAATTGATTAATGTGAATATAATTTGCATTATCAAATTTTATGTTGGTATAGCCCATTTGGGTCTGGCCCTTGGCCTTAGTGGGCTCAGGGAAATAAAGAGTTTGTTGAATGTTTGGTTTTGGTTCGTCCTAATTGTGGCTGAGATTGGAGAATTTGAGTATTATGGTCGAGATTGGAGAATTTGAGAGCTAGACCCTTGGCGATGGAGCAAAGTTCCTGTTGGTGCCCATCATTTCTTGTGTGAGTCACATAAGGATTTCGAGAGCCCTCTATGGCATAAGGGTTGGATTCGAAGCACTTTAATTCCCCTGTGCTAAATGTGTGGGTGTGGGAATAGTCGAGTGACAACCCTCTCCCTCTGCAAATTAACAACGTGCCTCTGCTGAGCCGATTGTGCCACACTCCGGTGACCGTGGAAGTATCGCTAATCGGTGGTGTGGTGCTCCGATCCGTGGACCCGCAGTGGAAGTGTGGTTGCGAAGAAGGCCTGGAGAAGATCGACTTCAGTGGTGTTGTGGCAGCCTAGGCCAAGCAGATGGAGTTTCGGTCGCAGGAGATCGTGGAAATCAGATCTACGGCTCTATTGTTGTACAAGCAGATCTTCAGGTGGATCATACTCCCTGGATGATCAGCGTGGGCTGTGTGAGCGAATCAGAGTGTGATCAACGTTGACATAACGTTGAAATCTATGGATCATGGAGCAGCATTGTGCTATCAGTGGTGGATGCCTGCCATCGTGGAGATGCTGTAGGTCGTGGTGGATCAACATCGTGGTATTGTTTCGTGTTAGCATCGTGGCATCATTATCATCCTCTCAGCCTCTACATGCGTGGGGCTCCCGGTTTCCATAAGCGGCTTATTTGGCACTCTACATCCAAAAGGCTACAACAATTTGGCAGATTTTCTCAGAGAGAATTCCGTGTATTCAATGGGAATTGCAATATCTAGTTCAGATATTAATTCCATATGAGGCAAGTACTTTACAGAGCCCGATCAACGCTTTCGTTGAAACTAATCTCTGGAATTTTTGCAATTCTCAGTGGCAGCGTTGTGTGGCACGCTGTTGATCGGAGGAGTGGCGGCCAAGTCTGGCCCTGATTTCGAATTGGGTGAAATTGTCCTGTGGATGAAACAAATGAAGTAATCTTAAGTTTTTCTAGGATTTTCGGTTTCTCCTGCTGTTCGGACGGTCAAGACGTGGGAGTGGTTCACAGGGTTTGCAGGCTATCAGTGGTCGAATCCTCGGGCGCATAACCGTGTTTCTCCAGGTGCAGCTAGGTCTATGAATCGCGTTACTGTACTTCGAATTTCATTGAGTTGCTCGAGGAAGCTAACATTTTCAATTTCCTTCAATTTGAAGAGGCTGCAGAACAAATTTCTTGTCGTGTGTTTTTTGTGGTTTCTTCTTCGTGATTTCTTCACCTTTCCTGTATGAGTTACAAGGATTGGGATGTGTTAAAAGTATGCAGGGTGCATCATTTGGAGGGCCGATTTATGGTGGCCGAGTGGTGAAGGCAGTAAGTCGGTGTAAATGTGTTAGAAAACCTGCACAGATGAATCTAGCTAGTAAAGGTTGAACACACAGCTTTGCAAAGCAAAAACACTAAAAGAAAATCGGAAAAACAAAAGAATGATTCATTGGAAATAGGTTACAATGCTCATGATATAGCATTACTGGGTGAAGATCCCAAGGTAATGCACCATAGTGGTGATCAATGAGAAGACTCAACACCTACAACAAGTTCGGAGAGAACTAGCCAGTTGCGAAGTGAAAGAAGGAGCAAATCAGGGAGTAAATCATGTAGAAGAACTAACGAGTTGCGGAGTTAAAGAAGGAGCAAATCAAGGAGTAAATCATGTAGAAGGAATCTTGCATGTAGTCCCATGCTCTAACTAAGAGTCCGCATGTAGGTGTGTAGTACTTCCAACACCCCCCCTGAACACCACTATGGGGAAAAATAGAAAATGGGCCCGGCAACTAAGGCCAAAGGTCACCCAAAATACAATGCAACTTGTACTAAAATTGAGGAAAGAGAGAAAACCACATGGGAAATACGCCCCCTCAAAATACAATGTAATCAAAAGAAAAGAGGAAGAAAAGAAAGTTGCTAAGCAACTGTGTCCTTCCCTCCAAGATGATCGCGCAGAGAGCAAAACTTTTGCTCAGTGAATGTCTTGGTGAAAATGTCTGCAGTTTGTTCTGTTGAAGGACAAACCTGCAAATCAATGACCCGATCATGTACTAAGTCTCTGATGTAGTGCATATGGATCTCTATGTGCTTTGTCCGCTGCCGCTGTACTGGATCCCTGCAAAATTTGAGAGTGCTCTGGTTGTCAAACCAGATGACAATGGGTTGGTGGAACTGGATGCCCAACTCAGTGAGGAAGTGTTGTAGCCATAGAGCCTGAATGGTGATGTTGACTACTCCTCTGTACTCGGCCTCGGCTGAAGAGAGAGCAATAGCAGCCTGCTTCTTGCTCGACCAACAGATAGGGCTAGACCCTAGACTGAGTGAATATCCGGAGGTGGACTTGCGATCAATACTGTCACCCGCCCAATCAGAATCAGTGAAGCCAAGGAGATTCAATGTAATGCCTACTGCATAGTGAATCCCGAAGGTGATGGTGCCCTGCACATATCGGAGGATGCGCTTGGCAGCATTCCAGTGTAGCTCATGCGGCTCCTGCATGTATCTGGAAACTACCCCTACTACATATGAGAGATCTGGTTTGGAGTGGGTGAGGTACAATAAGCTCCCCATTAGCTGTCGGTAGAGAGTGCTATCAACTAATGGAGTGTCACCTCCATCCTCAAGGCGAACCCCAGACAGAAAAGGAGTCGGTGCTGGCTTGCAGTCGGTCATGTGAAATCTCTCGAGTAGATCCCATGCATACTTAGCCTGAGAGAGTTTGATGCCTATGGCATCCTGGCTGATCTCAAGACCAAGAAAGAAGTGTAATGGACCCATGTCCATCATCAAGAACCTATCATGCAAGGTCCTCTTGACTACAGCAATGGCTGAAACCGAGTTGTCGGTGATCAGGAGATCATCCACATACAAAACTAAGATAAGAAGAGAATCATGTGTCTTGAGCATGTAAACATTCAGATCAGACTTACATCTTTCGAAGTTTTGTGATAAGAGAAAAGAATCCATTTTCACATACCGAGCTCTCGGGGCCTGCTTAAGGCCATAGAGAGATTTCTTTAGTCTACAGACCAAAGATGAATCCTGAATGAAACCATGTGGCTGCTCCATGTAAATCTCCTTTGATAGGTCTCCGTGAAGAAAGACATTCTTCACATCCATTTGATGTATTTCCCATCCCCGGGCAGACGCAATGGCAAGTGTAAGGCATATGGAATCCATCTTTGCTACTGGAGCAAAGGTCTCGTCATAATCACTGCCATTCACTTGTTGGAAGCCTTTAACTACTAACCTTTCTTTCTGTCTGGTGATTTGCCCATCTGCAGCACTCTTGGTCCTGTAGACCCATTTGCATCGGACAAGTTTCCTTCTTGAAGGAAGGGGGACCAAATCCCAGGTCTGGTTCTCAACGAGGGAGTTATACTCCTCCTCCATGGACTCCTAAGATGGATGCCCAACAACCTCAGCATAAGACTGTGGATCAGAATACTGAACCAAATGACAATGCCAGGATGGAAATGGTTCAGTGGTAGTGAGGACAAGAGGAGGCTCAATAAACTCTGAGCTAGTCCTCTGCAGATCAGAATTATCCTCCACAAGACCATTTCACATAAGCTGGGTGGTCTTGTGCATATATCTCATGTAAGCTCCTTGTTCTCTGATTTATGACAGGAGAATTTGATTCACTGCTGGAAGCCCAATTTGGGCTTGGATGTGGATCATTATATGCATGCACTGGATTTGTATATGAAGACTCTATCTCTACATCTAGATGCTCTACCGCGGCATCTGCATGCTCTGTATCTGCATCTGACTGTACTAAGTCATCATCTCAGACATGAGGTAGATAAAAGGTGTCTGTATGCAGCGATTGAGGTGCAAGTGAGAGACTTTCCTCAAATTTGACACATCGCTCAATGATGAGCTTGTCCGTAGAGGAAATCAGGAATCGGTTTCCCTTCACACCATCATGGTATCCAACAAAGATGCACTCAATGCTTTGTGGATCAAGAGCTTTCCTCTTTTAAGAGGGGATCCTGGCCCATGCTCGGGAGCCAAAAACACGGAAGTGGGTGACCTTTGGTTTAGTGCCGCTCCAAGCCTCAAAGGGGGTTTGATCCTTGACAGACCTATGAGGAGATATGTTCTAGATGTAGTTAGCACAATTAAGTGCTTCAGCCCATAGCTTATGAGGCAGTGACTTAGCATGCAACACGCAGGAAGCCATCTCTTTGAGAGATTAGTTCTTTCTCTCAGCAACTCCATTCTGCTGTGGAGTGTATGGAACTGTGTACTGCAACTGTATGCTGGACTCACGGCAAAGGTTTTGAAGTGTTGTGTTAACATATTCCCCCCCATTGTCTGTACGGAGGGCTTTGATCTTTCTCTCTGATTATGTCTCAACTAGTGCTTTGAAATCTTCAAAGCGTGCAAAAAATTCAGATTTGTTCCTGAGAAGATACACCCAAGTATACTGTGAGAAATCATCAATAAATGTAAGCACATACCTTTCTTTGTTGATGGAAGGATGAGGAAAAGGCCCCATGAGATCACTATGGATCAGATCTAGAGGAGAGGATGCTCTGTGAGTCTTGCCAGTGTCAAACTTTTCTCTAAGATGTTTTCCAAGGACACACCCTTCACAAACTCCATTGGAGAAATTGATATTTGGCAAGCCTTCCACCATCTCATGCTTGCTTAGCTACTGCATATACCTGTAATTTAAGTGACCAAACCTCTCGTGCCAAAGCCTTCTACTATCATCAACATGTGTAAGCAATAAGGAGGATTCAGATTCAATAAATTCAAAAAATGTATACAGTCTGGCTCCATTGTTTACCTCACCGGTTGCAATTTTGGAGTTGCTATGTAGGTCATATATGTTCATTGCATCTGGAGTGAATTCCACTCTCTTTCCGATGCCAGAATGAGTGATCTGATAAACTGAAAGTAGGTTTACCGAAAGTTTTGGAACATGAAGCACATCTTCAAAGCTTCTATGTAAAAGTTCCACTCTACCTTTTCCGGTGACCTCAATAGGTGAGTCATCTCCCATGAGGATGGGAGGTCCTTTGCATGCATCCAAAGAGGAATAGACTTCCTTTGCAGCAGCCATGTGATGTGATGCACCAGAATCTATAATCCATGCATCAGGGGAAGAATTAATTGCAACCAAAGCATGAAAATTGTTACCTTTCCCGTGTGGCGGATCCTCAGTTTTCTTCTTGGCGCCTTGAGGGATGTGGTCCCCAAGGTTGTGCTTCTGAAGGATTTCTGCCATTTGGTCAATTTTTTTCTTCGTGCAAGAGGATTCTGGATGGAATCCTCTTTGATGGTAGGTGCATCTGTTTCCTTTCTTCCCTTTCTCATTTCTCGAGCCGGAGGAGTCATTGAAGGGCTTGGTGTACCCTTCTTTCTTTGGACGGGAATGCACTTTTCCCTTGTCTTTGTGCTGCTGATTTTTTTGATTTGAATCAGATCTGTGATTTTTATTGTGGCTGCGATCATGCACAGCAATTGCATGCGCTTTTGGAGGTTTGATTTTCCCCATGCCAATGAGTTTATCTTGCTCAAAAGTAAGGGACTCCATGAACTCTTTGAGAGAAGGCATAGTGTAGGATTTACCTGTTGTGAGCCTTACTGAATGAAATGTAGACACAAATATGGAGTATTCAGGTCCGAGCTTTGACATAATAGAGAGAACTTGGCAACCCTCCTCCTTGGATTTGTCAATTCCACAACCATTGAGTTGCAACAATAGATCATTATATTTGGTGAAGAAGTCTTGAATTTTGTCATAGTTCCGTGGATCCAATGGTAGTAGCTTCACTTCGAGTAGATGTCCTTTCATCTCATCCTGTTTCTCGTAGATTTCTTCAACCTTTTTCCAAATCTCATTGGGAGTATTGCAGGCAATAGATGAAACTGCAACTCTGGAGAGATGCACATGCATATGGATCCGTGGGCCTCATCCATACAGTTGAGGTACTTGGATTTCTCTATGGCTGAAGTGGGTTCCACTTCTGCAGCCATGGTAATCCTGTACAACCCTTTTTGACGAAGGTATTGAGCCTTTTGGTCCTTCCATTTGTGATAGTTGTACGGTGTTAGGATCGATGCTTTGGGAAACTCCATTTTTCTATCGATCTTTGATCTCCAAGCTGTAATACCTACAAAATAAAGTATTGGTGCGCATTTTATCTAGCAACCTATGGGCTTTGATACCATGTAAATGTGTTAGAAAACCTGCACATATGAATCTAGCTAGTAAAGGTTGAACACACAACTTTGTAGAGCAAAAACACTGAAAGAAAATCGAAAGAACAAAAGAATGATTCATTAGAAAATAGGTTACAATTCTCATGATATAGCATTACTGGGTGAAGATCCCAAGGTAATGCACCATAGTGGTGATCAATGAGAAGAATCAACACCTACAACAAGTTCCGGAGAGAACTAGCTAGTTGCGGAGTGAAAGAAGTAGCAAATCAGGGAGTAAATCATGTAGAAGAACTAACGAGTTGCGGAGTTAAAGAAGGAGCAAATCAAGGAGTAAATCATGCAGAAAGAACCTTGCATGTAGTCCCATGCTCTAACTAAGAGTCCGCATGTAGGTGTGTAGTACTTCCAACAGTCGGAAGGAACCAAGCGGCATCGGTGGAGTTTCTTCTTCTGTTGGTTTTGCCTGTGTGGTGAGGTTATAAATCTACTGTGGAATTCCCATGGATTTACCTTTTTTTTTTCCATCTGAGCACCTGAGATGCATGGAGATGACAACACTTCCAAGCCCACTTACAAAAAAAAGGAGTGCGTAGCAAGTTCATTTTAAGCTACCATTGAGAATTCGACCCTTTAGTTCGATTTGATTAGAGCTCGAGTCCAGCAAACTGGAGAGTACATAAGACTTCATTGATGTAAGCGAATTTTTCCAAGGTTGGATCATGACTACGACATTGGCAGAGTTCAAGTCTGGTGAGAAGGCGTTGTTGTGCGTGTGGCCAAACGTGAGCCACTATATTTGTAGGCCAAACGCGTGTCACTATTATTTGCATTTGTTTGGTGGGGGCTTCGTTGAATTGTGTCCCGTTGAATTTAATTTTTTGGTTTTGCAACCATTTGTTTTGCGAGTAGTTGCAAGTGATAAGTTAGTTTGTGGTGCATTCTTGTACATTAGTATATGGTGTTATGGGATTTCTGGTTTTCATTGAAGTGACATTGGTCTTGGTATGACAAATTATTGTCACAATTATGAGTGTTTGTTGGAATTGGTCATTTCAACAATACCAAAATTTGTAGGATATGATGAAGACAGGATACTTAAGATGGTGTCAAAAGAGCTAAAACAAAGATTAAAGGATGATGGACAACTAAGTTAAAGTTTATGTGAGTTTGTGGAATAGACTCATGATCATGGTGTATTATGAGTCGCATATTGTAATTAGAGAAAATCTACACGTCATATATTATTTTGTAATGGTTAGTTGTGGTCCTTGAAATGTTTTATGTACCTGTTGTAAGACCTAGAGAGGCATGCATACCCTTTGTTATGTGTTCCCTCTGTTAGAGAGTTTTAACACCCTGGAAGAGTGTGTCATGTGGGATGGATACACTTGGGTGGGTCGTATTGGTTTTAGACTCCATGACGTGAAATTTTATATTTAGTGGGAGTTCATCGAGAGGTTGGATGAACCACGTATGTGAAGGACTTCCTAGTAGACAGGCGGTTGCAGCGGTTGGGAACCCATGCATTCTCGTAGAAGGTTGTTCCTTTATATGGACATCAACAATTGCATGAACAAGGTACAAGGTGTAATTACCAGACTGGACCAGATGTAGATCTTGCAGATTGATATCGAGACAAGTAATGATTAAGGGGGAGCCTTGGAAAATGTAATTCCTACTTGTCTCAATTGTGATTCATTCTATCTACAGGAGTTTGTTCATATTCCTTAGGGTTGTTATATCTATATGTTCCTAGTTTGTTGTGTGGTTGAGATATTCTCTCAACCAATTGATTGTGTGTCCAAGATAGTTTCCCTATTTTAAGACACCAATCAGTTAGTTGAGAGAATATCTCAAACAAACACCAAACTAGGAACATATAGATATAACAACCCCGAGGAATAGGAACATACTCCTATAGACAGAATGAATCACAACTGAGACAAGTAGGAATTCCATTTTCCAACACTCCCACTTAATGACTATTTGTCTCGATATCAATTTGTAAGATCTACATCTGGTCCAGTCTGGTAATTACACCTTCTACCTTGTTCATTCAATTTTCGATGTCCATATAAAGGAACAACCATCTATAGGAATGCATGGGTTCCCAACCGTAACCGTGAGTCTATTAGGAAGTCCTTCATATACCTGGTTCATCCAACCTCTCGATGAACTACCCCTAATTTTATCTGAAGCTCCTACATGATATCCTATGTTAAATTTAAGTTGGGCCCTGAGTGTGGTCTTGTTGTGTGGAGGATATTTAATGGTAGTCTAAATATCTCAAGTTTCATATTTTTTTACATATATTTTCTCTAATTTTGTAAAAAATATGTAAATATTTTTATAAATTTGAATTATGTAATTTACACAATTGTGTTTAAATAATTTTCGGTCTATTTATATGGTAAAAATACAATTCATTTGTATATTAAAAATGTATTTCAAACAATATCAAAAATTTGACCCAATATAATTGTATCCATACATTTTAATTAAAAAAATCTTAAAATAGTTAGACAAAACCTTGTGTGTGTGTGTGTGTATATATATATATATATCCTAACCATAACCATTATGATTTAGAGCTTCAGATTCCAAGCAATATGGTTCTCTTGTTATGGTGGTTCTCTTCACTCATTATGTGGTGTTACTAATTCAGATTCTAGTCAGATCCATGTTGGGTATACTCAGCAACTCAGATCGTAGATACTCAGTTTCATGAATGTATTTATAAAATGTATGTTTTTATTTACATTCAACTGATATTTAACAAAAATTATGGGGGACTTGATTTATAGAAATCTATATTTTCATTTGCATTTAATGTTCACTTTAGGGATGTCTTGATTTGTAATATATTCATTTATGTTTATTTATTTTTTTAATTTCGTAAACTCAACAAGTTATATAAATCTCCCCTAAATGAAATGCTTTTACTTTATTTTCCAATATCACATCTTAAGTATTCTCATGGTTGTTTATTTGTAAATTAGGCATCTAAATTTTTCTATTTCCTGATACTATATGGGGGTGATTTGGGTCAGCAGAATTCAACATCTAAGATCTAACACTATCAACAACTTGTTCCTAAACCCCTGCCTTCATTGCTTATACCTTGGCTGCTTTCTCTTCTCTGCTCTGTAATATGCTTGTGATTATGGGTAAAGTTTCATCTTGTCTTCCTCTTCCCAAGGCCAGGATCAGTAGGAGCTCCGGGTTCAAATACATATATTTAAAAATTAACAACGTGTCATATTTTCCATGGTTTACTCTTCTATTTTCTTTTAATTTTTCAAAGAAAATGGCATGGTTTACCTTCGCTTTTATTAGTCCCTGCCTTCTGCATAGCAAAAACTATAGTGATCTCTTTGTAATTGGATGGGTATTAATTTGGGTTGACCGTTTTCATATTGTTCATTTACCTAATGTTTCGCCCAACACATTCCGTCCAAAATCACTTTTATATAAAGCTTGAGTTTCGAAGTCTTATTGTAGCGGCTAAGGTAAGATTTTCATAATTTTCCTTAAAACTTAGGGGCTACTAATTTTCGAATTTAGGATAATAATTTATTGAATTTCATTGAAACTTAGCTAATGTTAGTTTGGACTTAGCATTAGTCTGAAGACATTTAATGTTTATGAAATTTAATGTTTATGGTTTAAAATTCCTTCGTTAAGTTTTCGAAGACATTTACATTTCTCAAACTCTAAAATCTGCAGCTACACTTGCCCCTACTTTTGTCCAAGTGTCCTACGCTTGCCAACACTGCCACTGATATCAACCACCATGCTTGCCAGCACTATCACTACTATCAACCACCACTTCTTGGTGAGTAAAGACATTGAGCCTCTACTATCGACCACCACTTCTTAGTGGGTTAAGACCCTGATCCCTTGTATTCATGTTGCTTCATTTATTGAAAGACTCAATGAAAGCTCAAAATTCAGCACAATACAATGCAAAACACTACCTTCTACCTTGTTTCACATTCACTTCTCAAAAGTGAATGTTTATCCACATACTAAAATACTAGGCTCACATTTTGTAACTAGAGTGGAACTATTTCTATTAGATTTTCTAGATGAAACCATTCTTCTTTCCACAATTTTACGGTTGGGACCATTCTTCTTGGAATAAATTTTGTCCATATAAAAAGGATTGGTACAATCATTCAATTGTTGAAGGATTGGTACAAGAATTCAATTGCAGAATGTAGGTAAAATCTAGAGTTGTAATTTTTTTTGTTATTTTCATAATCTTAAAATATGGAGATTGTACTTACTTGAGTGTGTCTTTTATCCTTTTTACCAGGGTGGAGACTATGCTCTCCTATTCTCACCTGCACAGTCAAATGTATGACCCACAAGATTGAGTGCATTGTTAACCCTTTTGCTCAGCGTGCAGACTATGCTCCCCTGTCTCACTTGCACAATCAAAGGCAGAGTCAACAACATTGTTGCTAGTTACAATGTTCCTTCATCTAACTCCATAACTTACAAAGGTATAACCCATTAACCTACAAATGAGTTTGATTATTGTAACCCCCATTTACCAACCCAACCCTACATTCACCTCTGCAAAAATTAAGATCAATGGCCTTGTAGTAGGTGATCATTTTCATTAAAATTGTCATTGGTGAGCTCCTCTCTTGCCCTCCACAGTTCATATTGAATGGAAACCTTGTCGTTGATTGTTGACTCTAATCCCTGTAGGATTTGCCACCTCCACATTGTAAAAGCCACCAATAGATAGCTAAAAAGAAAGTTTTCTCCTTTGTCATGCACATCTGTGCAATCCTATATTATCTAATTCATCAAAATATTGCACCAATTACGCTTGGCACACTGTGCGCAGAATTCGGCTACACATATGATGTTAAGTGTGCATTCACCTTGGGTGTAGTTCAGTAGGATAACCTTTCTAGTAGTAACATAGCATGTGAACTAGACCTACAAATTTGTAATTAGTTCTATTAGAGCTCCAGAAACTCCTTGAATTCCTCAAGAAATCCCATATCACTGATAAATGGTGATCTCCTTTCTTTCGACCATGCTTGCTAGCCCCCTGAAAAGCCTTAGTTACATCCTCTCTTTCCATTGATAACCCGTTTACAGTCCATTGATAAGCCTGTTTACGGTGGATGTCATCAACATGAATAAGAAATTTGCACTCTAGCCAGAGGGAGTTACGATAAACTCTACCATTTTAAAACCTCTAACACCTCTGCCATTTTAGTTGTAACTCACATGATCTATAAAGAACCAGATGCATGGTTGTATGATTTGTATAGAACTAGATGCCTGTCTAGGTGCATATTTTCAAGATCCGGACCCAGATCCCTACAATTGATTCACATAGCCCTATGCTTGGAGGAGAAAAACTTATTTTTGAGATTGACCCACATCCTTAACATTGAGTCACATAGTTCCTTGCTTGGAGGAATAAAGCTTAAAAAACAACAAATAAATCCAATGCAACGTAGTAAGAGAGGTCACATAACTCCTTGCTTAGAGAAACACTACATGAATGTCACCTTTGTCACATAATGAACAAGTGACCAAAGATAAGGAACCCATATTTAATTATCAAATCTGTTGTCATTGATATTTAATTAAAGTGAATAACATGCCATAATTTGTTAATTAATTTATAAGACAGTGATTTTGTAAATTTATGCACAAAGCACATGTGTTTGAATAGATTTTATAATGGATAAACATATCATTCTATCTTAGGTTTATCTTTGATTTCTGGGAAACTTTGCATAGTTTTTATCCTAAAATCCAGGATTCTTAGAGCATGTACCATGTTTATGAATGCTTCATTGGGTTGTGGTTTAGATATTTAACAAATTTCATTCTTTGTTTTTTGAATTTTTCTCTACGTTAGGGTTTTGTGGTAGTTTCTTTGGGCTTCACTATCAAATATTTCTTTCCATAGATTCAAAGATGTCTGGGCATGAAAAAGGAGGTAAAGTGGTATGGTCAAGTTGTAGGATTACATCGTTTGCGTGCAGATATCACAACTCTTTCAATCATGATTGTCTTTAGATGTTTCTAGATTTTTTATTGTCCTCCTTAACCCATTGAATCTGAAGCTTTTGAGTAAAAACTTAGGTTAGTGCTTTGCATATTTTTCCCATATTGTAAAAGGATTTCCTTGTTATTTCTTCAAGGCATAAAATCAATCCTTTTCCATCTCATGGAAACACCAAGGTTTCATTTCATAAACTAATGCTTTCACCACTTTATATTATGAATTAGTCCTAGATGGAGGTGCACGCATAATGTTGATAAGATTGTGCCCTCCTTTCTAGCATAAATACATGAAGCATATTCAAATATGCACCCTCTCCACTTCATATAATATTTAAAAAGTGCCTTTATTTCACTGATCTACAATTGAATGTGAGTCTACCTTCAAATCCCATCAAGACAAATCTAGAAATATATTGAACAATGATTTCCTTGACTTTTGTCTTGGACATTCAAATAAGTTGAAAATGTCAAAGATTATGGAACCTCCCTTACTAGTTAAATTCCTGTACATGGATGCTAAGTGAATTGTTTATGTTTTGATATTAACATTCAACATCCTCTAGTATTTTTGTTTCCTAAATATATTTTAGACTTGAAAATTTAAATTGTTCACAATGTGTTTTTGATTCCCTTTTCCACAAAAGTGGCCTCACCATGCATGTCAACCACTCCAGTGCTCTCACTTAGTGAAACATATAGATTTAATATTTTATATCCTCCATTTAGCCAAGAACTAAAGGTTGTTGGCTAACAACTCTATTGGACACAACGATTTTAGATGTTCTATCTAAATAATTTTCCAGTTTCATAACGTGTGAATTTGAAAACATCAAAATATTCATTTCCAGCACAATCACAAAAATAGATTTCCTCTCCAAAATGATAGGCCTTGTGACTGCCAAAGACTAACAAATAATGTATTTTTGAACCGCTAACAACAAATAGCCTCTAAGTCTAAATGGTCCTATTAGCCTTGGAAGCATTTGGCCCAAAAATGGATCCAAAACACTACCAAAGGCTTCAAAATTTGCTTAAATTCATTTAAAAATCCTGACTGTCACATGTCAAGATCCCTTGGAAGGGTGGAAAATCACTATCAGGAGAAAAAAACCCAAAGAAAAACAATGAAAAACCATTATTGTGGGGTTAAAACTGAGAAGGCACAACATTCATTAGATCTAGCTGATCAACGACCTAGATCTAAGCAGCAATTCGCAGTCGACGGATCTGATCAGCGGGCAGTGGAAATCGGTGTAAGACACCGTCAGTTAGCAATATCTGATGATCAGATCGGTGGGTTGCATTGGCGAGAGCTATCGACGATTACAATACAAAATGAGTGATTGCGATCAGTGATTAAATGTGGACCGTCGATCGCGCACGTAGGAAACCTTAAGGGGCGGGGCCTTTACATATATATGTATGCCACCTGATTAGCGAATCCGATGGAATTTTAAATGATGTTTCATAAGATTTCAGATCTGCACCAAAGCCATTTTTAATGCATTTTTCATGTATTTCATTATATAACGAAATACAAAGGGAAACAGGGCAGCACTGATTGCAATGAAGCCCAGACCTAAAAGGGTTCGGGAATGAAAATGTATAATCTTTCAAATCTACCAAATCCCATTTTTAATGTCTTTTTGTGTGTTTTCATTGTTTAAACGAAATACAAAGGAACCTTGGGGCAGTGTGATAGCGATGAAACCCAGACCTGATGGGTTTCCAGAATGAAATTGTATATTATTTGAAGTCCGGGGAAAGCCATTTTCCATGTATTTTCAGTGTTTTATGTATTTCATAATACAAAGGAAATATGTAGGGAACGGGCCGAATGCGACTTGCGATAACCTGAAGGGTAGACCCGATAGAGGAATTAATCATTTTTTAGGACTGTTGAAGTCTGAAAGAAACAGAAATGGGTGGGTTTTTCAGTATTGCATCATTTCTCTGTTTATAACAGAAAGCAGTCATTGTTTGCATTTCAAAGGGAAAACAGAGGCCTGAGGACCCTTTCCACCTCACAACATAGTCCGGGAGATAGTTTGCCGGGAAAACAAAGGCTGGAAAGTGATCATGGAGCCACAACATGTGCAACTTGTCCAAACAAACAAAATAGTCATGGAGCAGACAATGCAGCTTGCCCAAAACATCAGAAGCATCAACAACCTAGCACAACTCATCAAAACCAACATCATGGGGCATCTTTGGCATGAGAGAGATCCTTGCCAAAGCAACGAGAATACTTGAAGGTGGTTATTCCTCTATCAGAAGGAGAAAAAACCTCCAAGCCATGCTTGCGGATTCAGGGAATCAAACAGTGAAGGGACAAAGAGGATAGATTAAGACTCTGAGCCTTTGAGAGCTTAGGAGCATTGTCAAGAGCTATAAATAGCTTAAAGTAGGATGTAATATAGGTTCAACTTCTAGATACTATAGAGACTTTGTTACTCAAGCATCTCATCTTCATTCATTAATAATACAAGCTTATTTTGTTATTATATGTTCAATGTCCATTTCTCTTCTATTCTAAGCTTGCACTTCTATAGTTTATTCATGTTTCTTCTGTATCTAATGCTAGATAACTATCATCTTATCTCTGCGTTGATAAATTAGATTTGCAAGCTTCTTTGCTGCCTGTAACTAGCCATTCATATGTGGTCATATATGCATCTGCCGATACAGCCAGTATTCTCTTTTGCTGCCTGTAGCTAGCCATTCATTTATGTTTATGTATGCATCTACTGGTATGGTCAGTATTCTCCATCCATTCATTGAATCTATAAACTATTGAGCATTAGTGGTCTAAAGCCTTGTAAGCTGAGGGTGTTCATGCATGTCTTGAGTAAAAGCATAGTTGAAATGGTTATCTGGCTTGATCAAAACCATCATTTATTCTAATAGTTCAAAGAACAATATTTAAGATTATATGTTACCAGCCATCTTCGAGCTATAACCTAGGAGAGTTTCCTGGAGTGATAACATAATTGGCGCCATTGTCGAGGAGAGGAAGCTGATGCTTAGCTTCCCTGGGAAATGACATAGATCCAACTTTGATGATAGACAAAGTCTGGGCACGTTTTGGTTGTAATCATCTATCTGGAAACTATACTGGAGTTCGAACCTCTTAGCAACTTCACTTCATAGTTTTGGCTCAGTTTTTGAGGCATATTTGGAGAAATCCTCAGAAGTTACAAGCTAACCCAGTACCTGACCCTGAAAAAATCATCAAAGAGAGAAAGGTATTGCATAAAGGAGCATCAGGTTCAGGTAAACCTAAACAATCTCCTATATCTCTTCAAGAAAGGCCTATAATAGAACAAATACATGTTGAGAGTATAGCATCTAATACTAGCAACAAAGAAAAACTCTTAGAGATTCATAAAGCTCCTTATTCTTTAGGTTCTCCTTTTGTTGTATGCCCAAAGGAAACCTCACCTCCTATCCATCATACTCCTTCAGTCTTATCAAACACTCCTCAGCCCTCTATCATTCAGACTTCCAGTACTCTTTTAGCCACCATAGCTATGGAAGGTCCACAATCACCCACCAAAATGAAAAGAATCATAGCTGCTAGGTATGGACCTCTAATACTGCCTACTCCTTTGAATGCTATGCCTACTAGAGAGTATGAGAAGTATATGCCTAAGTTCACTAGGACTGAAGGTGTTTCAACTGAAGAACATCTTGAGTCATTCTATAGCTATGCTGATAACCTAGACATTAGTGAAGATGATGTGTGGATGAGAGTCTTTGTCCAAAACCTAGATGGAGAGGCTAGAAAATGGTTCAGAGAACTAACACCAAGATCTATAGCAGATATTGAAGCTTTGGATGATGCATTTCTAAAGCATTGGGGGAATAAGAAGGAAAATGGTGAGCTTCTATCTGATTTTAATAAGAGATTTAACTACATGTACAACAAGATACCAGCTGAAGTGAAACCCACCACTACCTCTGCTAGACTCATCTATGCCAGTGCCTTTGATTATGACTTCTGTTTATTGTTGAGGGAGAGGCGATGTGCTTCTTTGGTTGATATGCAAGATGCAACCCTAGAAGTAGAATCAAACATCATGGCTACAAAAAAGCTCAAAGGTAATGCTGATAGAAGGAGACAGAGGGGCGAGCCATCATCATCTTCAGATCCCAAGATTGATAAAATGGCCAAGATGATAGAGTCATTAGCCTCTGAAGTTTCCAAATTAAAGGTTGAGCAACGTTCTGGGAAAGGAAGGGTTCCTAATACCTTTTCTCCTCAAAATCCAAATGCATATAGAAGGGCAAATGACCAGTTGCAGATCTTGCAAAGAAACAAAGATGCCAATGAAGACCAAAGGGTGAAGACCCCTTTTCAGAATGTAGTGATGGAAGAAGAGCAGTTTGAAGAAGAGGATGAGTTCCATTGTATGGAAGACAAAGGTAGTGCCCCTTTTTTAACCAAAGATGCATATGAGAAGTCATTATTCAATGACCAGATTAGCCAAGAATGGGATGGTGAAGCTGTTCTACAAACTGAAGATCAGCACCAATATAATCTGAGGTTGACGATGAATAATGTCAAGGAAACTCCTATTCATAAAGCTTTTGTCCCTGCAGAACAACAAACTAATAAGAAGAAGCAACCAACAGTTATCCTATCATCCTCAAAGCTCCATCCATAGAGGTAAGAGGCCTTGACAAGTCCCCTTCTTCTTTTAGTTTTCAATCAAAAATATAGAAGCTAAGAATACCTATGCCTCTGATTGAACCAATGAAGAATAAGTCCTTCAAGAAATCTATCCTTAAGTCTCTTTAGCCTACTTCCATCCAAGGTTCCACTAACTATGTAAATCTGCAAGATGACCAACCAGCTGTTATTCTCAGCCCAATTATTGAAAATTGTGAAGACATCTCCCATCATTCTATGTCTCTTTGACTATTCATGATAAAATCCTTCATAATTTCCTTCTAGACACTGGAGATAGCCATAATCCAATGCCCAAGGTTATCATGGATAAGCTTGGGCTTGACATTACCAAGCCTTATTAGTTGGCCTCTACACAACTTAAAAAACTAGTTTGCTAGATCACAGAGGAAGAAGGCCCTCAGATTGGGACATGTTCTTTAAAGGAGCTTGCTCTAAAGAAGTTGCAGGGGTAGGTGTAGTCTTGTGTCCCTCACACAACAATGCATTGATTCATCTTTTATATTAACTTTTCAGGTCACAAATGACACAACAGAGTATAAAGCAGACTTTATTATTCGCCAAGTGTCCAAAACCTTCCAAGCAAAACATCAAATTCTGAAAGCATACAGAGATGAGGTGAAATATAGACCATCTCTGCCCGATAATACCAAATGCTGGAAAGTTTTTGAAGTAGATAATCAAATTAATAGGATTTTTCAAGTCTTTGATGATTTTGCTGATATGCACATTGACCCTGAAAAAATCATCAAAGAGAGAAGGGTAAAAAGGGTCAACTTTCAGTTTGGTGAGACCTGTTTTCTCAAAAGGGATACATTAAAGGAAGGAGGAGATGTTTTTGATGGCCCAGTAAATGGGCTGTTTTTCAAAATTTATTTCATCAAGCCTTGGTATTGTAAATATGTTTTTTTATGTTTTTATTTCATGCTAAATTGACTCCATGCCCAATGCAACACTAGGAGGAAGATTTGATCTTGTTTTTTACAGGAAAGGCATTGTTATGTAGTTCTTGAAACCACAGAAGGAGGATTTCATCCCTAGAAGGAGACGGTGTTAGCCTTGCAAGCATTTGGCCCAAAAATGGATCCAAAAAACTACCAAAGGCTTCAAAATTTGCTTAAAATCATTTAAAAATCCCAATGGTCGCATGCTAAGAGCCCTTGGAAGGGCAGAAAATCACTATCGGGAGAATAAAACCAAAGAAAAACAGTGAAAGAAAATTATCGCATGCTTAAAACTAAGAAGGCACAATAGCCGTTAGATCTGGCCGATCAACGACCCAGCTCTAAGCGAAAAATCACAGTCAGTGGATCTGATCGGCGAGCAGTGGCAATCGGCGTGAGAAACCACCGATCAGTGATCTTCGATGATCGGATTGGCAGGTCGCATCGGTGGGAGCTATCGGCGATTACAATAAGAAATGAGCGATTGCGATCGATGATTAAACGTGGGCTGTCAATCGTGCGTGAAGATCGATGACCCACATTACATCGCTATTGGCAGAAACCTTAAGGGGCGGGGCCTTTACTTATATATGTATGCGACCCAATTAGTGGATTCGACGAAATTTTAAATGATGTTTCATAAGATTTCAGGTTTGCACCAAAGCCATTTTTAATGCATTTTTCGTGTAGTTCATTATATAACGAAATATAAAGGGAAAGAGAGAAGCGCCAATTGCGATGAAGCTCGGACCCGAAAGGGTTCGGTAATGAAAATGTATAATCTTTCAAATCCACCAAAGCCAATTTTCAATGTATTTTTGTGTGTTTTCGTTGTTTAAAAAAATACAAAGGAACCTTGGGGTAGTGCAATAGCGATGAAACCCGGACCCGATGGGTTTTCGGATTGAAATTGTATATTATTTGAAGTCCGGGGAAAGCCATTTTCCATCTATTTTCAGTGTTTTACGTATTTCATAATACAAAGGAAATATGCAGGGAACAGGCCAAATGTGACTTGAGATAACCCAAAGGGCGACCCGATAGAGGAATTAATCATTTTTTAGGACTATTGAAGTCCAAAAGAAATAGAAATGGGTGGGCTTTTTCAGTATTGCATCATTTCTATGTTTATAATAGAAAGCTCTCATTGTTTGCATTTCAAAGGGAAAACAGAGGACTGAGGACCCTTTCCACCTCATAGCATAGTCCAGGATATAGATTGCTGGGAAAACAGAGGTTGGAAAGTGATCATGGAGACACAGCACGTCCAGATTGTCAAAACAAACAAAATGGTCATGGAGCAGACAACGCAGCTTGCCCAAAACATTAGAAGCAGCAACAATCCAGCACATCTCATCAAAACCAACATCATGGGGCATCTCTGGCACGAGAGAGATCCTTTCCAGCACAACTAGAATACCTGAAGGTGGTTATTTCTCTGTCAGAAGGAGAAAAACCTCCAAGCCATGCTTGCTAATTCAAGGAATCAAATAGTGAAGGGACAGAGAGGATAGATTAAAAATTTGAGCCTTTGAGAGCTTAGGAGCACTGTAAAGAGCTATAAATAGCTGAAAGCGGGATGTAATACAGGTTCAACTTCTGGAGACTATAGAGACTTTTCTACTCAAGCGTCTCATCTTCATTCATTAGTAATACACACTTCTTTTGTTGTTATATGTTCAATGTCCATTTCTCTTCTGTTCTAAGCTTGCACTTGGATAGTTTATTCATGTTTCCTCTGTATCTAATGCCAAATAACTGTTATCTTATCTATGCGTTGATAAATTAGATTTGCAAGCTTCTTTGCTGCCTATAGCTAGCCATTCATATGTGGTCATATATGCATCTAATAGAACAGTCAGTATTCTCTTTTGCTGCCTGTAGCTAGCCATTCATTTATATTTATGTATGCATTTGCCGGTATGGTCAATATTCTCCATCCATTCATTGAATCTACAAACTATTGAGCATTAGTGGGCTAAGGCCTTGTAAGCTGAGGGTGTTCATGAATGCCTTGAGTATAAACATAGTTGAAATGGTTATATGGCTTGATCCAAACCATCATTTATTTCAATAGTTCAGAGAACAATATTGAAGATTATATGTTACCAGGCATCTCCGAGCTGCAACCTAGGAGAGTTTCCTAGAGTGATAAAAGGTCCCACCATAGAATTCCATGAATGTTGTCACACATCACATCAGGGTTGAGAAAAATCCACCCATCTCCATAGATATTACCCTCACTTGTAGTCAATGTATTTTCTTGAACTGCTTGAGAGGAGCCACTACCCAATTGCTGGTCTTTGTTTCTAAAATAATTTACATTAGATCCTAATGTTCCTCTGACTAAGAGAGGATGAGAGGTAGATACAATATCCTTTCAATCTGCAAACATGCCATACAACAAAACTACTTTAGCATCCACCTAATGAACCAGAAGTATATTGTGCACTATGTTGATGGGCACCTTTCTTGCATATATTGACAAAGAATCCTGTTGAGACAACTGGGATTTTGGAAACAAATGTTAGTTAGGCTACAACTATTTAAAGTCAAGCAAGGGCTTTACAAATTTTCCTTACACATATCTTGACTAATTTATACCCTAGTGTTGTGGTTGGAGGTACTGAAATTGCAAATTGACGTTGTACATCTATGCATTTCCCTTGTTTTTATGAATTTTTGTTAGCCTTTTTAAGGTTCTATTTCATGAAAACAATATTAATCAATGCTCAAAATATCACCAACGTGATTTGGAACTCAACGTGTATGATAACAATCATTTTTCCTAGTCATTTAGCTCAACCAAATGAGTAACTGTGACTAATATTTAGACATTATTTATATTTTAAGTAAATAAATATATATTTTTAAGGGCAAATTTTACTTCAATTTAGGTAGGAGTAAAAATGTAAATTAGTACCCACATGAATTTATTAAATTAGTTGCATGAAATTTAGGTTGGAGGATTATTGATGTTGTTATTTTTCCCATGAGTTGAAAATTGGATGGGAAGGATTAAAAATGAGGACTATGATTAAATGCAACCTAGTTGTTTCCATTTCCAAAATATACATGCCTATCGACATAATTAATTCCTAAGTAATTTTTTCTTATATAAAATGTCACCACAACAAATAAAATAGTGATTTCAAATTTCCCTTAATTTGTTTATTTCCCAAGGGGTGATAGGAGCCGAGGGTGATAGTTGGCCTCATAAATAGAATTATCATATTCTTAGAGTCTTGTGTTGGAAATAATACTGAGAGGGGGGGTGAATCAGTATTATCAGATCAATCAAACCTTTTCAATGCTCAGAAACATATACGCTACTTCAGTTAAGTAAAACAGCGTGTACACGCTACTGTGACTAAATAAAACAGCGTATAAGCAGAAAACTCATAACTTAGTTAGCTTATTCTTCAGTTAAGTTCATCAGGACATTATTCAGCACATTAACAGTAAGCAGATGCAGTATAACAAAAGTCACACACATGAACACCAAGATATAAGGTGGAAACCCAATGTGGGTGAAAACCACCTGCTGCAAGTTATCTCTATCTTTCTTTAAGAAACTTCAGTTTACAATCTTTTGTACTGGTGCAGCCTTATACCAGTACGCAGGCTACAACCTGCAGAAGGCTACAACCTTCTCTCGTTCTCCAAACTTCCTTGGAAGGGAGCTCCAACCCCCTTTGTTCTTGTACTAGCCAAGATACTAGTACGTAGGTGCTGACCTACAATCTTCTTTTCTTCAGGTATCACCTTTCATACATTTTCAGACTTGAATATTCCTGAAGCACAACATTACAATCTGAAGACCACAATTCATTCAATTTCCACAACAGATCATTGAAGCATAAAACAACCAAACTCTGAATCACTGAACCACTGAACCCTGTCAATCACCAGTTATCAGAACACAGAGCAGACTACAGAACTCTGCAATAACTGTCAGACCCCACTGTAAACCCAAAACAAGCTTCAAAAGATATACGCTACTTCAAGGAGCCAAACCCGCGTATACACGCTCTTTTACCGAAGCCAACCTGCGTACAGATCTAAAAATAAACTTTCTCAATTTGCAGCTGTACCAGACATTAGTTAGACCCAGAACATAGCATTGCGACAATATGCAGATCTAGAAATAAGCATAATCAACCATATCATGATAGTGCATTTCAAACCATTAGATCCCGATCTATCCTTAGATCTAGTCTTCCATCAACCAATGTGATCTCTCCTTGGCTTAGATCAAGCAACCCAGCACCTGCAATCAGATCTCTTTCACTCTTAGATATTCAAGCCCTTGTCGAAAGATGATGATGCCTAATGATCTTCTTCTCCTTATATAGTCTTAGGCCTAGCTCAATACCAAGAGCCAAAACCATAGTAACACAATACCATCAACTTCAAAACTAGGGATCGACACGCCCGTCGAGACACAATGGTCCGAAATCATAGGCACAACTTCCAAGGACTAACCACCATGGACCAAAGGAACCTTTCCACATACACGCGCTTTTTATGAATCGAACTAGCGTGTACACGCGACTTGGGCTTAACGAAACAGCGTGTATGAGCTTCCTTGGCATGCTGTACTGAGATCTGTCTTCTGATTAAGATGCCATCACTTGTACCAACCTCTGAGCACTTGTACCATCCTCTGAGTGAGTTGCCATCAAGGACAACACTTGAATCATAATGCCAACAATCTCCCCTTTGGACTTGATGGCAACCACCACACCAAGTCACTCTCCCCCTTTGACATCAAGAGCAAAGGGCTGTGCTCCCCCTGAGGACATGCTGATACCTCTGCTTGGCTGTGCTGACTCGTGCTCCCCCTGACAGTAGGCCAGATCTGAAAAAGATGTTCTTCAACAAGAGCCAAGATTTATACACCATAAGGGACCTTCCTATCACCAAAAGACTCAATACATACATCCATACTCCCTACCAAGAGGGGACATATCAGAAACAACCAATTATATTACAGCATTCATCCCAGGCATAGTGGGGAAACCAACATAGGCCGTTACATGACCTTGACACCATAAAAGAGATATGACAAGAGAGATACATGACATAGAGACAACAGATCTAGACCAAGACTTAGGAAAGACACCAGCAACATCTGATAAACATCTTGTTAGATCAGCAACCAGAATTTCTTTCTGAGCTCCTTCTCCTGAAACCAACAACCAAAACATCTGAATGCCAACAATGCTTTATGAGACTTTTGAGCTGCTCCCCCTGAACCTGTGCCTGTTGCACTCCCTGAAACTGTGCCTGAAGAATTCTGACATTCCTATTGCTTTTCAGAACTTCAGAGTTTTCCCTTGCTGTTCAGAACTTCATATACGCGTTTTATCCTATATAAAACAGCGTATGTACGCGGATATTCTTTCTGCAACAAGCGTCCAGCATACACGCGACTTACCCACCATAAATCCGCGTGTATACGCTCATATCCCTTCCGTAACCTGCGTATACCAACTTTTCTGTAGAACAAACAATCTTCAACAACAGGATGAAGCATCAACTACTCCCAGCTTTTGTCTGAGATATTCAAAAGTTTCCCTGGGCAGTGGTTTTGTGAGAATATCAGCAACTTGCTCCTTAGAAGGAACATACTCCAACTTGACCTTCTGCTCAAGCACTTGTTCCCGAAGAAAATGGTACTTGATTGGTATGTGCTTGGTCTTTGAGTGCATGACAGGATTCTTTGAAATGCTGATTGCACTTGTATTATCACATAAGATAGAGACAGGTGGAGTGCAAGTGATTTGAAAGTCCTGCAAGGTCTGCATCATCCAAAGAAGTTGTGTGCAACAAGATGCTGCAGCCACATATTCTGCTTCAGCTGTAGATAAGGCAATCGAACTTTGTTTCTTGCTGAACCAAGATACTAATCTAGAAACCCATGAAGAAAGCACCTCCACTTGTGCTTTTCCTATCATCCACACTTCCAGCCCAATCTGCATCTGTGTAAGCATGAAGAGTGAGATCAGTATTTCTAGGATACCATAAGCCATAGTTTTGGGTCCCTTGAAGATATTTGAAGATTCTTTTGACTGCCTGAAGATGAGTTTCCTTTGGGTTGGCTTGAAATCTTCCAACCATTCCTACTGCATGTGTAATATCTGGTCGAGTACCTGTCAAATAAAGCAAACTCCCAATCATGGATCTATAAGTGGGTTGGTGAACTGCTGCTGATTCATCATTTGCACTGAGGCTGCATCCTGTAACCATGGGTGTACATACTGGTTTTGACTCTTCCATGCCATACTTCTTCAAGATCTGCTTGAGGTATTTGGTTTGAGACAAGAAGATACCTCCTTCATTTTGTTGGATTTGCAATCCAAGAAAATATGTCAATTCTCCAAGAAGTGACATTTCGAATTCTTTCTGCATAACCAAGGCAAAGTTTTGACTCATGGTCTCTTCATTGCTGCCAAAAATAATATCATCTACATAAACAACAAGGATTAGCAATTTGTTATTTTCAACTTTTATATAGAGATTGCTATCTGCTGATCCTTTTGAAAAGCCTTGTTGGTGAAGATATTTGTCCAAGCGATAGTACCAAGCCCTTGGAGCTTGTTTGAGCCCATAGAGTGCCTTTTTCAATCTGCATACAAGGTTTGGATCATTTCCAAGAATGAACCCATCTGGCTGCTCAATATATACTTCTTCTTCTAAGTCTCCATTTAGGAAGGCTGATTTCACGTCCATTTGAAATACCTTGAAGTTTTGAAAGCTTGAGAGAGCAAGGAACATTCGGATGGCCTCTAGTCTTGCCACAGGAGCAAAGGTCTCTTCAAAATCTATTCCTTCTTGCTGTGCATACCCTTTACAAACAAGTCTGGCCTTGTTTCTAATTACTTCTCCATTTTCATTTAACTTATTCTTGAAGACCCATTTTGTTCCTATTACATTCTTATCTTTTGGTCTAGGAACTAATTCCCAAGTGTTGTTCCTTTCGATTTGCTCAAGTTCTTCATCCATTGCTTTGACCCAACATTCATCTTTGCATGCTTCTTTCACATTTTGTGGTTCAATGGAGGAGAGTAGAGCCAAGTAGCTTGAAGCTTCTGCAAGTGTCCTTCTTGTTTGTACTCCTGCTTCTTTCTGCCCCACAATCTGAGTTTCTGGATGATTCTTTTGGACATATCTGGATGGAGTCTTCTCTTCTATTCTTGTCTGCTCCTCTGGTTCTTCTTGAGATTCTTCTTCTTCATCATTTCGCCTTTGAGAGTAACCTTCATCTTCTTCAATGTCTTCATGATGAACTTGCCTAGGAATATATCCCTTCTCATCAACCACTATATCAATACTGTCAACAATTCTGCCAAGTCTTTTATTGTAGCACTTGTATGCTTTGCTATGTGGAGAATAACCAAGAAGAATGCCCTCATCTGCTCTAGGTTCAAGTTTGCCAAGTTGCTCATCAGTATTCTTAATATAACATTTGCTCCCAAAGATTTTGAAATGCTTCACGGAAGGAGTTTTACCACTCCAAAGCTCATGAGGTGTTTGAGTGCTGTTTACTCGGACATTTGTTTTGTTAAGAATGATAACAGCAGCATGTGCAGCTTCACCCCAGAAGGTTGCAGGAGTACCTGATTCATCGAGCATAGCACGAGCCATTTGTTGGATAGTTCTGTTCATTCTTTCCACAACCCCATTTTGCTGAGGAGTTCTAGCTGTAGAGAATTCTCTTCTTATCCCATGTTCATCGCAGAAATCGAAAAATTCATTTGATGTGAACTCCCCACCTCTGTCAGATCTGAGGCACTTAATTTTGTGTCCTGATTCATTTTCAGCCAATGCTTTGAAGGATTTGAATTTTTCGAATGCTTCATCTTTGTGCTTCATAAGCCCTAACCAAACAAACCTTGAGAAATCATCAATGAATAATATCAGATATTCTTCTCCTCGAGGTGTCCTTTTCCTAAATGGACCACATACATCTGTATGGACTAGCTCAAGAGGCAAGCTAGCTGATCCTTCCTTTTCTGGAAAGTTAGTTCTGGTTTGCTTTCCAAACTGACAAGATTTGCATATAGTGTTGTCTGGAATTTTGATATCTGGAAGATCGCGAACTGCCTGATATTTGCATGCTTTTCTTATTTGTGAGAAGCTTAGATGTCCCAACCTTCGATGCCATAACCAGTGCTCTTCATCCTTGCTAAGATAGCATTGTTGTTGTCCTTCTTCAAATATGTACAGATTATTTGGAGTTCTTTTGCCTTTGAGAACTGTTTTACCTGTATCAAGATCACGAACAAGACATCCATTCGATCTGAAAATAACCTCGGTTTTTTGATCACACATCTGACTGACACTTAGAAGATTATGCTTCAATCCATCAACATACAAAACATTTCCAGCCTTGACCTTTTCTTTCAAAGGAGCAATACCTTTTCCTTTTATAGTTGCAGGAGTATCATTTCCAAAAGAAACTTTCTTTCCCTTTTCTAAAGTAGAATAAGATTCAAGTTTTTCTTTATCACCTGTCATATGTTTCGAACATCCACTGTCAATGTACCATAGATTTTCCTGTCCTTCTGCATAAAACGCTATCCCACATCTTTCTGTCTGAGGTTCTTTTATTTTCCATTTTTTGGTGCTCGTGGCTTGTTCCTTTTTCTCCTGAAACCTGCTCCTGCATTCAGATTCTTTATGACCAAAATTATTGCAAATAGAACATTCAACTTCATTTTCAAGAACCGAAAAGTTGTTATAGGTCCTCTTTGTAATCCCTGTCATACTTCTTTGTTTTTGAGCTTCCCTAGTCATGATTGTTTTATATGCAACACATTGAGCTGCTTTGTGACCAAAGTTATGGCAAGAAAAGCATTGTCCATTGAAGAAGCTTCTGCGGTTATTGAATCTACCAGCCAACTGATTGTAATTTCTATTTTCATCTATTCTTGTGCCAAACTGAGAAGATTTTACCTGTGGTTGGTTGTAGCTTTTGTTCACCCTTAAGAAGGATTGTCCCTGATAGTTTCTGTTTGTAATTCGTCCCTGCTTTACCTGATTATCTTCATTGTTCTTCTGCTCATTTCTTCTTGCTGCATCAAGATAATTCTTTGAGGTGGATGCTTTAGAGGTTTCTCCATTATAGCCCAAACCTGTCTTGTTTAGAGGAGACCGCTGCACATTGATAATCTCATCCAAAGTTTCAGATCCTTTGACAAACTTAAGATTAATAGCTTTTGTTTTCTCAATTTCTTTTCTGAGACCAACAATTTCACCTTCTAGTTTTTCAAGATGTTTTTCCTTTTCATCAATTTGAAATTGCAAAGTATCAATGATCACACTCTTTTCTTCTATGCATCTCTTGAGTCTAGTAATTTCATTATAGAGATTATCCACATCTACAGCATCCTCATAATCATCATCTTCAAATGCCATTAATAGCTTATATTTATTACCTTGTTCATCTTCATCACTGTTTGATAAGCCATCACTATCTTCATGGGTGTAGTAGCTTTTCTTATTTGCACTTTGTTTCTTATTCCATCTAGCAGGTTCTTTTCCTTTATCTTTATTAGGACATTTTGCAGCATAATGACCTACTCTTCCACAAGCAAAGCATTTGAAAGGTAGCTTACCTCTGAACCTTCCAGCACCCCTTTGAAGATTTCTAACAAAATTTGATTCTTCTTCCTCTTCTTCTGGAACATGGCTTGCTCATAGTAATCTTCTTTTCCTGATGCCTTAAAAGCAGCTTCCCTTCTGTCTGATGGACCTCCCTTTCTCATTTCATAAGCAGTTAGAATTCCATGTAACTGAGACATAGTGAGAACTTTGAGATTTTCCTTTTCTTCTATTGCAGATACTTTAGATTCAAACTTGGGGGATAATGATCTTAGAATCTTTGAAACTACTATAGTCTCTTTTATTTCTTCACCCAAATTTTTCATACAATTAACAATCTCGTCTACCCGAAGAAAATAATTTGCCACACTTTCATCATTATACATCTTGAGAGTCTCATATTGAATCCTGAGAGTTTGAAGTTTAGCTTCCTTTACCTGTTCATCTCCTTCATAGCTAGTGATCATTTTGTCCCATATCTCTTTTGCTGATTTGAAGTGCATGACCTTCATGAATTCTGTTTGGGATATACTTCCTAATAGAGTACTGACTGCTTTTGCATTTGTTTCATATGTCTTTTCTCAGCTGGATCTGTAGGAGTAACTGAAGGAAAAGCATAGCCTGTTTCTACAATGTTCCAAACTTCTGTACCAAGAGATTGAAGATATGCAGTAACTCTTACCTTCCAATAATTGAAATTTGTTCCATCAAAAACCGGTGGCCTGATTGATGCTTCTTTCTCGTAGTTGCTCATGATGAATGATCTACCTTCAAGCGATCAAGCTTCCCTGAAGGACCTGCTCCGATACCAATTGTTGGAAATAATACTGAGAGGGGGGGTGAATCAGTATTATCAGATCAATCAAACCTTTTCAATGCTCAGAAACATATACGCTACTTCAGTTAAGTAAAACAGCGTGTACACGCTACTGTGACTAAATAAAACAGCGTATAAGCAGAAAACTCATAACTTAGTTAGCTTATTCTTCAGTTAAGTTCATCAGGACATTATTCAGCACATTAACAGTAAGCAGATGCAGTATAACAGAACGGATCAAAAGTCACACACATGAACACCAAGATATAAGGTGGAAACCCAATGTGGGTGAAAACCACCTGCTGCAAGTTATCTCTATCTTTCTTTAAGAAACTTCAGTTTACAATCTTTTGTACTGGTGCAGCCTTATACCAGTACGCAGGCTACAACCTGCAGAAGGCTACAACCTTCTCTCGTTCTCCAAACTTCCTTGGAAGGGAGCTCCAACCCCCTTTGTTCTTGTACTAGCCAAGATACTAGTACGTAGGTGCTGACCTACAATCTTCTTTTCTTCAGGTATCACCTTTCATACATTTTCAGACTTGAATATTCCTGAAGCACAACATTACAATCTGAAGACCACAATTCATTCAATTTCCACAACAGATCATTGAAGCATAAAACAACCAAACTCTGAATCACTGAACCACTGAACCCTGTCAATCACCAGTTATCAGAACACAGAGCAGACTACAGAACTCTGCAATAACTGTCAGACCCCACTGTAAACCCAAAAACAAGCTTCAAAAGATATACGCTACTTCAAGGAGCCAAACCCGCGTATACACGCTCTTTTACCGAAGCCAACCTGCGTACAGATCTAAAAATAAACTTTCTCAATTTGCAGCTGTACCAGACATTAGTTAGACCCAGAACATAGCATTGCGACAATATGCAGATCTAGAAATAAGCATAATCAACCATATCATGATAGTGCATTTCAAACCATTAGATCCCGATCTATCCTTAGATCTAGTCTTCCATCAACCAATGTGATCTCTCCTTGGCTTAGATCAAGCAACCCAGCACCTGCAAATCAGATCTCTTTCACTCTTAGATATTCAAGCCCTTGTCGAAAGATGATGATGCCTAATGATCTTCTTCTCCTTATATAGTCTTAGGCCTAGCTCAATACCAAGAGCCAAAACCATAGTAACACAATACCATCAACTTCAAAACTAGGGATCGACACGCCCGTCGAGACACAATGGTCCGAAATCATAGGCACAACTTCCAAGGACTAACCACCATGGACCAAAGGAACCTTTCCACATACACGCGCTTTTTATGAATCGAACTAGCGTGTACACGCGACTTGGGCTTAACGAAACAGCGTGTATGAGCTTCCTTGGCATGCTGTACTGAGATCTGTCTTCTGATTAAGATGCCATCACTTGTACCAACCTCTGAGCACTTGTACCATCCTCTGAGTGAGTTGCCATCAAGGACAACACTTGAATCATAATGCCAACATCTTGGGCATGCTACAAATAATCAAGCATAAGCATGCATCCCTCTCCATCAGATTTATGAGGTTATTTCTCTTAATCTAAACAAAATAATTTAATTGTAAGAAACTCTTGCAATATAGTATGTTATCTCTATTTGGTTTCTTCTCCTCAAGATATCAAATTGAAAATCATATTCAAAAGTATTTATTTTGAGTTAATATGTTTGAGCACTTAATCAATGCATGACGTTCTAGGACACCATCATGTTCTAGGACACAATAATATGGAAGAATCTTTTTGAGAAAACAAGGGAAAAAAATTGGATCCTAATATCTTTATTGCTAATGAAAGGATGGGTAATCACCCTATTTCCTAATCCCCTTATCCACGTGATTTAATTAAATGGACTAAGTGGATGGGAACCCACTTGTCCTAAAGTCATGATAGGGATGTGAGGAATCATTTAAATTATGGGATTATTGACATGCAAAGGCATAAGGATACAAGGTGCATCATGGAGTTGGCAAGTTGTAATGCAAATGCATTATAGGCTTGTACACTTCAAGTCATTACATGATGCAACTGGTTTAATGGATAAGGTAATGTAGTGGACTTCAGTAATGGTAAGTAGGGATGTGAGTTGCACGTTACTTCTTCGTTTGGGTGATGGTAGGGGATTCATATTGATCAATTTAGTCTTTAACAATAAATATTTGATGTTAGTTATCACTCTCTTGAGCTTTCCTGCTCTAGGGAAAAGTTTGTTGATGTGTGGGAGATCATGATTCATGTAGGATATAATTCATCTCAAGCTAGGAACTTTAGTTTGCGAGAGTGGTAGGAATATTAGATGTTTCTAGGTGGAATAACCAGGTGAGGATGTGAGCATTGTACATGTGCTTACTCTTCATGTTCACTATTTTGGTCCACTTAGAAGAGGTGTATCTCCTTTCAAATCTTGGTTCGTGGATGGGAACTTTGTTTTGGGTTGTTTTTTGATAGACTTCTTCATATTGGAATTCTTTAGTTATTTTCCATCTAGTTAGGAAAGTTTATCGGCTCTATGTTAGCTCTCAATATTATGAATAAAATTGGAAAATGTTGGTGAATGGGAGAATCTTTAAAGGGGATTATAGAGAAAAGTAGAGCAAGAAATTTAATCCCTACAAGGGGAGGTCCTTCAACTACAAAATATATATAATGGGATGGAAAATAACCTTGCACCAACCATGGAGATTATGGTAGAAAAAAATTGTAACTCCAATAGGACGAAGATGAAATTGGTACTATCTAAAATCAAATTGAGGAGTTTCAACTCAACATGAATCAAATCAGTTTGATCTCTTACTATTTTGGTAATTTTGTTATTTATGGTAATGCAATGGTTCCTGATTTGAATTCTATTGCTCCCTCATTCGAGCCAAATCAAGTATACATGTAAGATTGCATTAATTCCTAGTTAGTGTGAGGATCCTACCTAAGGTCCTCTAACTAAAAATAAATTTATTCAATTAAACACAATAAGAAGGGAAATAGACTATTTATAGCTCAACGTTTATCTGATGATAATATACAAGTAAAATTTATTTACCATATATTAAACCAGTAGGAAATTTCATTGCAACGATTTACATAAGTAATCAACAAATAGAAGAATAAATGTTCCAGTAGCTTGGTTGGGGTGCTCCTGACTCTGTTGGAATGCTCCTCTTGGCTACCTGATTGAATTTACCTCTTAGCTGACTAGGAATGATTTCCTAGTCCAGGGAACCTCCACAAGTTCCCTAGCCCTCCGAGCCCAAGTCCAACCAGCTATAGTGTGTCCAAGTTAAAATCAAACCTCTCCAATAGATCCAAGTTCGAGTTCTCTCATTTTTCATTCCATTTTCTCCCTTCTCCTTCTCCACATTCCTCCCAAAATAAAGATACTCCAATCCAAAACAAATATCAAGGATCGCCCTCTCCTCTCATCCACCTTCTCTTTTATGTCTCTTCCTTCCATCCACCTCAACCACCTATCATTAATGTCGTGACTACCCCCTCATCCTTTTATTTTAGTATCCTTGAATTTTATTACCATATATTATTCAAAGTATATTTGAGAAGATACTCTGGGAATAAAATATGGATATTTAATTTAGAATTAAATTGGAGAAGACCATATCTTCTCAAAAGTAGATTTGATAAGACACCTTGGGATATGGATATTTTATTTAGAAATAAATTGGAGAAGACCACATCTTTTCAAAAGTAGATTTGAGAAGACACCTTAGGATATGGATATTTAATTTGGAAATAGATTGGAGAAGACCATATCTTTTCAAAAGTAGATTTGAGAAGACACCTTAAGATATGGATATTTAATTTAGAAATAAATTGGAGAATACCATATCCTATCCAAAAGTAAATTTGAAAAGACACCTTGGGAATTGAATAATAACAACAATAAAATTCATATCAGTAAAAAAATAAAATTACAATTTCACAAGTGTAGGTATATACCAATATTATTTAATAACTATAAGTTAATATTTTTAGGTTAATCAAACAATAATCAAAATATTTCCATGTAGCTTTTGAGTTGTTTCCATAAATGAAGTAGAAACTGTATTGGATTTAAATGGATGAGATAATGTAAAAAAGTGTGCATACTTATTAGTCTGTTAACGACCATTATGATACTCTTTCCTTCAGACTTGGGTAAACCTGCGATAAAATCCATTGAAACCTCCTCCCAACGTTGGCTATGAATGGATAAAGGTTGTAATAGACTTGAGGTCTTAATTGTTTCAACTTTATCTTATTGGCAAACCAAACATTCTGCCACAAACTTTTGAATATCTTGTTTAAGGCCATCCCAAAAAAATTCCTTCTTAACCATGTGGTAAGTTTTTAAAAATCCCGAGTGCCCTCCTAAGGGAGAGGTGTGAAATTCCATAAGAATATTTTGTTTGAGTTGGGAATTCTTACATAGGTATAAGCGATCTTTGTACCATAACAATTCGTTCCTCCAGCTACATGTATAATATGTACTGGGATCTTGTTGTAACTTTTGAATGAGTTCCCACACTTTTTCGTCATTCTTCCATTCATCCCTTGCTTTTTTTACCCAATCTGGTTGGATAATAGAAATGGAGCAAAGCAATGCTTCCATATCCTCATCCTTTCTTGAGAGTGTATCTGCCACAACATTTTTGTTCCCTTTTTTGTAGATGATTTCAAATTCATAACCCAATATCTTTGTGACCCATTTTTGATGCTCTTCTAAAGATAGTATTTGTTCTAAAAAGTATTTTGATACTATCATGATCCATTTTTATGTTGAAGTGTCTTCCCATTAGGTAGGATCACCATTTCTTAAGTGCATGTAGTATTTCCAACATTTCCTTCTCATAAATAGCTTTGTGTAAATACTTTCCCTTGATTGGACGACTTTCGAAAGCAATGGATCTTTCTTTTTGCATTAAAACAACACCAATTCCATTTCTTGAGGCATCACATTCCAAAATAAAGGTTTTTGTGAAGTCTGGAGTAGCTAAGACCGGTGCTTGGCACATTACCTCTTTAAGATGTTCAAACACCTTCGTTGCTTCTAGAATCCATGAAAATGCATCATTCTTTAATAATTTTGTTAGAGGTGCTACTATTCTCCCACAATTCTTAACAAACTTACGATAATATCCTCTCAACCTGAGAAATCCTCGCAGATGCTTTATGGATGTGTGGATTTTCCATTCCTTAATGGCTTTAATTTTGCTAGGGTCTAGCTTAACACCTTCATGAGATACATTATGACCTAGATATTCCACCTCTTGTACTCCAAAGAAAAATTTTGAGCTTTTTTCATATAATTATTTCTCCTCCAATAGTTTGAGCACCTTGTCAACATGTTGAACATGATCCTTCCAAGAATTGTTGTAGATTAGTATATCATCAGAAAATACTAACAAAAATTTTCTAAGGAAGGGTTTGAATATGGAATTCATCAAACCTTGAAATGTAGAAGGTGCATTGGTAAGGCCAAAAGGCATGACCAAAAAATCATAATGAACCTCATTAGTTCTAAATGCTACTTTTGGAATATCTTTAGTCTTCATTCTGATTTGATGATATCTGAATGAAGATTCAACTTGGTGAGGTAAATTGATCCATGCAATTCATCCAATAATTCATCAATGATAGGAATGGGAAATTTGTCTTTAATAGTGAGCTTGTTGAGCTCCATATAATGCAGACACATGCATCATGATCCATCCTTCTTGTGTACCAATACTACTAGAGCAAAGAAAGAACTTTGACTAGGTTGAATTATACCAGCCTCTAGAATTTCCAGAACCATACGTTCAATTTCACTCTTTTGGGCATATGGATATCTATAAGGCTTGATGTTTGGAGGAACACTTCCGGGAATCAAATGAATAGCATGATCATGATCACAAATAGGTGGGAGGCCTTTGGGAGTCTCAAATACCTTGGAATGATTGTCCAAGGCCTTTTTGAGATATGGAGAAATAGATGATTTCGATGTGGGAACCTCTAGCGAACATAATTATGTAGTTACACCTCTTGTTATTTCTTTAAAATCTTTGTCATTCCATTAGATCTGATTATCTTTCCTAGTTTCCCCGCGATACCCTTTAATTCGACTTCCTTTCCTTCCAAAGAAAATTTCATGTAAAGTCCTTGAAAATTAAAAGCTATTGTACCCAAGGATTGTAGCCATTAGACTCCTAGTACAACATCAACACCACCCATTGGAATGGAAAGCATTGGGCTATTCAATACATATTCTCCCATGGGTAGCTTGATATTATGGCACTTTCTAGAGCAATTTATGATTCCTCGACTTGCAGCCTGATGAGCTCCATAAATGGGTAATTATATGGGCTCATTTTTCCTCCTAACATACTCTTAGCTTATTTCATGTTTTTTTATTATATTTATGTTTATGGAGTGAGTTGGGTTGGTTATGTTGCCATGGAGTCTAATATGTGTTTAATGTAGATTTTTGTTGAATTTTGAAGACAAAGTCAAAGTTTTAATAGACAATTGGCATCAATAATTCGAAGTGGACAAAGGAGAGGATTTATAGGAGGGTATCACCCTCATTTAAGACTCCCCACTTCGAATTCTCCTTCATGCATCTCAGAGCACAAACAACCAAATCAATGCATTAGGAGGCAACCGAGCAAGTGGAGGATAACTTATGTTTATCTCGAGTTTTGGGAGCCAAGCCTCCCTGATTTTAAGGAAGCTGTTGGGAGCTTTAGTTGTATAAATAGAAAGGCCTCGGGCCTCATTAGGAAGTTAGTCAAATTTTTGAATTTTTGTTGCAGCTTTGCTCTGCTCAACTTCGAACTTACTTTTGTTGACAGTTTCATGTAATCCTATTATTATTTTGATAATAAATATGAGATCCTTTTTGAGCTAGTGCTGAGTTACCTTAGAGCGCTGAAGCTCTTGGGTTAGGGCCCAATCCAAGTAGCCAAGCTCCTCTTGTTTGTATTTATATGCTTTATTTTAGTTTATGGATTAGTTGTTGTTAGATAAATTTCTTTTTTGGTTAAGAATAGGTTGCTTTTGGTAATTTAGAAGGTTGTGTCCATTTGAGTTTTCTATATCAAGTTGAATAGTGATAGAAAGAAGATACAAAAAGGCCAACAATAGAGCTTTGGCCTCCTTTCCTCCCTTTGGGACCATGAACTAAGGCCAAGACCCTCTTGCTGCCACAAAAAACATAGATTTGCCTTCTCCATAGGATTTTTAGTGTTGCAGTTTGTTAGAAGGTTAATGCTTTGCTTTAGATCTCTTTCACCATGCTCATTTCTATCTTGCAATAAGTTTCCTTCCATTCTTTCTCTCATTATAGCATTTTTCAGCATTTCTTTCCATAGCTCATAATCTAGATTAGCTTGAAGCAAAATTATATTTTTTGATGTACTTAGTTTCATTGCTTGCTTGATGTCCTTGTTTGGTTTTCAGGTCCTTTTGTAGCAAATATCTTCTCATAGCAAGTCAGCCTACCAGCCATCACATTCTCTCCCTGATCTATGCCCTACAGGTCGCCCAAAGTTCACCTCAAATCTGCCATAGTTTTTTGCGTTTTTCATAGGATTTCTTCCTCTCTCCTGACCATCTTTTCCTCTCCTAGTAATCCTTGGTGACCCCTAGGAACCTTAAGACATCATCCTAGCCTTCAACTACCCTTTCCACCCACTCTCACACCTTCAAAACCTCAAAAAACACTCTCGACACCCCCCTGTAGACCTCCTATAAATCCCATGTAGCCTCCTGCAGATTTTCCTGTAAGATTCTTTTTGAAGTCCGATTGCAGGAACAACCTCCAGAAGGCCACCTGAGACCTTATAGGACCCATCCACACCATCCTACATGTTCTCAAGTCCTAAAACCGCCCTCCATCGCCACCGAATCACTGCCACATTCACTATCAAATAAATTACATGCATGACAATTTCACATAAAAATACATAAAAATCCAAAAAGATGTATTTTTCTCATTTACTTCTAGAAATATCTTGAGTAGATGTTTACTTCCTGAGTAGGTAATGGCCTTCATTTCATGGTTTTTCATCTCTCTTTTTGCAAAAGTAGGATTAGTTGGTTAAGTAGGGTTTTCTAGGTTTACTTTACATTTCAGTATTCTTGTCCTTTTCACAAGTAGAGTAGCCTCTGTAGAGTAAGCTTTCCTTTCTTTCATCACATATAGAGCTTCTTCTAGAATCCATAGAAGTTGGCTTGTGCTCCTAGTGATCTTGCATTAGCTGACTAAGTGCTAGCCTACAGTAAGAACTAGTACTTGTGCATACAACACCATCGCTTCCAAGTTTGTTACGAACTTCCAGGTTGATAAAAGTAAAGTAGGAAGCCTAGGAGTTGCAGCGTTATTGCTGCAATACTGGTGCTCACCAAATTTTTTGCCCCATTGCTGGGGAAGCGTCAAAGTATTATGTGATTACTGCTTTCTTTTATTTCCTATTGCAACATTCTTCTAATAGTTGATTTCAGCAAAAGTAGATTAGTCATTTCCTTGCTTTCAGTTCTGCATTTCTTTTTCTTTCCTCTTCAATTCTGCAATTTTCATTTCAGCAAAAATAGATTAGTCATTTCCTTTCTTTTAGTTCTGCATTTCCTCGCTTTCCTCTTCAATTCTGCAAATTTCATTTCAGCAAGTTCATTTCAGTTAGTTGCAAATTGTTTTGTTCAATCAATTTTAGTTTTGCAGTTACTATCAGTGTGGGGAAAAAGAAACAAAAACCAACCAAAAATATTTCCTTTCATGCCACGTAGGAATGGAGATAATTCAGGAAAAAAATTTCCCAACACCCCCACTGCTTCACACAGCCAACCTTCTCTCTTCTTTGGTGGCTGCGATCAAGAAGAACCCTTAGGTGAAAAAAAATACATATTTGAAGAACCTATAGGGGAAGAAGAAGAAGAAAACATTCCTCTAGAGCCAATGGCTGAAAATAGAAATTCTAGGGGCAGTACCTGTTCTTCTAATTCATCCGTTAAAGGTGAGATTGGAAATATGCTGGAAGACTTCAAGAGTGAGATGCTGCAGATTCTTGCCATGTAAATGGATACCTTACATATCAAAAGAAAACAAGAGGAAGCAGAGAGGTATTTGGCCATTTTTTTCCCTAGATGCACTAGGAGGCATCCTAGGAATGAATGCGCATTGAAATCTATATAGGTTTGTTCAATTTGTGAAGAAAATCATTCTATAGATAAGTTCTCTTCCTTTCCCAGACTTAAAGTTGTATACCAAGGGGCCGAAGGATCCATTGAATAGATCTATTACATAAACCAAAGGAGGCCGCATGGACCTAGACCATATCAGCAGGGGAGGCAATGGACATCTCAGACATAATACAACCCCAACCAAGTCACGTCCATACCTTCTTGGGCCCCCCTTGCGCATCCTTCCTGGTCCACACCTCCTCCTTGGTCCTTCACATCTCCATATCATGCCCAACCAGCCACCCATTCATTTCAATCCTATGCTCAGCCGCAACCTCAGTGGAATGCATCTCATCAGGAGTGGAGGCCCCAATACATCCCTCTTCCCCCTCTTCTACCTCCACCACCTTCCCAACCACAACCACATCCACATCCATCTCAAATTGTTACACTAAAAAATGTCACCATGACTATTTACAGTTAGTATGGCTCAATCAACAGTCATGCTACCCTCTTAGGCAAGTCTTATGCCTCTGCTCTCCATGTCAAACTCCAAAAAAGAGAGAAAGTCTTGTATAAATGTATTTATCTCTGGGGACGCAGGTTCTCTCAACCTTACCTGCGGGGACGCTCCCAATGTTCACAAAACCTGTGTCCAAAGACGCTCTGTATGTAAAGGGACAGGTGCGTCCCCCTGTAAAGGTTAGAATGCGCAAGCTTCATCTTTAAAAAGTTACTTGTGGTCATTTCTAGAGCATTCTAGAAGGTTGTTCGACGTGTATTGAGCGCCTCCAGATGGTTCATGCACTCCTACCAAAGAGGAACTTATCCCATCAATAGGGGAGCTATCCCATCCAAAGAGGGGATTATCCCATTGATGGTGGACCTGATTAACTTCCTCTTGAGCACTATAAGTACAGGCATTGGGCCAGAAGGAGAAGAGGTTGAAAGCTATAGATTTCTAAGGGTAAATGCTGCAGGAATTAGGACTCCCATTTAGAAGCTTGTGAGGAGAGATTGTCATCTTTACTTGTTCTATTTGGAAGTGGGTGAGCTTTGTCAAAGTAGAGGAAGACTCTTGTGGACCCTGGAAGGAGCTTGCACAACACCAAGGCTCAGGTTGTAATGGTTCCTTTTGATTACCTTTAATGCAAATTGGTCCATTCTTCTCAATAACTTGTTGTTAATGGGTTATTTCATGTACTCCTTGGTCTATGTGTTGAATATGCTTTGTTTTATGTTATAATCAGGTGCTATTTAATTGTTTGACTGTTGGTGATTGCAGGTTTTGGAGAAAGGGAGGAGCTCATCCAGATCAACAAAGCTTGGACTTCTACAACAACGTTTGGACAAAGGTAAGAACGAAACACTTGATTTCTCATATCATAATGTATGTTTAGAGAAGGATAGCTCCAGTTTGTTTTGTTTGTCATTAGAATGTCTTAGACTTCTAGGAAGGTTAGTTGTGTCCGCACTCTTGACTGATTCCGTGTGACACAAATATACACTCCCACTTGACTACCTATACCACCATTTCCAACCCACACATTGAAGTAGCTCAACCCATTTACAAGGGTGGGCTCAATGGTATTCACCATAGCTGAGGAAGAGTATTGCAAAAAAGAGATTATATTGATATCATTGAAGGACCACATCCAGAAGAAGAAGATTCAAAAGAGAAGATCAAAGAACCATGGGTTGTATTTGATGAAAAGAAGACATCAAAATCAGAGATCGAGAGAGCTCCCTCATGGTTACCATCAAATCCTCCATGTATTCAAGAGAAAAATCAGCAAAAAGACGAAGATGTGAAGGTCATGGTAGAACAAGACATGAAGAATGATCCAGATCATAAAAAGGACCAAGGACATCAAAACTATATTGAAATATGGTTCCAGGCAGTCACTAAGTTGTAGCATCACTCTCTTCCTCTACTATGCTTGATCCTTTCAAAGTCAAATCATTTGGTCTCTGAAATCTAGGTACATGTCAAAGCATACATTTCAAGCCTCCACATCATTTTGTCTATTATCTTGATGTGCACATGGCTCCATTGGAAGTATTCTTATACTTGAAAGTGATTTTTTCTTTCAAGTAGGGTAGGGTAGGAGAAAAAAATGAAAAATAAGAGAAAAAATAATGACTCAAGCAAAAACCTCCATGAGGTGCTTGAATCCCTTCATTGGGTTGAAAACCTCTTCTGAGGTGGCCCAGTGATGACAAAAAAAAAAGAGAGAAAAATAAGATCCTTGGGTGAAAACCTCCCTTCAAGGTGCCCAGGGTAGGCAATTAGGGTGAAAACCTCTCTGAGGTTCCCTAGTTGTTTTTAAAAAAAGAAAAAAAAGAAAACAAGAGAATTTTTTGTTGCATTGCGGTTTGTAGGAGGACTACAGGGAGTAGAAGAAGGTGCCAAGGGGACCATAACATTCACACCACCACCTATCTTATCTCCTCCACACTCTTCTCCATCATTTCAGACATTTCTTTCACCCCACTGTGCTTTTTTTTGGAAATTTTGTGTTCTACAAGAGGCCCTGTGTTTTCTACAGGAGGCTCCTGTAGAAATCACCGAGAGCCAAAAATGGTTCCAAAAGCAGTACTGAAGGGCTGTGAAGCTTCATGAAGAGCATGTAGACCCTCCTATAGCTATCCACTCTCCTTGCCATCCATCCCACACCTTCACCACCTCATCATCATCATTTTTTTCCTTCCTATCGAAAAAACACAGAAACTAGTTTTTAGAAAAAAAAGAAAAAATAAAGGGAGCAGCACCTCAAATCTTACCTGGAGCTTACCAAATACCTCCATCTCCATCATCATCTCTGGCATCATCCTCACCACTCCCAACACAAAAATTAGCTAAAATTTTAAAGGGAGAAGTAGCTACAGGAGCTCCTGTAGGAATTCTTGTAGCAGCTAATCCCATTAAAATCAAGCCACAACAGCAAAAGAAGTGCAACCATGGGATTGAAGGAGACATTTGAAGCTAGATCCAGTTAGAGGACACCTGCGTAAAACAACCAGCCACACATCAGAAAGTAGAAAGCATGCAACAAAGGAAATACAGGCATGCAACAAAGGAAATACAAGCATGCAGCAGCAAAAGGAGCCAAAATGCCTCATAACACATACATTTGACTCATAGGTAAGTGACTAACCCGCTCCTCTGTTGCATTGGTGTAATTAAAAAATATGCATAAGTGAATGAGATGGTTAGGGTTGAATGAGAAAATGTGGCCAGTTAACTGGCCACCCTCATCCAGTTGACTGCGCTCATCCGAAGTTGCCACCACACGTGCATGTAGTCAAACTTAGAGAAAAATCCCAAGGACAGGTAGTGGAGGGTTTGAAAACTCTGATGCAATGATGGGAGGTGATTACTGGAAGAAAGCATGATGACAAGGTGAGTGGGGACCAACGGTCCAAATATGGCAATGTACATTCTTTGCCAGCTCACCCCTTCACCTGAAATATCTAAAAGAAGAAATAAGTACTCCTCAAAACTCCTTCACCACCTTTTCTTTCATTTCATCCTCATCCACTTAGCTACAACAAGATCTTTTTCACCACCACGGCCTCGAAACCATCATTCTCCATCACTTTCATCCATACTCCTGCTATCGGCGCTCTACAGGAGCACTTACAGGTTCTATAGGACCACCTACAAGTAGTTCTACAGGAGGGGTAGTAAGCTGTGTTTAAGGAGAAAACACGGGGTTTTTGCTCGATTTCTGGCTTGAGGAGGTAGGTTCTATGCATACCCACCTTGATTATCAATATGTGCAAGGAATGATACAATTTTAAGGAGGAATTGAGTCCATAGAAGAAGAGGAATTACATAAAAAAAAAATTGCCTGTTTTCTTAAAAAAAACACAGTTTTTCTCTGTTTTCCTATTTTCTTCAAAATTCTTGTCTCCATCATTTGGTGTGCAAAGGGGGTATAAGAAAAATGATAGGGGGATTCATGAGGAAGGAGCCCACAAATTCAACCAGGCTCCATGAACATCCCCAAGTAGTAGCCATATTCACCAGAGCAAATTGGATGCCATTTTTTGAGAAATTCTGAGGGTTTGATGAAGAAGTTGCTCAAGAATTTTCCCTTTCTTTAGTTCCTCACTCAAGGACCCATGCCACTGTTACTTTTAGAGGTCTATCCATGGAAATCACCCCATAATTTATCAATAAGGTTACCACCCTTGCTCTTGGATTACCTTGGAGCAAAGATGAAAAACCAATTGGACAGGCTCCCAAGAATAACTTCTTCCAAAACAATGAACATCCTGTAGAAGACAAAAATGGCATTAGAAGGACAAGCATACCCTACCCTTGGGATGAGGTCAGTTACCAAATCATCAAATATATTTCATGTGACGAGAGGTATAACATAGTCTATGGCTACCATTTTAGACTCCTCCATGAGCTGAGATATGGCATGGACACTCCAACACCCCAAAACTCAGCATCCCCTATTTTCTCCTACAGTCCATCATAGACTCTAGCATTAAGTTGAATGCAGGAGGTCTAGATTAGCTGGCTCACCATGGGTTAATTAAAATGTTAGTGGAAGAAGCCCTCCATACCTTCATAATCCCCATAGCATGGGATATTTTCCGAAACATGACAGCAGAAGATGACATAAAGGCTCTTACATATGATATCAGTCCTTCTGATAGTGGGGAGGAGGAGTAGCAAGGGGAAGAAGGGGAAGAAACTAAGGAAAAAGAAGGGGAGAAGGAAGAAACCAAAACAGAGGAGGAAGAAACCAAAATAGAAGAAACCAAAACAAAACAGGAGGAAACAAAACCAACAGAGATAGAGAAAAAGACAGAAGGAGGAGAAAAAGGGGTAGAAAAGACAGAGATGTCTCAGACCCTAGAAAGAGAGACATCAACTTCCCTCACTTCCCTCATCACCCCAATTAAACCAAAACAAAAGAGGAAGAGGTAGACCTCAATGTATTTCAGGGCTAGGAAGAGCACAAGGATCAAACAAGGGAAACCCCAGCGTTCTTCTAAAGTGCCCATTGTTATTGAAGATTCACCCTCTGCCCAAGGGAAGGAATCCCCTTCCAAGGCAACT
The DNA here is from genome assembly GCA_031772625.1 of Pinus tabuliformis. Lineage (NCBI taxonomy): Eukaryota > Viridiplantae > Streptophyta > Pinopsida > Pinales > Pinaceae > Pinus > Pinus tabuliformis. The sequence continues at coordinate 225,456,584 of CM062809.1, forward strand.
ATCACTTATGAAAGGGGGACTCCTAGATCTCCCACATGGAAGGAAAAAGTAGAACTACAGGAATAAAAAACAGTCCTACAGGAGGCACGAACTGTTCTACAAGAGACCCTATCAAGACTACAGGAGATCGGAAAACTTGAAAAAAGACTAGAAGGACAGTCACAGGGGAAGGAGGAAGCAACAGAGGCTCAAGAAACTGACCTCCAGCCTAGTTTGGGCTCTTAATAAAATCTTCTTGAGGGGGGAAGAATCATTCCACAGAAATTTGCAATCTCACTTTTCTTTGAGATGGAGAAAGAAAGAATAAGAAGCCATAGGTGGATGCAAATAGCCAAATCCAAGGGAGTTGAGGATATTGGCCATATGGAGAATCGACTCAGAGAAATGGGAAAAGAACTAAGTGCTGTCAGACATAGAGAAGCAATCACAAGAATTCACCTTCAAACAGAAAATGAATTTCTAAAAAGACAACTGCAAGAAAAAGAGACACAATTGGCATGCATGGCCAGCTGGTCTATGGAGGCACTGCATTGCAGAACACCAACAAAATCATATGGATTATACCTCAAGGACTGATGGTTTCAGTTTGAAATAAAGACTTTGGCACAAAGAGGCACAATGCCTTTCCAAGATTATAGACAATTTATGGACCTATGTGACCAAAGTTCATCAGAAGACAAAGCAAAAATAGCAGAATCCTATTTGCATAACATGGCCCTCACAGACATGAATGTGTGGGACCCCAATGCTAGGCTAGGGAACCTGCAACTAACAGCCATGGCATCATGGATGAATCATGAGGAATTAAGGGCAATAGAGATAAGGAAGTTGATGATAAAGGAGCAGAATGAGACCCTAATGATCAAAGTTGAGCCATCAGATCCCATGGTTCTCATCAGCACACACCAGCTCCTTGCAAATAATCCACAAATTGCCCCTAAGTATATCAATGATCAGGCTCAGGCCATTTCACATTTTGAGGACATGGAAAGGTTACTCGGGGATGACTATATTCATGCTTGTATGAGGAGGTGGAACACCCTACCACATAGTTTGCAGATCAGGGAGTATCACTCCCCAACAAGGATGAAAGAAGCATTAAGGAGAGTGCCACTGTACAAGCGCTCTATGCAGAATTTGAAGGTCAATTGGATTGGCATCAAATTGAGTCCACCACTGCTGCTAGGCATGCTAGAAGGCAAAAAAGAAGAAGAGAAACAACAGTGGGAAGAGGTGGACAGAAAGGCAGGATTCCATGACAGAGAAGAGGAGCTCACATTAGAAGCATGGGATGTCAGGGAGGCCATTAGGGCCATCAAAGATGAGGAGATGGACTAAGTTGCTCAGAGGATGAGAAACACCTTTAGTAGGGGGTGATGATGAGCCCCATAAATGGGTAATTATATGGGCTCATTTTGCCTCATAACATAGTTTAATCAACCATTCTCTTAGCTTACTGCAATTTTTTTTATTATATTTATGCTTATGGAGTGAGTTGGGTTGGTTATGTTGCCATGGAGTCTAATATGTGTTTAATGCAATTTTTTGTTGAATTTTGAAGACAAAGTCAAAGATTTAATGGAAAATTGGTAGCAATAATTTGAAGTGGACAAAGGAGAGGATTTATAGGAGGGTATCACCCTCATTTAAGACTCCCCACTTCGAATTCTCCTTCATGCAACTCAGAGCACAAACAACCAAATCAATGCACTAGGAGGTAGCCGAGCAAGTGGAGAATAACTTATGTTTATCTCGAGTTTTGGGAGCCAATCCTCCCCGATTTTAAGGAAGCTATTGGGAGATTTAGTTATATAAGTAGAAAGGCCTCAGGCCTCATTAGGAAGTTAGTCAAATTTTCGAATTTTTGTTGCAGCTTTGCTCTGCTCAACTTTGAGCTTAGTTTTGTTGACAGTTTCATGTAATCCTATTATTATTTTGATAATAAAGATGAGATCATTTTTGTGCTAGCACGGGGTTACCTCAGAGGGCTGAAGCTCTTGGGTTAGGGCCCAATTCAAGCATCCAAGCTCCTCTTGTTTGTATTTATATGTTTTGTTTCAGTCTATGGATTAGTTGCTGTTAGATAAATTTCTTTCTTGGTTAAGAATAGGTTGCTTTTGGTAATTTAGAAGGTTGTTTCCATTTGAGTTTTCTATAGTAGGTTGAATAGTGATAGAAAGAAGATACAAAAATTCCATCAACAAAGCCTTGGCCTCCTTTCCTCCGTTTGGGACCATGAACTGAGGCGAAGACCCTCTTACTGCCACAAAAAACATAGATTTGCCTTCTCCATAGGATTTCTAGTGTTGCAGTTTATTAGAAGGTTAATGCTTTGATTTAGATCTCTTTCACCATGCTCATTTTTGTCTTGCAATAAGTTTCCTTCCATGATTTCTCTCATTATAGCATTTTTCAGCATTTCTTTCCAGAGCTCATAATCTAGATTAGCTTGATGCAAAATTTTGTTTTTTGATGTACTTAGTTTTCTTGCTTACTTGATCTCCTTGTTTGATTTTTAGGTCCTTTTGCAGCAAATCTCTTCTCACGACAAGTCAGCCTACCAGCCATCACATTCTCTCCCTGATATATGCCCTACAGGTCACCCAAAGTTCACCTAAAATATGCCTTAGTTTTCCGCATTTTTCCATAGGATTTCTTCCTCTATCCCGACCATCTATTCTTCTCCTAGCAATCCTCGATGACCCCTAGGCACCTTAACACATCATCCCAGCCTTCAGCTACCCTTTAGACCTACTCTCCCACGTTCAAAACCTCAAAAATTGCTCTCGACATCCTCCTATAGACCTCCTATAGATCCCCTGCAGCCTCTTGTAGATTTTCTTGTAGGCTTCTTTTTGAAGTCCGATTGCGGGAAAAGCCTCTAGAAGGCCACCTGAGACCTTCCAGGATCCATCCACACCATCCTACATCTTCTAAAGTCCAAAAAATTCCCTCCATCGCCACCTAATCGCAGCCACATTCACAATCAAATAAATTACATGCATGACAATTTTACATAAAAATTACATAAAAATCAAAAAAGATGTTTTTTTCTCATTTACTTCTAGAAATAGCTTGAGTAGATGTTTTTTACTTCTTGAGTAGGTAATTGCATTCATTTCATGGTTTTTCATCTCTCTTTCTGCAAAAGTAGGATTAGTTGGTTAAGTAGGGTTTGCTAGGTTTACTTTACATTTCAGTCTTCTTTTCCTTTTTGCAAGTAGAGTAACCTCTGTAGAGTAAGCTTTCCTTTCTTTAATTACATATAGAGCTTCTTCTGGAATCCATAGAAATTGTCTTGAGCTCCTAGTGATCTTGTGCCAGCTGACCAAGTGACAGCCTGCAGTAAGAATTAGTACTTATGCATACAACATCGTCGCTTCCAAGTTTGTTACGAACTACCGGGTTAATAAAAGTAAAGTAGGAAGCCCAGGAGTTGTAGCGTTATTGCTGCAATACTGGTGCTCACCACAACCATCACTTGACACTCTGGTTATGGATATAGGAAGCAATTCAATAACTTGGTTATCTTACAATGAATAGAATTGTGGGTACTGCCTGAATCAAGCAACACTATTACCTTTTTCTTCTTGATATGTCCTTCTATCTTTATAGTTTAGGAGTGGTAATCCTAACCAATGCATTAGAAGATATGGTTGGATTCATTTCTTCTTTCTTTAGGGCTTTTTCCTGGTGTATATCCTCTTCTTTTTATGTTTCTTGTTCATTTTCTTCCTCCTCTTCATAATCTATGTAAAATAATTTCTTCTCAGCACACTTATGACCTTTAGTGTATTTTCTATCACAACTATAACAAAGCCCTTTTTCTCTTTTTTATTCCAATTTTTGTGGTGTCAACCTTATAGGTTGTGGAAGGCTAGGGGAAGCAACACTTCCATCTTTATAGTTGTGAGTGGTAGGCTATCTTGTTTCCATAATTTTGCTTTCCATTTTTCTTGCTAACCTGAATGTCTTCTCCAATGAATCAAGTTCCCAAAGGTGAACCTCGTGTTGGATGCTATCCTTTAAATTCCCTATGAACACATCAATCCTATGCTCCTCTGGAATATCTTGTACCCTTATATTCAATTTTTGGAAGTCCTCAATGTGCTCTGTGATGCAGGAAAGTGTTCCCTCTATGGACAGAGGCAACCCCTCTAGCCCTAGAGTGGGTCTACTCACAAACAAGGATAGATCAACAATAGCTTTCCTTAAACAGTCATAGTTGGAGGCCTACCTCAACCGGTGGTCGATGGAGTTCCATTGCATTGCTCCATCTTCCGCATCCTTCTCCTAATGAGTGATCAACCTCAAACAATGCAAAGGAAATACAACAAAGCATGTAACCAGAACAACAATGATCTATTTACTCACAAAGTAAAGAAGTCATGAGCTATCAAGTACATTACATACAAGACATAGGAAAACATCATTTATTGCATTAATAATGAAATAAGAGTAAGCTTACAACCAAAGTCTTGACGTCACAAGCCTTCTCAGAGGGATCCAACCAACATGTTCCTCAAGCATTCACTCTTTGAAGATGGATCTCCCAAGAGGTCTTCCTCACTCATAAGTTTTACACAAGATTAAGGGCACTTCACAACCTTCCTCAAGATATCAACAATACCACACTTGTCACACTCACACCAGCTATCTAGCAAACTCACAAGCACTAACAACACTATCAGCAACCACTCCCAAGACTAAGAACTCAAAAACTAGCCGCACATAGCAATGGTGAGAGTTTAAATAGGAGAAGGAGTCTCCATGAAAGGTGGGAAGATGAGCTTATCTCCAAGGAAGGTAGCATAAATGACAGAACAACCACGCCAGAGAAAGGAGGGCAACATAAACTAGGCCATCAACAGGTCTGGAGTCATCTGGAAGGTCGACTGTTGGAAAAAATTCTCCCAATCTGGATCATTGCGGGCACATAACTGGTCTTCCGCACTGACATCGCTATTGAATAACGTAGCTATTCAGGTCATCGCTAAGGATTACAAGCGACAGTTGTGCTGGCACATAAAATCCAACCATCGCGGGAATCAGGTGTACTTCTGCAATGGCAACGCTTCTAGACTGTTTTGGAGCACCCTTCAGTGCATTTATTTGGCCAACAGACGCGATGAGACAGAAACCTTTGGAAAAGTGGGTCATTTGGCAACATCAGAGAGCATTTATCTAACATGAGCATGAATGAATTTGGACCCATGACACAGTAGGAAGATTGGAGTGAAGACAAATTACTATGTAACAGATGCCCCCTAAAGTATGAAGCCCGAGAGAGTGGGAGGGGTGAAATGCTTTACGAAACTAACTGAGCTGGAACACCATCTGGAAGAACCTGCACGCAAGTACAACTGATATCTCTGATAATGAAGTACATGTAGTCTAGGCATGGGCACAGCCATCCAAAGGACATACGAAATAGGTCTGTGGTATGGACGCAACCATCCAGCTAATGAGACCAGGATGATGATAAGGGTATGGTCGCAGCCATCCATGAGGACTCAGGTATGGTCGCAGCCATCCATCAATGAGTCATGTAATCATAAACCAATCCACGCATCCTGAACATGTGTAATCTGAGTTCGGGGTCTTGAACTCATCTGATGATAGTACAAATTCTAACATGCGAATGGATGTGCTGAGGTCGAGCACGATAGAATATCGCTTGATTACCGATCAATGATGAAAACCATTAACAAGCATGAGATAAACCACCAATAATGCCAATGGCTCTCAAGATACTGTCTAGCACAATCCATGAAGTGTGATAAAGGAGCTGAAGTCGAACACTTGTGGAATCACCAAATCGGTGACCAATGATGAAAGTCAACCGTCAAGTGCGAAGAACTTTCCATTGAGGCATGCAAGCTCTAAGGTACCAAAGGGGATCTATAGATCAATCTCCTGGATAATGAGATGATGTCGACAGGAGACGACCCATCGCAGGAGGGCCATAATGTTTCCCCCATCAATGACATGAGATAAGGAACAAGTGGCAGATGGTGAAACAGAGTATCAGAGGAGAAAACGAGGGTGTAAATTGCAGAAGGATTATACTCTTGAACATGTAGGCGACACGACTCCGGAGGGGGGTGGCAGCATTCAGGCACCAAGGGATCAGAGGATTGAAGGAGACGATATGAATCGAATGGAATGAGGTTAGAATGATAACCCAAACCTGTGGAAGGCAAAATGATGATGTATGGATGTTCCAACCCGACAAGAAGCAAAAGTGTCGATGTTCAAGAGTGACTAGCTGCCATAGACAATCAATGATAAACCTGCTGTTAAGTCCAACCTAGTAATATTTTAACGAGCCCTAGGAAGGAGAAGCTCGAGTCTCGTCACGGTGACGAGTCTAATGACGTCAAGGTTTAACGAGTTCGACATAGGTAAAACTCGGAGTCTTTTTCATGTTTAGAGAGTTTGAAAAAGACACGGAAAAGAAAACTCCAGGGGGGTCCTTTTCCATAGATTTGTGTCTCTCGAGCCCGGAAACGTATAAAATGATACTCGAAAGAACTGCACGACCATTACGATCGAGGAGTAATTTTCGTAACTAGTGACTTCGACCTGAAAAAGTAGAAAAGTGGTCGGAAGCACGTCGTTTCGTAACCGATAACGAGCTTGAAACGATAAAGGCCCGACAATATTTTTGTGTTTAAACAGTTGGAAAAGAGCTTAAAGGTGACTGCCTCTTGTTTCTTTTAACGAGCCAAGAGGAAAACTCGGCAATCTTTTCATCTTTAAATGGTCGGAAAAGAGCTGAAAGCAGACCTCCATTTTTATTCTCTTTAACGAGTCAAAAAGGGAAAAATACTCGGCAATCTTTTCATTTTTTACAAGTCAGAAAAGAGCTTAAAATAGACTCGTCCTAGAGGAACGAGTGGTATAAAGGGTAGCAACTGGTTCCGACAATGGTGGAACTACTCAAAACATGTAATGGTCAAGAGGCTGGCTAATAAAACCACTCATCACTACAGTTCCTCAGGAAAGGAAAAACAACCAAGTGAAAGCATATGATTGGCCAAAGAGATGGTGGCGATGGAATGAAACAACCAAGGCTCATCTAGTGAAATTTAGTGGATAAAAACGACAATCACGAGATGTAAATCAGGTATGGGTTCATTTTTACACAAGCTTGAACCATGGAGAACTCTGCTTGGATTCGGTTTCATGATTACACAAGCTTGAAACGAAAAACCATGCTTTTTATAAGTTCGCATGCCCCCAACATAATGACGCAAATCGAGGTACATGCCTCCCAAGCTTCATTGCATTCAACAAGGTGGATGGAATGAAGGTTCATATTCAAGATCTTGGAAAGACTCAACTTGGATTTCACGAGATCTTAAACAAAGACTCGATTTGGAAAGGGAGTTGTTTCATTTTTTAATGAGGTTGACATAGTAAAAGAACTATCCTCATAACCCTTGTTTCATCTTTTAAGGAGGTTGACACAAGATCAGGAACTATGCTCGTAACCCTTGTTTCATTTTTAAACGAGCTTGACACAAGATCGGTAACTATGCTTGTAACCCTTGTTCCATTTTTAAACGAGCTTGACACAAGATCGGGAACTATGCTCGTAAGCCTTGTTTCATTTTTAAACGAGCTTGACACAAGATCAGGAACTATGCTTGTAACCCTTGTTTCATTTTTAAACCAACTTGACACAAGATCGAGAACTATGCTCGTAACCCTTGTTTCATTTGTTAACGAGATTGACACAAGATCAGGAACTATGCTCGTAACCCTGTTCATGGGCCATCCAAGAACGTGGCTCCCGAGAGGTCTTTACGGGATGGAAGAAACACACTCTGGGAGGAACCCATGTCAGGATGCACCAATGACAGATCAGGTTCCAATGCCCCCAGTACATCTTGTACTAGATCAGCTACATGGTCATCAGTAGAGGTGGAGATGGAATAGGTAGCCACATAATTGACCTGTGGCAACGAAAGCACCGCTTGTGAGTAGGAACCGAGAGGAGATGATCGCTGCGCAGGAGGCACCGGCGGACTAAAGAATGATAATTGATCTATAGTCACTATTCTTCCCTCGTGTGGAAAACAAGCCACATGGAAAAGTGAAGAAACGAGGGCCCCCATGGCATAAATATAGTCACGTCCAAGGAGAAGACTGAAATTCGCACCTTGGACAACCATGACGTCTATATAGATGGTTTTTCCCCCCAAAGTAGCAGGAAAGTTTGGGAGGATCCCCACAGGTTGACAGGGTTCTCCATCAAATGCCAATAGATTTTGTGTAACGGGCACAAGCTGTGGGGAGCCCAAAGCTTGCCAAGTAGTGGAAGGCATAAGACTGACAGACGCACCCTCATCCAGGACAATGCCAGGTACTGCCTTATCGTAGGCGTGTACTGTAATCTCGAAAGGCACATAGGATGGAAGGCAGAAAGTAGTCAAGTGACTCCAATCGAAAGTGACAGCCAAACTACTTGGTGGGGGAATCATATGATTGCCCCCATGCGCTATAGGAACCAGAGAAGGACTCCCTAGATTGGCTGGGATAGGAGAGTCATTTCCAGACTCTGGAGAATCTGATGAGACGAGAAGAACATGAGCATGATGCTCTTCCGAGACAGAGTGATCAACGGGGGGTGAACCTAAGTCAACACTCTTTCCAACCAATGGTTGGTTTGGAATAGGCTTAGCGCAGCCAGGCTTAGAAGGAGGAGGATGAACAAGAGAAGAATCTAAGTCAATCTCTTTGTCAACGGAGGGAGGGTCTGAAGAGAGCCTCTGATAACCAATGGGAAGTTGAGGTGAAGAAGCTGTAAGACTTTCCAAAATGGCGGAAGCTTTATCCATGAGCAGACAAACGTGAAGGGGATGGATGCCTTCACAGAGTCTACAGGAGAATCGAGGCTTCCCTTCCTTCTTAATGTTTCCAGTTGCTAGGATAGCATCGCCTTGAGCTTCAGAGGATGATGAGGGATGAACCGAATCGTGAGACCATACTTAGAGGATCCTTGGAATGCCAGGATAGTCACGAAGAAGATGGTCACCCTTGCATAATTTACAAGGAAACTTAACCTTCTGCGGAGTAGCAGAAGGAGGTTTGACCTGGGATGGACTCGGAGTGGTAACTGCACAGGTGGCCTTGGATTTATCGGATTTATTCTTCTTCTCCATCTTCTTCTTCTTCTTCTTAGGCTCCTGGTTACTTAATGTGAAGCTTTCACCAGGCGAAGGAGGAGAGGAGGAGGAGGAAACAGGGGAAGAAGGCATAGGCTCAAGCTTGGAATCAACATGTCTTGGTTCGGATGAAGGAGATGGTGGAACAGGAGTCATGACATTCGGGACCACCGAGGTTGAGAAAAACCATACGGGCAAACCAATGGTTATCCCAGGCAACAACAATGTTGCCATATACGGAGCACCAACATTTCCAAATGAGGAAAACGAACCAGGATTTCCATCTGAGGGAAAACCTTCACTGGTAGACTCGGGGAATGTTGCCATCGAGAACGAGAAAGAACCCTACTCAAGCTAACGTAAACAAGATCTAACAGGGCAAATGTGAATCGTGGCCAAATAAATTTTAAGACACAGGAACAAAACTTGACCTTTTCATCTTTAAAGAGTCCAGAAAAGGACAAAAGATGAATCTAGTAGCCTTCGAATATTTAATGAGCCTGAAGTGACAAGCGCTCAGATGGACTTTTTCTTTTAGGGAGTCTAAAAAGGAACGAAAGTGACTACTCTAGATAACTAGGCAAAAGGTTTATCTGACAAATTCGTAAAACTGCATATACACCTTGGCAGTCATATGAAAACCAAGGACTTTCCGTATGGCAGTCAATCTTCCCGAATGTTGTGTTCAGTGCGTTACGGCTTGTAAGGCGGTAGACACGGCTTCCTATGGATAAAGGATGATAACCTAGTGGGGTCTCCCTATATACTTGACGGTATATGGGAGCACAATTCCGTACTAGACCACTATTGAGTCACCGAAGGAGGAATCACCCAACCTTGAGTGGAAACAAAAGTGACTAGGTTTAACGACGCCGGAGCACATCTCTAGCCTAGACCTCTAAATGTGTGCGTTATGTTCCAATGCATTGTTAGATTTATTCAGTTCATTTTAAAGTTGATCTTGGATTATGTTTCAGTTTTCAGGCCTTACCATATGTATATAACAAAGCCTAGGATGTAGCTAGAATGAATGAAATATCCTTTTTCTTCGATGAAGACCTACCTATGGGAGGGTAGAGAGATCATTCCCAAACCAATAAAACCAAGGCAACAAAAAATTCACTCAATGCAAACAGACATCAATCGCTAAAGTGCACATATACTACTAATGAGAGATTTAATCATTCGCTTTGCAATATGCAACTTGAAATGCAAATTCACTTTCACTTTCACATGCTAAATGAAATGCAATCCTTTTTATTTTGATGTCTCTTAAATCTAAAAGAAACTAATAAGCAATAAACAAATGTGGAAAAATGGCTGATCCAAACAATTGTAATCTATGTCCGGGGAGTGAAGAGAAATCGAATCAATGCCAAGATTGGTCCAATAACAATCACTAAACAATCAACCAAAAGTAAGCCAAGGGGAAGGCTCAATCAAACCAACAACAAACTGCAAACGAATCCTTGCAAACAAGCAACCAAGCAAAATTGATCCAAAGGACTTGAAACAATGAAACTAGGTCACAAAGCAAGAAAAACAAGATTCATTCAACAAAGCTCATGAGAGAGTGCCTCAACCTATAAACAGTGAAAAACAAGTTATCAAACAAGTGAGAATAGCAAGGGACTAGCAAGACTGATGGATTCAGGAGGTAGAATTGAAAAATCAATTCTACAGCAATCAACGCGGGTGATACACAGACAACAAGCACTGATATAGAGCACACTGCAGCAACAAAGCGATGTCAGCGCGAAAGTACACGACTTTTCCGCAATGGTCCGATTTACAAAACTGTCGTGACTGTTAGGCGTAACTACGCGATGAACATGATACTACAAAAGGGGTGATGCGATGACAGCGTGACTGTTAGATTAAAAGCTGTGATGATGTTCAAAACAATAACAGGTGAACCAAAAACTCCCAAATCAAAGACAATCAATCTTTAGTCAAATAAGGGCATCTCCCAAATCAAGCTAGGAAACTCAGAAGATTGGTAACTAATCCCCAAAACTTCAAAAGAGACCAAAACAAAAATCAAGACAAGAGTAAACAAGAAAAGAACAAATTTCAAAGCTCCCCAACGGAGTTTCCAATTTGTGATGCAGGAAAGTGTTCCCTCTGCGAACAGAGGCAACCCCTCTAGCCCTAGAGTGGGTCTAGTCACGAACAAGGATAGATCAACAATAGCTTTCCTTAAACAATCATAGTTGGAGGCCTACCTCAACCGGTGGTCGATGGAGTTCTGTTGCGCTGCTCCATCTTCCACTTCCTTCTCCTAACAAGTGATCAACCTCAAACAATGCAAAGGAAATACAACAAAGCAAGTAACCGGAACAACAATGATCTATTTACTCACAAAGTCAAGAAGTCATGAGCTATCAAGTACATTACATACAAGACATAGGAAAACATCATTTATTGCATTAATAATGAAATAAGAGTAAGCTTACAACCAAAGTCTTGACATCACAAGCCTTCTCAGAGGGATCCAACCAGCATGTTCCTCAAGCATTCACTCTTTGAAGATGGATCTCCCAAGAGGTCTTCCTCACTCATAAGTTTTACACAAGATTAAGGGCACTTCACAACATTCCTCAAGCTATCAACAATCCCACACTTGTCACACTCACACCAGCTATCTAGAAAACTCACAAGCACTAACAGCACTATTAGCAACCACTCCCAAGACTAAGAACTCAAAAACTAGCAACACATAGCAATGGTGAGAGTTTAAATAGGAGAAGGAGTCTCCATGAAAGGTGGGAAGATGAGCTTATCTCCAAAGAAGGTAGCACAAATTACGGAACAACCACGCTAGAGAAAGGAGGGTGACATAAACTAGGCCAACAACCAGGTCTGGAGTCATCTGGAAGGCCGACTGTTGGAACAAATTTGCCCAATCTGGATCATCGCGGGCACATAACTGGTCTTTCGCGCTGACATCGCTATTGAATAACGTAGCTAGTTAGGTTGTCGCTTAGGATTACAAGCGACAGTCACACTGGCACATAAAATCCGACCATTGCGGGAATCAAGTGTACTTCTGCGATGGTAGCACTTCTGGACTATTTTGGAGTGCCCTTCAGCGCATTTATTTGGCCAACAGATGTGATGAGGCAGAAACATTTGGAAAAGTGGGTCATTTGGAAACATCAGAGAGAATTTATCTAACATGAGCATGAATGACTTTGGACCCATGACACAGTAGGAAAACTAGAGTGAAGACAGTGACAAATTACTGTGTAACATCCTCCATCATTGAACCCTTTTGTTTGCAATTTATCAATTGGCTAAAAAATGTGTTGCTTTTTGTATCCTCATAATGTGCTATCATTTATTCCATAAAAATTTCCCAAGTGAAAATTTGTTTACGAGAGAAAAGCCATCGATACCATACAAATTGATTTGGTTCCAAATAAAAAGTTGCAATGCGTACCTTTTGTGTGTTTTATACATTATGGGGATTGAAATAATGCTCCTTTTGTAGTATCCATGTTACAGGATCCTTAACATCAGACTTCCTCATATCGATCTTTGGAACATGGTAGGGCTTCAATCCAACATTAGAGTTTATGAAATCATGATTAACATTTCTTTTTTTCTCATCATGAGTTTCCTTTACTACCCTTTCACCGTTAGTAAGCATTTCTTGTAGAAAATTTGTCAAATCTGTCTTCAAATCTTCCATGTTGCCTATAAGTTTTTCTTATATACCATCCATCTTAGTTTCCACGCAATTCGTCTTAGCTTCCACACCTTTATTTAAACCATCCATCTTAGCGTCCATGTCATTCATCTTAGCTTCCACGCCTTTCTTTAAACCATCCATCTAGCTTCCACACGTTTCTTTAAACCATTCATATTAGCTTCCACGTCATCCATCTTAGCTTCCACGCATTTATTTAAACCATTCATCTTAGCTTCTGTTACTTCTTCTGAGAGTGAATTTTGTTGCACTTGGTCTCATAATTTTGATATATCATGTTGCATTTCTTTCTATTCTTCATGGGTCATGCTAGAGCTTTCAGGTTGCTTACTAGGTGTTTCCATTTTCTTTCTTCGGTGCATAAATTAATGATAATAATTCTTCACTATGCCCTTTGAGTTCCTTCAAACTATTTTTTCAACCAAACTTATGCAAAATTTAAAAAAACTACACACCTTTTTTCACTTTGTAGGAGATTGATATTGAATCTGTTGTATCTCTGTAATTTCAGATACTGAAGGTCTGAAATTGTGTCGTATGGTAGCCCTATGAGTCCTTTTTCAAACCCCACAAGTATGATCAAGATTTGATTCTCCAAGCAAGAGTGATGCCAAATCTCACATGATGACCTGATTATAGACTGGTTCAGTAGAGCGAATTTGTACGAAGTTCAACATGTCAATGTTTCGACCTTAGGACCCTAACCCAATACAAAGAACACTATAGGACATTATATGTTTATAAAATTTTACGAAATTTCAATCTGATTCTCAAAGAGAAAGTTATGACGATTTTCCCTAGGTCACCTGTTTGAGATATAATTTAGGAGCTTGCAAAAACCCTAACTTCCGTGGATCCTATCTCCAAAAACATAACGAGAAAATATCTGAAATTTGGATCCGAGGTTCCTCGTGAATTTGGATCAAATGGGTTTTAATTTCAACTTCTGAAATGCTGTAGAAATTTTTTTATAGTGAAAATTATACGATGACCTATTTGGAGCAACGAAACCCTAGAATCCAAAGCTCTGATATCAAATGTTATGTAACAACTCATAAAATAGAAGAAAAGATAGATCAACAACTTCAAAATCAGCCTCTTCGAGCGGGAAATATCCTTTACATTACAAAAATTAATAATTATTAGATGATACAAATGACAAAACCTCCTTTCTATATATAGGAGTCTAAGGGGTGACAATATAATCAAAGCCGACATAACAATAATAATATAAGGGCACAACAATAACAATAGTGGGCTTCTATGGGGCACAATAATAAAAATATGGGGAAAATAGGGGCACAATAATAACAATAAGGGATACAATAACAATAGTAATAGGGGAATCACAAGTATTATAGGGACCTAAAGGGCCTATGGAGACTAAGATGGAGATGTGCCTTTGAGGAATGGGAACATTGACGTTATAGACAAGGTTGTGAACTAACAAGAGTGTGGAATGGAGAAAGTTCCCATCAACTATTATGAACATTCACATCGCGCCTTTTCAAGGATACTAAGAGACTTTAGGGAGAAGTGGGTTCCACTAATAGAGGATGCATGACGAGAAAATTCCTGTCATTTTCCACCAGAAATTTCCATCACACGATGGAGGAAAGATGAGGGTTTTTTCCCTTCGTGAGTGTGTTGGTGATATTGATGGAGGTTAGGTAATAATTTCTTCTATGTCATTAAATGAGAAAAATTTATTTGAAAGGAGGTTTGAGATCCAATGGGACTCATGACTTAAGTTGACTTGGAATATGCCACATAGGACATGAAAGAAATGTACATTTGACACAGTAAGGTTGCTAACATGGCATGTTGTTAATGTGACATGTGGTAGGTAGATATGGTTCTATTGGGTGGCCAAGTGATCAATTTTTGTGAGAAATGTGGCATCACTAAAGGATGTGACATGGAAATATGACATCACCCTAATGTTAGTGTGACATCTACAAGATGTTGTAGAATTGGGTGGCTTGGAGGTTATGTTGACATGGCATTAAACTACACATGGAGGTCGGTTGTGGTGCCATATGGCATGGAAGTGCTACATTATGCTCACGAGGTAGCACACATATCAGGGGGGCATGTCACCATAGAGCTTGGGTCTGTGGAGGTGTCTGGTAGAGTATTTCTATTATGGGGCACAAAGAAGACAAAATTCATGTGATGGGGATTCTCATTTCCATTTAACATGAAATTACATGATGCACTGTAGAGGTTAGAGTGGGGTTCCATTGTGAGCAAATGGCATGGGATGTGGTGGCAGTGAGGTGCTATGATGTGGTGAGTGCCACGGTGGAATTCTTATGAGGATTCAGTGCCACATTGGTACATCTGGTGAATCCTTACTGATGTGGTAAGGGTTACAGGGCCCAAACTTCAAATGGGAATAAATTTCACTCCATAGGTCGAATTGAGATAAATTTTATATCATCGGAAAACCCTAAAAATAGTGAATGTGATGATGCTATCCAAAGTGAGTTCTGCACACTTTGGGTAAGAAGGAATTTTGTAACCTTGTTTTCATAAGGAGACCATGTAGGTTATGTTAATTGAAAGTAACACCTTCCATTTAGCTTGGGTTATCCAAGGGGGTGGGAGGAAGCATTATATAGAGGTATTGGAGTGAGATTAAAAATTAGACCTGGATGGAATCATAAATAAATAGATTTGGATTCCTATTACAATTTTGTAGTATAATTCCTAGGTTCAACACTTGGACTAGATGGGATCAAGTCAAATGAAATGAAAGAACTAACGTTCTACACTAGAGCTTTGGAGATAAAAATTTGGAACTCTGCTACAAAGTGCAAGGTTTTTCTAATGATTGTTTGTTGTGTTCAAGTGGATGTTGGTTGACACATTATGGTTGGTGATTATGTGTTGATTGAAAATGTTTGTTGCATGCATATCATGTTGATATCATAATTGTGAAAGGATAGGAGAGACATATTTTGATATGTTAATTTTTGTTTTCATTGACTTTTAATCTTGTAATTGTTTTTTCTACTTGTCTTGGTAAAAGGATGATTTGAAACCTAGTGATGATATGAATGCAGACATACTAATATGCACTTTGGATTCCTAGAATATGTGGTCGACATGAATTCTATATGTGTGAGAAGCAACAAATAAACATGCTTCAGATCAACATGATTAGTGTTGGCATGGCAAGGTAATAAGTTAATTTATTTATGATGATGAAACTAACATCTATGTGTTGGTAACAGTGCTAAGAAGATCCATGTGTAGCAAGAAATAAATGCATGAACATTAGGATGGTGTAGCATAACATAGACCAAGTCCATCACAAGAAAGAAAGGGAAAGTTTCCCTAATAGAGCAAAAAATTTCAAGAGCTTGAAAGTTGAACTAGAGAGATACAAGGCAAAAAATAAAAGGCTTATTAGGAAACAAAAAGAGTCAAAATGGTTGAATACAATGTTGCTAACAATTTTTTCATACATGCAAGAGTTTTTGCAACAAGCACCATCCTCAGATTAAATCCATGTTGACAAGGTCAGAGAGAAACCTTGCGAGGCGAAAATAAATCTAGTTTGATGTTGGCATTATGGAGAGGAATGCTTGAGGAGAGACTATCCTAACATATATTGAGAGATGAAGAAGAATAGTTCATGTGAGACTCAGGCACATGAACTTGCAAACTGTAATGCAAAAAAAAAAGAGGAAACATCCCCCCAAGCCCTCTAAGATATTGAAAAGTCCCTTCTTGAACTATTTCAAGGGATGTTGGAATTTTGAGGCTGCTACATACCTTGGAAAAAAACCCAGTCTAAATTTTGTGTATATTTATTGGTAAAAGGTACAATCCAAACACCAGAACTCAAGGAATTAAGTTGTCGTGGACTAATGAATGATGGGAATGTTTTACATGTTTGTTATTGTTGTTTTCTTGATATTTTCTTTGTTGTTTTGATTGTTGACTTTGAGAATGGCCATGCTACCTTGTGTTGTCATTATGTATTGTTCTTGTGGTCTTTTCATTGTTTTTCATTTCTTATTTATTTCTTATTACCTTTTCTGGTTTGGTCTTGTTTGATTTGTTTGGTTTTGGAAGGAAAGAAGAGGAGCTTTGGGGAAGAGATGAATAAAAACTAGCTGGAAGTGCAAGACCCTGATTAAACCTGGTACATAAGATAAATGGTAGTGGAATGTGGAAGAAGATTACATGACAACTTGATGGATTGGATGGGTCCTTATGAACTAAGTGGAAAGTGACATGACAACTATGAAAATATAATAAGAATGGAGTTCCCATAACTGTAAATTGTGCATGGATAATACACATATATGTGTATTATTCTATCTTTTACGAACATGAGAAATATGGGAAAGTGAAATAAAGGTATGAGGATGCTAATCAGTTTGAGAGCCCAGCAGTTTAGAAGCATCATATTAATAAGTATCAAATACGATCAATGTGTGAATGGTGTGAAAATGGAATTGTTACTTACTATGTTTTTGGTAACACAATGAGGTTACTTAATGAATTATATGCTATATAGAACACCATTGGGAAAGTGGGAAGGAATGAACCATCACTAATAATTATCATTATTACTATGTTATATTTATGTTCCTAATATTTGTTATGGGCATGAATGGAAATGGTAAAAGGTTGGGAGTTGAAAACATATGCTTAGCATGGATAAGGACATGCTAAAATCGAATATAAAAGAAGATTCCTTTATGAGGTTTTAAATGAAATCTATTAATGGTTGAGTTGAAGAACTACTAAAGATTGCAACAACATAAATGTTGCCAACTAGTTGTGCATTTGGAAAGAAATCAACTGAAAGTGATGGTAGCGATAGGTAAGTAAATAAGGTAGACATTAATCCTAGATAAAACGGTAAAGGAAATAAATTGGATGAGAATTCCTTTAGTTGAATTTGAAAACTATTGTTTAAAATTAATGCATTCTTGGATAGATACTAGGAAGTGGTACAGTGAAGGAAAGAAGGCACGATGAAGGCGAGAAGGCTTTGATATGAAATATTGCAATGAGTTTTGCAATGCTTGCTGGAATGAATGTATTTGATGCCATTCAATTTAGGAATTCATTGTCAAAAATCATCCTAGTCGAAGGATGATTGGTTGATATTCTGAAAATTTTGATATTCATATGAATGGCATGTTTGGGATAACATGATGTGGTTATCCAATGAGATCCCCTATCATGTAAGGGATCCATCAAGCAAGTGTGAAATTTTGTTGTTAATTATTATTGTGATCATGTGCTCATGATATTTATGTTCCCATGTTTATATTATGTTTATACAAGTAAATGTTGAATGATGTATCAACAAGTATACTAAAAATTAACTCGATTCCTTGGTCAAATCATGAGGAGCATATACCACTCAATGTTAGCTTGGGCTGATAAGCACCAAGTGCCTAAACAAGTAAGCTGATAAACACTCAGTGCTTGCAAAAGTAAGATGATAAACACTCATTTCTTTCCAAAGTGAGCTGATAAACATTGGTTTCTTTCCAAAGTACATTGATAAACACTAAGTGATTGCCAAAATAAGCTGATAAACACTTAGTGATTTCAAAAGTAAGATGATAAAAATTGAGTTCTTTCCAAGGAAGATAATAAACATTGAGTGCTTATCAATTTAAGTTGAGAAAATCACTCAGTGCAACAAGTTCAAGTTTTACCACAACCAAAGCAGTAGCTATCCACTTATATAATTCTTTACCAAGAACACCTACCTCGTTGAAGGTGCAATGATATGGGAGTTGTGATGATAATGGATACTATAAGGGTAGTTGTGATGGTATGGGAGTAATGGTGGTAAATAATATTCCTACTGAGTGGATTTTAGTTCCCACACTCTCTAGGAGGTGAGTGAGAGGGGGGGATTATTTGGATCTGTACAATAAGACTATGAGGAGCAATATGAGCACCATTGAGTGCTTGCCTTGGGGTTGAGAGATAGTTAGTGAACTAGAGTTAAAGATGGATCTGGATGAAGACTATATGGAGTAGAATAGCCACCACTGAGTGTTTGCATTGGGGTTCAGACACACTTAAATATTGTAAAGCCAAGAAGGAAGAAAGTAATGAAAGATAAATATTGAATATAATTTTAAGAAATTCTCTTTTTAAGTTGTGATTTGAAATAAATTAAAAAAAGTATGGCTAACTTTATAATTAAATCTATTGATGAAGGTATGTTTGAATTGGTTTAAAATACTTATGATGGAACTCATAAGACTATGTACTATTAATGTAGGGGAATTACTAAACTATTCATCATGCATACATGAGGTCGACTGTAAGGGAAAGAACATCAACATAATCATATCATAGCACAAAACAACATGATGGAGTTGAAGACTTTAGGAACTAGGGCATTGTGGTGACACTGGAACATTGTGATATGCACTGATCATCATGAGGTATGACATGAGACACACATTGTGTTATTAAAGAAAGGTAGGGTGATGCCTTGACTAAGAAAAATTCTTTCTCTGTGAGGAATCCTTTCCAAGATAGGATCGCTCGAGGGACTAAGGATGTAGAGAAGGTTGATTCCTAAACTTGGAAAGTGAGTGACTGCATTGAAGAGGAAAATGGGTCACCCCAAGGATTTAGGGAGCAGAGAAGAGGATGTTGGCACTTGTAAAGTGAACTAGTATTCACAAAATCATGATCATACATACTGATTTGGATTAGAGGTGCATTTGGGGTGTCCCAAGAAGCAATGAGATAATTTTTTTCCCTAAAGGAGAGATGAGCATAGTAGATAGCATTTGGGGTGTCCCAAGAAGCAATGAGATAATTTTTTTTCCCTAAAGGAGAGATGGGCATAGTAGATAGCATGACTAGACATTGGAGGTGGACAATGCTCTAGAAATCAAGTAATCAAGAAAGATGAGGTGCATTGAAGGCACTGTGAACTAGATGAAGCCACTTGAGGAAGTGGTTGATTAAATGAGTATATATTACCCATTTATGTTCATTATGTAACTGAATGTAAACGAGTTGTGTATATATTTTTCTCATTGTTTAATTTTGTTCTCATGCATAAAGTATTGTTGCATTTTGTGCTTAGGTATAGGGCATTGTTTAATTTTGTGCTCAAGAATAGAGCAACATTGATTTTTTTTTCTAGGGAATAAAACATTATTGAATTTCATGTTTGGGCCTAGAAGACGAAGAATGTTTCTCTTCTGAGGGGGTGGGGTTTGTGCAATCACTCTTATAAGTATTGCTATGGATTGTATTCATGTAAATAATGTGGAAATGTAACACATTGACTAGATAATGGAAGTGGACACAAATTGAGAGGGTTGAGGAGGAGGAATATCCTATAAACCCAAGCCAATGTATTTATTTCACCACCTATCCCCCTAATGAATTTATGGCACTGTTGATGCAACATTGAATTTAGGGAATGGGCTCCCCGAGTCAAGGGAAAGCATGTAAAATTAATTCTCATAGAGATGTGGACATGGTGAACACACAAGGAAACATACGAGAGAAAATGCTCAAAGGGAAACAAGATGTTGAAGGGGGAACATTGAATCATCATTCAAGTGAATGGATTCAGTAGTAAGACGATCAAGATAGATTTCACTGAGAAAAATAAGAAACAAGAAAATGCACAAAGCAAGAGAACACACATTATGAATAGGTAGTGGATGTGGTGAATCTTCTAGAAAGAGAAAATAGGTTATATCATGTGTTATGCTTTGGGATGACATTCCTTATGTTTTCTAAGGATTGATTGTGAGCATGTGGTTTGTTTGGCTAGAGAAATTTCGGTGGAATTGAGACACTCAGGTGCTAGCCGAGGTTGATAAAATAATTATGTAATGGCTTTGAGAGTTGATGAATCTCCTAGTAGTGGACTATTAATTCCTGCAGTACTAAGCCAAGTGATAAGAATCCCTAACAATATATATATATATATATATATATATATATATATCCTTCTCCTAACACTGAGTTGAAACTCACTCAGCCTTGGAAGAATCCTTTTGGTTTATGTTCTACCGAGCAAAGAGTTAACGTGGTGTTACTGCTAGGGGTTGTTGAGAAATCAACTAAAAAATGGACTCAATTTCTTGCCATATATTGACTGGTTGTTGGTGACAATACTCGTAAGAAATTACCTCCTCAACCTCTGAATCCAGATTGGGGTGGTTAGTTGCAAGAAAGGTTGCAGTGTATCTAGACTACAGTTGGTTGGAGAGTTGAAGTCCCTTCCTCAGTTGCTAATAATTAAGCTATACATATAAGTGTATCTACTTGTACTTATGTTGCAATTTCAATATTGAATTCTATTTTTATTGGTTATAAAAATGAATGTATTAGTATTTTCTATGGAGGAATTTTGTTACTCCTAGTTCCCTATGATGAGATACATGTGTGATGTATCTCATGGTTTGGATGAAGTTTTCAAGTCCATATGACTATTGGTAATCTCCTGAATGCATGGTTACTTACCTAGTATGTATGATTATTTTTAATTTTAGTTGTCTGTCAATGTATGTGATTTATTTTATTGATATACATGAATATCATAGATAACAATTATGTATATGTTGGTGAAGATCTATGGTCAATGTGTATGTAACACATGATATCAATGGGTCAAATAGTGCTTGTTGTTAGAAGCGTTGATAGTTTTATTTTCTTATTGTGGCTATATTTATGCCTAAGACGTTAGCGAGAGAATACAAGATCTATATCTATTATATTAGTGGTGCAAAATATTTATTTTCACTTAGAATGGCTTCATAAGCCACTAGAATTATGAAGACTCTGAGTGTGGTTCTTATAGAACATCATACTTGCATTCATGATGATCGATCCCTGTTAAGACTTGTAATTGAGTCAGGTCTATGGAGACTGAGAAATTTTCATATATTACCAAACATATTCATGTCTTGAAAATGAAGATGTGCCTCTGTGGGATGGGAATATTAATGTTATGGAAAAGGATTTGAACTAACAGGTGCATGGGATGGGGAAGTTCCCATCATATATTGTAAACATTCACATCACTCCACGTAGGAAAGATGAGGGTTCACCCTTTTGTGAGTGTGTTAGCCCTAATGATGAAGTGTGGGATAGAATGTAATATCTATCATGAAACAAGAAAAAATAGATTGGTAAGGATATTTGTGATTTGGTGGGACCCATGATTTAATCTGAGGTGGAAAATGCCACACATGACATGAAAGAAATGTTCTTGTGACATGGCAAGATTGTCGACATGGCACATTGTTAGGATGACATGTGGCAGGTAGATATGGCCCTACTGGGTGATAAAGTGGTTAATTTTTAGATGAGACATGGCAGCACTAGAGGATGCCACATGATAGGATGATGTCACCCTAATGTCAACAAGATGCTATATAATTAGGTGATGTGGAGGTTAAGTTGATGTGACATTAATTGACACATGGAGTTGGGATGTGGTGCCACCTAGTTTGGAAGTATTACATGATGCTAAAGAGGTAGCACACATGGTTGGGAGTCCCAACACTATGGAGATCGGGTTCATGGAGGTGTTTCACTAGTTCATTTCTACCATGGGGTGTGAAGTAGAAAAAATCTATCATATAGGAATTGTCCAAACGATTAAATTTTAAATTACTTGGCACATCGTGGAGGTTAGATTAGAGTTTCATTCTGAGAAAATGATGTGGGCATGATGGCACTAACATTTTATGATGTGGCAAGTTCTATAGTGGAATTCCTATGAGGAGTTAGTGCCATGTGGGTACACGTGGCAAATCCTTGCTGATATGGCAATGGTTATGGGGCCCAATGATCCGGATTTAAATAGGAATGCAAAAAATTACAGAGATAACCATAAACACAGAGTCGATGCAGCAGAAATAATACTTCATTTCATTAATGTAAAATATTGAAATATGCTTACAAACAGAAATGGAAATAAACCAGCTAGGGTGATGGTAGCTTATCTTCGAGAAGAGATGTGGATGTTACATGCCTCTGAACTACCTTACAATGAGGCTCAAGGGCCTTTTTATTATTGAACAATAAGAGGAAACCCTAAACAAAAATAATCCTAACCCGAGGAGATGTAACACCAAGAGTTTATGGGCCCCGTTGGGGTGAGTTGGACAGCCAACTTCCCAGGGTCACGACTTGGTCATATTATCTTTGTTTGACACGTATGATAACCCATTGGAAAGATCTCTCTGAGGACTACAATAGAAAAGATGATTTTACACAAACACTTGCTAGCAGTAGATTTCCAAAAAAACGTCGTTTAGGGCCTCAAAACAGCTCAAGAAGTTTAGGACCTAAAAAATTGCTAAAAATAGTAAGTTGTGCTACAATTAAGGAAACTGAAAAACTAAAAGAACAAATGGTGGGGGTCCAAGTGGAATTGGCGAGTGGCCACCAATATCCACCTGGATCATTCCTCCACCCTTAGGAAGCAATGGTATCCATTGCTTTGAGTTCCTCCATGAGATGAGGAAAATTTTGTTGAACTTGGTCCTTGGTGAGCCACTTGCCCTGGTGAAGGAGTTTGCATGCTTTGACAACTCGATACAGTGGATATTCTGATGGCGAGTGTGTTTGATCTGTGTGTCCATGATCTGATCAGTTGCAGCTTGTTCCATGCAATCTGGATTCAACTCTGTGGGTGTGAGCTATTCTGCAATGTCAGATGTGTCTAGTAATGGTGGAAAGTATGGACAAAGGTGGTCCACATTGAACACTCGGTGCAGGCCAAGGAATGGGGGAATGCTGAGCTCAAATGCATTATCTCCCACAACCTTGGTAATGGTTTAAGGACCAAATTAGAGTGGTCTGAGTTTTCGATAGGCTCCAGTAAGGCGTTCCTTTTGCAAATGCAACCAGACATTGTCGCCCACCTAAAACTTGTGTGGCACCCGATGTTGATCATGTCACTGCTTGTACTTGGCATTTGATTTGTCCAGAATGTCATGGACCTGCTAGAAAATATGTTGGATGTGCTCAATGAAGTTGTTTTCCTTATCTGTTTCAGACTGGACAAAAGTCAAATCTGCATGAGTAGCTGCAAATGGCATGGCCACATCAATGGGACATAGTGGCTGGAATCCCAAGCACACCTGAAAAGGGTTGTGGCCAGTCGAGTTGTGGAGAGCCTGTTGTAGCTGTGCTAAACATAGGGGAGGCTCTCATCCCATGTGCGTGGATGCTTTGAGTTGTACATGCATGGAATCTGTACGATCATCCTATTGACAACCTCTGTTTGGCCATCAATTTGAGGATGGAAGGCTGTGGACTTAGTGAGTTTGGTGTCCAACATCAACTAGAGACTGGACCAAAATGTACTGAGGAACCTACTGTGTCGATCTGAGATGATAGACTGTGGGAACCTAAAGTGTACCCACACTCATTCAAAGAAGAGTTTAGTAGTGGCTTCTACTGTGATATTCATCTTGTAGGCTGCCATAATGGCCATCTTCGAGAACCTATCAAGGACCACAAAAACATAATCGTTTCCATGCTTAGTGGGAGGAAGGCTTGACATGTAATCCATGGATATGGATTCCCAAGGTCGACTAGGGGTAGGCAGCGGGGTAGAGAGGCCTTGCTTCTTGATGGTCAGTTTGGCAATGGCGCAGGCAATGCATGATCTAATGTACTTCCCAACATCCTGTCGAAGATTTGGCCAATAAAAATACTTTTGCAGTACTGCCACCATTTTCTCGACCCCAAAATGCCCAACAGCCCGACTGTGGTGTGCTTCCCAAATCATCTTGGCACACTCGCTTGAAGGAAAACAACGGTGACCTAGGTGGCATAATAGGGCATCCTGAAGGTGAAAATCTAGAACATGCTGACCCTCCAAGAGTGTCTGGAATGTGTGGTAGAATTCTGGGTCACTTTTGCAGAGAAGTGGCCAATCAGAAGTCTCGTGCCTGCAAGAGTTGAGCACGGTGGTTAATGCCATGATTGGTGGTTGACTGAGGCAATCTATAACATTATTGGTGTTGCTCTTCTTATACTTGATATTCAAATGGAACTGTTGCAGGTATGTGGACCACTTATGATGGCGATCATTCTGCAATTTCCTTTGGGTCTGTATGAACTGTACGGGTTGGTGGTCTATGTGGATGACTGTTTCCTTCCCCAAAATGTAATGCCTCAATTGTAGGTAGGCCTACACAATAGAATACATCTCTTTTTCATAAGTGGGATACTTCCGAACTGTTTCTGAAAGTGTCGCATTGTGATATGCCACTGGATGCCCGTGTTGAGTAAGGACTACCCCAATGCATAGTCAGAGGCATCTGTCTCGACCTCAAATGGTTGTCTAGTAATGCGAGCACTGGTGCTGAGCAGAGGTGATCTTTCAAATTTGTGAATGCCTTTTGTTGAGATTCATACCAAAATAAATTTTCTTTCGCTCCTCCCTTGGTGAATCGACTCAAGGGTCAAGTGATATGAGAAAATCCCAACAAAAACCTGCAGTACAAGTTGGAAAGACCTAGAAAGATACAGAGCTATGTCAGAGTGGTTGGAGATGGCCAATCCTGAATGATTTGGATCTTGGTTGGATCCACATGCACCCCCTGTTCATCAGTATTGTATCCCAGATACTGAACCTGGGTCATGCCAAAAGTGCATTTCTCCAAATTGGCACATAACTTGTGTTGTCGCCTTTGGAGAACCTATTGGATGTGGTGGAGGTGCTCTTCCCAACGCTGGCTGAAGATTAGGATGTCATCCAAGTATTCCACTACAAATGAGTTGGTGAATGGCCACACGATGTCATCCATTAGCCTCATGGAGGTTGCAGGAGAATTCGTCAATCCGAAAGGCATAACCAACCATTCGAAAAGGCCCTCCTTGGATTTGAAGGCAGTCTTCCACACATCAGAGGGTTCGATTGGTACCTGGTGATATCCTGACTTCAAATCAATCTTGCTGAAATATTCCCCCCCTTCAGTTGGTCTAGGAGGTCATCAATTCATGGGATCAGGTACCTATTATGAACATTGATCTTGTTCAACGCTTGATAGTCAATACAGAGTCTCCAAGTCCCATCTTCTTCTTTACCAACACGATCTAGCTACCATAGGGCGATGAACTTGAACGTATGTGACCTTTCTGCAACAACTGCTGAATCTGCCTCTTGATTTCTTCGTTCTCCAGAACGGAGCGCTGATAGATTGGTCCATTGGGCAGCCGCACACCTGGGGTCAAATTGATGGAGTGCTTGACCTGACAGTGCAGAGGAACCCTTGCGGGGGAGGTGAATATGTCCTCGTACTCCTCCACAACCTTGTCCATCTGTAGTTGTCATGCAGAGGGGCCCTGTCTGGAGGTTGTGGCCATCTTCTTCTTCTTTCCTTGAGGGCATATCATCAGGGAAAAAAAATTCTCGGTTTTGGAAATGAGCTTACTGCATTGTTTTGTAGTAACTAGAGAGATGGTGGTGGGTGGTTCTACCTCTGTTATCCTGAAAATCTTATTTCCCAAAGTAACAATAATAGCACGGGGGCTTGATTCATACACAACATGTCGCTTCCACAAGTATGGTTGTCCTAATAATACATCACAAACTTCAAGGGGAGCAATGTCACACAATACCTCATCCGTGAAGGGCTTGATGTTGTATGGAAGGCGGCATTGCTGGATCATGCGAAGATCCCGTCCTTGGTGAAGCCATCCGATGGTGTACGATTGTGGATGTGTTGTGGTTGGTAAGCCCAACTGCTTCACGACCTTTGCCGAAATTAGGTTCTTTTGGCTCCTATTGGCGAAAATGAACTGTAGCAAGGAGCCCCTTACCAACATTTGGGAGTGGAAGAGATGCTCCTCCTCCTTTGGATCTTCGGGTTCCTCCTTTTGCATCTTCATGGTGGCAACGGTGGCGTTCGGCTCCGCATCAATAATTCGCTTCCCTTTGTCATTCCCCTTGTTGAGTTTTGGCTCAGAGTCAAAACATGCATTTGATTTTGAAAACTTTAGCTCAGCCACCAGTGACTACTTCGCTTGACACTCACTTGTGTTGTGAGTGGAGCTCTTATGGAACTTGCACCACTTTCCCGTGTCCTTTTTCAGCTTCCCGATGCAGTTCTTTGCTTGCAACTTTGGTGGGTTGTCTTGTGCCACCCTGCCTTGGCTTTGTCCTTTATTCTGTGGTTTGGGGTCACCTTTCCCTTGCTTCAGATTCATAGATCCAAAGTCTCGCTTTTTCTGTTTAAACCTTTGCTCAATCTTGACAGCATATCGGTATGCCGTGCCGAGCGAGGAGATGTTCATGAATTCTATTTCTTCCTGGATGTACATATGTAGGAAATCATGGTATTTGAGTATCAAACAGTGCTCTGAATCCTTGATACCCAACTTTGTGTGAAGGGTATGGAAAATATTGGTAAACTCCAACACATCTTGGTCCCTTCCCTGCCGCAACATGGTCCACTTTATGTATTGTGTTGGAAATAATACTAACAGGGGGGGGGGGGGTGAATCAGTATTAACAAATCACTAACTTTTTCATTTCATACTCTGATTCATATACGCTACTTCAGTTAAGGGAACCCACGTGTAATTCGAGCTAAGGCTTTGTGTAATCCAGACTATATTGCCACTTGTATGATAATACATAGATGGGGTTTTAGGCAGGTGCTTTCCCTAGTTAAATTCTTCTATGTTATGTGTGATTGATTCCTTCTTATCAATTATATGTGTTCTTATTGATGTTGCTCGTGGTTGATTAAGCTTCCCCTAAATTGTTTGTAGAAGTAGATCAAGTGTTTTGCTTTAGTACATTGCAATACCAAGTTGATCTACATGTGGGAAATTTCTACATGGTATTAGAGCTCATTGATTTGTAGAAAAAGTTCTACATGGTATCAGAGCTAGATGATTTGTAGAAAAATTCTACAAAATTCTACAACATCAACATTATTTACTGGTTGACGTTTCAAACCCTCTAATGTGGTTCATCCTCAGCACCAAGATGAAAAAATGGATCTATCCTTAGGATTAAATAGTAGGCATGAACCTTGTTCTAGAATTAATTGTTGATAAATATAAATTATTTTAATCAAAATAAGTGTAACAACCCTCCCTTGTGTGCTAAATTATTGTAAACCTAAGCTAAGTTGAAGCTAGGTGTGATATCCTCCCTTGTGTGTTAAATGAGTGTAAACCTAAGCTGAGGGAATCTAGGTGTGATACCCTCCTTTGTGGGTTAAACTATTCTAAACCTAAGCTGAGGAGAGCTAGGTGATATGTAATATTAAAGAAAATGTGTTATTAAATAAATTAATAAAATAAATTGCTTGGAGGGTGGAGCACCAAGAGAGAGGAGATTCTTGCCCAATCCCATTGAGGAATGGGATAGAGATGAATCTTTCATGATAAAGCTTCTAGATGCAATTCTAGATAAGATTAGATGGACTGGATATCCATCAGATGGATGGGAGATAAAGCTCCATCAGACATAAAAGCTTTGTGGGTGATAAAGCCAAGCTTTTATGAGGAAAAGCCTCGTGGGAGATAAAGATGAGATTTCTCGAAAAAGACCTAGGCAAATGGAAAAATCCATAAAAGCGAGACGCTGCTAATGAAAACTAAATCATGAAAGAGGGTATTAAATACCCTGTGCATTAATCAATTGAGGATAGTTGATCCTTGGCAGGATCTTCGGTTTGGGGGAACCAGAGGTGATTCATGGTTGGGTGGTGGTGCTCCTCCCTCCAAGTGAGGTTTTAGTTGGCGTCAGATGCATGGAATGTTTTTTATGATGATTCTTAATCTCTCTTTCTATTATAGGTTCCAGTTTGTTTATGAGAGGTTTTTCTTAAGTCCCTGTTATAGTTCCAGTTTGTTTATGAGAAGATTTTCTTAATTCTATGTTATAGTTTCAGTTTGTTTATGAGAAGAGTTCTTAACTTTCTTCGCCATG
The DNA here is from genome assembly GCA_031772625.1 of Pinus tabuliformis. Lineage (NCBI taxonomy): Eukaryota > Viridiplantae > Streptophyta > Pinopsida > Pinales > Pinaceae > Pinus > Pinus tabuliformis. The sequence continues at coordinate 225,485,406 of CM062809.1, forward strand.
AGAATGTTTAGGTGAATTACATATGCTTATGTATTAATAGATTTAATGGTATTTCCCTCTAATATAATGAGATTCACTTGCATGGTATGTGTTTTATGTCAATCCTTACTTGTTATGAGGTTAAATAATTTAGCTCATATATAATGATGGTTGAATTTATCTCTATTATGGGAATGATGGATTTTCTTATGCATGTTGCAATTCAGTGTGAAGTTAACTGTAGAAGCATATTCAGTGGGTAACAATTCTAGTACCCGTTCATGGTAGAATTTGCATGTGAAAATTGCTCATCAACAGATTACCCGTGTTAATGTTTTTCTTATGAGAAGGATTGCAGTTTTATACATGTGACCCCTTTTACATTCAAGAGCAGAGTTAATAGCAGAAGCATAATATGTAGTTGTAAATACTAACTTTGTTTATGAGGAGATCATATATAAATATACTTGATCATCTCGCATTTAATAATGGGATGTGGCATGCTTATAATTTCCTAAATGGGTAATTGCTTCTCATGGTATAACCAATGGTTCAATTATCTGTGTTTACATGTTAATAAGATTGCCTCCACTTAGGCTAATTCTATCTAGTTATGCATGTGAATGAAATATCAACTCATAACATATTGACTAGGTGTACAAAACTATGATCATGTTGCACGACCATGATAACTATAGTAAACTAATATCCCTGAATGCTTGCAAGAGTTATTTCAGAGTTGTTGGTTGCATGTCATGATTCATTCCCTTTCTCCAAGTTAGGATTAAGCTTAAGAGATAATATAAGAGAGTGAAATATGTTTCATTATCTTGCTGGTATCCAGTAGCTAAGGTTTTAAGTATAGTTTCCTGGATGACTACTGTGCATGTAATGATTTGGTTAACTCCACCTGTACGTCCATTGAAATTTAACTATATATAAAAGAAAATTTTAATTAATGGAGCCTAGTAGCTATTTTTTCAGGGTTGGGCCAAAGGGGTACATTACAAACGGTGTCAGTGTGTCAAGCTCAAAATTTTTGACCTATGGGCTAATCCGCCTCTACGGGATATGACAAAGTAGGAGAACTAAATCAAAAATAAATAAATAAATAAAATAAAATAAATAAAATAAAATAAAATAAAAAATAAAAATAAAAAATAAAAAAATAAAATAAAAATAAAATAAAAAATAAAAGAAATAAAAATATATAAAAATAAAAAAATAAAAATAAAAATAAAAATAAAAAATAAAAAATAAAAAATAAAAAATAAAAAATAAATAAAAAATTAAAAAATAAATAAAAAATTAAAAAATAAATAAAAAGTAAAAATAAAAATAAAAAAAATAAAAAATAAAAAATAAATATTTTTTTAAAGGGTAAAGCTAAATTTTGAAACATAGAACATGTGTATACTATATTGATTTCTTGGAGGATATGAATTCCTTGAGGAGGAATCCCAAGATTTATATGATTATGGAAGTAACATTATATAATTTTTCCAAGAAGTTAAAAGTGACGAGGGTTCTATGCATTCGAGGAGAAATGCGAACCTTGTAAATGAGTTAACTTTGTGGCATCATGGGAAAATATTAAGAAATTTTTGACTTCTTTCCCATCTTGGGTGAAGTTTAACTTAGAATATGTTCCTTGGCATTAAAGGAAATTAGGATTCTTTGAGAATGAATCCAAATACTAATATGGTTATTGAGTGGTCAATAATATAAATTTCACTTGTATATAATATTTTCAATGAATATGGGCCTTATAAAATAAGGATTTAAATTGATTAAATTATGACATAATGGTGTAGGATGAGAAATGAGGTTTGAATTAAAATTAAGGAAATATGGAAGCACTGACATTCGTGTATGCTAAAACCACTTCATATAAAATATGATGATAATATTAAATAACATAAATCCATTATGCTAATCTGTTATGATGATGAGTGAAATGCTAATCCATTATGTTGAAACCCCTTCTCGTGCATGCATCATCTTAGCGGTTAGCAAGTCGGTAACAAGCCAGAACACAGTTAGTGTAAAATATAATTCGAGTGCACATAGTAAAAATGTGTGTATGGGATAAATGGTACAGACAAATAATCAACAAGGCAGTGGAAGGCTGTAAATAAGACCATGAAAGCCCGACCACGGATGGATTGACACCATTAAAACATTGTTGACTCAGTTAGGTGCAAAAACTACTTCTTCCTTATAATTAAACAAGGTCGTGACTGCATGGAAAAAAAATAAAATGATGAAATTGGTATCATAAGGGTTGAACGAAGGAAGTCATAGGCTTCTGCGCAAACTGTCAGACATTGGTTGTTAAATTGTTTTACAATCGGGATAATTAGAACATAGTCTTCTCGTGAGTGATATTACCCATGTGTAACACCCCTGTTTAATTAAAGTTTTGTTTAATCTCAAAAGAATGGATGCATGCCGATGGGTAAGGCAACCACACCTTCTCAAATTGAGTGGAGAAAATCACGTGGGTAACTGATGTTTTCTTGCTACCTTCCTGGTTTTTTACCACAGATGTGGAGGAAATCAAGCATTGGTCGAGTAAGGCACAAACACACGGGTGGATGATGATTATCCTCAGAAGAATTTTCCCTCATAGATTGATGGAGTTATTTGATAACACTATCATAAAAATATAAAAGCACAAAATTTCGTGTGAACTCAGAAGTTTCCTCCCAACGCCACTCTCTTTGATCATTTTTGTTTGCTGAACTACAGGTGAAGGTACCCTAAAAGCGCACAAAGGATAATAAGTGGCATACCGATGAAAGAAATTAGTGGTAAATTAAGGGGATTGTTTCTAAAATCAGCTCTAATCGTTAGTGGCATGTAAACCTTGATGGCGCGAGGGTGATGAATTTTTATGAAAAGCCGTAATTTTCTAGTCATAGCAATCTATTAAGTTAACAAAAGGCTGTTGTAAAAGCAACACTGTTTTTGAAAGATGCACACCCTTAAAAAAAACTTGGTATTGGGAAAAGCCATAGATAGTTGTTTCCAATTTTTTCATCAATTGTTTCCCTTCGAAGAAGATACTTTTATTAAGAAGTCATTATCTATGTATCATTATGCATGCAACAGAGGAGATGCGCCCATTTCTGCACTCTAGAGTTCATGCATACGGATAAGGTTACCACGAAAATAATTGACCGTAGTATGGAATAGATTCTGAACTAGGGACCTTGCTGCCTCTGGAAAAGTACATAGCTCTCAAGGTGTTGAAGCCCTATAAAATACCACCATGCCCTTCTACCTTTAATCCTCCAGCGAGATTTCGAGCTTGAGATCTCTCACAATAGACTGACAATGTTGGAATCTCTGTGTCTCCCATTTTTCTGGATGCTCAATTTGTTTGATTTTGTGTTTCCTGCTTCCACTTCTTTAGTGCACCGCATATCAGATCGCTAGAATGTTGAATTAAGCATTAATTCAAGCAAATGAACAATCAGCTAGAGAACATGGGTGAGCTGAGAGTGTGGGAGGTAAAATGAAAATTTAAAATGGACACAGAGGGAGCTTGGAATGTACCAACAACATTAAATACTACCCGTACCAATGTCCACGTCAACAAAATCTGTGATTTTAACAATTTCTAACGAGGATTTCAGACAAAAATTTTAAATAAAAACAAAAATTAAGGCATTTAGATTAAGATTTTTTGAAATGGATCATCAGAAAAATAAATTTCAGACACCACTGGTGAAACACGAATAACTGTGATAAATTCTAAAATCCTGAAGCTTCTGCGTTTATTCCCATTTAATGCATGCCTAAGACGAGCATCATATAGAGAGATAAGAAATCTCCACAACTAAAAGCAACATGCCTGTCGAATTGGTGTTTGATGAAGTTGATGTTCTACGCTGACATTTGTTCAATTCTCACACTCGCATTGTAAACCTGCTGACATTTGTTCAATTGCCTATGACGCACATTTCGAGGGATAGTAGATGAAGGTCATTAAGAAAGAGAGAACGCTAGAAACTGTAAGGGAGTTAGTAACTTGGTCAAATGGTGAGGCACCGATAACAAAAATACAAGTTATTCTCTGCACTGTGCTTACAACAATACTCTTCGAGAATCTGTTATTAATTAGGAGGCAATTTCCCTTCTCTGTTTTTCAGAATTGCATGCTGATTCAGAAAATGCAAATTTGATTAGATCGTTTTGGTTCAGCAGAGATCATCGATCTTTGGATGATTTGAATTACCTCACATATTTGTGTTTGTGATGATACAAAATAAGTCTCTGATCTTCATGAGACGATAGTGCCTCTCTACGGAGTTGCATGTGAATGGCCTTACAACGATGCAATTAATATATGCAAATTTCCATCGCCATTCTGAAGAGATTTCTGGTTGTAGCGGATTATCTGCTATAACATTCTGAGGACATGTGGATGGGCGAGGAAGGAGATCATGCCTGTGACAATAAAGTTCGTGAACATCTCATTTTTTGAAGCACGAGATCAACTTGAGATAGAGAGAAACAAAAATTTATGAAGTACAGTTGCACAAGTAAGAAAGTGCAATATGAAAGAGAAGGCCTCGATGCTAAAACATTAACCAAGGTATGGTCAAGTATGCAAAACATGAAGAATTTGTTGTAAAAAAATGTTTGCTTTGTGAGTAAGGGAAAATTCTGCATAAAGCACGATGAATGAATTCATTAATTGTTTAATTATATATCGCAAATTAGAATTGTTGAGGTATGTGCAACATAGATGTGAAAACTCTTTTGGCAAGACTTGGAAATCTTACATGGAAAAAAGTAGTTGCATGAGCTTAAGAAAATAACTGCTCATTTGGAATTGCGTAGTAGAGTTAAATCTTTATGTATATTGTTTTCTGTTTACATGAGCAGAGGAAATTTTCTACTTGCAATTCTAGGTTATTTTGTTGGGTTAATTTTTCATGTAATTCTCCAAACTAGTTATGCTTAAGCATGTGGAGATTGTGGTTTCGGAAATGGAGGTAAAATACATATATATGCATGATAGCAACTAGATGTACATAAAAGGAAACTTGGGAAAAATTGGTATTATGTTTTTAAATGAATGGTACAATAGTTGTATGGCTAAATAAAATCTCACCTAATACCTGAAAGGAGGATTATATAATGGAGGAAGTCCATGATTGTATCATTGTTTTATTGTTGTGTATTGATACATATACCCATGTATTGTCATGGATTGTTTTGTATGTTGTTACCATAGCTAGCCTAATATCCATGCATAGTAATGAGTCATATGAATCTTCCATGTAAGCACTTCCTGATGAATTCTGGTATTTATGGTCTCTTACATGTTGAAAGAAAGTAAAATTCATTTCTCAACAATCATAAAGATGTTGGTTACCCCAATGCCTATTAAGGGGGAGTATGTTCTGTAAAAGAAAAGAGCGTGATTGACCTAATGATTATATTGGTAAAATAGTGTGGAGTTGTTGTTTTGTTGTGATAGACTGTATAGCATAGTTGTGTTGAGCAAGGATTGGTGGTTTGTGACTTGTAGAATCAATGTTATGCTGCTATCAATGCTTACAAATATGAATAACATGTAGACTTTTTGGTTTTTTCCTCCATGCAAGGGATTTGAGTTGCTTGAAATATAATGAAGTTATATTTTGTTAGCATACATTATTGGGTTGTTATGTGGCAATAGTAAATAGGAAAAGTATGCATGACTATGTTTAAGAGTCTGGATGGACAAGGAAATTGAAGGTTATTAGTCTTATTGACAGGAAAAATCTTATAACTAAAGTTGTTATAGCATGAAATAGGGAGAAAATGATTTAAAAGTAATGTTGTTTGATTTTGTTTAAGATTAATAACAACTAATGCGCATGGAAGGAAGATATCATTACTTGAGTGGCATACTTACATATGTTTCCTTCATGAATGCAAGAATCACAATTCTCATAAAACTAGACTATGATTCTGGTCAGAGATTAAACTATGGTAATCATGCTATAAAAATAACTTATAAATGGTATAATTGCTATGGAAGTATTATACTAAGGTAAAGGATGGTGAAAACATGTTATAATACAAGACTATATAACTTGTACAAATTGTCATTCAAATTAATCCTTTGATTAATGCATCTACATAAATGTGATTTGTTCTTCGGTTGGAAGAAAGTATGGTTAAGGGGAAATTTAATTTAAACAATTTTCCAGGACATATGCATCTTTCGATGGATATGCATAATAGAACCTATAAGTATCCTTGAGTGCAAACCATAGTAATTGATGAAGTAGCACAAATGGTATAGACCACTAGGTCAATTAAATGGTATCTAACAATCTATTTAAATAGATTGATATCATATCAATTGAAATGCATAATTTGTATCAAGAAATTTTGAGAGGTCCTCTTATTGGATTGCATTGATAATGTGTCTGGACAACATAAGAAATGTTGCGTAATTCAAACAAGAATTCATAAAATAGATAACTCATCTTTGGTTAAGGGTGATTTAATGTTAAAGATGAGCTAACATGTAAATAACCTGAGATCATAAACACTTACAACTAAAAGGGGTGTAGGATTGAAAGTAGTAAAAAATTTCATCTATGACTACACTGAATTATGCATGGCCAACAAGTTGTTGAGGCATAAGTAATAGTAAATCATACGAGATGAATTATGATCTGATAATTATTAAACTTCAAAATATATGAGTTAATAGTCTGCTTTAGAACATTAAGTAGAAGGTATGATTAAGATGAAATTATGCATGAATACAATACCATGCAACTGATATTGTAACCACATGAAATATGGAATTGATTTACACTTGACATAAAACCTTCTTAATTACATAGATGAACCATGATCATAAAAATTCCTTGTAAAATGAGCATAGTTAAAGATAAAGGAATGTTGGTATGATACTAACATGGTGGATAAAAAAATATGTGGGTAAGGTTTATGTCATGCAGGTGATACCATGAGGATGGTATTATGGGTTGTACCATAGATTGACTATGTACAATAGTACATATGGTACCGGATGACTACATATGCTACAAGGTTGAAAAATGATATGTGTATTGGTGTGTATAACATACCTTTTGTGAAAGTATGCATAGAGACATTAGATAGATGTCTTGCCGGGGAAACAGACTTGTAGGTTACCCAGAAGAAGGAAAGTAAGATTGGTATAAGTAACCATGGTTAATGGCAGTTTGGCATACCTACGATTATGATGAATATATATTTTTATGTGAACTAATCTGTTATGACCTTGCAGGCATATTGATGAGGAAAATATGCTAACTAATGTATTAGATGTAGAGAGACTATAAGAACCAGGTGTTCAACAAGAACAAAAAGGCTTGGAAGAATGCCAGACGATAACATGCATTCTTTATATAAAATGAGCAATAGTTGCCTTATAATATGAAGTAATAGATTGTGATATGTATCATAGTTAAAATTCTGCATCTATAAATTCTCACAAATGGTTTGAAAACAATGTTACAGATGGCTATGAAAGGAGAACACCCTTGAGACCGATATAGCTATGGAAGAGGAGCACTCTTCTGACCAATGTAGCTATGTAAGAGGAGCACTCTTGGTTACCAATGCAGCTATGGAAGAGAAGCACTCCTTGTGACCAATGTACATCGGAAAAATTGCATCAGATGGTAGAGCTAAGAGAGCTATTGATTCAGAAACCAGTTACCTATGAACGAGGACATGATGCAGTGATACACCGAGGATGGTGTAAAATTTAAGGGGGGGAGTATGTAACACCCCTCCCTTGTGTTCTAAATTATTTTAAACCTAAGCTGAGTTAAATCTAGGTGTGATATCCTCCCTTGTGTGTTAAATTATTGTAAACCTAAGCTGAGGGAAGCTAGGTGTTATATCCTCCTTTGTGGGTCAAACTATTTTAAACTTAAGATGAGGACAACTAAGTGATATGTAATATGAAAAGAAAATGTGTTATTAAATAAATTAATAAAATAAATCACTTGGAGGGTGGAGCACCAAGAGAGAGGAGATTCTTGCCAAATCCCATTGAGGAATGGGATAGAGATGAATCTTTCATGATAAAGCTTCTAGATGTGATTCTAGATAAGCTTGGATAGATTGGATATACATCGGATGGATGGTAGATAAATATCCATCGGACATAAAATATTTTCGAGAGATAAAGGAAAGATTTTATGAGGAAAAAGCTCGTGGGAAATAAAGACGAGCTTTCCTGAAAAAGACCTAGGCAAATGGAAAAATCCATAAAAGCGGTACACCGCTAATGGAAACTAAACCATGAAAGAGGGTATTAAATACCCAGTTCATTGATCAATTGAGGACAATTGATCCTTGTCAAGATCTTCAGCTCGGGGGGAATCAATGGTGATTCATTGTTGGGTGGTGGTGCTCCTCCCTCCAAGTGAGGTTTTAGTTGCTGTCAGATGCGTGGAATGTTTTGTATGATGATTCTTACTCTCTCTTTCTTCTATAAGTTCCAGTTTGTTTATGAGAATATTTTCTTAAGTCTCTGTTATAATTCCAATTTGTTTATGAGAAGATTTTCTTACGTCTCTGTTATAGTTCCAGTTTGTTTATGAGAATAGTTCTTAAGTTTCTTCGCCATGAGAATGTTTGAGTGAATTGCATATGCTTATGTATTAATAGATTCAATGGTATTTCTCTCTAATATGATGAGATTCACTTGCATGGTATGTGTTTTATGTCAATCCTTAATTTTTATGAGGTTAAATCAATTAGATCATATATAATGATGGTTGAATTTATCTCTATAATGGGAATGACAAATTTTCTTATGCATGTTGCAATCCAGTGTGAAGTTAACTGTAGAATCATATTCAGTGGGTAACAGTTCTAGTACCCATTAATGGTAGAAGTTGCATGTGAGAGTTGCTCATAAATAGATTACCTATGTTAATGTTTTTCTTATGAGAAGGATTGCAGTTTTATACTTGTGATCCCTTTTGCATTCAAGAGTAGAGTTAATAGCAGAAGCATATATGTAGTTGTAAATACTAACTTTGTTTATGAGGAGATCATATATAAATATACCTGATCATCTCGCATTTAATAATGGAATATGGTATGCTTATAATTTCCTAAATGGGTAATTTCTTATGCAAGCAGCACAGTTGCGGAAATAAATGCTTCTCATGGTATGACCAACGGTTCAATTATCTGTGTTTGCATGTTAATAAGACTGCCTCCACTTAGGCTAATTCTAGCTAGTTATGCATGTGAATGAAAGATTGGCTGATAACATATTGACTAGGTATACAAAACTATGATCATGTTGTACGACCATGATAGCTACAATAAACTAATATCCCTGAATGCTTGCAAGAGTTATTTCAGAGTTATTGGCTGCATATCATGATTTTTTCCCTTTCTCCAAGTTAGGATTAAGCTTAAGGGCTAATATAAGAGAGTGAAATACGGTTCATTATCTTGCTGGTATCCAGTAGCTAAGTTTTTAAGTATAGTTTCCTGGATGACTACTGTGCATGTAATGATTTGGTTAACTCCACCTGTACGTCTATTGATATTTAACTATATATAAAAGAAAATTTTAATTAATGGAGCCTAGTAGCTATTTTTTTGGGGTAGGCCCAAAGGGGTACATTAAAATAGGAATGTTAAGGGAAAGTTTAGATCAATATTTATTAAAATATTAAAAATCGGTCAATTAAAAATACTAAGAGGTAAAGGAAACTAATTGTTAGAAATAGAAAAATCAAGAAATAGGGAAAAATTAATATACAAAAATAGGAAAAGATAAAAGTCTCTTGACTAAATTAATAATAAATAATTATATATAATAAATTAAAGAAAAGAATGGGACCAAGAATTATAATTATAATGTTATAATAGAATAAATAATTATATAATATTATTATATAAAATGTTAAATTCTAAAGACAAAATTAATAATTTGACTAAGGTCAACAAATCTTGAGATATATGAGATTAATGATTAAATAGAGTTATTAAGGGTTAAAATAAAATATTATGATAAAAAAATATATTATAATGAAACTATAAAAGATAGATAAAAGGAAAGATAGAAAAAATCAAATAAATTATATATATATATATATATATAGTTATAGTTTCGCCTATTTCTCAATTTTAATGGCCTCCCTCAACTTCCTATGGTGGAAATGATCAATAATTTCAATGACCTTGGAATCCTCAATGCAGACATGGTGCTTAGTTTTCTCCACATTTTTAGCAATAACTGAGGAGTGAGAAAAATTGTGCTTAATGTTTGTTGCATGTTCATGAATTCTTAGGTTAATGGAGCAACCACTTTCCCAGTTGTAGGGAATCCCACATGAACAAGGGATTGAGTAAACCCCTTTCATATCCTTAGGATTCACCGGGTCCTTAACATATCTAAGGGTTCTTCTAAGGTTATTAAGGGGCTTGAAGATGGAAGATACACTATTCTTTTTAAGAATATGATAAATTTTATCAATGGTCCCAAGGATGAACAAAAGTTGAACTTGGAAATTTATTCATTGCGAGCTTTTTTAATCTTAGGACCTTTATTGGATTTTTGAAAAGATACAAAACCTTGATGCTTACTATAGCTATTATTTTCAAAAACTTTCAAAAGATGGGATTTCACGTCTTCCAAGTCATTATTATCTGATATCCTTAGAGTTTCGGTAGCAAGAGTGTTAAGAACTCCAAATTTTTGTGCATGAAAATGGTGAGAATTTGCATGAAGATATTGTTCCAAGTGAGTTTTTTTGTGAAAAATCTGGTGAGATAAGGAACCATCTTCCATTCTAGAGAGGAGAACATCAAGGAAATTAAGAGAACTAAGGCATGAGAGTGTTGGAAATATGTTGTCATTGATCACAAAGGAAATGGCAAAGTAACTTCATTGGTAAATATGTTGTCATTGGTGGCTAAGGTAAATATTGATAGCAAAGGCAATAACATAGGTGGCATAGGAAAAAGAAAAGGAAATGGAAAAGGTGGCATAGGCAATGGAAAAGGTGGCACAAGAAAAAGCAAAGACAATGAAAAATGTGGCACAGGAAAAGAAAAGGAAAAGGAAAAAGCATTGCAACTGGTAAAGGCAATAGTAATGAGTTGCTAATGTAGTCAAAATGGTACTCAGACTTTGGAGCTAGTTTTGGAGCAACATATAATTTCAAATGCAGGTGAAACCCACTTAGAGGGATAGAGCTTTGACATAACTTTCCAATGGTGTGTGGAAACCTTAAAAGGCCGCCTAGATCAAAAGATAGTGCGAGTCAGAGTTTGGTGACCCCAAGGCCTTCATAGCAGAGTTAAAGGTGGCTAGAGTCTTTGGTGCAGAGCTAAAGTAAGCATAAGTTCCAAACTTAGGGCCAAGAGTTGTGGAACCTCTAAGTAAGAGCTCCAAGTAGATGTGGAAGACAACGAAGTAGTGGGAAACATTCTTAGTGGCCATAAATGGAGCAGGATCACACCATCCGAGAGGAGGTACCCTGATGGGAACACCTCAGAGGATTCATTTATGGTGTAGATGTAAAGCGTCAGGATGCATTGAGCAGGGGGAGCACACTTGACAGTGGTAGCCCAAAAGTTTGTTATGGTGCACACAGAGAAGTGCTGGTAGGAAAGTACCAAGCTACGTGGAAGCTTTCTGAAAATATCATAGAAAAAGGTCTTGGTGGTCACGGGAAGTGGTTTCCATCACAGTCGATTGCGTAGATCAATGTTGGAGATCCACCTCAAGAACACTCCACCCAAAACAAAAACCGCACAAGAGTGGAGTTGAGGGAAGAGTTGTTGAACATGGTATTTTTTTTATTTAACGAAGGAACTCAATAAAAAAAAAGGCCTTAACGACCCTTTCTCTCTCCTTGTCAATAGGGAAAGGGGATAACACATGAGTGGTCAGTGGTGGCATCATGTAACACTCTCCTCCCACATCTACCCAAGTAACTGGCTAACCAGGGTAAACATGTGATGAGATTTTACTATGATATGATTTGAACTTCTAAGTCATGTTAAGGAAGTGGAACTGACTGAAACACACCGTACACATTTTCCAAAACAACAAAAAGACTCTTAGGAACCATCCAAACCTCTAAGGTAACCAACCCTTGAGTCCCACTGAGTTTTTGACCAAGTAACCCCCGGATGCACCCATGATATGGGCATGCCAGCATCTAGAGGGATCTGGATGCCTCCATAGCATGGTATGCCAACGTCAAGGGACTATTTTTATCAGTGTCGTGCCAAAGTCCCAGGGATTTTAACCACTTTTTCAGGCCCAGAGCCCAGTTCACTGCCCATAATTCAATGATACCTTCAGAACAAAAAGATAATAAGGGAATGATGATACAAATGAAATTACTTGAACAAGCCCTTGACTGGACCCCTACTAGCCATGACAGGAATTTCAACAAGCATATCACAAATATGTAATATATAGGTGTAAACAACATATCTAAGCATAGGGGTCTCATACTCATCTGAGAATTGCTAAGAAGCATTGATGCCTTAACACATTAACCACAGTTTCATCTATTAGGCCATAGATACATTCTTCATTCATTTACAAGTGTAAACATGATGAGATCCATGCATAGCTACTATCATAATACATTATCATAACTAGCGTAATAACCATAGAAATACCAAGGAAACAACAACCATATAATCGACATATAAGCCAATACATTACTCATAAAATAAAAAGGATAAATAACCTCCAGGGCTTCCAAGACTAGTAACTCTACCCACCAAGGGCTTGCAGAGCGTTTGTCCAACCAAGGATTCTAGGACTAGTAACTCAACCCAAGATGTTACAGGGCTTCCAGGGCACTTGTCCAACCAAGATTTCTAGGAACTAGTAACTCAACCCAAGCTAAAGGAAACACAAGAAGCAACCAGTAAAACAAAGAAATGATTCCACAACACCATGGCTATCTAGGAAATGGAAAGGCTAGACAAATCCACTGTCAATCCATGCAATCCTCCATGCCAGTGAAAAATCATGACCAAAAAACCACATGCATATGTCATGCATGCCAAACCTAGTGAGGAAAACATACATCACCTTAGTACCTGCAAGGAAAACGTGTTGTAGTTGTTGATCCCGGTGTCCTCTTGCAATTTCCTAGTCTAGCTTTGCCTTATTTCTCCAAAAATCCAAGTATGTCACACTCCTACAAGAGTGCTCCAAGAAACTCTAAGTGTCCAAGAGTATGAGAGAGAGAGAATTGAGAGTGAGTGCTCCAACACTGAACTGTGAAAAGTTTGTGTACTGATCCTTAGAATTATTTTTATTAATGAGGTTTCTATTTTCTTCATTTTCCATTATTTTCCTTCATTTTCCTCCTCACATGCAACCTGTGACCTTTCACCTCCCTTTTCTCCTAATTTCCATTATTTTCATAAATAAATGTACCAAAATGTCATTTTTCCTTTCCAAATCCTGAATCATTGCCTTTTCCAATTTCCTTAGCCATTAATTAACCACAAGTGATCCCCATCACTATGTTTTTGCCTAACATTCAGCTTGGAATAAGTGTCCCATCAACCGTGGTTATTATTTTTTCTTTATTAACTTTTATTACATGAAATTTTCACCAGGGTTGTTACAAAACCCTCCCCCTGGGGGAACACCATCCTCAGTGTTCAACAACACCTACAAGCAAAAGAATGCTGTAAGCAAAAAATACTTCCCATGGAGCTTTATAACTTATCTTGTTGCAGTATTTACAATGATCATCCTACTGAGAAGCAAATCAATATGACAACATAACAAGCATAACATCATAATGACGTGACACCCATATCGCTTATTGGAGCTTTATAACATAGCTCATAGCGATATTTACATCCATATACATATGTACATATACCAAACATCACCAACACATGTACCAAAAAAATTATACCAAAGACATATACGGAAACATCTTCTCAACTAGTGAATAAGGAAGGATACATAGTGCACATCTGATCCACCATCTACCATGTAGCTTCATTGGACCCAAAGTGCATGCATTTCACTTTAACCTACTCGATTTCTCGGTTCCCGAGCATGAGCATCTTTATCTACAAAATGAACTATGGTTCCGGCTAGAATTCTCCTTCTGGCTCCACCTGCAATATAGACCAGTCAATCACATGATCAACATCTTTAACATACTTATTAAGCAATGAAACATGGAAAACATCATGGGTTTTCATTGTCGAAGGCAGTGCAAGTCAATAGGCAACTAACCCAATCCTCTCAATAATACTAAAGGGTCCACAAAACCGAGGTGCCAACTTGGCACATGATCCAATACGCAATGATCTCTTCTTTGCTTTGATGCACAAGTATACATGTTCGACAATCTTGAACTCCTTGAAAAGCCTATTCCGATATGCATAGCTCTTCTGCCTATCCTGTGTTTTTTTTAAATTCTTCTTGATTACCTGCATTTTCTGCTCCATGTTTCCCAACATGTATGGTCCAATCAATACACTATTAACTGGATCACTCCAATTGATGGGAGTATTACAACTCCACCCATACAATGACTCAAAGGGACTCATCCTCAATGACTCTTGATGCCCATTGTTGTAAGTGAACTCTACCAGTGGAAGATACTCTTCCCATTTCCGTTGATGATGCTTCACATACATCCTCAGCATATCCTCCAATACCCTATTGATCATCTCTGTCTATCCATCTACTGTGGATAATAAGTTACACTAAAGGCCAAATATGTGCACAAACCTACAAATAACTCCTTCCAAAACTTGGAAGTGAACTTCGCATCCCTGTCTACATCCCTTCTCCACTTGCATTCCTACCTAAATCCATCATGCTAAGCTACCAATATCTATGAAATGGTGTCAGAAATGGTGTCAGAAATGGTGTCAGAAGCATCTTGTTTCCCTAATGTTCATTCCCCTGAAACTATGTATTAAGGTGTTATACTAGTAAAGTTAAATCAATAGTTAAATTATTTTATTATTATTGTAGAATGGTGAGGCTTGAATTAATTACTTAAATCAATTTTTAATAATTTGATAAAAATACATAAACGTAAATCAATTATTCCCTTCTCTAATTCGATATATTTGCCAATTAATTATTTCCAAAACCTAATTCAAATTTTACTTACAAACACACTACTTGTAACTTTTGAAACATATATAAATTCTCAATAATTTATAATAAAATGGATTTATAAAAAAATTAATAAAATATTAATACTTCGAAAATATTTATGTTAATTCACCATTTTTTAGTTATTACGGTGTAAATCTAGGAAACACATGAATCCACGGCTTACAACAATCCATTCTTTTACTTCACATAGATGGCATTTTCTATAATGGGTTTCCCTTCATTTATAGTTATTTCCCTATCCCAAGAGACAATAACTTAATTAAGGAGGCAACCTGATTCAATAGCTTCCAAATTGGCGAGCCTCTTATTTCTAGCAGAGGATGGTCCACATAATGTTTCCATCGTTGGGTTTGCGTATTGCCTCTTTCACCATATTCAATCTCCATGCCACATTCTCTCACGAAGCTTTATTTATGTGTAGGATCTCTTATGCATTTGGTGAGGGGAAGTCTAACCATTTTATAGTTCAATAGGTCAGATTACCCTTTCCACATCAAATTCCAATTCTTTTATTAATGCTATTAATAATTTTCATAGAGTCAAGCATGGTACATGGAAATAAAAGAGAGAACAATCTTGAAAAACAAAATCCTGCCTTGCATGTGTTTCCATTGGGATCCTTAATTAGTCATTCTAGATTTTATTTTTTGAAGGACAAGAACCTAATTTATGGTTTTGGGATTCGTATGAAAATACAAGCATTGTATCTCGTTTTGGGATATTTGACGAATATGAAAATGCCTAAATATTTTAAATATAAGTATTGTATCTCGAGGGAGAATTCCAAATACTTAATAGTGGGATCGTAGGGGAGAACTGGCGGCACTTCTTTGGATCAAATGTTCGCGATTATGAAAGCAACATGCCCAGTGGCATGCTTTTTCCTCTCTTATCAAAGTTAGAATTAAAAAGACTCTGCAGTTGGGTTCTAGATTTAATCTTCTGTTTCATAGATAAACCACCTGTTCAATCTTCTGCGGCTAGATCTAGATCTACCTTATTTCTTTGCTGCTAGGTTCTACGGGCAAGTAAAATATGGCTCCCAGCTTCGCAAAAATAGCTGTTGGCTCAGTCCTTCCACTTTTGGAGGGCAAGCTCCTTCCCATATCGTCAGTGAAGCTCCAACTCCCACTGTCTAGGTGGTCTAGGCCTCACTTGATGAGGCTTTGAAGTTTTCCGAAAGTGCCCTAATCTACCGGTTCAATGGTTTTTGGCCACGGCTAACAATGCTCCACAATTAGATCTCAGAGGTATGGGAGCTTGTCATTTCTGATGAAATAAATATCTACCCCTATGCTAAGGGTTTCTTTATAGTAGATTTTGAAAATCCTGAAAGCAGACAATGTATTTTAGATTCCGGCTCATGGTTTTCGGAAAACTCAAGCCTATTCATGAAGCCATGGAACCCATCATTTGATCCTCAACAGCAATCATAACCTCAGCACCAGTTTGGGTGAGATTGCCAAGCCTACCTTTGCATCTCTGGAATCTCTCCTTGATAAAAGCCATTGGAAATGCAATTGGGAAATTTTACTGCAGGTGCCAAAAACAAAGGAATATGATAGAACCACCTATGCACGCATCTATGTGGAAATGGACTTCAGCGCCAGATTCCCAACTGAAATAAACCTAACAAGTAAAGACTATGTGTGGAACCAGAAACTCGATTATGAAAGTGTCATCTTTAGATGTCGATTCTGCTTTGAGACAGGCCATCTAGCCAAAATTTGCCCAAAAGTCTTCTAGAAAAATTTTGCTAGAAAAAACCACCACAGATCTACATGGTGGGAAGAAGCACAAAATGAACACTACACTGTCATCAAAGAAGAATACTCTAGAGAAAACTTTGAATCACAAGAAATCGGACAAGAAAGAAACAACTCTCAAGACAAGCAGGGAGAAAGCCCCACCCAACAACAAAAAAGTGAACTCGAGGACCCCTCAAGCATCAACAGTTATGAGGATTCGAATACCGCACAAAATAAATCTTCATTTAATAGCAAAGCAGATCTCCTAGATCAAACTTTTTCTCCGACTATATTCAAAAGGACGAACACAATAGATCGCGAAGCTAAGACACCAATGTCCCAAGAACCAGGAAAGATGAAGGAGATGCAAGATAAAGAAAGTTGGAAGACCGTAGAAAAAAAAAGAAAGCTACAACATCAATTTCGCCAAGAAAGACAAGGAGCCAGACAATTAAAAACTAAGAAAATTATAGGTCCGATAGACCAATTTGGTCTCAGTGGACGTTAACTACTATCATCATCATCATCATTATCATCATTATGGTCATGACTGTTTAAAAAGTTATAATTCTTTAATTTTTTATTTGTTCACTTGTCCTCAATACCCACTAAACAAGTTTTACCAGCAAGCTTTAAAATAAGTTTTGAAAGTGACGGTGACGATCAGTTTGAATATTGTTATGGTAAACAATATTAAATATAAAAGTATTCCATATCGTTAGAGAATATTTACCATGGTTGTGACTAATGGTGTTAACGCTGCCCATCTCTCCTCAGATCGTAGCTAAAATACCTAATATGATTCATTGATTATCATCTTACACCAAAAAGTTATAATGAAGAAATGCAATGGAATATAATAACAAGAATAATAATGTGTTTTATGAAGAATGAATGGTTATGGTTTAAACACCGACAAAGTTTTAAATTTCTAAAAGTTCATTTGGATTGGTGGATTTTCATATAAGGTTCAAACATGGTATATATATATATATATATATATATAATTATGTTAGTTAGAGATATTGTTATATTTAAATGTTGAGTTTTAAATTTATTTTGATATTTGTATATATATTTAATATTATTATTTATGTTAATTGCGTTTAGTTTGGATAATTGGGCTAGTTTATATTTTATTCTTGTATTTGAAATGGATATAATTATATATAAATAAATATTAACAATTGTAAAAATAAAATAAAATAATAAAAAATATTTATTATTATTATTATTATTATTTTTTAAAATATATAAATAAGATTTTAAAGTAAAATGATATACAAAGTAAATTTAAATTCATATTCTTATTTTTGAATTAGAATTAGAAAAATGGATTTTTTTTTTTTTTTATCATATGCCACTAATAATAGTAAAAGTTTACTTTAAAAAAAGATGCAAGTTGGATTTTAAATTTATGGTTTTGAATTAATACTAGAAATATAAAATATTTCTAATTTTAGCATATGTTAATAATAATATTAACAAATATTTGTCTGAAATATTATTAAATAAGATACTATAATTTTACGTATATGCAAATGGTTGTGAGCTCTATAATAATAGTCATCATTTGAAATTCATTCATCATGCTCCATTACTTCATCAAGGGTTTACTTCATCAAGGGTCTAGATGGTAGATCAAATTGTGTATAGGCATTTGATTTCTACCACGATGCATTTGATATGAAAGATTGATCTTTTGATCCATGCAAAAGCCCTTTGCACCTTCACAAGATCATCCTGAACATTTTCCAATCAGCTGAGATCATTGATCCAATTATGATTCATGATGGATTCTCCTCACAACCTAATCTTTACCTCTAGTTGAGAGGGGGCCAAGAAGGTTTCAACTTTCTTCTAGGCAGTGCTGCCACCAAGGATGTCTAGAAGAATGCTAAAAACCTAGATGCTAGAAATGATTTTAAAGGTCGCTAGATTTTCCATTTGATTGCAGATAAGACACTGGATTCATATATCACAACTCAGGTAGTCATTGACTCAGGAAAAGTAGCATGTCATGGAATGCATGTGTCACTCCTTGCTGATGGGAAATTGGGATTTGTCAATCCTAGTAGAGGTGTTGGTGGTCTCACTAAGGTTAATACAAACTCACATCTCAAGGCCCCTCCTTCGGTTGGGCTCTTTCTACTCCGAAAATGAGTTTAATACCTCAAATTTGGAGAATTTTTCGATCTTTGTGAAACCAATATTAGGGGGCTCCCTTTGTTTGGAGGTAAAAGCCACAAATCTTGTCTCCTCACTTGTAGCCAAGTTATAAGATATGATTAGAATCCCATATAGTTGTGTTTGGATCCTACATGGAGGTCGACAACTTCAAGATCAAAAACCCTCAATGAGTATGACATAGCTAAGGATGCCTTGCTTTACGTTATAGCAAGAGTAAGAAGTGCATCTGAAGGTTGGGGTGTGTCCTTGTTAGACCAACCCAAATCCTTTAAGGATGTACTAAAACTAGGACCTCCACTGCCAAAACCTAAAGCTGTCTTTGTGCCTACGTCTGTGGTGGAATAGGTACCAGAAACCCCTTCTATTAAAGTGGATAATGTTATAAGTGGATTCATAGATGAAAATTATGAATTACAAGTGATTATATGTAATTTAAATTGTTTTTGGCCTACAACATATGCTCTTCAAGAGTGGGTACTCCAGAATTGGTTTTACAATATTGTGCCCCATTTATACTAAAAAGGGGTATTTGTTGTGCTTTCTAATAATTGACAGGAATGAAAAAAGGTTTTTGATTAGGGACCTTGTTTTTGGGGCCGGTTCGACCAATCCTTTCAACCTTTTTTATCATATTTTAATCCTCTCTCTATGTCAACTCTAGCAACTCATATTTCTGTAAGGTTCCCTAATCTTCCCATCCATCTAGAACACCCAAAAATATTAAAAGATGTTGGAAACTTACTTGGTTGCTTCATTAAAATCGACTTGGATACGATTGGAAAAGGAATCCTCACATTTGTTCGCATATGTGTCAAAGTGGATCTCAGTAAAGGATTTCCAGAGAAAATCCTCCTCAAATGGAGAGGTGGGGATTATTCACAACTGGTGGATTATAAAAACAATTCTTTTTGCTGCAGGACTTGTCAGTAGCCCAATCACCATTAGCAAGGAAAATTTTAAGGATGGAAATTCTTCTTGAAGTTTAAAAACATTGGCGAATCTCACTAATCCCTAATATTCAAACTACATATGCTCTTCAAGAGTGGGTACTCCGGATTGGTTTTACAATATTGTGCCCCATTTATACTAAAAAGGGGTATTTGTTGTGCTTTCTAATAATTGACATCAATGAAAAAACGTTTTTGATTAGGGACCTTGGTTTTGGGGCCGGTTTGACCTATCCTTTCAACCTTGTTTATCATATTTTAATCCTCTCTCTCTGTCAACTCTAGCAACTCATATTTCGATAAGGTTCCCTAATCCTCCCATCCATCTAGAACACCCAAAAATCTTAAAAAATGTGGGAAACTTACTTGGTTGCTTCATTAAAATTGACTTGGATACAATTGGAAAAGGAATCCTCACATTTGTTCGCATATGTGTCAAAGTGGATCTCAGTAAAGGATTTCTAGAGAAAATCCTCCTCAAATGGAGAGGTGGGGATTATTCACAACTGGTGTGCTCTTCAAGAGTGGGTACTCTAGAATTGGTTTTACAATATTGTGCCCCATTTCTACTAAAAAGGGTTTTGTGCTGTCTAATAATTGACAGGAATGAAAAAACGTTTTTGATTAGGGACCTTGGTTTTGGGGCTGGTTCGACCTATCCTTTCAACCTTGTTTATCATATTTTAATCCTCTCTCTATGTCAACTCTAGCAACTCATATTTCGGTAAGGTTCCCTAATCTTCCCATCCATCTAGAACACCCAAAAATCTTAAAATATGTGGGAAACTTACTTGGTCGCTTCATTAAAATCGACTTGGATACGATTGGAAAAGGAATCCTCACATTTGTTCGCATATGTGTCAAAGTGGATCTCAGTAAACGATGCAGAGAAAATCCTCCTCAAATGGAGAGGTGGGGACTATTCACAACTAGTGGATTATAAAAACACTTCTTTTTGCTGCAGGACTTGTCAGTAGCCCAATCACCATTAGCAAGGAAAATTTTAAGGATGGAAATTTTTCTTGAAGTTTAAAAACATTGGTGAATCTCACTAATCCCTAATATGCAAACTACAAAATGTTTATTGATATATTTGTAAAATTATTCAAATTTATAATGATTTTCTATATAGTTTCTATATAATGTTGGCGATTTGTACAGTAAAATAATTTTATATTCTAAAATTTGGGCGAATCGTCTTTTATAACATTGGAAATTGGCGAATCTTTTTTGTGAAAAAATCATGGAAAATTAGCCCACTATGTTTCTGGTAACATTTTCTTAGTTACCGCAGTTTGTTGAGATGATAAATATTGTTAATAGCTTGAATGATGAAAAATGATGAAATAAACATTTTGAATGCAAAGGGACAATGTAACAGGGTTGGATGATAGAAAATGTGAATAATAAGAATGTAGTCAATTACAAATAGTCTTCATTATGATCAATCTCAAACTATTTTCTTTTACTGTTCTGATTGTCACACCTATTAGTTTTGTCACCTTTTCATATGGATCATTTGAAAAGTGCAATTGAAATTGCAGACCATTCAAATCTTTAACTTGAGCTATTGTAGTAAACATCATGCATTGTCTCTCTTGCTCTCCAATATTAATAACATCTTTCTTCAAAGTAAATATTGTGATTTATGGAGTGTTAAACCCCAAGTTAGTTTCATTTGTAGTTGGTTTATATTACCTTGTTTGAATGAAAAGTGGCTAGAAATGTTGAATGATGGAAAATGAGCATAATAAGAATGTAGACAATTACAAATAGTTTATGGTTTCAAGAAATAAATATTTAAGGTAAGTGAACATTTCATTTAAGATGAACATTCAAGTATTTTATTTATGGTTAAATTATTTTAACACAAAAATCAATGCGCATCATTAATAATAACTTTTTTTACACTAAAATTAATGCACACTATTCATGTAATTACTTTGAAATTAATGTACATTATACAATTAGAAATCAACATCCACATTAAAATCAATGCATTTAGTGTAAGCATCCAAACAGAATTAGAAATCAACATATACAGTAAAATAAATGTATCTAGTGAAAGCAATCAAATAGGATAAGAAATAAAAATCTACATTGAAATCAATGCATCTAGTACAAGCAATAAAATAGTATTAGAAATCAACATTTACACTAAAATCAATGCATCTAGTGCAATCAATCAAATAGGATTAGTAATAAAAAATTACACTCAAATCAATGATCCAATGCAATTAATTAAATATGATTAGGAATCAACATCTACATTCAAATATATGCATCTATTTTAGTGAATAACATTGTATCGTTCCCTTCCTCTATCCCCAATATCTCTCTCCCCCTTCCTTCTCTCTTCCCTAACGCCGTCTCTCTCTCTCTGCCTCTCCCTCCCTTTGTTTGTCTCTCTCTTGTTCCCTCTCTCTCTGCATGCCATATATATCTATATCTCCTTCCATTTATCCTTTTTTCTCTCTATATCCTCCCCAAAAACTCTCTCTCTCTCTCTCTCTCTCTCTCTCTCTCTCTCTCTCTCCATATCTATCTCTCCCTCCCTCTATTTGTCTCTCTCTTCTTCCCACTCTATCAACTCCATGTGTCTCTATCTCCCTCCATATCGCCTCCTTCATCTCTTTATTTCACCCCCAAAAAAATACATAGACTCTCTCTCTCTCTCTCTCTCTCTCTCTCATCCCCTTATCTCTCTCTCTTCGCCTTCTATCCCTCTCTTTCTCTTCCATCCCACTCTCCTCTCTATCTCTCACTCTCTCTTCATCTCTCCTTGATCAATCTCTATCTCTCTCTCTCTCCACCTTTCTCTATCTATGTCTTTATCCTTCCCTCACTCTCAAAATTCCTCCCTCCTCTCTCTCAATCCCTCTCTCTATTCCTTTCTCTCTAACCTCCCTCTATCTATCCATTCATGATTCTCTCTCTCTCCACCCTCTAACTCTATCACTATCCCTCGCTACAACACCATCTCTCTCTCTCCCCCTCCACTCTATCTTCCTTCCTCGATCTCCCTCTCACTTCCCCTATCACTCTCTCTCCACCCTTTAGCTTTGTCAATATCCCCCTCCCTCTCTCCTTCTCCCTCTCCCTTCTCTCCATCCTCCATCTCTATGTCTCCCTATCTCTATCTTCCCCTTCTCTTCCTCTCTCTCCTCTCCTTCTCTCTCTTCCCTTCTCTCCTCTCTTCTTCACTCTCTCTCCATCTCTCCATTGTCACACTCTCTCTCTCCCCACGTCTATTTGTTTATGTCTTTGTTCTTCTCTCTCTCTCTCTCTCTCTCTCTCTCTCTCTCTCTCTCTCTCTCTTTGTCCCTCTCTCTCACCCCTCCATCCATATGATTGAGAATTGTCACTTTGTGTAATAAATAATAAATATAAAATCTAATATAATAATACTTATAATGGAGATTATTATTATTATAATATATTGGACTAGTAACACTAAATATTATTGATTATTATATCAATAATAATATATAAAGAATTAATCCATTATAGAAAGAATAGTATGTTAAATTTACATTATAGACAAAACATTTTCTTCTTATTAAATTGGTAGCTCTATGCCTTACATTTTACATTACATTATGTTACATTTCACATTTCACATTTTAAATTACATTATTTTACATTTTACTTTACATTTTGCATTTTGCATTTTGTGTTTTACATTTTACATTTATATATGTTTTAATTTAAATATTAATTAAAACATATGAAGAAGATCTAATTTGGATTTTTTTTCCTATAAATATTTTTCCTGACATTTAAAAAATGTTGGCATATTTACTTACTTATACACACATATAATCCCAACATTTAAAAAATATTGACATATTTACTTACATTACACTTACATATCTCCCTTACTAGGTTGTAGAGCACCTCTTGGTGCAATTAACGAAATTATAACTTTATTTTAAATTATTATTATTTTATAATTGTAAAAATAATTAATATATTAATTAAACATATACACATTTTAAAAAATTAACAAGATTCTTTACCATTTTGTTACAATACCATGGCTTACTAATACCATATGCCCAAAAAACCATTAATCATGTTCAGATGATATGTTCATAAATCATGTTCATATGACATGTTAAAACGACATTTTTTTTAATTAATCAATTGATTAAAAGGGTAGAAAATGCATAATTACATTTGAGATAAAATCTAAATCTTTGATTTGTGACTACTACAAATTATAGAATATTCTATTGATGTTAAATCTTCACTATCTACCTAATAATTATTCATAAATCAAATATCGAGATTTATCTTAAATGTAGTTATGTTCATTCTAACCTTTTAATTAAATTAATTAAAAAAAGGTCATATTAACATGTGCTATATGATAGTGAGTTATGACTTTCTGGGCATGAGTTATTAGTAAGCCATGGCATTGGCCCACAATATTTTAATAAAGCCTATTTACATGTTAAGAATCTGCATGGTAAAGTGGATCTAATCTCCACGGTCAAGAATATTGTTACACAAACACATTTCACTCATATATTAATCTTGTTTGTGCCTAGTAGGGCTCTCTAGCCTAATATGATAGATATGTTATAATGTCTTGTTTAACATTTTGACTCAATAAAATTACATAAATAAACAAATAAAATTAGAAGAAATAAAACATTTTGATTCCCCTAAAATTTGTGTTCTCGATCCTAGTTTCATTTGTGTACGTAATGTTTGTAGGTTCTCCCTTAGAACAGCTCATTTAAGACCTTCTAGGACCTTTTATTGAAGTTATCCCAACCATAATGCACTATAGGTGGATAGCTCGTAGTTGTCGTAACAAATTTAGTAACAAATTAATTTTTTTATAGCCAATGGGATAACTTCCTTTGTAGCAAGATCTTACGCTTGTTGGTGGGACTGAAGCTCAGAGGGGGTGGGTCAAGTGCTTGTCATTGAGATGGGGAGGCCCCACATCATTGGCCTAGAAAAAGAAAAGTACCACTGATCCGTAAAATTTCTTAAAATTACAAATAAAATATAATAATGAATATAAAATAAAAAAAATTAATAATTGTAATTATAATTATAATTAATATTTAAATCAATATAAATTTATCAAGTCATGAGTGGGATCAAATTTCTTAAGATGTAAATCTATTTTAGAGTGAAAAGTGATTTCATCCCTGAGCACTTGTAGATCCAGAGTTAAAATAGATTCATATTGATATAATATATTTGTGTACAAATTTAAGTCATGTATTAATTCTTTTTATAATAATTAATAATAATTTAAAAAAAAAAATTGTTTTAATTTTTTATGATTTTAATTTTTATTTTTTAAGACAATGAGTTGTATAATAAAATAAATGTTTTGATATAAAATTATTTATTAACAATTTGATTTATATAACTCTATAACAATTCAAAATAATAAAAACTTTATATATAAAAATAAATTATTAATACTACAAAAATGTAAATTTATAATAAATAATAAAATCAATATTATTAAAATATCAATAATACATCCTTTAAAATTAAATGATAAAAAATTATACTCACATTAAACCTAAAAATATAAATACATTGCATTAAAAAATCCAAAAACATAAATATATCTTAATTTGATTCTTAATGAATGTTAAAAGTTGTTTTTTAAACATTGCATTAAAATAATCACACCATTAATATATTTTGACTCATGAAAATTGGTTTTCAAAATTAATCAAATATATAAGCTTATTCCATCAAATCCATCTTGGTATTTCTATCACATGATTAATACTAATTTATAATAATTTATTTCGATAGTTACAACACAATCTAATATAATCTAATATATAGATTATATTTGCTTGGGCATTTTTAATAAAATTATTATAAATTATATTTTTTTTTTAATTAAAAAATTACATATTTAGAAATTTAATTATTTTAATTGTGGTTAGTATGGGGTTTTTGCAGTGCATTATATTAGATATTATTTTTTGGGATTCAACTATGTAAGTAAGTGATTTATCTATGACCATTTCCCCATGAGAGGTAGTGGTAATTGACTAATTTCTCATGATTTTTGAATAGTCCACTTAGCACTCATTGCATCGAGTGATGCTCACATGGGTGAAGTAGTGGAATTGAAACTAGTAAAATAAATCACATAGCGTGATTGACTACTTCTAAGGCTTGCATCAGGTAACCTGAACTTCCGATAAGTCACCTATCCCAGATTGCCTCTATATATCCTTGGTTTAAAATATATTGTCAGTTTAGAAATTGTTAAAATAATATTTAAAATATAAAATTATTTATATGTTTTGTTTAGAAATTATTAAATTGATATTTAAAATATAAAATTAAAATAATTTTTTAATAAAATAAAATTGTAATTGGT
This sequence comes from Pinus tabuliformis, assembly GCA_031772625.1. Taxonomy (NCBI): domain Eukaryota; kingdom Viridiplantae; phylum Streptophyta; class Pinopsida; order Pinales; family Pinaceae; genus Pinus; species Pinus tabuliformis. The sequence goes on from CM062809.1 coordinate 225,511,818, forward strand.
TTGGAGTATCTTAGATTTGATGTTTTATTTTAATTATTAAGGGTTAAAATTATATTATTTTTTTAATAATTATATATATATATATATATATATATATATATATATATATATATATATATAACAGGTGCGAGTTGGAGAGTAATATTCAGAACGATAACCTTATCTTGCTATAGCGGTTCTCTTTATTTACTACGGCAGAGTGTCACCAATTCAGGTTCTAGTTGTCGATACTAGATGCCCATGTTCATGAATGTGTTTATAACTTTATATAATAGAGTATTTTGATTTACATTGGTTGGAGATTTAATAGAATTCAGGCTAATAACAATTCTATAAAATTATAGCTGCAGTTATAATTGATGTGCTATATTATAACTTTATAAGTATGTTTCAATTTACAGTTTGATGGCGTTTTAAAACAATTCAGAGCTATAATTGCTGTTTTTCATTTTTCAATTAATTATACAATAACTCAAATCTACGTGCTGAATTTATTGTTTTCCTCTTCTTCCTCGGTAGAAACAGTATTATCAAACTACACATGAAAAGAATCATCATGAAATTGTTCGCTAAATCGTCCCTGCAAAGATTTGTCCATACTATTTTCACTAATTGTTTTAAATGCATAAAGAGCCACGCTGTTATCTCCTCATGCAAGTAGTTATACCAAAGCTTTCGTTTGACATGTTAAGCAGTGCATGCATACTTATTTGTTCGCTGCAATTCTTGTTGCATTTAAAATGAGAGATCTATAGTTTGGATGCTCACCAAATGATAATTGTATATTCGAAAGCCTCTTTGTGCATTATATGTGGAAAGGTTATTTTCAATTGGATTGCAGATTTCGGAATATTTTCGAAATATGTGAGAAACCAAGTCAATGGTTTGATCATATCGCCATCAGATTTTTGGAATATTGCTCCATAATTGATTTCAGGTCATCGGATCAGTGTAACGCTGTTTCACATTGAACTCAACTCAATTTCCCTAGATTGTTCAGTACAAGTCTTGCCCACAGGAATGAATTCCTCCTCGAAAACAGGGTTAGGACTTGAGTAAGCCCTCCTGTCTTAGGATCTGATCCAAAATTTTCGAGTAAATTGATATGTCAATGAAAAAATAAAAGGTTAGAATTGGCGCTCCAACTACATATATTTATCAAATAATAATGTAACCAGGATAAACATATGAATTCTATGATTCTTGTTATCCGATTCTCTGATTCACAATTTACAGGTTTTTGATGAAGCATATCACCGATTATATTGGTGCAACCATGTCGCTGCTATCTCTCAAGAGCTTGTATTAAACCTTACTCCCTTGTATTTTCCAAAAATTCTTGCACTACAATCAGATATTTTGTATCTAACATATCAGCGATTATGGTGTAACCATGTCGCTGCTATTACTCAAGAGCATTTAATTCTGAATCCAGTAGTAAACATTATTCTCTTTTATTTTACCAAAATTCTTGCACTACAATTAGATATTTATTTTCCTAAAACTCTTGTATGGTTAGTAAACTTATTTTTAATAACTTGTTAGGTGTTAAAATTATCCATCTCAGTTCAGTTTCAGTTAGTACAGTTTTAACTGTCAAAACAATCCATCCATACAATTTTAAGTGTCACAACAATCCATCTAAGTGTTTCAGTTAGTCCAGTTTTAAATTAGTCTCATTGTAATCATATATTATTAATGTTTTTATAAATCATTTATTATTGATATCTTCGCAATAATTTTCCATTCTTGTTATGTTATGCATAAAAGTCTATAGAAAACAACCCTTCAATTTTTCTTGGAGCCGCAAAAGATATTTTCAATTTTTGTTTTGTAATGCGTAAAACTCTAGAAAAAACAACCCTTCATTTTTTTTGGAGTCGCAAAACATATTGGTCGTGAAAGGCCTAGGAAAAACTGCATCAATTTCGCAGCTGTAAACAAAATCTAAGTGCATCATTTTCACATCTTATCCCATAAAACATTGCACAAGAAACGACATTCCATTGCTCAAAACTCCGCAGAAAATGCCATCGGAGCTGCCCAAACGAGTATTCGGCATTTTAGAAACGAAAAGCGTTGTTTCAAAAGGTGCTGTGAGTTGTTTTTTAATTAGATTCACGAAGTGACAAAGGTAGTTCTTTTATATGAAAGTCAAACGAATTAAAAGCCAACCCCAATGGTTCAAAGGTTTGAAACTCATCCAATTTTTTTTTTGATTAAATCAACTCAAATATAAAACTCTGTTTTGTGAATTTTGGTAATGAAAGTTTTTACTTGCCTCTTTCATTTTAAATACGAGATATTTTAAAGAGTTTTGTATTTTTGTAAATAGGGTTTTATTTAAAAACAAACGAGTAAATGGTGTTTTTAATAAATTGAAGTCACGAACCGATAAAGTTATTTTTGTAAAAGGGGTTTTATTTAAAAACAAAAGAGGAAATGGTGTTTTTAATAAATTGTAGTCACGAATCAGTAAAGTTGGACAAGTAGTTTTTAATTTGTATGTGAAACAAAGACTAGATAGAAATGGAAAAATCTAATTGGTTTTTTTGTGAAAGTGTAGTTCGGGTAGATAATTTTTGGAAGCAATGTCTTTGTAGTGTATTTGTAGACTCGTTTGTTTACGGAAGCCAAGCAACAAGAAGGTTCTTTTTATTGCAGTTAGTTGTGATGTCTACAATTTGTGTTGTTTGTTGAGTTGTAGTGAGCCAACACTCAACAAATGGGAAAAGTCAAAAGGCTAAGAAGGTCAAAGTGAAAACAAGAGATGCTTGAGATCTTTTTATATTTGGAAGTGAAGAGGCAAAATGATGCCTTTGCATTGAAATGCATAAACAAATTTGTAGATGACAACATTCTTCTCTTGATTTCACATGCCAAGACAACCAAGGTAGCCTCAAATACTCTTGAAAGGTGTTTTGGTGCAAGGGGGGGCATTGAAAAGTTTGTTGAATCTTATTATGCTAAGCCAAAAGTGGATGACGATTGTGAGGAATCTTCAAAAGTAGCAGAGAAGGAGCACATAGATGCTTGTGAATCCCATTGTGCAAAGTCACAAGTGGACGACAATTTAGTGAATCTAGCAACAAAGCTTGTTGATGACAATTTGGTGAATCTAGTAACAGAGCTTGTTGACGACAATTTGGTGAATCCAACAACAAAGCTTGTTGATGACAATGTGGTGAATCCAACAACAGAGCTTGTTGATGATAATATGGTGAATCTAGTAGCAGTCAATGCTACAGTGAATCCAACAATTAATATTACTTATGTAAAATTTGATGAATATTTATTGACTAAAGATGCATGGTTGCGGATGATGTAGCAAAAACATGATATCGACATGATGCTATTTAGTGAGACAAGCACCATTGAGTCTAAAAATCAATTGGAAGACAACCTATTTGTAGCAACACATGTTAGTATAGAAGTGGAAGAGACAAATACAGAGACAGAGTTAGAGGCAGAGGAAAAGAAAGAAGCCCACAAAGAGAAAACCTAGACAGAGGCAGAAGCAGAGCTGTAAGTGCAATAGGAGAAATCCCTTTTTATAGAGCAGAAGGAACAAAACCAATGTAGTTCTGCAAATATTTTTTAATTCTAATATTTGTTTCTAGTGTGCAAGTACACAGAACGATTATGAAGAAGAGTTAAAGTTCCTTGAAGCATGGCTTACAACACCATTCCTTGATAAAGTTTACATAGAAGCTGCAAAAATGAATGTTGAAGACAACTAGGATGACGAAAACATCAATGAAATTTTCAGGTATTAGAGTTGTGAAGAAATATTTTTTATTATAAACTTATGTTGTAACAAATTGATTATGAATATCACACAAAAAAAGATGACATGTGGCAACAGTCCACATACAAGATGATTTTTGAAGAAGTCTAGGACATGCTTAGACATCTTGGAACAATAGAGGAGATGCAATAGAAAATGAAGAAACTAAGGTTTGAAGGATACAACAAGAAGAAAAATCTGAAACAATTTAGAGGCTACAAGATCTAGAAGAAGATAAGAAGAAAAGTAAATGTAGTTGAAGTCAATTTTTTAAATTGTAAGCCTAGCTAAGACATAGACCAACAAACATGCTAATTCAATTTTTATGTGGTTGTAATGAAGGGGGAGTGTTGGAGAATCTAATGCCAACCACCTGCTAGATGTCAAAACCATCCATCCAGGTGTCCGAGCTCAGTTTCAGTTAGTCTAGTTTTAGGTTAGTCTCACTGCAATCATTTCTTTTTGACATATCCAATGTAATCTTATTTAATTGATTTGTAATATTGACAAAAGCAATCCTCTGCTCCACAGTTTTTCAATTCTCAATTTTTATCACGCACTCCAATCAAATATCTTATATATGACAGATCATTAACATGAACTCATTTGAGTTGTTTTGGTTTCACAATTATTGAGTTAGTTTATTATGGTTATTTATTTTACTTGGAATTAACTCTTAAAATAATATAGGTAGATTTGGTTTGTTGAGTGGATTGGGTTGTTGAGATATTTTTTCAACAATAATCTCTTAGTTTATAATTTGTTGGATGCCCTAAAGAGCTATATATGTGTTATGTACTTGTGAGTTCTATGGTGTAATAGACATATAATTTATGTTTGGTGTGTCATTACTATTTGCTTTCTTAGTATCAAAGCTAATATCTCTGGGTTTACTCCTGACAGGGGGGCCCAAGAAAATGTGGGAGGCTTTAAATTGCCCAAAGGTCAATAATTTGATAGGCGGTCCAAATGTGTTGAAGTTTGTGTGAAAGGGAGCCACTAGCATTGGGTAACATGAATCAATCAAGAAATGGCTTAGATGAGAGGACTCCATCACAACCTACGGGCAATTGATGCTTCAGGGCTACTTCACAGTAGAGTGGCTGGTGGTCAAAATGAATAGTCATTTCATAGTGCATGAAGGAGCCTATATACAACATTTTAGACATTGATCCGTTCTGCACTTAGGTTGTAATCTTACCAAAGATTTTCAAGTCAACTCCAAAAACATGGCAACATTCATTGGATGGGAATCATTCAAGGTGTTCTTAATTTTTGGTTGTGTGGGATATCACATAAGTTCTTTGCCTATAGGGTGAATCCATTCATGAAAAGGGGATATGTTGTAATCTGTTGTTGAATTGACCAGGTGAAGTTATAACCTTTAGTTCTACACTTAAGCTATATCCTTCAATTATCAATTTTCATTTAAGGGTGTGCTGTAATCTATTGTTCAATTGACCAAGTGCAGTTACAACCTTTAGCTTTGCACTTCAGGTATAGCCTCAGTTATTGATTTTCATTTTTTCACCGACACGTGAGAGATCAACCAGATGGACCGTATATTATAATTTTGCAAGATCATTATCTCTTTGCAAGATATCTAGAAAACAATCAACCCTTGTCTCATCTCATTGCATAAAATCCTTGATTCATGATTTGAACGCCTTCGAACTCTCAGAAAGGACAGTTTTACACAAAGAGTATGTGTTTCGAAAGTTGAAAGAAGAGGGATAATTTTTTTTTTGAGTTAGCCTAAGGGAATCAACAACATTTCCTATTGATACATAATTAATGCGATCACCAGCTACATCAATATTTTCTTCACCAACTATTGAATCCACAACAACTATTTCCAGATTTGTTGTCTTTATAAGTATCCTTGGTATGTTTGTAAGCGAGAAAGAGAGAATTACAAGGTAATACATAAAGTAGTTATTTATATTTTAAATATGGAACAAACAGTTCTTGAAAATCTCAATGGGTTAAACATATATACTTGGAAGGTGAAGATCCAAATGAATTTGATGTCTAAAGACCCTAAACTATTAACTGATTCGATGAAAAGGGAAGAGAGAGTTAAGTCCATTATAGGAATCTCTTTTTCAAATTCACAACTTCACCTTATAGACTTAGAAATATCCTCTCCATAAATATGGGAATAATAAAGTAAGATATTTGGAGAAAAAGTTGTGTACACAAAATTCTCCCTGAAATTACAGTTATTCAAAGTTATAATGCATGAAGGGGTATCATTGTCTACACACATAAATGATCTAAAATAACTCATAAGGAAGTTGGGGAAAATTCGGGAAAAAATAGAATATGTTATGGCTATTTTGTTAAACAATGTATCTTCATGTTACAATAATGTTATTTTCACCTTAAGTCAATTTTCCTTTCGATCACTAGATGGAATGATTGCACACTCTTACCAGAAGAAAATAGGATGAAAATAGTTGACATAGAGGAAAACTCACATGTTGAGATGACACTATTCTCCAAGGGCAAAGTCAATAAAACCAAGAAATCAGTGGAATGTTTTTATTATCGAAGACATGGACACACAAAGTTCAATTGAAAAACTCATGCAAAAGATAACTTAAATGGAAAATTAAGAGAATCAACTAACATGACTACTTTTGAAGATTCACCAGAGGTAAACCTTGAGGAATTCTTAGATTGTGACAATGATGATAAAAAATAGCCTCTTGTACTTTTCTAAAACAACTATGAGTCATGTATGTTTTAGTTATTTATATATTTTTTGTTTTGTAAAAGGTGCAAAACTAATTAATGAACAAAGGTATATAATTAAACTAGTGATTCCCAATGTTCTTCAATGTCGAGAAAACATATTTCTAATTTGATTATGTGATTCTATTATATGTTGATAGTTCTCGTTGTTCTTCGGGATTCAAGAGCGTCAGTTACATGCTATTTTTATGAGATCTTTGTGTGTTAGATAGGTCAATTGTATAATAGATTGTTGAATACACTCAATACCCAGAAAACATACCTATATAACTATCAAAATTGTAGTTTGCTACATTTTGGGTTATGGTAGTTAGTCCATAGAGTGGTTCAATATCGAGATTGTCCTTTAAGAGGTCCAAAAGCGGCAATTCTGCAAGTTCGTTAATGATGGCCAAAGGAAGTTAGATTTTAAATCGAGGTAAAGTGGTAGCTCGAGTGGTGGTGAAGAAAGAATGGTGTCTACAAGATTCCATAGTGGGTGTAATTTTTGATGAAAACCATATCGAAATATGTGATTTATATGTAGTTTGCGATTCTTATATTAATCTTTGTAATATAAGAATTAAGGAAGAGACTTGGAATTGACACTTATAATAATATATAAGTAGTTTTGGTTTGTTGAATGGATTGGGTTGTTTAGATATTTTCTCAGCAAAAATCTCTTAGTTTATAATTTTTTGGATCTCATCAAATGCCGTAATGTTCCTAACTATGAAATTTAGTGATACACAAAGAAAATAAACAAACCAACATCCAAAAATGAGACACAATCAATAAACACCCATGCAAGCACTAGAAATAGATATCATTTGAGCCATTTCATTAAACCTTTCTGGGGAAAATACAATAGTGATGGAATGATACACTTGGGCTTGTCTCCAAGGATAAGTGTGACAAAACCCAGGTGGAAAAATAATGATCTGAGAGTTTCCCAACTACTGCTCCTGAAGTGATCTATGTTGCTTAGAAAACAACACTACCTACTAGAAAGGATGTGATGGAAACCTTGCTTCCTATTCTCAAAAAATTATGCAACTTTAGATCCTACCTACTCAACAAAAACCCATCAAAACCCAGTAAGGGTTTGGCCTAGTTCAGACCCCTAAAAATTGATCCCTAAGGACCACGTCCTCCTCCTCATGCTGACAATATTAGCCTGTCTAGAATTGGCCCCCAAACACTAAGATGCTAACCCCTATGGATTTCCTCCCTTCTCTCAACTCACCCCAACTCTGTAGCTCTCTCCACCATCTCCCACATGAGCCCCAGAATAGCCCTCTATGTAGTCCACAAAAGCTGTAAGTCAAGCTTCCCAAATGAAACAACCTCCCACTCCCAAACTCCTCCCTAAGGTTGATCCTCTAATGTAATCCAACTCTCCAAACATTCCCGACAAGTGTTGTCCAGATGAAATCCTAATCACCTCTGCGTGTTCTAGAAATATGCTTTGCTGGTTCGAGGGTTGAGTGGTATGGCCATGAATCCCATTTGGTTCTCCTCTAGGTAGAATGAAATTCCTTCCTAGGGTAGCACTCGAAGTTCCTGAAGGAAAGGTTTAGCCTCTCACCTGAGAAACTTGATGTTAAACAACCAGGTAACTCAGTTAAGTAGCTTGAGCAACAAAAGTAAATTTGATGTGAAAATGGATATCTCAATTGGGGAGCTCTTCATCATTATATCTTTGTGGGCCTCCCTTTCCCCACGTGGGCCCGTCTGTAAGCCATTCGATTCCCCTCCAAGGAATTTCGAATTGCCCAAGTGCCCAAGTGCGTTTTCCCACGTTGGTGGTCCCCACCTTCCACTAGCAATCTAATTCAGGCTTCCTTTCTCCTAAGTTCCTAAGTTAAAAATGCTTGGGTTCTTTTACTTATCAAAATTTATGCAAAAATTGTGGAGAGACCAAAACCTATTGCAAATTTATTTGGGAAGGGACATGACATTTCTCCCCTCCCAAATGTTTCTTTCCCTCAAGCAACTTCAGCACTTGGTGCTCCAGAATGTGCTCACCCTCCCATGTGGAATCCTCATCTGAAAGATTCTTCAAATGCACCAAAAACTCTCTAAGGGTCCTACTCCTTAGCTTCCTCCCCCGAGTCTCCAAAATGGCCTCAGGCTCCAAAAAAATATGGCCCTCATCATCTAGTGGGGGTAACTCTACTTTTGCTATCACTTGTTGTCCCAACACCTTTTTGAGGCATGAGATATGGAAGATGTTGTGACTTTTGCTCCCCTGAGGCAACTCCAGCTCGTAGGCCACCTCTCCAACTCATCTGACCACCCTGTACGACCCATAAAAACGTGGTTGTAGCTTCTTGGCTCCTTTTCTCTTCAAGGTGGATTGTCTATATGGCTGTAACTTGAAGATACACCAAATCCCTCTCGTCAAATGTCTCTCAGTTTGGTGCTTATCAATGTACATATTCTGTTGATTTTGTGTTGATACCACGCTGTCCTTGAGAGCCTTGAGGATGTCTTGGCTCTCTGGGATCCAGTCTTTGGCCTTTGGGATCCAACTATCTCCAAAAATGATGTCAGCAAAGGATAATGCATCATAACCATACAAAGCATGGAAAGGAGTCATAACGATGGACATGCGATGGGTGATGTTGTAGCAATACTCGCCCAAGTGCAGCCATCGAATCCAAGCCCTCTGTTTCCTGGTCATGTAGTTCCTAAGGTAACCCTCCAACCACTGATTAATTTTCTCAGTCTAGCCATCTATCTGGGGGTGTTAGTTTGTGCTAGGGGTGAGCTCAGTACCAATCATTCTAAAGAGTTCTTGTCAGAATCCTCCCATGAACCTATTGTCACAGTCACTCACTATATTCTCAGCAATCTCGTGCAGCTGGAAGTCCTCCTTGAAGAACAAATCTGCAACTTGTGAAACTGAATACCAGGTCAGGATGGCAAAAACGTTGGCATACTTAGTCAACTGATCAACTACTACATAGATGAAATCCTTGCCCTATACTATGGGGAACTCAGTGATGAAGTTCATGGAGATACTCTCCCATTTCCCCTCAGGGATGAGGAGCAGCTGCAATAACTTGACGGGGTGAATCAATTCTCCTTTGTTCCTCTGACATGCCTCACACTCCTGTACGTGCCTCAAAACATCCCCCTTACAGTCCTTCCATGTGAAGCTCTCCCTGACTGCCATGTATGTTTTTCTGAACCCCTGATGACCTGAAAATGTTGAGTCATGTGCTTCTTGGAGCACTCTCTCCCTCAACTGCGAGTTGGCAACCAAAAATATGCACTCCATGTAGTATATGACCTCATCCATCACCCGATAGTGCTCATCTATGTGGGTCCCCTCTAGAATCTCACATTTCCTCCTGTCTTTAGAATACTCTACTAACAACTGGGCCTTCCAATCATGGAAAATGCTCATGAGTGAGAGGCCTATAGGTGTCTTGGATAGGGCATCAACCACTACATTGTGTTCCCCCTCACATACTCTATGTCAAAATCATAGGCCTACACCTTTCTGACCCATCTCTGTTGTCGGTCATTGAGGCTCTGCTGCCCCCTGAAGTGACGAAGACTGTTGTGATCAATCTTCACTCACAATCTATTACCCACCAAATACTACCAGAATTTGGCTAAGGCACGCATGATGACCTACATCTCATTGTCATATATAGAATATGACCTCTCATGGGATAATCTCTTCTAACTCTTGAAATCAATGGGGTGCCAATCCTGAGATAATGTTGCCACGATTCCCTCCCCAGATGCATCACACTCCATGATGAAGGGCTAGGAGAAGTCCGGAAGTGACAATACTGGAAAATTGCTCATCACTTCCTTGAGGCGGTTAAAAGATGATTGTGCCCCATTTGTCCATTCCAAATCCCCTTTCTTAGTCAAATTCGTGAGAGGAGATGCTAACTACGAAAACACCTTGATAAACTTCCAATAATACGTGAAGATGCCCAAGAAGCCCCTCAGTGTTGTCACATCTCTGGGATAGCTCATATTTTCTCCTCATGTACCTTCACCCCATGTACACCAATAATATGCCCCAAGTAGAGCATCTTGGTCAGGCCAAACTCACACTTGGACAAATTGGCATAAAACTGTGTTCCTCCAAAATACGCAACACCTCCTCCAAGTGTTGGAGATGCTCCTCCCAAGTTCTGTTGTATATCAGTATATCATAAAAATACACCATTACAAACCTCCTCAACTGCCTCCGAAACACATGGTTCATACATGACTGGAAGGTAGTTGGGGCATTGGCCAACCCAAATGGCATGAACAAAAACTCGAAGTGCCCATAATGGCATCAAAAGGTTGTCTTGGGGATGTCTTGATCCCTCACCCTGATCTGATGGTACCCCGAACACAAATCTTTCTTAGAGAAGTACTTGGCTCCTCTAAATTCATCCATCAACTCATCGATGTGAGGAATGGGGTACCAGTTCTTCAATGTCTTCCTATTGAGTTCCCAGTAGTCAATGCACATGCGCAAGGTTCCATCCTTCTTCTTCACCAACACTACTGAAGAAGGAAAGGGACTGGAACTTGGCTTGATGTGGCCCAATGCCAAAAACTCTTTTATGGTCCACTCAATATCATCCTTATAGGCTTTAGGGTGCCTATAAGGGGTGGTAATCACTGCCTACACACTAGGCTGCAACTCGATGGTGTGCTCGAATCCCTTGTCTAGTGGCTACCTTGGTGGACTATCTCCAAATACTTCTAAGTGCCTATCTAACAAGGCCTTTATGTATGAAGGTGGTGAGCTTGTCCCCCAACCTATGAAACCCTTAGCTCTACTTCCCATGCTATGTCTCCATGCCACAAATCTACCTCCATCATATGTGTTGAGACTATTTGTGGTGGCTATGAATGCATGCCTCTGAGGACCACCAACTTGCCATCCGGGCCAGTGAACTCCATCTCCATCTTCTTCCAATTAGTGGTAACTCATCGAAGGGAGTACAACCACTGCACACCCATCACCATGTTGGTGTCCGACACATCAACCACGAAGAAATGGTCTGTCATGGAGTAGTTCCCCATGGTCGCAGTCAACGTGGGCACATACCAAGTGCACTACATGGTCCAGTCACTCGACACTAGGACTAAAAATCCATCAAAATTGATCATGGTGGGGTGCCTCCTCTGAACCAATTGGAAATCTATGAAGTTGTGGGTATCCCCACTGTCAACTAAGAGTAAAACCTACTGCCCCTGTATCGTACCTCTAATGCTCAATGTCAGAAATTTGGGGACCCTGCATAAAGAAGCAATGAATCCCTCATATGGAGAAAATGATGTCACTTCTTGTGGAGGTGGTGGTGGAGGTCCCCTCTTTGTTAGACTCTCACCATCTCCCACACCACACTCTGGCTCCACCTCGTCCTCCTAATCACTATCTGAGAATACCTCGAAGTAGTGGGCTTTGCCAGCCGTGCATCGATGGCCTAGTGCCCAAGGCTCCCGACAAGTAAACCACAACTTCCTCCTCTTGAGGTCCTTCTGGGTCTCATCATCCAACTATCCCCGCCCCTGGGATTCTCTCTATGGTGGTGGTTTAGTATCACTCCCCTTCTAGGGCTAGGGAGTACATGCAAGGAAGGGTGCTCCTAACTTGGGTATGACCCCTGTAAATCTCTGGCACATGTAACTTCTTCCTGTGGCATGTAGGGTCTGTGTGACTTCATCAGTCCACACAGGGGCTCAAGTATGCCCTCTATGAAAGTGTACACCCTTTGAGAATATGATAGGTCCAGAACCAACATTGAGACTCTTGAGAACTTAAATTTGTACTGTTTTGTGTTACCTGTTTGTCAGAGTTAGGTTATCTCCCTAAAGTGAGCCTCTGGATCTGTTTGGTTAAAACACTCCACCACCCTCCTAGTGAAATCCTCATATGAAGTAACATTGGCATGCCCCAATGTAGCCAAGCCATGAAAACACCAGTCATGGGCTTATCCTTCCAAATGAAGTGTGGCCATTTTGATGGCCTCTAGCTTCATCAGTCAATTGAGCTGGAAATAAGTGTCCATCTTCTCAACCCAGGCCTGAGCGGTGCACTTGGTAGTGCCATCGTATGTGGGGAAGTACATTCTTCCTATAGTCCATGACAACTCATAGCTCTACATGCCCTGTCCTCCATAACCCTTGCTCTTCTCATTCTGATTGAGCTTGTAGAAATCTCTGAAAGATAGTGCTTCCCTAAAGTCTGCTCCCATGGAATTTCATTCCCTAAAGTGCTCTCCCATCTATGAAGGATCTTCGACCCCTGTTGGTTCATTTTGTGCCAAAGGCACGAAAGAGGGTAGTGTAGCTCCGTTTGGCCCCCTCGCTAATGGAGGTTGTGCTGCAGGTGAAGGATGGTAGAATTGTTCAGAGGCCTAGGAATTCTCTCGAAATAGAAACCACCAAGAGTTTTTTTCTCTTTGTTCTACGTTTTGATCTCCTCTAGCATTTCGTTTTGAACCTTTGCTAAATCATTCAGAGCCTTCAAGAGGCTATCAAAGGACATCTCCTCCCTGGTCTTGGGCTCTCCCATGTCCTCTACTACTACTTTTTTCCCATATTTTCCGTGTCTGGAGTGATCTCCAGCTCTCTTTCTCTACTTTGGTACCTCTACCTCCTGTATGTAATATTCTATCGGTCCCCTTCACTCATAGGAGAAACTCCCCATGGCTAAGCCAATATCTGGGCTCTGATACCACTGTAATGTTCCTAACTAGGAAGTTCAGTGATACATAAAGCAAATAGACAAAACAACATCTAGAAATGAGATAAAATCAAATAAACACTCATGAAAGCACTCACAAAAGAGAACATTTGAGTCATTTTATTAAATCTTTCTGGGACAAATATAATAGTGATGGAATGGTGCACCTGGGCTTGTCTCCAAGGACAAGCGTGACAAAACCCAGGTGAAAAAATGATGATATGAGAGCTGCCCAACTACTGCTCCTGAAGTGATCTACGCTGCCCAGAGAACTATGTTGCCTACTAGAAAGGATGCATTGGAAACCCTGCTTCCTATGCTCAAGTGATTCTATAACTTCATCACCCGACTCCTCAATAAAAACCCACCAAAACCCAGGAATGGTTTGGTCTAGTTCAGACCCTTGAAAATCGACCCCCAAGGACCACATCCTCCTCATGGTGGAAATCTTGACTTGTCTGGAATTGGCTGGGAAAGTGCTCCAAATCTGCTCCCAAACACTGAGATGCTAACCCTTATGGATTTTCTCCCTTCTCTTAACTGACCCCAGTTGAATAGCTCTCTCCACCAGCTCCCACGTGAGCCCCAAAATAGCCCCCTGCGTAGTCCACAAAAGCTATAAGTTGAGCTACCCAAATGCAACAACCTCCTACTCCCAAACTCCTCCCCAAGACTAATCCTCTGTTGTACTCCAACTCTCTAAACTTTCCTGACAAGCACTGCCTAGATGAACTCCCAATCACCTCTGTGTGTTTCCCCTTCTGCGTGTTTTAGAAATATGCTCTGCTAGTTCAAAGGCTGAGTGGTATGGCCACAACTCTCCTATGGTTCTCCTCAAGGTAGTCTGAAATGCCTTCCTAAGGTGGCACTCAAAGTCTCCCAAAGTAAAGGTTGAGTCTCTCGCCTGAGAAACTCAATGCTAAATAACCAGGTAACTCTGCTAAGGAGCTCGAGCAACACAAGTCAATTCGATGTGCAAATGGATATCTCAATTGGGGAGCTCTTCCTCCTTATATCTTCGTGGGCCTCCCTTTCCCTGTGTGGGCCCCTCTCCAAGCCATTCGATTCCCCTCCAAGGAAATTTGAATTTCCCAAATGCGTTTTCCCACGTGGGTGGTTCGACCTTCCACTAACAATTTAATTCGACCTTCCTTTCTCCTAAGTTCCTAAGTCAAAAATACTTAGGTTCTTTTACTTATCAAAATTTATATAAAATTGTGGAGAGACTAAAACCTCTTACAAATTTATTTTGGAAAAGACATGACAAAGACTATATATTTATGTACTTGTGATTTTTGTGATGTAATAGATGAATAATTTCTATTTGGTATTTAATCATTATTTGGTTTCTATCTATCTTAAACATGTCTATATAAGGTGACCTCCCCCAATTTGGTAATGATTTGCCCACCTCACAAATTTCAATTTTTGTCTTTACCAATGAGCAAAGGAAAATGTGAAGAGAGACTTTAATAAACATGGTTCTAACAATGTATTGTGACTTGTAACCTAAAATGTAGAATGGAACATAAAATAGAGGGCTATTTTAGTATTAAAAAGTAAATTAATATTATTAAATTTATAAAATCATTTATTAGCCTTTTCAAATTAGTATATTTATGTTACCAATCATCATAAAACCACTGGTTAATCTTAAATCTGTAAAAAGCATCTTATCAAATTACTATTTGGAGGTTCGAGATGCAAAAGGTTGACGATAGCTTTTGCATGAATAACAGAAAGTTTCTAGCATGTGTTCATATTTCAACCAATACATTAAAACCTCAATTAATATTTTCATTCAACCAATCATTCAAGTCAAAGCTACTAAAGAGACAACCGATTGGACTAAACAATGTAGCCATTAATACCAATCAATCAAGTCAAACCTACTAAGTAGCCCAATCGACTAAAGAACATTGCCATTAATCAAGCTACTAATTAGGGATCCAATTAAAACATAGTCATTAATATTATCATTCAAGCAAAAGCTATCATGATTGTGTTATTTTGACCTGAAAGTTATGGAAATTCTTGTCATAGTTTGAAAAAACTAGGGATTTTTGTAAATCTAAGTAAAAGCTATCAAAATTCATAATCTTAAGTGTCTTAGAAGATTTTGATGGTGCTAAATCTATTTCCACCATCAAAAACCTAATTGAAGCACAGACTCTACAAAATTTTTTGAATTTTTTTTACCTAGATTCGGACCACTTTTGGTCATTCGGGAAATTCCTCTGCCTCCCTAATCGACTAGTGATCAATTTATTGTATATCTTATTTTAAAAATTATATTCTTTTGATAATTCTTTTCTAAAATTTTGGTTAGAAATTTAATTAATTATATATATATATATATATATATATATATATATATATATATATATATATATATATATATATATATATATATATATATTAAAAACAAGGAAAGAAAAACTTTGATGCTATGTACAAATTGACCTATTCATATTGAGATCCACAAGGATGAAACAAAGCCTACCATGAAAAAACCTAAAAAAGAGATGAAAATAAAAAGTAAAAGAAGGTATAAAGAGTAATTAGAGGCTGAAACAAAATCCCTCTTGCTGCTACAACGAATTGCAAACAAAGACAATGGCACTGGTTTGAAAACCTTGCAATGTTGGAAAAATTTGCAAGTCCTAAGAAGTAGGGTTAATTATGGAATTGTTCTTTCATATCCAACACTTTGACATTGTTAAATTCACTTTAATCAACCATGTCAAAGGATTCCTTCCACACTTGGCCACAAAACTAAAAATATATCAAATAATATCATTGGGCTTGAAGGTCGACACAATGATTTCCAACAAACAATTTCAGAGGTTTGAAGTGAAACTGCCATTGAAAGAAAACATTTTAAAAGGTATGAAGTAAATTTGTTACTATTTTGGTTCAAAAAACTCGAGTAAGTTTTGCATTACAACTGTGTGCATGAGAAGCAGATAATAAAGAGACTAAACCCACATATGTAAGACATAGAATGATATGTCTAACAAAATGTACTATATCTAGTTACACTCAGAAACCACTATTGAATAGGATAAATCCAGATCAATGTGTCATAACAGGACATGCCCAACAAAAATGCACTTCACAAGGGTAGCAGGCTCTGTAAAAATACGCACTTCAAAGGCACAATTTCAAGGCAAATAAATTGCTAGAACACAAAAGAACTATTAAATTCACTAGTTACTATTCAAAATCAGAAATTGAGCTTGAACTAAAGGGAGAGAACACAACTCTCTCTTCTTACATTCATTTATTTTCAAACCAATTTTAAATAAGTATTGGTCTGCCTCAAAAGGGATAAAATCATTTACAAATAGTATGCACATTTCTTCCATAGTTAAGCTTCTTTGGATCTTGTCTAGATTCTTTAGTTTGATTTTGTATATAATTAGCACCATCTTCCATTTGCAGATATTGAGATTGACGATTGTGTGGTCTAGAATGCGGATGCAAATTAGAGTTTAATTTAATGTCAACCCGGGAAGGTAAACTTAGAAGTGCTTATCTAAAATATATAGATCTAGAAACATTCCTAATTTGTCCAAGATCTTAAAGTCCCCTTAGAAGAACATATTCATTAAGATCTATTTCAATAACTAATCAAGCCTAGATCTAACAATTGTTTGAGATCTATGATTCTCTTACAAGAACATATTCTACAAGATCTCTTCCAAAATTAGATCATCTAATTAGAACTTAAAAGCGGAAATGAAGTAAACCTAGATCTAATCATTGTATGAGACCTTATGGTTCTTTTACAAAAAAACTTTCAAATAAGATCCTTCCAATATTAGAACATTTAATAAAACTTGAAAGCTGAAATCAAACAAAAACATAAAGTAAATTATAAACAAATAAGCATGCAAGTGAGGCCATGGGGGCCCTCCATAACTCCACAAGAACACCACTTCAACGGAGACTCAGATGTAGAAGAAAAATTGAAGTATGATCCTTTATTTCAAAATCTCCATTACAAAACAACTCTAAGATTACAACTCTAAGCTTCTAAGATTACATACTCCAAAATTCTAAGACTACAAAAACTTCCAGATTACAAATGGAGGAGATTGTACTCCTATTTATACAATGGGATGAGTAACAAACTCATAATGATCATCCACTAATCTCTCTTTAGTTCCATAAATCTCGCAACCATTTTTAACTATTTTCCCATTATTACAAAATATGATCCCACAAATCTCTCAACCATTTTTAACTACTTTCCCATTATTACAAAATATGATCCCTTTGAATCCTCCATAAATCTCTCACATATCTTGGATAAGATATGCCAACCAAATCCTCCATGATCTTCTCCTTAGGAATTGGATAAGATATGCCAACCAAATCCTCCATGATTTTCTCCTTAGGAATAGGATAAGATATTCCAACCAAATCCTCCATGATTTGCTCCTTAGGAATAGGATAAGATATGCCAACCAAATTCTTCATGATTTTCTCCTTAGGAATAGGCTTGCATAATTATCTCCTTAATATGGTGGAGGAGATATTAATTCTTCACATATTTCCTACACATCACAAAACTCACATATTCTTAAGATATATATAAAAATATGTATATTTTCTAATATTTAATCATAAATTCACTTGTAATACAAAAATGAATAAAATGGAAAATAAGAAGGTGAAACCCAAATGCATTTATGAAAATGATATGATAAAAGGTTAATGGGATGATGAAATGTAAGGAATAGTGAAGAAAAAGGTGGACGAAAATATGACATTTTTGAGTCCCAACATCCTCCCCAACTGAACTTGTTGCATGTACTCATCTAATCATTGTATGAGACCTTATGGTTCTTTTCCAAAAACACTTTCAAATAAGATCCTTCCAATATTAAAACATTTAATAAAACTTGAAAGCTGAAATCAAACAAAAACATAAAGTAAATTATAAACAAATAAGCATGCAAGTGAGGCCATGGGGGCCCTGTTGGAAATAATACTGAGAGGGGGGGTGAATCAGTATTATCAAATTAATAAGACTTTTTCATTTCCATAATCAGATTCATATATGCTACTTCCACAACTTATTATGATTAAGTTAATTGATCTTCAATGAGTGCATTAGAACATTATCAACCATATTGTCAGTTAACAGATGCAGTAACATAGAGTAGATCATCACACATAAGGCACACACATGAACACCATGATATAAGGTGGAAACCCAATGCGGGAGAAAACCACCTGCTGCAAGTCATCTCAATCTTCTTCTTAATAAGAAAATCCTTTTACAATATTTGTACTGGTGCCGTCTTATACCAGTACGGGAGCTACAACCCCCTTTTCTCTTGTACTAGCCGATCCATTTACTAGTACGCAGGCTACTACCTGCTACAATGCTCCAAAGATTTTCTTTAGCTCTTGTACAAGCTTAGATACTAGTACGTAGGTGCTGACCTACAATCTTCTCTCCTCCAGGTACCATGTTTCATCAATTTTCACACTGGATACACTAAAGCACAACACATAATCTGAAAGGCCACATTTCATCCAATTTTCATACTTGGCCCAACAACATTGAAGCTCATAATCAAACAACCTTACTAGATCAATACATATACAAGTGAGTCATCAATCAGATCTAGTCCGTCAGATCACATAAATGAGTCAATAAGAACCTGATCCATTCATCCATCAATGTATAAACATTTAATCAATCACTACTGTTATCAGAACTTAATACCAGAAACCAGACATCACTTCAAAACCCAGAACACAACAATAAACAGGGGCAGCTAAATAGATTTCATGAGAAGTACGCAGCTTCACCCATATAACACCTGCGTAGAAGTACGCACTATTTCCAACTACGTTCCTGCGTACCCACGCACTGTGCCTCACAGACTTCCTGCGTACCTGCGCTCTGTGTCCAATGAACTGCTTGCGCACCTCCGCATTTTCAACGCTTCTGGGCCTGCGTATCTGCGCACCTGCAACACTTCTGCGCCTACGTATCTCCGCAATTTCCTTTCACTGTACTTGCGTACCTGCGGGTATAGATAATTTCAAGACTTCAAGAATAACCCAGATTATCAGATCTACAGATCTGAACATGCGCCGAGGAGATATCAACCCATTAGTATATCCAACTTGTAATTCTCATGTTTCTTCTAGATATTGATTCAACTCTCTCTCACAAACTGATTACAAGAATTTTAGATCTAGCTTCTCTTAAGATCTTCTAATTTCACAAGTGTCTAGCCAAATGATCTCCTTTGCTTTATATAGGCAAGCTCTTCCTAAAATCATGGATCAATACCATAGATAACCAAAACATGGGGCTCAATAATAATAATAATAATATAAAACAATACCACGGGCCAAAACCATAGAATCAAGAACGGCGGGCTAAATACCATGGGCCAAACATAAGAAACCCCATGTGAGCGCGCTTCTCTGCCTTGAAGTAAGTGAAATGGGGTTACACACCTTTTACATGGTGTACCTGCGGGTATGTACGCACTTTATGTATGACATGCCTGCGGGTCCGCACCTTTTGTACGGCGTACCTGCGTACCTCTTATTTTCTTCCAATCTGAGAGGCTACTCATCAATCTTTGCTACTGTCTTGATGTTCTATGATCTGTCACCTGTATCAGTTGCCATCAAGGACAACACTTAGCCATAATGCCAACAATCTCCCCCTTTGGACTTGATGGCAAAGCTTACTTGTCATGCTAAGAACTTGTCATTTGATTCCGTTGAACTGTCCGGCGTCCATGAATTATGTTACATTTGATATCTCTTCTGTAGATTCATCTGAATGTATATAAGTGAGATGTTCTTATATGAGTGGGTTGCCATCAAGTACAACACATGTATCATAATGCCAACAATCTCCCCCTTTGGACTTGATGGCAACAACACCAAATCACTCTCCCCCTTTGACATCAAGGGCAAAGGGTTTTGCTACCCCTAAGAACATGATCCTCTTGACTATAAAACAGATCTGCTAAAGTCTCTGAATGAGCTCCCCCTTTGTATATGCCATGGTGCACCAATCTGATAATGCTCTTTCTGAGAACAAGCTGAAATGTCTGCTCTGCTTTATAGTGTTGTTCATGCTCAAGCTCCCCCTGACTGTAAGCAAGGTCTGCAAAAAGATGTTCTACAAGAAGAACATGACTCTATATATCATAAAAGACCTTCCTATCACCAAAGACTCATACATTCATCTATCTCCCATCACAATGGTGATATACCAAAAGTTTACATATGATAACATAAAAGAATAACATCATTCATCCCAGGCATAGTGGGGAAACCAACATAGGTCATTACATGACCTGAAAAGATGACTACAATAGATAGAGACACACTATTACATCATGAGTCGTAATATGACATTTGTAACAGAGACCAATCACCTAAGATAAACATCAGCAACAACACTGTATGAACTGCTCCATAACATCTTTTATCATAAGGAGAAACACCAAAGCCATCCAGATCATCATTTGGGAATATCTGCATCAATCAACATATGTACGAAACAACCTATCATCATATAGGTAAGAGCTTATCATCATCATGTCTCCAACAAATGCAACTTTGAATAATCATCCATGTATCCAGCCAACAATCCTCATCAATATATCTTCCAAGAACAATAGGAATCCTGCATCATAACTGTAATATATGATCTTTATGCATATGACGACAACAGCATATGAGTGACTCATCATCAAGTAAAGAAGATGTGAATTCAAGCTATGTACTTCTCCTTATCCTTATGAAGATCACCATGTAAGCACCATTAGAGAATCAACCACAAATCTGATCCAAGAACCATGTGAACAACTCATAGCAAGATAAGCATCATCACCAAGGACTATTAACCATAATGCCAACAATGTATTAAAAACATATGCTCCCCCTAAACTGGTGCCATCTGTCAGATCTTATCAGTAAGAAAAGTCAGCCAATAAATGCCTCAAGACAGATACGCAGTTTCTCATTATATGGCCTACGTGGCTTCGCACTTCACATTCCGCTCTTCTGCGTATCGCCGCACTTGACTTTCTGGGTTTCTGCGTATTTACGCAGACAACTTTCTACTACAGTGCATACCCACGCACCTGTGCCATTAGTTTCGCCGCGTACCTCACGCATCCTTTTCTTCTATCGCGCCGCGTACTTCTATGTACCTCCGCAGGTTATCCTTCTATCGTGCCGCGTACCTCTGATCTTGCTCCGCACCTCTTCTTCTGTCTCGCCGCATCCATCCGCATGTTTTCTTTTGTTACGCTGCGTACTTATACTGTACCTTCGCAGCTCGACCTCCTATGTCACCGCGTACCTACGCACCGGGACCATTGCTTCGCTGCGTACCCTCACACTTTCACTGTGTATCACCTGCGTACCTCTGATTAGAACCCAATTAAATAGTCCTCCTCTGTGCTACTGACTGTCAGATTCCCAGATCTGATCTTGTGCTCGAGATATCACACTTCACCGATTCACTTCCAACTTCACTTTCCCTACTGCCTTTCTTCAAACAATCATATATGCGATTGTGCAGTATCCAACTCGCGTATATACGCGACTTCCCTTTATGGAGTTTGCATATGAGATTCAGGGCACTGAAGTTTTGTACTTTCAGCTCCCTCTGATTCTGGTATGTCTGTACGTTGTGTTGTGCTGCCTCTTTCTGACTGTACTTCCTTTTTCCTCCATATCTTCAAGCATGATGATGTTTTCTCCTTTTGGTGTGATGTCCATGCTTTGTTCCTGCATTCCTTTGCTATATGTCCAAGCTTGTTACATGCATAACATCTCACATGTTTCATATTCCTTTTGTAGCAATCAGCAGCTTTGTGACCATACATATTGCAAGCAAAGCAATATCCATTAAAGTACCTTGAATGTGATGATCTTTCTGCATAATGGTCTTGAACCCTTCTTCTTCTACATCTAGCTGCAACATGTCCAAGATTATGACATACATAACATTCAACATTATTCATAGGAGGAGTAAAGGATTTTTTTTGAGAAATTTCTTTCCTTGGTTGATGATGAGATTGACCTTTCATTTCTTCTTTGATCACTTTAGATTTCTCTTTAGAGTTCCTTGCCTCACCTTGTGAACTAGATTCACCTTCAATAGATTCATGGAAACCAAGACTAGTCTTTATAGCAGGAGACCTTTGACTACTAAGAATATCATCCAAGACTTTAGAACTATCTTGAAATCGTAAAAGCTTATCCTTTTCTTCTAATTTACTTTTCAAGATATTTACCTCAACTTGAAGCTGTTCTTCCTTTTCAAGAGATTTCTTTTTCAAATCTTCGTCAGCTTTCCTTCCTTCCTCCATTTGTTCTCTTAGTTTGAGAATCTCCTTTTCTTGTTCTTCATTAAGATCCTGCTGCCTTTGACGAATTCTGAATGCACATTCCAGCTGAGATTCTAAGCTGATGACTTCGTTGTCTTGTTTTTCAATTGCTTGATGTAGATCTTCATTCTTCTTCTTTGATTCTTCAAGATCTCCTTTTAGTGAGAGGATTGTAGCTTCAAGATTTTCATAGTAGTTGGATCTATCTTTGAGTTTCTTGATGGTTGTGCTTCTTTCGTTGACTTCTTTTCTTAATGATGTCACTTCATGCTGTAGTTTTTGACATTGGTCTTCCTTGTCCTTGAGCAGTTTCTTACCTTGTTTCCTTCTTCTAGTTGGGCCTTTAGTTTGGTAGCTTCTTCTTTGAAGTCACATTCTCTTTTGTTCAATAGATCTTGTTGATCTCTAATTTTGTCTGTCAGCCTTTTAAATTCTGCCTCTATTTGATATCTTTCTTGTTCACCCATAAGAGAAAATTCAGTAGTTTCGCTATCACTTTCATCTCTTCCAAAAGGAAAGATAGCTGGAACATCAAGGATAATATATTCATACCTGATAGTGATTCTGAATCTGATTCTGAATCTGAAGAGCTTCTTATACCTAATCCCCAATCGATTCTCCCACTGCCATAGTTCTTCTGAGATGACTTCTTCTTCTTAGGTTCTTTCTTCTTAAGCTTCTTTCCCATTGTTCCACGGATCTCCTTCAAGTGATCAAGCTTCTACCAAAGGACCTGCTCTGATACCAATTGTTGGAAATAATACTGAGAGGGGGGGTGAATCAGTATTATCACATTAATAAAACTTTTTCATTTCCATAATCAGATTCATATATGCTACTTCCACAACTTCTTATGATTAAGTTAATTGGTCTTCAATGAGTGCATTAGAACATTATCAACCATATTATCAGTTAACAGATGCAGTAACATAGAGTAGATCATCACACATAAGGCACACACATGAACACCATGATATAAGGTGGAAACCCAATGCGGGAGAAAACCACCTGCTGCAAGTCATCTCAATCTTCTTCTTAATAAGAAAATCCTTTTACAATATTTGTACTGGCGCAGTCTTATACCAGTACGGGAGCTACAACCCCCTTTTCTCTTGTACTAGCCGATCCATTTACTAGTACGCAGGCTACTACCTGCTACAATGCTCCAAATATTTCCTTTAGCTCTTGTACTAGCTTAGATACTAGTACGTAGGTGCTGACCTACAATCTTCTCTCCTCCAGGTACCACGTTTCATCAATTTTCAGACTGGATACACTGAAGCACAACACATAATCTGAAAGGCCACATTTCATCAAATTTTCATACTTGGCCCAACAACATTGAAGCTCATAATCAAACAACCTTACTAGATCAATACATATACAAGTGAGTCATCACTCAGATCTAGTCCATCAAATCACATAAATGAGTCAATAAGAACCTGATCCATTCATCCATCAATGTATAAACATTTAATCAATCACTGCTGTTATCAGAACTTAATACCAGAAACCAGACATCACTTCAAAACCCAGAACACAACAATAAACAAGGGCAGCTAAATAGATTTCATGAGAAGTACGCAGCTTCACCCATATAACACCTGCGTAGAAGTACGCACTGTTTCCAACTGCGTTCTTGCGTACCCACGCACTATGCCTCACAGACTTCCTACGTACCTACGCTCCGTGTCCAATGAACTGCCTGCGCACCTCCACATCTTCAGCGCTCCAGGGCCTGCGTATCTGCACACCTGCAACACTTATGCGCCTGCGTATCTCCGCAATTTCCTTTCACTGTACTTGCGTACCTGCAGGTATAGATAATTTCAAGACTTCAAGAATAACCCAGACTATCAGATCTACAGATCTGAACATGCGCCGAGGAGATATCAACCCATTAGTAGATGTGACTTGTAATTCTCATGTTTCTTCTTGATATTGATTCAACTCTCTCTCACAAACCGATTACAAGAATTTCAGATCTAGCTTCTCTTAAGATCTTCTAATTTCACAAGTGTCTAGCCAAATGATCTCCTTTGCTTTATATAGGCAAGCTCTTCCTAAAATCATGGATCAATACCATAGATAACCAAAACATGGGGCTCAATAATAATAATAATAATATAAAACAATACCACGGGCCAAAACCATAGAATCAAGAATGGCGGGCTAAATACCACGGGCCAAACATAAGAAACCCCACGTGAGCGCACTTCTCTGCCTTGAAGTAAGTGAACTGGGGGTACGCACCTTTTACATGGTCTACCTGTGGGTATGTACGCACTTTATGTATGACATGCCTGCGGGGCCGCACCTTTTGTACGGCGTACCTGCGTACCTCTTATTTTCTTCCAATCTGAGAGGCTACTCATCAATCTTTGCTACTGGCTTGATGTTCTATGATCTGTCACCTATATCAGTTGCCATCAAGGACAACACTTAGCCATAATGCCAACAATCTCCCCCTTTGGACTTGATGGCAAATCTTACTTGTCATGCTAAGAACTTGCCATTTGATTCCTTTGAACTGTCCTGCGTCCATGAATTATGTTACATTTGATATCTCTTCTGTAGATTCATCTGAATGTATATAAGTGAGATGTTCTTCTATGAGTGGGTTGCCATCAAGTACAACACATGCATCATAATGCCAACAGGCCCTCCATAACTCGACAAGCACACCACTTCAACATAGACTCAGATGTAGAAGAAAAATTAAAGTATGATCCTTTATTTCAAAATCTCCATTACAAACCAACTCTAAGATTACAACTCTAAGCTTCTAAGATTACATACTCCAAAATTCTAAGATTAAAAAAACTTCCAGATTACAAATGGAGGAGATTGTACTCCTATTTATACAATGGGATGAGTAACAAACTCATAATGATCATCCACTAATCTCTCTTTAGTTCCATAAATCTCGCAACCATTCTTATCTATTTTCCCATTATTACAAAATATGATCCCACGAATCTCTCAAGAACTTTTAACTTCTTTCCCATTATTACAAACTATGATCCCTTTGAATCCTCCATAAATCTCTCACATATCTTAGATAAGATATGCCAACCAAATCCTCCATGAATTGCTCCTTAGGAATAGGATAAGATATCCCAACCAAATTCTCCATGATTTTCTCCTTAGGAATAGGCTTGCATAATTATCTCCTTAATATGGTGGAGGAGATATTAATTCTTCACATATTTCCTACACATCACAAAACTCACATATTCTTGAGATATATATAAAAATATGTATATTTTCTAATATTTAATCATAAATTCACTTATAATACAAAAATGAATAAAATGGAAAATAAGAAGGTGAAACCCAAATTTATTTATGAAAATGATATGATAAAAGGTTAATGGGATGATGAAATGTAAGGAATAGTGAAGAAAAAGGTGGATGAAAATATGACATTTCTGAGCCCCAATATCCTCCCCAACTGAACTTGTTGCATGTCCTCATGCAACCATGCATGGGTCTCTTTAAGAACATTTGGCATCTTGAACAACTTTGGCTTTACATGATGATGTCTTTAATAACGAATGTTTCTAGGATATGTGAAAGACATTCAGAGTGACAACTTACATTTTCTTATGGTTGGTTCTTGTGTGACAACCATGAATACAAAGAATGTTGGTTCTTGTGTTAACAACATTCATTTCATTTCATGTTCTCTTTTCTTCAATAATAATGTAAACACTCACTGGAAATGATAAGCTATCAATGTGCATAAGAAAGCCCTTTTGTAATATTAATGAAGCATGCCAATATTACGTATGCAACAAAGTGCAACAAAGTATCATTGGAAAATAAATGTTGGTGAATGGTAAATGAGAAAAAATGGAGTGATAGTGGTGAAGAAATGGAATCATGGAAGTGAATATGTAGTGTGGTGAAGAAATGGAATCATGGAAGTGAATATAGTTCTCCTCCCCTCAACTGAATTGGTTGCATGTCCTCATGCAAGTTGACATGAATCATGAAAGGAAATGTAGTATGGTGAGGGAATTTTCCAAAATATTGAAGTTAGCATATAAGGAATTGCATGATTAAAGATTAGAAAACAACATACCTCTACTTACCCAAGAATGATGAACTATGCAAGAGGAATGTAGTTGCTGCTGCTGCTACTGCATCAGGAAAATGTGACTGATGTTGTTGTTACTGGATCCTGGGAAATAAAGGAATCTAAACTGTTGATGCTGAATCATGGAAAAGATAAATGCTGAAAGTGGAACTGTGCTACTCTCATAGATCAGAATTCATGCTGCTGTAACTGCTGAGGGAGTCGTGAAAAAGTGTATAGTCTTCACCTGCTACTAAACTTCTTGGTACAATTCTAATCATGCAAAAGAATGTGTCGATGTCGAGCATGAATAGAAATCATTGGATTACCGGCCATTGATGTATGTCGTTAACCAATGCGATGCAACTCACCATCGATGTCAATGAGTGCCAAGGTATCTGAGTACATCTTGCGAAGTGCGAATGGATGTGTTGAGGTCGAGCCACTTGCAAGATCTGAAGATCAAGGGACATTGATGTATTTCCATGATCGTCAGTGAGAGAACTTGCCATTAAGGCATGCAAGCCTCTAGGTGCTCAAAAGGAACTCTAGTCTATTTCCCAGATAAGGTGCTGATGTCGATGGGGCAAGACTTGTTGAAAGATGGGCCTTAAGGAATCCCACATCAGTCAACGCGAGTTTGTACAAAAAGATTTGGTAGGAATATAAATGGAAAGAACTCATGGACAAGCAGTGTGGATCAGCATGGCGAGGAAAACAAGGCAGTGTAATCATGGAAAGGGAATGAGTTTTATTCAAAAGGAAGTAATCATGACGCAAAAGGATCGTTGTGTAGTGGAAAATGTCATGAAATGTGCAGTGAAGAATTAGCTCCTTCAAGCGTCCAAAAATGGATGTAAGGAAATGCATGGTGTATGAAGATGAACTCTTGCTGTGAAAAATGGATATGGAAATGTCAGGCTTTATGGACTTACAATTGGTGGAATTCAAAATCTGCTTCAAAAAGGGACGTGCAAGGTAGTGGTTGTGGAGTTGGATTTGTCTTTAGAATTTTTCATGAATTGAGTCTTTGGAAGACCAATTTTCGTCACAATGTAATCTCCTTATGATCACTTGATTATCCTGTAACCTGTAAAAAAAACTTGGCAGAAAGAAAACATAAGTGTGTTCAAGAAGAAATGGCCATTTCCTTCATGATTCTTACGCAAAAATTTCATACCAAATAAAACATATTAACGACAATCAAAGTGTTAAAATTGACTTAATCATGATATTAAAATCAATCCATTCTTAAAATAACCATGAAAAGTAATACTCCCTGTTTGGGTCAGATGAAATATGCTTAGCAAAAATATTGGCATTAGAAAGATCTGTTGTTGTCTGCATATTAGTATGTGATATAAAAGCATTCAACATGAATATTTAATGCCAACTTGAAGCTATTGAAACAAGATAATCATCATTTATAGAATCCTCAAATGTTTGAAATTTGTTTCCAAGTGTTCCATTATTTATTTTGAAACATGCATGAATTTTGTGAGAAATTTTTTTATTTTTTATTTTTTAAATTAAAAAAACAAAAGAATGAAATTCATATTTTTTTTTTAAATAACAAAATTAAAACAAAAAATCAATTTTTTTTTATTTGGAGTTATTTTTTGTTAAGAAATAAATGAAAAAAAAACAAATTCTATTAAAAACTAATATAGAAAATTTCTAAATTAACACTAAAATGGATTTTTTTTCCAATATCCTAAAAAAACACACAAAATCCTCTAGAATCAATGAAAAATCTGACTTTTTGTCTAGAAAAATTAGGAGAAGATAATGCAATTGACAAATCTCTCCAGAATAAGTCAAATCCAATTTTTTTTATCACTATGTGGGAATATTTTTTTATTTTTTATTTTTTATTATTTAAAAAAAAAAACTAAAATTGAAAAGACTAAGTTTTATCTAAAAAAAAATTAAGATGATTTTTCACTCATTCATAAAATTCTTTATTGTTGCATTGAAGATTAGTTCTCCAGCAAGAGTATGTTTATTTGAAATAAATCAATAGATTTTCTAATCTTCCAGATCGCACAAAGCTCGGGAAGAGAGCATACTAATCTCTTGATTTTTTTTATTTATGCAGGTTAGCATGGATGGATAAAACACAATTAAGATCTGCGACAAAACCTTGCATTATCTACACTCTTTCTGCAATGTCACGGGCGCATTTAGACTCTCGAAAGATAAAAGGTTTCCGATAATCAAGCTCCTGGCTCATCCGTGATATAGAAACAAGACATAGAAATGCAAAGATGTGCCACTCAATTTATTCATGATGATTTATTTTTTGAAAACAAAACTAAAAACTTCTAATGATAACGATTTTTAATGACTTCTAATGAGATCTCATTTTTATTTTTCTAATCTATTCTATATTCACTTAAAAGATGTTTTATTTTCTAAGTAAAAGAATGCTTCCAATGAAGCCATCTACGGACTAAAAATTCAAACATGCTCACATCAAGATTTAAAAATTTTACATTATGTTTTGCAAGTATGTGAGAATCATGTCTTAGAGTTGGCTCAAGGTTATTGTCCTTGCTCTCCAAGAAGTACCTGTTCAACATTGTCAAAGCTGTTGTGGGGAAAAATGCCTATGTAGGACGATCCTATCCACCTAAGGTATGACAGTGCCTTAGCAACAAACAGAAACAGCTATTCTAGTATTCTTCCTTTATGAATTAAGAATGAAGAGAGATAGAAGGACTAACCGGTGTCTTCCGTTTGTCCCTCGATCCGGTTTCTCTTCTCTTTGAGAGTTCCCAGCTACTTGCCTTCTCGCTCGCCCAGCTTCAAGAGGTTTCTGCAAGATCACAAGAAGAGAACACTACACAAGACATGGATTCATATTCATAACTAGTTCAGGATTAGAAGTAAACTAAACATACTAATGCAATCATACATCAAAAATACATCAGTATATAGGAGAAACCAAGATAGCTTTATTGATGAATAACAAGGTTCAAGAAGAGATACAATCTAGAGGGCTCCAATCCAGCATCTCCTTCCCAACAAATGGAATTCCTATCTTCACCCCCTTCAAAGCATTAAGCACCCAATGATTCCAATCTCAAACCAACAGCAATTCTTTGCAATAACAAAATTCCAGCCTCTAGATCTCATGGAGGAGAGATCCATATATAGATGTTTGGAGAGAGGATGAGTCAGCTTGAGATCTGACTAGTGTCCTCTCCCTCTGTCAGTTCTTGATTCCACTTGGAGGTTCTTGCTTCCACTTGGAGATTGGGAACCTATTACTCATCACCAGTCGAATTCACTGAGGCAAGTGTCATTGAGGAAGATTCTGGAAGCTTCCTGGGTCTTGACACCTCTTGGAATGAACTTGCCATTTGTCAACTCTCGCTCAGCGCACCCTGGTAGTGCTTCTACCTGCATTGCAGTGAAGGTAGCCAGTGTTGACTTTGCATTTCAGCGCAGACAGCTAGTGGAGCCACTGAATTGATCCTGAATTGGCTTGTTTTTGAGCAGTTTCTGGTGGAGAACTTCTGTGAATTGCTGTGGTTTGTTAGCCTTGTTCCTCTAGGGGTAGGAACAACATGTTTAGGGACTTTGGATCCCTTAGATTATGGACATTTCATGCTCAATACTGTAAGGCACAAAAATGTCTATAACAGTTGCCCCCTAAAGTATGAGGCCGTTTATCGGGTGAAATGCTTTATCAGGAGGATCCGAAGTTCATCCAATGCTGGGAGGAGACCTGTAATAAGATAAAATACAATACATTATTTTTCATACTACTTTCATGATCTAGCTGAGGCGGGTATTCCCATGCTCAGCTTTATAAATTCATTTTTCTGTGCATAGAAAAGACAATCGTCTGATGGTAGACTGATAATTTTGATGAAATTATCATCCTTTGGGTAGGATGATTATCTGCTGCAATGATGTACATGGCAATGTCTTTATCTTTCTGAATATATATCGCAGCCCGTATGGATGAAACTAGATCCGGGGTCTTCAAACTCGTTCGATCTTCACTCTAAGTACAAGTCGATCCATGTGAGAAATGTTTTGAAGTCGAACATGGAAAGACATCGCTTGATTACCGGTCAATGAGGTAAACCGTTAACAAGCGCGAGAGGAATCACCGATAATGATAATGACCCTCAAGGTACTGCAGTACAATTCACGTGGTGTGAATAAAGGACTTGGCATCGAACACCACGCAAAATCTTTCGGTCGAAGGTCATTGATTTATACCTGTCGCCGGAAGTGAGAAACTTGCCATTGAGGCATGCAAGCTTCAAAGTACTGAAGGGGTTGTTCCTAGATCAACTTCTTGGATAATGAGCTGATGTCGACAAGAAGTGATCCATCAAAGGAGGGCCTTAATGAATCCCACATCAATGACACGGAATGGAGCTAATGATTTTGATGGAGGTGAAAACGATCTGTGACATATGATTCAGGGTGGCGGTCATGAAAGGATGAAGGATAATGTACAGCAGTGGATGGGACACGGTTGACTTTTCTGAACGACTTCTCTTGAACATATGGCGACACTGATTCGATGGATCGGTAGCATTACCCCGAATATGGATGGTATGGCGAGACCATGGTGATGTGACCGGTGAATGAAACAACCCAACTCGATTGTGGTACGGAGGAAAAGTGTCATGTTCAAGAGTGACTTGCTACCATCAAAATTTTCTTGAGTTTCTCCCAATTTTCCCTAGTCATTGCTGACCAGTACCTCTTTATTTTTGTCAAGCTTGAGGAGGATAACATATGCTTGTTCTATAACTTGCCCTTCGGGCAAGCCCATCGCTATGTTTTAACGAGCCTAGCGATAGTGAAACTCGTTCTTGTCTAAAGACAAGTTTGTCGCTATTTAATGATTTTAATGAGTCTAACGACAAAGATAACTCGGTCCTTTTCATTTTTAGAGAGTCTGAAAAGGTACATAAAGTTAACTCCAAAAGTCCTTTTTCGTCATCTAATCCCTTAGGTCCGAAAAAGTATAAAACAATACAGAAGGGATGAGTTTTCGATAGTTTTAACGAGCCGAATAAAACAAGCGCTCGATCTTTTTGTGCAATAATCCCTCAGGTCCAAAAAGATTAAAATCTAGAGGAGGGATAGCACTTCCTGTCCCTTTAACGAGCTGGAAGGCCAAGGACTCGGCAATCTTCTCATATTTTACGAGTCAGATGAAAAGAGCTTAAAGAAGACTCGTCTTTTGAGGAACGAGTGATAAAACGGGTTAGCAGCTGATTCCAGGTACAGGTTGGAATTTTCCAATCACGGGAGTTTCATAAGGATGGCTAGTGAAATCACTCTTCGCAGCTGTTCCTCAAAATGGGTAAACAAACATATGGAGGTGAACGATTGGCCAATGGAAAAGTGCAGGTGACGGTGCAAACACGATCAAGGCTTTAATGGCTGATGATATTACATTCACTGTGGTTATTTACCGGGATAGTTCATTTTTTAACGAGCTTAAACGCGGGTGGAAACATTTGCTCGATCTTATGTTTATTTTTTAACGAGCATGAACTATGCGCTAAAACTGCTCGGATCTTGCGTTTATTTTTTAACGAGCATGAACTGTGTGCTAAAACTGCTCGATTTATATGGTCAAATTTTGATTTTTTACCATAACTAGCTTTGCCCTTTTCAAAGATCGTACTGTATCCTCAATTGCTGCATCAAACTAGTTAGAAATGAATAACATTTGCTTGAAAAACGAGATTAAAACCCTAATATTTCGCTTTGAATTACGTAAAAAGCAATTAAAAAGTGTTTTTACCTCTCATTTTACCATTTCATTTGAACTTGGTTTGTTGGAGCTTTGGAGGTGCTTCTTCCCCCTTGATTTTCATCAGCTGATTCCTAGAGATTCTGCGGACGATTTTCGGCGCCGTCTGGACCAGGTAGGAGCTAAACCCTAGCTCTTTCTTTTCATGGTTTCCTTTTTCCATTCTGTGCCTGTTTTCCTGTTTCCCTGAGCCCCTGGGGTTTTGTTAGGGCGCTCTGCCATTAGCGCACCTGGTTCACTCGAAACCTGCGCTGAATGTCAAGCTGCATGAAGGCAGTTTGACCTTCAATGCAGGTGGAACACTGGCCAGTTGCGTTGGGCACAGAAAAATAGTTTTGTTGCACAGTTTTTGATGAAAATTTTGCCAGTTTCTCATCAAATCCAGGATCTAACTCCTCTCATGTTTGTTTTTCAGAGATTATTGGAGAAAAATGACCCTTACATGGCGAGAACGAGAACATGAAGAAGAGGACATGATTGCCCTTCATGATCCTGTCACGGTGAATGCGCTGCGGAACTGTGGTCTGCTGAAGTTCTTCCGTATCTCTAGTATGAGAGCACAGATCTCCCTACTGCAGTATATGCTTGATGCTTGGGATCCTATCAACCAAGTATTTCAGATTAGGGGCAAATCTATCCCCTTGACCGTGGTAGACATTTACTTCTTGACTGGCTTGTCGAAGCGGGGTGCCCCCATTTCTTTGTCAGGTTCGGCCCGAGGGAATGACTCTGTGAGAGATTATGTCCGCCAGTATTGCAAGGAAGGATCTCAGCCGAGTAGAGACGGCAAGGTCGTTATCCGTGAGATTACTAACAGGTCTCTCAGGTCCATTCTGTATACTATTGGTATGGCCGGTAGTGCATCTCTTCATGTTGCCAACAGATCCTATGTGCAGCACGCCTTGGAGTGCCTCCAACCGAAAATATTCAACTGGTGTGATGCAGTACTTCTTCAGATGAAAAGTCAATTGACCAAGGTAAAGGATGGGAAGCTGGAGAACTTTGGATTTGGTTCTATTTTGACTGCCTTTGCCTTGGAGAAGATACCACTGATGCAGCCTCAGTATATCGCACTCGACTTGCCTTCTCCTACCGAGCCACGCATGCAGAGATGGGTTGATCACATGTCTAGGCATGCTGGTCAATCTCAGATTTCTTTCACTGGTACCTTCTTCAGGTGGTTCGAGCGTCAGGAGATGGTCTATTCCAAGTATCCATATGTTGGCATGGATTTCCGAGGTGATCCGGACTTGGTACTGCCGGATGGCGAACAGTGGGGCGCTATTGGTAAAATATTCGACCATATCACTGTTTACTATTTTTATTTATAATGTCCTTGTGCTTTATTCTATCAAGACTTTAATCAAACTCATGTGTGCATGTAGATGTTGGTCCTGTTCGTCCAGCAGTTCGCCCGAGAGTGCCAGTCGCTGCCCCAGCAGGGCAGACTGCTGGGAGGGTTATTCTTCACGACCTTGATGTGGCCGAGACCCTTACAGCTGTGCAGGAGCAGGTTGAGAGCCTTACTCTTGGCATTCCGGATGTGAGGATCGACGAGTTACCTCTACAGTTGCAGCGGCATACTACTGGTGTGCCTAGACGATGGACTCGTCTCTTACGCATGATTGCATAGGCCGTGACGTGCTATCATGAGCATCACTAGGCTAGGGTGCGCCCTAGCATTTTAGAGCTTTTGGGTCATGCGACCGATTTTTGTCTTGGTTACAGAACATCATGTATAAACGATAAACAACTTATATATATATATTTTGATTTTCGGGGTTTATTCTGGTTGAGTTATATGATCCATATGTACAATATTGATGATGTGTCTCTTTTTATAAATGTCACAAATGTCTATCTAACACATAGTTTGCTAATGAGTCGGTTAATGTGTTTAAGTTTCTGGAAATATGTTGGTATTGAATTAAATCAAATTGTCTTTCCAAAATCTTAACCCTTAGGAACATGCGATAAATAGCTGGGTTGCGGACAGAATATATACCATTGAGTTGTAGTATTACGAGTTGTGAGTCTAGCCTGACGATTAGTCGGCGTATACCATGGGTGATGGCATCAGAGAGTAGTTCTATCAACGCGCTATACTCAGCGATGTTATTTGTTGATTGCCCGATACATACACCTCTAAAACTTACTAACTCGCCGCTTGGATAAAAAATGGCCCAGGCTGCAGAGGATAGGTTCCGCGAACTACGACTTGCTCCGTCGGCATATCCAACACATGTCTCTAGAAGGTTTGACATATGCAATAAATGTAAAAAGGTGGATTACTCGACCAAAACAAACACTTTAGCGAAAACAAAATACAACAAAAGCATACAGGTTA
The DNA here is from genome assembly GCA_031772625.1 of Pinus tabuliformis. Classification (NCBI taxonomy): domain Eukaryota; kingdom Viridiplantae; phylum Streptophyta; class Pinopsida; order Pinales; family Pinaceae; genus Pinus; species Pinus tabuliformis. The sequence goes on from CM062809.1 coordinate 225,546,673, forward strand.
CTATTTAAGCATAGTAACGCTTGAGGTACAACCCATTATGGGGTTGCGCCAGTGGAATTCCGTCATAATCCATTAACTCGTAGGCTCCTTTTGCTAGCACTCGTTTAAAATATAGGGACCCATCCATAAAGAATTAAATTTACCTGCTCCCAATTTATCGGATTCTTGGTCATAAAGCAAGACCAAGTCACCTTCTGAGAAGACACGGGGTTTGACATTTTTGTCGAACTGCGCCTTGACTCGTTTCTTATGGGCTTCGTTAGTTAAAGCGGCATCACGACGGGTTTCATCCAATTGGATTAATTCCAAGAAACGGGCCTCTTCTTCTGAAGTTCCGGGGAGGAGATCAATTGCGAGTTTAAGAGACGAGATTTCACACTGGATTGGCAAGACTGCTTCCAGGCCATACACCAGTTGGAAAGGTGTGAACCCGGTCGCATTCCTTACCGATTTTCGGTAAGCCCACAAGGCTGAGTACAAGATTAGGTGCCACCTTCTTTTGTGAACTCCGATCATCCTTTGCAACATACGCTTCAGGACCTTGTTGATCGCTTCAACTTGTCCGTTGGCTTGTGGATAATACGGGGTAGAGCTGTCGTGAGATAGCCCTAGCTTGGCAGCTAATTCAACCATCATGTGATTGCGAAAATGCGATCCATGATCTGTAACTATAGCCTGTGGTACGCCGAACCTAGCGACTACATGATTGAAAAAGAAAAGGGCAGCTGTTTCACCAGTGTTATCTAATGTAGGCATCGCCTCGGCCCATTTGGTAAAATAGTCAACGGCAACTATAATATACCCATGCCCCCCAGTCGAGGATGGGTTACATGTCATGAAATCGATGCCCCATTTGGCGAAAGGCCCAACAGCAACTATCGGCTGTAATGGTGCGGGTGGTCTTCTGGTTTTGCTGTCAAAAATTTGACAAGCATGGCAACTTCTGATTGCGGTTATGCAATCTTTGAACATGGTTGGCCAGAAGTATCCTGCTCGTAAGATTTTATGTGTTGTAGCATATCCAGATTGATGCCCCCCACACGCGCCTGAATGACACTCATTCAGGGCTTTTTCGGCCTCCTCATGGGTGAGGCACCTTCTCAGAACTGTATCTATACCACGACGGTAAAGCGTATCACCGATGATCATGTAGTCTTTCGCTTGGCATCGTATATGTTTCTGTTCTGAGTGAGAGGTGTTAGGCCTGAATTTTTGGGTTTGGAGATAAATTATTATATCTCCATACCACTAATTGCTTACAGATATCAGAAACAAATTCTCGTCCACGATTGATTCTTCGGATGTTTCATCGTTGGACGACGATGGGAGATCGCACAATAATTCTGCAAAAACTAGAGCTTTCTTTGATTTGGATTTTACAAATTCCAGATCAAACTCTTGAAGGATCACTATCCATTTTGAATATTTGCCCCCCAGCAACTTTCGCGACAATATATAAGTCATGGGGCTGCAATCTGATAAAATGGTAGTTTTCCGAAAGAGGACATAATGTCGAAATCTTTGAATCGCTTGAACAGCTGCAAGCACTAGTTTTTCAACATAAGAATATTTTCTTTCTGTATCATTCAAGTTTTTACTTAAATAATATATAGGATGTTCAATTCCATCGTCTTCTTGAACTAAAACCATCGCAATTGTCGTATCTGCTGCAGCCAGATACAGGTTAAAATCTCTTTGATAGTCCGGGGCATACATTAATGATGCTCTTACTAGAGAATATTTCAAAGCGTCAAAGGAAGCTTGCGCCACCTGATCCCAGAAAAAAGGTACATCCTTTTTCAAAAGACGAATATAACCTTTACCAAGTTCTGCGTAATTTGGAATGAACCTCCTCAGAAAGTTTGCTTTCCCTTGGAGTTTCTGAATCTGAAGCAAATTTGAAGGTGGAGGAAAATTAATGATTGCCTGAACCTTGCAAGGGTCAAGACGAATCCCAAAAAACGACCAGAATCGATGCAAAATACACATTTGTGCGGATTGAGTCTTATCTTGTAGTGTCGGCAACGTAGAAATATCGCTCTTAAATGCTGCGGATGATCAGTCCGCTTTCGCGAATGAGCCGGAAGGTCGTTGAGGTATGGTTGAACGATGTTCTTGACGTCATGGAAGGCATAATTCATTGCCCTCTGAAACGTCACCCCTGCGTTCTTTAAACCAAAGGGTAATTTTCGATAAGCGAATGTGCCCCACGGACAAATGAATGCAGTCTTTGACTGGTCCTGTGGGCGGATGTTTATTTGATTATACCCGGAAAATCCGTCCATGAATGAAAAGATTTCACATCTGGCGCATTCATCAATTATCTGGTCGATGAAGGGTGTAGGGTAGTTGTCTTTCGGACAAGCTTGGTTTACATCCCTATAATCGACACACACTCTAATTGTCCCTTGTTTCTTCATAACAGGTACAATATTCGATACCCAATCGATTAGAGGAACTGGGTAGATGAAACTAGCATGGAGAAGCTTTTCAACTTCTGCCTTAATGGCAGTGGCCTTCTTGGGGTGCACCTGCCTGAGCCGTTGCCTTACCGGTTTGACATCTGGATACATCTTAATTTCATGTTCAACGATACTCGAGTCAATGCCTGGCATTTCATCATATGACCAAGCAAAGACATCTCTGAACTCGCGAAAAAGAGCGTTATATATTTCTAGTTCTAAAGGAGAACAACCTTTGCCGACATAAATATTCTCTACAACATTTGTTTTAGTCGAGATATTTATGGCTATAGTCTCTTCAATATTGGATAAGTTTCGCTCGGAATCCACCATATTTACAGTGTTTGATAGGAATTCAAAAACTGAAGGGTGATAAAGGTCATCTTGAGTATCTTCTTCATAATCTGGAAGAAGGGAACGATGGTGGCAATCATTCCATGGTGCCCCCTCAATCAACATTGATTGAGGATTCCTTCGTCATCAGTGCACACTTTCGACCAAGGATCTACTAGGGTACCATATTCTCTAGACCTATCTACCCAAACGCTTGATGAGCATTGATTTGGGTTCGCCTCCCATGCCCGAAACATTGATTGCTACAATATTTCTATAGGGCTTGGGGGCAAAACCATTTCATGATCCATGTTGATATCGTCTTCTGAGATCTTCGTGGAAGATATCATGTTGCAGGCTCTTACCAGCGCCACTTCTCCTATATAGATTGGAGGTGGAAGTGTGAAAGTTCCCATTAATGTGGGGTCTTTCAGTAGGCCCACTCCAATATCTTGAAGCGAATGGTTGCCCCCATGGATCATGGGAATGCTTCCCGTAACTTGTGAACCATTAGGGAGGAAGTCTTGTTGGTCGACGATTGTAATCCCTCCTTGAAAAGGGAATGCGATCTTCCTAAAATAAGTCGACACTACAGCTGCCATGGCATATATCCACGGCCTTCCCAGTAGGATGTTGTAGTCAAGATTCCCATTGATGACTTCAACATCTATTTCTATTGTTTTTCCCCCCAGCTCAACCTTCAAGTTATTTAGGATACCGCACGGGGTATAGGTCCTTCCGTCGAATGCTTTCAATGTCGTCGAAGATCGCGACAAGGTCGGAGACCCTAAATTTTTCCAGCAACTCATCGACATAATACATGTAGATGCCCCCTCATTAATGATTGTTCGGTGAACAGTTTTGTTGAGGGCTTTCACTTGAATAAGGAAAGCTAGTTGAGCTGGTAACTGAGGATCGTATCCTTTGTGGTCGAAGGATACAAGATTGGAATCCTTAGGATCAACCCCACCAATTGCCGATAACAAAGCCTGTCTTTGGGATGGACAATTTTGTAGTACTTCAAGAGTCGACATAGCGGATGGCAATTGGGCCAAATCTTCCACTATGTTATAATGCTGTGCCGCTCTGGCGTGATGATTAAATGTCGACTTGTGTACTACTCCCTTTGGCGGTTTTATTGTTAATTCAGGAATGATGGGCGGTACAACTTCTGTCGAAGTTGTTGTCGAACTACTTGGTTGATCTTTACCTTTGTCGTTCGACAACTGCGGATTCCCGTAATCTTTGTTCCTTGTCGAAATCAAAGCATCATTTTGTTGTTTGGAGATCGACAACATTAGCACTTGCGATGGGGAAGCATTTCCACTATCAACCAGATTTGTACCTGGATTTGGAAACGGATCAGTTAACACAGCTGAGGTTTGCGAACTCTTAAAGAATCTCTTAAGCTCAGCTCTGTATGGACAATCGACTGTCCAATGATCCTCATCACATATAAAACATGGATTTTTTGGTTTCCCTTTCCCAGGAGGGTTTGAAGAAGTTTTTTCGGGAGATGACTCACCTTGTTTCTTCTTCTTCCCTTTGTTTTTCTTCTTCTTGCTTCTTGGTTGATTGGTTTCTTTGCCTTTATCTGCTGATACGGCATTTACTTCCGAAGCAAGAATTTCTTCTTTTGCATTTTGATCTGAAGTCTTACGGGCTTTCTTAGACGAAGCCTTTGTCGATTTCGCGTTTGTCGTGCCAATCATGCCATTGCTGGCATGAGAGTCATTGTTTGATTTAGGAGGAGGAGGAATTGAAAATTCCGGTCTAGGGGCGTCAGGTATTTTGTCATAGAGCGTGCCAGACTGAGTATAGACTAAGTCCAGATACTGCGGACGAGCGATAACTTGCTCTTCCGTTACGACTCCCCCCTTTGCCACATCTTCCATTATAGCAGGAAGTAACGACTTGATAAACCATTCAGCTAATAACTGATCGGGAACGTACATTTTTACCATCCTATGACGACGTCGCCACTCATGTATATGATCAGATATGTGAGTAGTCGTTGTCTGTTTGAAGTTGGTTAAGATTTCCATTCCCGTTTCATACCTTATCGGTAATTGAAAATGGGTTAAGAATGTCGTGGCTAAGGTGCTGAAATTGTCGAACGAAGCTCTAGGTAATTCAATATACTATTTAGCCGTTGGACCCGTTAACGTCCTCTGAAAGAGGCGAAGCCTTATCGAATCATCGTTTAAGGTGTTTGATGAACACCATAGATGAAAGGTCATCACGTGATTCAATGGATCTTCACCTGGATTTCCATTAAATTTAGGAATGTCCAAAGGAAGTTTGTGAGGAATTGTTGGCCACCAAGGGGCGTAAGCAATTGGATCGTTTGTTAACTGGTGTAAATCGGGTAACTCTAAAGTTGCCACGAATGGTAACTGTTGATTCAAGTTAGGTGAAGCATACCCAGGGTACGATGGAATTGCCTGAGCAGTGGGCCTTTGCATACCAGCATAATGTAATTGATGTTGGTATGACTGATACGGTTGGTGGACTTGACCACTGTAAAGTGGTTGGTTTTGACCATTTTGAATATACGGTTGTCCACTGTTCGCAAAGATCTGCTGCTCAGAACCTTGGTACACTTGTTGGAGTTGTGGTTGTTGGTATTGCACCAACCACGGTTGTGAAGCCATGCTCTGTTGTGCTATGCTAACCGTCGGACCAAGATGTGGGGTAATTGTACTCATTTGGACCTGTGTCGCCCCACCAGTTGGCGATTGTGGTTGAGTCACAGGGTCAAGGGGCTGTTGCATTACAACCTGAGAAATCTGAGGTTGACATACAATAGGCAACGTTTGAACTTGCGACACTGTCACAATAGCCGGTGTGGTTGGGATGTTCGACATAGGTACACATTGTTGCATAGAATACACAATCCTTGGTTGCTGAGGTAGCATAGGTACCCAACCACTTGATGTAACTCCAGTATAACCTGAATACTGTTGTGAACTCCCGTATGGATATCCTCCCGGAGGGGGTAATGAAAGGGCATACTGCCCCCCATACGGTGGCAATCCGGAACTCAAGGGAATTGTTTGTCCTTGGGGACTGGATTGCCCAAATTGACCTCCAAATGGATCAATCTGGCGAGTTTCAACATAAGAGTTGCCGGATATTATTCTGGAGGAACAAACTGGAACGGACCACACTATCGAAATAGTCCCTGGGTGGACTCCTTCTAGCGGTTGTGAGCTAGTCGGGACAGATGGTGTGCCGGCAAACATTGTCGGAGTGACGACAGGGAGTTCTGCTGTCGCTGTGTCATTCGACACCGTCCTAGATGTTGACGGTTGTTCAGACATTTTGAGTCTATCCAAGAGATTACCTAGCGATTCTACAGGAACTTCCACTGGTGGTAGACTAACTTCTGATGTCGAAGGAAATAGAGTGACCCCGACTCCAAAATGTGTTAGAGTGCTTGCTTGCGGATCTTCTACAATTTCCTCTATCACAATCAAACCAGGTGGAAGGGGAAGACCGTCAGGTCCGTAAAATATTTCTGGTGCCGAAGAAGGGGTTGAATCGATAGCGACAGTTGTTTGAGGAGCAAGACTTTCTGAACCGGTTATAGATGGAACTGGTTCAGTAACACAAGTATTTTCTCCCAGACTAGGATCAGTGTTACTGTCCCTCTGTGGCTGTTGAACTTCTTCTATAGAGGCAGGGTTTCCAGAAATGTTTGGAGTAACCGAAATCTCAGATGTCGTTGGAACACTTGTTCTAACTTTTATAGGAGATTTCGAACCGGTTAAACGAGTTCGCTTTGTCCGTACTGTTTTTGATTCCGGAGACAAAGACGGTTGACTCGTAAGCCTCCGCGAACGACGGGGTTTCAATTGACCTTCTTCCACGATTGCGGATTACTCGATCAACCAAAATACAAAAGGGGAAAGTGTGTTTCCGAATTGAATGAATTTTTTAGACGCTTTAGACACATCTTGCTTTTTCACTTTTAAAGAGTCGAGAAAAAGCTAAAGATGACTCTAGTCTCCTTCGATATTTTAATGAGCCCGAAGTGACAAATGCTCGGATGGAATTTTTCTGTTATAGAGTCTGAAAAAGGCCAAAAGGAACTTCTCTGGAGTTCTAGGCAGAGGGTGTGCCAAACTTTTCGCAAAACCGCAGAATGCTTTTTAGGGTACGGGCAGTCGATCTTCCTGAATGCTGTGTTCAGTGCATTGCGATCAGTAGGGCGGCCGACACGGCTTCCTAAGGATAAAGGTTTTATGCCTATAGGGGTCTCCCAATATATACGCGACGGTACGTGGGAGCACAATCCGTACTGGTGCTATCGTCTCTCAGGAGGAATCACCCACCATCAACGAGATCGACAGTCACCAGGCTTTACGACGCCGGAACACGTCTCTAGCCTAGACCTCTATGTTGTGCGTTATGTTGCAAAGCGTTGTTAATTTCATTCAATTTATTTTAGGTTGATCTTTTTAGAAGTTTGCCTTTTGAGGTTCACCACGAGATGTATGATACAATTCCTAAATGCAGTCTAAAGATGATAAGCAAGCTTTATATCTTTTCAACTTATGAAAATCCTAGCTACAAAGGGAAAAGAAAGACACCATCTTTTCTCAAAGAGCAATCAACACACTCTAATGCACTTTTCCTAAATCAAACATGCAAACTATCAAGATGCAAATGCACAATGTAGGTGTTTGTTTTCCGCTTTCTTAGTATTGATGTCTACAAAGAAAGCTTTTTGTACAACTTTGAATTTGCTTTTAAATGACAAATACAAACAAGTTTACTTTTTCGAAATCAGAGAGGGTAGAAGAGATTACAACACTTAACAATTTCCGAAATGAATACTTGTTTCGACACTTAAAAGAGACAAACTCAAACCAAAAGCAAAAGTAAATGTATAATCAACTGCAAACAGCCAATGAACTCTCTCCTAAGATCACAATCAACAGATCTGAATCAAGGGCTACAGGATGACTATTTCACTCTTGCAAAGGAAAACTGCAAATGACGCCACAAACACATAAAAAACACTCACAGTATTTTTGTACAAAAGGAGGCGGAATTTAAGCAGAGAAAAGGAGTTATCAGACTGGTACCTATGCTGGTTACAGGCTGCAAAAATGAGAGATCAAAACAAGGCAAAACAGAGCAGAGAACCCCAGCTGCACAAGGCCTAACTGGATCAGTGCAACCTCAACACAGGGGTTTTGACATTCAGCGCAGGTAGCCTTCACGGGACCTGCGGTGAAATGCAGAACCTCTTCACAGGGTCTGCGCTGAAGGAGAAACGAGAGTTTCTCACTGGGTTCTGGGTCACAGATTGCTGATTAATCTACCGTTTCAGGCCAAATAAAAGCAACAAGCAAGGTACAATCAAAGGGATGCTTTGAGGGAGTACTAAGATCTATCACAAAGGATCATCAAATCATTTGTGAATCCATTGTTCAGATCATAGACAAATCCAGTGATTGGATCAAAGCAGCAACTGTCTACTTTGCATCTGAGAATAGCAGATGCAGTTCGATTGTTACTGTTGAGTCTATGAAACAAACAATGATGGAAACACAAATAAAATGACTAAACAGTTCTTCCCCAGTGGAGTCGCCAATTTGTTGTGGGGAAAAATGCCTATGTAGGACGATCCTATCCACCTAAGGTATGACAGTGCCTTAGCAACAAACAAAAATAGCTATTCTAGTATTCTTCCTTTATGAATTAAGAATGAAGAGAGATAGAAGGACTAACCGGTGTCTTCCGTTTGTCCCTCGATCCGGTTTCTCTTCTCTTTGAGAGTTCCCAGCTACTTGCCTTCTCGCTCGCCCAGCTTCAAGAGGTTTCTGCAAGATCACAAGAAGAGAACACTACACAAGACATGGATTCATATTCATAACTAGTTCAGGATTAGAAGTAAACTAAACATACTAATGCAATCATACATCAAAGATACATCAGTATATAGGAGAAACCAAAATAGCTTTATTGATGAATAACAAGGTTCAGGAAGAGATACAATCCAGAGGGCTCCAATCCAGCATCTCCTTCCCAGCAAATGGAATTCCTATCTTCACCCCCTTCAAAGCATTAAGCACCCAATGATTCCAATCTCAAACCAACAGCAATTCTTTGCAATAACAAAATTCCAGCCTCTAGATCTCATGGAGGAGAGATCCATATATAGATGTTTGGAGAGAGGATGAGTCAGCTTGAGATCTGACTAGTGTCCTCTCCCTCTGTCAGTTCTTGATTCCACTTGGAGGTTCTTGCTTCCACTTGGAGATTGGGAACCTCTTACTCATCACCAGTCGAATTCACTGAGGCAAGTGTCATTGAGGAAGATTCTGGAAGCTTCCTGGGTCTTGACACCTCTTGGAATGAACTTTCCATTTGTCAACTCTCGCTCAGCGCACCCTGGTAGTGCTTCTACCTGCGTTGCAGTGCAGGTAGCCAGTGTTGACTTTGCATTTCAGCGCAGACAGCTAGTGGAACCACTGAATTGATCCTGAATTGGCTTGTTTTTTAGCAGTTTCTAGTGGAGAACTTCTGTGAATTGCTGTGGTTTGTTAGCATTGTTCCTCTAGCGGTAGGAACAACATGTTTAGGGACTTTGGATCCCTTAGATTATGGACATTTCATGCTCAATGCTGTAAGGCACAAAAATGTCTATAACAAAAGCCCTCATCCGTAGATGGATTAGTGAGAAATGGGGGGTTTAAAATAAAAACTGAATTTAAATTATCTATGTGCGAAAATGAAAAAAAAGAATGCTCCAAACTTTGAACTCCTTTATGAACCTGTTGTCACCAAGTTCCACAAATTAGCCCACTAAAACAAATGCATGAAATAATTACTAAATCCTTCTAGTTGCACTTCCCCAGCAATGGCGCCAAAATGTGTGGTCTAAAATGCGGATGCAAATTAGAGTTTAATTTAATGTCAACCCGGGAAGGTAAACTTAGAAGTGCTTATCTAAAATATATAGATCTAGAAAGATTCCTAAGTTGTCCAAGATCTTAAAGTCCCCTTACAAGAACATATTCATTAAGATCACTTTCAATAACTAATCAAGCCTAGATATAACAATTGTTTGAGATCTATGATTCTCTTACAAGAACATATTCTACAAGATCTCTTTCAAAATTAGATCATCTAATTATAACTTGAATGCGGAAATGAAGTAAACCTAGATCTAATCATTGTATGAGATCTTATAGTTCTTTTACAAAAACACTTTCAAATAAGATCCTTGCAATATTAGAACATTTAATAAAACTTGAAAGATGAAATCAAACAAAAACATAAAGTAAATTATAAACAAATAAGAATGCAAGTGAGGCCATGGGGGCCCTCCATAACTCCACAAGCACACCACTTCAACAAAGACTCGGATGTAGAAGAAAAATTGAAGTATGATCCTTTATTTCAAAATCTCCATTACAAACCAACTCTAAGATTACAACTCTAAGCTTCTAAGATTACATACTCCAAAATTATAAGATTACAAAAACTTCAAGATTACAAATGGAGGAGATTGTACTCCTATTTATACAATGGGATAAGTAACAAACTCATAATGATCATCCACTAATCTCTCTTTAGTTCCATAAAAATCGCAACCATTTTTAACTATTTTCCCATTATTACAAAATATGATCCCACAAATCTCTCAAGCATTTTTAACTACTTTTCCATTATTAGAAAATATGATCCCTTTGACTCCTCCATAAATCTCTCACATATCTTGGATAAGGTATTCCAACCAAATCCTCCACGATCTTCTGGACCTTAGGAATTGGATAAGATATGCCAACCAAATCCTCCATGATTTTCTCCTTAGGAATATGATAAGATATGCCAACCAAATCCTCCATGATTTGCTCCTTAGGAATAGGATAAGATATGCCAACCAAATTCTCCATGATTTTCTCCTTAGGAATAGGCTTGCATAATTATCTCCTTAATATGGTGGAGGAGATATTAATTCTTCACATATTTCCTACACATCACAAAACTCACATATTCTTGAGATATATATAAAAATATGTATATTTTCTAATATTTAATCATAAATTCACTTGTAATACAAAAATGAATAAAATGGAAAATAAGAAGGTGAAACCCAAATGTATTTATGAAAATGATATGATAAAAGGTTAATGGGATGATGAAATGTAAGGAATAGTGAAGAAAAACGTGGATGAAAATATGACATTTATGAGTCCCAACAATGATCTTTATATTCTTTTTTTGGATCTCTTATATAAGAGTATTCTGAGTTGGAGGCATTTTCTGTTCTTGAGTATACAATGAATGTACAAGAATCCCCCTCATTTGGTAGGCGACAACCTATATTTCTATGATCTTTATCAAATTTGTCCACTATAGGTTTAAAATCATTAGCTTCACTTTTCAAATATTCAAACATATTTTCCATCACAGGATCCTCTTTCTCAACATTTCCCTTTTTCCCATTTCCTTCTTCGTCTAATTTAGATCCCTCAATGCAAGTTTCACAATGCTTTTCACCTTCAAAATAAGTTTAAACTATGACATGCAACCACCCTTTCAATGACATCCCACTTCTCCAATTCAGATAAAGACCTTTATTTGTTCTAGGTTTTTTCACCAATGTTGAATTGAATGAACAACTTCAAAATGATCCTGAAAAATAAGAAAAATTTACAAAAAACCTCGTATTGGAAACAAAAAATTGCATAGGTCCAGAAGACAACAATACCTCGAGAAGATTGGTGAGTTTATTTTCCCTGTAGGGAATGTACCATCCCCATTTTATATAGCCTCGAGAACCCTTTTCAATGCCACATTCCCTTGATTTATTTTACCTATCTGATGAACTAGATGGATATTAGCATGGACATTGGCCTCTGTGATAATCCAATGCTATAAGGGGCATTGCAAGTGTGAGGCAGGCAGTAACTATAGGTTGTGAAATCGAAGAGGTGGTAAGTAACAGGTACTAACATGAAATAGAAATGGGGATATCCTAGCAATGCTGGTTGTATTCATTCATCAGAGGATGAGTCAATTCACCAAGGGAGGGCCTATCTCACACCTTGAAACTCACCTTGAACCTTCTGCCTTAGTCTTAAACCTTTCACCTCTAGCCTCGAACCTATCAATTGGGCCCTTAGCTTGAGGATTGGGGTTTTATGGGAGCTAAGGTCGCTAGCGTTCTAAACCCGAGAGTGCCGAACTCCCACTCGACTTCGGCTCCGGGGCTGATTAGAGCCGTTTTCCCGCCGAGCTGGGCGGAATGAATGACCAGCAGCCACTGAATTACTGGCCCACTTCTCTTATTTATTGGCAGCGAAGAATCACCAGCAGCCACTTCTCTTACTGGCTCGGTCGAAAAGGGCAGAAAAGCATAATGACTGCTATAATGAATGACGTAATTACGTATATAATTTATGCATTGTCCGCTAAAGCGCAATTCAATATATAAAGAATGAAAGCGCAATTCAATATATAAAGAATGAATGCATAATGACATATATAATAGCAACATTTTTTGTCTTATCTCTCTAGTGACTTTATTATACGTAATTACGTATATAATAAGGGTTCATAGGTTTCCCGTTATCTCTTTCCATCTTCCTTGCTCTCCCAAAGCCAGCCAACCAGGTTCATTACTAACGAGCGTAATCAGGACTATGGTAGGCAGTAGGTAAGGGGCGAGTGAGCGTGTTATGGCACTAAGACAGACAGGTAGATCCTTCCTTGATGCTTATTGGGTGGCCCCTCACTAAAGGGTGGTCGAGCCTGCTTGCGCATCCTTACCAGCAGCCACTGAATTACTGGCCCACTTCTCTTATTTATTGGCAGCGAAGAATCACCAGCAGCCACTTCTCTTATTGGCTCGGTCGAAAAGGGAAAAAATGCATAATGACATATATAATATATGCATTGTCAAAGGATTGACCTTATCAACTCGTAGCGGTCCTTGCACTCGGAAGCGCAAGACCCTCCGGACCTTCCTTATTTCCTTGCCTATATTTATGGATTGAAAATACTGTCCATTACGCCTACTTCTCTTCCTGCCCTAATAGTAAGTTACGCCTGCCTTCATTTACGCTTGCTTCTCCTTACTAGGCAGAGCAACTAAAGTTTCAATTTACTTATTGGGTGGAGGGGCTTATGGTCAAGCCCCGTTGCTGGTCCTATCCCTTGTGGTCGAGCAACTAAAGTTCCTTATGGTCGAGCAACTAAAGTTTCAATTTACTTATTGGGTGGGGGGGCATTGGTTGAGCCCTCTCCTTTTAGTCGAGCGTTCGTTACCTAACCCTGCCGGACCTCTTCTTATCAGTCGAGCCCCATTGCCGGTTTGGGTTTTCTTATTGGGTGGGGGGGCTTATGGTCGAGCAACTAAAGTTTCAATTTACTTATTGGGTGGGGGGGCTAACGGTCGAGCCCCTCACCATCGTAATAGTGAGTGACTCCGTCCCTTCGGTCCTCTCCTTAACAGTCGAGCCTGCCTCCGCATCCTCTCCATCTCCTTAACAGTCGAGCCCCTGACGGACCTTATGGTCGAGCCCCTGACGGACCTTATGGTCGAGCGAGAAATCGATGCGGCCTTAACATTCGAGCCCCTGTTGGTCCTCTCCTTATCAGTCGAGCCTGCTGTAGCATCCTTATGGTCGAGTGGCCTAACGGCACCTCTCCCTTATGGTCGAGCCTGCTTGCGCATCCTTATGGTCAAGCAACTAAAGTTTCAATTTACTTATTGGGTGGGGAGGGGGGGGGGGGGGGGGGCATTGGTCGAGCCATGTCGGACCTCTCCTATCAGTCGAGCCCCGTTTCTGGTCCTTAACAGTCGAGCATGTTTACGCGTCCTGCCGGTCCTCACCACCAGAATAGTGAGTCCCTCACCATATGAATAGTAAGCCCCTACCGGGCCTACCAGGCCTCTCCTTTAGTTCTTCAAGTTGATGGCGGGGGCCCCTCCCACAAAAGAGAGTTGTTCCTCTCCTCTCCTTATCAATCGAGCCCCTAACGGACCTCACACGAACATGCTCACCCTTGGCGGCACTTTGGTGAGGAATCAAACTCTCGACAAGGGGGAGAGGAACATCTTTCCGCTGCCTCCGGTCATCTTCATTACATTCTCCCTACGAGATTGGCCCTTTTACCGTGGCGGAGGTTCTTCAGAATGACGGGGCTAGGGCTGAAACAAGGTATTATGAGCAACTCTCATGTGATTGGCTGGATGGATCCAATGAATGGGTTAGTGGGCAGCACCCCATCCATAATTATAGGGTTCCAGGCATAAATAAATGAAAGGGTAAGACTTGTTCCCTCCAATCAACCTGGGGCTGGCTATTTAAGGTAAGCATTCTTCCTTCGTGACAACGTGTCTGATTGGGTCTCCCCATCCCCATCCATTCAATATATATCTCTCTGTCTAGCAGGTGAAAGAGTAAACGAAGAGGTATTAAGAGGCATACCTTCCAACAACTTGTGTGTTCGTGGCTTCTAGTGATCCCCTATCCCCTATTCCCTAATAAGGTGTTGCTTCTTCGGTGAGTGGCTCTAACAGGAAACAACTTGTAAGACCTCAAGTTCTAAGACGACAACTATAGAGTGTATTTCATTGGGTAGTATGAGAAAGGTATAAAGGTTTCCCTACAACAACTTCATTTCCTGGTCTAATATGTGTGTGGGTAAAGGTAATTCCATCCAAAGTGTCTAGGGTTCTGGGAGTAAAAGAGAAAGGTAAGGCACTATACACCCGTGACAGCTTCTAAGGCTAAACATGTCCTGACCCAAACTAGGTGATTCATAGATGTAAGGTAAGCATAATGGAATGATGCCCCCTAAAATCCATTGTACGTAGAAACCAATGTGTTCCGTCCCGGTAAGTGAGGTGAGTTTCTAGGGGTGTAAGTGACCGCCTCATTATTGGTGACTTCGTGTCAATCCTAGGTAAACTATCTGAAAGGGCCTATTTATTCATTCATGAAAAAATCCAACTAAAGTTCCCCGATGAGTGATTTTCTCTTGGACCCGCTAAAGATGCTTTTTCTTTAATAAAGAGTATATAATGAGAAGTGTTTCCTTATTATTTCCACCCGAACATTTTGCCTGCCCCGAGCAAAGTAGGCCATCGGTCGATCAGCAGGTATACTCCGGGGCTTAAGGGTAACATGGGTGAACATGGGGCAATCAGATCAATATATTGGTAACACGGGCTATCGGTGAAAAGCTGTTGGGAACGTCTGTTGGTAACTTGGGAACCTCGCGTAGAAGCCATTCACTGCACATAGCCTCGACCGGGGCAAATAGATGAAAAAGGATTTTCATCCATGTTATTCACTCCCTTCCCCACCCACGTTCTAGGCAACTAATTTCTAGCAAAAAACAAATCTAGCCATAGTCTTCATTTTGGGTAAACAGTTTCTTGACCAGCAGCCTTTGTGTTCGACCAGCTCTCCTCGGTGTATTTCTTTGTAAAGGCATGGGTTTCTTTCTTTTGTCGAGCCTCAATCAACGACATTCTGCCCGTAGGTAACCTTCCTGGGCCTATTTCATAAAGAATCAAATTCACTAAAGTGTTCCGATGATGCATTTGACTCCCTGGCCCCCCCAACCCAAGAAGGACAGTATTATTAATAAATAATGTGAAATGAGGACCCGAAGCGTGTGTTAGCGCTCAAATCTGCCTCAGGCTGAGGAAGGCAAAACTCGAGGCAACATCATACCACGCTCAGCCTCGTAGCTAGCCCTACGAGGACAGGAGAGGGATCTCTCCGGTCAATCTCGGCAAAAGGTGATCAAAGAAGCTCGAGATGACTGATTTAATGACTAATCTTAGGCTAGGTATTAAGTGCAGAGGTTTAAAGGTGATTTTTGGGGTTTTTGTTGAATCAAAGGGAAAAGCAATTTTGGGTGCAGGAATGAGACACAGTTTCTACAGAGGTCTGATTGGAGCAAGGTAGGAAATTGTTTTGATGCTTTAAAAGAAATGAGGTGAATATATCAGAAAGGTGAGGATCTAAGGAGAGCAAGGAAGTCTCAAGGATTCTCCTTAAACTGAAGAAAACATGGAAAATTAAACAAATTTAAAGGCAGAGCATAGCAAATTTATGGATTCTACCTTAACACTTCATTTGATCAATTGCAGAAGATGAGAGAGGGAAAATGATACACATAACAAACTTACAAGTACTGAAAGAAGCACACCATCAAGACATAAAGCCACAAGAATTCCAAATAGTGCTGCAAATCCCTGGTCTTCCCTTTGTCAAAATGCTGAAGTAAAATGTACAATAAAGTCTCAAAGCCTCTTCCCAAAGAGTCCAACCCTGAAAATGACTAAGAAAATACATAATATAGGCAAGATAACCCATTCCCTTGCCTCTAGGGGTCGAGCTCATCATCCTAGGAGCTGTTTCAACCAATTCTAAACAAAGCACTACAATCTTGGCAATCAAAACAACTTGCCTCTATAAACTAGGAAACCAATTCATTCATTAAATTTTTGCTATTTTATGAATGAATCATCTAAAATAGGTAAATAAGTGTCAAGTCAACATAAAGTTACATTAATTACATCAAGGAGGGTGAAAAATCCCATCACAAGTCAAAACTGGTCAAAACTGGGCGAATTCCTGAGCTGGAAGGTGAAAAATGTGCAAAAAATCCTGATGCGTAGCGCGCCTTTCCACCTGTTTTTTGGGCACTTCCCGGCATCCAAATTGAGCTCAGGTTGGCTTGTTGGAAAGCCCTAGATGTCTACTTTCCAACCCAAGTGGAATTTTCCAATTTTATGTCAATTTTTCCCCTCCAAAAGTTCATTCTCCCAAGGCTGCTACCTGTGTGTCCAAAAAGGGGTAGTGAGGTCATTTTTTGCATGTTTTTTGACCTTTTGGGGACCCAAACCTTGATGAAATGCCTTGGCAGTGGCTGAGCAGGTGTATTTCATCATGAAAAATCCAAAAATTCAAACCTTTCGTGATTTGGACCTCCCAATTTTAAGGGTAGCGCGCGGCGCGTTACGCGTTGAGCTGAAGATGAAAACTGTGCAAAACAAATCCTGATGCATAGCGCGCCTTTCCACCTGATTTTGGGGCACTTCCACGCATCCAAATTGGGTATAGGATAGCTTGTTGGAAAGGTTTTTGACTCTAATCTCCAACGAAACTGGAATTTTTCAATTTGGAATTCATTTGCCCTATCAAAAATCAAATCTCTCAAGACTGGTCAAAAATGTGTCAAATGAGACTGCCTCAAGGCAGAGTGCTTTTGCAGTCAACTTTTGAATGCCTTCCTCAACTCCAAATTGAGCTCATGATAGCTCATTGGAAAGATACTTTTGTCTAGGTATCTTTTGACTCATCAAGAAAGTTATTTGGCCAACCAATATAGGAGGAAACCAGATTTTCCCAAGGTCACTTCAGAGGTGCATCAATTCTCCCGAGGTGATTGTATTTTTGACATTTCTCTAAAACCATGACACCTGTGTAAAAGGTGAAGGAGGTTTTTCTTCCTTGGCATGTTTTGGGGAAAAAACTCTCTCAATTGTCCCAAATTCATCTTTTATTGCTCAGAAACATCATTTGAGTAAAACCTACCCCGATGTGTGGAACAAGAGATTTTGTCGAAATGAAGCGAAATGAAGGGGATAGGAGGCTTCTAAATTCTTGAGGAAATTTTTTGGAGTAGGGAGGGATGTTAGGAAGTAGGGGAAAGTGGAATCTCAGAGATTGAGTTAGGGGAAGGGGTCTAAAAGGGAAAAACACAGGCCCAACCTAGAAAATTGCCAGGTTGTAGCAAGAAACTAGGGTTTGTGAAAAAATGAGGAATTTGGGGAATCTGAGTGATGGGAAGTGTTTAATAAGGTACATTAATGATAGGGGAAGGTGTATGAACATCAGGATACAAATTTTTGACCCTCCAAGAGAATTTACCTCCAAAACCCTAGGAGAGGGAAATGGACCTTACCAAGGCACAACTGAAGCATGAACAAGGTGTAAAATGACCCAATGGAACCTGACTAGATAATGAAAACCCTTTGAATCATGGTACACTCAGCAGAATGATGACATGGACCGACATTTGGACAACTTTAGAAGGAGTGAAAGCAAACCCTAGACCGAATGCCTAGTGACCAAATTTTGCTTGAAGACTCTTTGAAATGACAAAATTTGACCTTGACACTCTGAGACCACTTTGTAAGAGCATATTTGATCACTGGAGGAAGGCTGGAAAGACTGACACTAACAGGGTGCTCTCCCGAGGTACGCCCCCCCCCACCCGATAAGTAACTTAGGCGTTTTGGTGAATTCATTTCAAAGCGATCAAATTGTCTGCTCCGATCCGGGTAGCCAAGCCCGAGTATCCGAGTCGAGTAGCCCAACCGAGTCCGAGTATCCAAGCGCGGCATCCTCCCAGCCTTTTCTTCCAGTAGCTAAGACCAGCCCCGCGCATGAGCCCAACAGGGCAGCCAAGTATGAAATCCAAGTATCTGAGTAACCAAGCCAAGTAGTGAATCCGAGTATCCAAGGCGTAGTAACCGTCCCCGCGGTTAAGGGTGGAGGGCTGAGGTTCGGTCGAATCATAGAGAAAGATCCCGAAATACCAAACTTCAGTAATAAGAAATCATTTTTAGATGCCCCGATTACTTACGGGGCCGCCTGGTACCGCAAAAAAAGTAGATTGAACAAAAAGAAAATAGCGAATGAGAGTGTTTTTGAATCTGAGCCAACACGACTTCTTTGTGCCTGCTCCCAACGTTGTTGCTTAAGCTGGTAGCCGCGTATTAACTTGAATAAGTCCCCTTTCAAGGTATAGGTGCGGTAACTTGCATTATATCTATGAGATTATTCAAAGCGGTACATAGATCAAGTGCATATAAACCAGGCTCTCCTATTGGCATCCTGTCAATGCCCCTCCTCCCTGTGTCACCCAACTATGTCAAAACTTGAATCACTTGGAGCACCTGTAGCACTTATAGCACCTGTAGCAAAACTTAGAGCAGCAACACCTGGGGAATCCCGGAGAGCAGCAACACCTGGGAATGAAGGCATCCCGGAGAGAAACATCATGAAAAGGTATAGCTCATTTCACCTTTCGTTTGTTTCAAAATCCCGGTCAAACGCTTCCTTCCGAAAGCAAGCGGATCTGGCTTTCGATTTCATGGTGTGTAAAGCTTCTTGAGCAGCACCAATAGCATCATGGATGTGTCGGTTGTCTAAGAAGCCGAATTTTTTAGATGAGATGGGCTTGAGTCGAGCAGCTATAACCTTGGATATGATATTGTCAATACAATTGCAAAATGAAATGGGGCGGTAGTGTTCAAACCCAGTTGTGTTCCCATCCTTTGGGATGTTGGCAATCAAAGTGGTATTGAAAGGAGCATGTATTTGACCTAATCTTCAGGAATCTTCCGCTATCGTAAGAAGGTCTTCGACAATAAGGTCCCAGAAACCCCGGTAGAACTCTACTGTCCAACCGTCAGGTCCTAGGGATTCCCCTGCTTGAAAGGAATGTAGGGTGTTGAGCAGCCCCTCCTTCGTGATTGGTCTCATAAGAGCTTCATTTTGTATATCACTCAGCCAACCATCAAAGAATGTGGGCGTGGCCATGATGTCTCTGAGATTTTTGATGTCTCTGAGATTTTCACGGATGAAATAGTTTTCATTCTTATTTGGGGATTATAAGTCAATTACGAGCACAGCATATTCACTTATCTAACTCTCTATACGAGCTAGTTAGTATCGTATAAAAGGCTAAGGAAAAGACCTTAAGAAGCAATGCAATAACAAGCAATCTCACCTTGAATCTCAGAAGACAAATTACATATCTCTAACATCAACGGAAATCCACTGATAAGCCTAGGGATTGAATTAATATGAAGACCACACTATGGTAGTTTCTATGAATACAAACATTACATTGCAGTGATTGGTGGCAACATGTAATTTCATTGATTTAGGAAACCTACCCTACATAAGGAATAAATGGGTATTTAAGATCAATTTAGAACCATGCATTTTTTCTTTGATATTAGACTCCTCTACACATGCTTTGATGAAACTTAGACTTCATAGCCCCTAAACATAAGTTTTATGGTTTCTCTAATTATAGTAACATCCACAGAGATCAACCTCACACTACAAAGACCATTTACAATATGCAATTTATTGAATCAAAAACTTAAGAACTTTTCACATAACTTTTCTTTGAATAAAATGCATTATATGCCTCCCAATAGACATTCAAAATCCTTCTATGGATTTTGAAAGAGACGATCCTGCATGCTTCTATTGGTTTTTTTCCCCATGAAGTTCATGAAAACCAGCTTTATCTTAAATTTTGAGGTCATGTGGAGTTGTTGGTAATGTTACTATCACTCTCTGCTAAAATTATTGCATAGATATGTTCTTGGATTATAGGATCTAGTTATGTTCTGGGTAACCTTTTATAATTGGGATGTCAGCATGAATATAATCATGTGTATGCATGCTTGTTGATATTTAACAACATCTTTTAAACCTACTTTTTCTAAAGATGACTTTTCTATTACACTAATTTGAGCTTTTTTGAATGGTTAATTTACAAATGCCTCTTTGTCACATGTATTAAAAAAATGGCATTATGTTATCAACTTACAAATTAACACATAATATAGTTTTTTCTAAACATCACTTTGCTGACACTAATTTGATCTTTTCACATAGTCAATTTACAAAATCCCCTCTATCATATTTCTTACAGAAATAGAATTATGCTATCTAGTTGATAGAAAAAATGAATGGGATGTGATTTCATCATATAGTCTCTTGCATAGATCCTTTCTTAAAAAGGATTGGAATGACATTTGAGTTTCTTCCAATTCTCTCTTTTCAATATTGTCCCTTTAACAAATTTTTTGTTGATTGCAGGTTTTATTGTCAATTTTCTCCTTGTTGACTGATCCAAACCTTGACGATCCTTGTTGAAAGTTCCAGAAAACAGAATATCCTGTAGGGTGCAAATTTTTGGTATTTTTGGGTATTAACTTGTTTAAAACCCCTTATATGTCATCATATGGATGAAACCCAAATTTTATTCTTTCCATTTTCTCTTCTTTCTTGCACATTCAAATTCTAGATTCATCTCAATTGCAACTATGAAATCAGTGTCGATATTTTACCTTAAATAAATATCCTTCACAGCTAGGACTACTTGAGTTATGCTCAGTTGTACTCATTTTCAATTGTAGCTTGTTAGAAAAATTATATATATGATATAGAAATGCAAGACATATAATATGCAGAAAAACACAAACACATAAAACCAGAGAGACACAGATATATGTGGTTCACCCAGTTTGGGTTATGTCCACCTCGAATAGTCAGTCCTTCCTTTCTATTATCCAACAAAAAAGAAGAGACACAACCTACAACAAATCCACTATAATATCCTTTGTTTTCTCTCACAGTCTCACCTCTCTGTTTCTCGCTCGGAGAATACACATCTATATCACAGCCTCAATACAATACCCTCATACAAAGAGAGGGATTGTCTTCTAGGGAAAAAAACCCTAAAGTAAACATAAGTTCTACCATCAGATCATCTGGCTAATGAACAACTCAGATTGACTAGAAATTACTATACTTTTACAAGGAAATTTTGCATCTTTTTTTAGCTTTGGGGGTGCTGCCCCCGAAACCCCTGCCGGGGGACAGCTAGCCCCTGGACCCCCCAGCTGGGGAGGATGGAACCCCCCCTCCCCGAAACCCCCCCTCCCCCCATATTGAGGGGTATACAATCTTCCTAGGGTATACATCCGGCTGAAACAAAGACCTCTAAATTAGGATGATAATCATGCTCCACACCCAACATAGCTATATCCACCATTTAGAACTTTTTCACCATTTTCTTTTTTCACGTCCTTCTTCCATCCTTAAATATTTTATGGTCTTTCCTTACAGCTTATATCTTCTTCTTTTCTTGGTTTTCCCTTATAGCTTGGATCTCATTTCCTTAGTTTTTCTAATTCACACTCCTTGACTAATTCAAGTAACCCAAGAATTTGTTTCCCACAATCACACGACTTCATGACTTTGGGTTTGGTGAATAAGATGGGCATGAAACTGTGTTCTTTCTAATTTTTGAGAGAAGATTTTAATGTGATTACCTCTACTCTATTTTAGATCAAAATAGGATATGTTAAGCACTATTTGGGGTAAATTGGGCATAATGCCATGTTAAACATGGAGAAATGAACATGTGAAAATGGCATTATAAGCTACCAATTGAGAAGGATCCTTTTCTATAAGACAAGTAAGTTTTAACACAACCAACATTTTATTTTCAAGAGTTAGTCTTTAGTGTTTAGCCCTTTTTTGGGTAAACAATGTGAGTCTGCTATAAATTTTTCATGTATGTTTAAGTGGTAAATGTTATATAAATTCTATAGATGTAGTTTCCGTTGAATTTTTTTCTTTTCTCAGAAGGATATAACTGTCATTGTCATTTTTTTCATGTCATATGTACTCCTGCTTACCTGTTGAATCTTCTAGTGGTATACGCCCATACTACTTGGCATGTGTTACTTTTTATTTCAAGGAAACGAGTATTTTTCGTGGTATTTTTAGTGCTTGTTCCAGTGTGTATTTATAATTTCATAGAGGTAGTCTCGTTCTACCAATTTTTTGTTGATCTGATCCTTGCAGTATGGTATTTTTTTTATTTTACATATGTTTATATGAAATTACTGAGATTTCCTTTTAGTGATGCAACACTTCCTGTTGAATGTAAGAATTTTTACCACTGCATTTCTATAGAGACTTAAATCGTGCAACATTTTCTATTTTTGATGCATGCCATCAATGTATTAGAAACAAAGAACAATGCTTCTAGTAGGCATACAATAACACTAAAATCTGAAATTACATTAACGGAAGTAAAAATTCTTTGCATTCAAATATTAGTGCAATGATGAAGAAAAATAAAAATAAAGTATGCACACAGTAGGCACAGAAAATCCTCTTGGGATATGCAAATTGCACTGCCAAACAAACACTATGTTTCATTAGAGATCATTAATGATTATATATTTTTTTTGTTCATATTCAACACATTTGGTTACCATGCCTACATACATATGGTTTTGAGTCTCAGCTTAAGAATACCCTCTCTATTTTTCCTTTTGAGCCAGAATAAGAATGACCTTTATTTTGTCTTGGCGATCAAAGTCGTAGGCCAATTGCCCCTCCATTGGTTACGTACTTATAACAACACGGTGCTAACGTGCCTTGTTGACTGGGTTTATTCTGCCACTGCATTTGGAGAGGGATATTTTTACTGTTGGCTTCTTCTTTTCCAGATCTGTTATAGATCATTCCTCTTCAATTTTAACGTTCTTGGTCTCACAAAAATTCAATTGAGTTGAGGGGTAGTGGCATTCCACACGTCACCTCTTTTTGAGGAAAACAACCATTTGAAGATATATTTCATGATTCAGCTCTCTCTTTGTAGGCAAACCTGTATTTGAAGACTTGGTTCTCGAGCTTGATTATCCTAAAATTTGATAATTGTTTATTGTTTATGTTTTTTCTTTAAATGACTCAGGAAATCAACAATTAGGATAGTTTTGTATTCATCTGACACACAGTTAATTCTGATTGCTACCACTATAACCTCTAAGAGATTACATATGCCCCTTCCACAAACACATGTAAATCAGGAGATTTGAACCTCAAATTTATTGGCACATAACACTTCATTATCACTGCAATAGCCAATTGAGCTGCCCCTGTGGCTCTAAAGTTTGATAACTTTTATTACAATTTTCTTTCTCTCATTGATTGATATCTTGGCATTATTGGCTAAAACCAAATATATTTTCTAATTACCTTTATAGGCATCAACTTGGAACGGATTTCCATCTTTTAATGAACCTATATTTATGTATTCATTTGAGGTGTATGGCATTGCGATCCCACAAAAATATTGCAAAAGGCTACCTTGCAGACATCTAATGAGACTACATCACATCTCACTTTATCAATGAAATGAACTGATATGCCAAATTTGAACTTACATTGTTTTGCAGAGCCATTACAACTGACAATGTTCTGGATGCTTGTCAGTATTTAATCTCAATTTTTGCACCAGGGCCTATGGGATCATAATATTCTGATTTCACCGGGAAAATAGAATAGTGGACTTCTTCAACGTCTCCATTTGGATCTTGACGTAGAACACCTATTCTTTCTTGGAATTGAGTTTTTTCAACTTATCCTCATTAGATATGGTTTCTGCATTCTCATACCAGCAATCTTGACATCCATATTGGATTCACATTCTGATTGTTGTCCCCAAATATTGGTGAGAGCTTGCTTTGATGCTTTCTTGATTTTTAGGATGCAATTTGAAGGAAAATTTCAAGCATTTTGTCTCACTATGTCAATCTATACCACAATAGTTGCAATGATTCTCACCATTTTCCTTTGACTTACCAACACTGTTAGTCTCCCGCCAGACTGCTCCTTTCATGTTGTTGGGTACCTTCCTTTGTGTTTCCTATTACTCGATTCTGTGCTGGTTTCCTCTCTCTAGATTCAATAAAAAATTCCTTCATATAGAGATCATCAAGTTTCTTTACCTCGAAGAGGGCTAGTTCCTTTTTGATGCAGCCACATAAGCTTCCTTGATGTTTCATTAATACATGCTTAACATAATCGATTGCTTCTTAGTTTTGGCCATTTTTTCAATCACTTTGGTAAGGTATTATCATTTAATTATATGTTCCTCTTGATAGAGCTTATGGGATAAATCTGGTTCAAATCCTAAGAAGCCAATGGGGATTTATTTTGTTATTTTGGGGACTCATACTCCATATATCTCTCCCACCATTCTAATGCATGGTACTTATTTTCAGCCTAGCGAAGTATGATTTTTTCCTCACCTTTTTGTCCATGGACACTGAAATATACCTCCACTTGCCTGAACTAATCATTGATATTTTCACCATCAACGTGTCCATCATAGGTCGGTATATCGATCTTTCCTTAAATGATGCAATAAAAGATAAATAATAAACCACGTCACTAATGGAGGTTTCAGGTTTCTTACCTTTGGTGTCCTCCTGGTCAGGATTTTCCTCTTTAGCTCAGAGGTTGTTGAGTGTTCCTTTATCTTGGCCATTTTCTTCATGAGATCAATCATCATCTCTGTTAGCACAACAAATTTTCATTCCAACTGGAAAACCTGACCTTTGGGTCGTCTTGGTATTTCTTTTCGTGGGGAAACCCTTTCATTTTTGTTGTCTGTATATTTCCAACTTTGGCTGAATAGGTTCTATGTTCTTTTCATATCTACTCCTGTATTTAACCATACAAGCATTACTCTTAAGTAATTTTGAACTTGGCTTTAATGTTGAATTGATATGAAATCACGTAACTAAAATTACAAAAACTGAATTTCAGTCATGTAACACTTCGTATTGGTTGTAAGTTTTTTAATGCTACATTGCTGCACTGATTTACACTTTCCAATATTAAATATTTCATGGTTTCAATACCTTCCATCAATTTATTTAGCAGAGACTGAATTTCAGTGATGAAACATTGGATATTGGCTGCAAGTGTTTTTGATGTTGCATTATAGTACCAACTTAATCTCTAGAATATTTCATGCTTGCAATGTCTACCATCAATGCATACAACATGTATAAAAAGGAAATAGAACACATAGTAACATCCTAATTTACATGAAGAAAACCCTCTTGGAGTATAAAATCTCCGCCAGTAAACAAATTCTCTTCTTAATTAAGTATATTATTAATTACAAATATTTCTGTTGGCTACTGTGACTACGTCAAGATGATCTTGGGTGTCCTGGAACATTTTTGCCGTGAATTCCTTTGTTTTCCCTTTGCTACCAGGTAAATAATGGTGTTTTTTTCTTTTCACCTTATGTTTCTCCCTTGGCCAGGAAAGTCGTGGGTCAATTTACCCACCCGTTGGTTAGGTAGTTATGCCAACATGTCTTGTTGATTGGGCTTATGCTGCCTCTGTAGTAGGAGATGGCCAAGTTGACTGTTGGCTTAGTTTTCACTAAATCGGAGACATATCATTTGTTTTTGTAAAGGAAACTTTAACAAGATCATTAAGATATTTTGTGTCCATCACCATTCCTCTTTTACCCAATTTTTTAAATCAATGTTGTCTTTAAGGGATTATTGCTAATTTTCTTCAATCAATTGTTTATGGTGTGCTTTTTCCAATTGGAGAGAAGATATCTTTCATAATTGTTTCTGTACTTGTGCCAATTGAGTATGGGGGTCAAAATTTAATACCTGGTTGGTAAAACATTTTTATCTAGCACTTCTTGAATTTGCGTACATTTTTATGGTTGGTGTGCTTTTTCCAATTGGAGAGAAGATATATTTCATAATTGTTTCTGTACTTGTGCCAATTGAGTACTTCTTGAATTTGCGTACATTTTTATGGTTGGTGTGCTTTTTCCAATTGGAGAGAAGATATATTTCATAATTGTTTCTGTACTTGTGCCAATTGAGTATGGGGGTCAAAATTTAATACCTAGTTGGTAAAACATTTTTACACTTTTGAATTTGCGTACATCTGTTGTGGTTATAGGTGGGTTACCATTGCATCTCAATTAAAGGACAAAACAAGTAAACAATGCATAAGAAGGTAAAAATACTGCTTACTTTAATGTAGTTTTGGATATGTCAACATGAATATAATCATCTGTTTGAAATTGCACAAGTCATTGAGAAAATGAAAAATCAACCTGCAACAAATCAACCAATAGAAATTCAACATTTTCTAAATTTTCATTACTATCGTAACTCAAACACAATCATCCAACAAATAGAAATTTAGCATATTGCAAAATTTCATTACTATTGTAACTGAAACACATTCATATATTAGAAGAGTGTTTTTTTCTCTGAACCTTTGTGTCTCCTACTCCAAATAATTGAATTTGGATGATATAATGGAGGGATCTTGATTACCTGCTGCACTCCAAGTAAGAAAAAGGCGGAGCTTTCACAATTTTTCAAATTGAACATCATTAGAATGTTACAGAGAATTGAGAAAAATCTAGTAACCTTTGTGGGAAGATATATTTTCTATTTCTGAACCAATTTTCTTTTATGTGGTATCAGATTCAATGCAAGCAACATGGTAAATATGATACAAAATTGTCGAGTAGTCTTTGTTGGTGATTCAATCGGAAGAAACCAATGGGAATCACTCATTTGTATGCTAGCAGCGGTAGCTCCAAACAAATCCTAATATGTGAGGTGAATGGAAGCCCCATTTCAAATCACAAGGGATTTTTTTCCTTCAAATTTGAGGAGTTCAATTGCAGTGTAGAATATTACAAGGCAACATTTTTAGTTTTGCAAGGCCGCCCTCCTGAAAGATCTCCCCCTAAAGTTATAATTACACTAAAATTGGATTTTGTTGATTGGACATCTCAGTATTGGAAGGATGAAAATATTCTAGTCTTCAACGCAGGGCATTGGTGGAACTTTGAGAAGAAATTTAGAAGACAAGAATTTACTTTGCAGTTCGGCAACAATACAATTGCTAAATTTGGATTCTTTGTTAGTCAACTGGAGGCCTTAGTCATGGAAGACTACATAGTTTATGTTGGTTGTATGTTCAAACCCACAGATAAGAATTTCTTAATGGTTATGCTTTGTCTCACACAAAGTGCCATAAAATGATTTTGGGGCTATATCTTGGTATTTTTTCTAAAAATACATTGGAAAATAAGAAATCCTAATTTAAAACATCATAGTTATTTCTGTGCATTGTATTTTTTATTAAAATTTAAAAGCTTCTTTCCTTGCTAGAATTTGGACCTCAACTTTTCCATGTGGACTGACAAAGAGAGTTTCACAGGTTTTGCTATTTCTAGGAAGGAGAAATAGTAAAAATGACATTAGATGTGTTGACTGAATTTGAGAGATCTATGAAGAATGTGATGGAATGGATTTACGAAAAAATAAATACAAAAAATACACATGTATTCTTACATACCTATGCTCCAGGTTTGTGTCATTTCTTACTCCATCTACTGGTTTGATAATCCTTACACACTTAAATATTTGGCGCTTATGGTAGAATATCGAAAGAAAGGAGGATGTTGAATCCTTCTAATATCTCATATTGTGTGCTTCAAATGCAGGTGAGGGACATGAAAAACTAGTGGGAATTTCCATTTAGAGACCCATACAAAACTAAATCTAGCTTATTTCCTTGACCCACATCTATGGAGCAACAGTTTACCTAGAGCATTAGTTTCTTTGGCTTCAATTAAATTTTCTTAGTAATGAAATCTCTAATTTACAGGGTGAAGTTCCACTCTTTCCCCACATCTTTGGACATGAAGTAGCCGGGTATCCACTGTATTTTAGCTATGAATTTATGTATTTGACATAATAATTCAATCAAGAATGTAGTATTTCATGGAAAAAAATTCGTGGCAATGGTTGAGACAATGTTGTTGAGAGTGCTGGAGAAGAGATAAATTACCTCAAGCTAGGTGACAAGGTGATTCTAGTATTTACTAGACAATGCAAGGAATGTAGACACTACATATCAGAAGATGGAATGTGTGATATTGTGAGAATTAACACTGAGAGAGGGGTTATGAAAAATTGATGGAAAGTCAAGGTGTTCCATCAATAGGAAACTAGTTTACAACTTCCTCGGTACATTGACTTTTAGCCAATACATTGTTTTGCATGCATAATGTGTGGCCAAACTTAATCCCAAGGCTCCTCTTGACAAAGTTTGTACTTTAAGTTGTGGTGTTTCTACAGGTAAATTACTTAGGGTCTTTTTCTAATAATTTTTTTATATTTACATGTTTAGTATCATCCATATTTAGGACTATAGATGTCCATATTCACTAACTAGTTACATATATTATAACTTAAACACCTAAACATATTGATCACTATAGATGCCCATACCTCTTCTTCTGTGAAAACAGAGTTTCGAAACTCACTCATGATTATCTCCCTACCATATTAAAAACAACCTCCTCGGGTTTCTTTCCTTATTTGACTTTGGGTAGGAAACTTCTTATCGGGATTCACCTTTCCCCTAATAAGTTGGATAACTTATTTTTTCCAAGAGACTTTGCTTGCGAAATTCACAAATTATGTGTGATATTTTATAATAAATATGGTCTATTGTAAGAATTTATCTTTCCCCATTCATATGGTTTATAATAAGATTTTTTTCCTTTACGCTTCTATGCCAAAATGCCAAGACCTTCATATATGTTTGATGCCCCAAAACTCGGCTCAACATTCCTCAAATGTGACCATGGTCATCTCTAAACACTACGTCCACCACTCCCCTTAGTTTTCTTGTACAAGACATTACTTGCCCTTGAATTTTCTCCTTCCCTTGACTACTATGTCCCTCCAAGTAATGGATTTCTCTTAGATTGTCATTGTGCTCATAAACATTCCCCTACCCCTCTAAGGACTAGGTTTCTCTTAGACTGTGGCCATGCACATAAACATTCACCTGTTCCTCCAACTTCTATATTTCTCTTGGATGCTTGACTAAAATTGAATGTTACTTTGTTGACACTTTAAAATGTTTTATAAAGTGGGTAATTTAGTGTTGGAAGAATTAAGGGAAATGAAACACCTGAACCAATCGACATTTTATAATGTTTTACAAAGTGGTTGATTCAGTGTTCGGGATGTTTTGTTGGTTGGACTGTTAATAAAATTATCCATGTAATGGTTTCTTTGATCATAACTATTGTTAGAATTTTCACCTTAGATTTTCCATATGGACTGACAAAGAGAGTTTCACAGGTCTTGCTATTTCCAGGAAGGAGAAACAGTAAAGCAATACTCCTCAAAAGAACAATACATGCCAAATGTAACTTCATAAGAGGTCATTTCTATAAAACTGATAGATTGAAATTACAACCTCTAGAATTTCGATCACTGGAATTGCATGGAGAATCCCTAATGAGAGGCTCTTTTAGAAACAACATAAAGACCATAGGTAAGGAAATTGTTCAAGCTATGGTAGTAATAGTTGACACTAAGAGAGTTCACTGACGTGTCTACAAATCAATGAAGCAAACCTAAAAGAAATATATTCTAAAATGTCAAACAAAGATGGAAATTAATGAGTAGAGACTTCTTTTCTGGGGCACGTTGAAATATTTATATTGTTTGATGAATTTCTCACAGGGATTCATAGTTTCAATGATTAGCAAGGGTTTCATGGCATCCTGGTCCTTTAGAAAATTCTTTTCCATAGCTCTTCTCACCAATGACTACATTCTTTTGAGCCAACTCATCGTGGTGTTCTTTATCCTTACCCTCCTACATTACAATATTGATTTCCTTATTCTCTAAGTCAGTTCTCTTTTCTTACTCCTCTCTAACTTTTCCAGAGAGCTTATTAACACCCTTGGTGGATTCCTTGTCCTACTTATTGGCATATTCTACTGACCTTTCTTTTTCTAACTGTGTTTTGACAATTGGCTCCTTCAAATTAGAGTTTCAAGGATTGGCCAAGGTTTCAGATGTGCTTTCTTGACAACCTCGGGCTATTCCTTGGATATCATACAACTCATAGACTTGGCCGAGGTCCTAGAGAATATGATGGGAGCCTTAGCTCCTGTCTTTTCTTTGGTGTTTTACCCAAGTTTCTTCATCACAACATGGGCAACCATTGTTGCAGACAACTAATGTAATGTGGATAACTGAGACCTCCTGCATATGGAACACATAGAAATAAAAATAAAGAAAAATACAACCTAAAATGAAACCCTGGGAGGTCGTCGTAACTAATAACCAACAAGTATTTAATTAAAATTAACAATAACAAATTCTCTTCCAATTCAATGACATGTCTTTCTTCAATCGTCTAACAAAATATGTAACAGTGCAAATTGGTGTAGAGTGGCACCTAAGAGAGTTCTTCTCAAAGGGAAACACGTTACGATGTAATAAATAATATTATCACTTAATATAATTTGTATTCATTTGATAAAATTAGCTCTAATAAGATGGAAGTTGCATTTTTGAAGTTTTATTTTTGTGTGTGAATATTATTAATGTATTTGTCTAAGAAAATAAAGGCCTATATTTAGGTGAACATATCAATTAAGAATATCTTTATTTGAACTTATATTTAGTGGTTATTTTTGTTTTCATTTTGAGAAACGATAGTATTAGTAATGTCCTTTTCTTGGAGGTTAAAACTACCACATTTTGCAACTATTGTATTCACATCTTCGTAATGTTGCTATGAAAATTTCATGGATTGGGTAATTGAAGGATCAATAATATAGGAGATAGTGAGTAACGCAGAATCCTTACAATGTGAGGACACTTTCCATTTTCTACATGCAACTTTAAGCTCATCTCATTATGGTAATTACACCCCTAGTGCTAGGCCTTTGGCTATGGCGGCATCCAAATCACTTGGTCACTAATTTGGCACCTTTGGCATAGATATAAATTTATATTCAAATTGTGCAACCCAACCATCCCCTCTAGCATTAGATTATGGCTCAGAAGTTAGTCTCAGCCCCTTTATCGGTTGTCATGACTATTTTGATCATCCTTTGATTTGACATTACTATATTTTTGCATTCATTTCCTTACAACTACTAGTTTTATTTAAGATATTGTTATTTCCCCCTTCTTATCCACCATGGTCACCCTCCCATGCAATGAATTATGGATCAAAACCCCCTTACCTCTTGTCATGACTATTTTGATCCTCCTTTGGTCTAAAATTACTATATTTTCGCATGAATTGCCTTGAAACTACTGGTTTTAATAGATCATTACTGCCCCAATCCTATTCATCATGGTCACCCTCCCATTGCAATGGAAAATGGTCAAATCTATAGCAAAAGAGGCCAGTTAGCTCTTTCGTAAATAAATTTCCCTTGTAGAAAGGAATAAATTGAATATGTCTAAGGAAGAGGTTTAATCTAAGAGTTTCACTCATTGATGAGGAGATGAAGGCCACAAGTACTACGCTTTTTTCCAAAAATAGGTATCAATCACATCCGTTACACCAGATATAAAAAATACAGAGCTTTATTGGCATATGAATCTAATGGTAATGAGCACTCTCATTGGATAGAAGGTTGAAAAATTATAGATGCATGCATATTTAGATAGGGTTGAAAATGATGGATGCATTCTTCTTTCCTTTTGTAAGTAGCTTGCTAAAAATAAAGGTGGGATATTTTCTCTTGAGCTTGGGCTTTGTAACCAACATTTTATTCCTTGTCCACTCCTTTGTAGATCTAGCACCAATGTTCCATGCCTGATTTTCCTTACATTTATTTTTATTATTTCCGTAGTTTTTATGACTCTACTAGATTAGAACTAATAAGTAATCTTGGTTTTTTTACCAGGAAAACCAACCTTCAGTTAAATTTTATATGTTCGATAGATACATTACTTATTTTTTCATACTTTTGTTTCCTAATTCCTATATACCATGTTAGCATGGTTGTTGGGTTGGAAAATATAATGTAATTTCTCTTAGTGCTATGCATCTATTTAAATTTCAGATAATAAAATGTTTTGTTTACTAAACAAAATAAAAATAAAAATATCCTACAAATAAATTCCAAAATCAAAAAGTAACATTAACAATAACACCATATTTTTTGCCTTTCAAATTAAAACTACATTTTCTTTTAACCTTCAAACCCAACCACTAACTAATACCTTTGTAAATAAAATTTTAATATAAACCTTGAAAAGGGAAAAGTGGTTACCCTACCAGCACCCTCCTGTTTTTATGGAATGAAATTGCTATTTATTTTTAAATTGTCTTGAGAAAAAATATTAATTCCAACCTTAATTAAAAAAATACCACCCCTTTTACTTTGGTTTAAAATTAGAACATTTTAGAGTCGAAGACTTCAAAACTTCCTATTACAAGAAAATCTATAAAAAAACCAATAATAAAAAGGAGAGAACAAAAACCAACATATTTAAAAATTTAAAAATTAACATCTCACATATATATACAACTAGACTCATCATGTATATATTTTAATTACTTCACTAAAATATTGAAAATTTTGAAATTATATAAATTACTTGGTCTGGTGATCGATTTGGATATAGGTTGTGAAATATAAATATTATTATGGTGGAAAGTTTGAATACCAATGTTATTTGGTTTAATTTTTCAATGTGGTATGTTGATTTTTTAGGAATGTTTGGAAGATGCAAATTGTGTTGGACCTTATGTTTATTGATGTAGTAATAAATTTTCCTCTTTATGATGACAATATTTTTCTTTTGGAAATAAGCCTTCATGGTCTTAGCAAACAACTAAGAGTCCTAAGATTTTTTCTCCAAGTTGAGTATGACCTAACACTGCCAAAATTAAAATAATGATAATTGAATGTTAAAGGTAACCTATAATACATTCATATATGACAATAGTTACTTGAAGGAATTTCCTTCAAAGAATTATGTAGGAATTGACCTCCATAAGAATATGAATTGGAATTACAACATTGCGAAAAATGAAAAATGGATATTGGAAAACAAATGATGGGCTTGAAGACAATTGTAAGTCAACAAATATTTGGGTATAGGATCAAAAGAAAGCTCCACCTGAAGAATTACACCTCTTACTTAGTTTAACATCACATTATTGAAATATTTTATACCTGTTTATATGTGAAGGGCACTAGCTAGGAATTGACCTCCATCAGAATATGAATTGAAATTACAACATTGCAAAAAATGAAAAATGGATATTGGAAAACAAATGATGGGCTTGAAAACAATTGTAAATCAACAAATATTTGGATATGGGATCAAAAGAAAGCTCCACCTGAAGAATTATACCTCTTACTTAGTTTAAACATCACATTATTGAAATATTTTATATCTGTTTGTATGTGAAGGGCACTAGCCACTAGTTAAGGGCTAGATATTAGGTAAGGCTCAAAGGCCATAAAATAGAAAGGCGTGAATATATGAACTTAATTAATTGATCCAAGGTAGGAGGGTAACAACCATTCCTCCTAATGACTCCAAATAAACCCAATTCACACACAAACAAATGTGCACACACACATAAAGTTGATATAAAATAATATGATCTAAGTTGGACATTGAAATTTATATTTATAATGACATTCAAATATTCTTTTTGTTACCATTATTTTTTATATGTCTACTTCCACCTCCATGTTGATCTCATGAATTTCACTCCTGGTTGAAATACTTGAAGTAATGTTGGAATTGAAATATTTGATTTATGAGTGATATTGAAATTTCTTATGTTATTAATTTTTCTTAAATATAAAGCCATATAAAATCATCTTAACTAAGTTGATAAAATGAAATCCTTTTTTATTAATATATTTTTAATTGGTGTCTATCAACTCATTAGAGTGTAGAGAGAATTGCATATTAATTACAAAATAAGTTATCCAAAAAAAATTTCTGGAAATTGAGAATTGAAATATTATATTTAAAACTAATATTAAATATTTTTTATTATTGATATATTTTTAAATATCATGTATCAACTCCATGTTGCATTGAAACATTGTAAAAAATGTCTCTTTATATAATAATAATAAAACAAATTTACTTTCCATTATTTTACATATAATATCAAATATTAAATCCATATTAAACGCTAATTAAATTATACATCATCCTCATCATGAATATAAAAAACTTTTAATATTAACACTTTATTTTTTTTAATATTTTTTTATTAACAACCGCTTTTCTAAATTCCAAAACTCAACAAAATAGAAAAAAGGTTACATAACTTCTTTGTATTGCAATATAAAATATTCTCAACCTAATAATAATTTCTTAATTTTTATATACATGAACAACAATTCTTATCATATCATGCAAGAAAAGTAAGGCAACATACTACTTGAAAGTCATCTCAATCTCTGATCTTTCATTAGATTTTTCATATTTGATTTTATAAATGAAGTATGTATTCGTTTCCTCTCCTTTAGGACTCCTAGCAAATGATTGAATGCACTATGTATTTCATTTTGTTATAGTGTACACTTAGAAAACATGCAATGCGCCAAAATTATCAAACTTTTATGATTGGATACCACTTTTTGTAACATGTGTTGTTTCTTTTGGCTTTAACTTTATATAAGATTTTGGAATATGATTTTGGAATATTTTATTTATAAAAAACATTATGTTATTATTATTATTAATTTTTTCTAAACTAAAATTTTTAATTTTTAATTTAAAATTTATATATATAATTTTTAATTTAAAATTTATATTAATATTATCTTAAATACGAATGTATCAACTTTATATTAATAAGGTAAAGAGATAATTTCAGACTATTTTTTTAATTAATATCTTTATTTATTGTTAATCTACCTCTTAGCCAATCGTGCATTGGTTACGGAATCAATATATAATTACAGGTTAAAAACCCTAAAATTGTACCCGTAAAAGTTAGGTTGAGAATCCTCAATAGCAAAAACCTGTTGTGTATAAATATTTTTTACGCTTTCAAAAATCTTAATATTTTTGAGAAAATCACAAGAAAGAATTGCTAAATTATTTAGTTAAATATGGTATAAAATAAGAAATAATATTAAATATTATATAAAATTAAAAATAATATTTATAAGAAAACAAAGATTTTGAGCCTGGTTCAAAATTAAATGGCTTTTTCTTTCTCAGTAAATTAAAAGTTATTTGTCAAATTTGAATTGAAAATCACTTATGATTTTCCAATAAAATAGTAAAGAAACTTTTCATAATTTATTTTATCTGTCATTTTTTTAAGTTAGTTATTTTTTTATATACTATAAAAAAAATAATAATGATAATTATTTTTCTTCGTATTATAATAGTTTGAAAAAAAATGTTATCACTTTTATACATAAGAATTATATTGTTTATCATCTATTTACTGAAATTACATCTTACTAGTATAAATTAAAGATTACTACTTATTCTACTTGCTTTTATTTACTAGCTACCACTTGTTTGCATTTACTATTTGCCCCACTTGCTTGAAGTTATGAATGTTGCCTAGATGTCTTTTTTATCACTTCTTAATATGAAGAAAAAGTAATGGGCACTAGGGATCAAAATCTATTTAATATAGATTTCATTCATGCTAAATAGGTAGTATTAATTTTATTTATTTATTTATTTGCAATGGTGCTCTGCATCATAATGAGCATGTGCGTTGATTTAATTTGGTTACTATTGGTTTTGTTGTTTATGAATACAATAGCTAAGAGAGAACACGGAAAAAAATCTGGAGGAGGGATGAACAACTAGGGTTTACAATCTTTAGCAGGTGTTTAACTCCATGGAAGGGCGCAAAGGAGGGAGCTCCACTCCCTCCTACAGGCAGGCTGTGGCCAGCCGAGGTAAGAAACCAATAGAAGATGTCAGAGGTCCTGCAGAAGAAGGGAAAAGGAGCATGGAAGAGGAGCAAGAGGGAAACAAATCAAGGGAGAATAATAGCACAAAAGAAAAGGAGGAAGAAGACAAGGAACAGGGAGCAAAAAACAAAGCACAAAAGGAACCATGTAAACCCAAAGCAGAGGTTACACTTAGAGTAGTTCTAAATGATATTGCTCTGCAGGTACACAGGGATCACATGCAGACATATGCTATCATTTGTAAATTCATGGGATTATGGCCCACTGAAAAGGCGTTACAAACATGGATTAAATACCACTGGAAACCAAAAGGAAGCATTGACCTACATCTTGGGTCAAAGGGATTCTTTACTGTGGTCTTCACAAATATTGAGGATAAAGAGAGGGTGTCTGAAGGAGGGCCCTACTTCTACGCAGCAGCAGGCCTCTACATGCGGTCGTGGATGATGAACTTTGTCCCAGAGCATGAGACTTTCACTTCGGTTCCGGTCTAGGTAAGACTTTACTCCCTCCCTCTTGATTACTGGCAAATAGAATCGTTAACTGCCATTGGAAATAAATTAGGGCATTTTGTCAAAGCTTCTGAGGCCACCAGAAGGGGAAAATGCACTTCCTTTGCATGAATTTGTGTGGAGATGGATCTCTCCGGAGCTCTACCGAATGAGGTTATCTTGGAAGTTTTTTATGAAGAATGGTTGCAAACAGTAGATTATGAGCACATTCCATTCAGATGTCGCAGATGCCATGAGCATGGGCACCTATTTAGGGAATTACCTCTTAGTAAAATATAGAATAAGAGTAAAGCTACCACAATGAAAGATACTGAAGGCTTTCACAAAGTGAGTCATAGAGGAAAAAGAGGCAAAAGGGGACTAAAGCAACATCAAGTAGAAGGGCCATAGGCCAATGTGAACAAGTACCAAGTACT
Source organism: Pinus tabuliformis (assembly GCA_031772625.1). NCBI lineage: Eukaryota > Viridiplantae > Streptophyta > Pinopsida > Pinales > Pinaceae > Pinus > Pinus tabuliformis. The sequence goes on from CM062809.1 coordinate 225,583,813, forward strand.
CGAAGAAGAAGAAGAGATAACAAAGTAGATCAAGGAATGGAGGGTAGTCCAGTGGAGAAGGAGAATGAAGAGGACAATGATCAAACAAAGGATAATAATAAATAGAAAGAGACTATGATGAGCGATGTAGAACTGGAGATGGACCAGGAAATGACCCAGAGTGAGATGGAAATGGAGGACCATGAACTATAGGAGATTCTTGATAGAGAAAACCTAGATCTGGAAGGGTTCTTGAAACAGGGAACCATGGGAGGGGTAGATTCGTTACCTCCAGAAGAGTTCACTAGAGTAAAACAGCTGTACATATGGAAAAGTCAGGCTAAAGGGCTGGATAGGCAAAGTAACACTGAAAGACAGGGTAACGAAGGTGTAAAAACTATGAAAAACACACCAGGATTAGCACCTAGAAACCCAGGAAAGAAAAGAGGCAGGAAAAAGAAGAATGAGCTATTGATGGAAGGTGGGAAGCTAATGATAGATTCAGGTAAGATGAAAGACCTAACTAGTTACTCCTTTACAAATCTTTAATGATGAAGTTCACTTCTTGGAATATCAGGGGTCTAGGTAGTAAAATAAAACAAAGATTACTTAGTAATATAATGAAACAAGAAGCTCCGGATATGATCTTTATCCAGGAAACTAAATGTTCCATTTAGAAAATAAAAGAAATATATAGCAAATGGCTCAACCGATTTGAGTTTCTAGAAGTCAAGGTAGAAAATATAGCAGGAGGCATACTAACTCTTTGGAACCCCCAAAAGATTGGCATACTAGATGCTGAGGCTTCTAGGAATTATTGATCAGTGGTTATTCAGCCTGTGGGGGATAGGGAGACCTATCTAGTCACGAATGTTTATGGCCCTCAGAGAATGGTTGACAAACTCAGGTTTCTAGATTCACTTGAGGATCTCAGAGAGATACATGTAGGTATACCTTGGATCATGGGTGGGGACTTCAACATGATTGAGTCACTCTCAGAGAAAAAAGGGGGAACAAAAATTCTAAAGAAAGACTCTTTAGCATTTCAAACTTTTATGGATAATATGAAGCTAGTTGACATTGATTCGAGTAATTGTCTCTTTACTTGGAACAATAAAAGAGGAAGAGAGTCTCAAGTAGCCTCAAAGTTAGATAGAGTCATCATCTCAGAGGACCTTATGCTCATCGATAAGGAAATGGTAGTGAGGATTCTCCCCTTTGAAGGCTCAGATCACTGGTCGGTTCAACTGGAGGTTTAGGGCATTGGTACGCCCAGGAATAGACCTTTTATATTTGAGGATATCTGGCTTACCCATCCAGATTTCATCAACAACATTACAAATTGGTGGTCTGAAGATTTGCATATTCAGGGTACAAGAATGTTCCTTCAACACAAAAGATTAAAACACATCAAGCTCAGGCTTAAAGATTGGAACAAGAATGAATTTGGCAATATTTTTGAAGAAAAAAAATCTGTTGAAGATAAATTGCAGGAAATCAACCAAGCCTTTATCATGGTTGGCTTTGATAAAGTTAGAAATGATCAAGCCACCAAATATCAACAAGACTGGGAGAATTTATGTAAACAAGAGGAAATATTTTGGAGACAAAAATCTATAGTTCAATGGCTAAAAGGAGAGCAAAACACCAAATTTTTCCACAGATCCACCTTGGCAAACAGAGCTCATAATAGAATCCTTCGATCAAGGACGAGGGAGGGCAACTTCTTAATTCCCACAAAGACATAGAAGTTGTGTTAGTTCACCACTTTCGTGGTATAGCAAAGGAAACTATTTCAGATAGAGAGCATTTCAACAAGCACTTAACAAGACATATACCTAGGCTGGTGTCTAGAGAGCATAACTTCAACCTCAATAGGCCAGTGACTGAAGATGAGGTTAGTGAGGTCCTCAAGGAAATGCAAAATGGTAAAGCGCTAGGCCTTGATGGCTTCAATGTGGATTTCTTTAAAGCTTGCTGGAATATTGTTAAACAGGATATTCTGAATGTAGTAGAAGATTCCAGGATGAATAGAACAATTTTGAAGGTGCTTAACTCCTCCTTCATCTCCCTGATCCCTAAATAGGACATTGCTCAAACTCCAGATAAGTTTATACCCATAGCTTTGTGCAATGTGGTTTACAAGATAATATCCAAGGTTGTTGCCAATAGACTCAAACCTCTTCTTCCTACTCTAGTGTCTGGGGAACAATCTAGTTATGTGGAAGGTAGGCAAATTCTCAATAATATCATTTAAGTGCATTAGGTGGTGCAGTCAATGACTAGCAATAGGAAGGCTGGAATGATCATGCAACTGGATCTATCCAAAGCTTATGATAAGTTGAATTGGACCTATATTAGGAGGGTTCTTATTGCTTTTGGGTTTGATCATAACTGGGTTAGATGGGTCATGGCCCTGGTAACTTCTTCCAGCTTTTCAATTTTGGTTAACGGTTCTCCCTCCGAGACTTTTATTCCTTCAAGAGGCCTTAGGCAGGGAGATCCGATCTCTCCCTTTCTCTTCATCCTCATGATGGAAGGACTTGGTTGGTCTATCAAGAATGCAAAAGAAGTCGGCAAAATCAAGGGTCTCCAACTTTCTGAGAATGGACAAGCCTTGACTCATCAACAATTTGTTGATGATACCATGCTGCAAGGAATCCCCATGGTCAAAGAAGCTCTTGCATACAAACAAATCCTGAATGACTTTGACATGGCTATAGGTATGGAGGTTAATCTTTCCAAATCCAAGATTTTTTTTCTTTAATACTAATATTGCTATTCAAAGGAACATCTCCAGAATTCTGGGCTTTCAAAGGGATGTCCTCCCTTCAAAATATTTGGGAGTTCCTCTAACTGTTAAACCTTTGCACAAGAGCATTTGGGAGCCGGTGATTAATAATATGAAGGATAAAATTAGGAACTGGACTATTAGATCTTTAAACTTGGCTGGTAGGTTGGTGCTTACAAAGGCTGTTCTTCAAACAATCCCAATTTTCATGCTATCAGCACTCCCAACACCAAAAAGAGTCTTACAAAAATTCAGAACCATTCAAAGAGACTTTCTTTGGGGTAAGGAGGAGAAAAGAAAGAAATGGGCCTTGGTAGCTTGGGAAAAAATTTGCAAACCTAAAAATCATGGGGGTCTTGGATTGGACGATCTAGAAGTTCTAAGCAGGGCTTTAGGGGCAAAATTATGGTGGCGTTGGGTAAAAGACCTAAAGGCTCAGTGGGCTAGCCTCTGGAAAGAAAAATATGCTAGCACTTGGAAAATTAATGATCACATTAGGATGTCTGGAAGTATAAAGGGCTCACACATCTAGAATAAGGCTTGGGAGAATAGAGGCTTAGTACAAAAGAATAGGTTCTGGGAAATCAGAGAGGGAGATATTGCTTTATTTTGGCATAATAAATGGCAACAAGAACCTATACTGTTAAAAGAGGATTTTTTGGACCTCAAGAAAGAGACAGATACCATAGGGTTATCTAAGGTAAAGGATTTTTAGGATCAAACCAATAGTGAAAGAAAATGGAGAACTTAGAGGAACATTGATTATAGGGATGACAACCCCTTGAAAGAAAAGGTAGAGGTTCTTATGAAAATGCTGGAACAAAGGAAGATTCTAGTAGCAGGGGGGCATGACCAACTTAGATGGGGCAAAAATAATGAGGGTACCTTTAATCTAAAGGAGGCAAAATGCATACTCCTTGAGCTAGATTCTTAGGCTCCAGATAGGATTTGAAAGAACCTGTGGAGGCATTAAGGTTGGATGAAGATTAAACTCTTCATGTGGTTGGTTCATCATAAGAAAATTCTGACTTGGGATAACATTTGGAAGAGGGGTGTTCTGGGGCCTTCGAGATGCCAACTCTGTGAGACCCAAGAGGAAACTATTGAGCACCTTCTTAATAATTACATCTTCACCTCCAGGTTGTGGGATTCTTTTTCCACCATTTTCCAACAGACCGACAGGGATAGAGGGAGTATTATCAATACCCTAAACAATTGGAGGTGAAACTTTTCTGACAATGAATTTCTTAGCTCAGCTTGGGCTCTTATGCCAAGCTTCATTATTTGGAATGTCTGGAAAGAAAGGAACAACAAAATCTTCAAAAATGAAAAGAGACCCTACCAAGGTCTTTTTGAGCAACTCTTAAAACAGCTTAAGGAGACGGTTGGCACTTTAGTACGAATCCTCCTAAGAATCCACCTTTAGATGCTGAAATGAGGATACTTCGACAGTTGGGTATGCAGGGGCTTATTCCTCAGGGCCTAGACAGGAAGGTTAGGAAAATGGATACTGAGCAGGATTACTGGCATCCTCCCCCTTAGGGTTTTTTGAAATATAACATTGATGGGGCTTCAAAAGGAAACCTGGGCACTACTGGCTTTAGATGGGTGCTAAGGGATGAACATGGAAATATCCTTTTCATCTTCCATTGCCATTTAGGCAGAGCCACTAACAATATGGCAAAATTAATGGCTATGGAGCAATGTTTAGAACTCCTGGAGCAAGATAATCGCCAAAATGTGATTGTCGAAGTTGATTCCGAGTTAATGATTAACTCGGTCAAAAGAATTAGTTGTGGTAAGGAGCCGGAGAAGGTCTCAAAACATTGGAGGCTGATCCAGGTCTTTCAATGGATCCAGCTCCACCTCCTTGGCCTTTGCACAATAAGTTTTAACCATGTGAGAAGGATGGCCAACAAACTGGCTGATATTTTGGCTAATCAAGGAGTGAATTGTACCATCAACAGGGTCGCGATGGGTTGGCAAGGGTTGCCTCAGAACAGACTTAAGGCACATTGTCACGACTAGGTGGACGAAGATTTGATGGTGTATCGAAATAGAGCCATGGAGGCGGGGTCTAGATGATTTGGAATCATTATGATCTACTATTTTTTCTATAGTCTGGTCCTTCATGGGTTGCTCAACAGACTCTGCTTCTTAGGTAGTTGGACGGAGGGATGGAGGGATGGAGCTTTAGTTTACATGGGTTCATGAACTGGCGCAGAGGGGATGGAGTGAGAGGCCGGAATCTGGGCTTTCTCGATGGCAAAAATACCCCAGATTTTCTTCATATGTACACAATACTGCTTGTAGGGCGGTATTAAGTTTATCGCAAGCCTTTCAAGCTGGAAGCAGTTTTTATGAAATGGGAACGATTCCACTCACCATGCTACACGTGGCCAAGGGGAGGGAATGAATACTGCCCTCATCGCGTGCTAACTATCGGTGCTTTAGAATCGTGCAATATGATCCTCAGCCGTCGGATCAAGCACGAAGGATCTACGGTCAGGAATAAATGAGCAGGTAAGTGGGTCCAAGCAGTTAATCGGCGGGCTTCTAAGGACTGTGATGTTTTCCTCAGCCGTTGGATTGGGCGAGGAGTTTTGACGGTCGAGATTAAAGGGGGCAAGTCCGAATGTGGATTTTTTTCCATTTCTTGGTGGGATTTGATGATTTTGAGTAGTCCATTTGTTCGAGGGTTACTCCCCCATTCAAACCCGTTTTCATGTAATTTTGGTCCCTTTTTCAGATTTCTATGAGTTGACCGTAAGGCCTTGGCACTGTCTGTCATTTGAGGGTCTTACGGTTTTGTTGGTAGGGTTTGGGGTTTTTGCCCTTAACTCAATGCCCTTGGTTTTTAGAGATTAGTTTTTCCTTGGTCCACAGTTCCACGTGGAAGGTTTTATTTTATGTAATTATTTTCTGATCTAATGATAACAAAGGTACGACTCTTACTTTAGCAAAAAAATTAGGTTACAATTATTGAGAGAAATGTATTGTTCCAATGTAGTTTTCTAGAAATGTGTGATTCACTAAGGAGGTTGAGGCCACAATATTGAGATGCAACACTCTATCCAAATAAGCATGAGGTGCCACGACATTCATTTCCTTTGAAAATCCCTTAAAGAAAACAAGGTGTGTAGGGTTGCAGCAGAACCAACAATGAGAAATAGTTGTGTAGATCTTAACTAGGAGCACTGCTAGAAGTTCTAGAAGATAAGAACACTATAATGAACCTCAATATATGACCCTATTTGTTGTTTTTATTTTTGAGAAGTGAAATTTATTTTAAAATGTGAAAAGGAGGATAAATACTTCAAAATGATAATCTTGAAATTGACCTACTAAAAAAAAAAAAAATATGATCATTTCTAAAAAATATAGGGTTACAAAGGAAAATTAATTCCATAATGGGAAATGTAACATAGCAATTATCACAAGATAATAAATGTTATCATGAATTTGTTGGTATCACAAGACAACACATCAACATATTAGAGGAAAGGTTGGAATCAAAGAATCAATGGATAGTTGATCTTTTCAAAATTTAAGATCAAAAGGGAAAATTGATAGAGCCATTGCAACAAGAGCTATTAGCAAAGTAAAATGTATTGTTAGCAATTGAAAGTGAAGTAAATTAGTTAAAACAAGAGAAATTGAAGTGTGATAAAATTTGTGATAAAAGTGACTTAATTCAAAAGACTGAAAGTTCCTATGGAACTTGTCATTTGATTGAAGATAATTATGTTGACATGCCTATCTCATGTTTGGAGGCACAAAATGATGATTATGGCAATATTTCTAACGATGAATATATTTATGAATATGATGAGATAGAGTGATTTGAAAAGAACACAAAAGGAATGGGTTCCAAGATTTTGTAGAGAATGAGTTTTGATGGTAAAGTTTTAGGAATAAATGGTGGAGGTATCCAAAAAACCATTCAAATATATGTAAGGATAACATATGAAGGTGTTTTTTATGAAGTTCAAATAACTAATAAAGTTTTCAAGTCCATAAAGTAAATGCATTAACAATAGGTTAATAATCTACATGTACTAATCGAACAAACCATGTGAACAAGTAGGAAAAATATCAGAATCGTTGTAGCAGAAAAGAGCATGTACAAACAAAGTGTTGGAAGAGGAAGGTATCAAAGCATCACATTCAGCTACATTGAGGTTAGATAGAAGCACAATAATATAAAAGAGTTATTCTTATGTTGAAAAGATTATATAATTTCAAGCCTTACAAAGTGCATGTGTCATTTGGTCCTCTGAAAGTTAGTAAGAATAAGTTGTGATTTCTTTAAGTCATAATGATTCATGGTAAATCAATTTTTTTTTTGTAAAGGTAAATTCAAGTGAGTCAAATATGTGGAAAAGTGATGGGCTTATAGATGTCGTTGTTTAGGGGATGCATGATCGATTGAACCCAACATCCCAATTTTTTTGTCAAAGATGTACATGTTGAATTCCTTAGGTTTTTTTAAATCCATGTTGAGACAAGACTATTGATATTCATGGAATAACACATGTAATCACATAGTATGTATCCTCCTATGGATATAGATGATGGGACATCAAGTTGTGGAATCAATCACTTAGATAGTTACAAGGGTGGTAAGTAGATTTGTATTGAAGTTTGATTTGGAACTAAGGGGGGAATGTGAGATAATTTCAACGAGTAAGTAAGTCAGGACTAAGTTTTAGATGTTGAGGAAATATGTAGGGGAAGAAAATTCATAGAAAACTAGTAGGTAAAGTGGATGACACCCATGTATCTTGGTAGATGGATTTATTTTTATATGGATACCAATGATAAATGGTGATAGGAAAAAGAAAACATTTCATGGAATAATTAGTTTTATCTAAATAAAAATTAAAAAAAATATGCAAAAAATTATCAATGATAAATAAAACCCAAGTGAATACATTGATATGATCCTAAATGCAGTAAAAAAGAAAAGTTGGTGATAATGCATGTGAAAATATTCAACAACAATGAGTATGGAAGAAAAGAAAAATAAATGATGAACAATTAAAGTTTAAAGTTTGTGACCTGTGACAATCGTACATTATATTTGTAAACAAGTCTAGGGTGTTATGTTTCAGTATGTACCTAGTATATATATGAGTGAAGTATGATAATTTTGTGTACATGAAGCAAACGTGAGTTTGATAAGGTGAGTGCACTCGAATAAATTTTGTGGTATTATAAAAACTCTGTTGATGGTTTCTAATTTTTGAATCTCTAGAAACAACTCAATTGAAGGTTCGTGTTCTTCTAGAAACCGTTAATACACTTTATGGTTCATGGTATTTTGAAAATGCTTCATCTTGATGCGATGTTCATGGTAAACAAAATTCACTTGAGGTGTGATGGTTAAGGGCCATCCATAAGAAACCCAAAGGTGTAATTCCAGAGAATGGTTATTGGTATCTGAGGAAAACCTAGAATAGTGATGATGTAGGGGGAGTTACAAGTACAAGTGCAAGCATGAACACATGTGATGGAAGAATGATTGGATGAACCATGTACACGAATGAAATGTTATTAGACTAAAGGTTCTAGCAAATTTTTACCCATGAATTCTGGTGGATGGTCATTGAATTATATGGACATTAACATCTTAGAAGTTTGATGAAATTTCCATGTTGAACTAGATGTAGACATTGTTGATCACGAGGATCATGTGTAGCAAAGGAAGAAAAGTTAGGTGTTTTAAAGAATATGTTTCTCCATTAAGGGGGAGTGTTAGAGCTAATGGGAGAACTATATTATTCCAACTCATTATTCTAGATTATAGCAATTAGAGTCTTGTATAAAGTTTCTATTGTGCAATATAGGAGTGAGTTGTAGTTGCTTAGGCACCATTATCCTCGAGGTTGTTGTAATTATCTAATGACAGATCTCATTTCTATAAAATGAGCCTCTAGTATGTGTTTTGTGTTTTGTGGGCTTCAATTAATAAAATCTCTTAGTGAGATAGTTTTCCCATCTCTCTATGTTGCCTTTATTTTTTATTTTGTTCATTAGCCTCATACTTCTTATGGGAAATGATCCTTGTATGTTATATAGAAAAATTTTGTAAATATTTTTTTTCCTTTTTATTGAAATTGTAATAATATCCCTAACATAATATTATATTTCGATTGTTTTTTAAAAAATCATCGTACTTATTTGAAAAATTAGACTAATTACCTTATAAAAACCTGTAAGAAAGAAATATCGTTTCATTGTTGAATAATTTCATTGTATTTGAATAATATTGTCTAGAAAATGAAAACATAAATAGTGCTATATAAAGTAAATAGTGGCTCCTGCAAGAAGTAGACGAAGGATGAAGTTCCTACATGAAATCCTATGTTAAATTTAGGTTGGGCACTGGAACTCGAGAGTGTGATCTCGTTCCAAATAGTGGTTCCTGCAAGAAGTAGACGAAGGATGAATTTCCTACATGAAATCCTACGTTAAATTTAGGTTTGGCCCTGGAACTCGAGAGTTGTGGTTCTAGACAATTACGAGTTTAAAATGGATCTACACTTACTCTTAAACCAAAAAGTATATATACATCCCATTAAAAAAACCAAAAATGATTTAATCCTAAATGAATGTTCAAGCTTGTTTTTACTGGAAGTAATGCTTCCATGTGTTGTCGTGAGTTGTCATTGAGAGTTCCTAATCATCAATCTAGAAGTTTTTGTTTCCTATGTATGAGTTGTAGCTATGATCTAGATGTGTGGAAGTAAGAGATTTATGTCCTATATATGTGTAATTGTTGTGATCAATAAAATATCCTAATGTGTGATTTGTATTGTGTGAACAATCTCTGTGCTCTCTTCTATTTTCTTCTAGCATGGTATCAAAGTTAGTTTGGCCCTAACTCTCTTACTAGAGGGACACCGATCATCTAATTTTAGCCATGATACTCCTTCATACATAAATTAGTTTAATAGAGTGTTTCATTTATTGTTTGTCCATGAATATTTGATTTGTGTGTGGATTATGGATAGTTGCATGCAAAAGGAGAATTGCGAAGATCTAGTATTGTTGTTGTCTGAAGTTCTACTTTGGAATTTTTTTTGTAAAAGAAGAGGAGATATACTTGTAAATAAGCTGGATCAACATAGATTTGGTTGATATAGTGTGGGTCTACAATTGAGAACAATGTATACATGTTTTCTCGAGATTATTAGATGGTGCGATATGTACAACTACAACATGTAGGTGGAATGTTGGAATTTCTCATTGCGCCAAGAGGTGCTCTACAACCTAGTATGGGAGTAGATCTCAAGAAAAAACATAAACGTAAACATGTAAACGTGAACCTAAACCTATGGTGTAGATATACCTACAACCCAGTATGAGGTAGATCTCAAGTAAAAATGTAAACGTAAACGTAAACATAGACTTAAACCTATGGTGTAGAACTCACCCAAAAACTTAAACATGCACATGTAAATGTAAATGTAAACGTAAGCATAAACTTAATTGTTATAGACATTTTTGGGCACTGCAACCCCAATCATAAATTTCCATAAACCAAGGGCTCTTAAGTCCCTAAAAGTGTTGTTACAACCCCTAAAAGAACAAGGTCAGCTGATTACATCATCTCCCAGAAGTTCTCCATGAAAAACTACTCAGAACTGTTCAAAATTGGACCATCTCACTTGCTCCATGGTCAAAGTGTGTTGCATCCCACCTAAATGCACATGGGAGGTGCGATGCATACTGAAAAGCCCTTCTATGGGGTGCGATGGGTGAGAGTGGACAAATGGCAGGGTCAATCTGTGAGGTGGAGGATCATGGAATCTTCCAGAAACTTCTCCTGTGACACTTGCCTCTTGCATTCGCCCAGGGATGAGTAAGAGATCATCAATCTCCAAGTGGAATCAAGAACTATCAGAGAGAGGACACTAATCAAATCTCAAAAGCTGACTCACCCCCCTTGCAAACATCTACATATGGATCCCTCATCCCAGAGATCCGGAGGCTGGAATTTTGTATCTTGTAAGGAAGTGCTGATGGTTTCTTGGTGCAACATCATAGTGTTGGGTGATCTAAGTTTTTCATGAGGTGAAGAAGGGCTTTCTTGTTGAGAGGATGACGCTGGGTTAGAACAATTGGTTGTAATCCTCTTTGCTATTCTTGATTATTAATAAAGCTATTCAAGTTTTCCTCCACATTCTTGTATGTTGATGATATATGCATTTGTGTGGTCAATATATATATGGTCCTATATTGTTTATGATAGTAGATCTCTGTTCTTGGATAGTTTTATGCTGCTTTGATTCCATAGTTGCTCTTTGAAGCTGGGTAGATGAGGAAGCGAGTGGCAAAGATCTATCAGAAGGGAGAGGAATCATTCAAGGAACCAAGCGCAAGACAGATGTTGGTCTCCTTTATTCCCCTCTTATCTACTTCTCATAAAGGAAAACAAAAGTGGTTTTAGTTTGTTTGTTTCTAAGGTAGCTACCAGCCTTAGTGGGACTAGCAGCTCTGTATAGACACTAGATTTCCCGATAACATTAATGTTATTTGAAAATTTAATGGGTAGATCTCATGTAAGAAAACATAAACATCTAAACGTAAATGTAAAAAAAGATCTTAGCTAAAAACATAAACATGTAAATGTAAATGTATACATAGATCTCATGTAAAAAAACATAAAAATGTAAACGTAAATTTAAATAAATATAAAATGTTAATGTAATGTGAAAATTTAATCTAATGTCGGCCCTAATAAAAAAACACATCTCTCCCCAACTATATAAATAACAAAAAAACAAAGCGTGTAATTTTATTTATGAGGAACCACAGTGTGAAAATCTCTGCGAAGTGGGAAACGATTTTGGTGTGAGAAAGAACTACGATTTCTGTGTGAGAAGGATTTCTAGGTCTGATTTCTTCCTCCATGCATTTTATTTCTAGGTTTGATTTCTTCCTCACTGAATCCTTTTAATTTGGCATGTTCTATTCAATCCAGAGTGTTGTTTTTATATTTTATCTTTTTCATAATGAATTTCAGCTCACAATAAACATTTTGCCCCAATCCTTGCAAATTTGTTTGTTCAAAATGGATGAATTTTTACTTCACTCCAATTTTCCCTAAGGCCTGCAAATTTGTTCATTCAAAATGGACAAATTTTAAAAGTAATCGATGGAAGAATTTTAAAATTAATCAACCAATTCCAATTTTAAATGAATAAATATAATTAATCGTTATTATTTTACCAAACATTGCATAAAGATAATTTAATGCAATCTAAATAGTAGGAAAAATCAAAACAAAAAACAAACATTTTGTTGACTTGAGCTTAAAAGTTCACCGTTTAATATAATTATTTGTAGACCATGGGCCAAATAATTAATTGAAAACAAACATTACTAAACATTAAATTAACATTATTATGAAGCCTATGAGCCAAATACCATGGGCCAAATACTGTTTAATGCAATGTTTAATATAATCATTGGTAGACCAACCTAGATTCAAACATTAAATGCTTGTGTTTCATTCTTGACGTTGCGAACAAAAAGTAATGTACATCCACATAAACATTGATAATTGTGTTCCCTTGGGCCAAAAGTTAACATTATATATCCTTGGATTATTTATCATTATATATAACTTGAGTCTTAAAGGACATCCTTTATGGTAGTTGAAATTTTGGTCATTCAAAATTTTAATAGCCTTTGTGATAAATACATTTACATTTTTTTTTAAGTGTGAGTGACATGACTATTAAGTTAATAATGATGAAGTACAAGTTTGTGATAAGTATGTTTTGTTAATGCATAGAGAGTGAGAAGTGGAGAGAGAGAGAGAGTATGTTTGGGGGTGAGATAAAGAGACAAAGAAAGAAAGATAGAGAGATGAGGGGAGAGAAGGAAAGAGGAGAGATATAGTTACATAGTTAGAGAGAGAGAGGGGGGGGGGGAGAGAGAGAGAGAGAGAGAGAGAGAGAGAGATTTGGAGGGGGAGAGAGAGGGAGGAAAGAACAAAGACATAGAGAGATAGAGGTGGAGAGAGAGAGGGAGTGACAAGGGAGAGATGGAGAGAGAGGAGAGGAGGGAAGAGAGAGAAGAGGAGGGGAGAGAGATAGGGAGAGAAGGGCAAGAGAGAGAGAGGGAGAGACATAAATGGAGGGGAGAGAGAGAAGGGGAGAGGGAGAGAGGGAGAGAGAGAGAGAGAGAGAGAGAGAGAGAGAGAGATGGGGGGAGAGACAAAGGGAGGTGGGAGAGGAAGGGAGAGATAGGACTAAGAGAGAGAAGGAGAGAGATGGATTTGGAGGGGGAGAGAGAGGGAAGAAAGAAGAAAGACATAGAGGGAGAAATGTAGAGAGAGAGAGAGAGTGACAAGGGAGTGATGGGGAGAGAGACAAAGGGACGTGGGAGAGGAAGGGAGAGATAAGACTAAGAGAGAGAAGGAGAGAGAGATGGATTTGGAGGGGGAGAGAGAGGGAAGGAAGAAGAAAGACATAGAGGGAGAAATGTAGAGAGAGAGAGAGAGAGTGACAAGGGAGTGATGGAGAGAGAGTGAGGGAGAGAGGAGAGTGCAGGGAAGAGAGAGGGAAGGAGACAAGGAAGGAGAGAAGGGGAAGAGGGAGGGAGGGAGAGAGATATAGATATCGAGAGAGAGTGTGTATATTGTTTGGGGTGTGAGATAGAGAGAGGGCATAATAAAGAGAAACATAGATACGAATATAGATATTATATAGTAATATATAACCAACCTAGATCCATCTTAACCCGGATCTATAAAGCACTGAGAGAGATAAAATATATCAAGGTGCAAACCTTTCCTCAAGTTTTGCACTCAAAAGAGAGGTTTGCATCTTGTGAGATTGGATCCCCCTCGGCACTTGATAGATCCGAGTTAAGATGGATCTAGGCTGGTTCTAGATATGAACTAATAAGATATTGTGGTATTGTTTATCTAGAGATCAAGATCCAAACCTTACAAATCTGATGACAAATACCAATATGAAAAGTTATTATTATATTTGATATGATATGCACAAATGAATAGAGCAATAGTTGATTTTATTTCTATACGTTTTGATGGTTGGTGTTTTTATTTTTGTTGGTTATAAAAAGGGTTGGTGGTTCTTAAACTGGAAGCCCTAGTGTCCGAAACATCAATTCTTATGCCTTAGTAAGGTCAAGTTTTTGATCAACTTTTGAACACATTCAGTATCCAAATGTCCATCCTAGCAACTGACAAATAACCGAAAGTGAAATATCTAACAGATGGCCATTGGTCCACAGGATGGTTCATTACTTTACAACTCTTATCGCAGAAGCCCCGATAAGCCGAGGTGTCAATATTGTTGATCTTGCAATGTTCATCAACGATGGTCAGAGGTGGTTATGTTTTAAACGGAGGTCAAGTGACAACTCGAAGTTGTGGTGGTGAAAGAACAATGTTTGCTAGATTTCAGAGTGGATGTGAGTGCTAATGAAGGCCAGTTAGATAAAGATTATTCTTGTTGTTGTAATATGTGTTTTCGATGTTTTCCATGTAAGCATTAAGGGAGGGTATTGGAAGTAATGCTTTCATGTGTTGTCATGAGTTGTCATTGGGAGTTCACAAGCATCAATTTAGAAGTTGTTGTTTCCTATGTATGAGTTGTAGTTATGATCTAGATGTGTGGGAGTAAGAGATTTATGTCCGATAACCGAGAAGTCTAAATACACCACATTAAAAAACCAAAAACATCAATATGGCTTGATTTGATCCTTAATGAGTCTAAATACATCAAATTAAAAAAAACCAAAAACCTCAATATGTCTTGATTTAACCCTTAATAAATGTTCAAAATTGTTTTTTAAGAATTGCATTAATATAATCACAACATCAATATATTTTGATTTCACACCATACATATATATTTGCTTTGCAATTTTTTATTAAATTATCATAAATTATATTTTTACAATCTAGTTTAGATCCATCTTAACCTTGAATCTTTGTAAGTGAATAACACCAATATGTCTTGATTTTATCCTTAATGAATGTTTAAAATTGTTTCTTAAACATTGCATTAAAATAATGACAACATCAATATATTTTGACTTACCTATAAACTAATGACCAAAATTGTTTTACAAAATCACTAAAATATATAAACATTGTATTTTATCATATGTTTTATCATAATTTTGATAACTACAACCATTATCAAGAGTATTGAAATAGTTTTGTCACACCTTCCATATATATTTGCTTTATAATTTTTAATTAAATAAAATAAATTATATTTTTATAATCTAATTTAAATATCTCTTAACCTTGTAAATGAATAAAATCAATATATTTTGATTTAACGTATAAATTAATGATCGAAATTATATAAATTAATGATCGAAATTATTCTACAAAATCACTAAAATCTATAAACATACTGCTTGAAATCCATTTTCGTATTTTATCATATCTTTCATCATAGTTTTGATAGTTACAACCATTCTCAAGACAATCTAAATAGTTTGATAGTTACAACCATTCTCAAGACAATCTAAATAGTTTGATAGTTACAACCATTCTCAAGACAATCCAAATAGTTTGATCACAGTGGCCATATATATTTGCTGTGTAATTTTTGATTAAATTATTATAAATTTTATTTTTATAATTTAATTTAAACCTATTTTAACCATAAATCTATTTATAAGTGAATTTCTCTTAATTTTTCAAAAACATTCGCCCATTTAGAAATTTGACCATTCTCAAGACTTGATATTTAATTGTGATTGATTGCTTAATAATCTCATATACTATATTTGAAATATATGTTTTGTTTGGGACTTGTTAAACTCATATTTATAAAATAGAACTAAAATAAATTTTAGTGAGATTTAATTGTAATTGGCTTTGAGTATTTTATATTTGATGTATTACTGTAATGATTAAGTGTTAAAATTATATGATTTTATTAAAATTTTATTGATTATGGTTTCTAAGTTTTAATTATCTTAATCTAAAAATTTGAGAAAATATAATAAAATTATAAATCTATTCTTAAATATTTATTAATTAATTATTTTATATGTAAGTGCCTATTGAAAATGAAATTTTGAAATTATATCGCCAAAAAACTAACCTTTTAATGCACCTTTTAAAATAAAAATTTGAGAAAATATAATAAAATTACAAATCTATTCTTAAATATTTATTAATTAATTATTTTACATAGATATAGTTATGTAAGTGCCTATTGAAAATGAAATTTTGAAATTATATCGCCAAAAAACTAACCTTCTAATGCACCTTTTAAAACAAGAAAGATATGATATTCTAGTTTGCCACAAAATTTAAATTCTCCGCTTCTCAATTTTTCATTCGTTGAAATTTCTGGATTGTGCAGACCATTTTGATCTAATAAACTATATAATTTGTTGCAGAATGTGGACAAAACTTCTTACGTCTACAATTGAGTTTGACCGTTGGTATGTATTACAATTGAATTTGATCGTTGGTATGTGAGCAGACGGCAGCCCCTACATGTAGACTTCTCACAAAGACTTGGACCAACCGTGCGGCCCTTTTCTACATAATGTCTTCGCCGAAAAGGCTGACCATGACCACTTTCGACCAATCAATTAGTCAGTGGAAAGTGAAAGCCCCTGCAATGTGACGATCAATAATGGGCGTTTTCTTCCGTTCACACAGTCAGCCTCATTGCGTGGACAGTGTAAACGGTCCACGAAATATCCGAGCCAGGGGTTATTTAATCAATCCTCTCTGAACTTTCAAATATGGCTGAAATGAAAATTTCTCCCCTACAGCCCACCAAAAACGAGAGAGAAACACCATGGAGTGCAGTATGTGCGGGGACGTAGGCTTTGCAGAGCAGCTGTTCCAGTGTGGGAAATGCCAATTCCGATTCCAGCACAGGTAGGACTACACAAAGTTTTCAACATTGTAATGTTTCAGATTTTTATTTATGACATGTACTGATTCTTTTTGGATATTGTTGGATGATGAATCGGCAGATATTGTAGCAAAGGCTATTTCCATGGAGATCATATTGAATTATGTGACTGGTGTTTCGTGGAATCGGATCAGACAGGCTTTTCTCCTAATTTCTCTTCAAGGGCCAAATCTAAGAGGTCCTCCCGGAATAACGTTGATGGAAAAAGATCAGATGTCTCTGCTTCTCTTAGGAGAGTCAATGCCTGCAGCGCTAAACGAGCAGGAGATGAAGCTGAAAAGGCAACTGGGTGGTTGAGAAATTCGAGTAAAACAGATATGAAAAAACCAAGATTGGCACTTGAAAGAAGTAGGCGAAGGATGAAGCTCCTGAATGAAATCCTATGTTAAATCTACGAGAAAGTGTGACCTCCTTTTGTTTCGGATTATATGGTGTGATTTCGATTCAGACTTATATATAACATGGTTTACAAGTTGGTGTGATTTCGATTCAGAGTGTTAACAATTCAGGTTCTAGTCAGCTCCCAGTTGCCGATACTAGATGCTCATGTTCTTGAATGTGTTTATAACTTTATATAATAGAATATTTTGATTTACATTTATTGGAGATTTAATAGAATATAGACTATTAACAAATCTATAAAATTATGTGTACATTTATAATCGATGTGCTCTGTTATAAGGATATTTCAATTTACAATTTGATGGCATTTTAAAACTATCCATAGTATAGTTGCTGTTTTTATTTTTCAATCAATTATACAATAACTCAAATCTACGTGCTGAATTTAGTGTTTTTCTCTTCTTCCTCAATAGAGGCTCTTCTTCCTCGGTAGAATCATTATTATCAAACTTCATATGACAAGGATCATAATGAAATTGTTCGCTAAATCATCTCTGCAATGAGTTGTCAATACTATTTTCACTACTTGTGTTTAATGCATAAAGAGCCACGCTGTTAACTCCTGCAAGTAGTAATACCAAAGCTTTCATTTGACATGCTAAGCAGTGCATGTATACTTATTTGTTCGCTGCAATTCTTGTTGCATTTAAAATGAGAGATCTATAGTTTGGATGCTCACCAAATGATAATTGTATATTTGAGTTGGTTTGGTTTCACAGGTATTGATTAGTTTCTATGTCGAACATATCTAAATAAGGCGACGTCCCTGGATTTGGTAAATATTTGCACACCTCTGGAGTTTAAATTTTTGTCTTTGTGAATGGGCAAAGGAAAAAGTTAAGGGATAGTTTTATAAACCTGATCACAACAGTGTTGAGAAGTGTATTATTACTCATAACCTAAAATATAAAATGGAAAATAAAATAGATTTGTGGATTGTTACTGGGTGTGCTGTTTTAATATTAAAAAGTAAATTAATATTATTAAATTTGTAAAGTCATTTATTAGTCTTTTGAAATTATTATTTTTATGTTACTGGTCATAATAAAACTTCTAGCTAATCTTAAATTTGTAAAAAGCATTTTATCAAATTATTATTTGCAGGTTCGTGATGCCAAAAGGATCACGATAGCTTTTGCATGAACATCACATGTGTTCGATCTTTCAACCTAATTCATTAAAGCCTCAATTGATATTTTCATTCAACCTATCATTCAAGTCAGAGCTACAAATGCGCAGCCAAGTGGACTAACCAACGTTGCCATTGATGAAGCCACTAATTAAGGATCCAAGTCAAAGAAAGTAGTCATTAATATTATGATTTACTGTCATTCAAGTCAAAACTACTAATTAGCACTTAATTTTTCGATTTATATATTCTTTTGATATTTGTAGTGCACAGGAAGCTAATGGTAGTGCACACTTTCATTGGCTAAAAAGTTGAAATATTATAGATGTGTCTGCATTTTTGGATAGGGTTTTTAGTTTTGCAAGTGGCTTTCTAAAAAGAAAGGTGGAATATTTACTTTTGAGGTTGGGCTCGATACTAGATATTTTTGTCAACATTCTCTACATCTATGTCCATCTGTAGAATTGACACTAATGTTTCATATCTGATTTTCTTTAGATTTTTTCTTTTCATTTCTCTAGTTTTTATGAGTCTATTAGCTTAGAACTAATAAGTAATCTTGGTTTCTTTATTAGGAAAACCAACCTTTAATTGAATTGTATATGTTTGGTAGATACGTTACTTGCTTTTGGATAATTTTGTTTCTTAATGGGTAAGCTCCATAAAACTTAGTCACTCAATGGAAAGCCACCTCACTTAGGATAAACTTGTATGTCATGTTAACATGGTTGTTGGAACGAAAAATAAGATGTAATGTTTCTTTGTGTTAGGTATATTTTTAAATTTTTAAATAATAGAATAGTTTGTTTTTAAAAAAATTGTTCGAAAAGAAACTCATGAAATCGATGTCCATATCAAAAAATGGCATTAGGAGTAACACCATTTTCCTTTTTTTGAGGTTAAAACTACAATCTAGAATTTATCTTGTCTTTATTTATTTGTTTTCATTTATTTTAGAGCATGTTCCCTCAAATATTTGAAGGAGCTTCTTCAGTTCTCTATTTTCTATTTGGAGACTTTTTATTTTAGCCAATGCAAAGCTAAGCTTAGCTTGATCTTTAATTGGTCTCTCCTCTTAACAATCAACTATTTTGATACTAGGAGAACAACTCTCATTTAGCTAATCACTTTCCTTTCGAGGTTCCTTTTTCTTCTTCTTCCTTTTCTTCTCTTTCTCTCCACCATTTGTATTGGTTTCTTCTTCATATGGGGCCTACAACCTATCCCAAATTTCCTTTGCAGACTTGAGATCCATGACTTTATCAAGGTCCACATTATGAATACTTTTGTAAATTTCACACTTGGTCTGGGCATTCCATTGTTGAGCTTGTTTTGAAAGGGGTTCTTCGCCATAACCATTTATGACCACTTTCTAAAAATCAGATCCGTGAGAAAATATTATGATTTGCCTTCTCTCTCCATTCTTGAAAGTTTGTGATATTGAGTAGTGTAGCACTTTAATGATCCATGATTCACCCGGATCTTCCTTCTAGTGATTAAGTTGCAACAGAAGGAACCAGGCTCTTATACCAATTGTTGGAAAGTTATTTATACTGTGGGGGGGAGGAGGTGGCTAGGGGGGAAAGGAGGATTGAATAAATATAACATTGAATGTATCACCGTAACCATTTTTTATGAAATAATTAATCAAAGAATTGAACACATAGATAACGAAAGACATAGTAAATGAATAACAAATCTAATCATGCATGCAACCTTAAAACACAACATAATGATCAACAGAACTAGACACCATATATTTTAGGTGGAAACCCTCAAGTGGAGAAAAAACACCATATGTTTGCTCTGCTTGTCTTCTTTCTAATATTCAATATTTTATTTTACATAGATTTGCAAACCCCGACTAGTAAGAATCTCAACTCCCTCTACATCATTTGTTAGCATCTACTTGCTAGGAAGCCCCACCTCCCTACCTATCAATTTGTTGGACACCACTAGCTAGGAAGCCCCAACTCCCTATTTAGAAAACCACAACTTGTCAGAGGCCCCAACCTCCAAAAATACTTTTGCTGGCCACCACCAACAAGGAAGCTAAAACTCCCTATCATAGCATGTTAGCACTTCTTGGAGTCCCCAACCTTCTCAATATCAACTCACTGGCCACTACCAGATAAGAAGCCCCATCTCCCTATATTAGTAAGCCACCACTTGCCGAAGGTCCCAACCTTCTCAAAGAACATGGAAAACACTTTCATTCATTTTCATACTGGGTCCTCTTTTGGAGCAATAACACAACAACAACCTTCCAGCAATCAACACATCAGTAGCACCAAAAAGTCAGACAACCATACTCTAAGGGTATTAGTACAAACACTCACTCAACCATATAACATAATAATCATTTGTAGTGTAATACAAGGCAAGATAAATGGCATATATAGTGATGTACTAAAATTCTGCAACATTAACTCTTGATATGATCACTGCTATAGGTATATGATTCAACCTCATTATCCAGAGTAGCTAAATTAAGTTTCAACCATGACATGATATACTTATACTAATTTTGTCCTCATCAAATTGGACTAAATCAACACACTAATTGCCTTCCATTTATCTTGATGACCATATCAAATAGGATTTGATTAACATGTCACTCACACTCTATACGATGGGAAAATTTCATGGAAATGCTCGTGGTTTTCCTTTCCCAAAATGCGGGTTGTGTCATGGGCCCATAATAGGATTCCTAAGGTGATAATTGTGCTCACACCATTGCAAGACAATGACATTGTGCTAGTGCCATGACCTGACTATGGAAAGCCAACGAAAATTTGTAACCTTATAAAATTTAACTCTCCTCCATCCAAAACTTGAAGTACCTGCAACACCACTTGAGTACAACATTATCACACTACAATACATCCTTCAACCTTCTATAACATCGTCCAACCATTGCAACCATGATTCACCAACAATCGAGCTAAGAAAAATTGCCATAGACCTCCATCACATAACTTGTCGACAAAGCATATTGACATTCCAAAACATGACATATGAAGGTTGACATCAATGCCAACCAAGCAATATTGCCATAGACCTCCATCACATAACTTGTTGACAAAGCATATTGACATTCCAAAACATGACATATGAAGGTTGACATCAATGCCAACCAAGCAATATTGTTTACAACAAACGTGCTGCAAAAGAAGAAAAACTAAGTATTTTAAAGAATATGTTTTTCCTTTGTAAGAGTTAATGGGATAACTATATTGTTCCAATGCATTCTTCTAGATTATCATAGTTCCACTGTAGTTTTCTAGAAAGTTGTTAGTTTGTTAGTTTGCAATGTATGAGTTTGTTGTAGTTGGGTAGGTATCATTATTCACCAAGTTGTAAAATTGGACTAGTATGTGTTTTGGGTGGTGCGGACTTCAATTAAAAAATTCTCTAATTGAGATAAGAATGTCATCTCTCTATGTTGTCTTTGCCTTTTTTATTCACTAAGTATATAATTTTTATGGCAAAATATTCTTGTAACTTATATTTCTTTTCTATAAAATTTTGTTGTTAGAGGTTTTAGATAATTGTTGTTTTTCTTTTTTTATTGAAATTACAATGATATCCATAAAATAAAATTATATTTTGATTATTTTTAAAAAACTCACGATAAGGGTTTGAAAAATCAGATCAATTACCCTATAAGAACTTAAGAAAGATAAATAATTTTATTGTAGAACCTAAGAAAGATAAATAATTTTATTGTGTTTCACATATAGAAAATGAAAAAATAAATAAAATTCCCTTCATATCATTTTTAAATAAAATATAAATAAGTAGTTCCATTAAATTTTATTGTATGATTCTTATATAAATGTAATATTAATGAACAATCTGTCAACAAATGTGGTCTATATATTCTCATTCAAATGTATCTCAAATTTTGATTTAATGTATATTTTAATTTTTTAATTTATTGTTCATTTTCATAGAAGGAGAATAATTTATTTTGAAAGTTGAAATTAAAATATAACCTTTCCCTTCGAATTGAATGAATAATTCCCGTCTTTTTCTGGCTGCTACCCGTTTGATAGCTTCCATGCAAAACTGGTAGATTAGTTAAGAACTCTAGATCGTACGACCTTTCTGATATATTATATAAATTGATTTGGAAAACAATTGACTTCGAATTTGACCGTTAGCTTGTAAGCCATTGTCATCTCCTCCATCATAGACTTCTGATAAAGTTGGAGCAACCATATGGGGCCTCTTTTACAGTATCAATGATTCTCCTGACGTGTAATCCATGAGTCATTGATGGAAAGTTACATTGCAAGTCCAACATTCAGAATCATAGAATTCACAACTGCATGGTAGATAATGCTTTAGATGCCAAGGCTGACCATGGCTGCTTTCAAGTTTCAACAAATTAATTAGTCAATGGAAAGACAAAGCAGTAATGACTGCGTAGTACTTTCGCATCTTCAACGAACACAGCAATGTCAAGACTTCTCGTTAGCGTTTTCTTCGATTCACTGTCAGTCCCGTTGCGTGCACGGTATGTGTGTGGAAGGAATCCTTCCTTTCTGAACAAACATAGTAATGCCCGTGAATGGTCGACGAAATATCCGGGCAAGGCATTATTTAATCGACCTACTCCGCAAATAAACATCTCGCATCTCGCTCCCAAGAAACCATCACGGAGTTTAGCATGTGCTGAACATCTGTTTCGGTGTAGCAAGTGCCTATTCCGCTCTCAGCACAAGTAGGATTACACAAAGCTTTCAGTATTGTAATGTTTCAGATTGTATTTATGACATGTACCGATTGTTTTTTGTTTGAATAATAATTATGTTTTGATCGTGAATCGGCAGCTATTGTAGCGGAGGATATTTTGGGTTTCGTGGAATCTGATCAATCCGGTGGCTTTCCTTCTAATCTCCATACAAGCACCAAATCTAAGCTTCCCTAAACCAAGAACATCGATTGAAAATTTTCAAATGCCTCTAATTCTCGTAGAATGTCGAGATCAACCAACGCCTACAGTCTCAAAAGAATACGAAATGAAACTCAAAAAAACTAGGTAGTTGAGAAGTCGGAGTAAAACAAATAAGCTATAAAACAGAGAAGTCAGAGTAAAACAAATATGCATAAAACAAGGGTGGCTATTTCAATAAGTAAATGAAGGATAAAGCTGTTAAAAAAAATGTAATTTTTATTTGTTTCTATTGTGATTTATTCTATTTACATGAGTCTATTCTTATTCTTTAGGGTTTTTATATCTATATGTTCTTAGTTTGGTGTGTGGTTGAGATATTCTCTCAACTAACTAATTGTATATAAGTAATATTATGATTGATCAATGTAAATATACTTTATATTATCAAAATTTATAGTCTCATTTGGGCTAGGCCTTGGTCCTCATGGGCCGAGGGAAATGAAGAGTTTGTCGAATGTTTGGTTTTGGTTTGTCTATTTATTTAAGCCAAACTTGGTGAAGTGTGGCCGAGATTGGAGAATTTGAGAGCTAATCGATGGAGTTCTTGCTAGACCCTTGGTATAACACCCACGAGCTGCAGGCGACACGGCGAGGGTGCACGAAGGCGATGAATTAGGGAGCAACAGTGCGGTAGGGAGAAAATGTGAAAATGACTAAGTGTTTTGGGCACTTGGTTATATAGACTGACGAGCGGTCTCGGTGAGCTGATGTGCGGGCGAGACCAACCAAACGAGGAGACAAGATGGGTCGGCCGAAGGGCCAGCTGACGTGCTAAAATAATTAAAGTGATGGAGTATGGTGGGTTGGCCTGGCATGAGGACGCAACAGTTCATGGAGGGCGAACCATATATATGGGCGAGCTTAGCATTTGGCTAAGACATCTATCCAACGATCAATGTATAAGTCCAAGCATAGAGTAAGGTGTAGTGTGAAGATTGAAGGTTTGAAGACTAAGGCGTGGTGCAGGTGGACACGGGCCGAAGCACCTATGCCGAAACATGAAGTGGGAGCCAAGGTGCAACTAAACGAGTCAGGGCGCAGGTGGATGCACACACACGGGTTATTGAACGAGCCAAGGGTACAATAGGGTGTTCGTTCGAGAAGTTGTTTGAGGGTGCGGTAGGGCGTCTGGGTGAACATCGAAACAGGTGAAGGCATGGTAGGGCGTCCCACTGAATGGTCAGTTGAAATGCCGGGCAAGGGCATGATAGGGCGTTCGTTCGAGAAGTCGGTGAGAGTGCAGCAAGGCGTCTGGGCGAACAACGAGTCAAGCGAGGGTGCGGTAAGGCGTCCAAGTGAACGTCGGGCGAGGGCGCGGTACGGCGTCTGGTCGAACGTTGAGCGAAGGCACAGTAGGGCGTCCGGACGAACGACGGGTCGAACAGAGGACACGACAGGTCATTCAGGTGATGACATGTTCAGACAAAAATGTGCAATGGTGAATGGTGAATGAAGGGCGAGTTGGTGAAACATGCCCGGATCGAACAAAACGAAGAATCATGCGACAGTTGAAGGCATTGGCGAACGGGCGAGCCATGCACGAGGCGAATGAGCTGAATGACAGTTCAGGCGACTTTGCCCAAGGTTGGGCAAGGCTGCATGACAAGTGCAGGGAGTGAATTTGTATAAGTGTAAAGGTGAAATTTGGGGTTTCCCTTGGATGTAAACTTGTATGTAATTATGAAGATTAAAATTATTGAAATGGGCAGACTCACAATTGCAGAGAGTTTCCCCTCCCACGATAATCTGTTGTGCAATTGAATGGTAATGATGTTAATATGATAAATGGTATATGAATGTTTCTGCAGTGTTTAAAGATGAATATGGTTAGATGTTGAAAAATAAACTAAGTATTGAAAGTAGGTGTAGTCCACGATCATTAGTATTGTTAAAAAGAAAAAGGTCGGTGGTGTTGCACCTCCTATAGTGCGGTTGGAAGAGTACTGCCAGTGTAGGGGCATGACAAGTGGTATCAAAGCTGGTGAATTGAGACGAGAAGCTGATCCCACTGCTCTAACGTGACAAGTGGTATCAAAGCTTGATTCAGAAAATCGTGACAAGGAGCTGACCCCACTGCACTAACGTAATAGTTGGTATCAAAGACATTGATTCAGGTGAACCAGGGTGATACATGACAGAGAAATCTGGAAGGTGATTCAGATTGACAGTTTATGGTGTACACAAGATCGCAAAGAAGGCAGATGGCAGAGATGGAGGAGGAGCCTCAGATTGTGATAGGTGAATCTAGTCATAATGCGGGAGAAGCTTTCCTGAACAGGGTATTGGAACAAATGAAGGAATTGGGTCCTGATTGGGCTTCGATGAAGGCTGAAAACATGTAGGTTCGTGAAGCCTATGCGAAGATGAAAGAATAACTTGAAGAACGCAAGGAATGATACGAGTCTACACAAACAAAAGAAGAGGTCAAGAAGATTGGTGAACCAAGAGATCAAGGTTTGGCTATAATCTTGAAATTGCAGCAAGCTCTTGACGAAGCTCAAGATGAGATCGCCGTTTGAAGAAGGCTATGAGGCACAACTCAGGTGGAGGAGTAACTCAAGTCAAAATCAAAGAGCCGGATTCTTATGATGGTACAAGGAGTGCGAAGACTCTTAGCAACTTTCTATGGGACATGGACTAGTACTTGGAGCGCTTAGGATTATTCGATGAGGAAACCAAAGTGAAAGTAGCTGCTCAATTCTTGACAAAGGATGCTAAGATGTGGTGACGAAGAAGGATGGACCAAATTGCCAATGGCAATGTTGGGGACATAACTTTGTGGGATGAAATGTAGAAGGCTTTGCAAACCCACTTCAGTCCACAAGATGAAACACAGGATGCAAGGATGAAGATAAAGTATATAAATAAAACGGGAAGTCTGCAAGCATACTAGCGAGAGTTTGCAAGTGCATTTTTGGAACTTCTAGACATGGTGGAAAGGGACAAGGTGTTCAACTTTATCATAGGTTTGAAACCTTGGGCGCAGAATGAAGTGAAGAGACAAAAGATTAAGACACTCGTGGAGGCTTTTATTGTTGTGGATTGTTTGGTAGAACACTTTGATGAAGGTTCTGATGAGAAAAAGAAGAAGCATGAAAAACCAAAAGAGAAGACTACGAAAGAGGAGACTTCGAGATCGAATGACAAGTCGAAGACGAAGAAACTCTTGAAGTGTTGGATATGTGCGGAACCACACACAATGAAGAATTGTCCTTCTAGACCAAAGGTGGTTGCCATGGTACAATCCAATGTTAAGAAAGAAGAAACTTCCATAGGGGTTATGTAGATATTAGGTGTTGTAGTGGCCATGGAAGTAGTATTTAGGAGAGATCCTGAGAAAAATAGATTGGAGTATGTCGAAATGAAGGTTGGGAGTGTTGATGTTCTTACTATGGTAGATAGTGGAGCAACTCACAACTTTATGAGTGAGGATATTGCAAGAAGGATCGGGCTAAAGTTTGTACTAGTGCAGGCACAAATGAAGACAGTGAATTCTCCTCCAGATTCTATGATTGGTGTAGCTGAAAAGGTGGATGTAACACTTGGTGAATAGACATGGAAAGTCAATTTCACTGTGGTGTAGATAGATGACTATGAAGCTGTAATGGGTATAGAATTCATGAAGGAATTTGATGCGATGATTGTTCCCCATATGAGGAAACTGTACATTTACGATGGACGAGAGGATGTACCCATTGGTGTACTGACTGTGGGAGTAACTAAGGCTGAGCGTAAGCTGACAATGATGATTATGGAGAATGGGAAGAAAAGTGAAGAGATCTGTAAGCATTTGTCTGTTGCAGAGACAAAACTTATGGAGCAGTCACAGGTTATCAGGGCATTGTCAAATAACATCTCGGATCTATCTAGGAGGCTGAAGGCAGTGGAGGATGACGATGACGAAGAGTATGTGAGGCCAAATGTTCAGGTGGAGGATCGAGAGGCATACTTGCAGAAAATGGAAGTGGAGGATCCAGATAGGTGGATTGAGTTGATAAGTGAGGGAGAGTCTTCAGGCTCTACTCCCTCCTCATCATCTTAGACTATCATGGAGCATGAGGCTCATTGTTAGCTGCTCATGGCAGTGAGTCTCCAAACACTTTGAGTAGGCATTTAGGGGTGAGATGACACAGGCTGACAGATAGCATGTAGTGGACAGTCATGATGATTTGGGGCATGAGTTCTTGTGGAGGTGATGTATGGTTGGATTAGCTACGCAACTAATCACTGACATGAGGGGTACCAGCACATGATTCCTTGCAGCATAGTGACATATCTATGGCACAAGAGATGTTTGAGTAGTGGACATCTGGGCTACCCATACACATAGTTGTGTGGATGATATCTGGGCAATAGGTGGTTGCTAGGATGGAAGATTTTTGAGGATGACAATGACTTCAGGTGGAGGAGAATGTAATGCCCACAAGCTGCAGGTGACACGACGAGGGCGCGCAAAGGTGACGAGTTAGGGAGCAGTAGTGCGGTGGGGAGAAGATGCGAAAATGACTAAGTGTTTTGGGCATTTGGTTATATAGACCGACGAGCGATCTCGGTGAGCGGACGGGCGGGCGAGACAAACCAAACAAGGAGACACGATGGGTTAGACGAAGGGTGAGCTGATGTGATAAAATAATTAATGTGATGGAGTATGGTGGGTCGGCCTGGCATGAGGATGTAATGGTTCATGGAGGGTGAACCATATATATGGGCGAGCTTAGCATTTGGCTAAGACATCCATCCAACGATCAACACATAAGTCCAAGCGTAGAGCAAGGTGCAATGCAAAAATTAAAGGTTTGAAGACTAAGGCGTGGTGCGAGCGAACACGAGCCGAAGCACCTACGCCGAAACAGGAAGGGCGAGCCAAGGTGCAGCTGAGCGAGTCAGGGCGCAGGTGGATGCACACGCACACGGGTTACTGAACAAGCCAAGGGCGTGGTAGGGTGTTCGTTCGAGAAGTCATTTGAGGGCGCGACAGGGCATCCGGGCGAATGACGAAATGGGCGAAGGCGCGACAGGGCGTCTGGCTGAACGGTCAGTTGAAACGCTGGGCGAGGGCGTTGTAGGGCATTTGTTTGAGAAGTCAGACAAGGGTGAAACAGGGCATCTGGGAGAACAATGAGTCAGGCAAGGGCGCAATAGGGCGTCTGAGTGAACGCCAAGCGAGGGCGCGGTAGGGCGTCTAATCGAACGTCAAGCAAAGGCGTAGTAGGGTGTTCGACCAAACAATGGGTTGTGTCATGCCCCTACACCTGCGGTAATCTTTCAACTGCTTATAGCGAGGTGCGGCACTACCAACCATTTTCTTTTCACCAATACTTACGATTGTAGACTACGCCTTAACATTCCATACTTAGTTTATTTTCATTACCAAGTATTATTAATGTGTTCCTTTATACAAGTGAAAGCCCATAACATTCACATAAACAACATTATATAAGAGAAATGCACAACAATATAAAGGGAGGGGCAACTCCCTGCAATATGAGTCTGCCCAAATATCAATATATATAATTTTTCCACTTTTACAAAGTATAGACTAAGTCCTTAGGAAACCCCAAATTTATACTTAGCCAAATTTCCAAATTCGACAAACTCGATTGCCCAGCTTGTCGGCACCTCTGCACGGTCGTCGCACGACTCACCAACCCTTCGTTCACCTTGTTGCACATCTTCACCAGCTCGCTCTTCGTTTGGTCCGCAAACGCCCAAACCGTGTATACCTGCCCACACGCAGTCCCACTTGCCAACCCTTGGAAAATGCCCAAATCGTGTGAAACAACACGTAGTACCGCCTGCCCAACTCTACAACCTCTGGTTCCAACCTTTGTCTCCACCGTTCCGTCGTGCACGGTGTGCCCTCACCCGGCCGCCCGTCCGCACGCCCTCACCGTGTCGACCAACTCCCCTTCATGCACGATTGTGTTGTTTGCCCACCTTGGGGCGCACCTCTAAGTCACCACATATGGGCGCCTCTAATCGAGACACACCTCCGTTCACAATCTCAACACATCACCAAGTCACCGTGCACACTTGCACGACGGGCGGGCGCTCACCTGAGTCACCCAAGAACCCGTGCCAAGTCGTCGCACAAACTGGGCGTCACACCCGTGCATGCCTCACTCCAACCGGTGGGCGATCCTGCCCGCGCCCTTCACCCAAAACCAAGCCAAGTGACTAACTCCGTGTGGCTTCGCCCAAGTATGGGCACATCTCCAAAATGCGCCTCTCTTCCTTTACTGTGCCTTCACCTTGTTCTGCGCACTTCTCTTGTTGAGCGATGAGCGAATGTTGGATGCTAAATGATCTCCACGCTTCACTTGTATATACCAAGCGTAGGGCGAAGTCTGGCTGCCTAGCCGACTCACCCAACACCCCACACGCCATCGCAAAGTCATCAAGTATCATGTCAGCCCCTCCTCCAATATGGGTTGGCCTCCATATGTTAACACCACACCCCCTACACATATAAACCTGCTCGCCCTTCTCCATTATCTCCATCGCATAACAAAGAGCTGGCACTTATGCCGGAACGTCGTCGCACTTCGTCCAACCGCAACCGCACTTGCTCGTTCAAGCCTCACCCACGGTCGCACATCACCCGGTGGGCGAGTTAAGGACCGCAGGTCCTTACAGGTTGAATGGAGAGTGTGGCAGGGCATTCCGGTGAACGACACATTCGAGTATAAACGTGCAACGGTGAACGATGAACGAAGGGCAAGTTGGTGAAATGCACCTGGGTTGAACGAAACAAAGAATCATGCAATGGTTGAAGGCGTTGGTGAACGATGAGCCATGCACAAGGCGAACGAGCTGAATGATAGTTTAGGTGACTTTGCCCAAGGTTGTGCAAGGCTGCACAACAGGTGCAAGAAGTGAATTTGTATAAGTGTAAAGGTGAAATTTGGGGTTTCCCTTGGATGTAAACTTGTATGTAATTCTGAAGATTAACATTATTGAAATGGGCAGACTCACAATTGCAGGGAGTTGCCCCTCCCATGATAATCCATTTTTCACTTGAATGGTAATGATGTTAATATGATAAATGGTATATGAATGTTTTCGATGTGTTTAAAGATGAATATGCTTAGCTGTTGAAAAATAAACTAAGTATCGAAAGTAGGCATAGTCCACGATTGTTAGTATGGTTAAAAAGGTGCCACACTCCTATAGTGCAGTTGGAAGAGTACCGCTAGTGTAGGGGCATGACACTTGGCGATGGAGAAAAGTCCCTGTTGGTGCCCATCATTTCTTGCGTGAGTCACATAAGGATTTCGAGAGCGTTGTCTGGCAGAAGGGTTGAATTGAAAGTTCTTGAATTCCCACATGATAAATGTGTGGCGCTGTGTGTGGGAATAGTCATCCTCCACAAATTAGTAGCGACATCCCTACATCCCTCTCCATTTCCAATTAACAGTGTGCCTCTATTTCACTGATTGTGTGAGACTCCGGTGAGTGTGGAAGTATTGTTGATCGCTGGTGTGGTGGTCTGATCTATCGATCTGCAAAGGAAGTGTGGCTGTGAATAAGGGCTCGCGAAGATTGACCACAGTGGTGCATGCTGTGGCAGCAGAGGCCGAGCAAACGGAGTTCCGGTCGCAGGAGATTGTGGAAATCAGATCTGTGGCTGTATTGTTCTGCAGGTCGATCTTCAAGTGGATCATACTTTGTGGATGATCAGCATGGGCTATGTGAGCGGATCAGAGTGTGCTCAGCATTGAAATAGTGTTGAAACCTGTGGATCATGGAGTAGCATTCTGCTATCAGTGGTGGATGCGTGCCATGATGGAGAACATCATGAATTGCTGCAAGTCATGGTGGACCAACGTCGTGGTATTGTTTAGTGTTAGCATCGTGGCATTGTTATCATCCTCTCAGCCTCTACGTGCATGGGGCTCCTGGTTTCCATAAGTGGCTTATTTGGCACCCTACATCCAAAAGCCTACAACAATTTGGCAGATTTTCTCAGAGAGAATTCTGTGTATTCAGTGGGCACTGCAATATCTAGTTCAGATATTAATTCCACCTGAGGCAACTACTTTACAGAGTCCGATCAACATTTTCGTTGAAACTTCTCCCTGGAATTTTTGCAATTCTTAGTGGCAATGTTCTATGGGATGTTGGTGATAAGAGGAGTGGCGACCAAGTTTGGCCTTGATTTCAAATCTGGTGAAATTGATCAATCCCATGGATGAAATAGACAAAGAAATCTTAAGTTTTTTTGGGATTTTCAGTTTATCCTGTTGTTTGGACAATTTGGATGAGGGAGTGGTTCAAAGGGTTTGCAGGCTATCAGTGGTCGAATCCCCGAGCGCATAACCATGTTTCGAGATTGGGAAGCCAAGTGCCTGTGCAAGTTCTTCCT
The DNA here is from genome assembly GCA_031772625.1 of Pinus tabuliformis. Classification (NCBI taxonomy): domain Eukaryota; kingdom Viridiplantae; phylum Streptophyta; class Pinopsida; order Pinales; family Pinaceae; genus Pinus; species Pinus tabuliformis. The sequence goes on from CM062809.1 coordinate 225,615,382, forward strand.
GAAGCGGTTTTTGGGAAAATTTATACGGGGAGAGCTTGATTTGGACAACCTTGAGGTGCAACTAGGTCTATCAATAGAGTTACTATACTTCGAATTTCATTACTCTGTTAGAGGAAACTGACATTTTCAGTTTCCTTCAATTTGAAAGGCTACATAATAGATCTCTTGCCATGTTTTTTTTTGTGGTTTCTTCTTCGTGGTTTCTTCACCTTTCCTGTATGAGTTACAAGGATTGGGATGTGTGAAAAGTACATAGGGTGCAACATTTGGAGGGTAGATTTATGGTGGCTGAGTGGTGAAGGAAGTCAACCGGAAGGAACCAAGCAACATCGGTGGAGTTTCTTCTTTTGTTCTTTTGGCTGCGCGGTGAGGTTATAAATATGCCATGGAATTCCCATGGATTTACCTTTTTTCCATCTGAGATCCTAAGAGGTGTGGAGAGGATAACATTTTCAAGCTTGCTTACAAAAAAAGTAGTACGTAGCAAGTTCATTTTAAGCTACCAATGGGAATATGACGCTTTAGTTTGATTTGATTAGAGCTCAAGTCCAGCGAAATGGAGAGTATGTAAGACTTTCATTGAAGTAATCAAATTGCTCTAAGGTTGGCTTGTGACTGCGGCATTGGCAGAGTTCAAGTGCCTAAAGTTTGGTGAGAAGGCACTGTTGTGCATGTGGCCAAACGTGAACCACTATTATTTACAAGCCAAACATGAGCTGCTATTATTTGCATTTTTTTAGTGGGGATTTGTTGGATTGTGTCCTGATGAATTTAATTTTCTCATTTTGCAGCCATTCCTTTTGCAAGTGTTGCAAGTTCTCAGGCTTCGTTGAATTGTGTCCCGATGAATTTAATTTTTTGGTTTTGCAGCCATTCATTTTGCAAGTTGTTGCAGGTTCTAAGTTATTTTGCGGTGCAATTTTGTGCATTAGTACATTGTGTCATTGTATTTCTAGTTGCCATTGAAGTGAAATTGGTCTAATCAACTATTGTCACAATTATGAGTGTGTTGGAACTGGTCATTTCAACAATATAGAAATTTGCAGGATATGATGAAGGCATGACACTGAAAATGGCATCAAAAGAGCTACAACAAAGATTAAAGGATGATGGAAAACTAAGTTAAATTTTATGTGAGTTTGTAGAATAGACTCATGATCATGGTGTATTATGAGTCACACATTGTAATTAGAGAAAATCTAAATGTCATATACTATTTTGTAATGGTTAGTTGTGGTCCTTGAAATGTTTTATGTACCTGCTGTAAGACCTAGAGAGGCATGCATACCCTTTGTTATGTGTTCCCTCTATTAGAGAGTTTTAACACCATAAAAGAGTATGTCATGCAGGATGGATACACTTGGGTGGGTCGTATTGGTTTTAGACTCCATCAGGTGAAATTTTATATTTAGGGGTAGTTCATCGAGAGGTTGGATGAACCATGTATGTGAAGGACTTCCTAGTAGACTGGCAGTTGCAGCAACTGGGAAGCCATGCATTCGGTAGAAGGTTGTTCCTTTATATGGACATTGACAATTGCATGAACAAGGTACAATGTGTAATTACCAGACTGAACCAGATGTAGATCTTGCAAATTAATATCGAGACAAGTAGTGATTAAGGGGGAGTGTTGAAAAACGTAATTTCTACTTGTCTCAGTTGTGATTCATCCTATCTATAGGAGTTTGTTCCTATTCGTTAGGGTTGTTATATCTATATGTTCCTAGTTTGGTGTGTGGTTGAGATATTCTCTCAACCAAATGATTGTGTGTCCAAGATAGTTTCCCTATCTTAAGACACCAATCCGTTTGTTAAGAGAATATCTCAACAACACACCAAAATAGGAACATATAGATATAAGAACCCTGAGGAATAGGAATGCACTCCTGTAGATAGAGTGAATCACAACTGAGACAAATAGGAATTATATTTTCTAATGCTCCCCCTTAATGACTATTTGTCTCGATATCAATTTGCAAGATCTTCTGGTCCAGTCTGGTAATTACACCTTCCACCTTGTTCGTGCAATTGTCGATGTCCATATAAAGGAACAACCATCTACCAGAATGCATGGGTTCCCAACCGCAACCGTGAGTCTACTAGGAAGTCCTTCACAGACATGGTTCACCCAACCTCTCAATGAACTCCCCTTAATTTTATATGAAGCTCCTACATGAAATGCTATGTTAAATTTAAGTTGGGCCCCGAAACTCGAAGGTGTGATCTCGTTGTATTGAGGATATCTAATGGTAGTGTAAATATATGAAGTTTCCAATTTTTTTACATATATTTTGTCTAATTTTGTTAAAAATCTGTAAATATTTTTATACATTTGAATTATGTAATTTACAGAATTGTGTTTAAAGAATTTTCAGCTTATTTATATTGTAAAAATACAATTCATTTATATAGTAAAAATGTATTTAAAACAAGATCAAAATCTGACCGAGCACAATTGTTTCCATTTAATTAAAAAAATATTAAAATAGTTAGACAAACGCCCTTGTATATATATCCTAACCATAACCATGACGAGTTAGAGCTTCAAATTCCAAGATATATGGTTCTCTTGTTATGGTGGTTCTCTTTACTCACTATGTGGTGTTACCAATTGAAATTCTAGTCAGCTCTATGCTGGGTATACTCAGCAACTCAGTTCGTAGATACTTAGTTTCACGAATGTATTTATAAAATGTAATGTTTTTATTTACATTCAAATAAGATTTAACAGAATTTATGGGGACCTGATTTATAGAAATCTATATTTGCATTTGCATTTAATGTTCAATTCAGGGATGTCTTGATTTGTAATATATTCATTTATCCCCTAAATGAAATGCTTTTACTTTATTTTCCAATATCACATCTCAAGTATTCTCATGGTTGTTTATTTGTAAAGTAGGCATATAACTTTTTCTATTTCCTTATACTATATGAGGGTGATGTGGGTGAGAAAAATTCAACACCTAAGATCGAACGCTATCAACAACTTGTTTTGAAACCCCTGCCTTCATTGCTTATACCTCGGTTGCTTGCTCTACAATGCTCTGTAATATGCTTGTGATTACGGGTAAATTTTCATCCTGTCTTCCTCTTCCCAAGGCCGGGATCGGTAGGAGTTCCGGGTTCAAATACATATATTTAAAAATTAACAACTTGTCAAATTTCCATGGTTTACTCTTCTCTACTCTTTAATTTTTCAAATAAATTACCATGGTTTACCTTCGCTTTAATTAGTCCTTGCCTTCCACATAACAACAACTATAGTGATCGCTTTGTAATTGGCTAGGTATTAATTTGGGTTGACCGTTTTCATATTGTCCATTTACCTAATGTTTTACTCAACACATTCGGTGCAAAAATACTTTTACCAAAAGCTTGAGTATTGAAGTCTTATAATGTTTTACCCAACACATTTGGTCCAAAAACACTTTTATCTAAAGATTGAGTTTTGAAGTCTTATTGCAGCAGGCTACGTATGATTTTCATCATTTTCCTTAAAACCTAGGGGCTACTAATTTTTGAATTTAGGATAATAAGTTATCGAATTTCATTGAAACTTAACTAATGTTAGTTTGGACTTAGGATTAGTTTGAAGAAATTTAATGTTTATGGTTTAAAATTCCTTGCATAAGTTTTCAAAGACATTTACATTTCTCAAACTCCAAAATCTATATCTACACCTGCCCCTACTTTTGTCCAAGTGCCCTACGCTAGCCAACATTGCCATTGTTATCAATCACCATACTTGCCAACACTATCACTGTTATCAACCACTGCTTCTTGGTGAGTAAAGACATTGAGCCTCTACTATCAGCCACCACTTCTTGATGAGTAAAGGCCCTGATCGCTTCTATTTGTGCTGCTTCGTTTATTGAAAGACTCGATCAAAGCTCAGAATTCTGCATAATACAATGCAAAACACCACCTTCTACCTTGTTTCACCTTCACCTTCACTTCTCAAAAGTGCAAACTGACACAAAAAGAGAACTTTCAATTCCACAAATCCACATACTGAAATACGAGGCTCACATTTTGTAACTAGAGTGGAAATATTTCTATTAGATTTTCTGGATGGAATCATTCTTCTTTCCACAATTTTACGGCTGGGATCATTCTTCTTGAAATAGATTTTGGCCATATCAAAAGGATTGGTACAAGCATTCAATTGCAGAAGGATTGGTACAACAATTAAACTGCAGAATACAGGTAAAATCTACGGTTGTAATTTTTTTTTGTGATTTTTGTAATCTTAAAATATGGAGATTATACTTATTTGAGTGCGTCTTTTATCGTTTTTATTATTGTGGAGACTATGCTCCCTTCTGCTCACCTCCACAGTCAAACGTATGGCCCACGACATTGAATGCGATTTTAACCCTTTTTCTCAGCGTTCAGACTATGCTCCCCTGTGCTCACTTTCACAATCAAAGGCAGATCCAACATCATTATTGCTAGTCCATTACTTACAAAGGTCGAGCCCATTAACCTGCAATTGAGTTTGATTGTTGTAACCCCCATTTGCCTTTCCAACCCTACATTTGCCTCTACAAAAATTAGGATCAATGGCCTTGTGCGACTGGTGGAAGTAGGTGATCATTTTCGTTAAAATTAGCATTGGTGAGCTCCTCTCTTACCCTCCATGGTTCATATTGAATGGAAACCCTGTCGTTGACTTCCGACTCTCATCCCTGCGGGACTTTCCACCTCCACATTGTAAAATCCACCAACAGATCGCTAAAAAGAAAGATTTCCCCTTTGTCATGCACATCTGTGCAATCCTATATTATCTCATTAATCAAAATATTGCACCAATTAAGCTTGGCACACTGTGCACAAAATTCGGCTACACATATGGTGTTAAGGGTGCATTCACCTTGGGTGTAGTTCGATGGCATAACGTTTCTAGTAGTAAGGTAGCATGTGAACTAGACCTGCAAATTTGTAATTGGTTCTATTAGAGCTCCAGAAACTCCTCGACCTCCTCGAGCAATTCCATATCACTGATAAATGGTGATCTCCTTTCTATTGACCATGCTTGCTAGCACCTTGAAAAGCCTTGGTTACATCCTTTCCTTCCATTGATAACCCTGTTTACGGTGGATGTCATCAACGTGAATAGGATATTCACACTCTAGCTAGAGGGAATTAGGGTAAACTCTACCATTGTAAAACCTCTGACACCTCTAACATTTTATCTGTAACTCGCATGATCTGTACAGAACCATATTCATGGTTCCATGATTTGTATAGAACTAGACGCCTGTCGAGGTGCATATTTTCAAGATCTAGACCCATATCCTACGATCAAGTCGCATAGCTATGCTGGGAGGAGAAAAACTTATTTTTGCATAGCTATGCTTGGAGGAGAAAAACTTATTTTTGAGATCAACCCATATCCCTACCATTGAGTCACATAGTCTCCTGCTTGGAGGAAAAAAACTTAAAAAGTGACAAAGGAATCCAATACAACCTAGTAAGAGAGGTCACATAGCTCCTTGCTTTGAGAAACACTACATGCATGTCGCCTTTATCACATAATTAATAAGTTTCCAAAGACAAGGACCCCATATTTAGTTATCAAATCCGTTGTCATTGATATTTACTTAAAGTGACTAACATGTCATAATTTGTTATTAATTTATTAGCCAGTGCTTTTGTAAATTTATGCATGAAGCACATGTGGTTGACTAGATTTTACTGTGGATAAACATATCATTCTATCGTAGGTTTATTTTTTATTTCTAGGAACTTTGCACAGTTTTTGTCCTAAAATCTAGGATTCATAGAGCACGTACCATGTTTATGAATGCTTCATTGGTTTATGGTTTGGATATTTAACAAACTTCATTCTTCGGTTTTTGTTTGGTCAATTTGTAGGATTACATCGTTTGCATGAAAATATCACAACTCTTTCAATCATGATTGTCTTTAGATGTTTCTAGCTTTTTTATTGTCCTCCTCAACCCATTGAATTTAAAGCTTTTGAGTAAAAAAGTAAGTTAGTGCTTTTCATATTTTTCCCATTGTTTAAAACGCTTTCCTTTTCCATCTCATGGAAACAACAAGGTTTCATTTCATAAACTAATTCTTTCACCCCTTTATATTATGAATTATTCCTGGATGGAGGTGAATGCATAATGTTGATAAGATTGTGCCCTCATTTTTAGCATAAATACATGAAACATATTCAAATATGCACCCTCTCTAGTTCATATAATTTTTAAAAAGTGTGTTTATTTCACTTATCTACAACTGAATAAGAGTCTACCTTCAAATCCCATCAAGACAAATCTAGAAATATATTGAAGAATGATGTCTTTGACTTGTCTTGGACATTCAAATAAGTTGAAAATGTTAAAGATTATGGAACCTCCCTTACTAGTTAAATTACTATACCTGGATGCCAAGTGATTTGTTTATGTTTTGATATTAACATTCAACATCCTCGAATATTTTTGTTTCCTAAATATATTTTAGGCTTGAAAATTTAAATTGTTCACAATGTGTTTTTTATTGCCTTTTCCACATAAGGGGTCTCACCACGCATGTCAACCACTCTAGTGCTCTCACTTAGTGAATCATCGAGATTTAATATTGTATATCCTCCATTTAGCCAAGAAACTGAAAGTTGTTGGCTAACAGCTCTATTGGACACAATTGTTTAAGATGTTCCAACCAAATAATTTTCCAGTTCCATAATGTGTGAATGTGAAAACGTCAAAACATTCATTTCCATCACAATCGCAAGAGGAGATCTCCTCTCCAAAATCATAGGCCATGTGACTGCGAAATACTAATAAAGAAAGTATTTTTGAACTGCTAACAACAAATAGCCTTTAAGTCCAACTAGCCCCACTATAGAATTCCATGAATGTTGTCACACATCACATTGGGGTTGAGAAAAACCCACCCATCTCCATAGATATTACCCTCACTTGTAGTCAATGTGTTTGCTTAAAATTCTTGAGAGGAGCCACTGCCCAATTGTTGGTCTTTGTTTCTAAAATAATTTACATTAGACCCTAATGTACCTCCGACCAAGAGAGGATGAGAGGTAGATGCAATATCCTTTCAATATGAAAACATACGATACAAAAAAACTACTTTTGCATCCACCTAATGAACCAGAAGTATATTGTACACTATGTTGATGGGCACCTTTCTTGCATATATTAACAAAGAACCCTGTTGAGACAACTAGGATTTTGGAAACAAATGTTAGTTAGGTTGTAGCTCTTGGAAATCAAGCAAAGGGATTTACATATTTTCCTTACACATATATTGACTAATTTATAGCCTAGTGTTGTGGTTGGAGGTATTGAAATTGAAAATTGACATTGTATGTCTACATAGTTTCCCTTGTTTTTATGAATTTGTCTTAGCCTTTTTGAGGTTCTATGTCATGAAAACAATATTAATCAATGCTAAACATATCATCAAGATGATTTGGAACTCAACGTGTATGATAATAATCATTTTGCCTAATCATTTAGTTCAACTGCATGAGATAACTGTGATTAAGATTTGGACATTCTTTATATTTTAAGTAAATAAATATATATTTTTAAGAGCAATTTTTACTTAAATTTAGGTAGGAGTTAAAATTTAAATTAGTACCCACATAAATTTATTAAATTAGTTGCACAAAATTTAGGTTGGAGGATTATTGATGTTTTTAATTTCCCATGTGTTGAAAATTGGATGGCAGGGATTAAAAGTGAGGACTATGATTAAATACAATCTAGTTGCTTCCATTTCCAAAATATACATTCCTATCGACATAATTAATTCCTAAGAAAATTTTTCCCATATAAAATGTGACCACAAAAAATAAAATAGTGATTTCAAATTTCCCTTAATTTTCTTATATCCCGAGGAGTGATAGGAGCTGAGGGTGATCATTGGCCTCATAAATAGAATTATCCTATTCTTAGAATCTTGGACATGCTAGAAATAATCAAGCATAAGCATGCATCCTTCTCCATGGGATTTATGAGGTAATTTCTCTTGATCTAAACAAAATAATTTAATTGTAAGAAACTCTTGCAATATAGTATGTTATCTCTATTTGGTTTCTTATCCTCAAGATATCAAATTGAAAATCATATTCAAAAGTATCTATTTTGAGTTAAATTTTTTGAGTACTTAATCAATTCATCATGTTCTAGGACACCATCATGTTCTAGGACATAATAATATGGAAGAATATTTTTGATCAAACAAGGGAAAAAATTGGATCCTAATATCCTTATTACTAATGAAATGATGGGTTATCACCCAATATCCTAATCCCCTTATCGACATTCTTTAATTAAATGGACTAAGTGGACGGGAACCCACTTGTCCTAAATTCATGATAGGGATGTGAGGAATCATTTAAATTATGGGCTTATTGACATGCAAAGGTATAAGGATACAAGGTGCATCATTAAGGTGGCAAGTTGCAATGCAAATAGATTATAGGCTTGTACACTTCAAGTCATTACATGATGTAACTGGTTTAATGGCTAAGTTAATGTAGTGGACTTTAGTAATGGTAAGTATGAATTTAAGTTGCATGCTACTTCTTCCTTTAGGTGATGGTAGGGGATTCATATTGATCAAGTTAGTCTTTAACATGAAATATTTGATGTTAGTTATCACTCTCTTGAGCTTTCCCGCTCTAGGGAAAAGTTTGTTGATGTGTGGGAGATCATTGATTCATGTAGGATATAATTCATTTCAATCTAGGAGCTTTAGTTTGCGAGAGTGTTAGGAATATAAGATGTTTCTAGGTGGAATAACTAGGTGAGGATGTGAGCATTGTACATGTGCTTACTTATCATGTTCACTATTTTGGTCCACTTAGAAGAGGTGTACCTCCTTTCCAATCTTGGTCTATGGATGGGAACTTAGTTTTGGGTTGTTTTTAATAGACTTCTTCATATTGGTAATTCTTTAGTTATTTTCCATATAGTTAGGGAAGTTTATCGACCCTATGTTAGGTCTCAATATTATTAACAAAATTGGAAAATGTTGGTGAATGGGAAAATATTTAAAGGGGATTATTAGAGAAAAGTAGAGCAAGAGATTTAATCCCTACAAGGGGAGGTCCTTCAACTACAACATATATATAATCGGTTGGAAACTAACATTGCACCAACCATGGAGATTCTGGTAGAAAAAAAAATTGTAACTCCAATAGGATGAAGATGAAATTGGCACTATCTAAAATCAAATTGAGGAGTTTCAACTCAACATGAATCAAATCAGCTTGATCTATTATTATTTTGTAATTTTTTTAGTTATGGTAGTGCAATGGTTCTTGATTTGAATTCTAGTGCTCCCTCATTCAAGCCAAATCAAGTATACATGTAAGATCACCACTAATTCCTAGTTACTGTGAGGATCCTACCTAGGGTCCTCCAACTAAAAATAAATTAATTTAGTTTAAATGCAATAAGAAGGGAAATAGAATATTTATAGCTCAACATTTATGTGATGATAATATACAAGTAAAATTTATTTACAACATATCAAACAGGTAGGAAATTTCATTGCAATGATTTACATAAGTAACCAACAAATATAAAAATACATGTTCCACTAGCCTGGTTGCGGTGCTCCTGACTCTATCAGAATTCTCGTCTTGGCTACCCAACTGAATTTACCTCTCAGCAAACTAGGAATGATTTCCTAGTGCAGGAAAGCTCCACAGGTTCCCTAACCCTCTTAGCCCAAGTCCAACCAAATGTAGCCTGTCCATGTTAAAACCAACATTGTTTGATAGATTCAAGTTTTAGTTCTCTCATTTTTCTCCCCATTTTCTCCCTTCTCCTTCTCCATATTCCTCCCAAAATAGAAACCCTCCAATCCAAAACAAAGATCAAGGACCCCCCTTTCTTCTCATCCACCTTCCCTTTTATGTCTCTTCCTCCCATCCACCTCAACTACCTATCATTAATGTCATGACTTCCCCCTCATACTTTTATTTTAGTATCCTTGACTTTTCTTACCATATCTTATTCAAAATAGAATTGAGAAGATACTTTGGGAATAAAATATGGATATTTAATTTAGAATTAAATTGGAGAAGACCATATCTTTTCAAAAGTAGATTTGAGAAGACACCTTGGGATATGGATATTCAATTTAGAAATAGATTGGAGAAGACCATATCTTTTCAAAAGGGGATTTGAGAAGAAACCTTGGGAATTGAATAATAACAATAATAAAAGTCATATCAGTAAAAAAATAAAATTACAGTTTCAAAAGTGTAGGTATATAACAATATCATTTAATAACTACAAGTCAATATTTTCAAGTTAATTAAACACTAATCAAAATTAGCATGACAAGATCAAGTATGGCATTACATACACCCCTCCTTCAAAAAACTTTGTCTCAAAGTTAGAGTGAATAAGACACAAGGAGTTCGAAAGAAGTTTGAAAATAAGGCATAACAAAATAGAGAGAGATATAGTAGTAAAATTGAGTAAGTTAAGAAATGATGCCACTTCCAGTCAAGAGTCTCCAACTAACCTATATCCCCTATCCTTCCTAACCAACTTCCACTCCCACCCTATCCATCCCTTGCTGCAATATACTATGGCATTAGTTGTAGCGACCTGACCACTAAGAAAACTAATATGGCAGAAGCGTCGATTATATCGACCTAACTTCCATAGCAAGTAGCTGGAAATCGTCACCACATGTCTAGGGGAGTGTGTCCATCACAACCCTCCCATGATTCGAGGTTTAGAGGTTACACAATGGGAAATGCCTCCACCCCTCCTCAAAACTAGGGTCAACACCCTAATATGGACCACACTACGATGCTGGTTGGATACTTGTCATCGAATAATCCAGTCAAGTAGTTTTGTCACCTGCCATTTACACTTTACCCATGTCATAATAGTGCATATCAAGTAGATATAAAATGTAATAGAACAATGTACATCATACCATTCCTCGTTGGATGTCTCAATATTCCCCATCGGAAGAGTAGATCTTCGTTATCATATAGTTCTTTCTAATCTGCAGGTTACATCTCATTCATGCATACACATAACAGTAAAACATATATAGATAAGTGATCTTAACATCATGTTATTAAGTCTAGTATCCATGTGTCAATTTTGTATTTCATAACAAAATACTAGAAATAAATCTTACATTAGATAAATCATAATTTTGGTAAGTCATTCATTAGATAAATCATATCCACTTAAGCCATACATGAAATAATAATAAATCTGATAAGTCACACACTAGATAAATCATAACCAAGTAAGTTGTACATTTGGGCATACATAAAATATTTCAATCGACAATACCTAATCTATCTAATAATTTATATAAGAAGTTTCACTTGTCTAACTATCTAAGTCAAAAATGGGCATCACAGATGCTCAAAATGTGAGGGGTAGTCACAATGTATAGTCTCTGCATCCTTGCAAGTAGTAGATCCCAGGCTATACTTGTCCCACTGGACCTTAACCTGGTCCACCACGCGACGTATGAGCTATTGAAGCCTACCGTCCAATATGCATAATGGTTTGATCATTACGGTTCCCACGTTCGAGACTTGCAAATCCCTCCAACTAGTTTGTGAGATCCATTAGAAACATAATGTTGTAGAAAAAAAATACATCATGACTTTTATGAAAATGGGATGGAAGTATAAGACAATAGGAAAATGGTCCAATCTTCTCCTTGATTCTAAAAGGTATTTTAAACCATGGTGACAACTTCATCCTCTTTCCAAACCGAATGGTTATTTTGTTGAGTCAGATATGAATAAAAACTTGGACTCCTCCTTCATAACTTTGATCCATCCTATGTTCATTGGAAAAAATCGTTTGCCTATATTGTGCTTCCCTTACCCTCTGTTGACCCTGTCTTACCTGTTCGTGCATTTCTTGAACCAATTTCGACCCAACTATTACTCAGACATCAAAAATTTTACCAACTCAATGGCGTCCTGCATGGCCTCCCATATAGAGCTTGATAAGGAGGGATCTCGATTAAAATATGCTAACTGTTATTATAAGAAAACTCTACCAGTGGTAAGTACATTTTCGTATATATTCTAAGCATGTCTTCTGTAATATCCCTTCCCGTAATAATAAATAATAAATATAATAAATAATACAAAAATAATAATTAAAAGAATAAATAATAATAAATAAATTACTTAATAATAAATAATAAAAATAATAAATCATAAATGTTAAATAATAAGTGATATAAAAAATAAAAATAGTAATAACTATACTAAAGCTCTAAATAAGAATAAATAGAAATAAAATAAGAAAACAATCGAAAAGAAGAAAATTAAACAAGAAAGCTAAAAATAAAAAAAAGTTGCATGTAGACACATGGAGTGTGTGCATGTGGTTCCCCTTCCAATGTTTGTTCTATTTAATAGATGGTGAGGAAGATGAGAGGCATTCCTGCATTCCATCTTTCCGAGATTTTGTCTTCCATTCTCTTGGGAGAATGGTGTTCTAAGACATAGGAGTCACTGTCAGTAGTACGTTGATTGAAGGCTCGGGGGTGGCCAATTATAGCAAATCTTTGCACAATTGAGCCTACGGTTGGGTGGAGAGTCGTCCCCAAAACCTTGTTGCAGTAAGCCTACTTCTACCACAGGTAAGCACTATTCATAGTTGAATTTAGTTTATTAATTACATGTTTATTGGGCTAGGTAAGTGCCACTCTCATTTAAATTTAATGTTAAATTAGATATTTATTTTTGGACTGTTACATATGATATCAGAGGTTTGGCTCAACCCTTAGGGCCTATGGGCATCTTAAAAAAAAAAAATTATTTGTTGGGATTTTTAACTTGACTTGTTGTTGAAAGTTACAGGATGCTTACTTTCCTACGAGTAATTTCCACGGCAACTAAACTTTGGAATCGGGGTTTCTAGATTTCCGCATTTTGATTTGTTTTCATTAATTTATTAGCCATTTTTGACAATTGTTTGCAGGTTCTACAACAACATAAACCGAGTGGTGTGTGTTTTATGATAGGCATCAGATAAAACTCGTTTATCATAAATTTATTTATATTGTGGTTCTGAAAGATAATTTGTTTCTGCAATCATTTTTGTCCGATTTTTTTTTAGTTTGGTTATTTAATTTTGGTAATCGACATGCACTTCCCACATCTGTAAACTCCATTATTGACATTCGGATAGATAATGTCGTTCCACCTTTGTATTTGGTCTCTCAAAAAAAAGGGGCGAGAGATCCAATTGGGGATATTTGGCGACTTGATTGAAATCGGAATTCAATATATCGATAATATCGGCGCTTTCGTTATTAACAACATCATTTCTCAACTTATCCCACAACATGGGAACCGTGGCCCGGCCATCGTAGCCAATCCCTCCTTTTTCTGCGAGCGTAGACCTCCTTCAGAGTTTTGCATCCATTTGCATTATCCACCGATAAGCGCAGGTATCCGGCAGTAGAGGAATTGGAGCGGGAATTCGAATTTCATTCTGGTTATTATTGTTATGCTTTCTGATGAAGCTGGTACTCCAATTTTTCTTCTGGTTATGATTGAGAATGACGAACGTTGGCATTGGCAATGGGAATAGAAGTGAAGGAGGAGCCATTCAAATCCAGATGAAAATAGGAATTGGAATGAAGATTTGTCATTGCTTTTTCTTCAGCGTCCACTTACAATACAACCAAACCAAGAAACCAAAGACTTATTCAGTATAACTAAGAAAAAAAATTCCTGTATGCAGTAGGAGTGGCACTGTTCAGATTTCTGTACCGGGATTCCAGGTGAGTTACGCTGAATTTACTTTTTCACTTTGCGTGGGCTTTTTGTCATTTTATTTCCTTTTTTATGCTATTCTTCTGTGTCTGTAAAGATGGCGTCAGTATATGTCCCGTGAGGCAGTGGCCTCAAGCTTTGTGAAATAATCAGATCGGTATCCATGGTTAATGATCAGGAATATGCACAATTTAATCAAGTTTATCCTGCTGAATAAGAAGCTTAATGGTGTGCAAAGCTAGAGAAATCACTAATTTTAATTAAACTGTCTGCCTGTATGGGGATAACCAGAGTAAGGCTGTGGTGTTGGAGTTTGCATAATTGAAGGTTGCAGGTTGTTTAAGGGTTTGATTGTGAGTGGTTTGTAGGGTTACAACTATGGTGTTTAGTGATTAGAAACCAGGAAAACCATATATTTGATATATTTGTTGCAAGTAGAGATATTTATTTGGCTCTCCCATAAAGAAAACTCTGGTCGTTGCTCTCATTAGGCTTGCACAAGTACAGTGAGATTGCATTCTTCTCCTGTTGTTGCGTAAATGGTTTTGTCTTATTTGCCCATGATTTTGAGTTAACATTTACATTTGTGTATTAATATCTATTTTGGATGCTTTAGAATTTATTTGATATTTTTATTTTAAAACTTGCGGTTTAAACTCATAATTATTTTTCCCTTCTCTTAGTTTCGAGTACAAACTTTGAAAAAAATTATCTGATATATATTTTTTTCTAAATAGTGCATATTTTATTGCCATGTTTTTTTTTCTAAATAGTGCATATTTTAGTGCCGGTTAATTTAAATTCTAGAAAAATTATGGGTTCTAAAATCTATATATATGATAGAAAATTTGAAAGTATGTAGGTTTTTCTTCCTTTTAATTTAAATTCTTGAAGATATATATCTATTATAGAAATCATGAAAACATGTATACGTAGGTTTTTCTTCCTTTTTGATGTAAATTCTCGCAAAAAAATACTTCCCTTAACTTTTACTTCTACGGCTAGAAAACAAGAGAGCACAGATTTTCCTCATTTTTAATTTTAATTCTTGAAAATTGATGAGGCATGAATCTCGTAAACGACTTTACGAGCGTTACGGGCTTTATTGAATTTGATAAATGCACAATGGAGCTTGATTGAGTAAGAGGAGCTTTCTTTAGCGAGATGATAAATGCACAACCTCAACAGCTCTTGTGAACAATATGGTCTATTGCATAAAACAGGGCTTCAGATATGGTCATCTTCTAATGTAAATATATTTTAAATTAGTTCTCCAACTATTTAGGTTGACATAGGGTTTTTTAATACCATAGAAATCCTAAATACCACCCTTAGTCGTCAAGTCAATTCGTAGATATAGGTTGTCTTTCCATTCTAAATATTAAGATCTGATTATCCAGAAATTTGTCAAAAGGAATGTGCGACATTGTAGTTCTTGACTCCTTACGATGATCCAATTATCCAGAAATTCATCGAGAGGAAAAAGCTGCATTGTAGTTCTTCACTCCTTAAGTTGCAGGTTAAGGTGGTTTGGACTAATTAGACTTGTTTTGGTGGCTTGACTGGTTTTTCTCCCTTGTCAACATGTTATTGCAGTTTTGAGACACGTCTTTTGGAACAGCAGCCTAAACCGGCTAAATGTACCAGGATTTTACCTTTATCTTCGACTGCCCAACTCTTCGTATATAGCTTTGCCCGCCCACTAATGAAATTTTTCATTATTTGCAATGCTACAGTCGTTCTCATATTCAACCATAAATTCGTCTTGAGAAATTTTCAGAAGAAATTTGGTTATACAACAGCTTGTTTGCAGTTATGGAAGGATTGCCAACACAAGTTTACAGGGGCATCGTTCCATAGAGGGATAGCCGGAAGTTCGTGTAGGTAGTTGTTATGGAAAGATTCCTAAGCCCGATCTAAGCCCTGTCATGAACCACAATAGAAGGAACATCAAATCACTATTAAATGCATCAATATTTAAAAGGTTATAAGGTTATATATATATATATATATATATATGATGATTTAAAAAGTTATATTTATATATATATGATTGCTTTTTTATGTAATGCATAATTGAAGACCATATGTAATGAACATACATTTTTTATTTCAATTGGTTATTTTGAAGGGAGCACCCGAGTAAGAGAGAGAGAGTGAAACCACATATATCACCAAAAGTTTGTCTCGTTAGAAAATTCCATGGACCTTCATTGAAATTGTTCAAAGGATGTAAATTTCTTCTTATTATTGTGCATGATAAGTAAAAACTGGGTTGGTGTTTGAAGGAGGATAAGCCTTGCACGGCCGGATATTGTGCAAGCAGGAAGGTAATTCTATTTTGAAGCTGCGGAAAAATGAGAAGGGTACTTTTAGTAAATGGTAGAGAGAACTGTTTGATCTAAGTATGTCTATAAAACGGAATTAGAATCTCTAGTCTCCTCTTTAAAAAAAATAAAATAAAAAAATTACAAGGTTCATGGTTTCTGTGCCCTTGTTTTAATTTGTAGTTGAAGAGTGGACAGATCCGCAATCGAGTTTCTTTCCCACTTAAAACTTGTATGAATCAAATAGTTGTGCTGGGAATCGTGTTTATCTTACTGGGAAATCCTATTACTTGAAATTGGATTGAAGAAATCCATTGTCTATGAGATGATTTCATGTGCATTGAAGAAGACAAATTGATTGCCTGTAGACAGAGTTTTAGATTGTGAGTTTCAAGTACGATTTGCTCCATACAATTGTCAGGCCAATAAACTCTCTGTTGACTTTTGAATTCATGAATCTCTTTACCCAATAAATGATCATCTCTTCCTTTTATCGTTGAAATAGAATCTACGCCATTCAAATCTCATTTCAGGTATGGGTAATACTTTCTCTCTATCTTTTCAATAAATTATTATTTCTTTCCAAATTCTGTGCCCTGATTCCTGAAAAGTAGAATATCATTGCACTAACACAGCAGATTGAAAGAAATTTTTTGAAGGAATTACTCTGAATTTATGTTACTTTATTAATTCCTACATTGTCTTTGCAGTGCTGTAGCAATCTGTTCATCCTGCATACTGATTTTTAACTAAGCTATTCTGATTTTTCTTGATTTTTATTTATTTTTCTTGATTTAATTGATTTAGCCATTTTATAGTGGGATTTCAATGAGATTCTTTGTTTTTTTTCCTGTTTGCTTTGGCTCATGATGAGTAGGATCTTTCCCTGGAGAAAGTATATAGGAAAAATTGGTGTTTTCAATTATAGGAAATTATCAAAACTCTTAAATTTTAACCGGTTGGAATTTGCAAACTCAAATTCTGCCTGAGCGAGATTACATTTTTATTCCTTCAAATTTGATTTATTAATTTTTTTTAAACCAACCAATAATGTCAAATCTGCAATTTGTGCACACTGTTCATATTCCAAATTAGGTGTTTAAAATGACGCTAATGAATTAAAATGTATAAAAATAGGAGTATGAGTATGAAGGTATTCCTTAAACTATACAATGACCATATGATTGTTAGCGGCAACAATGAAAGGATGAGTATCATCATAAATTATATTAGGATTGACTGTAGCATCAATGTTAGACATAGAACTTATGTAAATTTGATACAGCTTAAAATCAATTCCAATATAACTGGGAGAAGTGGCAGATAAATACTTACCTCTTCTTTAAGAAATGACAACAACAATGAGTTATTGGCGGCTCTCATTATTTTGATTCTCCTTTGAGAATGCTGATTTATTCAATATATAACTTTATATTTATATATATATATATATATATATATATATATATATATATATATATATATATATATATGGTGAACTTGAATTATATATATATGGTTTATATTGTATATATATATATATTTAATGTTAGGGAATTTAATAGTAGCCATATTTTCTAAACTAAGTGATTTTTTGAATGATTTGTTTTAAAATCCAATCATGCATTTTGTTACTAATCATAATATTTTGTCAAATTCCATAATGTATTATAAATTTTAGTAGTGAACTTACGATATTCAATATCGTTACAAATAAGTATTATTTCAGAATTTGAATACACTTTATATGGATATGGTAAAAACAAAAAAAGAAAAAAGATTAAGTTATACATAAATCTCATAAGAATCATTAGTAATGAAATTGGTGAAATGTGGTTTAAGTTTGTAGTTGATGCAAGTTCTTGACTTGGTGAAGATTATTTTCTTGTCCAATTTGTGTATAATAATAGTTATGGTTGCGTTTATTTTTTTGTATTGGTCAAAAGTTGTAAACAATTCTTTCAATCTCTTTTCTTAGAGTTTGTAGGCATCTTAGTAGTTAGATAAAAAAGTTATAATAAGCAATTCATGTCATTAAGAAATTCCATATGTTAAGAAGAAGCCAAGGAATGATGACGTTTTTTTTATGCTCCCTATAGCATGCACAATTTTTTTGAAATTATGGTAACATTGGGTTATAGAAGTAATAACTGCATGAATATTTGTATGATGGGAATTGGATAACTTTGCAAGTAGATCATGAGGCTCATGATGTACTTAATGAATTTTTGACTTCCTAGTTGAAAGAAGTGAAAATGAATATTGGAAAGCAATTGGTATCTTCATGAAAACATGACAATAATAGTATTCATGAGATAGCATAGATCTTAGAGGGATGTTGAATAATCTTAATTCATAGTTAGTATTCATTGTTTATATAATTAAATGAAATCAGTTCATGATAATAATGCTTAAAGTGCATTGTTGTTCTATATTTGATAAGTATTGAGATGGTTATCATATTAATGATGTTTCACGTTGTGATGGTATGAGGGTATATGTGATGCTTCTTTATTTATTGTTATTATAACGATGTTGAATGCTCATAATGGGTATGATATTCATAGAGATCATGATGTTATGATAAGATGGATATTGACATGCGTTTCATTTATTACGTGAAGTCATGATATATCTTTGATGCAAATATGTTGATGTTATAACTTATGATGGTATTTCATGAGGTGAAGCATGTGATAGTTGCATACAAATTTATGACATGCATGAGCATGCAGTTCGTTATTTTTTGTGATTAAATGCAAGACTTGGCGTGTGGATTATTTTCTATGATACTATGATGGTATAGCTAATGCATTGGTTGCATGTTGAGGTGTGATGATTCGCAGGACTCCACAAATGGGCCGAAAGGGCCGGTCTACTCGATGATCTCGTGTGAGCCCATATGCATAAGAGAGAATAAGTAACACCATATGGGCTGGGGACAAACTCTATCAACACTACATATGCTAGTGGTTCCTTTGTCTTGTGTATAGCTCTTGATGGATAGCTCTAGAAGAACTATGAGACCATCTTGAGGAGGCCACGTGCCTGATGTTCTAGGCTAGGTGTCTAGTATTGGATTGGGATGCCGAAGTCTGGAAAGGATGTAAAGGACTTCGATGCCTGGGGCTGTGCGCCTTAGTAGTTGTGGAGGGAGTGGGCCAGCCTTGCGAGATGCCCGGGGTCATTGAGTACCGGACCGGATGCCTGCCTTGGGGCAGATGAGGTCTGAGTGAGGTGCGAGCCTTGGGGCCAGCCTTGGACTAGGATACAAACTGGGTCAGGCTTATGACTGGTGTCGAAAGTGGGAAAAGGACAGAGATTCCTTGAGATTTCTCGGGGTGTTGGGGACTTTCGGTGCCTGTTGGTTATACTAGTTCAGCAAAGGGTGTTGGCAACATGAAGTAAATAAAATAATAAATAATAAATAATTCAACTTAACTTCGGGACGAAGTTCCTTAAAGTGGGAGAGTATGTAATATCCCTTCCCTTAATAATAAATAATAAAAATAATAAATAATACAAAAATAATAATTAAAAGAATAAATAATAATAAATAAATTACTTAATAATAAATAATAAAAATAATAAATCATACATGTTAAATAATAAATGATATAAAAAATAAAAATAGTAATAATTATACTAAAGCTCTAAATAAGAATAAATAGAAATAAGACAAGAAAACTATCAAAAAGAAGAAAATAAAACAAGAAAGCTAAAAATCAAAGGAAAAGTAAAGAAATAAAACAAGAAAGCTAAAAATCAAAAGAAAGTTGCATGTAGACACATGGAGTGTGTGCATGTGGTTCCCCTTCCAATGTTTGTTCTATTTAATAGATGGTGAGGAAGATGAGAGGCATTCCTGCATTCCATCTTTTCGAGATTTTGTCTTCCATTCTCTTGGGAGAATGGTGTTCTAAGACATAGGAGTCACTGGCAGTAGTACGTTGATTGAGGGCTCGGGGGTGGCCAGTTGTCGCAAATATTTGCACAATTGAGCCTACGGTTGGGGGAGAGTCCTCCCCAAAACCTTGTTGCGATAAGCCTACTTCTACCACAGGTAAGCACTATTCATAGTTGAATTTAGTTTATTAATTACATGTTTATTGGGCTAGGTAAGTGCCACTCTCATTTAAATTTAATGTTAAATTAGATATTTATTTTTGGACTGTTACATCTTCCATAACCTGATTGACTCTTTCAGTCTTCCCATCTGTTTCTAGACGATATGAAGTGCTCGATCCAACTGAGTCCCCAAAACTAAGTACAGAATTTTACAAAACCTAGATGTAAAGTGAGAGTCTCTATCGAAAATGATATTTGTGGGTAACCCATGTAGTCGAATAACTTCACTTATAAAAACTCATGCCACATTAGTAACATCTAAGTGTTTCTCACTAGGATGAAATGGGAATTTTTGGTCAATCAACTATAACCAATATGCCATTGTGCCTCTGTGATGTGAGTGGAAAACCCACAACAAAATACATAGAAATGACCTCCCATTTAGACATACGGATGTCATGTGGTTCTAGGAGTCTTGGTGGATGGTGACGATCAACCTTCACTTGTTCACATTCAAGATATTTGGCAACAATTTGGACTATGTCATGCTTCATGCCTGCCCAAAAGAAGATTTCCTTCATGTTTGCATACATCTTCTTCACTCTAGGATGTGCACAATAGAGTGCTCTATGTGACTATTTGAGGATGGTTCTTCTTATACCCCCTTCCTTAGGGATGTACATTCTCCCTTGACATCTCAATGGTCCATCTTGTTCACAGACATAACCCTCAAACTTTGGTTCTATCTACATCCTACACTAGAGCATTGATGTAACCTTTAGATACCAACAATATTCAAAGAGTTTCTCGAACACATGCTCCCTCAAATTGACCCTCAAGGGTACGAAGGAGAAGGTTTTTGTCCTCTTCCTTAATGAATTGGCCAAAACATTCTTAATTCCATTAATTTATGAAATCCTAAACTTGTACTCACTCATGAATTTCCTCCACCTCCTCTACCTAACATTCAAATCTCTCTCAGTGAAGAGGTGATTCAGACTCTCATCATCAATTCTTAACTGAAGGCTTCTCCTGATGTGGTAGTGTCTACATAGTTTCAAAGCTAACATCACTAATACTAATTCAATTTCATGGGTAACATACAACTCTTCATGTTCCTTCAAATTCCTAGATGCATAACCAATTACTCTGCCTTCTTACATCAACATTATTCCCCATCCTTTCTTTGAACCTAAGAAATATGTCCAAACCTGAGAAAATTTCTTGTTGAGACTAATTGTTGAGATACAAATGCTTGCACAAAAGGAATTATCATTGCTTCTCTCAAATTTTCTTGCCACTTAGAAGAATTAAGATACAAGATTCATGGTTTTGATGAGGGTGTTACCAATTATGAGCTTATCATAAAAATTCCTTAAGTTCATAGAACTTGGGGATGCCTTCTTCCAACAATACCCTTGAATTTTGATTTTCTTTTGTTTTTTCATGGTATGTACATCTAAAATTTTTCTAATGTTGGAGGTTTTCAACAATCCAAG
This sequence comes from Pinus tabuliformis, assembly GCA_031772625.1. Lineage (NCBI taxonomy): Eukaryota > Viridiplantae > Streptophyta > Pinopsida > Pinales > Pinaceae > Pinus > Pinus tabuliformis. The sequence continues at coordinate 225,637,053 of CM062809.1, forward strand.
ATTTCATTCCTTAACTAATTTTCTTAAATTACATGAACCTCACAATTATATTAGGAACTTCCTTTTATAAAGGGAATATTTTGTAAAGCCTAAGATCCTTCAATCTTATCAAAATTTGACCTTTTGAAGGTGATTTTCTAACTTTATTAAAGTTCTTTGTCCATTATTTTTATATCTTTTCATAAATGGTGAATATTGTGCATTTACTCTTTTTTTTGGAAAGAAACAAAATTGTAATTTTTAGTTCTTCACTTTTTCTCTAAATATCATTCATGTCAAAAATTATGTTTTTTTAATAGTAGACTTCTTAGGATTCCCATATATCCATATTTATGAAGGATTCAAAATGCATCATTTTGATACAAACCTCCAAAATTAATTCAACTTTAAGCTTTCTAGCAATGAAAGAATGTGGAGTGGGTTTTGTAATATTTTATTTTTAAAATTTAAAGTAGCTAGAGAAATAATTACAAAGTAATTATTCATAGGTTTCAAATAGTTAGAAAAATAATTATAGAGTAAGTATCTTTTGGTTTAGAATTATGTTTTAGATTATTTATTAAATTTTGAAAATCAATTCTTAAAATTGAGATTTGAGTTTTTTTTTAAATAAGTACATTTTACCAATTGTAACTTATTGGAGTAATATGGACCATACCCAAGATCATACCTAATTAACACTATAACACCAAGAGTATATCTAATAGCATGTAAGCATGATATACCATGAATTTATGAATAACCCAATTTTAAAGTCACCATTAAGCTAGACATCAAATTAATATATGAGACCACTTTACTTGTGAGATAAAACACCTACTTCCAAGCACAGACTCGATTACTAAAATCTATAAAAATATACATATGCTACCCTACTTTGAATTTGAACTTATATCCTCTTAGAAAAAAATACATACTCTTAATGAGAAATTACTATGAACAAAAATCTTATTAAAACATTTTTTATGATTTATTTTTTTCTCTTAACAATTTTTTTCTACCTATTAAATTATTTCTCTTAATTGAGCAAAGAAAATCAATATATAAATTTTAAATCAAAATATAATTCGGAAAATAAAATCAATATATAAATTTTAACCGAAATTAATATTTCTCATATATAAAAAAGTCTAAAAAAAAATCATATACATTTTCACTTAAAAATATTTAAAAAAAATCTAAAAACATTATAAATATTCTTTTAAATCTTTTAAAATCAATATATAATATATTTTATTTTATTTAAATTAAATTAAAATAACAACTCTTTTTAATATTTGCAATGTCCTAACTTAAATTATCTTTTATAGATCATGGTAAATAGATAATGGTTTTCATATATGTATATATAAGAGAGATAAGTTGATATGTGAATTACCACTTTGGGTGTTCGTGAATACATAATGGAAAATATTTAAAAGTAATCCAGATGTTTTTGAATGGATAATATATTAATAATGTTAACCTGAAAACCTAAAAATCAATAGCATCAACAAAGCGAGGCTAAGGATATTTATTTGACTATTTGACTACGTAAATCTCATACGTAATAAAATTGAAATTCCATTTAATGCAAAGGAATAAGGATATTTATTTGACTATTTGACTATGTAAATCTCATACGTAATAAAATTGAAATTCCATTTAATGCAAAGGAAACAACCATGTATGTTATTGATTTGAAATAGACATGGACGTGCAGTTCCTCTCCTTTCCCTCCTCCTTTCCCAATAGAATTGAAATTCCATTCCAAAGGAATCAACCACGTATGTTATTGATTCGAAGGAGACGTGACTGGGCAGTAATAAAATGGAGTCGCCTACGGAGGGGAGGAATTGTTATGAAAATCAAAAGCAGCAGAATTCAAGTAAAAAAAATTATTTTTTTGGGTAGATACAACGTTTGAATTATATTTTTATGATGAAAGTGGATTTAATATCATACAAAATTACTTAAAATTAAAATTATGAATTTGATTTACAAAAATTCTTATTAATTTTTTTAAAAATATAATTAAAATTTCTATAATTTTGAGTAAAAAACCATAATTGTTAGACTAGTACTAATAAATTTGAACGAGAGGCGAACGTGCAGTAATCAAATTGAAATTTAACTAGCAATTGCACCAAAAGTTGCAAAGGAAACGCCGTAAGGCATAAATTGGAGAAGCGTCATTGTACATTACCATGAAATTAATAGCCCAATGTCTACTATATATATGTGTGTGTGTGTGTGTTCCACTTAAAATTTCTAAGACCATGAAATCCATATTCTAATTTTCGATCAAGAAAGCTAAAGGAAGAATGAGGTATGTATGCTTGTACTTGTATTTAATATTGTGATGTCATGACATATGGTTTCACATAACATGGATTAGGCATGATCAAAAGGAAAAAGGATCTCCCTATGAAGGAAGCCCTAGATGTAAAGGAGGATACTTTCCGGGAAAGAAGGAATGACATGGAGGAAAGTGATGGATGGATGAACCCTACATATGAAGAAATTGATGACATCGAGTTCTTGGATCATCAATCAACTAGGAGACCCTATAAAGTACTGATGATAGAGTCCCTTGGTAAGAGGGAGCTCTGGGAGGTTCCTATGAGTAAAGGAACTTGAGTAAGTTTCTGAGTAAAAAAAAACTTGGAACTCATCCCTGGTTAAGAGGGAGAGTTAGACACAACATTCTTGTCTTTAGTTTGGAAGAAAGAATGGAGGATTGTGTAATCATCTAGCATTTGACACTCCTTGAGGATGTGCTAGGGTATCCAAGACAAGAGTGGGCAAGAGGGTCGATATTCTTGAGGGCTGGGAACCTAAGATGAGAATATTCCTAGTAGGGAATACTCAGAGAACACCCCGGTGGGTATGACCCTAAGAGAGACAATGATGATTGATGCAGGAGCATCAAGGGCGTTTTTTTATTTTGTAAATATGTTAAAAGGGGGTGTGACAATTTTTAATATTTTAATAAATTAATTTGTTATTTTAAATAAAATAGGAGGAAGTGAGGATTTTTGTAAATATCTTTTTAATTAATAAAAGGATATGAGAGAATTTGGGTAGTTAAGGATATAAAGGGATAAGATTCTAGATAAGAGGATTTGTTGAGATATTTTAGTGATATTGAGATATTAAGGGGATTGAGCATTAAATTAGATCATTTTCAAAATTGTATAAATAGGAAGGGGTTTTGAGAGAAAAATACATTGAGATTGTGAGTACAGTGTAAGGTTTTCTACTTGGAAGCCTTAGGGCTTATGTAAAAAGGGCCATCGATTTGCATATGTGGCCAGGAAGAACAAGAATTGTAAGTATTTTTTTATGATAAATGTGTTTATAACTTTATTGGCGGAATTGTATTTATTTTCAGTGATTGGAATGAAACCGAAGTTCGGTGTAGGTTAAGATTTTAATGCCAGTTTGGAAAGGTCGATTTCACTATTTGTACAACACATTGGCATATTATATATATATGAATATCTGCAGTATTGAACAGAGGTATATTGAAGCCGTGAAAGAAGCTGAAGTGGCAGAGGCTAAAAGAGAAGTGGAATCATTAGGTAAATATGCAGTTGATAAAGGAACTAAGGGAACTTGAACAGGTTATTGATGCCAGACAGAGGATAGAGAAGCTCGAAACAGTTGAGCTACAGCAAAAGGAAGATGTTGAAGAAGATGTTGAAGTTTCGATATGTTACCCAGAGAGTGGACCATTACTTTTTGAAAGTGATGAAGAGCTAGAGGAGTTGAATCATATGAATGATTCGAAGCAGCCGGAAGATTTGATGACTGAAGCATCAAACAAGACCGTAAGGTCTTGTGATTTTAAAACTAACGATTTGTGTATGATTGCAGGTTTGGAAGAACATCTACTGAAGGATGTTAAGGAAGATTTAGCAGAAGAAAGACCATGTGAGGAAATGGAAGATCGTGTAAAATTTCCAGAGTCTACTCCGAGTAAAATCATTGAGTTATATAAAGAATTAGACTTTCAAAGGAGGAAATTGGAAGAACAGAGGATGAATGTCCGAGATAGATTGTTGAAGAAGGATGACAAAGCAGTTGTCATAAATGATAATAAAAAAGAAATTGCAGATGATGAGCAAAGGAATGTTGCAGAGGGAAAGGAAGTTTGGGAGGCCGCAACATTTATAGTAGCAGCAGCAGAAAAGGTGCAAAACAGCAGTAAGGGTGAAAAGGAAGCAATCAAAACAAGTAAAGAACAAGTAAGAGTGAGAGTTCATCAATCAAGAGATGGAAACAAACAGCAGACAGAGGACATACTGGACAGAGAAATGGAGTTGATAAGGAGGTTAATGATAAAAACTTCGCAGAGAAAGACAACTGAAAGAAAGAAAAGGAGCAACAACAAGAGAATGACAGTGAAAGATTGCAAGAGCAGAGCAAGTGGAGCATTACAGCACAAAATATGGAAACCTAGAAGACAACAGCAGATGACAACAGTAGTAAAGCAATCGACAAGCACAGAAAGATTACAAAATAAAATTTGGGATCCACGAGGAAATATCCAGACTTATGACCAGGTGGTCATGAATTTTCTTACATGGGGAGTCTGATGCAGGAGCATAAAGGGCGTTTTTTTTTATTTTGTAAATATGTTAAAAGGGGGTGTGACAATTTTTAATATTTTATTAAATTAATTTGTTATTTTAAATAAAATAGGAGGAAGTGAGGATTTTTGTAAATATCTTTTTAATTAATAAAAGGATATGAGAGAATTTGGGTAGTTAAGGATATAAAGGGATAAGATTCTAGATAAGAGGATTTGTTGAGATATTTTAGTGATATTGAGATATTAAGGGGATTGAGCAATAAATTAGATCATTTTCAAAATTGTATAAATAGGAAGGGGTTTTGAGAGAAAAATACATTGAGATTGTGAGTACAGTGTAAGGTTTTCTACTTGGAAGCCTTAGTGCTTATGTAAAGAGGGCCATCGATTTGCATATGTGGCCAGGAAGAACAAGAATTGTAAGTATTTTTTTATGATAAATGTGTTTATAACTTTATTGGCGGAATTGTATTTATTTTCAGTGATTGGAATGAAACCGAAGTTCGGTGTAGGTTAAGATTTTAATGCCAGTTTGGAAAGGTCGATTTCACTGTTTGTACAACACATTGGCAGATTATATATATATGAATATCTGCAATATTGAACAATGGTATATTGAAGCTGTGAAAGGGTAGGACATGATGAACGTTGTTCTCATTTAATTTTAATGGCTTGATAATGTGTATGAAAATCGATTCTGGAGTTTTAATCGATTAATTGTGATTCTAACTTGTGAGGAGGTTTTAATTATTGGAAAGCGCTTCAGAAATTAAGAGTTGTTTGCATTAAAAGGACCAATGAATAACATCATTTGTTGGAACAGTGTCAGCTGGAACAAATGGTGCTATGGTGAAATCGATTAAAAGGTAAATGTAGAGGGTAACCTATTCGCTGTAATGATTATTCCAAACTGAAATTGAATCCATAAGTTTGTATTGTCATCCTGAACGTTGTCATTAGAAGATACAATATTCACAATTCCGGAATGAATGCATTTATTGAATTATTAAACTGAACGCTGTTTAGATGGTGGCTCAACTGCAATTGAAAGAAGGATTGCACGTGGTATAAAATTCAGAGGTAAAAGGTATGCGGAGCGTGTTAAAACAATAACCAATTGCGTAAATCATAGCACAATCAACTTGTTGAAGTGTGGAACCAGAATTGAATCTGGTAATTGGAAACTGAAATTAATAAAAAAACGCAGAGTTTTGGTATTAAACGCAGAGTTCTATCCAGTGACCGGACAATCTGTCCATTAGCAACGAAACAATGATGTATTGAAATGCGAAATGAAGAAATTATGATGGAAATTAACTTGCAGTAAATTTTGAAATCGATCTGTGGTATTGCAAAAGAAATTGTTGTGTTGAACATTTTCTGATGGATGGTGCAGGCGATGCGCATTCTAAATGAGAGGTAAGCGCATTTACAAACATGTGTTAACATTATGGTTGGGCATCATTGCGTTTTGCAGATATGTGAATGAGTTGCCGAATGAAACGCAATATTGTATATTTGAAGCTGTTTTGACAATGAGTTGAAGGTTCATTTGCAAAGATGTGAAAGGCGCAGTAAGGACGCTAGCAATTTGATACAGAAGCACAAAACAGTATGGTAGTAAGGGCATATGAAGGTGAAAGGCATCCAAGTAATCAGAAAAGCAATTGATGAATTCGACTACAGCTTGGCAAGTGGTAAGAATGTCTTCTGTTGTATTAAATAGAGATTGAAGACATATTTTCAAAATCTGAATGACTGAATGTTTGAAAAGGGTGCATTTGAGTAAGAATTAGTCTAAGCATTCCATTGCTTAAAATAATGTCAAATTAATAATTGCACATTTGGTCATGTTTATTGGATTAATGAGCATGTACAAGATTTGACATTGGGATTGAAATGAAGTCTCTAAATTGGATTGAGAATGTAGATTGTAGTTGGATGATGTGTATAAACACATGAGCATGTTGATAATTATGGTTGAAGTTAAATGTGAAGAAAAGATTCCGCATAAATGGCATAGATGTGAATTTTCCAGGAATGTGAAATTACAAGCTTCTGCAAATCTAAATGGGAGAAAATTGCCGCGTGTACAAGTGAATTGGGCAATTATTTGAGGTGCATGCTTTATATGTTAAAGGGAGAAAGTTCCTGGGTAATGCAAGCTTTGGGCTTGCATCAATGATGCGTGTCAGAAAGCCAAATACTACTTTGTGTTCTTGTTTGTTTTGTTTTGATAGCAGTTTGAATCACACACTAATAATAATATAATGATCAAGAACTTCACAAATTGTTATCATGAACAAGAAGAATCTCACTAATTCCTGAATGCCCTAGATTCTTCAACACACCCTTCATATTCTTGGGTTCAAGTGGGTCTTTTACAGATCTAAGGGAGCTCCGGATGGTATTTAAAGGCCTAAAGGTTGAATCCCCCTTATGCTTCCTTAGGAGCCTCGCAATCTTTTCAATTTAAGAAATCTTCTCAGTTTAAGATATTTCTGCAAAGTTTTAGATATTTGACATTTTTGTAACTTGGTATATTAATGATAATTGAAAATTTTGACTTAAAATGTCAGTAACACCTCCTATAACCCATAAAAACAAAAGTGATATGATAAGTAGTGTTACAAATTATATCCCTAGAATCCCATTGAAATTTGACTGCATTATTTTAATTAGTATAGTTTAACTATTAGACCTTCTTATCATTTTTTAGCAATCTAATCTACACAATCTAAGGGTTCAAAAATACAATTCAAATAACAAAAAAAACTTACAATCTCACCCAATATAGATATAACTTTGCATATATATACACCACTTTGATTTTTAATTTTTTAAATTCAAATGAATCAATTTATATAATAAATAATAGCCAATACTAAATTAAATTATCACTCTATCAATTAAGATATAATTTATTAAATTATCAATCAATCAATCAAGATATAGTTTAACCATATTGTAGTGTTACAAATTATATCCCTAAAACCCCATTGAAATTTGTTTTCTTAAATTTTGAAAAAAAAAAAAAACTTTAATAATTAGACTGCATTATTTTAATTAGTATCATTTTTTAGCTATCTAATCTACAAAATCTAAGGGTTCAAAAATACAATCAAAATAACAGAAAAAACATACAATCTCACCCAATATAAATATAACTTTGCATATATATATATATATATATATATATATATATATATATATATATATATATATATATATATATATATATATATATATATATATATATATATCGCTTTGATTTTTAATTTTCTTGATTCAAATGAACCAATTTATATAATAAATAAAAGCCAATTTCTCCACTTTTTACTAAATTGAATTATCGATTAATCAATTAAGATATAATTTGACGATATTGTAGTGTTACAAATTATATCCCTAGAATCTCATTGAAATTTGTCTTCTTAAATTTTGGAAAAAAATAAAAACTTGTTATAATTAGACTGCACTATTTTAATTAGTATAGTTTAACTATTGAACCTTATCATTTTTTAGCTATCTAATCTACACAATCTAAGGGTTCAAAAATACAATCCAAATAACAAAGAAAACGTACAATCTCACCCAGTATAAATATAAATTTGCATATATATATATATCGCTTTGATTTTTAATTTTCTTGATTCAAATGAATCAATTTATATAATAAATAAAAGCCAACTTCTCCACTTTTTACTAAATTGAATTATCAATCAATCAATTAAGATATAATTTAACAATATTGCAGTGTTACAAATTATATTCCTAGAATCTCATTGAAATTTGTCTTCTTAAATTTTGGAAAAAAATAAAAACTTGTTATAATTAGACTGCACTATTTTAATTAGTATAGTTTAACTATTGAACCTTTTTATCATTTTTTAGCTATCTAATATACACAATCTAAGGGTTCAAAAATACAATCCAAATAACAAAGAAAACATACAATCTCACCCAATATAAATATAACTTTGCATATATATATATATATATATATATATATATATATATATATATATATATATATATATACACCACTCTGATTTTTAATTTTCTTAATTCAAATAAATCAATTTATATAATAATTAAAAGCCAATTTCTCCGCTTTTTACTAAATTAAATTATCAATCAATCAATTAAGATATAATTTAACCATATTAAAAATCTACAAAATACTTGTAATATTAAACCAATAAAAATAATTGTTTAAAGTGTTGAACCTATTTATTTATTCAAAAATACAATTGAAATAACAAAAAAACATACCATCTCACTCAATATAAATACAATTTTACACATATATATACACCATTTTGATCTTTAATTTTCTTAATTCAAATAAATCAATTTATATAAAAATAAAAACCACATTCTCCACTTTTTATGAAATTAAATTATTAATCAATCAATTAAATTACACAGGTTTACCATCATGAAATTTTCACGTGGCTGGTAATGTGAAAGTGAACTTGGACTTCGAGTCATATATATGTAAATACCGCCATCGACCAAAAAAAATGTTTGCATTGGGTTTTTCTGTACATATTATTCCAGGGGCACATATTTATGCACTTAGTTATGTATGTTGTCGTGCACTATCATGTAACACGGTAAGGAGATTTTTGACTTTTCGTTAGAACCCTTCGGCATTATATTTCTGTTTAATCTTTTCATGTTGTTAACTCCAGCTTGACCTTTCATCATTGTCATTTACTGCCACAACCATGTCATTGCATAATCAGATGACCAAGACAGCTTTTAAAAATAAGCTACACAAATTAGAGACACAAATTAATAACAAATACCCAAAAGAACAAGAAGCAACCATTCAGTAGAATATAACTGTGCAATGCTGTAAATGGCCTAGAACTTTTCCTGTATTTTGATTATATGTGAAAATGTTGTAAATAACCTAGCATTTTCCTATATGTTGGTTAGAGGTGAGCGCAAAGAATCCTTTTGATCTGATTTAACCTAACAGTTTGTTGAAGATATTAAGAATAAAAAAATAAAAAACCTGTATCAATTATATCATCAACATGTGAGTGAGTTAATTTTAACTACAGTGGTCTCATGGATTAAGAATTTATCACTAATATAACATTGATTTATTTTTGCACTTTAAAATAGATTTCATTGTTTCTAATTTCTAAACCCAAATGTTGTAAAAATTATTGATTTCAACACTACATAGCATCCAGAAATGGACGTTCAATGCATGAAAGAAAATGCTGAAAAAAATTTAAAATGCCTATGCTGAAAATTGATAAAATAGAAATGGGCGTGCTCAATTGAAAAATCTGAAAGCAAAATGACGGAATGGTACCTTGATCAGAAGGGAAGAATTCCCTCTGGGCACGGATGCCATCAACAAAAAATTGATGCAACCGTTTGAAAAGAAAAATTGTATGGGTTTCCAGGACGAGTCTATGGGAGGAATGCCACCATTGAAATCAAACTCCCAATAATTTTAAAGGGCATGTTTCAAAATATGGCATTACATAAGAAAAATATTCTGCTATTGTCGGCATTCCTGCGCAGATAAAGAAGGCAGCCAGCACTGGTTGTGTCCATTCAGGCAGTAATGGCATGTCTTCTCCACATTCTTTTTCATATGGCCAGCTTTATGCAGAAAAAAGGGGAAGCGTTGAGAAAATGGGTTGGGTCTACTGCCATCTCTTCTCCACATTCTTTTTCATGTGGCCAGCTTTACGCAGAAAAAAGGGGAAGCGTTCAGAAAATGGGCTGCGTCGATCGGGATGCTTTTCATAGATGAAGCAGTTGGAGCGGTGATGAGATCTAATGGTTAAAATTTTTTGAATCGTCTAACAATTGATCAAAGGGTGCTAAAGGTGACAGAGTGGCATTTCGGGGGAGTGTTCTCAGAGAGAATCGCCTTATGGCATAACAAGCTTCGATTTCAGAAGCCGAACCAAACTAGAAGAGCTCCAAGCTATGAATGTTATATATATACAAACCAAAACTTCAGACCTTTTCGGGTAAGTAAATTAAAAATCAAACGCTCGGTGAAGTCAGAGCTACACAGGTTTATGCCATGGCACATTTTTGGAACCACTTAGTTGCCCATTAAACAAAACCCTTGTTCAATCAAAATAACAGAAGTCAGACTAAGTCTAGCTTGAAGCCTCGACTTAAATTTACATTTCCACCCAGAAAAACCAGAATCTCATTCGATAGAATGATTACAAACATAGACACCTTGTTCCCGAAAGCATTCAAGCAAGATAGACCGCCCTAAAGTTTGGTAATGAGACCAACCTAGAAATCAGAAAGTGGCAACCCCGAGTAAGAGGACTCATCCAAACCCAGCACAACCATAAGGAAAGGACTTCTGCAAAGTCTGATACCTGTAGATGCATGAAGAATGAGTTAAAAGAAAATAAAAACTCTATAAAAACTCTTTTCAAGATTACTCGAGATAAATAAGCTCTCGAATGTCGAAGACTGTCTGTACCAGAAACCCATGCATCAAGTTATTAGTGGCTCGAATCAGGTGAGATGGAATAACCCAAAATCAAATCCTGTCATGACAAATATTACCTCTTCAAACTCGATGGCCACCAGCATCATCCTCTTTTGGGCAAGTAGGCCAGCAGTAACCCGTACTCGCAACACAGTGAACTGGATGGGCAGAGAAGCGTTTGCGTTTAGAAAATGGGCTGCGTCGATCTGGATGCTTTTCATAGATGAAGCAGTTGAAGCGGTGATGAGATCTAATGGTTAAAATTTTTTGAATCGTCTAACATTTGATCAAAGGGTGCTAAAGGTGACAGAGTGGCATTTAGGGAAGTGTTCTCAGAGGGAAACACCTTACGGCATAATTAATGCAATGAAATCAACCAAGTCTGTTATTGATTTGAACGAGACGTGAAATAATAAAACTGGAATTTGAAACCATATTAATACAAAGAAATGACCGAAGTCTATTATTTATTTGAATAAATAAAACACAATAGCATCGACATTCGCATATGTTAGGTTAAAACAGAACTGAGTGCCCTATTATTGTAAAATAAAATAAAAATAAAAATAAATTTAATCCATGCCACTTATAAACTAAAGAAAAGGTAAACACGAACAGTACTTGGTAATTTAAATTTTAAAATTAAAATTCCAAAACTTTATGTGAATATACTTACTTTTCGAAACTTCTAGGGAGAGTGGTACATTTTCACAATGGTGGGAGATGCAGAAATGGGATGGGAAATTAGTTAGCACAGAAGAAGTTGGTCAATATCGCACTTGTATCGCTTGTCGTTGTCAGGTTTTAAGGAGCGTCAATCAATGGTCCATAGGTACAAGCCAATTTTAAGGGACTAGTATACATGCAACTAGCGTTTTGAAAAGCGGAGCATTTAATATACACATGATTTTTTTATTTTTCCCTAATATGAGGTCTTGAAGGGGATAATACTATTCAGGACTGAGTATTACAAGCATTATATGATGGCATCATTGGAGGCTATAATGAGAAACAATGCTTTTGGTTTATGTGGGTTATCATATTAATGAGAAAGACTAACTTAACTAACAAATGTTTGATTTGTTGGCATCTAGAGACATTGAGATAGCCATTTTTGCTGAAGACAATAAGTGGATTCATATATAATTAATAACCTTCGAAAGCGGGTAGATTTATTCATAATCTTCGATTACCCTGAACAATGTTAAAAACCCTGTGTCTAAAGAAACATAGACTTATCTAGGGAAATTGTGGAGGTATGGAGAGCAGATCATATTCAACCTATAAGTGCTAAATATGGACATAGAGTACAGGTCATAAAGAATTGGATTGTCTCCAAACTACCACATAGTCCCACATATTATCCTAATGCACATCTAGAGAGGATTTTTTTTTTCATTTTGATGTTCAATACTATTGCAGTTCGCTTAAAATAAAAATTCGTGCTCAACTCAACATGTGTCAACATAAATTTCCTGGTATCAAAAGTCTCTACACACCTACTTTTCCCGTGTTCTCTTGAAGTGTTCTACAACAAACCAGATCCGAGAAGTTGACGTTGATTGAGGTCTTTCCATTATTGCTGGAATATGTTGCAGCTTCGGTATCCTATAGAGGTGCTTAGCCTTTATCCATTCTCTCAGAGCGTTAACCTTTATCATTGCCACTGCATGAGGTTCCCTAAGATCTGTCACTGGCATAGTTTGATTAATTTATAGGAACTTGAGTGTTCCTGTTATGGAGAATGGATCGAAACCCTTATTTTCATCGACGAAATAAGAAAAACTAGAGATTTTTGGTCTGCAAATCAATGAATCAAGCTCCACGTCCTATGTAAATTAATCATTTTCTTGCTTCTACTCCATTTTCACTAGGCATCAATAATTTTGAATCTTTGAAGTTGAGTCGTTGAAACTTTGAAGTTGAGTCATTCTGCAACAACTTGGAACTCGACTAAACATTCGATTGGGAGAAACTCATATAGAATATTAATTATATGGAAATCACAACCAATAGTTAAAACATTCATAATCTAGTTGGGATAAGATGAATCACATGATACTATTATAGGAGTGAAAAGGCCCATGGCAATCCTTGATCTGCCTAAAAGAAAATTATAGAAAATATTTCAATTCCTTATTTTCATGGCAGAGATACATTCATTAAAACATATCCATCAACATGGAAATGAAAGGAGTAGACTAGACCTTCATCATAAGGAAACCATTGAAGATAAAACTTGTGTAAATAAACATTGACCACATAGTGGTCAATGATGATGTATAAATATTAAAAAGGTAAGCACCCTTACATCCTTGTCTCACATACCATCAAGATATGACATATAATGCATAATTTCCCTCAAGAGTCAATATATACTCGAGCTCCTTATGAGCCAAATCACCACTCACAGTAAGAGGGAGAGGAGAAGAGAATAGTAAGTGGAAATTTTTAATATATCAACAGAAACCTGATAATTACTAGAACAAAATGAGGCCACATGTGGGACCAAAGGATGACTGGAAGAATATGGAATTAAGGATATTACAAACCACTGTAATTATGGCATGGGAAACCATATTTAGCTTACACATTTTGTGAAAATTCCTACATTATCCATGCATATGAATGAGAGAATTTCCTACCAAAAGATCTAATTCAAAACCACATCTAACAACATCATCATCAATCTCTTTTTTTTGTTCCAAGGTTGTGTCCAATAGTTCTAAACACACCTTAAGAATGCTAATAAATAAGGCCTTATCATGATGCACTTCTTTTGCCTGCATCTGGTGATAAAGGTTGACGGCTTCCTTACCCTGATCGCGTAAACCCCAATGATAGCACTAAACAAGAACACATTTCATTGGCATTTTTTCAAACGCATTATGTGCATCATCTAAACTTCCATATTTTATATACATGCTCACTAGACGGTACCTAAGATGACAATATTAACTCCACTCTTTTGCATGTGGGTGGGGGCTTGCTTACCTTATTTGAGAGTCTTCATGTCCATACAAATCTTCAACAAGGAAGCATAGGTGTTAGAGTCTTCTTTAAGACCTTTCTAGTCCAAAACCTTGTAGAATATGAAATGGCTTCTTTAATCCAGCTCATAAACCAAGATAATTATGAAGAATAAAACATATAAAAAAATAATGAACAAATAAAAAGCACTCACTGTCTGAGCTCAAACCTCTGGTAAATATCATATTAAATCAAACCATTAACTACAATGTTATATAGTAAAATTATTAATAATATTATTGCCAATCAACTGACTAACAAAACTAATGACACTACCAATCTTCTGAAAGCTAATTTTGAGCACTACCACCCTAATAATTTGCTGGCCTAATTTTGCATAGAGAACACAAATTTTGCTGACTTATTGGTCGAAATTACATGACATGAATAAGAATTATCTCCAACAATCCGCCTCAATTCTTAATGAGGGTTTACTATCTTATCTCATAGTGCCAAAAACTGAGCTTTTGCAAATGCTTTGGTGAATATATGTGCTTCAATTCAATATCCTTCTTCTGCACCAAATCCCGAATGAAGTGATATTTCATGTCAAAACGCTTTGTCCTGTTGTGATGAACCGGATTATTTTCTAACTTGATGGCACTTACATTATCACAATAAATCACTGTAGGCTGAATTTTCTTTTCTCCAAATTCTTCCAAAAATTTTCTAAGCCAAATAGCTTGTGTACATGTTGAGGTAATTGCAACATACTCCGCTTCTATGGATGAGAGGGAAAAAATGTTTTTTTTTTCTTTTTTAGCTCCAAACCATAACCAAAAGAGAAACATTTCCAGATGTGGACTTATGGTCATCAATACTAACTCCCCAATGGAAATCACTAAATCCAACAAGATTGAACTTTTCAAAAGAGTAGTAATGAATACCAAAATTTAGAGTTCCTTTCACGTACCTTAAAATCCTCTTGGTTTCCTTCATATGTTTTTCAGATGGATTTGTCATATACCTTGAAATAAGTGAAACTGAATATCTAATATTAGGTTTTGTTGGGTTAGAAATATCAAGCTCCCCACAATACTTATGTAAGTTGTCTCACAAACTAAATCAAGACCATCATCTCTACATAACGCAACTCCATGAGAATTTGGAGTAGGGGATGGACTACAATCAAGCATATCAAATTTCTTTAGCATATCCTGTGCATACTTTGTCTGAAAAATGGAAATCTCATCCTTACTTTGATAAACCTCCATTCCTAGAGAATATTTCATGATGCCTAGATCTTTCATCTCAAATTCATTCATCATAGAAACTTTGAATTATCATTCATCTTAGAACTACTACCCATATACAATAGATCATCAACATAGAAAATTATGATTAGAATATTAATACCTTCTTGTTTTTAGTAAAGGGTAGGATCACTCTTACTTCTTCGGCATCCATTTTCCTGAAAGTATCCATCAATCCTAGCATGCCATGCTCTTGGTTCTTTCTTGAGACCATACAGATCCTTATTCAACTAGTAGAAATTATTCTCCTTTCCTTCCACTTCAAAACCTTGTGGCTGCTCTAGATATACTTCCTCTTCTAAGTACCCATTCAAGAAGGCACTTTTCACGTCCATATGATGTAGGCTCCACTTTTTCTAAGTTGCTAATGAAATCAACATTCTAATGGTATTGTGTCTTGATACTAGTGCAAATGTATCTTCATAATCAATTCCATAATTCTGTGTGAATCCTTTAGCAACTAATCTTGCTTTCTATCTTTCAACACTCCCATCACTATTAAATTTAGTCTTGTGGACCCAATTGGTGCCAATCTTCTTCTTGTCATGTGGAAGCTCTGTCAACTCCGAAGTGTCATTCCTTTGAATGGAATCCATCTCTTATTGCATGGCTTGCATCCAAACCTCATTAGTACATGCATCTTCAAAACATGATGTTTCATAATCAGCCTTGGCTAATAAAGTGAAATTGACTATCTCACCTATTGGGTTTTCTTCATGTGCTTGATTTTCGCTCCTTTAATAAATATCACTCAATATTCTTCCTTGTAGAACTTGGAGAAGAAGTTGTACTTGAACTTGATATTGAAGAAATTGATGAAGGGATTCTTGTGGAGTTAACCCACTAGTTATAGAAACATTAGCTGGATGCTAATGATCAATATCAACAATTATATCATCATTCAAAATAGATTTTGTCTTCTCAACATGGCCTTTTTGATGACCATAAACTCCCCGTTCATAAAAAATTACATCCCTTGAGACAATAAGCTTGTTGGTGAGAGGATTATACAATTTATAAGCCTTTCTTATCCCACTATAGCAAAAAAAAAATACATAACTCACTCTTTGCATCTAAATTTCTTCTATTCTAATAAGGTACATGCACATAAACCAAACAACCAAAAACTTAAAAATGATTAACATTAGGCTTTTTTCCATACCAAGTTCAAAAGGAGTTATCTTTTCGAGTGCAGTGGTGGGGCTACGGTTGAGGATGTACACTATTGTATCCAATCTATCTACCCATTAAGAATTTCTCAATCCCTTAGTTTGTAACATGCACCTTGCCATTTTAACCACAATACGATTCTTCCTTTCAGCTATGCCATTCTGTTTGGGTATGTATGATGTAGTATGTTGCCTCTTGATGCCATTCATATCACAATAACTTAGAAAAGATTTTGGGAAGAATTCTCCTCCACAGTCAGTCTACAAACATTTGATCTTGCACCCTTTCTCATTTTCTACGAGGGATTTGAAATTCTTGAATGTATCCAGGGCTTCACTTTTGGGCTTCAAAAAATATACCCAACAATTTCGCGAGTAATTATCAATAAAAGTGATGAAATATGATGACTTACCCAAACTCTTAGTCTGCATAGGACCACATATGTTTGAATGAACAAGATTAAGTGGGTGATGAGCTCTCCATGCACCGCCCTTTGGAAACTTTTCCTTTGCATGTTTGCCTTTAGCACATCCTTCACGAACCTCCTTATGTTCCTCTACCTTAGGCAAACCAAAAACTAATGCATGTGAGGTTAGAAACTTCAAACTATGAAAATTTAAGTGCCCATACCTGAGATGCCATAACCGACTTGAATCCTCATAAGACATATTTTCAAGGTTGTTGTTATGTTCATCAAACCTCAAGGGAAACATCCTATTTCTTGTCATAGGTACAACAATGATAACCTTATTTCCCCTATTCTTTTCATAGATAGTACATGTCTTATTTTCAATGACTACTTTATAATTTTTCTCACATAGATGCCCAACGCTCAACAAATTATGCTTCAATTGTGGAGTATAATAAATTTCACGAATACTCTTTATACATTCTTTTGTTTGAACCTCCATAGCTCTTTTGGAAGCAAACTCCAATGGTTTATCATCACCAAGCTGGATCTTGGATTTGAAATTTCTATCCTTTGTTGAAAACAACTTTTTATTCCTTGTCATATGGTTAGAGCAATCAAAATCTAGGTACCAAACACCTTTACTAGTATTTTCACCTTTAGCATAATATTAAAATAAGTGGTCTGGAGGATACTCACTACTTTCTTGAGCATAGTTATCATTTTTACCTTCTTTCAATTTGCATTCTCTTTCAAAGTGGCCATACCTGTTACAATAGTAACAGTGAACGTTTCTCTTATCAAATCTACCTCTACCTCTTCCTCTGAAACTACATCTTCCTCTTGAGCCACCTCTTCCTCTACCTCTTGAATAATTTTGGCTTTGCCATTTACCTTAGCCTTGATTTCTTTTGGCACTATTGTTGCTTGCATCTTCATTCTTCGTAATTTGTAATTTAGAGGAAAAAGATTTCTCTACACCTTCAAAAGTGTCCTTCAATCTTTCTTCATGAGAATTCAAGGATCCAACCAATTGATCAAACTGCAGTTTTCTCAAATCCTTGCTTTCTTCTATGATTATGGAAACATGATTCCATCTAGGTGTTAAATATCTCAATACCTTTTTAACTAAAACTTCGTTACTCACATTTTCTCCAAGTGTAGCCATTTTATTGACCACATCTTTGACTCTCGCACAATAGTCACTTATACTTTCATCTTCTTGCATCTTCAAATTCTCAAACTCTCACTTCAATGTCTAAATATTGACCACCTTAACTTGATCACTACCTTGGTAAGCTTCTTGTAGAGTCTTCCAGGCATCTTTGGCAGTTGTTTCTCCTGATATTCTTGGAAATATGATCTTATCAAGATCTATCTGAATGTGAAACAGAGATTAAGAATTCTTCTTCCTTTCTCCCTTTCCCATTGTTCTTTCATTGGATGTAAGGGCATTCCAATAAGCTAGCTACTCATAACATGATTCAAAATTCTCCCACAAATCTTTTCCAATAAAAAAGGTCAGCATATTAATGCACAAATAATCATAATCGTTCCCATCAAATTCTAGAACAGCCATCTAGTTAGAATTCGACATGATTAAATTTAGAGAAATTCCAACAATAGAACTTTAAACCATTTTTTTTACCTACTCTCATACCACTTGTAGAATATGAAATGGATTCTTTAAGCCAATTGATAAACCAAGATAATTATGAAGAAAAAGCATATAAAAAAACAATGAACAAATAAAACACACTCACTGTTTGAGCTCAAACCTCCTGTAAATCTCATATTAAATCAAACCATTAACTACATTATTATATAGTAAAATTATTACTAATATTATTATCAATCAACTCACTAACAAATCTAATGACACTACCAATATTTTGAAAGCTAATTTTGACCACTAACCACCCTAATAATTTGTTGCCCTAAGTTTTCATAGAGAACACAAAATCTGTTGACTTATTTGTTAGAAATTACATGACATGATTAAGTATTATCCCCAACAAACCCGCAAGACATGAATTGTTTCCTTCACCCGACCTTCCCTAGATAGTGTTGTTACAACATCAAAAGCTTTGTGATTTGTTTTGGGTTTGTAAGAGGGGTGTACTTCTTCCGTGGGTTATCCCATGAGTACATTTATTTATGGGAAATTCAATAACGCTTATCTTCTTACTGTGATAGTTGGGTTGGATTTTTGTTTTTAAGAAGGGTTCTGTATGAGATGTGGACACATACCTAGTTGCATGAACAATGTTGATAGTGGTGATAGTAGATACATCTTAGGAGGTTTTTCCAAGTCAATATTATAGGAGGAAGTATGAAATGAAGGAGAGGGATCCTAACCATCCTCACCCAAGTAAGAGTGGTTATAATTTTTTCTTCCTTTTTCATATTTTTGGTAAGCAACATTCAAAGATTTAAAGTGACGTATCTTAACAAGAATAAGGAGATCAAAAAAATAATTGGAGACTCCTGGAATAAATTGAATGAAGAAAAATTTGTTTATTAAGAGATTGGATCAAATATCAAGGAAGGGAACAAAAGTTTTAAAAAAGTGCATTCTTGATACAAATAAATACTAGTTTCTATAAATCAAGGCTGAAATCATATCAAAAGGTAGTTTGAAGACCAAGGGGTGCCACTTACAAAAACAATGAAGGTTAAACTCAAGCACTAGGTAATAATTCTCACTTGTTAAAGAACCAACATGACCAAAATCTTTCCTTACCTCAACCTTGCATGAAAGTTAGCCATGCAAATTCTTTTATATCCGTGACAATATAGGTTCCTAAAAACATCAAGGATTGTTGAAATTAACAAATAGATTCCAACATCCCTCTCCTAAACTAAGGAAGAGGCCCCTCGCACAAGTGAGGAGGTGTAATTTACAGGATGCATAGGTCATTGTCAAGGAGTTTTTTTGTTTTATTTTAAATAGACATGGTTGGGCTTCCTTAACGGGGCTTTCTTGATTAACAAGAATTTTAGTAGATGTGTATTTATAAAATAGGTCTAATTGTTCGAACAAATAACTTTGCAATTGTTTTGAGGTTGGGTGTGCAAGTGGGTTTTAGGTCCACATTTTGAAACTAGTGCTCTCATACCATATGTGAGGATCCTACCTAGGGTCCTCTAACTAAAAATAAATTTATTTAATATCACAATAAGAATTGAAATAGACTATTTATAGCTCAACATTTATTTGATTATGATATAAAAGTAAAATTTATTTATAACATATTAAATAAGTAGGAAATTTCATTGCAACGATTTACATAAGTAATCATAAAATAGAAGAATACCAGTTCCATTATCTTGTTTGGGTAGCTCCTGACTCTGTTGGGATGCTCCTCTTGGCTACCCGATTGAATTTACCTCCCAGCCAACTAGGAATGATTTCCTAGCCCAGGGAACCTCCACAAGTTTCCTAGCCCTTTGAACCCAAGTCCAACTAGTTGTAGTGTGTCCAAGTTAAAACCAACACTCTCCAATAGATATAAGTTTGAGTTCTATCATTTTTCTCTCCATTTTCTCCCTTCCCCTTCTCCACATTCCTCCCAAAATAAAAATCCTCCAATCCAAATACGAAGGACCCCCCTCTCCTCTCATCCACCTTCCCTTTTATGTCATGTCCTCCCATCCAACTCAACCACCTATCATTAATGTCATGCTTACCCCCTCATCCTTTTATTTTAGTACCCTTGACTTTTCTTACCGTATATTATTCAAAGTAGATTTGAGAAGATACTTTCGGAATAAAATATGGATATTTAATTTAGAATTAAATTGGAAAAGACCATATATTCTCAAAAGTAGATTTGAGAAGACACATTGGGATATGGATATTTAATTTTGAAGTAAATTGGAGAAGACGATAACTTTTGAAAAGTAGTTTTGAGGATACACCTTGGGATATGGATATTTAATTTAGAAATAAATTGGAGAAGACCATATATTTTCAAAAGTAGATTTGAGAAGACACCTTGGGATATGGATATTTAATTTAAAATTAAATTGGAGAATACCATATCCTATCCAAAAATAAATCTGAGAAGACACATTGGGAATTGAATAATAACAATAATAAAAATCATATCAGTAAAAAATAAAATTACAGTTTCACAAGTGTAGGTACATACCAATATTGTTTAATAATTATAAGTCAATATTTTCACGTTAATTAAATACTAATCAAAATTAGCATGATAGGATCAAGTAGGGCATTACATTTAGTTAGCATGGAGGTTAAACTTTGTTATGTTTTAGCATTTTTTGGAGGATGTATGCATTTAGGAATTAGGGTATAGTAAACTTCTTCAATGAATTTTGGTTAGACATAAGGCTAAAAGAAAATACCATCTTGTTTTCCTTGACACATAATAAGCTTTACATTCTCCATTTATCATTTTCAGAATGTTATAGTTTCAATTGATCTTGTGATGACTTTTATTATGAGATATTTACATGAATAAAAATGCTCTAAGTTGTTATAATCATATACAAAAATATTATAAGTGAACCTTTTTGAGTTTAATCATCATAACATTCAGTTTTCCATGTTCATAGTCATACATGTACTAGATAAGAAGTCCTTCAAGATTGCTAGTTTCTTAATAAGTTTATAGAAACTACTTTCCATAATAATGATAATAATAGCATTAGTGTAGAGAAAAATGATGAAAACTATATCGATAAGAGTTGGGCTGACACAATCCACATCTTCCAAATAAACTTTGAACTTGTCAATGTATATACCAAAAAGGGTAAGGGATTGGGGATAACCTTGCTTGACTCAGTTACAATTAATTTCTTGCAAATAGCCCTCAATGTTCCTAAACTTGGAAATATTGTTCTCATATAACTTATTGCAATAGTTGTTAGCTCAAAAGGAACTCTTGGCTCTTCCAACCTATTTTAAAGGCTCGTCCTAGGAAATGTGCCAATGTTGAAATTATACTAAGAGGGTTCATTTGAATAAGGCCATAAATGTTCCTAAACTTGGAAATAATGTTCTCATAGAACTTATTGCAATAGTTGTTATCTCAAAGGGAACTCTTGGATCTTCCAACCTATTTTCAAGGTTGGTCCTAGGCAATGTGCCAATGTTGAAATTATAGCAAGAAGAGGGTTCATTTGACTTGTGCCTTACTCAAATGGAGAAATTTGATTTTCCACATTGGTAGGATGACTTTGATTGCAATTAGTTGGAGTGGCATGGACTTTTATCCTAGTTATATCAATAAATTTGAGTTTGTAGGCTAGAAGTAGAGTTGTGCATGGGTTGATTGCTAGAATTTAGCAATCTAGTTGAGTTATTGTTGGTTAAACTGAGTTATATGAGATCTAGTCTAGAATAGAGTTAGTAGGAGTTCAGTTGAGTAGTAGAACTGTTATTAACTCACTGATTTCTCAGTTAACTAATCAATTTACTAAAAATAGACCCAATGGTGTATGGAATTCAAATTGCCTAGTTGAGTGGACGGAAAAGGAATAAATTTATATATTTTTTTACACTAGTTGAGTGAAAAAGGTTTTGCATTAGAGCAGGTGACCAATTCCTTAAGGATTTTCGCAAAGAAATAGGGAATTATCCTATTATTTAGGAGCTAATTTCATTTCCTCAAGGATCGTGCAAGGAAATAGGAGGAAATTGAAGGCCTATTTTAGCTAAGTGTTGGTAAGAGAAGGTTAGCGAGTAGGAGATCAAAATTGTAGTGTAGGGTGTGATTCTTGTGTGAAGCGGTCATTGTAATTGATCCATATTTTGGTATGAATTAATGCAAAGTAGCAAAGGGGTTTTTCCTAGTTGGGTTCCCTTGTAAAATCATTTTGTTCCTTGTATTTTGATGTTTTCATGTTATTGCATGTGTTTCTATGATGTGTTTTCCTATTCGTAGAATAGTAGAAGAAGTTTGTGTCTCTTGATTTTAGTTCAAATTCATTAATAATAGAAAATTTCTTTCCAGTTCTACATGGTATTAGAGCTACAAAAGTCTACATACAAACCTTGTCCCAGATCTTCTCTCAAAGAATTTTGATTTACAGATATTTGTGGTGTAAGAATTTTCTTCAGTGCAAGAACAATTTCCTTCTATGGATTGAGGCTTGAGTATGCATTAGATGGAACTTGTAATTTCATAGCTTGAAAGTGTTGTCGCTGCTACAACACACTCAAAATTTTCACTACATTCATATCTTGGAGCCTTCTTCTCTGTCATATCTAGTGTCTCCTTGGTAATTTAGTGTCATTCCAACTCATTATATATGTTTCAACTGTTCTTGATTACCCTTATGTGTCTTCACATTGATTATAACATCTCCAGTGCTTTTCATCATTGTAACACCTGTGTTGTTGTAAAATGACACTTTTTTATCACAGTCACACATACTTTGTTTGTTGTACTTAGGGAATGTATGTAAAGTGGTGTTTTGATGTCTTTTTATCATTGTAGAAGCTTGCATAAGTTCTCTTGATGAGTTGGTATGTGTAGAACATGATTTTATTCCTAAACTCATTGTGTTTTCCCCTTGTTCTATCCTCTAGTCTTAGATAAATTTTGATTATTTAAGTGAACCCATTAAGGCAAGGACCGCATGAGCGCACTCTTAAGCTTGATCGTTCATTGTTTCCAAGTGTTCCCTGTGCCCTCAAAGAGCATATAGCACACTCCTAAATCATCTTTCCCCTTCCTTGTTTTGAATTGTGCCCTTAAAGAACCAAGTCTTCCTTTGAGCACACTCCTTAGACCTAAAGGACCATGCCCTCCTTGGGCACATTAGCACAACCCAAAGACCCAAAGCTCAACTCCTTCAAACTTTAGCAATGCGCCTGGCTCCCTCCTTAGCCCCTTTGAGCACATGGGCACATCGTGAAGCCCTGAAGCCCTATCCTTCATCCTTCAACACTGTGCCATGCACCCTCATTTTCCTTTTTGTGCACATGGGGGCACCCTAAAGTTCTTAATCTTGTCCCTTAAACCTTGAACAATGTTCCATGTGCCCTCCTTAACGCCCTTGATCTCAGAAAACTCTTGGGAATCTAGAAGCCTCATCCTCTGTCCTTCGAACATGCACCCTGCGCCCTCCCTTGAGTGCCTCTCTCTCTTGAGTGCATGAGTGCATCTTGAATCCCTCAAGATTATTCTGTTCATCCATTTAGCCTTTTGTAGTGTGTCCTTGTGCCCAATAGCTCTACTTACTCCTCCCAAGTGCACTATTAAGGCATGAACAAAAAATCTGCATGAAACATGTTAGACTACGATATTTTTTAGGCTAATGTTTGCTTCCCATGAGTGATTACAATTATAGGTATTTTAGGAATAACACAATAGGCTTGCATAAATAAGATTTGGAAAAGAAGGAAAACAAACGAGGTATTAAAAAACAAAGAACACATTGAAGTCTTGATGATTGAAGCCCCTTGAAGACTCCATAAGATCAAAGACCCTTTGGAGGGTGAAGACATGAAATATCAGAAGTTGCATACTGTGGAGTACTGAAGAAGGTATGTTTTTATTGATTATTTTGTCATCTTTTCTTTAGAACTCGTAACATCTTTTCATCATGAACTAGGTAGATAAGGGGAAATCATGACAAAAGTATAAGATTTATATGCAACATGGAAATTCTAATAATTGCCATTTCTTATGCAGGAAAATGGAAAAACTAAAGATTGTTGCTTCGAAGAAAAAGACAGGGCCAAGCTAACCGCTATCCCTTTGGTGGGGAACCATATGCAAACAAGACGATCTAAATTAAAACATCTCAGCCAAGGAAAGGAAAAGGAGATATTGACTTGGCGCAAGAAAACGACTAGATAACTAAGGATTAACAGCTTGGTGAATCCCTCAAGATCCTTTGATCTCAAGGGATCGCTGCTTTAACTATTTTCGCATCCTTGATATCTCCGCTTCAGCTGTTAGAAGTAGTGGCAGCACTGCTAGCCTGGGGGAGATTGTTAATTCTTATGTAACTTTGCTCTGTATTTGAAAATTTGATCATTGACTCTCGTTGAGAAGTGATCCACTTTAACTCTGTTTTAATGCTTTAATATAAATCTGGTTGTTGCTCCATCTTTGATCCTGGAATAATTTCAAGCGGTGTATCCCTAGAGGCTAAGGGCCCGGCCCTGGTGGAACACTTGCTCCTGTATCATTACCTTTAGTTCGTGTGTGGTTTTCGTTATCAGCTTTGATTGGTAATCTGGTGTGTTCTATTATTTTATATCATAGCTTTGTTATATTTACAATATCGTTCTCTGCAATAGGAAAGTCGTGTTGTTCATTCTGACCTTATAATGTATTTTTGTTCCTTCAAGTCATTTACCATTATTTACAGAATGCTATTGCTGTTCAATTGCAGAGTAACTGAGCCATAATATTCTTAAATTGGTGTCATTGTATTCGTCTATGGTTTATACTTCATACGATTTTTGTTCAATTGACATTGTTGTTCCATTATGAATTGCGATCGTTATCCTTTCTAACTGAGATCAATATTTGTGGTATCAGACTCAGATTACTGTTTCTCTTAATATCTCTGTGTGTTATGTGTGTTATCTATTTCGGTACAATATATTCACCATTGGCTCTAAACGTTGTTCTATACTCCATTGGTAATTGGTTGCCATTCCATTTCTATTTGCTTTTCGATTTATCCTTTAAGTAAAGACTTCCATCTGATTTCTATCGGATACGATTGCTGCACTTGCTCCTGTAGCTTAAGGTGTTGTTGTTTATCAAACTTAGTTGGTGTTACATTTTCTAGTTGTTGTTCCATTTCTTAATTGCTGTTCCATTTCCTGTTATCTGCATTATTGTTGCTTTGGTGTGTAGAACGATCTGAAACTATAGTGGGCATTGGAATTTGTTGTCTAGTCCCCAGATTGATGATCTGTTCCTTGATTACCTTTATTTACACCAGTTTCCAAAGGGATGAGTTATTTTTACTGGACCCTTGACTGATAAATTACTTATTTTTCCGAGTGCATGATTTAGTTTTTAAAGTATTTTGCTGTAAGTAGATCTTGTTTCAAGCATCCATTTACTCTTCTATTTTCTTGAGCTATACTACTAGCTTTAGTCTGACAAATGACAGCCTCAAATTGAGTACACTCTTTGAGATAACAAATCGTTCCTGGATTGACAAGTAATGTGAGGTAATTAGAGGTGAAAAAGACCCTTTTTATGGCTCGACATTTTGGCGCTGTTGCAGGGAAGAGTGTAGCCATTTGTTTCTTTTCCAGAGTAGTGTAAGAACCTGTTAGGAAAGAACTGGGTTTTAAAAATGGAAGGTAAGAACCTGCGTGTGGAGTATGTAATAGCCCTACTCCCCTGCCCGCTTTCTTGCAGATTTGTTGCTATTTTGTTTGGGTAGAACCTAGCAGTTTATTTGTGTGCATGACTAAGTAGAAAAAGCCAGAAAAGAATCCCAAACCTCTACCCAAGTCTGATAAATCTAAGGGGCCGGTGACCCTTGGTCGATTGACCTTCATAGATGAAATCCTTAAGAAAGCAGAATCTTAGCCTTCAGTAGGACCTATAAAATTTACTTCTAGACAGCCTACTAGTTCCCTTCAGGCCAAAGGATCACCATCTGTAGCCTTTGCAGAGGTGCATAGTCAAACCGAAGAGAAGGATTTTCAAGAAATTGAAAATTCTAGCCTAAAATTCTCTGTGAAGGAAGAGGAGAAATAGGAGAAGCTGAAGAACCAAAATCTCCTCTTAGGGTAATTCAGCCATTAAGCAGCCCAGATAAGGGAAGTGCTGCAAAAATCATTTATAACAAAATTCAAGAACCTGAATCCCCATAGACATTAGGCACTCTCATCATCCCACATAAAGGAAGTGCTATCAAGGTCATTTCCATTAGAGCCATTCCCCCTCGACAACCTAGGAATACCCTCCTAAATATCTGAGAAGGCTATTGGCATATATTTGACCAAATGGCCCAGAATCAGCCTAACACCAAAACCTCTACACTGCTATACCCCATTGTGGATATTGCAGCTAATGCACCTATGAAAGCAATTCCTCTCCAGCATATCCCTACATTCCATGGCCTTACATCAGAAGATTCGGATGCATTCCTGTTTGAATTCGATCTGTTGTGTAGAGGATATGACTATACCACCGATCCCCAGAAACTGAAATTATTCCCCTCCACATTAAAAGGAGCTGCTTTAAGATGGTTTATGGGATTAGGTGGTGGTGTTATAAATAATTGGGATCAAATGAAAGAGTCTTTTCTAAAAAAATATTAGGACTATTGTAGGTCTCGGGAGTTAAAAGAAGAAATATTTCAGATGGTAGCTAAACCAAATGAAACATTAGAAGAGTATGTTGAACGATTCCAGTATAATCTTCAAAGATCTCCTTATGCATCATTACCTTTACCTGATAATGTATTAAAAACAACATTAATTAGGGGAATGAAGGAACAATAGATTGAGACATTAAACATTATGGGGAAAGGAGATATTTATCAAGAAAATTTTGCTGACATTATTGATTTATGTATCAGGAGCTCGAGAGGCAGCACAAGGTTAAAACCAACAGAACATGATCAATTTGTAAGAGATAATAGAGTTTCGGCAGGAGAAGTAACTCACACAGAAATTGGAAATTTATTAGAAAATTTTAAAACTGACATATTGGGGGCGCTGACAACAAAACTTGATATTATGCAAGCCAAACAAAAGCAAGCAGAAGCAAAACAGAATTTGGCAATCTTTTGTCCTAGATGCAGAAAGAAACACAGCCATAAGGAGTGTCCATTAGATGTAGTCCAAATATGCACCATTTGTACAAAATACCACTCCATAGAAAGCTACCCCACTTCGTGGATTGAAAGCAATATACAAGGAAGAAGAAGAAGAGCCAGAGTCGGTGTATCTACTTAACGAGCACCGTCAATGGCAGCAACGACAAACAGGTATTTTTTCAGACCCAGCTTCTTCTTTCCAGCCTCAGCAATATCATGCTCAACAATATAATTTAATGTGGCAAAATCAAACTCCCTTCCCAAATTGGTCACAACAATCATTCCCTTCATCATCTCCATGGCCGAATCAAGCAAGTCAACCTAATTGGCCAAATTTTCCCTATACCCCACCATATTGGCAAAATAATTTTTTTCCACCACAATGGACTCCTCCTACTTCACAGAGTCAAACCTGGTAGACAAACTGACAAAGACCAATGAATCAGCCAGTAGGAACCATCCCGCTCCCTCAACCTACACTGCCAGCCCTACAACAAAACTCCCAGTCTAACTTAAGGCCGCAACTCCCAACCCAACCCAACGCCAATCCAAATAACATACCGGTCTAGTCCATTCAAATAATCGAAACACTAGAGATAGGAACCGATCTAAGGGAGTGTAATGACCTTCAATTAAGATATGGGCATATCATTGAAACAGAGGGAGATAAAACAATTCAAGTTGAAAATCAGTTGCTTGTAGAACAACCATTACAAGAAGAGGATGTGACCAGACAACAAAGTCATGATCCAACAACCACATCCTCTACTCCATTCCCAGATCGCTTAATTATACCTCGACCTATACAACATCCTGATTTTGACATTCTGGGAGAATTACGAAACTTGTACATAAAAATCCCGCTCCTCCAAGCCATTCAAGACATTCTGATATATGTAAAGACTATCAAAGAACTATGTATAAAGATAACAAATAACCCAAAAGTCCAAGTAGTTGGCACTTTATCTGACTTATTATTAGGAAAATAAACACCCGTCAAATATGAAGACCCGGGAAATCCAATAGTAACTGTACAAATATATGGTCAAACCTTATCAAATGCCTTAGTTGATCTAGGAGCTACAATTAACATCTTAACAACCACTACTTGCCAAAAAATGGGCATTACATCAGTAGAACTGACCTCCACTTTATTAGAACTAGCTGATCGATCTGTAGTTAGGCCGGAGGGCACACTACATGATGTTATGGTATCTGTTGACTCCTCGGAGTATCTGGCCGATTTTCTTATAATAATCCCAAAAACCAACTTGATGGACATCCATTGATCTTAGGCAGACCTTGGCTCGCAACTGTCGATGCTTATATCGGCTGCTGACAAGGTAATATGACCATTACTAGGGGGAAAAATATTAAGAATCTAGCTTTATACTCCCTAGCGCAGCCAAGTGTCACAATAATAAAAACTAACAAGTATCATGTATCATACCTCACCGAAAATATTATATTTCCATTAACCATACAAGAGGCTCTCGATTTCAAAGACCAAACAGAATATGATGCCATTAATAATTTCATTAGCCAAGCTGAACGCAGATCCCACATACAACGTCACATGATAGAAGCAGCATTTGATAATGAATTAGAAGAGGATCTTCTTAAAGATACACATGATCAAACAATACCTACTACCTCTATTTCAAATAGCAAAGTTGTGGAAATTGAGCCAGGAAAGAATTTAAACATTAATGCCAACCTAACTCCCGAACAAGAAAAGAAGTTCATCCAATTATTAAGGAAACATAAAGAAGCATTTGCATGGGATATGAAAGGAATCGACCCCCAGTTATGTATACACCACATTTACATAGAAAAGGATGCGAGACCTGTTCGCCAACCATAAAGGAGACTTAATCCTCATCTAAAAGACAAACTTCAAAAACTTTTAGATGTTAACTTCATCTACCCTATCTCTGATAGTAAATGGGTCTCTCCACTTGTTGTGGTACCAAAGAAGAATGGAAAGTGGAGGATTTGTGTAGACTATAGAGAATTAATCAAAGCAACTCAAAAAGACCACTTTCCCCTTCCATTCATTGATCAAGTATTAGACACTCTAGCAGGAAAGAAATTCTTTTCTTTCTGAGATGGCTTCAACGGATACAATCAAATTCAGATTGCCCCTGAAGAACAAGACAAAACCACTTTTACTTGTCCCTAGGGAACATTTTCCTACAGAGTTCTACCTTTTGGCTTATGCAATGCTCCTGCCACATTTCAAAGAGCTATCCTCAACATTTTTTCAGACCTAATAAACGAGGGGCTCGAAGTCTACATGGATGATTTTATGCCATACGGAGATGATTTTGACCCAGCATTGGACACACTGGAAAAAGTCCTGCAGCGCTGCATTGCCACCAGGATTTGCTTAAGCCATGAAAAATGTTATATGACGATGACCGAAGGACTTATTCTAGGCCATTATATCTCAGCAGCTGGTATACAAGTAGACCCAACCAAAATTCAAATAATTTTGCTAATTCCCACTCCTACCACTCAAACAGAGGTACGCAGTTTTCTTGGATTCTCTGGTTATTCTAGAAGATTTATAGAACATTTTTCACATATTGCTACACCTCTATATGAACTGATAGGTAATGTTGACTTTCTTTGGATAGAAAAATGTGATTGTGCTTTTCAGGATCTGAAGAAGCTTGTGTCCATAGCTCCAATCCTTCGAGGACCAAATTGGGACCTGCCATTCCAAATTTCATCAGATGCCTCAAATACAACTATTGGAGCAGTCCTTGGGTAGGAAGAAGATAAAAAACCATATGCAATTTATTATATTAGCAAGAACTTATCCCCTGCTGAATTGAATTATACTGTTACTGAAAAGGAATTTCTAGCTATGTACATGCTGTCAATAAGTTCAGGCATTATATTACTGGATATCCTGTTATCTCACACATGGCTGCAGTCAACTCAAAGAATAGAGGAGGATTAGGACAATAAGTTCTTAACTATGGATTTAACAATTGTGGGAGTTGATTACAAGAAGTAGGAATGATGAGGTAGTATAAAGGGAAACAAAACATTGTTTTCATGCATTCAAGCATTCCACCTCCTTGAAACTCCCTCACTCAAGTAGTTGTCATAACTTTGACTGCCACTGGAAGCGAGGATCCATCGTTCCGCAAGAGAATTCCTATAAGAACAGTCTACAGGAGCAATCTACAGGATAGGCAGAGAGAGGTTCAAGAGGGAATATCAAGAGAATTGTCCACTACAACCATTCTAAAGGGGTAGGATCTAAAAATCCATCCCCATTTACAAGAAAAAGAACTAGAGGTCCTCTAAAAAGCTAGTGGATTACATACACAAGAAACTCTATTTGCTCAAGAATTTCCTCATTCCCTCACTCCACACAGCAGAATCCATGCCACTGTTATAGTTAGACGGCTCACTATAGATATCACCAAAAAGATCATCAGTAGGGTCACCACACTCCCCATAGGAATTGCATGGAAAAAAGAAGACAAAGTAGACAGTCAGATGGCAAAAAGGAAATTCTTATTAGAAGGTGAAGAACTCACAAAGGATAAAAATGGTGTAAGGAGGGACAGTCTACCATACCCATGGAGTGATATAGGCTACCAACTCATCAAATATATCTCATATGAGGGTAGATACAATGTTTGTTATGGCTAACATTTTAGGATGGTTGAACAACTAAGATTTGAGGTAGAAACACCAGTTCACCAAAGGCTCATCGTACCCTATTTCTTGATGCAATGACTCATAGACTCCAGCAAAAAATTAAAGGAATGGAATTCCGAACAGTTGGCTCACCATTGTTTGATCAGAATCCTCATTAAGGATGCCCTCCAGAACCTTAGGATCCCTATAAAATGGTCAATCTTCATAGACTTCCTAGCAGAGGATGACATCAAAACCCTCATCTATGATGTTAGTCCCTCTGTCAATGAGGAAGAAGGCATTGAAACAGAAGGAGAAGAACACAAGGAGGAGTCACCTACGGTGTCTCTAGAGCCCCCTGAGAGGACAACTGTAAGAAAAGGAAAACCAACTAGCATGTATGGCCAACCTCTCCTTGGAAGACATCTAGTGTATGATGCCAGCTAAATCCTATGCTCTTTACCACAGCGAACAATGGCTGCAATTTCAGATTAAAACACTAGCGTAAAGGGGCACCATGCTATTTCAGGACTGTAGGTAATTATTGATATTTGTGATCAGAGTGCACTAGAGGATAGAGCCAAAATGGCTGAGTTTTACTTGCACAACATGGCCGTCACACAAATGAATATGTGGAATCCTAACGCAGAGCTAGGAGATCTAAAATTAATGGCTTTGGAATCATTGATGAAGCGTGAGAAGTCAAGGGTTGTAGAGATGAAAAGAATATTGGCCAGAGAGAAAAATCAACCTCTTTTCATCAGAGTTGAACAATCAAATCCCATGGCCCTAATCAACACCCATAATCTAATTTCAAATGATCCTTAGCTGGCAATTGGATATCTTACTGCCCAGGAGCAAGAAATTTCACATTTTGAGGATATGTTTAGGCTGCTAAGAGATGATAATACACATGCCTGCTAAAGGAGATGGAACACACTGCCACACAGCTTAAACACTAGAGAATAACACTTTCCTCAAAGGTTGAGAGAAGCACTCAACATGACAACTATGTATAAGCAATCAATGCAAAGGTTGAAGGTCAATTGGATAGGCCTAAAACTCAGTCCACCACTACTCCTAGAGATGCTAGAAGGGAGAAAAGGAGAAGAGGAAAAGAGGAACTGGGAAGAAGTAGAAAGGAAAGCAGACTTATATAAACAAGAAGAAGATACCACAACAGAAGCATGGGATGTCAGAGAGGCTACCAGAGCCATGAAGGACATGGACATTGACTAAGTTGCTCAGAGGATGAGAAACACTTTCAGTAGGGGGGTGATGATAAGCCTCATCATTAGGTAATTATATTGGCATTAATTGACCTTAATTCACCTCCTAGCTTAGTCAAACCAACTATTCTCACACCTTGTTGCATACTTTTGATTATACTTTGTTTGTGAGATGAGTTAGAGTTGGATGTTTGGCTTTGTTGTCTAATGTGCATGTAATGTACGAATAAAAGATAAAAGCAAGGAAAAATATAGGAATGAAGGATAAAACCAAGGAAATGTGGAAAATACCTTGGTAAAAACTCGAATGGGACAAGTGAGAGTTATTATAGGAGGTAAATCCTCCTCGTTTACTACGCCTCCATTTGAATATTCTTCCATTAGCTCGGAGTGCAAACAACCATCACTTTGAGGACTAGAAGACAGTCGAGAAAGTGAAAGTGACATAAACTATTTTATCATATGTATACGTAGAGAGGCTTAGGACCTCAATAGAATTGTGATTATTATTGTAAAGCTCTACTTTATTTCTGAGCTGCAAGACTTATGACAGTTTGTTATGTAATCCATGGTTTTTATAATAAAGATGAGTTCTATTTTGAGCCAGCTTTGAGTTAACTCAGAGGGCTGAAGCTCTTGGGTTAGAGACCAACCCAAGCAACCAAAGCTCCTCTTCAGTATACATATATTCTAGCACAAATTTCTGGTTTTGTTCATTTGCTTAAGTAGCTTTCTAGTTCTATTCATTTTCTTAAGTAGCTGCATGGTCATTACAGTAGCGTAGAGTAGATTGGTTGCACTATAGTTTACTTCCATTTGTGCCTTCTTTCAGTTTACAGGGTATCTAGGAGAAAAATATCACCATAATATTGTCCACAGGTGTCTCGGCCTCATCTCCTCCCTCTGGGATCATGACTTGAGGAAGAGACCGTTCAACAACCCCAAAAACACAGGTTTCTGGTTCTCGCATGAGCTATGGAGTTTGTTGTTTGATGCAGTTACTTGTTCACCCTTACTGGTTCTTCTGTTGTTTTCATTTGAAACCTCCTTCAGCACGTTCTTCATGCATCATTTCATCACTGTCTGATCCACAACAAACCTACCCAATCACCTTCTTATTCATTAGTTTATCCAATCACCACCTCGCGTGAAGTCTTCCACTTACTTTATGTGCTTTAACCTCCATCGTCAATCTGTCTCTTGATCCGACGGCTATCGTGTCACTTCAACACTTTATGCACTTAAAACCCCCACCGTTGATCTACCTCACCTAATCCGATGGCTATCGTGACACCCAATCACCAACTAGCTTGGTCGACGTCCACTGTTGATCAACCCCACCTGATCCAGCGGCTATCGTGAAATTTCACGCGGACTATTGCATGACCGTTATCCACCCGAGAGCATGTGAGAAAAGTTCTTTTCTCATGCTACATGTTGCTCAGTTAGGCTAATCCCATGAAATTCAGAAATATAGCTTACAACCTTGAGGGTGCGCGAGAAATTGCTTAGCTCTTTCGAAACCCAATCCATCATTTCCGCACATTTTCTTTCCGTGATACGATCTTCGTCGTCCATGCTCTGGTTAATCCTGTTTGTCCATCTCTTGACTTAATCCTCGTGATAATATATTCGGTGTTCATCACTTCGTTACCCTATCCATCCATCTCTTGATTTAATCCTCGCGATAAGATCTCTGCCGTTCATCACTTTGTTTACCTATTCGTCCATCCATTCAGTTAATTCTTCATGATAAGGTCTCGATCATTCATTTTCTTCGTTACCCTATTCGTTCACCTATTCACTAAGTCGCCCACGATAAGATATTCATTGTTCATCTTCTATTCGTTGATCGATCCAACAGTCCCTATGCACTACTGTGTCCTTACGTCCTCCTTTCACCAATTTCTATCTCTGATTGCTCTTCCGCTTGAAATCAGACTTAATTTAGTTTCCTTTCCTTACACCATAGTATATTTTAATGCTCTTTACCTCTGCAACTTAGATAACAACATTAGGTTAGTGTTAATTTAGCAATTCTATTTAGCATAACCATTTAGATGGTTAGTTAGGTTATGGTGTGGTTTAGCATTACATGCTATTTTCTTCATTACTGCAGTAGAGTAGCTTTCTCTTAGAATATATTTTCTCTTCTTCCATCAAAGAATTAAGCTTCTTCTGACCTTATAAAAGTTTGGCTTGGAACCCCTGGGATCTCTTGCCAAATGAGCAATCACAAGTATGACATTCACTTTTTTTTATGCATATAGCAATGTCACCTCCAAGTTCCTGGGAGTTGCAACATTCTTGTTGCAATACCTAGGCTCATCAGTGCGCTAACATAAATTAATCAACGATTTTGTAGTTTGTTTTTAATTATTTTTTTTAATATTGATTTATTTCAATGGTGAGATATTTCTGGATTCATTGTTTTATATTGTCTCTAGAGAGACAAAAGTGATCTTTAGAAATTTTATTGTCTCTAGCGAAACAATAGCTAGTATTAAAGACATATTGTCTCTAATCTGAGTGTTGTCTCTAGAGAGAAAAAAATGAAATTGTCTCCTAAGAGACAATAATGCTTGTGTTATATATTGTCTTTATAGAGACAATTTTTTAAGACAATAATTTTTTAGACACCCGTTTAAAGACAATATTTAAGACAATTTACCCAAAAAAATTCTCAATTATTGTCTTAAACCCCTTTTTATGTAGTAATGGTATATCAATCACATTAGTAAATACAGTTGTAGATGTATATTACATATGCCTATCGGTGCATATATCAACCTCATTGATAAATTTGGTTGTGCTAGTTTACATTTATTAGAGATTCAATAAAATATAAACTATTAACGATTATATCTCAATTTACAATTTGATGGACTTTTAAACTATACTAATTGCATTTTTTTTAAATTCAACCAATTATATAATAACTCAAAACTATATGCTAGATTTAGTGTTTTCTCTTCTTCCTCACTCCTTAAGAACACTGAGACAGGCTCATCTTTCTTTGTAGAATCATTATTATCAAACTACACATGAGGGGGATCATAATGAAATTGTTCACTAAATTGTCCCTATAAAATCAGTGAATACTATTTTCACTAGGTTTTAAGGCATAAGAAGCCACACTATTATCTAATGCAAGTAGTAGTTACCTAAGACATCCAATCTTTTGTTTGACATCATATTAAGCAGTGCCTTTATACTTATTTATTCATTGCAATTCTGGGTGCATTTAAAATGAGAGAGATCTAGTTCAAGTGCTCACCAAATGACAAGACTATAGTGGAGAGACACCATACACACCTTATGCTATAGAAATCCAGGAGATTAACCTAAGGTCTTGGAGAATGCTCCCTGATAGCCAACCTCCCTCTCCACATAGGGAGGTTGAGGAAGAAAGAGAGGAAAGCAACCTTAAAGTAAATCCACCCTTTCTTGAGAGATTAACCCAACCACTCTAGCCTACCCCAAAAGAAACTAAACTTCCGGGAGAATTGAAAAATCTATGTGTAAATATTCCCCTTCTCCAAGCAATTAAAGATGTTCCCATCTACAATAAGTTGATTAAGGAGAAATGCTTCAAGCATCCAGGAAGAAGAAAAAGGGATGCCCCTACCATTAATGTCATTGGGAAGTTGTTTGAGTTAATGTTGGGGAAGGTAATATGTCTAAAATATTTGGACCCTGGAATCCCTGTAGTAGATGTGCACATCAATGGAAACATTTTCCCACATACTATGATTGATCTTGGGGCTGCCATTAATGTGATTACCAAGGACAATATGCTCAAGCTCAACTTCCAAGGGTCATTGAGGAAGAACACAACAATTTTGCAACTTGCATAGCGTTCCACAATCACCCCTAAGGGAATTGTGGAGGATGTGATGGTCTCCATTGACTGCTGGGATTATCCTACAGATTTTCTAGTTATCCAGCCTAAGGCTAAGCTTATTGGTTACCCTCTCATCTTTGGGAGGCCATGGTTAGCCATAGCTGATTCTTACATTAGTTGCAAAGCTGGGAATATGACCATCAAGAATGGACATATGTCTAAATAGTTAGTCCTATACCCTCCTGCTCAACCTACCATAGAGCATGATTTATCTTTATGGTTGGAGGAGGAGGAAGAAGATGAGCTTTATTCTGCCCAACTTTATTCTTTGGAAGCAACCATAGGAGGAGGAGAACAAGATGAGGATGACTTAATGAACACTTGCTCTAAATTCCAACTCCTAGTTCACTACCATTAGAAGAAGAAGTAAGGAAAACCTAGAACAATCATCAAATTGACTAGTGCTTGGCAAATTCCAACCCACTCCGTGTCAAAACCATAGAATTTTTCCCAGAGAAAACTTTGAAAATTAATCCTTCTCTTTTTGCTTTAGAAGAGGAAAATCTATGCAACATGTTGAGAGAAAACCTAGAAGCCTTCGCATGGAGTTATAAGGAAATGGAGGGAGTACACCCCTCAGTGTTTACTCACCACATATGCATCAAAGAAGGTTGCAAGATAGTCAGGGAATCACAAAGGAGGATGAATCCAACTCTTAAAGACATAGTCAAAGAAGAACTGCAAAAACTGCTAGATGTAGAATTCATTTACCCTATCTCAGGCAGTCAATGGGTCTCTCCTTTAGTGTTAGTTCCCAAGAAAAATGGTAAGTGGAGGATTTTTGTTGATTATATGAAGTTTAACAAAGCCACAAAGAAGGATCATTTTCCCCTACCCTTCATTGACCAAGTGCTAGATGGCTTGGCAGGGAAGAAATTTTTTTCCTTCCTAGATGGATTCATTGGGTACAACCAAATCCAAATCTGCCCAGAAGACCAGGATAAGACCACATTCAACTATCCTTGGGGTGCTTTTTCTTGTAGGGTCCTTCCTTTTGGCCTATGCAATGCTCCTGCCACCTTCCAGAGAGAAGTCTTGAGTATTTTTGCTGAATTAGTACATGATGTTGTGGAAATCTATATGGATGATTTTACACCTTATGGCTATGATTTCGAAGAATACCTGACTAACCTAGGCAAAGTATTACACAAATGCATTGAAATGAATATGTCTCTCAGTCCAGAAAAATGTGAATTCTTAATGAATGAAGCGATTGTGCTAGGCCATTCAATATCTTAGTGACGACTATAGGTGGACCCAAACAAAACAGCAATCATCCAAAGGGTCCTACCTCCACAAAAGCATAGAGATGTCAATAGTTTCTTAAGGTTAGTTGGATACTATCGAAGGTTTATAAAGGACTTCAACAATTTGTCCTCTCCTTTGTTTAGGTTGTTAGCCAAAAATTCTGAGTTTATATGGTCAAAGAGCTGTCAAGTGGCCTTAGACATTCTAAAGGGTAAGTTAACCATTGTACCAATCCTTAGAGGCCCAAACTAGGCCCTCCCTTTTCATATTCATGCTAATGCCTCACACAAAGCCATAAGAGCAGCCTTAGGTCAGGAAGAGGAGAAATTTCCATATGTCATTTATTTTATCAGTAAGAACTTGTCAAAGGCTGAGCTAAAATATACTGTGACCAAAAAGGAACTCCTGGATGTTGTGCATTCATTAAACAAATTTAGGCATTAAATTACAGGATATCAAACATTTGTGCATATTGATCATGCTACAATCAAATATTTAATGAATAAATCAGATGTGAATGATAGAATTATAAGATGTTTGCTTTTATTACAATAGTTTGATATAGCTATTGTTGATAAGCTTGGTAAGGAAAATGTTGTTGCAAACTTTCTATCTAGGATGAATCTACTTACAGGTGAAGAAGGAATGGTGGATGACCAATTACCAGATGAAAAATTGTTTGCTATTTCAGTTCTCTCCCCATGGTTTGTTGATATAGCAAACTATTTGTTATTAGCACATTTCCCACCAAACATGCCCTCCAAATAAAAGAGCAAGATAGTCAGAAAGAGCACCCCATTCACCTGGATAGGGGGCAATCTATTCAAACTTGGCCCAGATCAAATCTTAAGAAGGTGTGTAAGGGAAGAGGAAGTCTTTGACATCCTTCTGACCTGTCATGATGGGCCTTGTGGAGGTCACTTTGCAGCAAAGAGGACAACATTCAAAGTGTTGCAAGCAGGTTATTATTGACCTACTCTTCATCAAGGTGTGAAAAAGTACATTAGTTAGTGTGATCTATGCCAGAGTATGGTAAATGCTACTCTAAGAGATGAAATTCCCCTACAAATTCAAGTGACTTTCGAACCATTTGACAAGTGGGGCATGGACTCCATTGGGCCTACCAAACCTTCTTCAAAGCAAAAATAGTACATCATTGTGTGCACTGATTATTTGACTAAGTGGGCTGAAACCAAGGCAATTAAGGTAGAAATAGAAGAGAAGATGGTTGAGTTCCTAAGGGAGAATATACTCTACAAATTTGGGTACCCTAGAGAGCTAGTCACAGATCAAGGTGACCACTTTACCTCAAGCATGATTGAAAAATTCTTAGCCATCACAAAATCAAGCATAGGACCTCCACTCCTTATAATCCACGAGCTAATGGGCAAGTGGAGGTGACCAATAGGGCCCTCGAGAACATCTTAACCAAGGTAGTGAGAAGCAGCAGGAAGGATTGGGTAGAGAAACTAGTTGAGGCCACATGGGCCTATAAAACAACATGGAAGAACAACACTAGATTTACACCCTATGAGCTGGTCTATGGGAAAAAGGCTTTTTTTTCCATTGATTTTGAATATAACCCATTGAGGAAGGCAACCCAACTAGTTTTTGATCTCAGTCATGCAAAAAAACAAAGATTGTTCTATTTGAATGGCTTGGATGAATTCAGAATGTAGGCCCTCCTAATACAAAGATAGTTCAACTTCAGAGGAAGCTCTGGCATGAAATAATATTAAGGAGAAGCAATTTCAAGAGGGACACTAGGCATTGTTATATGATTCTAGGTATAAAGACTAAAAGGGCAAGCTAAGCACAAGATGGCTCAGACCTTATGTGGTGGAAGGATGCCATGACAATGGTTTAGTGCAAATCAAAACTATAGATGAAGAAGCCATTCCATTGCTAGTTAATGGACACAAATTGAAAATGTACAAGAGGCCTTTATCAAAACAAGAGTTCATTGACAATATCAATAAGACAGTGATGATGGTGGAGAAAGTTTAAGCTCCTCCATCATCAGGCCAATGAAAGAGAGAAAAAGAATAAGGATTCAGGTGAAAACCTCCATGAGGCACCTGAGTCCCATATTTGGGTTGAAAACCTTGTGAGGTGGCCCAAGATGAGAAAAATGAAAAATAACAAGAAGATCCCTGGGTGAAAACCTTCCTTGAGGTGCCCAGGGCAAATATCTAGGGTGAAAACCTCTCTGAGGTAGCCTATGTGTTTTTTTTAATATAATAATAATAATAATAATAATAAAACACATAATTGCTATTTGCAGGTGGGTGAGAAAGACAATCAATGAGCAAAGAAAAGATCCAAAGGGAACGTTACCTCACATATATTCATCTCGTCCACTGCTTTCCATGCATCCCTCCATCAATTCCACTGTTTTTCACTTCATTGCTTCAATTCAGGTGAAGATTGTGCCTGAATGGTAGATTGGTTACGTCCCCAAAAGTCATACTAGACATGATCTAACCAATCACCTCAACCATTACCATCATCCCTACATCCACACACACTCCTACTCCCTCTGTCCATTCATTACAGCATCCTCACAGCACCAGCCAACAACATGATCAAGAAATTCTAAGGGAGACACCAAACATTGCCAAGTGGTAATCCAGGAGCTCCAGATCAGCAACAACATCAGATCTCCAGTCAAAAGAACCTCCAAAAGCCAAGAAACCATCAACAAATAGCAGAGGAGGAAGAAGAATGACCATGCAACAAATAGACAATGCAACACCTTTGATCTTTGACAACTACAACATGGCATCAAGACCACAGGTAAGTGTCTCACTCACTCACTCATATGCATCATTTTATCAAAAGTTGTAAAGGTTAAGAGGTAGTTGGTTTGTAAGTGAAAAGGTGGCCAATCAACTTGGCCACCTTCGTTCAGTCATCACATACAAAGCAGGGTGTCCTCTCACACATGGTTGCAGTCAACTCAAAGAATAGAGGAGGAGTAGGACAAGAAGCGGTTAACTATGGATTTAACAATTGTGGGAGATGATTACAAGAAGTAGGAATGATGAGGTGGTATAAATGGAAACAAAACATCGTTTGCATGCATTCATGTGGTCCACCTCCTTGAAACTCCCTCACTCAATTAGCTCTCATAACTCTAACCGCCCACTAGAAGCAAGGATCCATCGTTATACAAGAGAATTGCTATAAGAACAGTCTACAGGAGAAGTCTACAAGATAGGAAGAGAAAGGTTCAAAAGGGAATATTAAGAGAATTGTCCACTACAGCCATTCTAACGGGGTAGGATCTAAAACTCCATCCCCATTTACAAGAAAATGAACTAGAAGTCCTCTAAAAAGCAAGTGGATTACATACACAGGAAACTCTGTTTTCTCAAGAATTTGCTCATTCCCTCACTCCACACAACAAAATCCATGCCATTGTTATAGTTAGAGGGATCACTATAGATTGGACCCTAGAGTTCATCAGTAGGGTCACCACACTTCCCCTAGGAATTGCATGGAGAAAAGAAGACAAAGCAGACAGTTAGGTGGCAAAAAGGAAATTCTTCTTAGAAGGTGAAGAACTCACAAAGGATAAAAATGGAGTAAGGAGGGATAGTCTACCATAGCCATGGAGTGAGGTAGGCTACCAGCTCATCAAATATATCTCATATGAGGGTAGATACAGTGTTGTTTATGGCAACCATTTTAGGATGCTTGAAGAACTAAGATTTGGGGTAAAAACACGAGTTCACCAAAGACTCATTATAACCTATTTCTTAATGCAATCACTCGTAAACTCCAGCTACAAAGTAAAGGAATGGAATTCCCAACAGTTGTCTCGCCATGGTTTGATCATAATCCTCATTAAGGATGCCCTCCAAAACCACATGATCCCTATAAAATGGTCAGTCTTCACAAACTTACTAGGAGAGGATGACATCAAAACCCTCATCTATGATGTCAGTCCCTCTGTTAGAGAGGAAGAAGGCATTG
The DNA here is from genome assembly GCA_031772625.1 of Pinus tabuliformis. Taxonomy (NCBI): domain Eukaryota; kingdom Viridiplantae; phylum Streptophyta; class Pinopsida; order Pinales; family Pinaceae; genus Pinus; species Pinus tabuliformis. The sequence continues at coordinate 225,678,779 of CM062809.1, forward strand.
AAACAGAAGGGGAAGAACACAAGGAGGAGTCACCTAGGGTGTCTCTAGAGGCCCCGTAGAGGACAACTGTATGAAAAGGAAAACCAACTAGCATGTATGGCCAAGCTCTCCTTGGAGGCCATCCAGTGTAGGATGCCAGCTAAATCCTATGCTCTTTACCTTAAAGAACAATGGCTGCAATTTCATATTAAAACACTAGCACAAAGGGGCACCATGCCATTTCAGGACTGTAGGCAATTATTTATTTTTGTGATCAAAGTGCACTAGAGGATAGGGTCGAAATGGCTGAGTTTTACTTGCACAACATGGCCCTCACACAAATGAATATGTGGGATCCTAATGCACAACTAAGAGATCTACAATCAATGGCTTTGGAATCATTGATGAAGCATGAGAAGTCAAGGGCTGCAGAGATGAAAAGAATATTGGCCAGAGAGAAAAATGAACCTCTTTTCATCAGAGCTGAACAATCAAATCCGATGGCCCTAATTAGCACCCAAAATCTAATTGCAAATGATCCTTAGCTGGCACCTAGATATCTTGCTACTCAAGAGCAAGCAATTTCACATTTTGAGGATATGTTTAGGCTGCTAAGAGATGATAATATACATGCCTACTAAAGGAGATGGAACACACTGCCACACAGCTTGAAGACCAAAGAATATCACTTCCCTCAAAGGTTGAGATAGGCACTCAACATGACAACTGTGTATAAGCAATAAATGCAAAAGTTGAAGGTCAATTGGATAGGCCTAAAACTAAGTCCACCACTACTCCTAGAGATGCTATAATGGAGAAAAGAAGAAGAGGAAAAGTGGAAGTGCGAAGAATTAGAAAGGAAAGAAGGCTTCTATAAACAAGAATAAGAGACCACAACAGAAGCATGGGATGTCAAAGAGGCTACTAGAGCCATGAAGGACATGGACATTGACTAAGTCGCTCAGAGGATGAGAAGCAATTTAAGTAGGGGGTGATGATGAGCCTCATCATTGGGTAATTATATGGACCTTAATTGGCCTTAATTCACCTCCTAGCTTAGTCAAACCAACTATTCTCACAACTTATTGGATACTTTTTATTATATTTTCTTTGTGAGATGAGTTAGAGTTAGATATTTGGCTTTGTTGTCTAATGTGCATGTAATGCAGGAATAAAAGATAAAAGCAAGGAAAAATGTAGGTATAAAGGATAAAACCAAGGAAATGTGGAAAAGACCTTAGTAAAAACTCGAATGGGACAAGGGAGAGTTATTATAGGAGGTAAATCCTCCTAATTTACTACCCCTCCATTCGAATATTCTTCCATCAGCTCGTAGTGCAAACAACCATCACTTTGAGGACCTAAAGACAGCCGAGAAAGTAAAAGTGACAGAAACTAGTTTATCAGATGTATACATAGAGAGGCTTAAGACCTTAGTAGGATTGATATTATTATTGTAAAACTCTACTTTATTTCTGAGATGCAAGACTTCTGACAGTTTTTTATGTAATCCATGGTTTTTATAATAAAGATAAGTTCTATTCTGAGCCAGCTCTGAGTTAACTCAGACGGTTGAAGCTCTTGGAGTAGGGCCCAACCTGAGCAACCAAAGCTCCTTTTCAGTATACATATATGCTAGCATAGATTTCTAGTTTTGTTCATTTGCTTAAGTAGTTTTCTAGTTCTGTTCATTTGCTTAAGTAGTTGCATGGTCATTACAGTAGCATAGAGTAGATCGGTTTCACTGTAGTTTACTTCCATTTGTGCCTTCTTTTAGTTTACAGGGTAGCTAGGAGAAAAATATCACCATAATGTTGTTCGCAGGTGTCTCCGCTTCATCTCCTCCCTCTAGGACCATGACTTGAGGAAGAGACCCTTCAACAACCCCAAAAACACAGGTTTTTGGTTCTTGCATGAGCTATGGAGTTTGTTGTTTGATGCAGTTACTTTGTCACTCTCACTTGTTTTTCCATTGTTTTCATTTGAAATCTCCTTCAGCACGTTCTTCATGCATCGTTTCCTCACCGTCCGATCCACAACAAACTTTCCCAATCACCTTCTGATTCATTAGTTTATCCAATCGCCACCTCACATGAAGTCTTCCATTTGCTCTATGCGCTTTAATCTCCATCGTTGATCTGTCTCCTGATCCGATGGCTATCGCGTCACCTCAACACTTTATGCACTTTAACACCCACCGTCAATCTGTGTCGTTTGAACTGATGGCTATTGTGTCACCCGATCGCCCACTAGCTTGGCCGATCTCCACCATTGATCAACCCCACCTGATCCAACGGCTATCGCGCAATCTCGCTCGGACTCTTGCATGAACGTTATCCGCCCGAGAGCACGCGAGAAAAGTGGGTTTCTCATGCTACGTGTCACTCAGTTAGGCTAATCCCGTGAAATTTAGAAATACAGCTTACAACTTTGAGGGTGCGCAAGAAACTGCTTAGCTCTTTCAAAACCCGATCTATCATTTCGGGACGTTTTCTTCTCACGATACGATCTTCACCGTCCATGCTCCGATTAATCCTGTCAGTCCATCTCTTGACTTAATCATGGCGATAAGATCTCCATTGTTCATCACTTCGTTACCCTGTCCATCCATCTCTTGAATTAATCCTCGCAATAATATCTTCGTCGTTCATTGCTTTGTTTACATGTTCGTCCATCCATTCACTTAATTCTTCGTGATAAGATCTATGTCATTCATTTGCTTCGTTACCTTGTTCGCTCACTTATTCACTAAGTCGCCTGCGATAAGATCTTCACTGTCCATCTCCTATTCATTGATCGATCCAACGGTCCCTATGCACTATTGCGCCCTTACGTCCTCCTTTCACCAATTTCAATCCCTAACTACTTTTCTGCTTGAAATCAGACTTAATTTAGTTTCCTTTCCTTACACCTTAGTATAGTTTAATGCTCTTTACCACTGCAACTTTGATAATAGCATTAGGTTAGTGTTAATTTAGCAATTCTGTTTAGCATAACTGTTTAGATGGTTAGTTAGGTTATGGTGTGGTTTAGCATTACATGCTATTTTCTTCATTACTGCAGTAGAGTAGCTTTCTCTTAGAATAGATTTTCTCTTCTTCCATAAAAGAATTAAGCTTCTTCTGACCCTATAAAAGTCTTCTCTTGCCAAATGAGCAGCGATAACAAGTAGAACATTCACTTTTTCTTATACATATAGCACTATCACCTCCAAGTTTGTCTCTAATCCGATTGTTGTCTCTAGAGAGACAAAAATAAAATTGTCCCCTAAGAGACAATAATGGTTGTGTTATATATTGTCTTTATAGAGACAATTTTTTAAGACAATATTTTTTTTAGGCACCCACTTAAAGACAATATTTAAGACAATTTACCCAAAAAATTTCTCAAATATTGTCTTAAACCACTGTTTATGTAGTAGTGGTATCTCAATCACATTGGTAAATATGGTTGTAGATGTATATTATATATGCCTGTCGGTACATATCATATATCAACCTCATTGATAAATGTGGTTGTGCTAGTTTACATTTATTAGAGATTTAATGAAATATAAACTATTAACGATTATATCTCAATTTACAATTTGATGGCTTTTTAAACTATGCTAATTGCATTTTTTTAAATTCAACCAATTATATAATAACTCAAAACTACCTGCTGAATTTAGTTTTTTCTCTTCTTCCTCACTCCTTAATAACACTGAGACAGGCTCATCTCTCTTTGTAGAATCATTATTATCAAACTACACATGAGGGCGATCATAATGAAATTGTTCACTAAATCGTCCCTGTAAAATCGGTGAATACTATTTTCACTAGGTTTTAAGGCATAAGCAGCCACACTGTTATCTAATGCACGTAGTAGTTACCTAAGATTTCCAATCTTTCGATTGACATCATGTTAAGCAGTGCCTTTATACTTATTTATTCATTGCAATTCTGGGTGCATTTAAAATGAGAGAGATCTAGTTCGAGTGCTCACCAAACGACAAACCTAGATCCGAAGGCCTCTAAAATGAGAGAGATCTAGTTCGAGTGCTCACCAAGCGACAAACCTAGATCCGAAGGCCTCTTTGTGCAGTACAAGTGAAAAGTCTACGGTTAATTGGATCGATGATTTTGAAAAGTCTACGGTTAATTGGATCGGTGATGATTTTGAACAAGTCTACGGTTTGTTTTATTTCTCTAGGCTCCATCAGATTTTTTGGAATATTTCCAAATATGCAATAAGTTATACTTATTTATTCATCATGTTAAGCAGTGCATGTATGGTTATTTATTCATTGGAATTCTGGCTGCATTGAAAATGAGAGGGATCTAGTTCGTGTGCTCGCCAAATGACAAACCTAGATCCGAAGGCATCTCTGTGCAATACAAGTGAAAAGGCTACGGTTAATTGGATTGAAGATTTTGAAATATTCTGGAAATTTATAATAGATAAGTCAACGGTTTGTTTTATAAGTTAAGTCAACTGTTTGTCTTATCTCTGTAGGCTCCATCAGATTTTTGGAATATTTCCAGATAATCAATAAGTTACATTCAGGTTCAGGTTCTATGGAAGTACGTTCTTGTAAAAAACTGGCGAAATGATCCACCAACACTTTGCTTCAGACTCAAGGGCATTAAAGTTTGTAATGTTTGTTTCACAGTGCTCTGCGGTGGTCAAATATCATGGACGTCAGGACCTATTTCATAAATTAAATTTGAAGCCCCTTGTGGCCACTGGTTTGTCGTCACAAACAGAGTTTATAATATTGGATCTATAAGTTTAGGTTTTCATATTAAGTTTATAATTTTGAGTTTAATATTATGATTTATAATATTAATGTGTTGGTTAATATTAATGGTAAGAATGTTCAAATTTATAATATTTAGTTTTATATTAAGATTTTATATTGTGAATTTAGAATAGTATAAAAATATATTTAATGTTTTATCATAATAAATGTTGATTCAATCTAATAATTAATCTTATAATTATTGTTACAATGTTACATTATATTGTAATTGATTGAATTTGATATTGCAATATTACACTATAATATTTTAATTTAATATTAGGGTTTTTAATATTTGTGTTATAATATTGAATTTGTAACATTAATATTTTATATTGGGTTTTTAGTATTAATCTTAAAGTTTATAACATTAATATCAAGATTTATAATACTAGGGTTTATAGTTTTAAGATTGAGATTAATAATTGTAATATTGAGTATATAATTTTAATATCAAGTGTAATATATTAATCTTATGATTTACAATATTAGAGGTTAATATTGTAACATTGAAATGGGACACAAATATATACATCATTTCATTCTCACGAATATTGTCTCAATGCCACAATTAATGTGAAAATGATTGTTACAAAATTACATTATATTGCAACTTATTCAATAATGCATTGTGACCTTACAAAATTAGGGTTTAATATTAGAGTTTATAATATCAATATTAGGGTTAATAATATCAATCCTAGTGTTTATAACACTAATCTTAGGGTTTATAGTATTGATCCTAGGGTTTATAATCCTAGTATTATGATTTATAATATTAACGTTATATTACATTCCAATTTAATTTTATGGTTTATAATATTGTCTATACGGTTTAATATTAGAGTTTAGTGTTGTAATGCTGGAATGGTACACAAACCTATCTATCATTTCATTGTGACAAATATTGTATCAATGCGATAAGTAATGTTGCAATACTACATTACTTTGCAATTTATTCAACATCACATTGCGACCATACAAAATTGGCTTTTAATATTAAGATTCATAATATTAATATTAAATTTAATAATACTATAAATATTAAAACCCAATAATAAAACTTAACACTAAAACTCCATGTTTATAATTATATAATATATCTTCATATTGAATGTTATATAATACTAATATATTATTATTGTTATCCAATTTTAAGGTCATAGTCAAGTGAGACACCACATTGGTGTATGATACCCTTTTGTTTGTGAGACAAGGAACTCGCCCGCACAGTGATTTGATAGTTAAATCTACAAATGCATACATATATTACAATCATAATAAATAATTAAAACAAATAAATATTATAGCAAATAAATATTATAGCAAATAAATATTATAGCAAATAAATATAAAAGGTTTATAATATTACCATAATATTATATTATAATGATAGCGAAATTTTTAGGAAATTGACTAGTTAATTGAGAGATCAATGAGTTAATAACAATTACTACTACTCAACTGAGCCCCTACTGACTCTATTCATGACGAGAGCTCAGATAACTGAGTTTCACTAACTATAACTCTAGTAGATTGCTAGATCTTAGTAATAAACTCATGCACAACTATACTTCTAGCCCACAAACTCGAAGTGACTGATTTAACTAAGTGACAAGGCCATGTCACTCCTACTAACTGCAACTGAAGTCATCCCGCTAATGTGAAATTTTGAATTTCTCCATTTTACTAAAGCACAAGTCAAATGAAGCCTTTTATTGCTACAATTTAACACTCTCTCTTAGCAAGAAAACAATTTTGAACATAACCTATCCTACCCCTATGGAACTTGAACTTACCTCTTGACAAATCCTTGTCAAAATGTCTACATCCTTCTCTTCTGTGGGTATATATTACAACATGAAGATCCTCCTTTGCACACAATCTCTCAAGTGATGGTACCTAACATTTTATATATATATATATATATATATATATACACACACACACAAGGGTTTATAATTTCAGTGTTTATAGTTTTAATTTTAAAATTTAATATATTAAATTTTAATATTAACATTATTATAATATTACCATAATATTATATTATAATGATAGCGAAAGTTTTAGGAAATTGACTAGCTAATTGAGAGATCAATGAGTTAATAACAATTACTACTACTCAACTGAACCCCTACTCACTCTATTCATGACGAGAGCTCAGATAACTGAGTTTCACTAACTATAACTCTAGTAGATTGCTAGATCTTAGTAATAAACTCATGCACAACTATACTACTAGCCCACAAACTCGAAGTGACTGATTTAACTAAGTGACAAGTCCATGTCACCCCTACTAACTGCAACTGAAGTCGTCCCACTAATGTGAAAATTTGAATTTCTCCATTTTACTAAAGCACAAGTCAAATGAAGCCTTTTCTTGCTACAATTTAACACTCTCTCTTAGCAAGAAAACAATTCTAAACATAACCTATCCTACCCCTGTGGAACTAGAACTTACCTCTTGACAAATCCTTGTCAAAATGTCTACATCGTGCTCTTCTGTGGGTATATATTACAACATGAAGATCCTCCTTTGCACGCAATCTCTCAGGTGATGGTACCTAATGTCTATATGCTTAGGATTATCATGAAATACTGCATTTTCTGAGAGTTTTATACAACTTTGATTGTCACAATGGATCAATGTAGGTTCCATCCCCTAACGGAAGAGACCAAACAAGATATTCCTCATCCAAATGGCCTAGCATGCTACTTGACTAACAATTATATACTTGACCTTTGGTGAGTTGGGTGCTACAAATCTTTATTTCTTGTTGTACCAAGAAACTGTTGTTGACCCAACCCTGCAGATAGCTCCGGATGTGCTCTAAGTTGAAGGAACAACTTCCAAGCAAAGCTAAATGCTACATCAAAGAGAAAGCGAAGGAACAATTTCCTCACCTCATTCACTAGAAGCTTTTGGGAACCAAAAGCCTCCCAAAATAGGGAGGTATGATTAAGATTGGATCATTATATTAGAAATGGTAAAAATGGAGGGACCAACTCATAGGACCTATATTACCACTAAGACCTAATTTTGATGTGATGTAATTAATATATCAACTACATTAATAATTAATATTAATATTAATTAATATATAATTATCATAATTATATGTTAATATTAATTACATTTGTGATTAGGTATGTGATTGATTTATATCCATCCATCGTATATCCATAAATGTGGTTATGAGCTTATAATAGATGGGTTAAAAATTCTAGATTGTGCCATCATTTTTATATAATAAAAGAAATAATTTTGTTGCAAAAACTGTCTAGGATTGAATTTGATCGTTGCCGTGTAAGAAAATGGCAGCTCCTACGTTGTAGACTTATCAAAAAGAGTTGGATCAATCATACGGGCATCTGGTACATAATGCTTTCGTTAGCAACGCTGATCATGACCACTTTCAACCAATCGGTTAGTTGCTAAAGTGGAACTCCTCGCATCTTCTGCGAAAGTAGGAATGTGAAGATAGTCATGGGCGCTTTCTTCCATTCACAGTCAGTCTCGTTGCGATGACAGTGTGTGGAGCGAACGAAGCGCGTGAACAGTCTACGAAATATGCGGGCCAGGGGTTATTTAATCATTCTTCCTCAAACGAAAGTTTCTTTCCCCACCAAAAAGAGAGAGAAACCACCATGTAGTGTAGTATGTGCGGGGACGTAGGCTTTACAGAACATCCTTTCCAGTGTGGGAAATGTCAATTCCGTTTCCAGCACATGGTTACTTTTTGATTCAAGAATAGTTATGTTTTGATCATGAATTGGCAGATAGTGTAGCAAAGGCTATTTCTATGGAAATCATATTGAATTGTGTTTCGTGGAATCTGATCAGTCGGGCTTCTCTCCTTTAGTTTTCCTTGAAGCACCAAATCTAAGAGATCCTCCGGAAAGAATGTCGATGGCAAAAGAATCACATACCTTTGTTTTTCTTCGGAGAGTCAATGCGTACAACGGTAAACGAACAGGAGATGAAGGTCAGAAGACAACTGGATGGTAGAGAAATCCGAGCAAAGAAGATGTGAAAAAAGCAAGAATGGCTCTGCAAGAAGTAGACGAAGGATGAAGCTCCTGCATGAAATCCTAGGTTAAGTTTCGGATTGTATGGCGTGCTTTCTATTCAGACATATATATATATATATATATATATATATATATATATATAAACCATTACAGTTGAAGATTAATATTCCGAGCCATAAGGTTCTCTTGCTATGGCTGTTCTCTTTACTTACCATGCCCAAGGTGTTAGTTGTAGATACATAGATGCTCATGTTTTTGATTTATAGAATAGATAATTTGATTTTCATTTATTGCATGTTTAAAAGAATATAGGTTATGAACAATTATATAAAATTATAATTTATGTGCTTTATTTTAAGGATATTTTAATTTACAATTAGATGGCGTTTAAAACAACCTTAATAAAATTGCATTTTTTTTAAATTCAACCAATTATACAATAACTCAAATCTACATGTTGAATTTAGTTTTTTTTTTTTTTTTTTTTGTAAAAACAATATTGTGTACTTTGTGGAATCAATATTATTAAATTGTTAGAGCATCTAATTCCAACTATTTGTTATTCCAATTACTTACTAAGTGTAACATCTATCTATCTAAGTGTCCCAATTCAATTTAAGTGTGTCTCATTTCGTTTAGTATTATTGCAGTAAATTATTGTTGATGTCCACAATGTATTCTTATTTCACTGATTCATAATATTGAGAAGAACAATCTTCTGCTCCAAGTTTAGTTTTCATTTTTTTTCATGGTTTCAGAATCTGACCTTCTTAAGACTCCTTGAGAGCAACAAAGATTAAAAAGCTACATTTAGTTCTCATTCTTTATCATGATATCAGAGTCTTACCTAAATAAGACTCCTTAAGAGTAGCAAATATCAAAAAGTCAGTGAAAGCCAAGAAGCAAGGACAAGACCGAAACAAAAAATTTATACCCAACAAATCCATGCTCACAGGAGCAACAGGTGCGATGATCATTTTTGTCTTTCCCTGGAGTCCACCTTTGTCGAAAAGAGTACTCACAACATTTCCAACTACAAGCACGCATGAGGTTCAGGTTCTATCACATCAAAGTTTAAATCGTTTTACTTGAGTCAAATTTTTTAAAAATGGAAGAAACCAAATATATTGAGAAACTTAACAGCTCTTAGAAGAAAACTACACCTGGAGACTGCCTCATGGGGAAAGCTCTGCATCGATCATTATTCATCAAGAATATATAAGTTTACACGAGAATATGAGAGCTAAGACCTAGAAAGTAGGAACTAATTCCAAAACTAGTAGACACCCACAACTCATGAAGACTCTCTCTCCAATAATGCAAATTCTCCATTAGTACTACAAACATCTCCATAAATAATCCAAATGTAATTCTTCCAAGGGGATTTGTAAAAATGTCTACTGCATTATCACGAGTATTACAATATTCAATATGAATTTCTTTTGACTGAACCTTCTCTCTAACAAAGTGAAACTACGTATCAATATGCTTTGTGTTTTTGTGAAACACAGGATTGTTTGCAAGTTTTATTGAGCTTTTCTTGTCACAGTTGATAATTGTAGCATATTTTTGTTCTTCTCTGGCATCATGGAGAAGTCTCCTCAACCAAACTGCCTCACACATTGCTTGATACTGTAATTCTTATGAAGACAATGATACAATATTCTTGTTCTTGTTGCTCTATGCAAAGTCCCCAGACCCAATGCTGAATGCCTCACCTGTTATGGATCATTTGTCATCCAGATTTCTGGCCCAATCTAAATTTGAAAAACCTATCAATCTAACATCACAAGAATCAATATATTTAATACCAAAGTCTAAGGTTCCTTGAAGATACCTTAAGACGCCTTTCACTGCCACCCAATGATTCTCAAGAGGCTTTGACATGAATTGGCTCAATACATTGACTGCAAAAGCTAAGCCAGTCTTAGTTGTAGTCAAGTAAATCAGACTCCCAACCAACTATCTATACAATGTAGCATCCACCTCCTTAGAACCATCATTATTTTAAAGTTTGATATTCTATTGTAAAGGTACTGAGGCAACATTGCACTAATTCATTCTGAATTTTTCAATAAAACTCTGACATACTTCCCTTGAGTGAGAAAAGTTCGTCCAAAGTCCCTCCAAACTTCTAGACCCAAACAATAGTGTAATTCTCCAAGGTCTTTCATTTCGAACACTTGTGACATCTACACTTTTATTTCTTTAATCAAATCATCAGCCTTTCTAGTGATAATTAAATCATCTACTTATAAAGAAATCAAACAATTTTCCCCTTTTCATTAAACACAACATACATACTTGGGTCATTTTTACTCCTCTTATAACTATCTTGTGGGAAAAATGAATCAATTTTTTCATTCCACGACCTTAGTGCCTGTTTTAAACCATATAATGCCTTCTTTAATTTGCAGTCTAAATTCTCTTGCCCCTATTTGATAAACCCTTCATGTTGTTTTAAATAAACCTCTTCTTTCAATTCTCCATTTAAAAATGCAGACTTCATATGCAGTTGGTGTAGACTCCAATGATGTTTTGTAGCTAAATCTATCATCATTCTAGTAGTGTTTAGCTTAGCTACCAGAGTAAAGGTTTCGTCATAATCAAATCCTTCTTTTTTGAGTAACCTTCAGCTACTCAGTTAACTTTGTATTTGTCTACATTACCATTAGATTTAAATTTAGGTTTATATAACCACTTTCAACCAATAGGTTCTTTCCCTTATGGCAATTCAACTAAATCATATGTTTTATTTTTAAGTATTAACTCATATTCCTCTTCCATGGTTGCCCTCTATTCATCATATTGACTTTCTTCTTTATAATTTGAGGATTCAACAACATTTAACATACTAGTTATAAGAGCATGATCCCTATATATTGTTGGCAATTGATTTTGTCTACCTGATCTCCTTAGTGGTGGACATTCCTCAAATCTGTCTTGCGCATTCCATGGTGGACTTGGCTTGCTAACTGTACATGCATCACTTGACTCTTCCTTTTTTTGTTGTTGATGCTTCTACTACTGCTCATGGTTGTCCCTTGTTTCATCACTTCCATCTTGCACCAGCAAAGGCATATGCCACTCTTCATTGCCTCTATCACAGTTTCCATAATCAACCTGCTCATGGAATACTACATCTCTACTCACAAATACTTTGTGAGTAGAGGGATTAAACAATTTATATGATTTAAACTCTATACAATACCCTACTAAAATGCATTTAATGGCCTTTGAATCTAGTTTCTTCCTATCCTATTTTTGAATATGAGAAAAATCTTTCAAGCCAAAAAATGTTAAATGATTAATTGTAGCCTTAAAATAGAATAAAGCTTCGAATGGAGTCTTAAAATCAAGACTTTTTGTTGGACTCCCATTCTTTAAGTACACTGCAGTGTTTATTGCTTCAGCCCAAAAACCATTAGACATGCTCTTACCTTTCAACATGTTGCATGCACACTCCACAAGGTTTCTGCTCTTCCTCTCTGCAACCGCATTCTGTTAAGGAGTGTGGGGTAATGTAAACTGTTGAAATATCCCATGGTCCTTGCAATATTTGATGAAGCCACTCTGCTTGTATTCTCCCCCTTGATCTAAGCGGACAATTTTGATGAACTTTCCTATCTTTTCTTCAACCATGCTTCTGAAATCTTTAAAATATTCAAAAGTATGACTCTTCTTTCTAAGAAAATTTACTAAGTAAATCTTGTGCAATTAGCAACAAATAATAAAAAATAATATGCACCTCCTAATGACCTTCTCCGCGTTGGCCCACATATATAAGTGTGCACAAGATCTAGTACATCTCTCTTCTTTCTATCTAAACTTGAGGGAAAACCATCCCTATGCATCTTTCAAAGGGCACATCCTTCACAATCAACAAGAACATTTTCTAAAATAGGGAGACCATTGACCATATGTCACTTCTGAAGTAGCAGTAGGTCATGAAAATTGATATGACTGAATCTTTGATGCCACAAGTTCTCTGCATTCATAAGTCTTGAAGTCAAGGCTTTGTGTGGTGTTCTTTTTACATTCATCTTGTACATACCTCCAACTCGAATACCTGAATACCTGATGCAATTAGCTTCATATGATCCAACAGATCTTTAATAACACAATAAGACTTAAAAAATTCTACCTTAAGGTTCTGATTTATTATCATAGAGACAAAGATTAGATTCTTTTTAATTCCTGGTATATACATCACATTTTGATTACGCCTAATATTACCATGAGGTAATACCACATAAATATTTCCATACACTTTAATCTGGTACCCTATGTCATCACCAAGGTAGATATTACCACCACAACTGGTTTCTTTAAAATTCTCAAACCAACGTTTATTACTTGCCCTATGAATGAAAGCTCTGGAATCCACAAACCAAATTTCGGCTTCATCAGACTCGGTAGAGAGCGCAAAATTAGACACAAGAAGTCTACGGTCCTAATTTTGTCCTTCATCGGCAAAGTTCCTTGCATGCATCTTCTGTTTGTGTCAAGTTTCATCAATCTTGTTCTTATATAAATTCGTGGCCATGTGACTCGTTTGACCACAATAAAAGAATTTGATTCCAGATTCGTTTCCGATTGAAGACTTACCTTGTGCTATCACTGGCCTTTTCTGTGATATACCATCGCCTTTCTGGCATGTGCTTTCTTTCCCTTTGAAAGGATTTTTCTTCACCATTAATGTTAGATCTGAATTTTGAGGTTTCAGAGTCATTCACCTCTCTTCCTCTTCTATCAAGATCCCTGTCAATTCTTCAAAATTGGGGGTTAAATTCTCCCTTGTGTTTAGGGCTATAATAAACATTTGATAATCGTCAGTCATACCATTCATGCTAACCATGATGAGGTCAGTGTTTGATATTGTCTCCCCTATATCGACCAACTTATTTCACAGCTCCTTGACGCGAGAGATGAATGTTGCGACTGATTCACCCTCCTCTATTTTGTTGGAGAGAATCTTGCTCTTCAGGAACAATAAGTGATTTGTATTTTTTATCTCATACGACTCCTTAAGAGTTTTCCAAATCTCATTTGTTGATTTACACTCTCTCTTGTGAGAGATAATGCAGTGTTTAACTCACAGTTTCAATAGCACTTTCATTTTGTTCTCCCTCTTCTCCCAATCCTTAATTGTTGCAGTTGTTCTGCCTCTTGTTGCAATTGGCTTCTGCATCCTACTATAATTAGCTTCAATTCATCCCTATTCACAATTACCCACACACTTTGCGTCTCAAGCAAAGTCTGCAATTTGAATTTCCAGTTTCAATAGTTTGTCCCATCGAGCTTGTTGCTCTCATTCAAGTACGCCTCTACCATCTGATTATTCATCGTGATAGAATGATCTATAGATCTGCCTTAAAAGAAAACTTTCAATCTCCAGTAATTGATCAGAGGGCGATCTAAAAAAAACTTCAACCACCAGCAATCTTACACTAGACTGATCTTAAGTGTTAAAAAAGATAATAGGGCATTGATTACCTATGAAATCGACAATCCACACCAATCCAAATCGCAACTATCTGTGTGACCGATCCAATGATATGCAAACACAAATGCAAATTTGTAATCAAGAGAAGCCCTTCTCCTACTCTGAAATCATTTGAGCTCTCTTTTAGCCACTGTGCAAAGAACGTTGCATTATTAGGGACTTTTCCACATGAAGATCATGTTCTACCATGGAAAAGGATTAATTCCACTAGTCCAATCAATGCTTAGCTGAGGAGATCACACAAAAAAATGTTGTTTATAATGCCATGGAATGCCATCAGGAAGATCCAACAACGCCTAGCCTGCACAGAGTGCTTGATCACCCATTGGCTCAACACAACAGAGGCCAAGAGGACATTATCTTCACACCTCGATGCTCTTCGTACCTCTTATGATTGAACCTCTTCGCACGAGCGCCCAACATGGAACCACCACACTTTCGTTGGTTCAGATCCGCACTTCACTGATCACACCAACAAAGGAACCACCACACTTCCGAATCAGACCACAACACTTGAGAATGAGACCATAGCATCAAACCACCACACTTCCGAATTGGACCACATCACTTGTGAATCAGACCACAAAACTCGACCACCACATTTCATGGTTCTCCTCAAGACAAGATCGCATGCTCCTTCACTCGTGAAGCTCAACCACACAAACAACCATCTCCTCTGACTGCAACTAACTCCTCTGACTCCTCTAACTGCTCAAAAAACAGCGGTGCATAATCCAGAGGTTGGATCCATGCATCTCGGACGTGCTAAAAAAATAATTTAGAGTGAAGGTTGAACAACACGATTTTCCAAGTCAAATCTCGCGCTGCTCCAATGCTAGGGAAGCGACTGTCTGGTATAAAAACCACGCTGCTCCAATTTTACTTGAGAGAAAAAAGAAATCTCTTGTGCTATTCTTCAGTGCTTTGCCTCCTTGTCAAGCCTCCTTCATACTAGTCCACCAACAACCATAATTCTTCCACTTAGGCATTGCCACAACCACCAAAACTCACCATCTCTGATACCATGTTAAAAACGGAGGAAACCAAATATATTCAGAAACTCAACAATTCTAAGGAGCAAGCTGCACCTAGAAACTGCCTCAGAGAACGCTCTACATTGATCATTATTCATCAAGAATATATAAGTTTACATGAGAATAGGAAAGTTAAAACTAACACCTAGAAAGTAAAAACTAATTTCTAAACTAAGACACACACAACTAATAAACAGACTCTCTCTAATAATACAAATTCTCTATTAATTTCAACAAAAATTAGGGTACGAACAACCAAAATTTCGGTAGAGAAACTCCATTTGAAGTATTACCATTAAAGGCAAGAAAGTGAGTCATGGCCACAAACAAAATAACTTTGAAAGTCAATGTATCATATATCATCCATAGTCAGCGTCACCATTAAAGTCAAGAAAGAAAGTTAGAAGTAAGTCACGGCCACAAAAAAAACAAAATTGAAAGTCAATATATCCTATATCATCCACAGTGAGCATCACCATTAAAGTGAAGAAAGTAAGTCACGGCCACAAAACAAAACAACTTTGAAAGTCAATGTATCACATATCATCCATAGTCACCATTAGAGAAACTCCATTTGGAGCACGAAGTATCACCATTAAAGTCAAGAAGGTAAATGGCGGCCACAAAACAAAACAACTTCGAAATTTCATCCCCTTGTTAATGGAAGAGCCTTGTTAATATATCATCTTTTCAAATATTTGTTTTCATAAATCGAAAATGCCTAATGTTTATGGAAGAGCGTTTTAAAAGGTACCTTTTTTAATGCGTTTCATTTATTTAAGGAGAAAGCACGGTTTGAAAAGGGTTCATGTGTGTGATTTTAAGGGTGTTGTTGAAATTTCAAAAGCATTTTTAAAATAAGCGTGAATGAAATTTCAAAAGATATTTTTTTTATATATTTTATGCGAAGGCCGATGGTCCATTTTCAAAAATCAAAAGTTAAATTCAAATAGAAAGTTTGTTTTTTTTAAGAAAAAAACACGATTATTGATATTTCTAGAGCATTGGATTTCACTAGGGTTTGTAATCGGAATGTGAAGCAAAGATCTGGAATGGGAAAGCCAAGAGGCTTGGAAAGTCGAAGCAAGAGTTTGAGATGTGTGAAGTGTTTTTTGAAATATTTGGAAACAAAAAAGCAAAAAAGATGTCTTTGCATTGAAATGTATAAAAAAATATGTGAATGACAACATTCGTCCCTTAATTTCAGATGCCAAGACAACCAAGGAAGCTTGGGATACTATTGAGAGGAGTTTTAGTGTAAGGGAGATCATTGAAGTGAAAGATTAAGGTTGATCTATAGCAGAAGATCTACTACAAGATCAAAAGTTTGTTGAATCCTATTGTGCTCAACGAAGTGGATGATGTATGTGAAGAAGTTGTAAAAGCAAGAGAGAAGGATCACATAGATACTCGTGAATTCCACTATGCAAAGCTCTAAGTGGATGAAATTTTGGTAGTTTCAGCAACAAAGGTTGATGAAGACAATTAGGTGAATCCAACAGTAGAGCTTGCTGATGACAATGAAGCCACCATTGGAGCAGTGAATGCTATGGTAATCCAAAAATTAACATTGTTGATGTAAACTTTGATGAAGATTTATTGACTAATGATGAATAGTTGCAGATGATGAAACAAAAACATCATATCGACATCATGCTATCTGGTGAGATAATCCCAGTTGAGTTTGCAAACCGAGTGGAAGAAAACAGTTTGCGACAACAAAGATTAGTAAAGTAGTGAAAGAGACAAAGACATAGATAAAGGAAAAGGCAAAGAAGGGATTCCTCAAAGACAAAACAAAGATAGAGACAGAAGCAGAAGCAGAGAATGAAGCACAAGCACAGGGAAAATCTCTCATTGCAGAGTAGAATGAACAAAACAATTGTGGTTTTGAAAATATTTTTATTCGAGCATTGATTTATTTTTAGTGTGTAGCTACATAGAATGATTATGAAGAAGAGTTAAATTTCCTTGAAGCATGACTTGCAACACCATGTATAGTTGAGGTCTGCATAGAACCTACAGAAATTAATGTTGAAGACAACTTGGATGATGAAAACTTCAATGAAAATTTCAGGTATTTATGTTGCAACAAATTGGTGATGAAGATCATAGAACAAAATATGACATGTGGCAGAAATCCAAATACAAGTCGATGTTTGAAGAAGTCTAAGACATGCTTAGACAACCTGCAACAATGGAAGACCTATGAAAAAACTAAGGTTTGAAGGATACAACAAGAAAAAAAAAAAAAGATGAAACAATTTACAGGCTACCTGATCTCAAAGAAGAGAAGATAAAAGTAAATGTAGTTGAAGCCAATTTTTAACACCAACAGACATCTTAGTTTAAATTTTTATGTGGTTGTAATTAAAGGGGAGTGTTGGAGAATCTAATTCCAATCACTTGCTAGGTGTCATATATGTCCATCCAAATGTCCTAGTTCAATTTCAATTAGTCCAGTTTAGTACAGTCTTAGTGCAATCATTTATTGTTGATTCTCTCATTATCTCATTATCTCAATATAATCTTATTTAACTGATTTGTAATATTAAGAAGATCAGCAACTCGCTGCTCCACCGTTTTCATTCTTTATCACAAATTGCATACGACAAGGATCACAATGAAACTGTTCACTAAATCGTCCCTCTGCACAGACCTGTCAATACTACTTTCACGACTTGTTTTTAATGCATAAACAGCCACACTGTTATTTACTGCAAATAGTAGTATCAAAGACTTCCAATCTTTCGTTTGACATGTTAAGCAGTGCAGGTATACCTAGTTATTTAGTGAAATTGTTGCTGCATTTAAAATGAGACAGATCTAGTTCGGGTGCTCACCAAATGACAAACCTAGAACCGAAGGTCTCTAGGTGTAATACAAGTGAAAAGGCTACAGTTAATTGGATCGCAGACTTTGAAATATTCTGGAAATTTGTAAGAGCTAAGACAATTTGATTTCTCCAGCCTCGATTAGATTTTTTTGGAATATTTCGGAATCTGTAAGTTAAATTCACATCATATGGAAGTACATTCTTGTAAAAACGGACGAAATGATCCACCTAACTCTTTGGTTCAGATTCAAGTGCATTACACTTTGTTATGTTTGGTGGCCAAAGAATCATAGACATGACAACATCTATCAAAAATCAGTTTTGAAGCCGGTAAGAAAATAAATCCGACAATGTGGCCACTTGTTTGGTCTCACTAGTCCAAAACTCTCAGGATCAATTTTTCCAAAAATCTTGCAGTGCAATAAAATCTGTTGTATCTGACATATCATTAACATGAACTCATTTGAGTTGGTTTAGTTTCACCGGTATTCATATCTAAAGTAATTGCAGATTAGTTTATTGTGGTTGTCGATTCTATCTCAAATATATATAGATAAGGCTACATCCGTCGATTTGGTAAAGATGTGCACACATTTGGATTTTAATTTTTTGTCGTTATCAATGGGCACAGGAAAATGTTAAGAAATAGTCTTATAAACACGGTCACACCAGTCTTGAGAAGTGTATTGTGACTCGTAATCTAAAATGTAGAATTGAATAAAAAACAGATCTCTGGGGGTGGGCTGTTTTAATATGCTTCAAAATAAAAAAGTAAACTAATGTTATTAAATTTGTAAAATCATTGTAACCAATCATTTGTAAAAAGCATTTTATCAGTCCTATCAAATCATTATTTATAGGGTCGGGATGTGTTTGTAAACTATGTAGGTTCACGACACCTTTGGCATGAACAACAAAATGTTGCTCGCATGTGTTCGATATTTCAATCCAACATATCATTCAAGTCGAAGCTACTAGCTAGGCAGCAAAGTGGACTAAACAACGTCGCCATTAATTACCGGCCATTCAAGTCAAACCTACCAATTAGGCAACCCAATCAACTAAACAACATGGCCATTAATCAAAGCTACTAATTAGGGATGTACGTCAATTTTCAAACAAGGTAGTCATCCATATTATTATTCAACCCATCATTCAAGTCAAAGTTACTCGTTAGCACCCAACTCTGATGGATAACGTTACGGAGAAGTGATCGATTTACAGTATATCATATTCTAAAAATTATATTCTTTATTTTTATATATAATTTTTTTATTATATATATATATATATATATATAAATATAAGATTAATAATTTAATTATGATTGAAAATTTGAATGATTAAATTTATATATATTATTTATTTATTTTTATGTATGTATTTCACATATTTAACAATAACAATATTATTAAAAATGATATTATAAATTATAAAATAGTTAAATTATTATAGAAAAATTTATTGTTTAAAATGTTTATTGAAGAAAAACTAATGATATTGAAGGATATCAAGTTGAGATCTTTAAAATGGGAACATCTATCATCATTCCTCATCTTCACAAGCTTCTCAATTTGGTTCTATAGCATGTTTTACCTCATCTTTGGATGCAAAGCCTTATTGTGTCTACCTTTAAAAATGGGTTAAAAAGTGTTCCCTCTAACTACAAAACCATTATGATTAGCCACATCCTAGCCAAGCTATATGTGCTCATTCTAAAAAAGAAGCTTAGCCTTTGGCTTGAAAACCATGGTAAAAGAGTCAAAGGGCAAGTTGGTTTTAGAAGACATCACTCGACTATCGACCATATTTTCACTCTCAAGATCATTGTAGAGGAATGTCGCAATAGTAAAGTTGGTCTCTTCTGTTGTTTTGTGGACTTTAGAAAATCTTTCGACACTGTTCCTCAAGATAAGCTCTGGGAGAGACTTGAATAGATCATGGCTCATGCCGAACTAAGGATTGATGTGATCCATCTCTATGAGACTATCATTTCCAAGCTTAAGACCAAGGAAGGGTGGTCTAAAGGCATTAAATGAAATATCGAAGTTAAGGAATGGTGTCCGTTATCCCCTACCCTTTTTGGCATATACATTGATAAGCTAGAGGAGTGTCTAGATACTACAAGTTGCAAGGGAACCGAGCTTGTTGGTAAAATCATTACTCTTCTCCTTTATTCTCATGATATCATTCTTCTTTTAAAAAGCCACGATGACCTAGAAAAGAAGCTTAAGACTCTTCGTGTGTACTACTCCAAGATGGGTATGATGGTCAATACCAACAAGACTAAAGTCATGATCATTAAATACAAAAAGATCACCCATGGTAGTTTCGTTTATGATAACCATTGCTTAGGGCGGGTTTCTTCTTATAAATATTTGAGTATGACTTTCCTCATCAACTCAACTAGAATTATAACATCGAGAAAATGATTATTGGATGTTGGAAAGCTTATTATGAGTTTGAAATCAATTGTAAATCGGTCGATATTTTCATTTGGAGTAAAATGGCGTTCCTCTTTGAGACTCTCGTCACCCATGTTGTCTTATACGGATGTGAAGTTTGGGGTTGCAGTATATCGAGAGAGTCATGAAGAGATATTAAGATGATTCGAAACCTACAACATAAAGATCAAGGGAAATACTCCATATCCTATCCTCTTGATCGAAACTAGTATGTTCCCCATTGAATGTACGACTATGTTTAGATATCTTATGTATAAGAAGAAGATTTACAACATGGGTCCCAAGAGGCTCCCAAAAATTGCTTCTAAATCTAGTCAAAACCCCCACCTTCACCTCAAGCATAGGTGACATGAGGATGCCCAGTCCCGGCTCAACCATTGGGTGATTAAGGAGGAGATCATCATGGGAAGAAAGGATAGTGCCAAGATGCTATTACCTCCAATTTTAAGGACAAATTGTGGGATGATAAGGAGCTGGAGGGTAAAATGAAGCTAAGATACTATAAGGAGGTGATCAAACCATCCTTGATAACCAAAATTATCTCTCTGTGTTAACCAAAAGTAATAAAATAATGAAAATTGCTAGGATAAGAACTAATTCTTATGAGCTTCAAAGTAAAACCAGGTGGTGGTCTACTCCCAAGATTCCCTCGGAAGATAGAATCTGTAATATTTGTGATGCTAAGAAGGTGGAAGATGAAAAACACTTCCTCTTAGACTACCTGACTCTTACTTACATCCACTCTCAATTCCCTAACATCTACCACACTTCCAATCTTCTTGACTTATTAAGTTGGCCCAACTATAGCGATCTTGGAGCACTTCTTTCCATTTTCTCTGATCATAGAAATAAGATTTCGAAGAATCGCGATTCGATTCTTTTTTCTTTTCTTGAAGTCCGATAGACCGCATTGGTCTTAATAGATGCTAATCATAATCATCATCATCATTATTATATATTTATTATTATTATAATATATGAATTTGTCATTTTAAATATTTATTATTATTATAATATAATATATTATATTTATTATTATTATAATATAATATATTATATTTATTATTATTATTATTATTATATCTTGTAACAATTATATTATTCTCATATATATATATATATAATTAGAAAATTAATTTTAATTATTAATTATTATTATTATCCTATAATTTAAATTATTATTATTATTATTATTATATAATTTAAATTATTATTATTTATTATTGTTATTATATAATTTAAATTATTATTTATTATTATTTTGATTATTAGAGTGTCTTTACCATTATATTTTCAAGAAATTATAGTCCCTTAATATATTTTGTATTTTTCTCATAAAAATAGTTATTTTTTCCACAGAAAAAATGTCGAACTTTCTATTAAAAATAGATTGTTACAGAGTATATGCAAAGCATTGCAAACCGACTTGATTTTCGCCATGATGGGTGAAAAGAAGTCACGACTGATAGTCAATACAGCCCAAAAGAGCGTATGCGCACCAGTCACTACAACCAAAAAAATGGAACAAAACGCCTCCACCTGAGAAACCAACCCCCGGGAACTGATTCACGCAGAGAGGATCAGTTAACAAGTTGAGGCCGAGAGGCCAGAAGAAAAAAGTAGCGTACAACGTCCCCAATGCAGATCATTGATTAGAAACAAAGCATTGAGGCCAGCGACCCGGGCCTCCTATTTTGAAGGAAACAACCCATGAGCCCTGGAGAAAGCTGCATGAAAGAAGTATAAACAAAAAGAAAAAGAAAACAAAATATGTACATGAACAGAAACAGACTCTGGTAAATCAAAACTTAAGCAAAAATGGGTTGTTCGAGTGGACGAAACAACCCATTTTCTTCCTCCAAAACTGTCCAGGACCCCGAATCTTGATCAACACCCTCTTTGGAAAGACGATCAGCTTCATAATTTCTTTCCCTATAGATATGGCAGAGAGAGATCTCTGAGAAACGACATTTTAGGCGTAAGACTTCTTTAAGCAGAGGGAGCAGGATGAAGTTCCTGCATTGATGAGTCCCGTTAAACCATTTCACAGCGTTCATTGAATCCCCAAAGATCTGGACTTCTCTCACATTCCTAAGGATAAGCCAACAGAGTAGGGAGTGAAGGGCTTTCAATTCTGCAAAGTTATTGGAGCCCTGTCCAAGACCGACAGAAGCTTTTACAACCTTATCCTCTGATAAATGAATAATCAAACCAGCCCCACAGCGACCATTAATATCTGAGGCACCGTCAAAATAAGCCCACGGCATTGTATATCTAATAAATTCTTGGCGAACAGCTCTAGTAGTAGGAGGATCCAGTGGAACAGGGATACTTTCATAAATTGCAGCTCCTTCTGTGGCAAGACGACCTATCGGGAAAACAGAATCCTTAAAAATAACTTGATTCCTTGCAAGCCAGGTCCCCCAGGTAACGAGCAGAGGAATGGATCTCTCTCTGTCATTTGTGGCTTCATTCCACCACCTCTGCCAAGCTTCCAAGAGCCCCTGCCCTTCCCATCTGAAAGGAATTTTTAGCAGCCTTAACATTTCAGCCCAAAGGCTAGTGTTAAAAGGACAGGAAAGGAACAGGTGCTGAGCAGATTCGACACTAACTTTACAGATAGGGCACCATCCAGGACCAATCCTACCTCTTTTTTGAAGAAAATCCCACGTAGGGACTTTCCAGAGTAGAACACACCAGAAGAAAAATCTCGATTTAGCTGACCCTTTTAATTTCCAGAGCGGTTTAAACCACCAATCCGGATTCTCCCACCCTTTTTGAGACATCATCCATTTGTAGCCCATCTTTGGGGAATAAAGCCCATTTTGGGCAAAGACCCATCTGAGTTCATCCGAGGAGTCAGAGAACCTGACTGAGGAGTTGAAGAGGTCCCTTCTGAACAGGTCCCATTCCTCCAGCCATTCTTCGTCCAAATGTAAATCTCTCCCCTGAATCCATCCTTGACTCCAAATGGATGAAGCTCGAGGATCAGCCACCCAATTTAGAGTGTATAGCCCCTTGTCTTTTGAAGCCGAAACCAAACCCTGAGAAAGGGAGAAAATCTCAGTACAACCTATCCATGGATCTCTACCCAGCCTGATCTGAGTTCCATCCCCCACACTCCAAGCCAAGCCCTTCTCTATAATTTTGACAGAGGCGACCACAGCTTTCGAGACCACCGAGGAGTTTTTGCAAGTCTTTTGCGGCAATCTGATCCAATCTAGCATTGATAGCGGATCAATATATTTTCTTTTAGAAACAGAAGTCCACAGGTTCTCAGAAGAAATGAGCCTCCAGCTGAGCTTTGCTGCTAAAGATTTGGAGAAGCAATCAAGATTTTTTATACCCCAACCTCCCCACTCTTTAGGGCGAGCCACTTTATCCCAAGCAATCCATGGGGTAACTTTCTCCGACTTGGACCCCGCCCAAAGGAACCTGCTGCATAATTTGTCAATTGAGGATAAGATTCCTTTGGGAACCCAAGTCAGACTAGCCCAGTAGACTGGGATTGCCATCAGAACAGATTTTATTAACACTAACCTTCCTGCCCTGGACAACCACTTGAAACTCCAGTGTTTCAGTTTGGATTCAATTTTTATAAGTATCCATTTCCAATCTTTGATCCTGTAATTGTCGGGCTTCAAAAAGAAACCCAGGTATTTAAAGGCATCCTCCAGCGTTTTGACTTCAAAATTTAGAACCAGCTCCACTCTGCGCACAAGCTCTCTAGGCATACCTGCACATGTGAGAGTGGATTTTCTCTCGTTAATGCATAGACCTGTAGCCTTTAGGAAAAGGTCCAAAATCTTCTTGAGCATCCTACAGTCCTCTAGACTTCCATTGCTGAACAGGATAATGTCATCCATGAAAAGGAGGTGGGTGACCCAAAAGTTTACCGCAACTTCAATGCCTTTGAGAGTCCCTTGTCTTTTAGCATCCTGAATCATAAGGCTAATGTCGTCTGCTGCCAGCAAAAACAAAAGTGGAGAGAGCAGACAACCTTGACGTATGCCACGCTCAGGACTAAAAAAACTGGAGGTCGCTCCGTTGATCAACACCGCTACGGAGGAAGAGGAAACACAACTCATCACCCATCTCACAAAATCATACCTAAAACCCAGATGAGTTAGCAGAAGCCTGAGATACAGCTAGCTGATCCTGTCATAAGCCTTTGACAGATCGATTTTCACGACTCCTTTTTTTTTCCCAATTTTTAGACTATGAAGAGTTTCTTGCGCTACTCCGACTGCTTCATGAATTTGTCTACCATCTAGGAAGCCAAATTGCTCAGGTGAAATATTTTTGGAGAGGACAGGTTTAAGCCTAGAGGCAATAACTTTTGCAATAATTTTGTAAACACAGGTGCACAATGAAATAGGTTTGAATTCGTCAACAGAAATCGGGAGATCCAATTTGGGAATGAGGGCTAGAAATGTGGCATTGAAAGGATTTGGAATTGTACCTGTACGCCTGGAATCTTCCAGAACTGCCACTGGCTCGTCTCCAATGAATTCAAAAAAATGTTGGAAAAATTCAACAGTCCAGCCATCTCGGCTTGGACTTTTGTCCTTTTGCATTGAGTTGAGGATGTCTTCTACCTCCTCCTTGGTCATAGGTGCCATGATAGAATCATTTCCTTCCTCCTCTATGAACCTTGGGAAAAATTGTGCAACTCTTATAACTTCTGCAATAGAAACTTCCTCTATCGCTTTGTAAATATTCTTGAAGAAATTGACCCCTAAAGAGACCAGATCTTCAAAAGAACGCGCCTGATCACCATTGAATTTCTTCATTTCCCAGATAGTATTTGAATTTTTCCTTCCGTTTGCGTAATTCTGAAAAAACTTGGTGTCCCGCTTGCGACCATATCGCTCTACTTTTTAAATGCCAGCTTTCCTCTCTTTGTTGAAGGATTCTCCTCCTTTCCCACTCCAACTCTTGTAGTCTAGCTCGAGCTTCTGTTGTTCCATAGCCATTTCCACTTGGGGCTTCTAGGAGAGAAATCTCAGAATTGACATTTTCCAGCGTTTCTTCATCCTTCAGTTTCTTTTGGAGGGCCCATTGTTTAGAGGGGACCTTCATCCTTTTTAAATTATCCATAAAATTTTGACTGTGACTCTCATCTTCATTGAATGCATCTTTCTTCCAAGTGTTATGGAATAGACTGATATAAGTTGCATCCGAAAGCCAAGAGGCATTAAATTTAAAGGGGGTGCCCAGTTTGGTGAAAGGACCTTTCACTTCCAGAAAGACTGGGAAATGATCCGATAAACCACCTTGCCCAACCCAATGTCTAAAAGCCTGTAAATTTTCTCCCATCGATTCACCGAGCAGAAATCGATCCAGTTTCTTCCCAATCCATTCTTCTGCAATTCTTCGATTCCTCCACGTTG
Organism: Pinus tabuliformis; assembly: GCA_031772625.1. NCBI lineage: Eukaryota > Viridiplantae > Streptophyta > Pinopsida > Pinales > Pinaceae > Pinus > Pinus tabuliformis. Next base: position 225,704,804 of record CM062809.1, read on the forward strand.
GGCACAACTTGAGCAGAGGGACATCCACCATGTGAGAAGAGGCCAGTTTATTTTGAAAGAAATCAGAAAGGGGATCAGCCCTTGCTCTGACCCCCCAAGATTCTGACACCCCCAAAGAAAAATTAAAATCTCCCCCAACTATAAGATTTGGGTGCGACAGAAAGGACTTTGCAAAGAAAGAGTTCCAGAATCTCTCCCGATCCAAGACTGGACCATAAACATTAAGGATATGAAACGGGATGCAGAGTTCATTGGAATAAAGTTCCACTGCCAAAACATTTTCCGATCCCCAGGAGGAGATCTCCCAAAGGAACTTTGCATTAAAGCCTAGAGCCACTCCTCCCGAATGACCATTCGCATCAATGGCATGGAAGGTCCAGCCCAGAAAGAGCTTGACGAGACATCTTGTAACTTCTTCCCCCTTCCCTAGAGTTTCTTGAATCAGGAGAATGTCAGGCTTGTTGGTCCTGGCCAGATACTTCAGAGCCAGCTTTTTGGGTAGACTAGCTAGACCCCTGCTATTGTAGGATAAGATGATCATCGGGAAACCTCAGGGGGTGTCCGCTCTGCTCTAAGCACCCCTGGTAGGGACATCTGTTTCCCACCAGCAATATCAATGACATCCTTCAACTGTGCCTTCAACAGATTTGATTTCCTTCCTCTTGGCTTCCTCGATCCTGCTGTCACCATGTCCAACTCTAGACCTCCCATAACAAGCCCTTTCCCTTTTTTGGTGGACAGAGATCTAAGATTGTAGGGAGGTTCAGGACTCCAAACATTGGAAGGAATAGATAAGGCAACATCCGTGGGACTAGAAGTTAGCTTTGGAGAGGGTGGAATAGTCATAATAACACTGTCTGAAGAGGCTAGGTCCTTCCTCGGGTTCGACAGATCATCCACGAGCTGCCTGAAGGGGCCAGACTCATCACAGCATGTTTGAGATAAATCAATAGAAGAGCATATGGAAAAATAAGGGGATAGAAGCGGACTAGCCTGGGCCACCCCTGCCATTTCAGAAACTGCTGCAGTTCCCATGAGAGACATCGGAGTTGAGACAGCCTTACTTGCTAAAAACCCAGGATGTTCCTGTTCAGCTTCCTCCGCTTGTTCCAGACCCGACCCCTGAACTTCTGCCTGAAGACCGCTCTCCTTGATTTGAGCCCCTTCTTTCTGGGATAACAACCACTGATTTGCCTCCAGATTTTTTCCTTTTCTCTTTTGTCTTCGACAACACCGGTGACCTAGAGGACACTCCCGGGCCAGATGTTCGTATTTGTGACAGCGATGGCATCTGAAAGGGAGGTTTTCGTAATCCAGGGTCTGTAGGAACTCTAGACTTCAATACTTCAGGTTCATAGCATCCGCCAGACCTTCTCTGGGATTTAAGCTTACCAGGATACCAGCGACACTCCAATCATGAGTTCGAAGATATGATCTATCAATATCGAGAAACTTCCCCAGGGTATTACCCATTGAAGTAAAGGCCGAGTCTGTCTAGAATTGCATAGGGAGACCCAGTAATTTGACCCATACTGGTGACTCTACTGATTTTTCTTTCTGAGCATCAAACAAGGGCATCCACCTTCTGAATAGGATTGGCCTTTACTCGAAACTCCAATGCTTGTCCAAACCCATTTTGCATGCTAATTTTGACCAAACCTAATGCAAAACCAACCTCTGACTAGATTCTTGATCTCTTCTAGCTGTCCCGGAGCTTCTTTCCATTTAGCCTATGCCTAGTGCTTGATGGAGTCCACCAAGAACTTTCTACCACGAACTCTACCGACTAGGAAGGTTTCTGAGGCTTCCATTGCCTGATCTATACTAATATCCACTCCAAAAACGTAGCTAGACCACTCCTCCTTTTTCTGATTTGTTTGTTCTTCTTTCTCTTCTCTCCCACGACCTATGTCTGAGTTCCTCCCTCTCCTGGATTATTCTCTGCAGGAGCGTTTGTTTCTTCTGCCTCATGTAGCTTAGAGCAGCTTCCAACAGGGTCTCTGTTTACTTCACAAACCCCCCCAACCGTCCTATCTACCACTAACTCAGAGGCAGCAGCTAGTCTTCGCATTTGTCCCTTTACTCCGTATCCTTTCAGGTCCCCGACTTCCTCTTCACCGGATGAGGACCTCGACAGAATGGGGAGCAACCTTTTCAAAGTAGGTTTTGATGCGGGTACCCTTTCTTGAGTGACTGATCTAGATTTAAACAGGAACTCAATGAAATATAGAGATAACCATAAAGAGAAATATGCAGTGGAAATAATACTTCATTTCATTACTGTAAAATACGGAAATATGCTTACAAATAGAAACGGAAATAACCCAGCTAGGGCGATGGTAGCTTATCTCTAAGAAGAGATGTGTCGGCTACCTGCCTCTGAACTGTTCTCCAAAAACTATGTTACAATGAGGCTCGAGGGCTTATTTATTGTTGAGAAACAATGGAAAACCCTTCACATTCCAAAACCTAACCCTAGAAGATGAAACGCCAAATTGTGGGCCCCGTTTTTGGGTAAGTTGGTACATCAACTTCCCGGGGTCGCGAATTCGTCGTACAATCTCTGTTTGACGCACATGATAGCCCGTTGGAAAGATCTCTTCGAGGACTACGAAAAAAAAGACGATTTTTAGTTAGAAAAATCGCTGGCGGTGGATTTCCCAAAAAAACGTCGTTTAGGGCCTCAAAACGGCTTCGAAAGTTTAGGACCCGAAAAACTGCTAAAAATAGTAAACTACGCTATAATTAAGGAAACAGAAAAACTGAAAGAGACAGTTGTGCGGGTCCAAATGGGACAGGTGGGTGGCCACCAACATCCACCTGGATCATTCCTCCCCCCTTAAGAAGCAATGGTCCCCATTGCGTTGAGTTCCTCCCTGAGATGAGGAAGCTTCTGCTGAGTTGGGTCTCTCGTGAGCTGTTCTGCAATCTCTGATGTGTCTAGAAATGGTGGGGAGCATGGTCGGAGACGGTCCACATTGAACACTCGGTGCAAGCGAAGGAATGGAGGAATGCTGTGCTTCAAAGCATTGTTTCCCGTAGCCTTGTTACTGGTGTAAGGACCATGTCGAAGTGGTATGAGTTTCTGATGGGTTCTGGTAGGGCGCTCCCTCTGCAAATGTAACCGAACTTTGTCGCCCACCTGAAACTTGTGTGGTACCCCTCCGGGTAAGGAGAAGTTGTTCCTATGTTCTGTCATGACTGTATCCCTCTGTTGCTGCTGTTGTGTGGAGGAACCCTTCGCGAGGGTCATGGATGTAGCAACGATCTTCCACTTACTTTGGGAGCGAACCAGACAGAAAATAAATTTCCTAGTCTGTGAGATGAGCTTGCTGCCTTTCTTAGCAGCGATCAAAGAGGTGGCAGTAGGTGGGGCTACCTCCGGTATCCTGTATAATGAATTATCCAAAGAAATGATGACAGTGCGAGGCCTTGACTCATACACAGCATGTCGCCTCCACAAGATGCCCTAATAATACATCACAAACATCCAGAGGTGTAACATCACACAATACCTTGTCTTTGAAGGGCTTGATGTTGTAGGGAAGGCGGCACTGTTGGCGAACTTTGAGATCTCGTCCTTCGTGAAGCCAACCGATACTGTACGGTTGTGGATGTGGTGTAGTTGGTAGGCCCAACCACTTCACGACCTCTGCTGAAATGAGGAACGTTTGGCTGCCACTGTCGACAATGAATTGCAGTGGTGAACCCTTCACCCACATCTGTGAGTGGAAAAGATGTTCCCCCTCCTCTGGATCTTCGGGCTCATTTTTCTGGATCTTGGTAGTAGCAACAGTGGCGCTGGGATCCGCATAAATGATATGCTTCCCTTTGTCATTCCCCTTGTCAGGTTCTAACTCAGAGTCGGAACATGCATCTGATTCGGAAGCCTTCAACTCGGCCACCAGCGACTGCTTGGTCCGACACTCACTTGTGTTATGAGTGAGACTCTTGTGGAACTCACACCACTTTCCTGTGTCCTTCTTCGGCTTCGTGGTGTTGTTCTTTTCTTGCGGCTTCGACGGGTTGTCTTGGGTCACCCTGCCTTGGCTTTGTCCTTTGGGCTTTGGATTTGCAGATCCAAAGTCTCGCTTCTTCTGTTTGAACTTTTGCTCAATTTTGACAGTGTATCGGTATGCTGCGCTGAGTGAGGAGATGTTCAAGAACTCCATCTCTTCCTGGATGTATCAGTGTAGGCAACCGCGGTATTTTAGTACCAGATGCAGCTCAGAATCTTTGATACCCAATTTTGTGCGAAGGGTATGAAAAATGTTTGTGAACTCCAGCACATCTTGGTCTCATCCCTGCCGCAGTGTGGTCCATTTGATGTATTTGTCCTCATAGCTTTTGATAGGGTAGTACTGCTCCTTGATGGCATCCCGGAAGTCATTCCAAGTGGGGGCGGTTGAAAACAGTGAGCTTGTACTTTCTTCCTTCTGCTCGTAGTATGTTTCCCACCAGTCCTTGACGTGGGGAGCTGCTTTGAGAAGAGCGAAAACAATCTTTTCTCGACTTGAAAATTCATGAACAGCAAAATACCCATCTAGCAAATTTAACCATTTATCTACGGCATCTGCGTCTATTTGACCCTCGAAGATGGGGATTTCAAAATTAACTTGTACCTTAAACAGTGTGGCATTTCCAGAGTAGCTGTTGGAAGCCGATGCGTCACCTCTGGGTAGCCGCTGAAGGATTTGCATAAAGCTATCCTTCATCGTGTTCCTCTGCCGCTCAAGGGCTTCTTCGAGCAAGATTCTGATAGGATCTCCTGCCCCCTCGTCTTTCTTCTCATCTGCCATGGGAGGTCGTCGAGATTTGCGAGGCTGGTCTTGCAAAGGTTTGACCAATTCAAGCCCTAACTCCTTATATCCCGACCTCGTTGGGGACATGCAAAGAAAAACAAAGAAAAAGCAGACCGCTCTGATACCACTGATCTGGATTTAAACAGGAACGCAATGAAATACATAGATAGCCATAAAGAGAAATATGCAGTGGAAATAATACTTCATTTCATTACTGTAAAATACGGAAATATGCTTACAAATAGAAATGGAAATAACCCCGCTAGGGCGATGGTAGCTTATCTCTGAGAAGAGATGTGTCAGCTACCTACCTCTGAACTGTTCTCCAAAAATTGTGTTACAATGAGGATCGAGGGCCTATTTATTGTTGAGAAACAATGGAAAACCCTTCACATTCCAAAACCTAACCCTAGAAGATGAAACGCCAAATTGTGGGCCCCGTTTTTGGGTAAGTTGTTACATCAACTTCCCGGGGTCGCGAATTCGTCGTACTATCTCCGTTTGACGCGCATGATAGCCCCTTGGAAAGATCTCTCCAAGGACTACGACGGAAAAGACGATTTTTAGTTAAAAAAATCATTGGCGGTGGAATTCCCAAAAAAATGTCGTTTAGGGCCTCAAAACGGCTCCGGAAGTTTAGGACCCGAAAAACTGCTAAAAATAGTAAACTATGCTATAATTAAGGAAACAGAAAAACTGAAAGAGACAGTTGTGGGGGTCCAAATGGGATAGGTGGGTGGCCACCAACATCCACCTGGATCAACGACTTTTTTCAACCCACCTCCTTCCACCTTCTTTTCAAGCAGAATAGGGTCCATTGTGCTATTTGGAAAGAAGAGTTGCAGGTTTTTCTCAGATACTTCATGTCCCCAACAAGCAAGAAGATCTTCAAGAGCTGGTTCTATGTCCACAGATTCATTTTCATGCACCTTCTCCCGCTCTGCACGACGACCTGAATCCATTTAAAGGTTGTGATACAGTAAAACGATCCTCCGGATAGAACCTTGTGCCTTCTGACCTGTAAATTCCAGTTCCCGTAAAATCTAACTTTCGTAACTCAGTCAGACTGATTTCCATGGCCGAATAATACCGAAACCCGCCATTTTCATCAGTCAAAACTCCTTCCCTCTGGTTCGCCCACCATTTTCATCATTCAAAACCCCTACTCCTTGACACCTAGTATGTTGTAGCGTGGCTTATTAACAACATACACATTAGGCTTAATCTAAAAATAGTTATAAGAGAATGGGAATTGTCTTTTAAAGATATATTTATTTTGTGTCTATATTATGAATATATTGGTGTAAGAAAAATAAGGTGTATAGATAATATTTAGGTGAATATAGTTATGAATTTTAATAAGAGTTTTTTTATTTTAAGTTGTATTTACTAGTGATTTTTATTTTTATTTGGAGAATTGGTGTTATCTGTAATATTCCTTCATAGTAGGTTAAAATTATTATATTTTGCAATTATGGTTTTAACATCTTCTTAATGTTACTAACAAAAATTCCTAGGCTCATCACAATGTTAGGACATGTGTAACCTTAGGCTCATCTTATTATGGCAATTAAAGCTCTCGTGTTGGGCCTTCAACTATGGTCTTATCCAAATCATTTTCTAGTTAATTTGGCACCTTTGACATAGATGTGAAGGGGTAGACATGTGTTGGGTCCCTATAATACTAGTGATTACCCCATTACTATTGTAGTTATACCCCCTATTTATGTTGTTGTACCCCTATTACCCCCATATTGTTATTTCTGTGCCCCATAGAATCCCTCTGTTGTTATTTTTGTGGCTTTATATTATTATTGTCAGGTCGGTTGGATTATATTGTGACTCCTTAGACTCCTATATATAGAAAGGAGGTTTTGTCATTTGTATCATCCAAGAATTGTTCATTTATGTAATGTAAAGGAGGTTTCCCCCTCGAAGAGGCTGAATTGTAAGGCGTGGATCTCTCTTTTCTATCTTTTTGTGAGCTAGTTTCATAACATTTGGTGTCAGAGCTTTGGATTCTAGGGTTTCGCTGCTCCAAACAGGTCATCGTGGAATTGTTGCTATAACTTTTTTTCTGTGATGTTTCAGAAGTCGAAAAAAAAACCCATTTGAGAAGAAATCACGCTGAACCTTGGGTCCAAATTTCAGAGCTTTTCGCGCAATATTTGTGGAGTTATTATCTAAGGAAGTTGGTCTTTTTGCAGACTCCTGAATTACATTCAAAACAGGTGACCTGGGGAAAATCGTCATAACTTTCTCTCTGGGGATTGGATTGAAATTTCGTAAGAAGGTACAGAAAGAGGACGGACTTTAGTTTCCTGTATGTGTGTTTCAGATTCAAAGGTTGAAACAGGGACTCGTGGCACGTCGTACACGTTTGCTCTACTGAACCAGTCTACAAGCAAGTCATTGTGGGAGATTTCACATAACTCTTCCTTGGAGAATCTAATTTGGCTCAGACTTGTGGCATTGGAAAGAGGACGCAGAAGGCTACTACAGGTAGCAATTTCAGAATTGGATGATCCGAAATTACAGAGATACATCAGATTCAATATCAGGCTTCTATAAAGTGAAAAAAGATGTGTAGTTTTTTTTTTAATTTTTGTGTAAGCTTGGTTTAACGGAATTCAAAGGGCATAGTAAAGCATTATTATCGGTAACTAATGCCCTGAGGAAAGAAAATGCAAACACCTAGTAAGGAACCTGAAAGATCTAGCATGACTCATGAAGAAGAGGAAGAAATGCTACATGATATATCAAAATTACAAGAACAAGTGCAACAAATGTCACGCTCACAAAAGCTAACAGAAGCTAAGGTAAATGGCATGGAATCTAAGATAAAGGGCATGGAAGCTAAGATGGAGGATTCGATGGCAAATTTGAAGATAGATTTGAAGACAGACATGGAAGAATTGAAGAAGTTGCTACAAGAAAGGGTCACTAATGGTGAAAAGGTAGTAAAGGAAACTCATGATGAGAACAAAAGAAATGTTAATCATGATTCCATAGACTCTAATGTTGGATCAAAAACTCACCATGTTCCAAAAATCGATATGAGGAAGTTTGATGGCAAGGATCCCGCCACATGGATATTACAGATGGAGCAATTCTTCGATCTCAATAATGTGCAAAACACACAAAAGGTACGTATGGCAACTTTATATTTGGAACCAAATCAGTTTGTATGGTATCAATGGCTTTGTTCTCATAAACAATTTATCACTTGGGCAATTTTTACGGAAGAATTGATAACACATTATGAGGATACAAAAAGCAACACTTTTTTTAGCCAATTGATAAGTCTCAAACAAAAGGGTTCAATAATGGAGCACATTGAGGAGTTCCAAAAATTGAACATAAGGGTAAAAGATATTCCAGAGGAGCATAGGATTGATGTGTTCATAGGGTCTTTAAAGGATAATATCCAACATGATGTGCGCCTTTGGGAACCTGATTCATTAGAGAAGGCATTCAGGTTAGCAAGAAAAATGGAAAGCAAAATTATGGCAACTAGGAAGCATACCATTCACAACTATAAAGACGGAAGTGTTGTTGCCCATAGTCTTCCACAACCTACAAGGTTGACACCACAACAATTGGAAGAAAAAAGAGCAAAAGGGCTTTGTTACAATTGTGATAGCAAATACACAAAAGGTCATAAGTGTGCTGAGAAGAAATTATTCTACATAGATTGTGAAGACGAAGAAGAAAAGGAGCAAGAAAGGTCAAAAGAAGAGGATATATTCCAGGAACAAAGCCTAGATGAAGAACAAATAAATCCGACCATATCTTGTAATGCATTGGCGGGAATTACCACTCCTCAAACCATCAAGATAGAAGGACAAATCAAGAAGAAAAAGGTAATAGTGTTGATTGATTCAGGAAGCACCCACAATTTTATTCATTGTAGGGTAGCAAAAGAATTGAATTGCTTCCTATATCCAGCACCAGAGTGTCAAGTGATGATTGCAAATGGAGGAACAATAAATTATTCTGGAAAGTGCCATAATATCAAGCTATCCATGGGAGAATATGTATTGACTAGCCCAATGCTTTCCATTCCAATGGGAGGTGCTGATGTTGTACTAGGAGTCCAATGGCTACAATCCTTGGGTAAAATAGCTTTTAATTTTCAAGAACTTTTCATGAAATTTTCTGTGGAAGGAAAGGAAGTTGAATTAAGGGGTATTGCAGGGAAACCAGGAAAGATAATCAGCTCTAATGGCATGACAAAGCTTCTAAAAAAGGAGCAAAGAGGTGTAATTGCACAATTATGTTTGCTAGATGTTTCCACATTGGAATCATCTATTTCTCCAGATCTCCAAAAAGTCCTGGACAATCATTCCAAGGTATTTGAGACTCCCAAAGGTCTCCCACCTATGCGTGATCATGATCATGCTATTCATCTGATTCCAAGAAGTGTTCCTCCAAACATCAGGTCGTACAGATATCCATATGTCCAAAAAAGTGAAATTGAACGTATGGTTGCAGATATGCTAGAGGCTGGTATAATTCAACCGAGCCAAAGTTCTTTCTCAGCTCCAGTAGTATTGGTGCACAAGAAGGATGGATCATGGCGCATGTGTCCAGATTATAGGGAGCTCAACAAGCTCACTATTAAAGATAAGTTCCCCATTCCTGTTATTGATGAATTACTGGATGAATTGCATGGATCAATTTACTTCACCAAGTTGGATCTTCGTTCGGGATATCATCAAATTAGAATGAAGATTGAAGACATTCCGAAAACGGCATTTAGAACTCATGAGGGTCATTATGAATTTTTGGTCATGCCTTTTGGCCTTACTAATGCACCTTCAACATTTCAAGGTTTAATGAATTCAATTTTCAAACCATTCCTTAGAAAATTTGTGTTAGTATTTTTTAATGATATACTAATCTACAGCAAGTCTTGGAAGGATCATGTTGAACATGTTGACAGGGTGTTACAACTATTGGAGGAGAAACAATTATATGCGAAAAGATCCAAATGTTTATTTGGAGTCCAGGAGGTGGAATATTTGGGTCATATTGTATCTCATGAAGGAGTTAAGGTAGACCCTAGCAAAATTAAAGCCATTAAGGAATGGAAAATCCCCACATCCATAAAGCATCTGCGAGGATTTCTTGGGTTGACAGGGTATTATCACAAGTTTGTTAAGAATTATGGGAGAATAGCAGCACCTCTAACAACATTATTGAAGAAAGATTCATTTTCATGGACTTCGGAAGCAACAAAGGCCTTTGAACATCTTAAAGAGGCAATGTGCCAAGCACCGGTCTTAGCTACGCCGGACTTCACAAAAACCTTTATTGTGGAATGTGATGCTTCAGGAAATGGAATTGGTGTTGTTCTAATGCAAGATGAAAGACCCATTGCTTTTGAAACTCGTCCAATCAAGGGAAAGTTTTTAAGCAAAGCTATTTATGAGAAGGAAATGTTGGCAATACTCCATGCACTTAGGAAATGGCGACCCTACCTAATGGGAAGACACTTCAAGGTAAAAACAGACCATGATAGCCTTAAATACTTTTTAGAACAAAGATTATCCTCTGAAGAGCAACAAAAGTGGGTCACAAAGATGTTGGGTTATGACTTTGAAATCATCTACAAAAAAGGGAAGCAAAATGTGGTGGCAGATGCACTCTCAAGAAAGGATGAGGATGTGGAAGCACTGTTGTGTGCCATTTCTATTATCCAACCAGATTGGATAAACGAAGCAAGGGAGGAATGGAAGAATGATGAAGAAGTGTGGGCACTTATTCAAAAGCTACAACAAGATTCCAGTACTTCTGATACATTTAGCTGGCAAAATGATTCGTTATGGTACAAAGATCGCTTATACCTCTGTAAGAATTCCCAGCTAAAACAAAAGATTCTTATGGAATTGCACACTTCTCCCTTAGGAGGGCACTCAGGATTTTTAAAAACTTACCACAGGGTTAAGAAGGAATTTTTTTGGGATGGCCTTAAATCAGATATTCAAAAGTTTGTGGCGGAATGTTTGGTTTGCCAGCAAAATAAAGTTGAAACAATTAAGATACCAGGTCTATTACAACCTTTATCCATTCCAAGCCAACGTTGGGAGGAGGTTTCAATGGATTTTATCACAGGTTTACCCAAGTCTGAGGGAAAGAGTGTCATCATGGTGGTAGTTGAGAGACTTACCAAGTATGCACACTTTTGTGCATTATCACATCCATTTAAAGCCAGTACAGTTTCTACTGCATTTATGGAAACAGTTCAAAAGCTACATGGAAACCCAAAGATTATTGTAAGTGACAGAGATCCCATTTTCACTGGAAATTTTTGGACATAATTATTTTCTTGTCTTGGTACTCAGTTAGCTCATAGCTCATCTTATCATCCTCAATCTGATGGGAAAACTGAGATAGTAAACAAATGTTTGGAAGGATATCTTCGTTGCTTTGTATCTGATTAACAGACACAATGGGTCAAATGGTTGCCTCTAGCTGAATGGTGGTATAACACTTCCTTCCATACAGCAACAAAAATGACCCCATTTATGGCACTTTATGGGTATCAAACACCATCCATCGCATCATATTTAAGAGAAAATTCTAAGGTTCAGGCAGTGGAACATCACATCGAACATCAGCAACAAGTCCTCCAACTCTTAAAGGATAACCTCATGTTGGCACAAAATAGAATGAAACAACAGGCAGATCAACATCGCAGTGAAAGAAGTTTTGATGTAGGTGATTGGGTATTCCTACGGCTACAACCATATAAGCAAATGTCCCTAAAGCAAGCTAAGAAGGATAATAAATTATCACCAAAGTATTATGGTCCGTACAAGGTGTTGGAAAAGATTGGTACTATGGCATACAAATTGGAGCTTCCTGCAGCTTCTCGATTGCACCCAGTTTTCCATGTTTCATGTTTAAAGAAGGTTATAGGTGACAAGCTCCCAATTCAAACAATATTGCCAGAACTTGACGAGGAAGGAAAAATTATATTGGAACCGGAAGCAATCACAGAAACAAGAACTCGACAGCTACGAAATCGATCAATTTCAGAGTATGTTATCAAGTGGAAGAACTTATCCGCTGAAGATTCCACATGGGAGGATGAGAATTTTATGCAGAAGTATCTAGAACTGCTCAAGCGTTGAGGAAAACACTTTTTTGAAGGAGAGGGGTATGTTGGGTCCCTATAATACTAGTGATTACCCCATTACTATTGTAGTTATACCCCCTATTTATATTGTTGTGCCCCTATTACCCCCATATTGTTATTTATGTGCCCCATAGAATCCCTCTATTGTTATTTTTGTTGCTTTATATTATTATTGTTAGGTCGGCTGGATTATATTGTGACTCCTTAGACTCCTATATATAGAAAGGAGGTTTTGTCATTTGTATCATCCAAGAATTGTTCATTTATGTAATGTAAAGGAGGTTGCCCCCTCGAAGAGGCTGAATTCTAAGGCGTGGATATCTCTTTTCTATCTTTTTGTGAGCTGGTTTCATAACAACATGGCATGGCCTTTAGCTATGGTCTGATCCAAATAATTTGCTCGTTAATTTGGTACCTTTCGCATAGATGTTAAGGAGTAGTCATAACATGCAGCCCAAATATCCCCTCTAGCTTTTGATTATGGCTAAGAGTTTACTCCAGCTTCTTTCGCTATTTTCATGACTATTTTAATCCTCCATTACCCTAACACTACTATTTTTTTGCACGCATTTCTTTGAAATTGCTAGTTTTAAGAGATTGTCATGGCTCCCCATCCTATTCATCGTGGTAACCTTCCCATATTATGGACAATGTTCGAATATAAAACAAGAGAAGCCATTCATCTCTTTCACAAAAAGGCTACCCTTGTACCAAGGAAGTAATTGATGATGCTTTCGAAAGAGATTAAATCTCTAAGAGTTTCACTCATTAATGAGGAGAAGAGACTAAGTCCATAACTACTCCACCTTTTCCAAACATAGGTGCCAATCACATTGTTGACACCAAATATTTATGAACTATGAAGCTTTTTTGACATACGAAGCTAATTATTGTGTAGACTTTTATTGGCTAGGAGGTTGAAATACTTCAGATGCGTGAAAATTTTGATAGGGTTGAGGGGGTTGAAAAGTTGGGATGAATTTTTCTTGCACTTCAGGAGTGTATTGCTAAAAATTAAGGTGGGATATTGGCTTTCAAGGCTGGACTCGGAACTCAAGACAACCCCATTGACATTCTTGCCAACATTCTTGGTGACTTTATCACTTTGTAGGACTAGTGTTATTGTTCAATGTTTGATTTTCCGTAGATTTCTTCTTTTCATTTCTATAGCTTTTATGAGTCTACTAGGTTAGAAGAAATGGGTAATATTTATTTTAGTACTAGCAAGACCAACCTTCAATTGAATTATATATGTTTGATAGATCCAACATTGGGTTTTTTATAAATTTCTCCCAAATGAGTACGATCCATAGAACTTAGTCACTCAAGTGAAAGACAACCTCACTTGGGATAAACGTCTCTATCATGTTAACATGGTTATTTGGATGTTAAATTGGATTTAATGTATTGTTGTGTGCTAAATAACAACATAAATTTTAGTTAACATAGTAGTTTGGTTACTACAAGTTAAAAAAAAAAATACTTGGGATAAACTTCTCTATCATGTTAACATGGTTATTTGGATGATAAATTGGATTTAATGTATCATTCTGTGCTACATAGCAACATAAATTTTAGATAACATAATAGTTTGGTTACTTCAGAATTAAAAAATATTTTGAAATCAACTTCCAAATAAAAAAGTGGCATTAATAATTACACCATGTTTTTGCTTTTAAACTTAAAAATACATTTTTTTTAGAAACCTTCAAAAATAACAACTAATACTTTTGCAATAAAAATATATATATGGATCCAAAAATCTAAAGATAATTACCTAAAATCACTCTTCCTATTTTTAAAGATAAAATTACAATTTTTTCAACATGTTCTTCCTAATCAACACCATCTACACAAAAAGATTAAAACCAACCTTAATTCAATAAATAACACCAGTTTAAAATTAAAACATTAGCTTAAACTTGAAAGCTTGTTCCTATTACAAACAAATTTATAAAAAGTAAATAATAAAAATTAATGAACAAAACTCGACACAAAATATAATCTCCTTAACTATATAAAAAATAAAAAATTTAACATCTCATTTTATATAATTAAATAATTTTAAATATTTTTTTATAAAATAAAAATAAAATATATATTTTAATTAATAACTTAAAAAATTTTAAACTTTAAAAACCATCTAAAATATTAAAAAAAAACAACTCGCGGTCATGATGGACTTGAATATGGATTCTGAAACATAAATAATACATTCTTTTACTGTGAATTCTCAACACCAATGTAATTTACCGCGAAACATTGAATTCCCTAATCTGTCATGTTGAGATTTTTGAGGAGTGTTGGGAAGATGCAAATTGTTTTGTCCTGTGCTCATTAATTGAGTGATTAATAATAGTTCTTCTCTTTTATGATGATAATATTATTGGGAAAGAACTTTTGATCATTTTGGCATCCAATTTTTTTTTTCCTACATGAGTATGATCGATAAGAGCAAGAAAAATAAATTTATAATATTTTTAATAAGAGCCAGAAAAATAAATTTATAATATTTTAATTTAAAAATGTTACCTATGATAAATTCATATATAACAACAAAGTTTTGGAAGAAGTGTTTTAATTGAAATATATAGGAATTAATCTCTATTATAAATTTAGTTAGAATTAAAATATTGAGAAAAATGAGAATTGGTGGTTGGAAAATTAACCATGGGCTTGAAAACAATTGTAAGTAGGCATGCTTTTAGATATGGGATAAAAAATATCTTCTTTGAGACTCTTGTCACTCATATTATTTTATATCAGTATATCTAGAGAGTCATGGAGTAAGATTGACTAAATAAAAAAACTATTGACTAGATAAAAATATATTTATAACCTACAACCTTAGGATAGAAACAAATCCTCCATACCATATCCTCTTTGTTCAATCCAGCCTATCCACATTGAAACCATGGCTATGACTAGGTATATTATCTATAAGAAGAAGACATACAAAATGGAAAAAGAGAGGTTTCCTAAAATTTCTTCTAACTCTAGCCTAAATAATGACCTTTGACTGAAGCAAGGAAGGAATAAAGATGTCCAGGCTTGTCCGGACAAATAATGTATAAAGGAGGAGATATAAGTCTAAACCAATAAGGTATAAAGGAGGAAATCATCTTCTAGAATAAGGCTAATATTAAAATTATTATTATAAATTCCAAACTTCAGGAAAATTTGTGGGGCGGTAGAGAGTTACAAGAAGAAAGGAAACTATGGTGTCAAAAGCAAGTGATTAACCCCAATATCAAAAACCAAAAATTTCTTTCTTTCTTGAGTAGTGTTAAGAAGAAACTGAAATTTGCTAGGATAATAACTAATTATCATTAGAGTCATAGTGAAACGGGGCATTGGTTAATTTCCAAAATGCCTTGAGACAAAAGACTCTATCACCTATGTGATACTAAAAAATGTTGAAGATCAAAAAAAAATTCTCTTATATTTTTCATCTTATACTCACATTCGTTCTAATTTTGAAAATATTCACACTACCAACCATTTTAGTCTTTTAAGTTAGAAAATCTATAGTGATCTTGGAAAGCTTCTCTCACTTCTTTTTAAGAATAGTTTATTTTTTTTTTTAGAATTTTATATTGATCTCTAACGTTCTCAAAGTCCAATACACAATATAGGTAATATTGAATGTTCCTTTTCATCATCATCATCATCACCACAAATTTACAACTAGAAGTTAAAAATATTTTTATATCACAAACAATTTTTTTATGTTTTGTTATATTTCTATTTCAAATTTTTTTTTGTCATGTTTACTTTATCTTTGCTTAAATTTCATTTAATATTTATATTGTATTTATTTTTGTAACATTTTTTTCTTAAATATAAAATTATTTTACATAAAACGGATAAAACGAAATACTTTTATTGTTCGGAGGAGATTGAAATAATTGTTTTATTAAGTTTTTTAGTATGATGTTTATCAAATCCAAGTTGGCTACAAAAAGAATTGCTCATATTCCTTATCTTGGATTGCAAAAGTGTCTTTAGACATAATAAAAAATAAATCCTAACTAAGATTAATATAGATATGTGTCTTAGATATTGTAACTCTGTCTCTGCAATCTCAGATCTCTGCAGCTCATAAGTTGCAAGCCATAGCGTACCCCGCCACCATCTACAACAGATAACAACCGAATCCTAATGATATATTCCGATGAAATGAATCTTGTGAGGGCTCCTGCCATTGGTCTCCATTGATGCTCTCCATTTTCCTTACCGGCATAAACACTAGAGAAGAGCTGAACTCGACAACAAAAACAGGATAAATGAAACCTGGGTTTACGTAGACCCTATTCATTCTCCTCCCAAATCTCATTACTTTAATGAACTTGTGATGAAATCCTTCATAACCCCATTAAATTGACGAACTATGCTGAGGGCTCCATATACGATCTGGATTTGTGCATTAACCCCTCTCGAGAAACAAGCAATCACACGTGCAGAGATAGATTTGAGGTGGTGGAATAGCTGGAAAAGGTGGTGTAGCCAAATTCTCTGGTTAGGGTATCCTGCTCCTATTTGAATTCTAGAGTCCCATGTTAAGGCAACATAGGAATATAGTAGTTGGTGGAATTACTTCTCCAGCATGGGCGCAGAGAAGCAAGCCCTAACTTCTACAGCTCCGACGAATCTTTATTTTCCAAAGATACAGCCCTTGAGGAGGAAGAACACTCATTCCTATTTTGAGTTCTTTGGCAAATGACTGGAAATCACGCAAAGCAGTAAAAATACTTCTAGTCCATCTCGTGAGTCCTGGACTCGTGGCGGATGACTGAAAGGGTTAGTTACACAGAGCCTTTAACTATTTTCTAAGAGAGGCCCATCTCTCTATTTCATCGTATTCAATGACCATTGAACTTTTAGCATGCAGAGATCATGGATATCTGATATTCGGTGCAAATCCCTTACACGCGGTAGGAGGCCAGGGCCCGAGATTGGACGAAACCGGGTTGCTAACTCTAGTTAAGTTTGGGTCGTCGGTATTTTAAACTTTTCTTAGGAAATCAAGGAATCTAGCGTGATAATATTTTTTATTTTGTTGATTCAATCCAGTCTATGGGTTGTGGTTCGTCCAGGGCACGTGCGATCTATGGTCCTATTTCTTGATATCAGGGGCACACATTCCTTATCCTTTTCTAATACATATCTACTCATATATTTTCAAGTATGAATAATTCACCACAAATACCAAACATTACCAAAGGTAGACCTAGCACAGTTACTCTACAAAGCCTTTATGAGTATATAGAGTCTTTAGAGAAACGTAGAGAAGAAAGAGAAGTCAAGCTACAAACAGAGTTAGAAGCTATGCTGGACAATAAATTCACATCTCTTGAAGACAAGATCCAAAAATAAATAAAATATAAAATATAACTATTGGAGAATAAAATGGAGGCAACGAAGACTAGGTTGTAGGTTATAGAAAAACAAAACCAAGATATGAACCAAACATCTCAGTAAGGAGATGATGATACTTTAGAGAGTCTTAAAATGAAAGACATGATTAAAGAACTAAAAGAAAAAGTTAATAGCTGCCTAAACCTAAATAGTGTGGCAGGTAAATTATATATCAAACCAATTAAAAATGAAATGAAAAAATTGATAGAATTAGACTATGAGCGTAACAAAAGGGCCTTGAACCTTATAATCTACGGTTTGAAAGAGGAGGTAGATGAGGATACTTTGGCCATAACCTAGACAGAATTACATAATAGATTACAAATTGAAACAACGTGTCTCACAGAAGCAACAAGGTTGGGGAAATTAACAGAGAATAAAGGAAGGCTCATCCGAATAAAGGTGAGCTCTACTAACAATAAGTATGACATACTTAGTAAAAACTCAAGTCTAAAAGGAACGAGAATATTTATAAATGAAGATCTCATTCCAGAAGACCAAGCAGAATTAAGAAAGGAGGTTCAAAAGGTAAAAGAAGCTAGGAAGGAAGGAAAATGGGCAATAATCAGAAATAGAAAAGTTGTTATTTGAGATAGAAACCAAAAAGATAGTAATAAATAGCAATTCAACATGCTCCAGATTCTTTCTTGGAATTGTCGGGGCTTTCCATGGAACAAAGGCCCCAAGCTAAGTTGGATCTCGAATGATGTTGATATTATATTTCTTGTTGAAACTTGGGAGCACGAAGAATCTAAGGTCCCTAACATAGATGGCTTTGCGCTATGGTCTACATGGAACAAGCGATCCTCTCACAGAGGCATTGGGGGTATATGTTGTTACATTAAGAAGAACGTCCCCCCCCCTTGCTAGGATTTATAAAAATGATCGTTACAACTAATATAGTTGGATAGAGATTACAGACATTAATGATAAAATGACCTACATAGCAATTTGTTATTTTCCCCCGTCAATTCTAACTTCTATAAGAAAAAGAATCTAGATAAAAATAGTCCTTACAATGGTTTATATAATGATATTTCTAGTCTAAGGAATGAATGTAATATCCTTTTAATGGGTGAATTTCATGGTCAAACATCAAACAACCAAGCTATTATGCTAAGTAATCATTCCAACCCTAATCCTCTTTAATTACACAAAGACCTTACTGCGGCTAGCCGGTACAAAAGGAGCTCTGAAGACCTTGGGAGAATTTGTTTGGGTCAGAGCTAGTGAAGTTCTATAGTGCTTAAGATCTCATAATTTGCAATGGTCTAAAGAAGTGGTCCAATTCTTGCCAGATGACCTGCATCCATGGGCTTGGTAGCAGTGTGGTAGACTAACCAAGTAGTGTGGTAGACTATGTTATTTATGATCTCCCTTTATACAATGAAATAATAAATTTTGACATCTTGAACAACCATGAGGTTGAATCTGATCATAGGCCTTTACTTATAATTCTCAATTTTTCCATGCATAGAGATCCCATAAAAGATAATCCTTATAGACAAAAGAACTTAATATTTGATGGAAATAAAAATGATCTCTTTCTAAATGAATTAAAAATGAATTTTCTTCCTTTCTCTAGTATAGATAACATAGAAGACCTCTATCATAATTTTACTACAACCCTCTCATATTCTATTAAAAATTTCTCAATTGAAGTTTCAAGTAATAAAAGAAATAACAAAACCAACCCATGGTATGAAAAAGATTGTAAAAGTGCGAGGAGAGAAATTAAGGAAGTTGTTGATGAATTTCTTAAAATTAGCAAGATAAAAATACACAGCCCTAACTAAAAGGAAAAAAAGATAGTATATTCGTAAAATACAAGAGAATCTCTTACACCTATTTAACGTAGCTCCTAAGAAATTCTGGAGGCTGATTCTAACTAGGAAAACTAAGGATAATAATAAAATTGCTTTACACAATTGGAATTCCTATTTTAAAAATATTTATGAATCTCCAAATGTCATGGATAACTTTGAAAACCTACTCACAACGAAAGAAGTTTTCTCATTAGAAGACATTGATTTTAGGGTTCAATGCCTAGCAAATGGGAAAGCTAAGGACATTGAAGGTTACCAGAAAAAAATCTTAAAAATTGGAGGTCTTGTCCTCATCCCCCACATCCACAAGCTTTTCAATCAAGCAGTCAAGCAAGGGTTCCCTAAACCATGGATGCGGAGCCTCATTATCCCTATTTTTAAAAGTGGGGATACAAATAACCCCTCTAACTATCGGAAAATTATGATCAACCTTGTCTTAGCCAAGTTATATGGTATTATTTTGGAAAAGAAGTTGATTATATGGCTTGAAAGTGAAGGTAAGTGGGCTAAAGGCCAAGCGGGTTTTAGAAGGCAACACTTAACAACAGACCACCTCGTTATGCTTAGGATCATTGTGGAGGAATGCCGCAATGATAAATCCAATCTCTTTTGTTGCTTTGTTGACTTTAGAAAGGCTTTCAATACTGTTCCTAGAAATGACCTATGGAATAGATTAGAAGAGCTAAAGGTTCCTTTCGAGTTGAGAGCTGCCACTATAAGGTTATACGAGAATGTAATTGCCAAGTTAAAGAGCAATGAAGGCTGGTCAAAAGACAATAAGTGTAATATCAGAGTTAAACGAGGTTGCCCCCTCTCCCCTACCCTATTTGACATTTACATCGACAAGCTAGAAGGTTTTTAGAGGAAGTAGGCTGTGCTGACACGATCTTAGCTGGGATAGTCATCATCCTTCTTCTAGATGCTAACAATATTGTTCTTCTTGCAAGGTGCCCATCTAATCTTGATAAGAAACTCAAACTTCTCTACCGTGGGTATGACTATTAACAGTGACAAAACAAAAGATATGATTATCAAATCCAAGAAGGACACTTACACTAATTTTATGTATGACAGTAGTAACTTGGAGGAAGCGTCTTCTTACAAGTACCTAGGAATTGATATTCATCACAAGCTCAACTGGAACTATAGAATTGAGAAAAGGATTAATGGGGGGTGGGAAGCTTATTTTGGTCTTGAAAATAATTGTAAAACAACAAAACTCGTAATGTGGGATGGAAAGAAGTTCCTCTTTGAAACTTTAGTCACTCTTGTTATCTTATATGGATGTCAGGTTTGTGGTTGTAGCATCTCTAGAGAATTCTAGAGAAATATTGAGCAAATCCAGAATGGTTTTATAATGTATAACCTCAGAATTAAAAGCAATACACCCTATCTTATTTTCCTTATAGAAGTGGGTCTTTCCCCTATTGAGAGCCTAGCTATGACTAGGCTTCTATTGTACAAGCACAAACTCAATAACATAGGAGACCATAGACTTCCTAACCTAGCTTTGAATTCCAGCCAAAACCACCTAAGGCTCAAATGAGGTTGGTATAAATACATCAAGGCCTTGTTAAACCATCGAGAGATCGATGAGAATGTTGCATTGCAAAACATTAATAACATTAAAAATATTGTTGCTTCTAAGTTCAAAGAAAAAAATGTGGTGTGAGAAAGATTTAGTAGCTAAAAGAAAATTAAGATATTATAAGGAGGTCATCAACCCCACCCTAGAAGATCAAAAGTATCTCTCTGTTTTAACTAGCTCAAAGAAGAAAATTAATATAGTCAATATTAGAATGAACTCTCATGAGCTCCATAGTGAAACAGGTCAATGGGTAGTTCCTAAAACAACATGGATGGAAAGGATCTTCCTCCTCTGTGAGAATATGAACATCAAGGATGAAAATCACTTCCTCTTATAGTTCCCTGCGTACAACCACATTAGATCTCAGTATCATAATATTTGTTGCAACACTGACCTTCCTAGCCTTTTACGATGTCAAAATTATAATAAACTCGGAAGGTTTCTCCCCAAGATTTTTGAGCACAGGAATAAAATCTTAAATCAAACTAAATAATAATTCGTTTCTTTAAATCCGATAAACTAAAGTTTGGTCTGATTAGATGTTTACCACCACCATCATCATCATCCATTTTAAAAAAATATATATATTTTTTACATATTAAAATATTTCATTTAAAACTCACATTAAAATATTAGAAAAAACATTTCTCTACCTAATAAAATTTTTGTTTTTCTTATATATAAACTCAATATAAACTCCATATAAACTTTACTTTCAATTAATTTTATATATAGCTAACATTGAATAGCTGGGATTAAGAATAACAAAAGGGCCCTTATGATGCAAGTAACGTACGAAAGATAACTACGACAACTTACTACTTCAAACTCATCTCAATCTCTAATCTTTCATTAGATTGGGCATGTTTCATTTATATCTGAATTATGTATTTGTTTCCTCTCCTCGAGCACTCTTAGCACATTATCGAATTTGTCATGTCTGATTTTATATCTAAAGTATGTATTTGTTTCCTTTCCTTTAGCACTCTCAGCGCATGATTGAATGGATTATGTATTTTATTTTTACTTGGCAAACCAACAGTGGACCCAAATTATCACTCTTACATGAACGGATGCCATTTTTTAAAAATATGTTGTTGCCTTTGGCTTCAACTTTATATTTATATTTATGATTCTGAAATATTTAATTTATAAAAAATATTACAACAATTTTATTTATTTATTTATAATTTTTAAAACATTAATTTAAGACATTATTTATCACCGATTGACTGTACATTGTTTTCTTATTTATTTATATATATAATTATAATTTATATAAAAAGATAATTAAAATAAATATTGGAATATTATTCAAAATTGACATTAATATATGTTTAAATATTATGCATTGGTTATTTATTTATAATTTTTAAAACATTAATTTAAGACATTATTTATCACCGATTGACTGTACATTGTTTTCTTATTTATTTATATATATAATTATAATTTATATAAAAAGATAATTAAAATAAATATTGGAATATTATTCAAAATTGACATTAATATATGTTTAAATATTATGCATTGGTTATTTATTTATAATTTTTAAAACATTAATTTAAGACATTATTTATCACCGATTGACTGTACATTGTTTTCTTATTTATTTATATATATAATTATAATTTATATAAAAAGATAATTAAAATAAATATTGGAATATTATTCAAAATTGACATTAATATATGTTTAAATATTATGCATTGGACACCTCCTTATCGTGAGCTGTAAAGAGATAATAGCTTAAAACAATTACCATATAATTGCGTGTTAAAACAATTTTAGGCGTAAAAGTTAAGTTAGTAATTCTCAATGGTATATTTTTTTGCTTTGTAGAGCTTCTCTTTACACTTTATAAAATATAAATATTTTTCATAGGTAAAAATATAAAATGATGTTTGAGGCATTATATGAGAATAAGTGATTGGATAAATAATTGATTAGATAAAATAGATAATGACAAAGAGTTTATCACAAATAATTTAACTAAATCTTATATAAAATTGAATTTTTTTTTAGTATGAGCATGGTTCAAACATGCTCATAATTGAATTGTTATTTGAGAGATTTTTAAGTTTACGATGGAAAGGCATAAAATTATTTATCTTTCCCAGAAAAATTATGATTTTTTTTTTCTTTCAAGTTTTAATAATTTTTTTGGTGGTGGTTGTTATTATGTCGAAAAAAACTATTTTTCCGATATTATATATAAAAAAATTATATTATTACCTAGCTCATATATGTATCACCTATTTATTAAAATTATAATCAAAAAATTTTGTTGTGGTGAATTTTTTTGTTGTTCATGAAAAAGAAACAATTTTATTTAGAATTTTTTATTCATCCTCTTTATGCATTAAGATTTGCAAATGGTACCTACCAATGTTCCATGCATCCACTTGTAGACCTTCTTAGTACTCAATCCACTTTCTTTTATTTATTTGAAACAATTCCATTTAGAATTTTCTATTCATCCTCTTTATGCATTAAGATTTACAAATGGTACCTACCAATGTTCCATGCGTCCACTTGTAGACCTTCTTACTACTCAATCCACTTGCTTTTATTTATTTGATAATCCACTTTCTTGCATTTATTACTTGATCCACTTTCTTGGATTTATGAATATTGTCTTTTTTTTGGGTAGGTAAGCACCCAAAAGGGATTTGAACTAGTGACCTATCACAAGGAGTGCCTTAATAGTGTACCCATTCAACGTCAATCCAAAGCCCCATGGGCGGACTTATGAATATTGTCACCATGTCTTATTTATGTTGGATTAATATGAAGACAAAATTATGTGCTCTAAGGATTAAAATCTATTTAATGTAGGTTTGATTCATGTGGAATAAGTTGTATTCAATTTTAACCTTATTTTTTCTTGAGAAAAAATAATGTTATTTCTATATTTATTTGCAAATGGTGTTTTGTATAATAATTCACATACACCAATCATTATATTACAATTTATGGGAGAAATATATTGTTCTAATGCATTCTACTAGATTATCATAGTTGCAAAGTACTCTTGTAAAAAGGGATGATTGGATATAGAGTCTATAGCCACCATGTGTAGTTGCATTGATTTAGTGGAAGGAGTAATTATTCATTTACTTTGAATATTCCTCAAAGAAAATAAGGTGGGTTTCAGTAAGCCTAATAATGAGAAACAATTATAGAGATATGAACTATAAACTAGTGTTAGAAGTGTTAGAAAGTAAGAGAACTTTAGTGAATCTTAATGCCTAAATCTAATTTTTATGTTTATTTTTAAAAAGTGAGAATTATTTTAAAATGGGAAAAGGAGAAAAAAACTTCAAAATGCTAATCGTGAAATTGACATGCTGCAACAGAATTTTGATGGTCCTTTATAATAAATAAAGAGATTATAAAAGGAAAATGATTCCATGATGGCCAATGCAACATAGCTAGTATCATGATAAAATAAACATATCATGAATTTGTTGGTCTTACTATATAACATCGACATATTATAGGTTAATGAATCAATAAATAGTTGGCCTTTTCAAAATTCAAGATCAAAAGGATAAATTAATAGAGTGATTGCAACAAGAGATATTAGTAAAGGGAAATTTGTCGTCAAAAATTAAAAGTGAAATAAAATAGTATAAACAAGATAAATTGAAGTGTGATAAAGTTTATTACATAAGTGACTTAATTCATAAGATTGAAAGTTTCTATGAAACTTGTCTTTTAATTGAAGATAATAATATTGATGTTCCTATATCATGTTTTGATGTACATAATGGTGATCATGGTGATATTTCTAAATATGTTTTGTCTTAGTGAAGATGATCAAATAGGGTGTTTTGGAAAGCACACAAAAGGAATTGGTTTCATCTTTTGTACAAAGTGGATTTTGATGGGAATATTTTAGGTATAAATGATTGAGTTATCCAAAAATCCATTCAAATACATGTATTGCTAAGAAATAAAGGTCAAACAACAATGAAGATATTAAGTCCATGAAAGTAGAAGCATTGATTATTGGTCAATCAACTACAAGTACCAATGCAACTAATAAAGTGCAAAAACAAGAGAAATATTACAACTGTTGTAGTAGAAAAGGGCATGTACAAGCTGGGTGCTGGAATCGAGAACAATTTGTATTTGAGGAATGTTGTCTATGAAATGAGAAATGGTGATATTGATTTCCCTCCATGTGATTCTTATATAAACTAAAAATAAATGATTTTATTAAATTTCTTGTATATAATTCCTATATAAAGTATAAGTAAATAGTTCTATCAAATTCATTTTTATGTTCTTATATAAATTGCAATAGTTCACAAGTTCTCATCTAATGGTATCTATATATACTCACTCAAGTGTGCTATAAAGTTTTGAAGAATATATGATATATAAAATATATAAAAAAATTAACTTACTTTTCATTTTCATATAAAAGGAACAATTTATTTTAAATTATTAATATATATATATATATATTTTTGTGAATTTCTGAGAATGATTTCTATTAGAAAAAATAAATACTACATTTGATAATTATTCTATAAAAAAACCTATTTTTCCAATTAAATCGGTCCACTACTCAAAATAAAACTAGAATATAAGATATTCAATAAAACTAGAATGTAAGATCTCTATCAAAAACATCGATGCTATTCCGTTGTAGTTACTATGAACATAAAGGAATTACATTATGAGAGACCGAGAGCAAAAAAACCAAGTGAGACGCTTATTATCGCTATCTATCTGTAGTCACCACTTAAATATTATTAATTACGTAACCGGTGACTATTTTAAGAAAAAATAAGAAACAGGGAACTGCAAAACACATGGTGTATCCATCTGTAGTCACCACTTAAATATTATTGAAGTACATAACCGGTGACTATATTAGAAGAAAATAAAAGACAGGGAACTGCAAAACACGTGGCGAAACCCGTGTAGGATAAATGCCAAAACAGGTGATGAAACCCTCGTAGCATAGGTGCCAAAAGTAGTGTGTAGTTATACTATTAGAAAACCTAAAACCGAGGCTTTTGAGACCTAAAGCTAGAGCTAGGAATGCAAAAAAAACAAAACCAACCATACGTGTGCCAACGCATCATTTGCAACAGTAATTCGTTCAGTGAAGACAAGTCAAAGACGAGCACCGGAAATAGTAGCGTTGAATTTTTCTCACCAAAAAAGAAGAAGAAAGAGTTTACTTTCCATTGAAATATAACCTTTGCTTCAAATTTGGTGCAAGATTTTGAAAGATAATTCCAACCTTTTTCTTGCTACGTTGGTTGTACTCGCCGGCGTTGATTCCAAAACTAGATTAATTTAAAACTCTACACATACGACCACGATATATTAAATAAATTGATTTAGTCGAGCATTGAGAAAAGCTAATTTTTAAGATTGAATTTGAGCGTTAGTTTGTAAGAAACTGCCATTCCCTCATCATAGACTTCTGATAAAGAGTTGGAGCAACCATATGGGCCTCTGGACTGTATCAATGATTCTGCTGACGTGCAATCCATGACTCATTTATGGACAATTACATTCAAAGTCCAACATTGACAATCATAGAATTCGGAACAGCATGGTAGATGATGTTCAATGCCAAGGCTGACCATGATTGCTTTCAAGTTTCAATAAATTAATGAGAGGATGGAAAGACAAAAGAGTGATGACTATTAAGTGTGAAGCTAAATTCATGTAGGATTCTAGATCTTTCTACATCGCCTTTAGTTTTTAGATCTCCATCTAGAACACATGCAGGATTCTAAATCCTTCTACAGCGCCATTAGTTTCTAAATCTCCATCTAAATCACATGCAGGATTCTAGATCCTTCTTTAACCTCTATAAATTTGTAATTTCTCTGGCCAAGGAAAGCAAGCCAAGGTCTAGGCCTATTACGTAATGCAAAGTGATTTCTGTTCTCCAGTGATTGTTTTATCTATTCCACTATTTCTGATTGAGTAATCTTGTTGTTTCTCCATTTGTCTCTCTCTGAAATGATTCTTTGCTATTGTCATCTAAGTCTCTGAGTATAAATCTACTATGTGTGATGTATGCTCTGAACTAACAACCGATATCAGAGCTAGGGTCAAATATCCATTGTGCAAGCCACTTAGTAACATCACCTTACTCTGGCAGCATTAAAAGTTGGTTGTTACCTCTAGAACTGTTGAAGGATCTGTCCAGGAAATCGGAAATCGCTGCAAAGAAGAGAGTCCAAGAAAAGGATCTATTCACGAAATAACTCAGGAACGTTAAGACAATTGTTGCAAAAAATAAAAAAGCCGCTGACATAGTGCTTAAGTGCTTTACATGGAGTTCGTAATTTTTTCTTCATCAAGCTTGCACGTATACAAACCAACATATGTATGTGTGAAATGTGAAAATGTTAAAACATTATATATGTTTTTATGTTTATATAATTATATGTTGGAAATTTAAAAAGTATATTGTAAAAAGGAGCACGAATTTTGAAAAAGGTATTTTAAAAGGAGGAAGGTCATTATTACTAAATTTTAAAGAGTAATAATTAAAGTTTTATTTTTAAGTGGAGTTTTTGTTTTTGGGCATCAATATATTGAAAATAGAGACAACAGTTACAAATATGAAGAAGTTGAGCGAGGCTAATTTTTCCCTAGGGAAATCACAAATGGAGGATATATTGATTTTGAAGGATCAATATTTGCTGATTGAGGACACAACAAAGAAACCCTGATCGATGAGAAATGAAGAGTGGAATAAGCTAGATAGAAAGGCGATTGCAACAATCCACCAGTATCTAACAAAGAATGTGTATTTCAATGTGTCCGGAGAAAAGATGGTTGAAGGATTATGGAAGAATCTCCATGATCTATATGAGGAGAACACGACATCAAACAAAGTGTTCTTGATGAAGAAGCTTTATAATCTCAAAATGCAGGAGGGTGCTTCAGTTGTTGAGCACTTGAATGCATTTAATATTATTACTAATCAGCTTGCCTCTGTTAAAATCATTTTAGATGATGAAATTAGAGCTATTTTGCTAATGTTCTCTATGCCAGACAGCTGGGAAAATTTAATTGTAGCTATGAGCACTTCAACAACTACAAGGACCCTGAAGTTTGATGATGTCAGCAACAGTTTAATGAATGAGGAACTGCGACACAAGTCAATTGTGGAAAACCAGGCAGGAGAAACTCTAGCTCTAGCTGATTGTCGTAGGAGAATGGATCAAGGATGAAAAGGGCGATCAAGATTGAGAGGCCGATCAAAATCAAGGAGAGGAAGGATCATCTGCTTTCATTGTGGCAAATCCAGGCACATGAAGAAAGAATGTCGATTTTGGAAGAAAGGACAAAAGGATCAGAGACCATCTAATACAAATCACAAGTCATCGAGCACAAATGAAGGTGAGACTACTGGTGTAGCCACAAATGGTGATGTGTTGTTTACTGTTTCAGTAGAGGATGCATGTGTAAATACATCTAGCAACAACTTTGATTGGATCCTTGACTCTGGGGCATCTCACCATGTAACCCCATGCGAAGATAGTTTTGTTTCATATAATCCTGGTGATTATGGTAGAGTGCATTTGGGGAATAATAATTTTTTTCAGTATTGTTGGAGTGGGAGATGTCTAAATCAAGATGAAAGATGAACACGATATATTGTTGAAACATGTTAGGCATGTACTAGAAATGCACATGAGTTTAATCTCTATGGGACGACTAGATAATGAAGGCTATTCCACAAGCTTTGGAAATGGAGGCTGGAAAATTAGCAAAGGAGCATTGGTCGTGGCCAAAGGACCCAAGACATGAACATTATACACATTGAAGACACTGATAGAAAAATCAGATTTAGCTGCTGTTACAAAAGAAGGAAATTCAGTAGATCTGTGGCATAAGCATTTGGGTCACATGAGAGAGAAGGTATTAAAAATCCTTGTTGGTAAAAATTTATTGCCAGGTTTGAAATCCTACAATCTTGATCTTTGTGAACATTGTACATATGGTAGACAAAGAAGGGTTTCATTCTTTAGAGGTGGCCATGACAGAAAGAAAAATGTGTTATAGTTGGTACACTCAGATGTGTTTGGGTCTGTTAACATCAAATCATTAGGAGGAGCATCATATTTTGTAACATTTATAGATGATGCATCCAGGAAGGTTTGGGCATATCCTATGAAAAGTAGAAGTGAAGTGTTTGGAATATTTCAAAAATTCCTTGTTGTTTTTGAAAGAGAGACTAACAAATTACTGAAGTGTTTAAGAACAAATAATGGTGGAGAATATTGATCAATTGCATTTAAGGAATATCGTAATAGGTTTGGCATAAAGCATGAGAAGACTGTGCCTAGTACTCCTCAACAGAATGATGTCACAGAAAGGATGAATCACATCATTATGGAAAAGGTGCGAAGTATGTTGTCCAATTCTGGTTTGGAGAAGAATTTTTGGGCTGAAGCAGTCATGACCGCTTGCTACCTCATAAATAGATCTCCAACTATAGCCTTGGATGACAGTATCCCTGAAGAAGTTTGGATTGGTAAGAAGTTGAATTATTCTCACTTGAAAATCTTTGGATGTGAAACATTTGTACATATTCCCAATGAAAATAGAACTAAGCTAGATGATAAATCTATGAAATGCATTTTTTTAGGGTATGTGGATGAAGATTTTGGTTATTGTTTATGGGATACAATCAAACATAAAATTATTAGAAGCAGGGATGTTATATTTAATGAGTCATAAATGTTCAAGAGGACTGTAGTTGAGTTGGAGGTTAAGAAGGTTATTGACAGGCTTGAAAAGAAACATGAAAACATACCACCAATACAAGAAAATGAATAGCAATTTAGGAGCATGAAGAACAACAAGTGGAAAATGATGAAGAATAAGAAGTGCTCTTGCAAGAACCTTTACAGGAGATTCAACTTGATAATGCACAACCACAGTTGGTTCGCAGATCTTCTAGGCCTCATAAGCCTTCGCAGAGGTATCCTCCTTCAAACTATATTTTGTTGACTGATGAAGGTGAGCCTAATTGTTTTCAAGAAGCCTGTAAAGTTGAGCATAATGAAGAATGGAAGAAAGCAGTGGACAAAGAAATGGAATCTTTGCTGGAAAATAAAACTTGGGAGTTGGTAAACCTTCCAAAAGGTAGAAAGGCTCTACAGAACAAATGGGTTTACAGGATTAAGCTTGAAGGTGATGAAAGGAAGGAGAGGTATAAAGCAAGGCTAGTGGTGAAAGGTTTTGTCCAAAAAGAAGGTATTGACTCCACTGAAATTTTCTCACCTGTTGTTAAAATGTCATCCATTAGAGTCATTCTTGGTCTAATTGCTACTTTATACTTAGAATGTGAATAGTTAGATGTCAAAACTGCTTTCCTTCATGGTGAATTGGAGGAAGAAATTTATATGGAGCAGCTAAAACGCTTCATATAAAGAGACAAAGAAGGCCTTGTTTGTAGGTTGAAGAAGAGTCTCTATGGGTTGAAACAGACACCTCAACAATGGTACAAGATATTTGATTCATTTATGTTGGAACATGGTTTTCAGAGGTTGGAAGTTGACCATTGTGTCTATATCAAGAGGTATGATCAAGGGAAGTATATCATATTATTGTTATATGTGGATGGCATGTTGATTCTTGGGCATGATAAGAATAAGATCAATAGATTGAAGAAAGATTTGGGTAGCAAATTTGCAATGAAAGATTTGGTACCAACACAATAGATATTGGACATGCGGATTATGCATGACAGGGAAAAAAAAAAGGTTGTGGCTGTCATAAGAAAAATATATCAAGAATGTGCTTGACAAGTTTAATATGAAGGATGCCAAGCCAGTTGGTACGCCCCTTGCATCCCACTTCAAGCTGAGTACCGAATTATGTCCTAGTGATGAAAAGGAAAAAGAAGAGATGAACAAGATTTCTTATGCTTCAACAATTGCCATGCACACGACCAGACCTTGCATATTCAGTGGGAGTAGTGAGTAAGTTCTTTGCCAATCTAGACAAACACCATTGGCAAGTAGTAAAATGGATTTTGAGGTATCTCAAGGGTACTAGTCATTATTGTTTATGTTTTGGTCATGATGAGACTGTGCTTGAAGGATTTACAGATGCGGATATGGCTGGAGATATGGACACCAGAAAGTCCACTACAGGTTATTTGTATATATTTGCAGGTGCAACAATATCTTGGGTGTCAAGGCTACAAAGAATAGTAGCCCTCTTTACAATAGAAGCATAGTACATAGCTGCAACAAAAGCTTGTAAAGAGATGTTGTGGATGCAGCGATTCCTAGGAGAGATAGGAATAAAGCAGGCAAGTATATGTTATATTGTCATAGTTAGAGTGCCATTCACTTGGCGAAAAAATCAACATTTTATTAAAAAACCAAGCACATTCACTTAAGGTACCATTGGATCCGACATGTGTTGGAGGAAGAAAAGTTATCCTTGGAAAAGATCCATACAGATAGGAACCTGTTGATATGCTCACTAAGATTCTACCATGAAATAAACATTAGTTATGTAGAGGCATGGTAGGATTCGGTGTGACTTGATTCATGACCCTTATTTGGCTTCAAGTAGGAGAATGTTAAGTGTGCAGGGTTCTAGATCCTTCTACACCGCCATTAGTTTCTAGATCTCCATCTAAATAACTTTAGGATTCTAGATCCTTCTTCAGCCTCTATAAATTTGTAATTTCTTTGGCCAAGGAAAGCAAGCCAAGGTCCAGGTCTATTATGTAATGCAAAGTGATTTATTATCTCCAGTAGTTGTTTAATGTGTTTCTCATTGAGTAATTTTGTTGTTTCCCCATTTATTTGTCTCTAAAATTATTCTTTGCTATTGCTATCTAAATCTCTAAGTATAAATCTGTTGTGTCTGATGTATGCTTTGAACTAACAATGACTACGTAGTACTCCTCGCAAGTTCAACAAACGCAACAAACGCAACAATGTGAAGACTTGTCGTTAGGGTTTTCTTTTATTCGTTGTGAGTCCCGTTGCGTGCAAGGTGTGTTTGTGGAACAAACCTCTCCTTTCTGAACAAACATAGTAATGCCTTTGAATGGTTCACGAAATATCCGGGCAAGGGATTATTTAATCAATCTATTCTTCAAAGAAAAATCTCGCATCTCATTGCCAAGAAAGAAAGAGAAACCATCATAGAGTGTAGTATGTGCGGGGACGTAGGCTTTACTAAACATCTATTTCAGTGTAGCCATTGCAGATTCCGCTTTCAGCACAAGTAGGACTACACAAATCTTTCAGTATTCTAATGTTTCAGACTTGTATTTATATTCTTTTTTGTTTGAATAATAATTATGTTTTGGTTGTGAATTGACAGATATTGTAGCAGAGGATACTTTCGTGGAGATTACACTGAATTGTGCGATTGGTGTTTCGTGCAATCTGATCAATCTAGTGGCTCTCCTTCTAATGTGCATTCCGGCACCAAATCTAAGCCACCCTTAACGAAGAATGACGATGGAAGAAGATCTAATGCCTCTAATTCTCTTAGAAAGAGATCAGCCAACGCCTACAGTCTCAAACGAATAGAATGACACTCAAAGAGCAATTGGGTGGTTGAGAAGTGAGTAAAACAAATATTCAGATGCAGAAAACAAGAATGTCTCCTGCAAGAAGTAGACGAAGGATGAAGCTCCTACATGAAATCCTAAGTTAAATTTACATTGGGTTATGAGAGTGCCATCTCGTTCGGCTTAGGATATTCTATAGAGTCTAAATCTGTGATGTTTTGGACTTTTTCCAGACATATTTTCCCCAATTCCAACAGCCCAAGGGGTGTTTTTCAAACCATTTGTGTTGTAAACACACATTTTAAACCAGATCAAAATCTCACCCACCACAATTGTACCCATAAATTTCAATTAAAAAACACAATCTAGAATTGGTGGACACCCCCCTTGTATATATATCCTAACATTACGAGTTGGAGCATCAAATTCCATGCGATAAGGTTCTCTTGTTCTGGCGGCTCACTTTGCTTACCATTGCAATGAGTTGCGAATTCAGATTCTATTGACCTTCCTGTCGGATATAGTGAGCCTCTTAGATCGCAGATATTCAGTTTCTCCAATGTATATGTAATGCTTTTTTTTACATTCAGCTATTCAGTTTCCCCAATGTATATGTAATGCTTTTATTTACATTCAGCTGAATGTATTTTGAAATTTGATATTCACATAAGCAAGGTCTTAATCTCTATCTCTAATTCCGTAAACTCAGCCAGCTATTTAAAGTTTAACGTAAATTAAATGATTTTACCCTATTTTTAATAACACGTTTTTTTTAATAATTAAATATTATCAAATAAAATTTAAATCTATTTATCTCAAATATTATTGACTGAAATATTTCACTTCACTTCTTATCTAATGGTATCAAACACTAACTTCAATATCCTTTATCATTAAAAAATAAATTAAATATATTACATCATTAATTACTAATTTACAATTTAATTAATTACAACCGACAATTGTATATTTATTTAAATATTTGAGAGTACAAATCTACTTTACAAAGGATTTATCGGCGAAGATCACATGAGACATCATTTGTCGACGCGTTTCGAACCAACCAGTGTGGTTCATCGTCGGGACAAGTTGAAGAAATAGATCCAGCTTAGCAAGTTAAATGGACAAAGCAAAGCCTCCAAGGGCTAAAAAGACAACAACTACTTTTAACTAGATCCAGGGATCAAAAACCCTATTATTAACGTGGGGGGCTAGTCCATTAAATAAAATAATAATATGATAAAAAATATTAATAATTATCCTCGCTTAGCAAGTTAAATGGACAAAGCAAAGCCTCCAAGGGCTAAAAAGACAACAACTACTTTTGACTAGGTCCAGGGATCAAAAACCCTATTATTAACCTGGGGGGCTAGTCCATTAAATAAAATAATAATATGATAAAAAATATTAATAAATAATTAAAATAATAAAAACAACTAAACATTTATGTACGATTAGTACCTAAAAAAATTCCTAATAATAGTTAGTTAAAGATAAATAATAAAAATTATATCTAGGAAAATAAATAAAAATAATTTATTTATTTTCCTAGATATAATTTTTATTATTTATCTTTAACTAACTATTATTAGGAATTTTTTTAGGTACTAATCGTACATAAATGTTTAATTATTTTAATTATTTTAATTATTTATTAATATTTTTTATCATATTATTATTTTATTTAATGGACTAGCCCCCCAGGTTAATAATAGGGTTTTTGATCCCTGGACCTAGTCAAAAGTAGCTATCGTCTTTTTAGCCCTTGGAGGCTCTGTCTATTTAACCTCTAAGCTGATCTGTTTCTTCAACTTGTCCTGACGATGAACCACACTGGTTGGTTCGAAACGCGTCGACAAATGATGTCTCATGTGATCTTCGCCGAAAAATCCTTTGTAAACTTGATATGGATCACAGAAGCCTAAACTCTACTATAGTACAAATCTACTTTTAGTATTTAGGTTGGGTAATATGTGACTACGGTACTGATTCTACAGTAAATGTCACATCTTTCTTTTCTCTTCGTACGAGTGTCGCATCTTTCTTTTCTCTTCGTACGAGTGTCATTGGAGGTACGCCCATCATTGCAGGGACGTTGGACTGACCTGGAAATATGGAGGAAACGGCAAAGTTAGAGTAGGTGCATATTGAATGTACAAAATATGTTACCCTTTTTAAATTTAATTTGATTTGGATTTGGAAATTGAGTTGTTTTTAGTAAGATTTTTTGGAATTTTTTTGGGTGGGTTTTTCAGTGTAATGTTTCTAAAATTTAATGAGAATTTATTGAAATCATAAGTTTGATGGGCAACCCCTACACAATCGAAGTGTCTTATTGGTTTTTTCAGGGTGTTGAATCCATATATACAGTAAAAAAATAGTTTAAATAACACAAATCAATATTTCACCTATACATTCAAAAAACTAGTTTAAATAACACAAATCAAGATTTCACTTCCAATTATGACACTGGAAAATTTAATTCTAGCATAAGAAAGTCCAAAAAATAACACTAAAACAAGTCCTCTTGAAATATGAAAGAAACTTGAAATTTATTCAGACAAAATGAGAACACATGAATCATACAACTTTGGAGTATGTGCATATTGAATGTACAAAATACTTTACCCATTTTAAAATTAATTCAAAGTTTTATTTGAGTGGAAAAATTATTTTTTTAGTATTAATAAATCACTTAATATTAAAAAAAAAATCACATTAAAATGAAAATTTGTTATTCAATTTCTTTTTGAGGTTTCCAAACTTCTATGTGATAGAACTATGAACACAATTATTTTATTAAAATTTGTTATTAAAAATTTTATGAGGTTTCCAAAATGGTTATTAAATTTTTTATCAGGTTTCCAAACTTCTATATGACAGAACTATGAACAAAATTATAAGCAAAACCATTCGTCCACTAGAATTTACATCTAGAGCTTTTCTCATAGTTCATCTTAGTACTGAAATGTTTTTTTTTTTTTTTTTATCACGGCATTATGTTCAATTTCATTAAAATAAATAGATTGTTTAGAAATAATGTAGTAAATCTATCTTGTGGGTTCAAACTTCAAAATTTGGTGAAACTTTTTGCCATAAATAATATTGTATTTATTATGGTGTAAACTGAGTGTTTGGACCATTAAGAAATTCTCGGAAAAAACATGTGGCCGAGGTAAGAATATGTAAATTTTTTTCCCTTGGTTTTTAAATTAGTTTTGAAGGAGTGTAAAGTCCGATTTTATATTTGGTTTTCATTTAAATTGAAAAATATGTTTGATCAAGGGATTTTGTGCGGTGGGGTTTTTCATGTATAAATTTGTTTATTCACTTTATTCACAACAAAGATAAGGTTATCTTTATGGGATTAGACCAGGGAGATAGGAACTAAAATATTCCTCCCATGGTTTTATGCAAAACAGTGGTTGGTAGACTAATGCATTAGACCTAGTTTTTCAAAATAACATAACCTCATTTAATAATGTATATATAATATTTTGAAGTTGAATTTGTAATTTTTTTTAATTTAATTATGCGATAATAATTGTTATATATTTTAATGTATGAAGTATGATAATATTTTATTGAATAGTTTTCCGTTTTATATGTTTTTTCACTCTAATTTAGTGATATAAATATAACTCTTAGTGAAAATTTAAAAAACTTCTTAAAAATATAAGTAAATTTGAAAATCTTAAAAAGTGCATACAAATTTAACAACTCAAATTTATTATTCTAACACTTAATAAATCAAATTTACAATTCTAACCAGATTGATTAAAAAATATATTAAAATTTTGTCAAAAATTTAACAATTTTAAACTAACTTATCCCATTGAATTTTTTTTTTTAAATATTCTAAATTAAAAGTATAGTCTTATTATACTTTTTGTTGGAAGGATATAATGTATTCAATTTTCCATTAACTTTCTATTAATTTCACTTTGACTAAAAATTTGAATTTTATCCAAAGTTTAACATTATGAATTGAAATTTAAATTCATTTATCTCAAATATTATTGGTTGAAGTGTTTTACCTCTTATTGTGTAATGATGGTAGAAATTGATTTCAATGTACTGCATCATTAAATAGTAATATGATTGGTTGAAATGTTTCACCTAATGTTGTGTAATGATGGTAGAAACTGATTTCAATATACTGCATTATTAATTACTATTGTATCATCCATATATTTTTATTATTTATTGAAAGATATACTAGTTAGCATTTATCCTTGAAGTGTGAAGACGATTGTCACCTATTTCAATCTTTCAACTGCAAGCCACCTATGTATTAGTGTACCTAGTAATGATTCCAATGTACTGCATAATTAATTACTAATGTACGATCCATATTATTTTTATTATTTATTGAAGGAGCCATCTACGGAGGTGGAGGAATTGCCCGGACGGCCAATAATGGCCGGAATTTGGGCCAAAAAAATTCAGAGAATCTTATAGATGCAGTGTTTGAATCATGTTTTTGATGGTGGAAATGGATTCAACACCATCAAAAACCTCTAGGGCACCTAAAATTATGTAGGGCACCTAAAATTATGAAGTTTGGTAGCTTTTACTTGGATTTACAAAAATCCCTCCTGTATGACCAGAATTTCCATAACTTTTAGGGACTACAATTTTATTGAAAGATGGACTATTTAGCATTTATCTTTGACGGGTGAAGATTGTTGTCACCTATTTCAATCTTTCAAGTTGCATTCCACCTATGTATTAGTGTACCTAGTAATCCCATGATTTTGATTCTCCACGATTTGTTTGCTATACACTTTACAATAGATTGCTCACAAATATGATATGTTCTTATGTACAAAAATATTCTCTAAGCAATAATTAAACATTAATAATGCATGCATGTGAGTAGAGAGTTGAGGCACTCATGAGACAAAATGGACCATTAGAGTAAAAGTTTCTAAGTGAAGGTAAAAATCATAGGCAAATATATATATATGTGTGTGTGTGTGTGTGTGTGTGTGTGTGAAAATGATGAGTGTGTTGGACAATAATCACAAACCCAAAATTAGAAAACTTAAAGATACAATAAAGGTTGAGAGTAAGCCATGTGTAAAAATTAACATAGATAGAAATGAGCAATAACATTAAAATACATTTATCAACTACATTTATGTGAAATAACATTAAATTTCATTTATCAACTACATTTATGTGAAATGTGGGCCATAGAAATATAAAGCATTAAGATAATAATGAACAAAACATATTAGTGTATTCCAACTTTGAAAAAACTCTATTTGTGTTAGGTAATTTAAATTTTATGGGAAAAACAAAAATTTTAATTAATTTTTTTTTCATAAAATGGGGTATATTTATAAAAGGAAAATAATTTATAATTTGTCATTGAAATATTTAAAATTTTCAAATTGCATCACTACATTCATTAAAAAGATTTGAAATTGGATGTAAAATTCTTTAACTTTATGAGCAAAAGCCCCACATGGTGGATAGATATTGTCCATTTAATAAGTCAAATTAATATCCCTATGAAGGGTAGAATTTGATAATGAAATTGTTGTTCATGACTTATTTTGGTCATCAATTGACATTTTTTTATTGGATATGACTTGTGAAGGGTGTTTTTTAAAGTTATAAAATAATATTTCTAAATATTTATTTATAATATTAAAAATAGACATCAATGTAGCTTTTGACTCTCTCTCTCTCTCTCTCTCTCTCTCTCTCTCTCTCTCTCTCTATATATATATATATATATATATATATATTCTAATTTTTTGTTTTCCAATTTTACCTTTTTTTCTTCTAGTTTTGGTTTCCAACATGCACTTACATAGACCTCCATTTTGCCAAATCTTCATAATTTTTTAGTTTAATTTAACTCTATTTAAACTAGGTGGCAGGCTACTATGTAGCATGTTTATAATGTATCGATAGAAATATTTCTATTAACCTTTTTCTATATCTGGGAGAGTAGAATGCAAGATGTAAGACATTCACAAATATTTAAGATTAAAAAGTTCACCATAGAAATCAAATAAGATATTAAAATAAAAGGGACTTGTTTAAAACGAGGAGTGAGGTTACTCTCTAAAATTAAAAGTGTTTCTTTTAAGTTTCCAAGTCTATTAAAGTTTAATATATTATTAAAGGATTTAAGTTTGAGTGGGTAGGATAACAATCATTATGCATTCTAACCTCAATTGACATTTGGATATTCATTACAGATCTATATTAAGTACAGATCTAACATGACCTAGAGGGATAAAATTTCTTCACTTGCAAACGTTTTTAAAGTGCAAATACAATGTGTTATTTTTCATTGTTTAAATTGTATTTTTGAATGCTAAATAGAATATAAATAGGACCAAATAAAAAAAATTAACTATAAAACTTATTTTATTTTCTATATATAGATATATATGAAGTTGATATCGACATAAATTAGTTAACATAGATCTTCAAATAGTTTATTTAAATCTCTTGTTAAAATATTTTGTAGGAATTTACAGGGTAAGTTCCTCAGACAGAACACCAAAGGACACTGCTCACACATAGATCACAGATCAATACACCAGTGTTTTTGATGTGGTTAAAACCATCAAAGAGGGAAAAAGTCCACGGCCTGAGCCAACGCGACCACTTCAGGCAATTTATTAATAAAAGAATGAAAATTTACATAAGCTTCTCTCATGGACGGTTAACCTACAAATGACCCTCCATGTTCTTTAAATAGAGATCATGGACCAATCGGGTGTTAAGCCACAGATCAAGTGTTGGTAATATGGAGGAGAGAATGAACGGTTGGATCACTACATATCGTGACCATCGGATTGTAAGTTACAAAATGTACATAGCAAAGAAACACAATTTACCTAACTCTATACTAGACCAAGTTATACTTAACTATTTCTTATGTGTCGGAATATCCTAACATCCCCCCTTAAGAAAAACTTGGGATAGGATTGAAGGATTTACAAATATGACACAATAGGAGAAGGAAGGAGGCACTATAGCCTATCCCCCCTTAGTGACAACTTCCTGAACTCCAACCATAAATTGAAGTTTAGTGAACTCCGCCTCTGTGAGAGCCTTTGTAAAGATGTCTGCAACTTGATCATCTGTTGAACAATATTGCACTTCAAGAACATGGTCGTGAATGAGCTTTCTGATGAAGTGCATGTGCAGTTCAATGTGTTTGCTGCACTAATGTTGGACTGGATCTTTGCATAGTTGAATGGAAATTTGATTATCACACCAAAGTGTAGTCGGATGTTTCTGCTGAAAGCCAAACTCTCACAGGATCTAAAGAAGCCACAAGGCTTCATTACTAGCTTCTACGGCACCACGATACTATGCTTCTGCTGAAGAAAGAGAAATGGCACCTTGTTTCTTGCAAGCCCATGTAAT
This sequence comes from Pinus tabuliformis, assembly GCA_031772625.1. Lineage (NCBI taxonomy): Eukaryota > Viridiplantae > Streptophyta > Pinopsida > Pinales > Pinaceae > Pinus > Pinus tabuliformis. The sequence continues at coordinate 225,744,522 of CM062809.1, forward strand.
AGGTCCTGAACCAAGAGTGAACACATAACCTGCAGTAGACTTCCGATCATCAGGGTCACCAGCCCAATCGGAATCAGTGAAACCAACCAATAGAGGAGATGCTTCGGCACTGTAATGAATCCCAAACTGAACTATACATCAAACATAACGAAGTATTCTTTTAGCTACTTTCCAATGACTTTCACATGTGTTTTGCATAAACCGAGCAACAAGGCCAACAACAAAGGAAAGGTTAGGACGAGTATGGTTATATACAAAAGTTTTCCTACAAGTTGACGGTATAAGGTAGCATCAACTTTAGGAGAAGTACAAGTGACTAAAAGTTTGACTCCAGACTGAAATGGAGAAGGGGCTAGCTTACAGTCTTCCATGTGAAAATGGCGTAGAATATCACAGGCGTACTTGGACTGGGAAAGGGAAATACCTTCCTTGGATTGCAAGACTTGAAAACCAAGAAAATAATGTAAGTGTCCTAAGTCTGTCATTTCAAACTTTCTTTTAAGGCTAGACTTCACATGGTTTATAAGGTTGGGATCACTACCAGTCAGGATAAGATCATCAACATAAATAACAAGAATGATAAGAGACTTGCCCACTTTCTTAGTGTAGACAGTATTGTTAGAATGACACCTAGAAAAGCCATTTCCTAAAAGAAAGTTATCCATTTTGGCATATCAAGCTCGAGGAGCTTGCTTGAGACCATAAAGGGATTTCTTAAGCTAACATACAAGGCTGGAGTCTGTTTGTATAAAGACAATAGGTTGTTCCATATAGATTTCTTCATGCAAGTCCCCATGCAAGAAGGCAGATTTAACATCCATCTGATGGACTTCCCATTTGAAAGAGGCAGCAAGGGAAAGAACAAGGCGGATAGAGTTCATTTTGGCAATAGGGGAGAAGGTTTTAGTGTAGTAAATGCCTTCAACATGTGAAAAACCTTAGCAACAAGACGAGCTTTATGTTTATCAACTTTCCCATCTGGTCCATACTTGGTTCTGTAAACCAATTTGCATCTAACAAGTTTTTGTCCCTTTGGTAGAGGAACAAGATCCCATGTATCGTTTGCCAATAATGAATGATATTCTTCATTCATAGCTGCTTCCCAATCTGGATGGCCTGAAGCTTCTACAAAGGTGTCAGGATCATAATTCACTGAAGCTTGAGCTAGTAAAGAAGAGGCTCTATCAAACTGAGAACGTGTACGTCGTTGATCTGTAGGATCATCGACAAGATTACCTGCTACATCTTGATTAGCACAGACCCATTTTGGAAGCTGAGGAGGTGAAGGAGGATCCTGAGAAGGCGGGGGGGGATTTTCATCCTCGCTTTCATCATCTGAAGAAGAAATATTTTCAAAAGTAGAAGAGATAGGGAGAGGTGGCACATCCGCCGAACTAGGCTCGTAGGCCGATATATTTTCAGCAAACTTTACATCTCTTCTAATGATAACATTTTTGGACTTAAGTGGAATAAGTCTATATCCTTTGACATCTTCAGAATATCCAACCAAAATTCATTTTTCACTCTTAGGTTCTAAAGCTTTATGTTTCTCATCTGGAATATGGGCCCATGCTTCACTTCCAAAAACACAAAAGTGACTTACATCTGGTTTAATTGAGCTCCATGCTTCTTCTGGAGTGATATTCTTTAAAACCTTACTAGGAGTGCGATTTATTATGTAATTAGCACAGTTAATTGCTTCTGCCCAATAATTAAGACTAAGTCCTTTAGATTGAATCATACAATTAGCCATTTCCTTTAAGATGTGGTTCTTCCTTTCAGCGACACCATTTTGTTGTGGAGTATATGGAACAATATGTTGCATTTGAATTCCATTCTCAGTGCAAAAGTTGATGAATTTGTTGTTAACATATTCTCCGCCATTATCATATCTTAGCTTAAGAATTTGATGTCCAGATTGTTTTTCAACAAAGGCCTTAAAGGCCAAGAACATGTTAAATACTTCACTCTTGAGTTTTAAGAAGTATACCCAAGTGCGTCTGGTGAAATCATCAATGAAAGTTAAGAAATACTTGTAGCCAGGGAATGAAACAACTGGAAGTGGACCACATAAATCACTATGCACGAGCTGTAAAGGGGCTGAGGCGTGCCAAGAGGCACGCTTTTCAAAACTATCCCGATGATGTTTTCCGAGTACACATCCAGAACAAACAGCATCTCTGCAAGATACCATTGGAAGACCTGTCACCATATTTTCTTTACATAGATTATGAAGGGAGCAATAGTTTAAGTGACCAAATCGCTCATGTCAAAGTTTGATCACTTCATCGTTATGAGCAACAAATACTGAGGGAATATTTGATGACCTAAAGTTCTGAAACTTATATAACCTTGTAGAATCATCAACAATGCCAGTAGCTAAAATCTGTCTAAGATCTCTTAGGTCCTTAATTACAACATCATGAGGTGAAAATTCAACAATTTTACCTTCACCTGAATGAGTTATCTGTTATACAGATAGAAGTTTGCAGGATAAGGTTGGAACACATAATACATCATTAAACTGACCATTGTCTACATGAACAATTACAGTCCCTACAACACTAAGAGATCTATCATCACCAACATATATATTTTTGGTGTTACAATCATTTAAAGAAGAAAACATGGCTTTGTTTTTGGCCATGTGATAAGAAGCTCCAGAATCAATGAGCCACTCATGAGAATGAGAAGAAGAAGATACATTTAGTGCATAACCAGACCAAGATGCTTGACAACCACATGCAAAAAGTGCCATTCCTGAAGATGAAGTTGAAGTTGAAGAGTGCTCCAAATGGATATTATGCTTCTTCATTGCTGCTTCCAAGGCTTCCATCTTCTTAAAGCATTTGGATTCTAAGTGGCCATCTCGATTACAAAAGTTGCAATTTCTATCAGTCTTCTTCCCTTTGTTTTTATTTGTCTTATAATTTTGTTGAAATGATTTTTCATTTTGAGGCTAAGATTGCTTAGGAGCCTTGTTTGGTTTAGGACCATTCCTTTTAGGATACAACTTCTTAGGATTCTTTGGATTTGGTTGCTGCTGGGCGGCTAATGCTTTCTTGGAAGAGTTTCCAAGATTAAGAAGACCAAGGTGTAAGAGTTTTTCTTGTTCTCTTATTAAAAAATCACAAAAAGAATCAAAGGAAGGGGACTTGTAGTCTTATCCTTGAGAAATGAAGGCTTCTCTTGTAGAATGGAAGGTGGAAACAAACACAAAGTAGGCTGGTCCCAACTTAGTAAGAATGGAATAGATAAGGTTACTATCTTCTTTCTTAACCTTAACACCTTCCAAGAGAAGTCTAAGGGTCTTGAACTTGGACAAAAAATCTTCAATGCAAGAAAAATTATTGGGGTCCAATGTAAGAAACTCATCTTCAAGTTGATGGGCTCTAAGTTCATATTTGATTACGAAAACTTTAGTAATCTGTTTCAATGCTTCATCAGGAGTATCATGTTCTGCAATATGGAATCTAAGATCTGGAGAAATAGACATCCCTATCAACCCACGTGCTTGATCTTGCCTATTTTCCCATTTAGCTGCCTTATCTTCATCTTTCGATCTGGTTTCTTGGCCTGAGGCTATTTTGTAGAGACCTTTATGTCTAAATAAATCCACAATGTAGGACCACCATTGGAAGTAGTTGGTGCTGTCAAGAATAACTTGGCATGGAATTTCCATTTTAACAGAAACTGAAGCTATAGATGCTGAAACTAAGTCTTCCAATGGAAAGATCTCAAAAAATTAGGCTATTTAAAAAAAACGGTTCTCAAAACGGCTTCCGGATGAAGAAGTTATGGCTTTTTGAAGAAAATTTGATGAAGATGCCGACAAAGTGCGGGAATGTGCGGAAATGAAAAATCTACGCCCAAAAAAAGGAGACTTGAACTCAAGACCTCTACTCTCATAAATTAGCTTTGGACCAAGTGAGCTATACAAAAAGTTTGAGAGAGGGGGGGTTGAAGCTTTGGGTTGCGTGCTTTCTTTGAGAAAGCTCTTTTTGCCTACAAAACTAAAAACACAAAACCCAACACGGACATACAAAAAAACAAACCTTGCGGCTCGAAGTTAGCTTTAGCTGAAAACTAAATATTTTCCTCAATGTTTCTGATTTTCCGAGATCACACTAAGGCGCAGTGGAAAAGAGCATACACATGAGAAAAATCCTTCCTTTATGTTTTTTATTTGCCCAGATCGCACAGAGTTGCGGGGCAAAGAGCATACGCATAAATGGAAGGTATAGATCCAGTAATAAAAAAGGCTAAATAAACCGAAACCGAAATAAACAGAGAGAAAATAACTGTAAACTGCAAATAAACACCGTATACCTCAAGATCTTAAAAATGACATAGCTAGGGCTACCAGAAACCTTTTCGTGTGAAATGGAAGGGGTTCCACACTGGAATAGATGCTCCCAACACAATAGAGCAGTCGTCTCGGCTCGAAAGTAGTCAGAAACAATAGATCTAGGAAACGACAGTCGGATGCAGTTCTACCAGCTTCAGATTTGGATCACCAACGGACGCGGCCCTCAAATAGCTCTGATACCATGTACGAATTTACAGGGTAAGTTCCTCAGATAGAACACCAAAGGACACCGCTCACACACAGATCACAGATCAATACACCAGTGTTTTTGACGTGGTTAAAGCCCTCAAAGAGGGAAACAGTCGACGGCCTGAGCCAACGTGGCCACTTCAGGAAATTTATTAATAAAAGAATGAAAATTTACACAAGCTTCTCTCATGGACAGTTAACCTACAAATGACCCTCCATGCTCTTTAAATAGAGATCATGGACCAATTGGGTGTTAAGCCACGGATCAAGTGTCGATAATACCGAGGAGAGAATGAACCGTCGGATCACTACATATCGTGACCGTCGGATTGTAAGTTACAAAATGTACATAGTAAAGAAACACACTTTACCTAACTCTATACTAGACCAAGTTATACTTAACTATTTCTTATGTGTCGGAATATCCTAACATCCCCCCTTAAGAACAACTTGGGATAGGATTGAAGGATTTACAAATATGACACAATAGGAGAAGGAAGGAGGCACTAGAGCCTATATATTTTTGAAAAGTATAAGATTTAAACATATTGACACATTTTTTTTACTTCTAATTACTTTACAACATATTCATTTTTTTGTTAATTATAGCTGACATTATTTTTCTATTTAGAACATAATTTTTATTTTTTATTTTAATTTTAAAGGGGCATAGACTATTGGAGATAATTACATATCCCTTCATATTGGGTTGTAGAATGAGCGTCTCCACTCAATAAACATATCTAGAAAGAGTTAGTATCCACCATAATTGATGCAATTCTTTACATAATTTTGGTAGGAGTAAAAATGTAAATTAATGCCACTAGAATTTATTGAAGTAGTTGCACAAAATTTAGGCTGAAGGATTATTGATGTCACTCATTTTCCCCCAAATTGAGAATTGGATGGTGAGGATTAAAAACGAGGATGACCGTTGAATGCAACATAACCATTTATATTTCCAAATATACATACCTATATGGGTAATTATTTCTTAACCCATTTTTTCAACATAAGATGTGATAACACCTATCTTCCGAACTATTTCCTAAGCCACTTTTTCCTACATAAGATGTGACTACATCAAATGAAACAACCATTTAAAATTTACGTTAACTTTTTTATTTCTTTAGGGGTCATAAACAAAATTATCCTATCCTTAGAGCCTTGGGCATGCCACAAATAATCAATCAAAAGCATATTATTGTAATCTAGCAAAAACCATACATTGTAACTAGTATACAGACTTGTGTAAACATACAAACAACATGTAAGATAGACAAGAGACAGTAATGGCCAGATAGCCAAGTCGCATATATGTATTATTTGTTATATGTCAAATCATTGTTAGATTGTTATACCGACAGCTTTATATAGTCTGATAAGACAATTACAAGTTTATAATTGTCATATTAATCATATTGTCTACTCAATCATTATTTATCCATATCTCGTATTACAATTTTTTACATTGAGGCTTCTGTCATTTTAATTTCCCTTCAACCACCAAATCTAAGAATGCTGGTGGAAAAAGATCGGATACCTCTGTTTCTCTTAGGAGGAGATTCAATGCCTACAATGCCAAATGAACAAGACAAAAATTGAAGAGAACAAAATGTTGAAGCAGAGAACTTGCTCTTTTCAATATTACAAATCACTTAAATAAGATTACATTGGAAACATCAATAAATGACTGGAGTTAAACTCGACTAACTCAAACTAAATTGGGACACTTGGAGGGACAGTTTTGACACCTAACAAGTGGTTGGAATTACATTATCCAACACTCCCTAAAAATTGAATTAAGATACCTATTGGTCTATGTCTCAGATATACTTACAATTTAAAAATTGGCTTCAACTTTTCTTCTTCTCTTTTTCTAGATCCTATAGCGTCTAAGTTGTTTCAGCTTTTCCTCTTTGTTGTATTCTTTAAACCTCAGTTTCTTCATTTGTTGGTGTAGGCCTTCCATTCTTCCAGGTTGTCTAATCATACCCTAGACTTCTTTAAAAACTGACTTGTATGTGGGTTGTTGCCACATATTATCTTATGCAGTGTTATTTTCATTATCAATCTGTTGAAACATAAGATTATAATAAAATAATATTTCTTCAGGACTCCAATACCTGAAAATTTCATTAATTTCTTCATCATGCATGTTGTCTTCAACATTCATTTCTATAGCTTCTATGAAGACTTCATCTAGACATGATGTTGCAAGCCATGCTTCAAGAAAATTTAGTTGTTCTTCAAATCATTCTATGTACCTGCACATTGGAAATTAATGGTAAGTTTAAAAACATCTGCAGAACCACATTGGTTTTGTTCCTTCTGCTCTGTAATGAGAGCTTTTTCCTATTGCACTTTTAGTTGTGCTTCTGCCTTTGCCTCTATTTTCTCTTTATGGGCTTCCTTCTTTACCTCTTCCTCTGTTTTTGTCTCTATCCCTTCAACTTATTTACTAACCTGTGTTGTTGCAAGCATGTTGCCTTCCACTATCTCACCAAATACCATCATGTCAATATCATGTTTTTGTTGCATTAGCTGCAACCATTTATCACTAGCCAATAATTCTCATCAAAATTTACATCAGGAATATTGATTACTGGATTCACCATAGCATTCACTACTTCAATGGAAGTTTCATTGTCATCAACAAGCTCTGTTGCTAGATTTACGAAATATTCATCATCAAGTTTCGTTGTTGGAATCATCATATTGTCATTAGCAAGATTTGTTACCGGAATCATCATATTATCATTCACTTGTGATTGTACACAGTGGGGTTTGTGAGCATCTATGTGCTCATTCTCTCTTGCTTCCGCAACTTCTTCACAAACATCATTCACTTGAGGCTGAGCATAGTGGAATTCAACAATCCTTTCATCTCGATGTAGATTTATAGCTATAGATCCACCTTGATCTTCAACTTCGATGCTCCCCTTTAGACTAAAACTCCTCTGAAGGGTATCCCAAGACTCCTTGGCTATCTTGGATTCTGAAATCAGAGGAATAATGTTTCCATCGATAGATTCTTTTATCCATATCAATACAAAGGCATCCTTTTGCCTCTTCACTTCCAAATCTAAAAAGATCTCAAACATCTCTTGTTGTCATTTTGACCTTCTTAGCCTCTTGGATTTTCCCATTTGTTGAGTTTTGGATGACTAGGACTCAACAAGCAAAGAAAACTATAGACATCGCATCTAACTGCAATAAAAATATCACTGCTACTTGGCTTCTACAAAAAAAACGAGTCTAAAAATTGTTGTAGAAAGACCTTGTTTCCAAGAATTATTTACTAAAGCAACACTTTCAGAAGGCTTTAACAAAATATTACAATGCTGAGAGCTAACTTAGAATAATGCCATTTTTTTTAAAGCTCATTTAAAAAACAATTCTTTAAAAAAATGAAGCACTCCCTTCTTTTTTTATAATTCACCTTCTTGTTTTAAAAAATACCTCTTATATAACCTTTATGGCATAAGGCCTTTGAAACGAATTTAATAAGGCATTTTAAAATTACTTGAGCCCTTTTACAAAACAATAGCAATGCACTCAAAAATTACATCAGGCCTTTCTAACACATGCACAATTGTTTATCATATATCTTGAATGTGTTGTTCTTGAATATTTTATAGATTAATGTAATTTACATTTATTGGAGATTTAATAAAATATAGGCATGTTAAATCTATCAAGAGCATACATATGAAAAAAGAAAAAAACTAATGAACATAAACAAGAGAATTCTGATTCTCAATCCATGAGTTGAACTCTCATTGGAATCTCATATCCACATAGGAGAAATGAATACATTATTATATAGCCAACATATTTTTAATTGGATTATCCATTATCTGACTAACCTTTGATTCTAATCTAGTGCCCTTAATAATTTTCTGAATAATAACTGACTACATCTATTAATTAGCTACCCTAATTTTGATAACTCAGAAAAAAAAATAAAAAAAATAAAATAAAATAAATAAATAAAAATAAAATAAAAAATTCTCGCTAATTTGTTAACAATTACATAACATAGTTAAGCATTATCCTTGGTACTCCCACTTAATTCTTAATGAGGTAATTCCTAACATATCCCTCATGTATTGAATCTTCCCTTTTGGTAGTGCTTTTCTAAATATATCTACAAGCTGGTCATTTGTTGTACAAAACTTTATTTCAATTTCTTCTTTTGTCACATAATCTCTTATGAAATGATATTTGATGTCAATGTGTTTGGTGCAATTATGAAACATTGGGTTTTTAATTATGGCAATGGTAGACAAGTTATCACAGTAAATAGTTATGGCATATTTTTGTTCTTGTTTTAGATCTAACAATACTTTCTTCAACCAAATTTCTTCACATGTTGCTCTTGTTGCTATGATATACTTTGTCCCTGTAGAAGACAATGAAATAGTTGGTTACTTCTTTGAACACCATAATACTGCAGATGATCCAAAGCTGAAGACATAACCTGAAGTGATTTTTCTATCATCCAGAGATCCAACCCAATCACTATCTGTATAACCAACCAACCCAAAATTATTTGATGAAGTATACCGAATTCCATAATTGCTTGTTCCATGGAGATACCTCAAAATTCTTTTTTCTACTTGTTTTGGAGAATTTGGTATCTACATATAAATACTAATTCCCTAGATAAGTAGTTGTATCTAGAACAATATTTTAAAGTGTTTTATACTTTTCCTATAAGCAATAGATAATATGGGAAGACATAAGACCTACTTGTAGTTCCACTTTCCACTCGTCTCCCTTGTATCGATCCTGTCGCTCTTTCCTGTACTTAATCCACTTGAGAAGTACCATGCAAACACAACAGAAAACAAAGAACCGATCAAAGCATATAATCTATTGAATATAAGTGAAAGGAATCATATACAATTCACACATATAAGCATTATGAAACAATACAAACATATGGGAAAAAGGTTCAAACACTTTATTAGATAGAAGAAGGAATTACAACCATTGGTGTCTGATTAAAAGCCATTCCTCTAGCTTGGATCCCATTGACATGACATAAAAATCATGAAAAATTTGTAGCATTACAATACTTGCTTCAAAGCCAAATCTCATAGCAGCATTATCTCCTTACAATTCAACATAATCCAGCCCCTGATCACTTAGATGAGTGGTCAATTTATAGGAAGATGAAGAAGTTTTTATCATAAATGGTGGCATTGAATGGCCTTCCATGCTTAGAATTATTTCCATGGAGGAAGGGATGATAGGATAGGATGTACCTTAACTCATTCCTCATCCATTTTTGAGCTCATAGGAGTTGATAAGTGAGGGAACCTTCTAGACGACTCCAAAAGATAAGAATATTCCCAAAACACTATGTGAAGTTCACTCATTCTCACCAAACGTAGGTGAAAGGAAGCCTAAGTGCTCTGTAGAGCTCCCTAGCAGTGGACTCAACTACTCTGCAGTGCACCTTTACAAGGGATTACCTACGCTAGTCCCTCTAGAGGCTATTTCTGGATGTCTTCAAGTCATGAAATTGTTTGGGAAGGAGGCATTCAAAGGGGTGACTTGTTTAGGGCATGAAGCAACTGAAATTAGGGTTTGATGAGCCCTAAAAGATTGATCTGGCTGATGGGATTGATGTGCCCAAATGGATCTATAACAGCTGCCCCCTAAAGCATGGTCAAAAAAATGCCAATGTCGAATGTAATGCTTTACGATGTGATGAGGAGGTATCAAAGCAGAAGGTGACCTGCATCAATTACAATACATATATCATGATATTTGATTTTACATCAATTGTTGAGGGAAGGCATACCCATGCTCAACGTATAAACTTTCATTACATGTACATAAATAGTCATCTACAAATATAGACCCATGATCGGAATGACCATCAATGTAAAGCCATTGTACATATGATGTAGTACTCCTGAAATTGCAGCCCAGATGGACGAAACTAGATCTGGGGTCTTCTATATCGTTTAATCGTTCGCTCAAGTATGATCCTAACCATGTGAATATGTGATATGAAGTCGAACATGGGAAGACACCATCTGATTACCAACCAATGATGCAGGCTGTTAATAGATGTGAGAGAAATCACCGATAATGATAATGATCCTCAAGGTATTGCAATACATTTTGCATGGTGTGAATGGATGATTTGATGTCAAACACCATACAAAGTAATTTGTTCGAAGGCCATTGATGTTAACCTATCGCCGAAAGCGAGAAACGTGCCATTGATGCATGCAAGCCTCAAGGTACTAGAAGGGTGTTTCTAAGTCAACTTCTTGGATAATGTGCTAATGTCGACATGAAGCGACTCATCGTAGGAGGGCCTTGATGTATCCCACATCAACGAAACGAAACAAGTGTAATGATTTTGAAGATGGAATTTGACTGACGACACAAGGTTCAGGAATGGAGGTCACGAAAATGAAGGTTTATGGTATTGCAATGAATGAATTCTCTCGAATATATCAGTGACACTGAATGAATTGACATCATTGACCCAAAACCAAAGTAATGGATGGTGTGATAGACTATAGGTATGATAATCATCAAGTAGATAACCCAACCCAAATAGTCTGAATGAATTAGCAGCATTGACCCAAAACAAAAGTGATGGATGGTGTGATAGACCATAGGTATGATAACTGTCAAGTAGATAAAACAACCCAAATAGTCATGGAGTTGAAGTGAAAGTGTCATGTTCAAGAGCGACCAATACTACCATAAAGTGGTTTCCCATTTTTCCCATTTTTCCCCAGTCATTGCTGACCAGTACCTCTTTATTTTTTACCAAGCTTGAGGAGGATAACATATGTGTTACACTAAAAAATGTCACCATGGCTATTTACAGTTAGTATGGCTCTATCAAGAGGTCATGCTATCCTCTTAGGCAAGTCTTATGCCTCTGCTCTCCATGTCAAACTCCAAAAAGAGAGAAAGTCTTTATAAATGTATTTATCTCTGAGTACACAGGTTCTCTCAACCTTACTTGCGGGTACGCACCCAATGCTCACAAAAGCTGCGTACTTGTATGCTCTGTATGTAAAGGGGCAGGTGCGTCCCCCTGTAAAGGTCAAAATGCGCAAGTTTCATCTTCAAAAAGTTACTTGTGGTCATTTCTAGAGCATTCTAGAAGGTTGTTCGACGTGTATTGAGCGCCTCCAGATGGTTCATGTACCCCTACCAAAGAGGAACTTATCCCATCAATAAGGGAGCTATCCCATCCAAAGAGGGGATTATCCCATTGATGGTGGACCTGAATAACTTCCCCTAGATCACTATAAATACAGGCATTGGGCCAGAAGGAGAGGAGGTTGAAAGCTAAACATTTCTAAGGGTAAATGCTGCAGGAATTAGGACTCCCATTTAGAAGCTTGTGAGGAGAGATTGCCATCTTTGCTTGTTCTATTTGGAAGTGGGTGAGCTTTGTCAAAGTAAAGGAGAACTCTTGATGGATCCTGGGAGGGACTTGCACAACACCAAGGCTCAGGTTGTAATTGTTCCTTTTGTTTCCTATTAATGCAAATGAGTCCATTCTTCTCAATAACTTGTTATTTATGAGTTGTTTCATGTACTCCTTGGTCTATGTGTTAAATATGTTTTATTCTATGAGATTATCAAGTGCTATTTAATCGTTTGATTGTTAGTGGATGCAGGTTTCAAAGTGAAGGAGGAGCTCATCCGGATCAATGGGACTGGACTGCTACAACAGCGTTGGACTACAGGTAGGATCTAAACACTTGATTTCTTATATAGTAAATGCATGTTTAGAGAAGGATTGCTCTTGTTTGTCACTAGAGAGTCTTAGGCTCCTAGGGAGGTTGGTTGTGTTCGCACTATCGACTCTTTCCGCCTGACAAATTGGCAACTCCGCTGGGGACTCCATTGATGTGAAAGTATTTTCCTTTGTATGCAACTTTGATCTGAGAAAAGTCATTTCTTTTCTGGTTTTTGGCTCTGTGACTTTGTTTTTGGGTGGCTTAGCTTAGGGTTAGATTCAATTTAGTTTTTCTTGAATTTTCCAGTAGGACGCACCCTCTGAGTATTGCACAGTGCGTCCCTGTACGTACTGTCGCTGTGTGCACAGAGCGGGCCCGCACCTGTCTTAACGGGTTGCCTGCGTCCCCTGCTAAAATTTAAGAAAATTGCATTTTTTGCATTTTTTCTCTTATATTTTGTTTTTTCTTAGTTTTTACTGCCCAGATCCATTAGTATCTTGTCAAAGATATTCACCTGCACTTGTTTCGATAGCATTGAGTGTTTTAGTGGATTTCATAGAAGTTTAAGCCCTAGGGTTTGATTTTTGAGTAGGTCTTGTAGTGACTTTAGCGGTAGAAGTTGTCAAGCCTTAGATCTCTCTGGTTTTGTCAGCATTCTTAGAAGTCAGACCTGTCATAAAGTCTACCTGTGAGAGCAACTTACCTTTGAGTTGTCTCTTTGGGAAATTTCGAAGTGGTTGTTTGAGTATTGAATTCCATTTTACAAAAAGAACAAAAAGATTTGAGTTTTGTTTTGACTAGTCTTTTGATTGTGCATTAGCTGGTCCTTGACTTGATTTTGGTCAAGTAAAACAACCTAGAATCATCTTTGTAGGCTTTTGCCTCGTTAGGTTTGCTTAGAGTAAATTTCTTTTGATTTGCTTGTGAGTCAAGTTTTCATAGATTTTATAGCTTTTGAGATTGATTTTCGTTAAAATAGATTTATATGCTTTATTAAAAAAGAGAAAATACAAAAACATCTCCTTTGAAAAGTTTTGTTTCAAGTAGCTTTGAAGAGTTTTGAAAGAAAAAGAGTTTTTCGTGCACGTAAGGAGTGGTTATGTTTGTATGCTTGGAAAGATAAAGAGAATTGTTTCTTTGATTGTCTTTACTAAGAAAGTTGTTTTCTATAAAATTTGCATTTCTCAACTCTCTTAGTTAGGAATTTCATTGAAAGAGAAAAGTAGCGTAAATCATCTTAGGTGCATCTTTGTAGTGGTTTGAGTCGAGTCTACACACCATTGGTTTCACTTCCGCTACCTTTTGTCTTTAAGAAAAACCATAAAATTAACGCTTAAAGTAAAATCGACGTAGTAACTTTTATTTACTAGGGCTCTGAAACACCAATTTAGATCAGGCTAGTGTCTTGGAGTAGGAGAGTAATTAACTCTCCAAGACAACAAAACCAAACAAGTAGCTTATCTTGTGATAGAATAAATCCAATTGTCTCATTTGTACTCTGGGAAAGCTCCTCTTAAAGGAGAAGCACGAGCTCGTGTCCGAACCAGTGAGGGGATCAATCCCCCCTCGTTGGGAACGATGCCAGACACGCATGTATTACAAACGGTAAACCTCGGATTAACCATTGTCGAGGAGCTAGGGGTCACTTGTCGGTAAACCTTGGATTATTGTCAAGGAACCGGCAAGGGGATTGAGCTTGATACTTTGCCCTTGCGTGCTGTCGGAGTGTAGACTGTTCCCTAGGTGCATTTGTTGCGGTTGGTAACCTTAGTGACCATTATCTTTAGGATTCTACCGAGGTGACGGTGGAGGGAAGATCCCACTGTACCTAGAGCAGACGTCGGCTAGACTCACTTGGATTTTCCGGGGGGTTCACTTCACTCGAGACGGTTAAAGCGGAGGAACTTGTGCCGGTCTATTCATTAAGCAAGTTGCCGGGGTAACTGTTCCACCCGCCACTTCTGTACTGAATCTAGCGATGTTGGGTTTCATCACCAACTAGCGTTTTTTGTCTGGAAGGCTACTGTTTGTGCTTGGTTTGACGCCCTAGATTCTTTAGGCGTGTGATACAAATTTGTTTGGTTCTTTAGAGACTTTAGGTGGTTTGATTTGAGATTTTACTTTGTTTTCGTGTGTAGTAGTTAAAAGTTTTTAACTGTGGCGGAATTACCGAGATAGTCCCGTAGACTTCGGGGCCAGTCTCCTGAAGTTGTTTCTGTGGCCGAATTGTTGAGAAGATCCCGTAGGCTTAGGGGTGAACCTCCTCGAGACGACCCCAGTAATCTAGAAGGTTTGAAGGTCCTTGTAACTCCTCCTAGTGGCAGTAGAGTAGGTTCACCTGAAGAAGGAGAATCTTCCTTGGAGGTCCATTCAGATTACCAAGGCCTAGAGACAGGTTATAATCCCGAAGCTGTTACAGTTTCTGAGCTTGTTGGTAGTTTTTCGTCTGCTAGTGATACAGGCGAAGAACCTGAAATATCTAAACCTGTTACTCCGACTTCTAGTGTTCCAGATTCACCAAGAGTAGAACGAGTTATCACCGAAAATCTTCCTACTGGTCTGATTTCTATCGAAGAACTTGCTCCAGAGGAAGAAATAGGCATCTCTAACCTTGAAGATCAACTTACTATTGATCTTAGGGAGCGTGAATCTATCTTTTACAGTCCTCCTAGAAGTACTACTTGGTACCTTTCGTTAACCAATTATTTAGACAACTCAGGGGTAGGTTTTTCTACACCTCGTACTCCCTTTCCACCTGGAGGTATTTATACTCCTGTAAATATGTCTGGTCAGTCGTCCGTGTTTACTCAAACTCCTGAATATTTCTTACATGACGGTCCTTCTGTTCCCACTGGGTATCAATCACTTTCTGGTACCTTTGCGGGAGCATCTCCTCAACCCGTTGATCATGGGTTATTAGCTGGAAACAATGGTAATATACCATTGGGTGTAGGAGACATTTACATGATGTCAGGTTCAGTTCCCGTTTCCCAACCTCAAGGTGGCCAATTACCGCCTGAGGGGCAGCCTCAGTTAACGCCTGGGGGGCAACCTCAAGGTACACAATTCGTGTCTGGGGGGCAACCTCAAGGTCAGTATGTACCTATGGTGCAATACATGCCTCAAGGTCAACCCCAGCCTCAATATGTACCCCAGGGTCAACCTCAGTATCAATATTTACCTCAAGGCTGGCAACCTCAAGGGTATCAACCTCAAGGTCAAGGTCAACCCCAGTATCCGTATTTACCTCAAGGTTATCAACCTAAAGGTCAATACTCAGGTCAAGGTTATCAACCACCTCAAGGTCAGTCATATGTTCAGGGTATGGGAACTGCACCTTACAATTATCAATCCTATCCTCAATCCGGTTACGGATCTTCGTATCCTCAACCTGTTACGGGTCAATACCCCGGAATGTTAGTGTGGGATCCATCACAGGGTCAACAGGTGTTGCAGCCAAGTATACAGTTGGTACCTCAAGCTGGACAACCTGTGGTTTCTGGTCCACCCCACCAACCGAAACCTGTCCAGTCAAATGTTCAAACTTTTGTAACTTCGGTAGTTACTCAGCCGCCAATTGCACCTAGTACTCCATCTCAAACGGCTGCTGCAACTACCGCTACATCTGCCACACTTACTTCTGGAGTATCGACAGCTCCGGTTTCTACTGTCTCTGTAAGCACTCCTCAGACATCTTTACCGTTGTCTGGATCTACGATTCAAACCACGGTCCAGATGCCTACAGGTCAGCCTGGTATCAGTACGGTTGTCACTACTCAACCTCAATTTGTTCATCAACCGTACCAGAGACAGTACCAACATGGGCAAGCTGTCCAACAGCCGGTTTACCAATATCAACCGTATCCTGGGTACACTTATCAACAACCTCAACAACCCCAGTACGGTCTGGTTAATCCTGGTTTTCCAGGAGGATATAATATCCCTAATGCGACTCCTGTTCCTAGTTATCCTGGATATCCTCCTTCTGGGACTGGTCTTGTGACCCAGAGTTTTAGAGATCCTAACCGGCAGTTACCGTTTATCGCAATTTTGGATTTACCAGACTTGACGCGCCTAACGAACGATCCAATTCAATATCTTCCGTTCTGGCCGCCAATGCCAAATAAGTTGCCCAGTGATATACCCAAGTTCGAAGGTAATTCTGGAGAGGATCCATCCAATCATGTGATGACTTACCACCTCTGGTGTGCTTCAAATTCTATCTCGGATGATTCGATCCGCTTACATCTTTTCCAGCGTACACTCATTGGTCTCGCGGCCAAGTGGTACATTGAGTTACCACGGGCCTATTTTTACAATTTCAGCCAGTTAGCTACCTCGTTCTTAACTCACTTTCAGTTGCCGGTCAGATATGATAACGGCACGGAGTTATTAACTTCACTAAAACAATCGACGTCCACGTATATTTCTGATCACATTCATGAGTGGAGACGTCGAAGAAGGCTAGTGAAAGTTTTTATCCCGGACCAAATCTTAGCTGAATGGTTTGTTAAATCATTATTACCGAAGATTACTGAAGATGTAGCTAAGGCCGGAGTAGTTACTGAGGAGCAAGTCATTGCTCAGGCGCAATACCTTGACTTAGTTTATACTCAGTCGGGTACGTTACACGAGAAGATTCCAGATCTTCTAAAATCGAATCAAATCGATGTTGCTCCTTCGGGATCTCATGCCGCTGATGGTATGATTGGTATCGTGAATACAAAGAGCAAGAAGAAGTCTTCCAAGGCTTCAACTACTCCTATAATCACTTTGCCCGATTCTCCGACAGGAGAGTCTTCTCCTGAACTTTCTGCCGATATTCACGCTGTAGAGTCATCTACGGCTAAATCAAAAAACGGTGGAAAGAAGAAAGGAAAGAAGAAGGCTAAAGCAGACAAGGCTCCAAAGGAGAAAACGGAAAAGTCGGAAACCAATGACGAAAAGCGCAAACCTCGATATCCTTGTCTTATCTGTGAAGAGGATCATTTTATGAGAGATTGCCTCCATCGGGCCGAGGTTGTGAAAATAGTCAAAGGTTCTCCCACTCCTGCTGTGTTAAAAGATCCATTTCCAAAGCAGGAAAGTAAAATGATAGGTTCTTCCTCGACTGCCAATGAAGAACCCATTTTGATGATGTCTCATGTGAGGATTGCGACTCGATCGCAAGATTATGGTAGTAAGAATCCTGTTGATGGTAAGGAAGCAGAATCTTCTCATTCTATTCCATCAACCTCAGCTCCTGGTTCCGATCCACTACAGATCGAAAAACCTAACCCAGACTTAGTAATCAAACCGCCCGCCAAGTGTGTACTTCGAAGGTCTGCTTTCAGTCCACATTCAAGAGCGGCCCAGAATTACAACATTGTTGAGGACTTAGCTGTTTCACCCTCAGCAATGTCGGCTTTAGAAGTGCTGCAATCATGCCCAGCACAACGAAAATTACTTTTGTCGGCTATCGGAGCTGTTGATGTTCAGGACCCGAACCTGGTAATCTTCGATCTAGAAAATAGTACACCGCGTCTACCCCATCAAATGGCTTTCCAAATTCCAGTGATAGTAAAAAACAGGCCTATTCATCGGACTGTGATTGATGAGGGAGCTTCTACGTGTATTATGTCGATTCAATGTTGGAGATCGCTTGGTTCTCCTTCGTTGAACCAATCCCCGACCATCCTTAAGGCCTTTGATGGCCGTGGGTTCTGTCCGTTTGGTATTCTACAGGAATTGCCTATAGGGGTAGAAGGTAAAACCATTAGTCTGGATGTGGAGGTGGTTGATGCCCCTCTAGACTACAACCTTCTTTTGGGTCGAAGTTGGTCATATGCTATGACAGCAGTCGTTTCATCGGTCTTCAGAGTAATAAAGTTTCCATACAACGGTAAGATCGTGACCATTGATCAGCTGACATACTTTTCATCCGACCCAGCCTCTTCAGAGAGTATCCAGCATGTCGGTAAGACGACAATCCCTTATAGGGACGTTGGTGTAGGTTTAGTTAAAGATTCCGGTTTACTGGGAACTTTTCCTTTCCCTCCAATCAACGCAGACCCTTCATTTGCATCGATTCATATGATTACATCAGACAACATTATTTATGATGATCCTTGGATTGTCCCATCTGAATCTGAAATAGACTAATTCGGTGATGCTATGCCTTTGAGTCCATATGAAATTGCTTATGAAGCCGACATGTCTTTTAACGACTCGCGTTCAACCGAAATCGACCAAATGAATGTGGTTAGTGAAGAATCACTTTTCACATCAACCTTAGAACGGATAGCGTTTCCCGAAGTCGTGTCATCTGACGAGAAACTTCGCGAAATCCTAAGTGTAGACGATCTACCATGGGAAGATCTTCATCACAGATCTTCGTTTTTACCTAAGGATGATGTTTTCGAAAATGATTTTTCATCTATCTTTACCGCTGAATATGTCAAAGACGCTCAGAATCCAACGAAACATCCTGATTCAGAGTTGAATTTAGGGAATATTTCTCGCACTATTCCCATTGATATTTCAGTGAAGCCCGGAATTGAGGAAAACATTCATATAGGTGCCTCATGTACAGAAGATGAAATCCGAACTTACAAGGCCCTATTCCAAGAATTTCATGATGTGTTTGCCTGGTCCTACGAGGAAATGCCGGGAATCGACCCTGCCATTGTTGTTCATGAAATAAAGACCTACCCGGATGCTAAACCCGTCCGGCAACGGTTGCGTCAAATTCACCCTCGGAAAGCGGCTGCGATTAAAGCAGAAGTCGAAAAGCTGTTGAAAGCAAGTTTCATTTATCCAATCCCGTTAACGGATTGGGTATCGAATATTGTTCCGGTCAACAAGAAACAAGGAACAATAAGAATATGTATCGACTATAGGGATATAAATCGAGCTTGTCCAAAAGACAACTATCCTATGCCTTATATCGATCAAATTATTGATGAATGTGCCGGAAGCAAAACGTTTTCCTTCATGGATGGTTTTTCGGGCTATAATCAAATCAATATTCTACCTGCTGACCAACCAAAAACGGCATTCATTTGTCCATGGGGGACATTTGCTTATTGCAAATTACCTTTTGGACTTAAGAATGTCGGGGCCACTTTTCAACGGGCGATGTCTTATGCATTTCATGACATCAAGCACATTGTGAAACCGTACCTCGATGATTTGCCTGCTCATTCTTTACATCGAGCTGATCACGTTGTCCACTTACGAGCAATCTTTATGAGGTGTAGGCATTATCGAATTCGGTTGAATCCCCACAAGTGTGTGTTCTGTATTGAGACGGGTCGATTACTGGGATTTGTTGTTTCAAAAGCCGGCATTCGCGTCGATCCCTCGAAGGTCAAAGCTATCATCAAATTGCCTCCTCCTTCGAGTTTGCGCCAACTCCAAAGTTTGCGAGGGAAAGCGAACTTTTTACGCCGAGGTCAATAAAGGTTTTACACGGTTGTTGAAATAGAACTCTCAATTCTTTTGGGATGAGATTTCCCAACAATCTTTTGATGCACTTAAACACTCGTTGACCCATGCACCGTTGTTGCATCCTCCCAACTACAACCAGGACTACTTCTTATACCTCGCAGCTTCACATTCCACTATTGGAATGGTGTTAGTTCAAGAAGATGAATTCAGAGCGGAACATGTGATATATTATCTTAGTAGGACATTAAATCCCACTGAGCTAAAATATTCGCATGTGGAGAAATTGGCCCTGGCAGCCGTTCAAGCTGTCCAACGTTTTCGTCACTACATTCTTCTCCGTAAAACTACAGTCATTTCGGATTGCAACCCTATGATTTATATTTTGACAAAACAACTGCTAGGGGGCAAGTACTCTAAATGGATCGTTATCCTGCAAGAGTTCAACTTGGAGTTTGAGAAGTCCAAGTCTAAGAAATCCTTAGTTTTTGCGGAATTTATGTGTGATTTCCCGCGTGCTGACACAGAAACTGTGGCAGAGGAGTCCATTGCGGACAAATCTTTGTTTCTTATCATTACTTTAGATCCGTGGTACGGGGATATAATCATCTATCTCCAAACCCAAACCTTTCGGCCTGAAGCTTCAAAGTCGGAACGTCGAAAAATTCGGTTTCAATCCCAGCAATACAAGATTATTGGAGATACACTTTATCGCTGGGGGGCAGACTTAGTTTTTCGACGTTGCTTAACTCACGAAGAGGCTGAGAGGGTTTTGAATGATTGTCACTCTGGAGCATGTGGCGGTCATATGTCTGGGTATGCCACAGCTCAGAAGGTGTTGCGCGCTGGCTATTTCTGGCCGTCTATGTTTAAAGATTGTATCATTGCAGTCCGGAAGTGCCACAACTGTCAAGTGTTTGATCGCAAGATGCGCGCACCACCTGCTCCTCTCCACCCTATAATTGCCGTTGGTCCATTCGCCAAATGGGGTATCGTTTTTACTACTTGTAACCCTCACTCGGCCGGGGGGCATGCGTATATCATCCTCGCGGTTGATTATTTTACTAAATGGGCCGAGGCGATGCCTACATTCGACGCAAGCGGCAAAACAACTGCAGTTTTCGTATTCAATCATATTATAACTAGGTTTGGTGTCCCACAAGCAATCATCACTGATCATGGGAGTCATTTTCGAAACACCATGATGACTGAGCTTACAAGCCAGCTTGCTTTGCGCCATGATAGCTCTACTCCTTATTATCTGCAAGCCAACGGTTTGGTTGAGTCTATCAACAAAGTTCTGGTTATCATGATCCGACGAACCATTGGTATTCATCGGTCGAATTGGCATAACATGTTATTTTCAGCGCTGTGGGCATACCGAACCTCAGTGAAAACCTCAACAGGGTTCACTCCTTTCCAGCTAGTTTATGGCTTGGAAGCTGTGTTACCCATTGAATGCGAAATCCCATCACTTCAAATGGCTGTCGAATTACTTCCAGCTACTTCCGAAGAGGAGAAGCGTTTATTATACTTAGCTAAATTAGATGAGACTCGACGTGACGCTGCAATGGCAATCGAGACTCACGCAAAGCGAATGAAAGATCAGTATGATAGAAATGTGACCCCTCGAAGTTTTTCGGAGGGAGACCTAGTGCTATTATATGATCAAGCTAACGATAAGCTAGGTGCTGGAAAATTCGTTCCTATGTGGCATGGACCCTACATTGTAAAGCGAAAGCTAGCAAAAGGGGCTTATGAGCTGGTAGATTTTGATGGGGACTCTTTGGGTAAACCCAGAAATGGACTTTACCTAAAGAGGTATTATGCTTAAATGGTGGGTATGGAGAATTTTTAGTTAGGTTAGGTTTTCTTTCTAGCTAGTATGTTTGATTAGTTTAGTTAGTGTGCTTAGCTTAAAGAGGGTGTTTTTCGTCGTTATTCTGGCTTATCTTGGTTTTACTCTTGATATTGCAGATGGCGACGCCTCTCCAAACATACATCGGATTTGTTGATGGTGCTTGTCGTAGTACACGGAGTATCTCTTCCGCAGCTTGGGTTATCTATTCGCCCTCTGACGAGTTAGTTTCTATGCATGGGGTAAGCCTCGGTCAAACAACGAACAACATTGCAGAATACAGTGCAGTGGTTGAATTATTATCCGAATCTATTTCATTTGGAATTCGACGTTTGATAGTGAGGTTAGATTTTGAGCTTGTTGTATTACAGCTTAATAGAGTTTATGCCATTAGAAATCTTGTGTTATTAAGGTTGTTTTTTAGAGTGCATCTCTTGGAACGTGAATTTGATTACATTGAATATCAGCATATTCCAAGGTCTTTAAATACATTAGCAGATGCAATTGCTTCTCGAATGTTGGACAGACATTTACGATAATCATGCAAGTAAATTTAAAAAACATTTCATCATATGTTAAACAAGATAAGCCGGTAATAGTGATATATATATAGATAGGAGTGTGTCAAAAAATATACATCGTCTTCGATCATAGGTTGAAAAACACCTTATGATCGGCAAAAATGATAAGTACAAAAAGCCAAAAATGTCATATGTGTCTACAAAAGTGACTAGCCAATCACTGGTGGTGCTCCCTATACGACACCACTGCACGGGCTACCTTACACAAGAACCTCCTAAGCGGCCCAGGGACTGCGACTACATAGCGCTGAAGTCTGATAGGAATATCATCTATAGTAGTCTCGGGTATATCCACCGTCAGACGCTCTAGATCCTGCTCCAACTCAGCTAGTGACTCTGCAGCCGCGTCCTGTGGAGCCGGTACCGGTGCAACTGGATGTCTCCTCTCAAAAGGCCGGAGGTTGGCTGGACGCTGTGGACCAACATCTACATTTTGAAAATTTTTACTGTCAGTTTTGAGACGATATATATAAAAAACAAAAAATATATATATAATTTGAAAACTTGTGAAAATAAAGTACCTCTGTCGTCTCATTGTTCTCCCTGTGGAAGAACCATGTCCGGATCACCTCGAAAATCTACTCCGGCATACGGAAAGTCCTGGATCGAAAAAACCTGGTCCTCTAACCAGTGAAAATAACTATCAGGGAATCGAACAACCGCCGCGCCCTCGTCAGGATGCCGGGCCATCACCGTAACCCATCGTATCAGCTTTGGCTCCCGAGGACCCAAGATATCAACAGTGAGTTGCTGAGGGATCAGCATCGGAACTCTCTCTAAGGCAAAGCTCACAACTAGAGGCCCATATCCAAAGGTCTTCAGTTGTCCGTTCTTTGCCCTAGTCAGTTGGCCCTTCATATTGGCCGACACAGCATCACACCAGTTGAAAATGGTGCCTTGGAAACAGTCAATCGCCATCCGCATTTGGGACCCGGTGGCAATATGTAAAGCGGCTGCACCGCAAATTCTGGTAACCGTGAAAGCTATAACCTTGAGTTCACGCAGAGATATGTGTTTGATTTCTACGCCTTTCGCATGGTGTTGATTGGGTATGCACCAATCTGCCCGGAGACTAGCAAGGGATTGGCCACCCAGCCTAGTCCCGGCTAGATTGAGTTGCTCACCCCTATTTGGCAAGCCAGTGAGAAAGTATATGTCAGAGGGCTCTATCTCGAGCTGGTGCCCTCCGATGTAAAAGCATTGCTCATGAATGTTCCATCTCTCAACCAGCCACTCCAAGAATCTCACCTGAGCCCTCATGCCAGGTATGGCCCAGTATTTATATAGTCCGCATGCTTTTAGGGCATCAATGGAAGGTTGATGATTAATTGAGGCTAAATCAACGTCCTCGTGCTCTCTTTCTCTCCAATCCAACATGGTGAGTGCCCTACACACCAAGAAACAAATATTAGATTTAGTTTGGGGAAATTCAAATGGTTATTTTGGGGTTTGGGGTTTCAAATTCCGCACTTCGCGGGGGACGCACCCCGCGTTTAGGACACAGAGCGTCGGGACACAGCTGGCCTGAAGGTGGGCTGCGTACCCCGACCTTTTTCTTGTGTAGGAAAAGGTCGAGGGACGCAGGTCACCCTTAGGGCACCTGCGTACCCCGCAGAGCGGACTTTAAAACCCAAAACCCCCCAAAAACCAAAACTAAAACCTAAAACAAAATTTTAATCGGATGAAATTGAAGAGGAGGATGTTGTGAAATACCTGGAAGAGACGACGTTCGATTCTGACGGTCGGATTCTCCGCAGCGACCACGGGAAGTTTCTTGCCAAAAGCCCTTTTTTCAACCTCAACAGTAAAATGGTAAAAATGACATGGTAAAAAGTCTTTTTATAGGTTTTTTGGATGAATGAATGCTAGGTTTGTTTATTTTTCACCATGGAAGGATATTTTTCAATGCATTTTTGCCTATCTTAAACAGGTATGAGTAATGTGTCGTTTTTGTGCAGGACAAAGGGATTTAGAGGGAAAATTGTCATTTTTCATGAACCAAAATATCAGAGTCATATTTTAAAGCCTTTTCTGACTCCTAAAATATGAAAAGATTGCCGAGCGTTTCTTTTACACTCGTTAAAACGGAATTAAAAGACGGTCCCCTTATAGCTCTTTTCTGACCGTAAAATCAGGAAAAGATTGCCGGGTTTTTGTCGTTTCAAACTCGATACTGGAAATAAAACGACGTGTCCTTGATCGCTTTTTACTTTTCAGGTCAGTGGCACTAATTATGAAAGTACTCCTTGGTCGCAAGATCAAGCGGTTCCCCAGGTATTATTTTATACTTTTTCGGGCTTGAGGGACACAAATCTACGAAAAAGTTCAACTTGGAGTCTTCTTAAGTTTTTTAGACTCTCTAAAATTGAAAAACGCCGAGTTTCTCCTATACTGGACTCGTTAAAATTTCACAGTAAAGGACCTGTTCAATTACAAATAGGAACGAACCACTCCTTCCTAGGGTTCGAATCAAAACTAGGTTGGACTCATCCGAAGGATGAGCTTATAATCAAGCATATGTTATCCTCCTCAAGCTTGTTAAAAATAAAGAGGTACTTGCCATAAATGGTGGGGGAAAAGAGAGAAGAATGAGCCTATTCGTTATCTTTTGTCTCAGAAGAAACTTTATTACCACTCTTGGACACGACACTTTTCATTCACCTAGGTTGGGAAATCCTTCACCTCACAGTTGATCAAACCACTTTGAAAGTCTTCAGCCGGGTTCCGGGGATTAACTTTGAGTCGTTTATCACCAAACCATCTGTCATGTCGTTATGTGTTCAAGAGGTCTGCAAGAAAAACTTTCATCTGCAAAATACTTGTCATCTATTTGACCATCCCTGAGTCAGTCCTTACAGCAACATTTCTTCAACTTGAACAATGATTTCGTGTTGTGGGCTTGCCTGCAATGGGTCGCTTTCTATCGACATCAACACATTATCTAGAGAGATGACTTAGAAATCGTCACTACCTTGAAGTCTGCATGCATCAGTGGCAGGTTTCTCGCCTTTGACGTCAGTTTACATCATTGACTTTCGATCGAAGGATTCCGTGAATTGTTCGACATCAACTCATTCATTCACATCTCATGGATTGTACTAGGTACTTTGAGAACTATTGACATTACTGGTGGTCTCTCTCACACTTGTTAACAGTTTACATCATCGACTGGTAATCAAGTGGTTTCTACCATGTTCGACATCAACTCATTTATTCGCATGGCTAGAATCGTACCAATTCGGGAAGTAGAAATGAAGACCCTGGATCTAGTTTCCACCATCCAGGCTGCAAGGAGTTTTGTATTCATTATCTAAGTAGACTAATCATAAACAGATGGTTGCGCCCATAGTGTGTCTACAAAAGTCTATGATTATGATGTACTGCAAGATCATTCCTATATCAGAGTAGTTAGTTTGTTAGTTAAAGTTTTGATCTGAGTATGGGAATGCCTACCTCAGTGATGATATAATCTTATACATGTATTTTGTGTTGAAAATTTCAGGTTCTAACCAGGGTCTCCACGGGACAATCCTTGAAATGATAAAGCGCTTCACCCTTCCTAGATAATACAAAACCCTAATCTATTTTAGGCTTCTCACTTTAGGGGGCAATCTGTTACACTAAAAAATGTCACCATGGCTATTTACAGTTAGTATGTCTCTATCAACAGTCATGCTATCCTCTTAGGCAAGTCTTATGCCTCTGCTCTCCATGTCAAACTCCAAAAAGAGAGAAAGTCTTTATAAATGTATTCATCTCTGGGTACGCAGGTTCTCTCAACCTTACCTGCGGGTACGCACCCAATGCTCACAAAAGTTGCGTACTTGTACACTCTGTATGTAAAGGGGCAGGTGCGTCCCCCTGTAAAGGTCAAAATGCGCAAGTTTCATCTTCAAAAAGTTACTTGTGGTCATTTCTAGAGCATTCTAGAAGGTTGTTCGACGTGTATTGAGCGCCTCCAGATGGTTCATGTACCCCTACCAAAGAGGAACTTATCCCATCAATAAGGGAGCTATCCCATCCAAAGAGGGGATTATCCCATTGATGGTGGACCTGAATAACTTCCTCTGGATCACTATAAATACAGGCATTGGGCCAGAAGGAGAGGAGGTTGAAAGCTAAACATTTCTAAGGGTAAATGCTGCAGGAATTAGGACTCCCATTTAGAAGCTTGTGAGGAGAGATTGCCATCTTTGCTTATTCTATTTGGAAGTGGGTGAGCTTTGTCAATGTAAAGGAGAATTCTTGATGGACCCTGGGAGGGACTTGAACAACACCAAGGCTCAGGTTGTAATTGTTCCTTTTGTTTCCTATTAATGCAAATGAGTCCATTCTTCTCAATAACTTGTTATTTATGAGTTGTTTCATGTACTCCTTGGTCTATGTGTTAAATATGTGTTATTCTATGAGATTATCAAGTGCTATTTAATCGTTTGATTGTTAGTGGATGCAGGTTTCAAAGTTAAGGAGGAGCTCATCCGGATCAGTGGGACTGGACTGCTACAACAGCGTTGGACTACAGGTAGGATCTAAACACTTGATTTCTTATATAGTAAATGCATGTTTAGAAAAGGATTGCTCTTGTTTGTCTTGTTTGTCACTAGAGAGTCTTAGGCTCCTAGGGAGGTTGGTTGTGTCCGCACTATCGACTCTTTCCGCCTGACAATATGCTTGTTGTATAACTCCACCCTTTGATGAATCCATCGCTATGTGATGTTTTAACGAGTCTAGCAAAGGCGAAACTCAATCTTGTCTAGATGGACAAGTTTGTTGCTATTTGATGTTTTAACAAGTTTAACGAAAAATATAACTCGGTCCTTTTCATGTTTAGGGAGTTTGAAAAGGGACAAAAAGAAAACTACACAAGTTCCTTTTCGTAGATTTGTCTCTCAAGCTCGAAAAATCATAAAACAATACAAGAGAGAACCTATTGACCATGTTCAGTCAACGTATTCATTTTTCGTAGTTAATCTATCTCAACCTGAAAAGGGGTTAAACTTGTACAAAGTAGATGTCGTTTCCAATCTGTTAACGAGCTGAAAAGGAAAAGCGCTCGACAATCTTTTCATATTTTGAGTCTGAAAAGAGATTAAAGAGGACTCCACTTTGAGGAACGAGTGGTGTCTAGGGTAGAAACTGGTTTCGGTGATGTTGAAACTTCTCAAAACATGTTGATTTATGTGAAGAGGCTGGCTAATAAGATAACTCATTGCAATTGTTCCTCAAAAAGGGTAAAACAACCAAGTGAAAGCGTATGATGGGCCAAAGGGATGGCAGCGATCGGATGAAAACAACCAAAGCTCATTTGATGAAAGAGGCTGATAGAATGGCAATCACGAGGGTTAAAAATGGAAATGGGTTCATTTTTGGACAAGCTTGAACCATGGGAAACTATGCTTGGATTCAGTTTCATGTTTACACAAGCTTGAAACGAAAAACTATGCTTTGATTTAGTTTCATTTTTACACAAGCTTAAAATGAAGAAATATTCTTGAATTCAGTTTACATGTCCCCAACATGATGAAAGGGAGAATCTCCTGTAATGATATGGAAGTTGCCGCAGTGAAGCAGGACGGTTATCCAACACCTTTTTGGCTTCGTCTAGATAGGGACAAAGGTGAATGGGGTGGTTCGGTTCACATAACCTACAGGGAAACTTAACTTTACCACTAGGTGCATGCCCCCCAAGCTTCATTACATTCACCTAAGTGGACTACTCATGGCTATCAAGTGGATGGAATGAAGGTTCATTTACGAGATCAAGTGAAAGATTAGATTGGTATTTTATGATATCTAATCAAACGCTCGAATTGGAAGTTTTCTCTAGGGGACCTTGTTTCATTTTTAAATGAGCTTGACACAAGACAAGGAACTCTGCTCAGATTCCTTATTTCATTTTATAATGAGCTTGACACAAGGCAAGGAACTCTGCTCATACCCTTTGTTTCATTTTTTAACTAGGTCGACAATGGACCAAGAACTATCCTCATGGACCTGTTTCATTTTTTTAATGAGGTTGACACAGTAAAAGAACTATCCTCATTTCTTTGGTTTCATTATTTAACGCGGTTGACACAAGACAAGGAACTATCCTCATTCCTTGTTTCATTTTTTAATGAGCTTGACACAAGACAAGGAGCTATGCTCTCGAAGGAGAGATCTGGTTCCAATGCCCCCAATACATAATGTACAACATCACAGAACTAATTTCTAGTTGACGTAGGCATGGAATGGGTTGCCACATAATTAACCCATGGAAGGGATGATACCATTGGTACAAAAGGACCATTTAGGGAAGATGGTTGACTGGAAGCAATATTTCAACTAGAAAATGAAAGTTGGTCAATGGTGACAACTTTTCCTTCATGTGGGAAACAAATCACTCAAAAGAGTGTTGAAATAATAGCTCCCATGTCATAAAAATAGTTTCACCCAAGAATTAAATTGTAATCTAAAGTTCCTGGGACTACCATCACATTCAGATAAATGATTTTTCCTTGCAAAGTAATAGGTAACTGAGGAAGGATCCCTAATGGTTGACTAGTTCCATTATTAAAAGCCAACAGATTCTGGGTAATAGGCACAAGTGGCGGTGAACCGAGCACTTTCTAAGTAGTTGAAGAAAGGATACTCACAAATGCACCCTGATCTATAATAGTGCCACATACAATCATATTCCAAACTTGTATTATGATCTGGAAAGGCACATAAGAAGGAAGACAAAATCCTGCTAGTCCATTCCAATGAAAGGAAGTGACTAGACTACTTGGATGGGGTACCGTAGAAATAGGAGAATTACACACTTGAGTTACGAGAATGGGAGGATTTTTCTCCTGTCTTGGTGGAATAGGAGGATTCCCCCAACCTCACTTGAATCTAAAGAAACGAAAAGAACCTGAGTGATATCATATTCACTCTCTTCGGGAAAGGTAGGATTAATTGAAGGTGAAATCGGGTCAACTATTACCTTAACCTATTGATTTTGGTCGGGTATAGACTCATTGGATTCACATTCAGAGAGAGTAGGTTTGACCGATGGTTGATTTGGGTCAGTCACTTTATCAACTAGTGAAGGATTACGGGAGAGTTTCCTGTAACCAGATGGGAGTCGCTGCGAAGAAGAAAGACGGTTATCCAACACTTTTTTGGCTTCATCCAGATAGGGACAAAGGTGAATGGGGTGATTCCATTCACATAACCTACAGGGAAAATTAACTTTACCCTTCTTTCCATGAACTTTACTACCACTAGTTGATGATGTGTCACGAGCATGATCTTGAGATGTTGATGACATAGGATGATGTGAATGAGAAGACCATTCTTCTAAGATCCGAGGAATATCAGGACAATTTCGAAGAAGATGGTCTCCCACACAAAGTTTGCATGGATATCAAACTTTGTGAGGCTTGATGCATGGTTTTTAATCAAATGTTGCATTCAAAGAAATGGTTTCTTG
The DNA here is from genome assembly GCA_031772625.1 of Pinus tabuliformis. Lineage (NCBI taxonomy): Eukaryota > Viridiplantae > Streptophyta > Pinopsida > Pinales > Pinaceae > Pinus > Pinus tabuliformis. Next base: position 225,774,133 of record CM062809.1, read on the forward strand.
GTTGCCCCTCTGCTGAATTTGCTTCTTCTTCTTCTTCTTAGCCACTTGGTTATTAGTACCAATACTTTCACCAGGCGAAGAAGAAAAAAGGGAGGAAGAAAAAACCGAGGAAGAAGGCAAAGGGTCAACTTTAGGATCAATTGGAGGTTGATTTTGTCCAGTTGGATGTGTACTTGACTGTGGAGAAATCATGACATTTTGAACCAAGGAGGTTGAAAACAACCATATTGGCAAGCCAATGGTAAATCCTGGAAGAGACAATGTAGCCATATAGGGAGCACCAATATTTGCGAAAGGAGGAAAAGGACTAGGATTCCCATCAAAAGGAATTCCTTGATCGGTGGACTCCAGATTTGTCGCCATATGTTTCAACCTAAGATCAACTAAGGAGGGAGTGTGGAGGATGTTATCTATGGTCAATCAATTTTATTTTAATCAAAGTAGCATAACAAAACAAAAAAGGGATAATGTAGGCAAAATGTTTATCAAACAACTGTGAACTACAGAATACCTCCTCGAGAACCAATAAGTATAGGCAAGCAATCTCCCCAAATGTTGTGTTCGGTGTATCACAGTGTACAAGGCAGCTGACTTGGTTACCTAAGGATGGATAGAAACCTAGGTTTGTTCTCCCATATATACCCAAAAATACGAGGAGGCCCAATTTGTATAAGTGTTGTCTAATGCAAAACCGCACAGTGAGAGCATTCACATATACTTTACGTACTGTAACACTGCCCTATATACCTAAAGGTACATGGACGAGCTACGATATACTCTCCTACGTGGAATGAGCTATCACACTCGAGATGTATTGCAGACAATTTAGCAACAACTGCTTTGTTTTATGACATCGGAACACGTCTCTAGCCTAGAACCACTAAATGTTTTTCGTTAGGTGACAACGCTCCATTAGGTAAATTAGGATAAATTTTAAGTTGATATTCTTTAGAATTTTCCTGTCAAGGTTCAGCACGTGATGTATGTTTGCAATTCCTAAAATGAAACTAATATGATAAGCATTATTTTCATTCAATTGAACAATGAAAACCTTAGCTAGTAGGGATAGAGCAATCAGATCTTTGACAAAGTGCAAAGAGCACATGTAATGCAAATTCCCTAGCTGTTCCTTTCAATAATTCACAAACTACAATATGAATGACGCAAGTTTTTCTTTTCAAATCCCTTAATGTTATGATGAACAAAAAGGAAATATACACATACAATCAATCAATATTTCACAAGAACGAAGACTTTTATGACAATTATGTTTCAAAGGAAAAAGAAGACTTTTACTACACTTTCTTTCAAACGAAGATTAATCAATTATATTCTAATTTTGACTATAGATCGATAATGACAAAGAAAACATTTAAGAAACATTAATCAATCAAGTCAAAGTAGGGCTAGACAAGGAGATAAAAAAATTGTTTTCTGAGACATGCCATTCATTGATCAATCAAAAATCAATCAAACAGAGGAAATTTGGTAAAAAAATTCAATCCAAAGGTGGGAATGTGACCTAAGGTGGATCAACGAAGGTCAAAGAGGGCCTAACGGCACTACAGAGCATTGTCTCTCACTCAAGGGTGCTCTGCAGAGCACTGTCCCCTTACCAAGCATGCACTAATTCCTAAGAGGACACTCAAGAGTCATCTAACCTCAAATTTTGACCAAAATTCAATGCAAAATAGCTGAAAGACTCTCAATGAACACAGTTAGGGTCTACAAGAATGTCTTAGGAGGTGAATAAGCTACTAGGAAAGGTGATAGTTCCCCAGTATGGTCGCCAATTTATTTTGGAGAATTTGGTATCTACGGATAAATACTAATTCCCTAGATAAGTAGCTATATCTAGAACAGTAGTTTAAAGTGTTTTAGACTTTTCCTATAAGAAATAGATAAGATGGGACGATAGAAGACCTACTTGAAGTTTCTCTTTCCTCTCGTCTCCTTAGTATCGATCCTGTCGCTTCTTCCTGTACTTAATCCACTTGAGAATTACCCTGTAAACACAACCGAAAACAAAGAACCAATCAAAGCATACAATCTAATGAATATAAGTGAAAGGAATCAGATACAATTTGAACATATAAGCATTATGAAACAATACAAACATATGGGAAAAAGGTTCAAAAACTTTATTAGATAGAAGAAGGAATTATAACCATTGGTGTCTAATTCAAAGCCATTCCTTCAACTCAGATCCCATCCACATCACATCAAAAGCATGACAAACTTGTAGCATTATAATACTTGCTTCAAAGCCAAATCTCACAACAGCATTATCTCCTTACAATTCAACATAATCCCACCCTTGATCACTTATATCAGTGGTCAATTTGTAGGAATATGAAGGAGGTTTTATCATAAATTGTGGCATTGAATGGCCTTCCATACTTAGAATTAGTTCCATGGAGGAAGGGATGAGAGGATAGGATGCACCTTAACTCATTCCTCATCCATTTTCGAGCTCATAGGAGTCAATAAGTGAGGGAACCTTCTATATGACTCCAAAAGATAAGAATATTCCCCAAACCCTATGTGAATTTCGCTCATTCTCTCCTAACGCAGGTGAAAAGAAGCCTAAGTGCTCTGTAAAACACCCTGGTAGTGGACTCAACTACTCTACAACGCACCTTTATAAGGGCTTACCTACACTGGTCCCTCTAGAGGCTGTTTCTGGATGTCTTCAAGTCATGAAAATGTATGGGAAGGAGGCATTGAAAGGGGTGACCTGTTTAGGGCATGAAGCAACTGAAATTAGGGTTTGATGAGCCCTAAAACATTTATCTAGATGATGGGTTGATGTGCCCAAATGGATCTGTAACACTACTCCAAAATGAATCTTACTTGGACTTTGCATGAATCTGGAAATCAAACCTACTGCATGCATAATATCAGGCTTAGTGATAGTAAGATACAAAAGGCTTCCTACCAGACTCCTATACGATTGAGCATCTATCTTTTCAGCTCCATCTTCTACAAAAAAAATTCATTTGTATTCATGGGTGTGCTCATGGGTTTACAAATTCCCATTTTCCATTTGTGAATAAGATCTAAAACATGTTTTTCTTCTAAAATAAAAATTCCATCATTCATTTGTGTCACTTCTATGCCAAGAAAATAATGAGGCAAACCAAAATAAGTGATATGAATTTAAAAAAAAATGCAACAAATTACATATATAACCATAAATATAGAGATGCAACAGAAATAACACGTCCTTCGATTAATATCAAATAATGAAATATGCTTACAAACAGTATGGAAATGAGACTAGCTCAGCGATGGTAGCTTATCTTTGAGAAGAGATGTGGTGGCTACATGCCTCTGAATTGAGTTACAATGATCATCAAGGGCCCTTTTATTATTGAAAAACAAGAGAAAATTGTAAAAAACCAAAACCCTAACCCGAGGAGATGTAACACCAAGAGTTTATGGGCCCCGTTGGGGTTAGTTGGGCATCCTTGGGGTCATGACTTGTTCATATTTTATTTGTTTGACACACATGATACCCTGTTGGAAAGATATCTCTGAGGATTATCACAAAGAAACAACCTATCAAAATTTGTTGGTAGTAGATTGCCAAAAAACGTCGTTTAGGGCCTCAAAACGGCTTTGAAAGTTTAGGACTTGAAAATATGCTAAAAATAGTGAACTATGCTACAATTAAGGAAACTGAAAAACTAAAAGAAACAATGGTGGGAATCCAAGTGGAATTGGCAAGTGGCCACCAATATCTACCTGGATCATTCCTCCCTCCTTGGGAATCAATGATCCCCATTGTCTTGAGTTCCTCCATGAGATGGGGAAACTTCTGCTGAACTTGGTCCCTGGTGAGCTACTTGGCCTAGTGAAGGAGTTGGACTACTTTGACAACTCGGTACAGTTGTGTCTTTGGCTGGCAAGTGTTATTGATTTGCATGTCCATGATCCGATCAATTGCAACTTGTTCCATGCAATATGGATTTAACTCTGTTGGTGTGAGATTTTCTGCAATGTGAGATGTGTCTAGTAATGGTGGAAAGTATGGTCGAAGGAGATCCACATTAAACACTAGGTGCAGGCCAAGGAATGGGTCAATGCTGAGCTCAAAATAATTATCTCCCACAACCTTGGGGATGGTTTATGGCCCATATCGAAGCCGACGAATCTTGCGGTGGGGTCCAGTGAGGCACTCCTTCTGCAAATGTAGCCAAACTTTGTCGCCTACCTAGAACTTGTGTGGTGCCCGATGTTGATCATGTCACTTCTTGTACTTAGCATTGGTTTTTTCTAATATGTCATGGACCTGTTGGTGGATGTGTTGAATATTTTCAATGAAGCTATTTTCCTTGTCGACTTTGGACTGTACATGAGCCGAATCTCCCTGAGTCACTGCAACTATGGCCACATCAATGGGACATAGTGTTTGTAATCCCAAGCGCACCTAAAAAGGGTTGTGGCTAGTCGAGCTGTGGAGAGCTCGGCTGTAGTGATGTTGGATATAGGGAAGGCTCTCATCCCATGTGCGTGGAGGAATTGAGTTGAACATGTGCATACTGTGTACGCTCATCCTGTTGACGACCTTTGTCTGGCCATCAAATTGGGAATGGAAAGTTGTGGACTTAATGAGCTTAGTGTCCAACATCGACCAGAGACTAGACCAAAATGTACTGAGGAACTTGCTGTCCCGATTTGAGATGATAGACTGTGGGATCCCAAAGTGTACTTGCACTCATTCAAAGAAGAGTTCAACAATGGCTTCTTCTGTGATACTCTTCCTGCAGGTTTCCATAATGACCAGCTTCGAGAATTGATCAATGACCACAAAAACATAGTTGTTTCCATGCTTAATAGAAGGAAGTCCTGACATGTAATCCATTGAGATGGATTCCCAAGGTCGACTAGGGGTAGGCAACAGAGTATAGAGACCTTGGTTCTTGATGTTTGATTTTGCGATGGCATAGACAATGCAGGATGTGATGTAATTCCTGACATCTTGTCAAATATTCAACCAATAGAAATACTTCTACAGTACTTCCACTGTTTTCTTGACCTCAAAATGCCCAGCGGCCCAACTACAGTGCACTTCCTAAATCATCTTTGCACACTTGCTTGAAGGAACACAAAGGTGTCCCATATGGCATAACAGAGCATCCTGGAGGTGAAAACCTGAAACTTTTTGACCCCCCAAGAGCATATGGTATGTGTGGCTGAATTCTATGTCACTTTTGTAGAGAAGTGGCTAATCAGAAGTCTCATTCCCATAAGAGTTGAGCACGGTAGTTAACGCCATGATCGATTGTTGGTTGAGGCAATTTGCAACATTATTTATTCTATCCTTCTTGTACTTGATATTCAAATGGAACTGTTGCAGGTATGTGAACCACTTCTGATGGCGATCATTCTATAACTTCCCTTGCATTTATATGAATTGCAGGGGTCGGTGGTTTGTGTTGATGACTATTTCCTTCTCCAAAATGTAATGCCTATATTGTCAGCAGGCCTCCACAATGGAATACATCTCTTTATCATAAGTGGAATACTTCCAAACCGTGTCTAAAAGTGTCTCACCATGATATGCCATTGGATGCCCCTATTGAGTAATGACTGCGCCAATAGCATAGTCAGAGGCATCTATCTCCATCTAAAATGGTTGTTGCAAGTTTGGTAATGTGAGCACTGGTGTAGAGTAGAGGCAATGTTTCAACTTTGTTAATGCATTCTTTTGAGATTCCTACCAAATGAATTTTGTTTTCGCTCCTCCTATAGTGACTTGACTCAAGGGCTAAGTGGTATGAGAGAACCCCAACACGAACCTGTGGTAGAAATTGGAAAGACCCAGAAAGCTATGGAGCTCTGTAAGAGTGGTTGGGGCTGGCTAATCCTGAATGACTTGGATCTTCATTGGATCCACATGCAGGCCCCATTCATCAATAATGTATCCTAGATACTGAACTTGGGTCATGCCAAACGTAAATTTCTCCAAATTGGCACACATCTTGTGTTGCCGTAGTGTTTGGAGAACCTGTTAGATGGGGTGGAGGTGTTCTTCTTAACATTGGATAAAGATCAGGATGTCTTCCAAGTATACCACTACAAATGAGTTCATGAATGGTCATAAGATGTCATCCATGAGCCTCATGAAGGTTGCAGGAGCATTCGTCAACCTGAAGGGCATAAAAAACCATTCGAAAAGGGCCTCCTTAGCTTTGAAGGTAGTCTTCCACACATCAGAGGGTTCGATTGGTACTTGGTGATATCTAGACTTCAAGTCGATCTTACTAAAATATTTTTCTCCCTTGAGGTGGTCCAAAAGGTCATCAATCTATAGGATCGGGTTCCTAGTCTGGAAAATGATCTTGTTCAGTGCCTGATAGTCAATACAAAGTCTCCAAGTCCCATCTTTATTCTCTACAAACATGATCGGGCTCCCACAGGGTGATGAACTTGGCTAAATGTGACCTTTCTACAGAAGCTCCTGAATTTTCCTCTTGATTTAATTGTTCTCCAAAACAAAGCATCGATAGATTGGTCCTTTGGGTAATGACGCACTTGGGGTTAGATTGATGTAGTGCTTGACCTGACAGTGCAGAGGTACCCCTGCGGGTGAGGTGAAGATGTCTTCGTACTCCTCCACAACCTTGTCCATCTATTTTTTTCATGTGGAGGGGCCTTGTCTAGAAGTCGTGTCCACTATATTCTTCTTTCCTTGAGGGCATATCATCAGGAAAACAAATTTCCTAGTTTTTAAAATTATCTTACTGCATTTCTTTGTAGTAACTAGAGAGATGGCAGAGGGTAGGGCTACCTCTGGTATCCTATACAACTTATTTCCTAATGTAAAAATAACAACGCGAGGCCTTGACTCATACACAACATGTCGCTTCCACAAGTATGGTTGGCCTAATAATACATCACAAACATCAAGGGGAGAAACGTCATATAATACCTTATCCGTGAAGGGCTTGATGCTGTATGGAAGGTGACATTGTTGGCTCACGCGTAGATCCTGTCCTTGGTGATGCCACCCAATTGTGTATGGTTATGGGTGTGCTGTAGTCAGCAAGCCCAGCCACTTTAGGACCTCTGGTACAATGAGGTTATTTTGGCTCCCGCTATCAATAATGAACTATAGTGGGGAACGCTTCACTCACATCTGGGAGTGGAAGAGATGCTCCTGATCCTTTGGATCTTCAGGTTCCTCCTTTTGGATCTTTGTGGTCGTGACAATGGCATTGGGCTTCACATCAATACTCTGCTTCCCTTTGTCATTCCCCTTGTTGGGTTCTGAATCAGAGTCAGAACATGCATTATTTTGAAGCCTTTAGCTCAGACAACAATGATTTCTTAGCCCGACACTTGCTTGTGTTGTGGGTGGAGCTATTATGGAACTCACACCACTTTCTCATGTCCTTATTCAGCTTTGTAGTGTTGTCCTCTTCTTGTGGCCTTGGCGGGTTGTTCTGGGCCATCCCGCCTTGGCTTTGTCCTTTGTTCTACGGTTTGGGGTTACCTTTCCCTTGCCTCGGATTCACAAATCGAAAGTCTTTCTTCTTTTATTTAAACTTATGCTCGATCTTGACAGCGTATTAGTACTCTGTGCCAAGCGAGGAGATGTTATATACCTAGGGGGGATACTATGGGGTACCAAGGGAGGTACCAAGGTAATAATGTAATAATGGGATGAGCCATAGTAATAAATAAGGTGGTTAACCCATATCATGTAAGGGACCACAAGTAGTTAATAATAATGTAATGGGCCCATGGTATTAGTTGATGGTATGAGGGAACCATGGCAATGACCCATGGTATTATATGTATGAGGCCTATATAGAGGCTAGAGACTCCATGTCAAGGAAGAGAGTCAAGGATTATTATATGAACAGGCAAATGGCTTGTGGAGTGTTCTCCTTCCTTAAGGAGTGAATGTATGGTGTTGCCCTACCTTAAGGGTTTGATCAATAAAGAATCATTTCATATTATTTCTGGGTTTATTTGCATTATCTTACATTTTCATATTAGATCTATAATATTTCTGGGTTAGATTTATAACAAGTGGTATCAGAGCTATAACAGGAGATGTCTAGGAACTCCATCTCATCCTAGATGTATCTATGTAGGCAGTCATGGTACTTGAGTACCAAATGTTTCTTAGAATCCTTGATTCCCAACTTTATGCGTAGGGTATGAAAAACATTGGTAAACTCCAACACATTTTGGTCCCTTCCTTGTTGTAGCGTGGTCCACTTTATGTATTTGGCCTCATGGCTCCTGATAGGGTACTACTGCTCCTTGATGGCGTCTCGGAATGAATTCCAAGTGGGAGGGGATGAAAAAAATGAGTTCCTACTTTCATCCTTCTGCTCACAATAGGTTTCCCACCAATCCTTGATGTGGGGGGTGGCTTTGAGAAGAGAAAATGTAATCTTTTCTTACTTGCAAAAATCATGAACAAAAAAATATCCTTCTAATAGATTCATCCATTTATCTACGACATCTGCATCTATTTGGCCCTAAAATATGGGAATTTCAAATTTTACTTGTACCTTAAAAGGTGTGGAGCCTCTAGAGTGGCTATTGGATGTGGATGCGCCACCAGTGGGTAGCCGTTGAAGGATCTAGGCAAAGTTATCCATCATTACATTCCTTTCTTTCTCGAGGGCCTCCTCGAGCAATATTTTGATAGGATCTCCTGCTCCCTCATCCTTTTTCTTCCTCCATGGGAGGTCATTGAGATTTATGAGGATGGGCTTACAAAGGTTCGACCAGTTCGAGCCCTAACTAATTATATCCCAACCTCATTGGGGACATGCAAAGAAAAATAAATAAAAAGCAAACCCCTCTGATACCACTGATCCGAATTTAAAAAGGAATGCAAAAAATTACAGACATAACCATAAATACAGAGATGCAACAAAAGTAACACTTCCTTTGATTAATATCAAATAATGAAATATTCTTACAAACAATTTGGAAACGAGACTAGCTCATCGATGGCAGCTTATCTCTAAGAAGAGATGAGGTGGATAGATGCCTCTAAACTGAGTTACAATGAGGCTTAAGGGAATTTCTATTATTGAACAATAAGAGAAAACCCTAAACAACAAAAACCCTAACCTAAGGAGATGTAACACTAAGAGTTTATGGGCCTCGTTGGGGTTAGTTGGGTAGCCAACTTCCCAGGGTCGTGACTTCGCCATATTATCTCCATTTGACATGCATGATACTTCATTGGAAATATATCTCTGAGGAATACGACGAAAAAAATGACTTATACAAAGTCACTAGTGGTAGATTTCCAAGAAAACATCATTTAGTGCCTCAAAACGGATCCGGAAGATTAGGCCCAGAAAAACTGCTAAAAATAGTAAACTGTGCTACAATTAAGGAAACTGAAAAATTGAAAGAAACAATGGTGGGGGTCCAAATGGAATTAGCAGGTGGCCACCAATATCCACCTGGATCAATCAGTAATTTCAAATTCAGTCATCATAGCATACATGAAATCTTCCACTAAAAAATCACTTGAAGATGTGTATATCAAGTCATCTAGATATAAGAAAACAATTATTATATCATTACCATTTGACTTGATATATAAAGTGTGTTAATTTTCACTTCTATTAAACCCCTTTTTCAAATGATAAGTGTCAATTCTACTTAAGCATGCTCTTGGAGCTTTTTTAAGCCCATAAAGAGCATTTTTCAGTTTGTAGACTTTGTGTTCATTTCTTGCTTCTTCATATCCTTGGGGTTGTTGAACATATACATATTCCTTCAACCCACCATTTAGAAAGGTTGATTTAACATCAAATTGATAAACTAACTATTTATATTGTGCTGCCAATCAAAACTGTTCTGATTGTATTAAATTTTGCAACAAGAGCATATGTTTCATTGCAGTCAACACCTGATTGTTAAGCATATCCCTTTGCTACTAACCTTTCTTTGTTCCTTTGTATTGATCCACCAAGTGCATACATGGTTTTATACCACCATTTCACCCCAATGACCTCATTTTCAGTAGGATGAATCACAAGATCCCATGTTTCATTCTTTTTAATCGTTTCCATCTCTTCATCAATTTCTTTGCACCAAACTAACTCTTTTGCTACATCTTCAAAACATCTTCGTTCTACTTCAATCTGAGATATCGAAGCAAAATTAGTATAACCATAAATTTCATTTAAATATTTTGTCTTTTTTGGAGGAGGACTTGGATTTGATATAGGACTTGAAGTTGCAGAAGATGATGAAGTGGATGTGGCCTGTGGAGTATTTTAATCACTATATGGATTTGTAGAAACAAAAGATTCGTCTTCCTGTACAATAATACTTGAAATTTGTTGTTGCACATTCCGATTCCACTGACATTCTTCTTTCTCATCAAGGAACACATCACGACTAATCATTAGTTTTTCAGTTTGTGGATTGTACAATCTACAACCTTTGGTTTCCTCACAATATCCAATAAAAATGCATTTCACACTTCTATCATCAAGTTTTCTTCTCTTTTCAGTAGGGACATGAGCATAGAAAATGCAACCAAACACTCTTAAATGAGAAATATTGGGTTTTCTTCCACACCATGCTTCATAAGGGGTAATATTTTGAAAACTTCTTGTTGGGCATCTATTAAGAAAATAAGAAAATGTAGCTACAACTTCAGCCCAAAAAATGTTTGGAATGTTTTTACCTTTCATCATGCTGCTAGCCATCTCAACAAATGTTCTATTCTTACGTTCAGCAATGTCATTTTGTTGGGGAAAATAACTAGATATAAGTTTCCTTTGAATGTAATTCATTTTACAATAAGAATCAAACTTCTTAGAAATGAATTCTCCCCCTTTATCTGTGCATAATGTTTTTAGATAATAAACACTTTTCTTTTCCACAAGAGCTTTAAACTGTTGAAATATGACAAATGCACTAGCTTTTTCTTTAATGAAATACACCCATGTTATTCTACTAAAATCATCCACAAAAAGAAGGAAATAATCATTTTTGTTGAGAGATAAAGTTTGCACAGGACCACATATATCTGCATGCACTAGGTCAAATGGTTTACTTGCTATGCGTGATTTTCCTACTGGAAATGAATGTCTATGTTGCTTACCAAGAATACACCCTTCACAGACTTTATCAATAGAACTAATAAGTGGTAACCCTTTGACAATTTCCTTTTTATATAACAATTTCAAGCCTCTCATATTCAAATGTCCATACCTTACGTGTCATAGCCAAGAACTATCATCATAAGCAACATTTAATGTTGTACTTTCTTCAAAAGGGAGATTGAAAGAAAAAATTCTATTTTTTGCATATTAGTCTTAGCAATAATTTTACTATGATCATCTTGATCATAGATTATGCATTTCTTGTTCTTGAAAACAATTAAATGTCCCATTTCAAGTAGCTGCCCCACACTCAAAAAATTATGCTCTAGACCAGGAACATATAAAACATCATTAATGTGCTTTGGTTTCCTTGTTTTGTCTTCACAACAATTGTTCCTTTACCTTTAGCTTCAACTGCATTAGGGGAATTTTGAGGTATAAAATGGGCCTCCTAAGGAAACCCTAAGATAGTGGTGGAAATAATAAAATAAGATTAGATTACATCATAAAATTTTAGAGGGAAGAAAGAAAAACTATTTTCTCAACTCGTACATTCAACTTATCTCCCTATCAGGGAAAATTTTAAGAACCCCCCCTAAATTTATAAATATAATAAATGGGCGAATCTCCATGGTATATAGGAAAAATGGAAGGCGATTTTATCAATAATATAATATGTATATATAATTTTTTGGCGAATCTCTCACGAGGCATGGCGAATATTTTACTCAATTATAAAATCTTGTAAGATCTTGGCGAGTCTTTCACTAAATAATAAAACTCTGTAAAGTCCTAGTGAGTCTTAACATAGGCTACATGCTGGTTTAATTCCCCCATTTAAATAGGCTATATTCCAGGTGAATACCATGGGTCAATACCATGTGCCATTTTGGTTAATACCATGGGTCAATACCATGTGCCATTTTTATTTTTATTAATTCTAATATTAGGGTTAATAATGGTTTTTTGCATGGTATTAATAACAATCTAATCCATGGTATTTGCCCCATAGTATTTTGGACATAGGTTTCACCTAAATATAACCCATTTTTTGAGTGTTCGTAAATATAAGGTGACTTATGGAGTAAATATAAAAAATGTTTTATTTGTTTACCATACCTCTCGTTTATTTATATTTTTATTAATTTACCATACCTCTTTTACAAATATGGTATTTTGCCCATAGGATTCACTTAAATAAAACCTCTTTCTTGAGCCTTCATAGATAGAATGAGGGTTATGGACTAAATATAAAAAGAGGTTTTATTTATTTACGATACGTCTAGTTTATTTATATTTTTATTTATTTACCATACTTTTTGAGTAAGTATAAAAAGACGTTTGATTTATTTACCATACCTCCACTTTACTTATATTCATGTATATAAAGTGACTTATGGATTAAATATAAAAAATGTTTTATTTATTTACCATACTTCTCATTTATTTATATTTTTATTAATTTACCATACCTCTTTTATAAATATGGTATTTGGCCCATAGGATTCACTTAAAATAAAACCTATTCTTTAAAATGGGTGAATGGATTCACTTAAATAAAACCTATTCTTGAAAATGGGCGAACGAAAGGTTGTAAGTCCTAATTTCAAGGGCTAAATTTACCTTTTTTACCCTCTCCCTTAAAATAAGGTGGGCTATTTGAGGTGATTTGTAAAAATGTACTATGATACAAAATATTCGCCCACTAAAAATTTAAAACCCCTTAATTTCGCCAAAGGGCGAACATTCGCCCCTAAAATTATCCTTGCTCCCTATGTGTTTACTCAAATTTCGAGTGGAAACACTTGTTGGATGAATAATTTTAGTCCTCATCCAAAGAGTACCCATTTTGTATACTTTAAATGGACCTTGCTACACGAAAAATGATAAATACATGAAGAATGTGATTGCAATCACATTTTTTCATGTATTTGCCAATTTTCGTGTAATAGTGTCCATTGAAAGTATGCAACATGGGTACTCCATGTATGAGGAATTAAATTTTGCATCCAACAAGTACTCCCGCTCAAAATTTGAGTAAAACCTTAGGGAGATAAGTTGAAAATATGAGTTGAAAAAGAAGTTTTATTATTTCTTATTATTTTTATTTTTTTACTCCAAAAATGGTGAATCATCCCCCATGTTTGACATCATCATCTTGAATCGTATTGGTTCTTATAAAGTTTATTTTTGTTTTACATATGTTTTAGCAGACCCATTTTAGACCTCAAAATTCCCCTAATGGCTTGTCATCTCCCAACAGTACATTGGATTTTGTAGATTCATCTATATGTACAAAGCCATATTTGTTTTCTATCACATGATTAACACAACCAGTCTCCATAAGCCACACCTCGTTGGAAGCATTATTAGTTGAAACACAAGCCAAGAATAAAGTGCCAACCTCTTCTTTTTCTTCAGAAAATTAGCTTGTTGTTTTTGTTTTTTCCACCAATTTCGTTCATAATGGCCAAATATTTTACAAAAAAACATTGAACTTTGGATTTATTAAATATTTTACTTCCATCACTGCCATCATTACCTCTTCCTTTCTTGTTTACAGAAAAGAATCTTCCTTGACCTCTGCCTCCTCTGTATGTTTTTCCTCTTCCTCTTTCTCTTCCAGAATTGTTCTAGCTTTCCTGATGAGAGGAACCACTTTTGTCTTTGGAAACATTTCCTCTTGCTTGAAAAGCTTGCTCAATAGATTTTTTAGAAGATCTATTGATTATTTTCTCATGAGATTGAAGAGAACCCATTAGCTCATTCACAGATAGATGAGATAGATCCTTACACCCCTTAATAGAAACAACAACCCCATCAAATTTTGTAGGAAAACTTCTTAAAATCTTCTCAACATTTTTTGGATCTTTTAAATATTCTCCATAAGGCCCCATTTCATTCACTATTGCCATAACTCTAGTGAAAAAATATTGAATAGATTCAGAGTATTGCATGCACAAAGTTTCAAATTCTCTTCTTTAAGGACTGCAACTTAACAATTTTTACCTTATCAATTCCTTGACATGCTTGCTCCAAAGCATCCCATGCCTCCATTTATTTTGTTACTCCAACTAGTCTTGGAAAAATAAAATCATGCACTGCTTGCTGGATTAGGAAGAGAGCCTTTGGATCTTTTTTATGATTTTCCTTTAGATGTGTTCTTTTTTATTGAGTCCAACGGGTAAGCGTTTGAGCATTTGGTTCTATATATGCATTTTATATGAAATCCCACAAATATTGTGAGAGAAACAATGTTTTCATCTTAGTTCTCCAAAAACCAAAGTTCTCACCTTTAAACATTGATATTTTTGGCTGAGAAATATTCATATTGTTTCTGTTGTTGGCCATTGTTGCTAACTATTGAGAACTCCCACTAATAACTTGAATCTAGACAGGCTTAAAAAAATTATGAAAATTCCTTCCAATGGTTTTCACAAAATTTTGAAACCTCTTGCAAACAACACACACTTTACATAGAGATCAACTCTCTTAACCTAGCTCCGATACCACATGTAAAATCTATCAAGAGAATACTTATGAAAATAGAAAAAAACTAATGAAAAAAAACAAAAGAACTTTGATTCTGAATCCATGAGTTGAACTCTCATTGGAATCTCATATGCCCATAGGAGCATTGAATACATTATTATATAGCCATCATATTTCTAATTGGATTATCCATTATCTGACTAACCTCTAATTCTAATCTACCGCCCCTAATAATTTGTTGAATAATAATTGACTACATCTATTAATTAGATACCCTAATTTTGATAACTCATAACATAACATTTGTTGGCTAATTTCTCAACAATTACATAACATCATTAAGCATTATCCTCAACACTATTAATGATTATAATATGCTCTGAGTTTATAATATTAATTCCTTGGGTTCTATATTTTTATCTTGGGTTAATAATAGCTTGGGGTTTTAGAATTAGTCCCTTTGGTTTACTATTCCATTTGACTTATAATATAAATCCGTTGGGCTTATTAATATATGGGTTCATATTAATATGCTATAATATTGGATTTTAAGGCGAAAATTTTCTCTGCAACCAAAAACCTAATGGTGTCAAGGTGGTAAAACCCTCGGGGAGGAGCGAAGGAATGACCAGGGTGCAGACATTAAAGTGATCTAACAACTGAGAGACAAAAGGCATGACAGAAGATGTCAGGAGGGGAGAGATCCCCTCCTATCGGGATACTGTGACAGGAGACGGTCAGAATAGTCAGGTGACAAAGGATAAACATAGCGTTGGACCGGTGCTGGGAGCAACTTGGTAGGCCGGCCCAAGGGGAAGATGCCTGCCATGTGCAGAGGAGAGGCCCAGGTTCATGATTCCATCGAATAAACTAGAAGAGTACAGAAGTTATATGAAGGATACTGCCCTTATTTGCAAGTTTGTGGGAGTTTGGCCGTCAGAAAGAGACCTTACCAAGTGGATTCAGCAAAAATGGTAGCCCCAAGGCCACATTGAGCTCAAGCTGGGAGCGAAGGGTTTCTTTACGGTAATCTTCTCAAACCTAAAATATAAGGAATTTTTTTTTCAAAATGGCCCCTATTTCTATTATAATGCTGGTCTATTTATGCGTTATTGGGAGGAATGCTACAACCCTGATAAGGAAAAATTTCTAGCAGCGCCAGTCTGGGTTTGATTATTCAGGCTACCTATAGATTTCTGGGATCCAGAAATATTGGAGGGGATAGGAAAATCAATAGGAAGTTTTGTGAAAATAGCAGAAACCACAAATAAGGGAAGTTACACCTCGTTCGCTAGGATATGTGTCTATATGAAGTTAGCAAACCCCATCTCAGATTCTGTGGAACTAGAGTATCATGAAGAAGTCTGGCAACAAAACTTAGAATATGAGCACATACCATTTAGATGTCGTAGGTGCCATGAACATGGCCATCTGGCTAAGGAATGTCTGATTACACGGGAAGAAGAAGAAAGGAGAAGTGACTTGCAAAAGAGAGGGCCAGTTGAACAAGAAGGATTCAAAGAGGTGAAAAGTAAACGGAAAATGAACAAAGAAATCTCCAAGCAAGACAAGAAGGAAAAACAATCAACCCCAGAAAAATCAAAGAGCTTTGAAATATTACAGGAAGAGGGTGAAGAGGAGGACCAAACCATGGAAAATCAAGAGGATAAGGAGTTAGAAAATAGCGTGAGTAGTGAAAGAAACCACACAAAAAGGAAAACCCCAAGCGAGACCATGGACAAAGGTAAGGAGTAGGAAGAACTAACAGAACAGATGGAGATGGACTTGGAGACAAACAAGGAAGATTTAAGTCAAGAGGAAGAAGTCCTAAGAAAACTGCTGAATGAATGGAGGAACTTGGATGAGAGGTTTATCCCGGAAGATCAAAAGAGGTTGTACGCGGAAACCTTTCAACAGTATAAGGCTAAACTAGAAAAAGGTAAAGCTACACCAGAAGAATATCAAGAGAGCCAGAGGGAAAGCAAAACAGATCAACAAGGTCAAGGAAAGGGGCAAAAAAAAAAGAGGAAAGAAAAATCTAAGGACTCCATCCAATTAATGGTAGAAATGATGGTGAATATAGGGAGAGTGGTACCGTTGTCAGCGGTGTTTCAAAACCTATCCCAAATTAATCAATGATTTTGACATCATGGAATATTAGAGGCCTAAATAGCAAAGGGAAACAGAGACATTTAGCGGCAAGACTGAGGAAGGACAAACCACAAATCATGCTTATTCAAGAAACTAAAATTTCAGGTCAGAAGATGGAGGAAATTCTTAATAAAATAAAACCAAGATATGAACAAGTTACCATAGACGCCAAAGGAAGTGCAAGTGGGATAGCAGTTATTTGGAATCCAACAGAAGTCCTATCAGATTGGTGGATAGGAATGCCAAGAATCCTGACTGGAAGATTCAGACTCATTGGGAAAAGTGAATGGGTGGTGGTGTCAGCTATCTACGGGCCCCATACCCAGGCTGATAGAGGCCTATTCCTGACCCATTTAGAAAAAATTAAAAATATGCACCAGGAGCAGAGATGGATTATTGCAGGGGACTTTAACCTGATAACATCAAGAGAAGAGAAGAAAGGAGGAATAACTAGAGAAGGCCTAGAGATCGAAAGATTTAGAGATGTCCAAACAGAATTAAGGTTGGTAGATATTCCCACTATAAATGGGAAATTCACCTGGAACAATAGAAGAGGTGGGGCCAAGAAAATTGCGTCAAGATTAGATAGATTCCTAGTCTCGGAGCACATAATAGGGCTAGATATCTTCTATGAAGCCTCTATCCTACCCTCTATAGGGTCCGATCACTGGCCAATCAAGCTAGAAATAACTTTGAATGATCAGAATAAAGAGAGACCCTTTGTTTTGAATCATTTTGGCTCAGAGCTCCAGATTTCTTGGATAAAGTAAAGAACTAGTGGTAGGAAAGCAAGATGGGAACGAAAGGCCGAAACAAAATGCATTCGTTCTAGCTCATACTTAAGGAAATGAAGAGCAAAATCAAGAAATGGAATAGGGAAGAATTCAGCAACATACAACAGGAGAAAGGTAAACTTTAGACTAGACTGGAAGAAATACAACAACAAATCATCAAAGACGGAAGGAACGAGGAGGTAGCTGAGGAGGAAGGCCAGGTAATCAATCAACTGGAGGAAAGACACAAACAGGGAGAAATTCTGTGGAAACAGAAATATCATGTCCAATGGCTAAGAGAGGGGGAAAAGAATTCCAAATTGTTCCACAAAGCGATGTTGAATCACCGGCATCACAACAAAATTTTCTCTTTGAAAGATAGTCAAGGAAACAGAGTGATGAAGTAGAAATATATGGAACGGCTCCTAGTGGAGCATTTCAAAGGTGTCCTAACAGAACCAAAAATTAATAGAACAGAGGAAATAGACAGGGTCTGCCAACATATCACTAAGAAAGTTACCAGAGAACAAAACATGGCTCTGCTCAGGGTAATCACCAAGGATGAATTAGAGGAAGTGGTTAACAAAATGGCAAAGAATAAGGCACCGGGCCCCGACGACTTTACCAATGAGTTTTACCAAGCAGCCTGGAGTTTTATGGGAAACGACTTGTTGGACTTAGTGGAGGAATCAAGGTGCTCTAAATGAATGCACCAGGTGTTGTGTGTGAAGCATGATTGTTCAAAGGTCTCTGTTTCAGCCGGATGTATACCCCAGGAAGTTTGTACATCCCTCCGGGGGTCCAGGGGAGCCAATCCCCACTGGATGGGGGGTCCGAGGGATAGTGGTCCCTCGGCGGGGGCTCGAGCGCAGCGCCTCTGAAGCTAAAAACAGATGTAAAATTTCCTTGTAAAAGTATAGTAATTTCTAGTCAATTTTGGCTGTTCATTAGGCAGATGATCTGACGGTAGAACTTATGTTTAGTTTAAGTTTTTTTTCCCTAGAAGGCAACCCCTCTCTTTGTATGAGGGCATTGTATTTGAGGCTGTGTAACAGGTGTGTATTCTGTGAGTGAGAAACAGAGAGGTGAGACTGTGAGAGAAAATAGAGGATATTATAGCGGATCTGCTTTAGGTTGTGTCTCTTCATTTTGCTGGATAAGAGAAAGGAAGGACTGGCTGTTCGAGGTGGACGTAGCCCAAACTGGTGAACCACGTATATCTGTCCCTCTCTTTTTTTATGCATTTTTTGTGTTTATATTTTTGCACTATTTTATGTGTTCCATTGCTCAGTAATATATAATTTTCTAACATCAGGGATTGAATGCCACTTTCTTGGCCTTGATCCCGAAGAACGGCAGTTCGGACGAACCGCAGGGATTCAGGCCCATATCACTGTGTAATGTAGTGTATAAAATCTTACCATCAATTATGATAAATAGACTCAAGCCGATTCTACCAGAGCTCATAGCGCAGGAACAAATAGGTTTCGTCAAAGGGTAGTAGATTACTGACAGAATCATAGTGGCCCAGGAAGTGATTCACTCCCTGAAAAATTCTCGAAACCCAGGTATGCTTATCAAATTAGACTTGGCTAAGGTGTACGACCGCATTAGCTGGAGATACTTGGAAAGCATTTTCAAATCCCATGTATTTGATCAAAGATGGCTAAATTGGATCTTGTGAATGGTAAGTACCCCAGTGATGTCAGTCTTGATGAATGGTACCCCCTACGAAGCCTTCAACCCATCACGTGGATTAAGGCAGGGAGATCCCCTGTCTCCTTTCCTTTTCATTTTGGCCGTGGAAGGTTTGGGTAGGCTGGTCAAGGCCCAAGTCACCAGGGATCAGATAAAGGGGCTACGAATATGTGGAAATGATCTCCCTGTTTTGTACCAACAATTTGTCGATGATGTTATGTTATATGGCTAGGCCACGCTCAAGGAGGCCCAGAAGATTGTTAAAACATTATCTGAATTTAATGAAGCTTCCGGAACAAAGATTAATAAGGAGAAATCTAAAGTTTTCTTCTTTAACACCTAGCTAGCAATCCAAAGATTCTTGGCATGCTCCATGGGGTTCAATATTGGAACCTTCCCGAAAAAATACTTGGGCATTATGTTGAATGACCACCAATACAGGGCCGTTAACTGGGAACCCTTAATTAAAAAAATCAGGAACAAGATGGAAAATTGGACCTGTAATTCTATTAAAAGCTATTCTGTAGGCTATCCCAATCTACTAGATTTCGTGTCAAGCTATTCCCAAGTGCATTAGTCAAAAGATGGTCACCATGTTCAAGAAATTTCTTTGGCAGGGAACTAGAAAGACCAAAAAATGGGCATTAATTTCGTGGGAATGGCTAAGAAGGCTATCAACGAAGGTTTAGGATTAAGGAACCCATTCGTTCTTAACCAAGTGATGGGGGAGAAGCTTTGGTGGAGGTGGACTCAGGGTGGCCAAGACCTGTGGAAGGTGATATGGGAAAGGAAATATGAGGTAAAAGCGGAACCCGAAGACAAAATGAGAAGCCAGATAGAGGCTAGAGGCTCCGCAATTTGGAACCTGGCAAGGGGTAACAAAGAACTGATAAGAGATTATAGCTTTTGGGAGATAAGATCTAGAGATAAAGCAAGGTTTTGAGAGGAATCATGGCAGCAACGTGAAAGGCTCATCCATAAAGAAAACCTTCAAGCCATCAATGATTTCATGGCCCAGGTAGGGGAGAAGGTTGTAGGAAAATTATGGAAACCAGGGGTAGGAGGATATTAGCGTAACTGGAAACAGAAAGAAGACTGGGAAAGGGCCCCTGACACAGACAGATGGCAAGATTATTACAAAGAGATGGCATCTCAAAAACTAGCAAGGAAAACTGGGCAATATATTCTAAGATGGGGCACTCGAATTCAAGGCACTTTCTCAATAACAGAAGGATATTATCAAAAAGCTAAACAAAATCAACAGGTAGAGACAAAAAAATGGAAAAATCTATGGAAAATTAAACATTGGCCGAAAGTGTCCTTCTTTGTCTGGACTATGCTACATGGCAGGGCGCTTACCTAGGACCAGATACAAAGGAAGGGGCAGCAAGGACCATCTCGCTGCGTGCTCTGTAATTCACAGGAGGAGACTATGGAGCACTTGATGAACCGATGCATAGTCAGCAACACCCTGTGGGAAAGCCATTTCAAATTGTTTGAGCACCGTCACAGAAATTATCAAAACATCATTAATACCATAGAAAACTGGCCGAGGAAACCTTGCCAAAACCTGGTGGTAAATCGTGCGTGGCTCCTCTCAGTTGGGTTCTTGATCTGGAACATATGGAAGGCACAAAATAGTGTTATTTTCAAGGCAGAAAACCGAGCTCTAGCGGACATATGGTAGCAAACCCTCAGGAATATGAGAGAAACAATTTTAATGGAGAGTTGGAAGGATGAGGACTGGCAGGCGTCGCAAATGGAGGAGAAAATCATGAACAGACTAGAGATAAACCAAAGTATGGTAAGCGGGAGTGTCCAAAGAAAAGCCCAAGTCATAGAGGTGGAAGAAATTACAAAGTACAAATACCCCCCACAGGGATTTACAAAACTGAATTTCAACGGTGCTGCCAAACACAACCTGGGAGAAGCAGGTATTGGCGGAGTCTTTAGGAATGACTGTGGTAACACCGTGATAATATTTGCAATGGACTGCAGGGAGGCGACTAATAATGAAGTGGAACTTCATGCTCTGAAGCTAGGCATGGAAATTGCGATACAGGTAAAAATTAAGAGTCTCCAAATTGAGGGAGACTCAAAATTGTTGGTGGACATGGTAAGGGAATTACAACAGCAAAAACCAGTGGAAAAAATCAGCAAGAGCTAGCAAACGGGCAATAAACCAACTGACTGGTTAGCGAACTGGGGTAGTCAGAATGGGGGCAAGTCAATTGAAAATGAAGGAATGGATACACTGCTCCTGGAGGAGTGCGACCGATTACAACAATTACTTGATGTAGATAAGGGTGGTAATGGTAATTCCGAGGTGAACGGCTAGAATCAGATAGGACGTAACAGTTGCGGTGAAAGATTGCAGCGGGTAGGGATGGACAACATATTCTTAAGAAAGGATAGGAGCGAAATAAGTGACGGATCAGGTCAGATGATGGGGAAAGGGCCACTTAACGGGGAAGTAGAGAGAACTGAGGCATCATTAAAGAAAGATCTGGAGGGAGTGTGGGAAGTCTAGATAATTGGAAGAGGAAGGAAGATAGGTGGCATCAGGGGTACAAAAAGCGTACGGTAGGAGCAGCCAGGAGAATGTAGGAGTAATGAAGAATAAAGGAGGACAGACAGGTATCGTCAAATCCCGAGGAAGGGATGGAGGGATGAGAGTCGGGCAATTAATTGGCCAAGTGGAGGTCAAGATGAAAGGACAAAGGAGAGTTTACAAGCAAAGGCTTGAGGTGGCAACTAGAATTCTCATGCAACATAGCACGAAGAATGAAGGATCGACGAAAGGTGGCAGCAAGGCTCAACATCTAACCCTCATCTCAGGTCTTGGAAAAGAAAGGTGGTATGTTTCCTTAAGCCCCTGTCCTTCAGGCCTTGTGTTAGATAGAGGTAGAATCGTCTATTCTTTCACGAAAATGTCTAGAAAAAGGGAGCCTTTAACCAGTAGACAGATAGGAGGTGGTCATCCTGGCCACGGGACGAATAAACTTTACCCCATCAAAGCTGAGGAGAGCTCTGATGGAGAAATCTGTGGGCCCCGGAGGTGGGTTCAATTCATGACCATAAAGGAGAGGTGGGAGGGGAGGGTGGCCTTGTCGGGTCTCGTTGAGATCCATGATGGGCACTAGTGCCTTAACTATGTCGGCTGCCTGGATAATCCTCAAAAGGCTATGCTCAGAAATCCTTTGGGCCACTGGTGAGTAATAAGCCTTCCCCATCATATGGGAAGTCGAGGGAGGATTGTTCTGTTTGCCGAGACCAGCCATGCTGGTCAGCACGGGAATTTCAGGGAAGTAGAGAGAGGGGGGAGGGTCTCGAGCTACATTGTAGGCAAAGTTGTGAGGTGGCCCAGGACTGCAAGCCAGAAGCACCTGCGAGCCCTTCATGCCAAGGCTGGGGGGGTAAGTTATTGGATTTCCGCTGAGCTACAAATTAAAGGCACTGGCTTGTGGTTTGCTGTCTTGATAGGTAGACAAGCCACAATAAATTCAAGGATTCAGGACCACAGCAAGATGGCTCCCAAGAAGGTGAAACAAGCTCGGACCCAGGAAGAAGGCACAAGCAGCAATCCGAAGTAGAGAGGAAGGCAGAAAGAATTAGAGAAAAGCATGTTCATGATAAATGCATATATGGCTGGGAACTCCCTGGAAACCCTAGCTCAAATCCATGGATGGGAACGGGAGCTGAGGTCCATTAGCGAGAACAAGGAAATTTCCAGAGGGGAATGGGAGGATCTGATTCCAGACCCCAGAAACACTAGGAGTAGAAATTCTCTATCTAATAAGACATTACAACAGTATTGGATAATGAACACCTAGTCGCCCGGGCTATGGAAATGAACTAGGTTGTTCGAGAAGAAGAGGAGGAGGACATAAAGCAGAGAGAGGAACAGGAAAAAGCCAGACAAGGGAGGAAACAGAAAATCTAAAGGATACCCCCCTGAAAGAGATTGTGGCCCTCCAAGTCCAGACAACGAGAAACCACGTGATGGTGCAGAAGATTGAACAAATGTTGCAGGAAATGAAATGGGCTATGGATCAGAAGAAGGTGAAACCTGGGTGCAGCGCCACGGCGCCCGTCCCGGTCAACTCATTAGATGAGGAATGAAAGAGATGAGTCTCTGGATATTTTGTTTAAAATGATGTTAAAAAAGAACTGTGCCTGGTTACTATGTTATGGTTGTGTAGTTAGTTTAGTTAGTAGTATTCAAAAACTTGGATATGACAATATGAAGGAGAAAAACATTTTTAAATTTTGGTCTGGTTATAATGCTGATAGGTGGCGGTCTGGTTTCCTGCGGGCAGACTAGCCACCTGAACATTAGTTTACTGTAAGGTTCTACTATCGTAATATAGAAAGAGGAATGCCTAAGTTTACAAAAAAAATGTTATAATATTATTCATAGGCATTATAATATTAATCCTAGGTATTAATATAAATCCCTTGTGTTTATAATCATGGTCAAACATGTTTATTTTAGGGTTTATAATATTTATGTTAGGGTTTATATACATTGGTCTTATAAGATTAATATACATATACATTGGGTTTATAATATTAATGTTAAGCTTTAATATAAATCCCTTGGGTTTTTATTCATGGTCAACCATGTTTATTTCATGGTTTATGGAATTTATCTGAGGGTTTATAATATTAGCCCCTTAGGTTTAATAATATTCCCTTATGAATATTATTCCCTTCGAGTTTTAGTATTAGTCCCTTGGATTTATTATCCCCTTGGGTCTATTATATCAATATGTTGGGTTTATTAATCTAAGGTTTCATATTACTTAGGTGTAATATTCATATTCCTTGGTTTTAGTATAAATCGCTTGGGTTTAATATAAATCCCTTGGGTTTATAATCATGGTTAGCCATCATCAACCATGGTATAATGTCACATTGTGGCTAAGATTTTCTCGATATGAAAATTAACAATTGTCCAACATTGCATTGTGACAAAGGTTTTATCGATTTGAAAATTAATCATCCTCAAGAATGATAAACCATGGTTGAACATCGTATTGTGACAAATATTTTCTGAATATGAAAATGAACCATGGTAAACCACGATAAACCATATTTGTTTTAGGGTTTATACTATTTATCTTTTGGTTTACATGCTTTAGGTTTATAATATTATTCGCGTGAGTTTAATCTTATTATCTTGGGTTAATAATATCTTGGGGTTTTACAATTAATCTCTTGGGTTTATTATTCCATTTGACTTATAATATCAATCCCCTAGGTTTATTTGTCTAGGGTTTCATACTCCTAGGGTATAATATTATTCATAGGATTTATAATATTAATCCTAGGGTTTAATATAAATCCCTCATTTTTACAATCATGGTGAAGCATGTTTATTTTAGGGTTTATAATATTTATCTTAGGGTTTATATACATTGGGATTATAATATTTATCCCTTGGGCTTAATATTATTCTGTTGGGTTTATAATCCTTTCTTTTTATAGAGTTGACATGTTGGCTTTATTATTCCCTTATATTTACAATATCAATCCTTTGAGGTTATTAATTGAAGGGTTCATATTCCTATGGTATAATATTACTCATAAGATTGATGCGAAGGCCTCTCTATGCAATACAAGTGAAAAGGCTACTGTTAATTGGATCGAAGATTTTGAAATATTCTAGAAATTTGTAATAGCTAAGTCAACGGTTAATATTCTATAAATTTATAATAGCTAAGTCAACAGTTTGTTTTATAATAGTTAAGTCAACTCTTTGTTTTATTTCTCTAGATTTATAATAACTTAGTCAACTGTTCGTTTTATTTCTCTAGGCTCCATCAGATTTTTGGAATATTTCCAAATATGCAATAAGTTACATTCAGGTTATATGTAAGTACATTCTTGTAAATAACTGACGAAATGATCCACCAAATCTTTGCTTAGACTCAAGGACATTAAATTTTGTAACGTTTGTTTCACAGTGCTCTGCAGTGGTCAATTATCATGGACATCAGAACATATTTCCTAAATTAAATTTGAAGCCGGTAAGAAAATAAATCTGACAATGCGGCCACTTATTTGTCGTACAAATAGAGTTTATAATATTGGATATATAAATTTAGGTTTTAATATTAATTTTATAATCTTAGTTTTTAACATTAATCTTGAGTTTAATATTATGATTTATAATATTAATGTGTTAGTTAATAATATTCATATTAATATTACTATTAGTATTAGGATTAGGAAGGTTAAAATTTATAATATCTGGTTTTATATTAGGTTTTTATATTGTGAATTTAGAATAGTATAAAAATATATTCAATGTTTCATCATAACAAATATTGACTCAATACAATAATTAATCTTATAATCATTGTGACAATGTTACATTACATTGTAATTTATTGAACTCCACATTGTAACATTACACTATAATATTCAAGTTTAATATTAGGGTTTTTAATCTTTGTGTTATAATATTGAATTTGTAACATTAAGGTTTTATATTGAGTTTTTAGTATTAATCTTAAGATTTATAATATTAATCCCAAGAGTTATAATATTAGGGTTTATGGTCTTAAGATTGATATTAATAATCGTAATATTGAGTTTATAATTTTAATATCATGTGTAATATATTAGTATTATGATTTAGAATATTAGAGATTAATATTGTGACATTGGAATGGTACACAAATCTATACATCATTTCATTGTGACAAATATTGTCTCAATGCGACAATCGATGTGAAAATGATTGTTGTAACGTTACATTACATTACAATTTATTCAATAATGCATTGTGACCTTACAAAATTGAGGTTTAATATTAGAGTTTATAATATCAATATTAGGGTTAATAATATTGATCCTAGTGTTTATAATACTAATCTTAGTATTTATTGTATTAATCTTAGTGTTTATAATCCTAGTATTATGATTTGTAATATAAACATTATATTACATTCCAATTTAATTTTATGGTTTATTCCAATTTAATAATCGTAACATCATATTACATTATATTGCATTATGATAGACCATTGTTTGGTCTTAGTGGACTTAACCATCATCATCATATATGGTTTATAATATTTGATTTAATATTAGAGTTTAGTGTTGTAATGTTGGAATGGTACACAAATCTATCTATCATTTCATTGTGACAAATATTGTATCAATGTGACAATCAGTGTTGCTATACTACATTACTTTGCAATTTATTCAACATCACATTGCGACCATACAAAATTGGAGTTTAATATTAAGGTTTATAATATTAATATTAGATTTAATAATATTATAAATATTAAAATTAAAATCCAATAATGAAACTTAAAACTAAAACCAACAGTAAAGCTTGATACTTATAATTATATAATATATATTCATATTGAATGTTATAATACTAATATAATAGTATTAATATATTAATATTATTATCCAATTTTATGGTCATGGCCAAGCTAGACACCACATTGGTGTATGAGAACCCCTTGTTTGTAGACAACGGACCCACTTGCGTAGTGATTTGATAGGTAAGCCTACGAAGGCATACATATATTACAATTATAATAAATAATTAAAACAAATAAATACTATATCAAATAAATATTAAATGTTTATATTATTACATTTAATATTATTATTATATTGAGATTAAGATTATATATGTGTGTGTGTGTGTGGGTGGGTTTATAATCTCAAGGTTTATAGTTTTAATTTCAAAATTTAATATATTAAATTTTAATATTAACATTATTATAATATTACCATAATATTATATTATAATGACGAGGGATAATTTTAGTAAATTGAATAGTTAATTGAGAGATCAGTGAGTTAATAACAATTACTACTACTCAATTCAACCCCTATAGACTCTATTCATGACTAGAGCTCAGATAACTGAGTTTCACTAACTATAACTCTACTAGATTGCTAGATCTTAGTAATCAAGTCATCCACAACTATACTTCTAGCCCACAAACTTGAACTGACTGATTTAACTAAGTGACAAGGCCATGTCACTCCTGCTAAATGCAACTCAAGTCATCCTGCAGCTGTGAAATTTTAAATTTCTCCATTTTACTAAGGCACAAATCAAATGAAGCATTTTCTTGCTACAATTTAGCACTCTCTCTTAGCAAGAAAATGATTCTGAACATAACATATCCTATTTCTATGGAACTTGTTAGGTTCCTATACCAATAAGAGTCATAATTTCGAATGACTAAGGTTAAGCTTTGTAATATTGTACATACCTTTGCTTTCTGCAAATGTTTTCCATATTAAAAAATTAAAAAATGTAAAGAGGGTATGTCTTAAAAGAAAAATCAAAGGCCAAAAAGAATGAGAAAATATCAAAAAATGAAAATATATGAACCCCAACAATCAAAAAGAGACCATGAAAGTGAGCAAGTCTAAATGCCACTACTATTTACTTTTATGCATAATAATGATTTTGTGTAGCTTGTTATCCATGCCACAATCCATGGTAATCAAACTGTTTAATTTTGATTATATCATGTTTTGAATTTTATGTTTATAGTTAGAGAATAAAATCTAACCAAACAGTTTAATCTTGGTAGATCATTAGATAGGTAGAGAAAATAAAAGGAGCTCATCAGTTAAATCTAAGCCCTTGGATGATATAAGGTTAGAAATAGGTAGTTTGATTTATTAAAGAAAATATATAATAAGGGTTTTTTAGCCTAAATGCACCCGAAAAAATGACGAAACCATGTTAGGGTAAGAAATGGGTAAGTAGAAGAAAATTTGCTGAACTACAAAGTTGATTAGATCAAAACACATGCATCGAGCTTAGACACATATTTCAATATGTATGATCAACAGTCAAAGCAAAATTGAAGGTTTCAAAGTTAATGTGATTACCTCCCCGTCATTCAGTTTTCCCCTTACTCACTAATTTCCTATCCACAAGTATGCTCTAGCACTTTAAATCCTTTCGATCAAAGAGGCTCAGAGCATTTGTCTGACTTTTGGTGGGACCAGACCCTCGTCTTAAGGTCTTATGGACATCAAGTGCTAGAATCCCCTTCATAAAATCCATTCTCCCCTCATTTCACTAATCAAACCCCTTTTCCTAAGGTTAAACTTCATTTTACCTAGGAAAAGTGAAAACCACTATGTAAATCCTATTTTACTCAAAAGACCCACAAAAGAAATTTTATCCTAAGTATTAAGTGTATGTAAATAAAGTGTGCAAATATTACATTAACATTTATTCTTAAAGGTATATTTACTCCACTAACTTCATATTAATTTTTGAGTTTATTATATAATTCCCCGATAAAACCTTTTCCCGTATATTAATTAAATCTCGTAAGTAAATACCCCCAACCTTTAGTTTTAATAAAAACTATACATTTACCCCTTATCCCGACAAAACAGAAAAATCCCCTCATTAACCTTAAATAATCCCAATCCATCGTGATTAAATTCCTGCCCCCCCCCCCCCCCCCCCTAAACCTCAGCTCATTTAATTCATGCTATCTCACCACCTAAACACCGTTCAATCATCTGTGCCCAAATCCAACGATGCACAGCCATATCAGTCGCCCCGATGGCCGACCGTTACCCACCTAATAAAGCATTTTTCTCTGGCCCCCAATTCACTACGTGTCACGCTCTGGAGTAGATCGAGTGACCCCTTCGAAATACCTCCAAACCTTCATAAGCAGTGTGATGGCCTGGGAAACCGCCTCCCTGCTCAACCCGCTAAACTGCCTGGTATTCATTCATAAAATTTGCTACCAAAAATAACCGTTACTCCATAAAAAGGTTGAGAAGTCCTTTTTCACCTTTTTTTGTTCATTTTCGCTGAAAGCCAATGTGATTCCTGCAAACACCAAATTCACCATTTGAACTCTGAATTCACTCTTGAAGAAAGTTGTAGAGACCCTAGTCCACCTATCAGTCAGTACCAGATCCATTCAAACCTTTGTAGCTGCCTCCAAATTTTCAAATAATTCACCCAATTCAAGGTATTTCACCATGAATTACCACTCACCCTTTAAAGTTTGGAAAACGTCTAGCTTGTGAAGTATTTTCATTAAGTAAAATTAATTGAAAAATACTTTAAATTTGAAAACTCGCAGCCAAACCCTCTAAAAAATCCCAAATTCTGTGAAAAACCTTTGAATTAAACCTTTAAAGCCAAATTTAAATCCATAAGAACTAAATTATGGATGCCCCTCTTCCCTTGGACATTAGACCTGTCACAACTCCCCATTTGGAATTCAACCACCTTCCCTTGGCTGACAAGGATTTCCAAATTAAGGATACATCTAACCAAACCCTCCGGCTTAAAATCCATTGTTTAAGTAGGGACAAATACCTCAACCATGCTGATGATATTGGCCTTTAGGAGTCAAATTTGCCCAAATATCAGTTCCCAGAGTTACATGTTTTCCCTGAAATTGTCCACCAGTGCCATGCCTGTTACATTCCCAGCCCGAGAGCTATTATGTCCCCTGACCAAAAGATTATGTTCACCATTACAGCTGATTCCATTAATGAAATGTTGCAAATCCAACTAGGTCAAAACATAACCCCACTCTCCATTGGGGATTTTCTACACCAGTAATCCAAATTGAGCCTATCCAGGTTATCCCAAATATTCCATACATCCATTGTAGATGAGTGGTATATTCCCAAAGATCCCCCTTCATATGTTTCTACCATGTTCTCCGAAAGGGGCAAACAAATCAGCACCATGATATCATGTATTCTTGGTTGCACCACTGATGAATTTGTTGAAGAAATTGTCCTAGCCTTCATGTTAATTTATACCCCAGGACAACCTCCTACTATTTTGTACAATTATGTTGAGTTCATAGCTGAGAGAATTCATTAACAATTCACCAGGATGCATATTGAGAGAGTGTTTAAATACTCATCTGTCCTCTACCATATGTTCCTATACTATCAACCAGCCAGATCTCCTTTTGCCCTTCAGAAGCTTGATACCAAAGGCCAGCCAAATTCTGTCATTTTTGGACCCCACTGTTCCATAAGTTTGAGTCACCATATGACTATTCAGATTTCATAGATTCTTTTGTTCATCCAGTCATGACTATGCTGACAGGAAGCCCTCCACCCAAGATAACTCTAGAGAATAAAAGGGTCCTTCAATTGTCTAAACAAAGTAAAGTGGGAGATTGGTACCTTTACCAAAACAACGCAGACATAAGAATTTATGGTTGCTAGCTTGCACCATGTAAACTACCCATATACCTCCCCATGAGGTTATTTGCTCTAGAGTACTATAGACAAATAATGAACTCTTATGAGATAAATTTTGTCTCGGCCAAGAAAACATCACAATTAAAAGTAAAAAACCAGTTAGGGCCCTTCATCTACAATTCTAGAGAGGCAGGGGAGAAAATAGACCAAATTTTGCAGCAAATGAAGTTCCAAAAGAGATTCATGTGGAGGTATGACCCTCAAGCATTTATGACCAGACTGAGAAAGAAGGCCTAGTTGGAACCTTATATTCACCACCCAATACCAGAGATAGAAAGATATGGTAATCAATCTGAGTGGATGGAAAATACTCTTGTAGAGAGAGACAATAGAAAGGTAGATGTAGAAAATTCCTTATGTGACTTCGAAAGACAGTTTGATGAGAGTTTGTTTCTGCAGGTACCAGAACAACAAGAAACAACCATGAGCACCCCTCCTATCATGAAAACTCCTTAGAATGAGGAAAATAACCCCAAAAGGATCATGGTGAGACTAGTCAGAGCAAAATACCTAAGCTAAATCTTGTTTCAAAGCAAGAAGACATAGAAGGCTTAGTAGAAATAATTGATATTGAGATGGACAGAAGTAAAGACACAACTCCATATGAGGAAACACAAGGTCCATCCACATCATAGACCCAGATTTTGGAAATGCAGCTAAGTGTAGAAGTCTCCTCATTCAGTAGGCCTGTTGATAAGGATAAGGATATAAAATATAGATATAAAGAGATCAAGATGAGAAATGAGAAATTGAAGGCCCAAACTTATGCTCAGCATCTAAAACTCACACCTACTAATCAGACTAGGTTGATGTCTTCTTTCGACATCAAAGAGGGAAAACTACATATGTCCTTCTTAAAATCAACTACACAATAGCCAAGGACATCAGTAGATCACAAGAGAATTGATTTTGAAGTGATGGCAAGGGATATTCATCCCATTGACCAAATTGAATTACATAAGTAGGCTAGAGAGATGATATACTCCACTCTCATAGGTAAAGCCATAGCTGCTCATTAGTTACAAAATTCAATGAGCAATATCTCAACTCAATATCAATTAGAGAAGGCTTCCTCACAGGCCAAGGATACTAGAATTGAGTCTTTGGAAGACTTAGGGATTGAATTGGGACACGATCCCAGAGATATCAAAGCAGCTGAACAACTAATAAAGAAGAAAAATTATGACATTGATGCACTGAAAAAACTATTGAAGATACCTCAGCTACAACATCCCCAAAACAGGAGGTCTTAGAGAGCCAAATAGAACATGGAGAGTTGATGGACTTGGTCCTAAAACTTAATGATTAGTTAAAGGTGACAGAGAAACATTGGACACTTTAATCCAATTAAAGCAAAGCAATATTTCCACTACATCTGGAAATGTTATCCCAACGGTCTCAATAGTAGTCCCTTCAATATTGGCAGCCTCATTGGCTCCCATAGCTTCCATGCTTATATCACAACTAGTTTCAACATAGCCTAGATCAGAAGCAGGTGCATCAGGAGAAAAAGAAGTAGAGTTGGTCAGAGCAATGGGGGAAATGTCTATTCAGGCTACAGAAATGGAAAAACTGAAAGAAAAGATGACAATCTTAGAAACAGATTGCAAGCTTTCCAAAATTATGCACAAGGAAGAAGTGTAGAAAGCGGCCAGAATGAATGAAATATTAAAGGCCATGGAGAAAGATATAACACTAAAGGAACCCCTTGGGCAGGCCAAGGAACTATTATGGGCCAATATCATTGACTCTGTCAATGATATTTGGCCATCTATTCAAGTCATTTTTGAATAGATAGATCTAATAAAGATAGCTACAGAAGCTATCCAAAAATTCAAGGAAGAACTAAGAGAAATTCCTGAAGATGCTACCAGACTTATCCACTTCTTCAATAGTAAAAATAAGTACGAACTTCAAGAATTAGATATAGAGGATAGGAGAAAAAAAATTGGAGGTAAGAAAGGTCCTTTCCAAGAGAAACTTAATGTTAAACTTGGAGGACAAGTGTCAAAATATGCAAGTAGCAATTGATAGATTTATGGCCAAGTTTAAAATTCTGAGAGAGAAAGGGTTACCCAGTCCCTTGGTCATAAATGACAAGCTCATGACATAACAGGATTATGACAACAAAACTAGAGAGCGAGCTAAAGAATAGGCCAGTATATCATCGATAAAAGCATTGGCAACAAACAAATTTCTTTACTGGACATTTTAAAACCTGTTTTTCCTCCAGCATGAGGTGAAACACCTATTCATCACTAGTCCTACTTTTGCCAAGTACACTGAGGTAGATGAGATATATAGGAGGATGTTGAAAATCAAGTTATCTGATGCTGAATTATGGGAAAAATTGATTGATTTACTATAGTAAAATGTAGTAAAAAGGTTAATGTACAGTCAACAGGGTAAAAGGTAAAGGCAGGTCAGCATGATTGAAGAGTATCAATGTCAAAGTGTATCAGATGAAAGCCAAAAGTGAATGTAGCTTCCAGCATAAAAAACCAAATAGAAAGGCAGCATAAAAGGCTAAAAACCCAACTATAAAGGCCAAGAGCACCAAAATACTAGGAATAACATGAAGTAGCTCAATAGTTGTCTCTACCTTCCAGCAAGAAGATATTTTTTCCTAGATTAATTCTCAAGTTAGTTTGGGATATTTTGTAATAAACTTTTGTATAAATACTTCACAATTCGAAGTATGTAGTGTGTATTCTTAAACATTTCTATAAACTTCTTGATCAAAAGACTCTAAACCTATTGTATCATTGACTGGGCCAGTAAGCTGGATTGATGAAAAAAGACAAGATATTTCATAGGATTCATGTGTTAAGCAAAGTGTAGACAAGTATTTCATCATGTTGTTGTTATCTTTCTTAAAACAATTTCCACAATCTTTAATGTATTTCTGAATCTAAATGCTATAACTGGAACAATATCTCAGAATTGTTTAATTACACTCTGTTTTAACAGTTAGGCATTTAAATTTTTTCAACTGATATCTAAGTTAAGGAATTATTAATTGATCCTTAGTTTAGGTTGTTTCTTGATAATCCATATTAAAGGATTCTTAACTGCCCTTTGTTTCGATTGCCCTCTATTCCTCCTTTATATCTTGGTCTTAGAATTCTTAATTTCTCTATCACCCTGATTAAAACCATTTCACCCTCTTGTTCCAAAGACCTACACTTTACATTGATAGATTGCCCTCTGAACATTCCCTTTATTGAGTTGATCCAGTCTACCTTCCCTTCTATTGACTCCATAGCCCAATGGTTTAAAGACATCATTTTATCCATTTGTTTTAAGATCCCACCACCCAATCTTCAATACAAATCAAAAACCCCCCTGAGCATTCATAGCGAGCCTGAAATCCCAGTAAACAAGGCTAAATCGTAAAGAGAGATCCCTCTATGAGCCATAGGTTCGCTAGAGCGCATGCTTAAAAGTTATTTTGTGGTTACCTCGATCATTTTTTTTTCTAATAACTTCTAGAGAAAATTTTGAGTGATATCATAGTGGTGACCATATTGGGCATATCGAATCCTCAGTCCTAATAAAGCTTTAAGAAAATTCTAAATCTACATTTTGTGCCTCTTAAAGTCATTTTTTAGAAGTTATCTTGAAAAAATCTCACAAGAACAATTAAAAATTTTGAAATACTGGCTTCCAGGAAGACTCATTTTACTAGGGCTAATCCAGATCCAAATCGTGCCCCAGTAGTTGATAATCCTAACCTAATTTCAAGAAAATAAAAAAAAGAAGAAATTTCAGTTAGCCAGATACCATTAGTTAAAGCTATTTCATGTCCTGATGAGTGGTTATTTTTAGAAGAACTTCCCTTTGATGTGCCATTTGAACATTCATTATTTAGAGCAAAATCCGAAAATGCACTCAGTGAAACTATCCTAGACATGATTTTATTTCAAAACTTGAAGTTCAACAAGCCAACAAATCCGTTGATGAATACATTTTGAAATCTTCACAATCATCCATTAATACTGCCACAACCCCTGAGCCTTCTGAACAATTGTCCATTACTTTGAGTTCACCATTGTTCCCTTCAACTTTGACCATAATACCTTTTGAATTCCATTCTTCACCACACTCCCTCGCCAACTTGTCACTACCCATTCATCATCCACTAGTCCTGGTTCATCATCCACTACTGCATCATATCCAAGTACCTCAAACCCACATCTTAACACTTCCCATCTTACAGCCATGGCAAAGAGATATGCTCCTCTTGTTTTACCTACCCAAATTGGTGCTATGCTAGCAGAATACCAAAGCAAAATTGTTCAATTTGATGGCACAGGACATTACACTGCACAACAACATGTCAACAAGATAACATATTATTTGAGTTGCACGATATTGGCACAAATAATGTTCAAATGAGACTCTTTGCCCAGAATTTAGCTGGTGATTATAGGAAATGGTTTAGAGCATTGCATGCTAATAGTATTGATAGTTTAGATGCATTTCACCAGCAATTTTTGAAAGGATGGGAAAAGAAAATGAATCCCCTACAAATCCTTTCGGAATATGAGAATATCAGAAGAAGACTTAATGGAAATGTTCAAGATTACTGCACTAGATTTAATAATATATATAATGCCATCCGAGTTAATCTTAGACCCCCACCTAAATTAGCATTAATAAAGTTCCCTGATGGTTTTGACACAGATATGGCATACCAACTTAGGGAAAGAAACCCCCAACATTAGAAGAAATGCAAAGTGTATCTATTAGCGTTGAAGCTAATTTGTTTGCTAAAAGGGCTAGAGTCAGAAATGAATAAAGAGGAACTGCTAAGGATGAAACTTCACCATCTGACATTAAAATAGATAGGTTAGCGAAAATTATGGAAAAACTAATGAATAGAATATAGGACATAGAAAGGAAACCCCAATGGGATAACCAACAAGCACCTCCAGTTAGAAACCTGAATTTTAGAAAAAACCAAAACATTGGGAAAAATAGACTGGATCAGAAAATTAGGCCTCCTTTTCAAGAAGATTATGTAGAGACATCCCGTCCATAAGATCCAGAACAAGATACACAAATTAAACTTATGGGAGTTAATGATGAGGAGACCATTTTTCTAACCCAAGATGAGCAAGAATTTCATATGCTCCAGCAATTAGAAAAATAGTCTGCAGAATCATTTTATTACAAATAATGATATGATTCTGTCATCTTTGAAGTACATAAACAATATAATATAAGAAGCAAAAAGAATGTTGATGTCCCTGACCAAAATAAGAAAACACTACAAAGTCAACCCAAGAACATAAAATAAGCCCCTATTTTAAAGATCCTCCAAATTCTCTCTAGGTAGAACCAAAATCCTTCTAGCCCCACAATTGTAGATATAACCTCTAATCAAACTTTTTTTGATCTGCCATCCACTTCAATTCCACCTAAGGAACCAGTGGACAAATCTCAAAACATCAGATTTGAAAATCCACTTGAGGTCCCCAATCAAGGAAAAGAAGATAAGCCTACCCAAGTCCTTGTTGCAAAAATTCAAAACCTTCAAACGTAAAAAAGTCTCTTTGTCGTTCAATCTGGGAGCAGAGATAGCAAAGATAAAGATTTCAACTCCTTTAACAAAACTAATCAAGAATGGAACTTACAAATCATAGATAAAACCAGACCTTAAACATTGATGAAAATGAGGATTTTTTAAACTTATTTGATGACCAACTAGAACTCATATTTGGTCCAGATGTTAATGGAAAACTATTAGAAGGAGGAGTTCCACCTTTCTATATCAACCTTAGTATCTATGACAAAATTCTATATAATGCAATGCTAGATTTTGGGGCCTCTCACAACATAATCCCCAAATTAGTGATGGAGAAATTAAACCTAGACATTGCAAGGCCTTACAAAGACTTATTCTCATTTGACTCCAGTCAGGTACAATGTCTAGGATTGATCAAAGACTTGTGTGTCACTTTAGTCCAATATGCTGCCAAAAGCATCCTCATGGATATTGTAGTCGCTGACATCCCACCAAAGTATGGCATGCTATTATCTAGATCATGGGGAGCCAAACTTCAAGGATCCTTACAACTAGATATGTCATATGCAACAATCTCTGTTTTTGAACAACCTAAGAAACTATACCGAGAAACCTTAATGAAATATATGGTAAGTAGCCAGGATCAACCTCAAAACTTTCCCATCTACTCCATACACTCATATATCGATTCTTTTATCCTGTATAATGCTGATCATATATATATATATATATATATATATATATATATATATATATATATATATATATATATATATATAATTTCAGAGAGTATTAATACAAAACCAAACACAATTTCAGTTTCTACACAAAATGAAACTAACCAAACTACAGAACTTTTCAATAAATAAGATGGTAAAATTGCTATAAATGATGAAAGGTTTGTTGCACCAGATAGTGAAAATTATGATCATGAGATATTATGGCATTTAGAATTTGATGGATTAGTTAATAGGTTAGGTGCAGGAGTAGGAGTGTGGATATATAATTTGGAAAATAATCGCTTAGAAGGCCATGCATATAGATTGAATTTTAAATGTACCAATAATATGGACAAGTATGAAGCATTAATTTTAGTCTTAAGTTAGTTAAGAATCTAGGAGCTAAAAGAGTTTTTGTCATGGGAGACTCTAAAAATATATTGATGTTGTATATATGACAAATGACCCTATATTAAGTTGTTATAGAGGAACTATCGTAGAAATACTTAACACCTACCTAGAAACAAAGCTTGCAGTAATCCCTAGAAAATAGAATATGCAATCCCATATTTTAGCAGTGTTTGCCAGCACCTGTAAATTACCCTTCCAACCTAACCATCAATACACTGCTGAAGTTAGGCACATACCTACAATTCCAAATAATTTGACGAATTAGCAAATCTTTTCTGATGACATGCAGATAAATAACTTTTTACTTTCAGAAGAAGAGTTAGTAAATAAAAATAAAGATATTGATACATCAATAGATCCTGACACTAAGGATAATATAGAAATAAATGAGATAGAAGGTGACGAACTAGATAGATTCAACTCAACTAAATTTACTAAATTAGATGTAGATAACTTATAGAAAATTGAGATTGGTGAAATAATCAGTGAAGAAACCGAAGTAATTAATCTCAAGGATAACTTCTTACCAAAGGGATTAACCCCTCTAGAATATTTATTTGATTCAAATGATGTTCCTAGGAAACCTAAAATGGAACCATTAAGGTCTGATATAAAGGAATGTAATATAGGCACCAATGAAAATCCTAAACTGATCAAACTTTCAAAATCATTACCTCGGACTGAAAAAGTAAAATACATTGAGTTGTTCAAAGAATTTCAGGATGTCTTTGCTTGGAGTTATGATGACCTAAAATCTTATGACACCAACATCATCCAACACACAATTCCTATTAAATAAAATCAAAATCCTTTCAAAGAAAAACTTAGAAGGATTAATCGTGTCTTATTACTCGCAATTGAAAAAGAAATTCAGAGGATGTATAATGCCAAAATAATTGTACCAATCAGATTTTCTGATTGGGTCTCAAACTTGGTGCCAACTAGAAGGAAAACTAGTGAGATCAAACCCTATGTGGATCTCAGAAACCTCAACAAAGTGTCACTAAAAGACAATTGCCCTCTCCCCAAAATGGACCTCATTTTACAGACAGTAGTTGGATCAACCAGAATCTCATTTTTGGATGGGTTTTCTGTTTACAATCAAATCTTGGTTCATCGTGATGAAGAACCCAAAAATGCCTTTACTACTCCTTGGGGCACATTTATGTATGTGAAAATGTCTTTTGGGCTAATGAATGTAGGAGCCACTTTCCATAGGGCTATGGATATAACCTTCGTGAAAGAAATTCATAATTTCCTTGTGATATATTTAGATGATATTACTGTATTTTCAAAATCTGACAATTAGCATTTGGATCATCTAAGGCAAGTTTTTATTAAATGCAGGAAATTTGGAATCTCCTTAAACCCCAAGAAGTCCTTATTTGGGTTAGAAGAGGGAAATTTGTTAGGTCACATAATTTTGAAAGATGGTATAAGAATAGACCTTGCGAGAATAGAAGCCATTTTGAAAATACAACACCCTAGAAACATTAAAGAGTTACAAGATTTCTTAGAGAAAAATAATTTCCATAGAAGATTTATATATAATCTAGTAGAAGTAATTAGATCACTAAACAACACGCTGAAAAAAGACTCCACCATAAAATGGATTGTTGAGGCTAGAAAATCCTTTGAAGACATTAAACTAGCCTTGGCTAAAACAACTGTGTTAATCAGTCCTAAATTTGAAAGAGATTTCATATTGTTTTCCTTTGCTTTTGAGC
This sequence comes from Pinus tabuliformis, assembly GCA_031772625.1. NCBI lineage: Eukaryota > Viridiplantae > Streptophyta > Pinopsida > Pinales > Pinaceae > Pinus > Pinus tabuliformis. The sequence goes on from CM062809.1 coordinate 225,812,998, forward strand.
ACACAATTGCTGCAGTTTTATTGCAGAAAAATGACCAAGGCTATGAAAAGCCCATTGCTTTCTTCAGAAAAGCCCTGAGAGATGCCCCCTTGAAATATAATATAATGGAAAAACAGTCATTGGCTTTCGTCAAAGCCATTAAGGACTTTAGGGTATATACCTTATATTCTCATATAGTAGCTTACTTTCCAAATTTAGTAGTCAAAGGCATCCTAACTCAGGATGGTCCTGATGGAAAGAGAGGAAAGTGGATTGCTACTATTTTAGAGTATGACATAGAAATCAAACCTACTAAGTTAATCAACGGCCAAGGTCTAGCCAAGCTCATGGCTGAATCAAATTGTCAGGCCTTGGATATAAACTTTATTGCAACAATAGATAATGAAGAGGATATGGCGACTCCACTAATCATCCAGGCCTTTATTGAATCACCTTGGTATGCTAATATTATTTATGTTTTATTCAACTTACAAGCTCTTCCTCAATTATCTAGGACTAAAAGTAGGTTTTTGAAGATGAAATCTTTGAAATTTTGTATATTAGACAATGCTCTGTTTTGTAGAGATCATGAAGGTATTTTTCTCAATTGCTTATTAAAAGAGGAATTTGACAAAGTTTCTCAAGAGTTTCATGCAGGTGACTGTGGAGGACACCTTTATTGGAAGACCACTGTAGATAAAATACATAGAGCTAGTTTCTACTAGCCTGCCTTGTTTGCTGATGTAAAAAAATATGTGACCTCTTGTCACAAATGTCAAATTTTTGAGGGGAAGAAAAAGCTCTTGCCTTTACCCTTCAAGCCAGTCTCTGTAGAAATACCTTTTCAACAATGGGGTTTAGACTTCATTGGTGAAATTCACCCACCATCATCCGCCCAGCGGATATGGATCCTCATAGCCACAGACTACTTCACAAAATGGATAGAGGCCATACCTTCAAGGCAAGCCATAGACACTGTTATCATAACCTTCCTTGAAACCAATATTTTACCAAGATTTGGGTGTCCAACTAAGGTCATTACTGATAATGCAACAACATTTAAATCAAAAGGAATGATATATTATTGCAATCAGTACCATATCACCCTGGGCCATTCTACAACTTATTACCCTCAAGGTAATGGACTGACAGAATCCTCAAACAAAAGCCTGGTAAACGTCATCAAGAAGTTACTAGAGGACAATAAGAAAACTCGAAATAAAAAGCTAGCCAATGCCTTATGGGTAGACAGATTGACTACTAAGAAATCAATTGGTACTTCTCCCTATCAATTAGTTTATGGGATGGAAGCTGTCTTTCCATCCTCTTTGGGAGTACCAGTAATGAAGATACTTCAAGAATTTTTGGTTGATTCAAATAGTGTTCAAAGAACAATCAACCAAACTATTCATCTACAGAAAAATAGAGAAGAGGTCTATATCAAGTCTCAAGTTGTGCAGGAAAGGGTTAAAAATATTTTTGATAAGAGGATTAAGGCTGAAGATTTCTACCTTGGTGACAAGGTTCTCAAGTGGGATTCAAGGAGGGAAGACAAAGGTAGACATGGGAAATTTGATTTCCTATGGAAAGGTCCCTATGTTATTTATTCTTACAGAGGAAATAACGCTTTCTTCCTTAGAGAAATTAATGGTACAGATATAGAAGGTGGGCCACTAAATGGTCAAATCCTAAAACATTACTTTGAGCCAAGTTACTAATTTTCATCTTTGATATTGTACATACCTTATTTACAAATCCTAGTTTGGATTGGGTGGTGATCTTTGAAGTTGAATCCCGAAGAGAAGGGCCTCAGCTTTAAAATATCTACTGTCATAAGTATCAATAATCGAGATTTGTAGAAGGACACCTGGCAAGGTAACATCAACAACACTTCAACGGCTACTGATCTTCATTAGTTCTTGACATCTTTTCAAAATATGCCATCCCTAAGTGGAGCCACTGCTGGGTTCCTATACCAATAGGAGTCATAATTTTGAATGACTAAGATTAAGCCTTGTAATATTGTACATACCTTTGCTTTCTCCAAATGTTTTTCATATTAAAAAATTAAAAAATGTAAAGAGGGTATGTCCTAAAAGAAAATTCAAAGGACAAAAAGAATGAGAAAAGATCAAAAAATGAAAATATATGAACCCCAACAAACAAAAAGAGACCATAAAAGTGAGAAGGTATAAATGCCAGTTCTATTTAATTTTATGCATAATAATGATTGTGTGTAGCTTGTTATCCATGGCACAATCCATGGTAATGAAACTGTTTAACTCTGATTACATCATGCTTTGAATTTTATGTTTATAGTTAGAGAATAAAATCTTACCAAACAGTTTAATCTTGGTAGATCATTAGATAGGTAGATAAAATAAAAGGAGCTCATCAGTTTAATCTGAGCCTTTGGATGGTATAAGATTATAAATAGATAGTTTGTTTTATTAAAAAAATAATAGAATAAGGGTTTCCTAGCCTAAATGCACCCAAAGAAATGAAGAAAACATGTTAGGGTAAGAAATGGGTAAGTAGAAGAAAAGTTGCTGAACTACAAAGTTGATTAGATCAAAATCCATGCATTAGGCTTAGACACATATTTCAATAGGTATGATCAATAGTGAAAGAAAAAACAAATGTTTGCAAGTTAATGTGATTAACTCCCTATCATTCATTTTTCCCCTTACTAATTTCCTATCCACAAGTATGCTCTAGCACTTTAAATCCTTCAAGTCAAAGAGGCTTAGAGCATTTCTCTAACTTTTGGTGGGACTGGACTCTCGGCTTAATGGCTTATGGACATGAAGTGCTAGAATCCCCGTCATAAAATCCATTGCTCCCTCGTTTCCCTAATAAACCCCTTTTCCTAAGGTTAAACTTCATTTTGCCTAGGAAAACTGAAAACCCCTCTGTAAATCCTATTTCACTCAAAAAGCCCACAAAAGACATTTTACCCTAAGTATTAAGTGTATGTAAATAAAGTGTGAAAATATTACATTGACATTTATACTTAAGGGTATATCTACTCTGCCAACTTCATATTAATTTTTGACTTTATTATATAATTCATCGATAAAACTTTTTCCCGTATATTAATTAAATCCCATGAGTAAATACCCCCAACCCTTAGTTTTAATAAAAAATATACAGTTACCCCTTATCCCAACAAAACAGAGAAATCCCCTCATTAACCTTAAATAATCCCAATTCGCCATGATTAAAGTCCTGCCCCCCCCAAACCTCAGTTCATTTCATTCGTGCTACTTCACCACTTGATCACCATCTGATTAATTGTGCCCAAATCCAACGATGCAAACCATACTGACTGCACCCGATGGCTGACTGTTACCCGCCTGATAAAGCAGTCTTTTCTGGCCCCTGACTGACTATGTGTCCCGCTTTGAAGTAGATTGGGTGACCCCTCCGAAATACTGCCCAACCTCCATCAATGGTGCGATGGCCTAGGAAACCACCTCCCTGCTCAACCCGCCAAACTTCCTACTATTTATTCACAAAATTTATTGCCAAAAATAATCATTGCTCCATAAAAAGGCCGAGAATCCCTTTTTCACCTTTTTTTATCATTTTCTCTGCGAACCAGTGCGATTCCTGCAAACATCGAATTCACCATTTGAACTCTGAATTCACTCCCGAAGAAATTTGCAGAGACACCAATATACCTCTTAGTATGTACCAGATCCATTCGAACCTCTGCAGCTGCCTCTAAATTTGCAAATAATTCACCCAATTCCAGGTATTTCACTGCGAATTACCACTCACCCTTTTAAATTTGGAAAACTTTAAGCTTGTGAAGTATTTTTCTTAAGTAAAATTAATTGAAAAATACTTTAAATTTGAAAACAACCTGCCAAACTCTCTGAAAAATCCCAGTTGCCGTGGAAAAACCTCTGAATTAAACCATTAAAGCCAAATTTAAATCCACAAGAACTGAATTATGGCTACCCCTGTTGCCTTAGACGTTAGACCTGTCACAACTCCCCATTTGGACCTCGACCACCTTCCCTTGGCTGACAGGGATTTCCAAATTAAGGATACATCTAGCTAGACCCTCCAGCTTAAAATCCATTATTTAATTAGAGACAAATACCTCAACCATGTTGATGATATTGGCCTTTGGGAGTCAAATTTTCCCAAATACCAGTTCCTAGAGGTACATGTTTTCCCTAAAATTGTCCCCCAGTGCCATGCCTGTTATATTCCTAGCCCGAGAGCTATTATGTCCCCTAACCAAAAGATTTTGTTCGCCATTACAACTGATTACATTAATGAAATGTTGCAAATCCAACTAGGTCAAAACCTAACCCCACTCTCCATTGGGGATTTTCTAGACCAGTACTCCAAGTTGAGCCTGTCCAGGTTAGCCCAAATATTCCAGACATTCGTTGTAGAAGAGCGGTATATTCCTAATGATCCCCCTCCATATGTTTTTTGCATGTTCTCTAAAAGGAGCAAACAAATCATCACCATGATATCATGTATTTTTGGCTGCACCACTGATGAATTTGATGATGAACTTGTGTTAGCCTTCATGTCAATTTATACCCCAGGACAACCTCCTACTGTTTTGTACAATTATGCTTAGTTCATAGCTGAGAGAATGCATGAACAGCTGCCTAGGATGCATAATGAGAGAGTGTTTAAATACTCATCCTACCTCTACCATATGTTCCTATACTATCAACTAGACAAATTTCCTTTTTCCCTTTAGAAGCTAGATAGCAAAGGCCAGCCCTGGTCTATTATTTTTTGGACCCCACTGTTCCATAAGTTTGAGTCACCATATACCTATTCATATTTCATAGATTCTTTTTTTCATCTAGTCATGACTATGTTGACAAGAAGCCCTCCACCTAGGATAAGTCCAGAGATCAAAAGGGTCCTTCAGTTGTTTAAACAAAGAAAAGTGGGATATTGGTACCTCTACCAAAACCACACAGACATACAAATTTATGGTTGCCAGCTTGCACCATATAAACTACCAAATACATCCCCATGAGGTTATTTTCTCTAGAGTAATATAGACAAATAACGAACTTTGATAAGATAAATTTTGTCTCGGCCAAAAAAAGATCACAATTCAAAGTTAAAAACCAGTCAGCCCCCTTCATCTGCAATTCTAGAGAGGCAGGGGAGGAAGGAGATCAAATTTTGCAGCAAATGAAGTTCCAAAAGAGTTTCATGTGGAGGTATGACCCTCAAGAATTTATGACCAGATTGAGAAAGAAGGTCAAGTTGGGACCTTATATTCACCACCCCATACTAGAGATAGAAAGATATTCCAATCAATATGAGTGGATGAAAATACTCTTGTAGAGAGAGACAATACAAAGGTAGATGTAGAAAATGTCTTATGTGACTTAGAAAGACAATTTGACGAGAGCTCTTTTCTGTAGGTACTTGAACAACAAGAAGCAGCCATGATCACCCCGCCTATCACACAGACTCCTCAGGATGTGGAAAAGATCCCCAAAAGGATCACGGAGGAACCCCTAAGTTTAGGAATGGGCACATCAAATATATAATATGAGACTAGTCAGAGCAAAATACCTAGGCTAAATCCTATTTTAGAGTAGGAAGACACAGAAGGCTCAGTAGAAATAACTGATACCGAGCTGAACAAAAGTAAAGACACAACTCCATTTGAGGAAACACAGGGGCCATCCACATCACAGACCCAAATTTTGGAAAGGCAGCTAAGTGTAGATGTATCCTCATTCAATAGGCCTGCTGATAAGGATAAGGATATAAAAGATAGATATAAAGAGATCAAGATTGGAAATGAGAAACTGAAGGCCCAAACTTATGTTTAGTATCTAAAACTCACACCTACTAATCAGACAAGGTTGATGTCTACTTTCGACATCAAAGTGGGAAAGCTATAGATGTCCTTCATAAAGCCAACTGCACAACAACCAATGACATCAACATATTACAAGAGAATTGATTTTGAAGTGATGGCAAGGGATAATCATCCCATTGACCAAATCGAATTACACAAGCAGACTGGAGAGATGATATACTCCACTCTCACAGGTAAAGCCATAACTGCTCATCAGTTACATAATTCATTAAGTAATATCTTAGCTCAATATCAATTAGAGAAGGCTTCCTAACAAGCCAAGGATACTAGAATCAAGTCTTTGGAAGACTTAGTGATTGAATTGGGACATGATCCGAAAGATATCAAAGCCACTGAACAGATGATAAAGAAGAAAAATGATTGCATTGCTACACTGAAAAAGCAATTGAAGATACATCAGTTGCAAAATCCTAAAACACAGGAGGTCCTTGAGAACAAAAGCAAACATGAAGAGTTGATGGACTTGGTCCTAAAACTTAATGATCAGTTCAAGGAGACAGAGAAAAAATTGGACACTTTAATCCAATAAAAGAAAAGTGATATTGCCACTACATTTGCAAATGTCATACCAACAGTCTCAACAGTAGTCCATTCAATGCTAGCTGCCTCATTGGCCCCCATAGCTCCCATGCCTACAACACAACCAATTTCAACAGAGTCTAGCAGCAGGTGCATCAGGAGAAAAACAAAAGTAGAGTTGGTTAGAGCCATGGAGGAAATGTCTATTTAGGCTACACAAATGAACAAACTGAAAGAAAAGGTGACAAGATTAGAAACAAATTGCAAGCTTGCCAAAATTATAAACAAGGAAGAAGTGTAGAAAGTGGCCAGAATGAATGAAAGATTAAAGGCCATGGAGAAAGATCTAACACTAAAGGAACCCCTTGGGTAAGCCAAGGAACTATTATGGGCCAATATCATTGACTCTGACATTGATAGTTGGCCATCTATTCAAGTCATTTTCGAACAGATAGATATAATAAAGATAGCTACAGAAGCTATCCAAAAAGTCAAGGAAGAACTATGAGACATGGCTGAAGATGCTACCAGACTTATCCACTTCCTCAATAGTAAAAACAAGTATGACTTCAGGAATTGGATATAGAGGATAGGACAAGAACAATTTTCGAGGTAAGAAAGGTCCTTTCCAAGAGAAACTTAATGTTAAACTTGGAGGACAAGTGTCAGAATATGCAGGTAGCAGTTGATAGATTTATGGCCAAGTTTCAAATTCTAAGAGAGAAAGGGTTACCCAATCTATTGTTCATAAATCACAAGGTCATGACACAACAAGATTATGACAACAAAATCAGAGAGCTAGCTAAAGAACATGCCAGTACATCATCGATAAAAGCATTGGCAATAGACAAAGTTATTTACCAGACATTTGAAAACCTGTTTTTCCTCCAGCATGAGGTGAAACACCTATTCATCACTAGGCCTACTTTTGCTAGGTACATCGAGGCATATGAGATATATAGGAGGATGTTGAAAATAACGTTACATGATGTTGAATTATGGCAAAAATTGACTAATTTACTATAGTAAAATGTAGTAAAAAGGTTAATGTACAATCAATAGGGTAAAAAGCAAAGGCAGGTCAACATGATTAAAGAGTATTAGTGTCAAAGTGTATTATAGATGAAATCCAAAAGTGAATGCAGCTTCCAATGTAAAAAACCAAACAGCAAGGTAGCATAAAAGGCTAGAAACCCAAATATAAAGGCCAACAACACCAAAATACTAGGGACATCATGAAGCAGTTCAATAGTTGTCACTACCTTCTAGCAAGAAGATATTTTTTTCTAGATTAAATCTCAAATTAGTTTGGGATATTTTGTAGTAAGCTTTTGTATAAATACTTCAGAAAATGAAATATGTAGTGTGGATTCTTTGACATTTCTATAAACTTCTTAATAAAAACACTATAAAGCTATTATATCACTGACTGGGCCAGCAAGCTGGATTGATGAATAAAGACAAGATATTTCAAAGGATTCATGTGTTAAGTGAAGTGCAGACAATTATTTCCTCATGCATTTTTTTTGGTAGGTAAGTACCCACGGGGGATTTGAACTAGTGGCCTATCCCAAGGAGTGCCTTAACGGTGCACCCATTCACCATCAATCCAAAGACCTGTGGGCAAGTATTTCCTCATGTTGTTGTTATCTTTCTTAAAGTTTTTTCCACAATATTTAATGTATTTCTGAATCTGAATGCTATAACTGGAACAATATCTCAAAATTTGTTTAATTACACTCTATTTTAACAATTAGTCATTTAAATGTTTTCAACTTATATCTAAGTTAAGGAAATTCTTAATTGCCCCTTAGTTTAGGTTGTTTCTTGCTAATCTATATCAAAGGATTCTTAATTTCCCTTTGTTTCAATTACCCTCTATTCCTCCCTTATATCTCGGTCTTAGAATTCTTAATTGGTCTATCACCCTTACTAAAAGACCATTTCACCCTCCTATTCCAAAGACCTGTACTTTACTCTGATAGCTTGCCCTTTGAACATTCCCTTTAGTGAGTTGATCCAATCAACTTGCCCTTCTGTTGACTTCATAGCCCAATGGTATGAAGACATCATTTTATCCATTTGTTTTAAGGATCCCACCACCCAATCTTTAATACAAATAAAAAACCCCCCTGAACATTCATAAATAGCATGAAATCCCAACAAACAGAGCTAAATCATATAGAGAGAGCTCTCTCTAAACCATAGTTTGGCTAGAGCCTATGCTTAAAAGTTGTTTTGTGGTTACCTCATTCATTTTATTTCTTCTAATAACTTCTAGAGAAAATTCTGAGTGACAATAGAACTTTAACTTACCTCTTGACAAATCTTTTGTCAAAATGTCTGCATCCTGCTCCTCTGTGGGAATATATTACAACATGATGATCCTCCTTTGCACACAATCTTTCAAGTGATGGTACCTAATGTCTATATGCTTAGACTTATCATGAAACATGGGATTTTCAGAGAGTTTTATACAAGTTTAATTGTCACAGTGGATCAATGTAGGTTCCGTCCCCTAACTGAAGAGACCAAGCAAGATCTTCCTCATCCAAATGGCCTAGCATGTTGCTTGACTAACAACTATATACTCGAACTATGCCAAGCTAGGTGCTACAAATCTTTATTTCTTGTTCTACCTAGAAACTGTTGTTGACCCAACCCTAAAGATAGCTCCTAATGGGCTCTAAGTTGAAGGGACAACTTCCAAGCAAAACTAAATGGTACACCAAAGAGAAAGTGGAGGAAAAATTTCCTCACCTCATTTAGTGGAAGCTTTTAGGAATCAAATTCCTCCCAAAATGGAGAGGTATTATTAAGATTGAATCATTATATTGGTTGTCATCCATCTCAATACATTAGAAGTGGAAAAATTGGAAGAATCAACTCATGGTACCAATATTATTGGGCGAGAGATAATTTTAATATGATGTAATTAATATATTAACCACATTAATAATTAATATATAACTATGATAATAATATAATATTAATATAATAACTAATAATAATAATTAATATTAATATAATTAACTATTATTATTATTATAATATAATAATATATTAATATATAATTAGCATAATTATATGTTAATATTAATTATTAACGTGGTTGATATATTAATTACATTTGTGATTAGGTATGTGATTGATTTATATCCATAAATGTGGTTATGAGCTTATAATACATGGGTTAAAAATTCTAGATTTTGCTGTCATAAATTATTTTGTTGCAAAAACTATCTAGGATTGAATTTGATCGTTGCAGTGTAAGCAAATGGCAGCTCCTATGTTGTAGGTTTACCAAAAATAGTTGGACCAATCATATGGGCATCCGGTACATAATGCTTTCATTAGCAACGCTAATCATGACCACTTTCGACCAATCACTTAGTTGTTGAGCTCCTCGCAGCTTCTACGAAAGTACGAATGTGAAGATAGCCATTGTCGTTTCTTTCCATTCACAAAGTCAGTCTCGTTGTGACCATAGTGTGTGGGGCGAAGGAAGCACGTGAATGGTCCATGAAACATGCAGGCCAGGGGTTATTTAATCGTTCTTCCACCAACTTTCAAGTATGCCTCAAATGAGATTTTCTTCTCCACCAAAAAGGGAGAGAAACCACCACAAGTCAATTCTGTTTCCAGCACACGTAGGACTACACAAAGTTGTCAGATTTGTATTTATGACATGTACGGATTCCTTTTTGATTCAAGAATAGTTTTTTCTGGATCATGAATTGGTAGATATTGTAGCAAAGGCTATTTCTATGGAAATCGTATTGAGGTGTGTGACTGGTGTTTCATAGAATCTGATCAGTTGGGCTTCCCTCCTTTAGTTCTCCTTGATGCACGATGTCGATGGAAAATGATAAGATGCCTTTGTTTCTCTTCAGAGAGTCAATCCATACAACGACAGAGGAACAAGAGATGAAGCTTAGAAGATAACTGGATGGTAGAATCAGATAACCCAACACAGATACTGAACACAAAACTCAGAACACTGTCTTCATTCGATTGCTGAAGAAGTTTTTATATACAACAGAGAAGTTTTTGGAGTCGGTGGCTTCTCCAGGAAGCTATCTATCTCTCGAGACATCTGCCGAATTCTACAAAAGAGGCTGGCTACTGCATTTATTGCAGGTGGTTGGAATTAATGTTTTCGAACACTCCCCCTTAATTCCAACCATATGACAATAGATAAGATATTGTAAACATACTCTTAATTGTCATGCCTGCTGGTCTAAGTTTCAGCTAGGCTTACAATATAATCTTGATTTTCTACAACACATAACTTCTACAAAACTCAAATTTTTCCTTCCCAAGAGGCTTAGTGAATATGTCAGCTACATTCTCATTTTTATTATAGTGTATTAGAGAAATTTATTTTGATTGGACCTTTTCTCTTACAAAATGATATTGTGTCTCTATATGTTTTGACCTTGCATGACATACAGGATTGTTCCCCAGTTTGATGGTTCTTTGATTGTCACATCTGATCACTGTAGGTTCTTGTTGACTTTCACCAACATCTTCAAGTATTCTTTTGAGCCATATAGCTTCACATGTGCCATTACATAATGCTTTATATTCTGCTTCAGTTGATGACAAGGAAACTGTTGCCTGTTTCTTACTACTCCATGATATAGCTCTCGATCCGATACTGAAGACATATCCAGTGGTGGATTTCCTGTCATCTGGATTTCTAGCCCAATGAGAATCAGAATGACCTGTCAATTCAATATTACAAGCATTAGTATATTCAATACCAAAATTGATAGCTCCCTTTAAATATCGAAGCACCAATTTTGTAGCTATCCAATGGATTTCATGAGGCTTAGCCATGAATTGACTAAGTATGCTTACTTCATAAGCAATGTCTGGTCTAGTGGTAGTGAGATAATTCATAATTCCCACTAATTGTCGATACAATGTTCCATTCACCTCTTTTGTTCCATCATCACTTCTTAATTTGATATTTTGTTCCAATGGAGTACTCACTGCTTTACATCGATTCATATGAAATCTCTTTAGTACTTCATTTGTATATTTTCTTTGTGTGATTAAGGTTCTTCCATCATCTCTCCATACTTCAATACCTAGACAATAGTGCATCTCACCAAAATCCTTCATCTCAAATTCGTGTGATAACTTTATTTTTATATCTGTAATCAATTTATCAGCACTCCATTGTTGGGTTGTGATATATTCTTTCCACGTAGTTAACAGGGTGTTTGAAGGGCACTCGTAACCCCACTTTATGGGGTCCGGGGTAGCGCCCCCAAAAAATTTGGTTTTGGACCCTATGTTAGGTTGGGCGGACTCACCTATGGTTTTGTGCATGATTTTCGCACATGTTTTTTGGACACGATGTTTTTTCGGTCCATGGTATTGGACGTGATGTTTTTCAGTCCATGGTATTGGATGCTTCAGCATGTATAAATATGTATTATAACATTGAAAGGAATATAATGAAAAATCAATCTGGTAGTCTCAGTTTTGGAATCTAGGGGAAAATCTCTATGTATATGTGTTTTATATTTTCTGCTCTCGCATTATTTATTTTCTATGTTTTAGAATTCGTATGTAGGTAATTTATGTACAGGGTTAAAATCTACATTTGGTATCAGAGAAGATTTGGCTTCAAGGGGACGCGTTTGTTGCTAAGGTGTTTCACTCGGGCTTGTGGTAGACCATGTTCAATGGGATATCTGCGAGTTCGATTCTAGTGGTGAAAGAATATGGCGAGCAGTGGAAAGATAGAGATCGATAAATTTAATGGTTAGAGTTTTGAGTTGTGGAAACTTAATATGGAGGATCTATTGGTGGATAAAGATTAGTGGATCACGGTAGATTCGGGTACTAAACCAACGGGAGTATCCGATGAAGAATGGAAGAAGTTGGATCGGAAGGCAAAGAACACAATACGATTGTGTGTCTCAGATTCAGTATTACTGAATGTATCAGGGGAAGCTACAACAAAGGCTTTGTGGGACAAGTTAGGGACTTTGTACCAATCTAAGTCTCTGGTGAATAAACTGTTCCTGCATAAAATGTTTTATAACCTGAGCATGAAAGATGGAGACTCGGTGACAGAGCATCTGAATGCATTTAATACTGTGATAAGTCAGTTAGCATCTCTTGATACTAAAATTTCAGATGAAGATAAGTGCATCATTTTGTTGTGTTCTCTACCAGATTCGTGGGATAGTCTGGTTATTGCAATAGGTAGTAATACAATTGCCTTGCAGTTTGATGAAATAGTCTCAGCCTTGCTGATGGAGGAGATGAAATGGAAAAATATGGAGAGCCAAAATGGTGATGCCTTGTCTATACGAGGATGATCCCAAAAAAAAAAAAAAAATAAGTCATCGAGTGGGAGATCTAAATCTAGAGGGAGATCTAAATCTCCAGGAAAACCTGTAAAGGTGGTGTGGTGGAAATGCAGAAAGGAAGGGCACTTAAAAAGGGACTGTAAATCTAAAGCTCATAACAAAGGAAAGGGATCTGATGAGGGTCCTTCTGCAGAGGTGAAAACCACCTCAGATGAAGGTGGGGATGTGTACTTGGCTTCTTCAAGTACACATGTAGATCATGAGGCACGGTTGATTGACTCAGGTGCATCCTTTCACTTCACTCCCCATAGAGAGTGGTTCTCTGAGTATGAGAAATATTATGGTGGTGATGTCTTCTTGGGGGATGACAGGAAGGCTAGAATCATTGGTCATGGAAAAGTAAAGTTGAAGCTGCAAGGTGGAAGGGTTAGAACACTTCCGAGTGTTCTACATATTCCTGCATTAGCCAGAAATATGTTTTCTGTTAGTAAGTTGGATGATGCAGGTGTAAAAACAGTGTTCGAGAAGGAAGCCTGCAAGATGGTTCGAGGAGCACTGGCATTGATGCAGGTAGTTCAGATTGGAACTCTGTACAAGATGCAAGGTAGCATTTTTGTTGATGAGTGCAACAGTGTTGTGGTTCTTGAAAGTGGAGCAGAAAATCTAGTGGTCTCTGGAGAAAATACCATGCTATGGCATCAAAGGCTTGGACATATTGGAGAGAAGGGCCTTCGAATACTTCATGGTAAAGGTATGGTAGAAGGCATGTGTAATAGCTCTCTAGATTTTGATTTCTGTGAAAATTGTGTATACGGGAAGCATAATTGGGTGAGTTTCCCCTCTAGTGGTAAGAGGGTAAAACAAATATTAGAGCTTGTGCACAGTGATGTGTTTGGACCTGTGCAGTTTCCATCACTATGTAAGTTTGTGTACTATGTATCATTTATGGATGATTCTAAAGGAATACATGGATATATTTCCTTAAGAAGAAATCTGAAGTCTTTGACAGGTTTAAAGAATTTAAGGCTCTCGTGGAAAATCAGACATAGAAGAAGATAAAGGTGGTGAGGACAGATAATGGTGGAGAGTTTTGCAGCAAGGAATTTGAAGAATTTTGTAAGAAGTATGGTATAGCACGATAGAAGACTACTCCATATAAACCTTAGCAAAATGGAGTTGCAGAAAGAATAAATAAGACGCTGATGGAAAGGGCAAGAAGCATGCTCAGTGGTGTCGAGATAGGATAGGAATTTTGGGCAGAGGCGGTGGATACTGCATGTTACTTGGTCAACAGGTCACCTTCATCAGTGTTGGAGGATAAGACTCCACAAGAGGTATGGACTACTAAGAAACCCTCTCTTTCACATATAAGGGTATTTGGATGTGATGCATATGTACATGTTCCAAAGGAGAAATGAACCAAGTTGGATAGTACATCTAAAAAGTGCATCTTTATTGGGTATAAGGATGGTTTAAAGGGTTATAAGCTTTGGAACCCAGCCACACAAAAGGTTGTGTACAACCAAGATGTGGTGTTCAGAGAGGTAAAAGATGTTATTAAACATGAAGTCCAACCAATGGAACCTGAGAAGATAGAGTTTGAGCTAAAGGAGGAAGAATCAGACTCTACAGCAGAGGAGGAATTAGAAGATGAAGAGCCACAAAATCCGGCTGTGAGAAGATCAATTCTAGAAAGAAGGCAGCCTGAAAGGTATAGTCCATCTACTTTCTGTTCAAATTTTGCTTTATCTATTACTGACAATGATCCCAGAACTGTGAAGGAAGCAGTAGATTCAGAGGATGGAAAACTATGGAAAGAGGCCATGGTTGATGAAATGGCATCTTTGCACAAAAATGAGGCTTTGGATCTGGTGGAGTTGCCGGCTGGAATGAAACCCATTGGCAGCAAATGGGTGTTCAAAAAGAAGACAAATGCAAAAGGAAAAGTGGAGAAATACAAAGCTCGGTTGGTAGCAAAATGTTATTCGTAGGTGTCGGGAATTGATTTTGGTGATATTTTTTCTGCTGTTGCCAAGGTAACCTCTATTAGATTACTTTTCTCTGTTGTTGCTGCTTTTGATTTTGAGGTAGAACAGATGGATGTGAAGACATCATTTCTTCATGGAGATCTGGAAGAGGAGATCTACATGAAGCAACCTGAAGGCTTTGCAGTGAAGGGTAAGAAAGAACTGGTATGTAAGTTAAATAAGTCTCTATATGGTTTAAAACAGTCACCAAGGATGTGGTATCAGAAATTTGATACATTTATACGGGGACTTGGCTTCACTAGAAGCAAAGCAGATCATCGTGTGTATTTTAAATTAATTGGTGACCGTGTTATTTATTTGGTCTTGTATGTGGATGATATGTTGTTGGTTGGAAATGACAAAGAAGTTATCGAGGATTTAAAGACCCAATTGTCCTCCAAATTCGACATGAAAGATATTGGTGCTGCAAACTATATTTTGGACATGGAAATTAAAATAGATTAGGAAAAGAGGAAGCTCTGGTTAAACCAGAGGAAGTATGTTGAGACAATATTGCAGAGGTTTAATATGCAAGATAGTAAACTGGTAAAGGTTCCTATTCCTATAGGTGTGAGGTTATCTGCTGAACAGTGTCCCAAGACACAAGAAGAGGAAGAGGACACGTTCCATGTTCATTATGCAAGTGCAGTCGATAGCCTGATGTATGCAATGGTCTATAATAGACCAAACATTGCACATGCAGTGGGAGTATTGAGCAAGTTTATGTCAAAACAAGGGAAGGAGCACTCGACAGCAGTGAAGCTGGTTTTTAGGTATTTGCGTGGCACTAGTGATTATGGTTTGTGCTACCAAGGAAGACCAGGATTGGGCAGAGTGTTGGATATTTATGGCTTTGTTGATGCATACTGGGCTGGAGATCTGGATTAGAGAAGATCTACAAGTGGGTATGTGTTTAACCTATTTGGAGGTGCAGTCAGTTGGATGAGTAAGAAACAATCTATAGTGTCACTGTCAACTACAGAGGCAGAATACATGGCAGCCACTCATGCAAGCAAGGAAGCAGTTTGGTGGCAAATATTGTGTTCAGTATGGGGTTAGTACAGGAAGCTATAATGATAGACTGTGACAACAAAAGTGCAATTTTCTTGGCAAAGAACCTTGCATATCATTCAAAGACAAAGCACATTGATGTTCAATATCACTTTGTGAGAGATATGATAGAAGACAAAAAGGTGTTGCTGGTAAAGGTGGACACTTTGAAGAATATTGTAGATGCATTGACAAAATCTGTGAGCTTTGAGAAGTTCTCTTGGTGTAGAGAGACAATGGGCATTTTAGGGCTAGAAAAATGACTAAGCTCTCTTGTGGCCCCCTGTGGAAAGAAAACAACAAGTGGGAGAATGTTGGGTTGTGTTATATTCTTTCCATGTAGTTAACAGGGGGATTGAAGGGCACCCGTAACCCCACTTTATGGGGTCCAGGGTAGTGCCCCAAAAATTTTTGGTTTTGGACCCTATGTTAGGTTGAGCAAACCCACCTATGGTTTTGTGCATGATTTTCGCACATGTTTTTTACGCGATGGTTTTTCGGTCCATGGTATTTGACGTGATGTTTTTCGAGATAAAATGTGAACATAATTGAAAAGAAAGAGATGTAGCTCTCAGGTGTGGCCTGCACCTGGAGACTACACTCACCAAAACAGAGAGGTCACTCTCGTACACTCTATTATTCATCAATGAAAGATTACATCATTAAATACAATACTAGGAATTAGGAAGTTGCACCCAAACCCCTAAACTTTAGGAACTAATCCTAAACTAGGGAGAACGTTACAACAATGTAACCATTTTCTCCATTAATACAAAATAATAGGAATTATTTTTAACTCCGCCCCTTAATGGAGAAAGGATTCTCCTGGACTCCTAGCATCCTTCTAAACAATTCAAATTTCACTCGTGCAAGAGGCTTTGTAAAAATATCAGCCACATTGTCACAAGTTTTACAATATTCAACAACAATTTCTTTGACTGTATTTTCTCTCTAACAAAATGGAACTGAGTGTCTATATGTTTGGTGTTTTTGTGAAACACTGGATTTTATGCTAATTTAATGGTGCTTTGGTTGTCGCTTTTGATGAAAGTGGGATTCTTCTGTTCTTTTCCTGCATCTTTGAGAAGCCTTCTCAACCAGATTGCTTCACACGTCGCTGCACACAATGCTTGATACTCAGCTTCACACGATGACAAGGCTACAATATTCTACTTCTTGCTACTCCATGCTATGACCCTGGATCCTATGTTGAATGTGTAACTTGTGATGGACCTCTGATCATCCAAGTTACCTGCCCAGTCTGAGTCTGAAAAACCTGCTAGAGTAACATCAGATACATCAATGTATAAAATACCATAATTAATAGTAC
Organism: Pinus tabuliformis; assembly: GCA_031772625.1. Taxonomy (NCBI): domain Eukaryota; kingdom Viridiplantae; phylum Streptophyta; class Pinopsida; order Pinales; family Pinaceae; genus Pinus; species Pinus tabuliformis. The sequence continues at coordinate 225,830,119 of CM062809.1, forward strand.
CACAATGATACCTCAACGCGCTCTTTGCTGCTACCCAGTGACTTTCAAGCGGTTTCGACATGAATTAGCTCAACACACTAACCGAGTATGCCAAGTCAGGTCTAGTTGTTGTAAGATATATCAAGCTTCCAACCATTTGTCTGTACATTGTGGCATCAACCTCTTTAGTGCCATCGTCACTGCTCAATTTCAGATTCTGCTGCAAAGATGTCGTTGCTGATCTACACTGATCCATACTAAGCTTTTCCAATAGATTTCTGGCATACTTCCCTTGGGTAAGAAAATTTTTCCCAGTATCTCTGCATACTTCTAATCCCAGACAGTAGTGAAAGCTTCCAAGATCTTTCATCTCGAAAACTTGTGCCATGAGCCTTTTGATTCCTCTCATTAAATCATCTCCATTTCTTGTTATAATCATGTCATCCACATACAAATAAATCAAAATAATCTGCCCCTGATTATTGTACTTGGTATACAAATTTGGGTCATTTAAACTTCTATGGAAGCCATGCTCTACAAATAAAGAATCAACCTTTTCGTACCAAGACCTAGGTGCTTGATTTAAACCATATAAAGCCTTTTTCAATATGCAAACAAGATGTTCCTGCCCCTGCTTTACAAATTCTTCTGGCTGTACTAAGTAAATTTCCTCTTTCAGATCACCATTTAAAAATGCAGATTTAACATCAAGCTGGTGTAATTCCCAATTACATTTAGTAGCTAAAGCAATAAGCATTCTGATTGTATTTAACTTTGCTACAGGTGCAAAATTATCATCAAAATCTATACCTTCCTGCTGTGAATATCCTTTTGCAACCAGCCTAGCTTTTAATTTCTCTATACTTCCGTCTGCATTCATTTTTGGTTTAAATAGCCATTTACATCCTATGGGTGTTTTATTCTTAGGCAGCTCAACTAAATCCCAAGTATTATTTCTAAGAATTGATTCCATCTCTTCATTCATTGCAGCTCTCCATTCCTTTAATTGACTAGCTTCCTTGTAATTAGAGGGTTCTACAATGTTCAAAACCTTTGACATCAAAGCATAGTTTCTCAATTTTAATGGTAATTGAGTCTTCCTACCTGATCTCCTTGGTAGGGGACTTACCTCAAATTTTTTTCTTCTGCTATAACTGGGCTTGCATTATCACCTTCTTGATGTTCTTCTTTTTGCTCTTCTTTCCGCTCCTGCTCTTTTTCATCCTCGCTGCTTTCCTCCAACAACAATGGAATGTGCCAATCATCACCAACATCCTCTTTCCCTTCCTGTACCTGTTCATGAAACACTACATCCCTGCTTGCAAATGTCTTACGAGACTTAGGATTGAATAATTTATATGCTTTAAATTCTGTGCCATAACCAACAAAGATGCATTTAACTGCTTTAGGGTCTAATTTCTTCCTATCAGCTTTGGGTATATGGGTAAATGCTTTTGACCCAAATACTCTTAGATGGTTTACTGCTGGTTTAAATCCATATAGAGCTTCAAAAGGGGTTTTGAAGCCAAGATACCTGGTAGGACTTCTGTTCTTCAAATATACAGTAGTGTTGATAGCCTTTGCCCAAAAACTATTAGACAGACCCTTACCTTGTAGCATGCTCCTTGCGCACTCCACCAAGGTTCTATTTTTGCGCTCTGCAACTCCATTTTGTTGTGGTGTGTGTGGCACTATATACTGCTGAAAAATCCCGTGAGATTTGCAGAATTTCATGAATTCCTTTAGCTTGTATTCTCCCCCTTGATTAGATCGGAGAATTTTATACTCTTACCAAACTTTTTTCCACCAAGGTTTTAAATTCTATAAAGCACTAGAAAGTCTGACTTTTCTTGTTCAAAAAATAAACCTATGAATATCTAGTACAGTCATCAGTAAATAACATAAAATAATATGCTCCTCCTAGCGACCTTGTCTGCATAGGTCCGCATACATTAGTGTGCACTAGTTCTAAAATGTTTGTTTCCTTCCTCTTATCATCCACAGGAAACTGTTCTCTATGCATTTTTCCTAAGGCACAACCATCACAATTTAACTGAATATTATGAAAGATAGGGAGTCCCTCAACCATACCTTTCTTCTGCAATAACATGAGGTCCTGCAAATTCAAATGACCGAACCTCTGATGCCAGAGTTGTTCAGCTGTCGATCCTCCTGCAACCATGGCTTGATTTGGTATACTTTTTGCATCCAGTCTATATAGGCTTCTAACTCGCATGCCTGTTGCAACTATTTCATTCCTGTAATCCTTTATCACATAATGAGTCTTGAAGAACTCGACTTGAATATCTTGATCAGCCATCATGGATACAGATATCAGATTTTTCTTAATTCCAGGTACATATAAAAAATTTGTAAGGTGACTAATTTTTCCATTTGATAACTTAACTGAAATCACCCCATAACCTTTAATCTCGTATCCACTATCATCTCCTAGGTATATTTTTGATCCATTTATACTTTCTTTAAGACTATCAAAAAATTCCTTTTTACCTGTCATGTGAGAGGATGCTTTGGAATCGACATACCAAATAGCGTCCTCATTAGATGCTGAAAGGGCACAGTCGACTGTGAATAGTCAAAATTCATGACTGAAGTCTTCTTCTTCAACAAAGTATCCTCTGTGTTTTTCATTTTCCTGCCTCCTCTTTGCATCATTAGCCTGCTTCTTATAACATTCACTCTGTATATGACCCTTCTTTCCACAATAATAAAATTTCTTTTCAGAATGATTTGCAAAAATACCTTTATGAGAATGTGAATTCTTATGTGATGTTCCTCCTTTCTGCTTTGATTGCTGCTGTGACTACTTTCCTTTGAATGCTCATCGTTTCGCCATCAGCGCAAGATCATCACTTTGGGGGTTCAAGTTCTGCCGCCGCTCCTCCTCTTGCTGCAACATCCCTGTGAGATCATCAAATGTGGGCGCTTTCTCCCTTGCCGACAATCCAACGATGAAAATTTGAAAATCATCTCGCATCTCGTTCATTGTGATTGCGACAAGATCTTCATCAGACACCGTCACTCCGATGGCCCCCAATCCGTCTTTCACATCTTTAATTCGTGCAACAAATGCAGTAGAAGTCTCCCTTTCATCCATCCTCATTGAAAATAACTTGCTTTTAAGTGCCAAGACTCGGCTTGTATTCTGGGTCTCATACAGATTTTTTATTTTCGTCTAGATGTCCGCGAACGTTTTACAGTCTCTAATGTGCGCAATAACATTGTCCTTCATAGACATCTTCAACAAGACTTTGGCCTTGTTCTCTCGTTTTTCCCAATCTTGCTCTTGTGGCCCTGTGTTCGGCTTCTGCTCATCACCTATAACTATGGACCAAGCATTCGCACCCTCGTGCAAGATCTGGATCTTAAACTTCCAATTCGTGAAGTTAGATCCATTAAGTTGACCAGACTCGTTAAGTTAAGATTCCATCGTATTACGCATTCTGACCAGATCTACAAAATGAATCTACCCAACAACAAAAAAAAATACCTGTCAGATCGATCTGTCACCTCTGCCACCGATCTACAGTGTCTGGCCATCCCGGTCTAATGAGAAAATTCGGCGTTTTCAATACAGCCGAAGAATTGATCTGATCAAAATTGATCCGATCTGCCTGTCCCGAATAGATCTGCAACATCGCCAATCTGCACCCCTTGCAAACCGCCAAATGAAGTTGAGGCTTCCCGCAGATACCCTTGAACGAAGATTGGCATGCCTCCTTTGTATCGGCGCTTTCCCGAGCGAAAAATCCGTGCCAATTAAAAATCGGTTAGAGTAATTTTGCTGGCGCGATTAATCCGTAAAATTCCGCGCCAATCGGATGTTCTGGTGCTCTGGCGCGATTAATCCGTAAACAATCACGCCAATTCCCCCTCCTCGCATTACTGTCAGCGCAAAAAGCGCGCTAATCTCCTTTCTAATCAGAAAAAAAATATCCAAGTTCGAGCTAGGTGTTCTGCAGTCCATCTGCTCAATTGAGCACAGAGCTCTTGTGTACACGCGGCCACAAAGGCACTTCAAGCCACACAGGCAATTCTACCACACAAGTAAGCTAGCTACAAAGGTACTTCAGCCACAAAGGTGACAAAAGATCAGGGTCACCCAATCTGAGCTCTGATACTAAGATAAAATGTGAACATAATTGAAAAGAAAGAGATGTAGCTCTGAGGTGTGGCCTGCACTTGGAGACTACACTCAGCGAAACAGAGAGATCACTCTCGTACACTCTATTCTTCATCAATGAAAGATTACATCATTAAATACAATACTAGGAATTAGGAAGTTGCACCCAAACCATAAACTTTAGCAACTAATCCCAAACTAGGGAGAACGTTACAACAATGTGACCATTTTCTCCATTAATACAAAATAATATGAATGATTTTAACTTTTCGGTCCATGGTATTGGATGCTTCGGCATGTATAAATATGTATTGTAACATTGAAAGGAATATAATGAAAAATCAAGCTGGTAGTCCTAGTTTTGGGATCCAGGGGAAAATCTCTATGTATATGTGTTTTATGTGTTCTGCTCTCGCATTATTTATTTTCTGTGTTTCAGAATTTGTATGCAGGTAATTTCTATACGGGGTTAAAACCTACATCCCTGTTATTATTAGATCATCAACATATATAGAGAGTAATACTATATCCCCTTTTCTATTTGTCTTGACATACAAATTAGGATCATTTTTACTTTTTTTTTTAAATCTTTGCTGAAAGAATAAATTGTCAATTTTCTCATACCAATATCTGGGGGCCTATTTTAGTCCATATAAGGCCTTTTTTTAAACTTTCATAAAAGATGTTCCTGACCCTTCTTTAGAAATCCTTCTCGTTGAACAAGATAAATCTCTTCTTTTAAGTCACCATTTATAAAAGCTGACTTTACATCTAATTGATGTAGCTTCCAATCATATTTAGTTGCCAATTCCATCATTATTTTGATTGTATTCATTTTTGCAACCGGAGAAAAGGTATCTTCATAATCTATACCTTCTTTTTGTGAATAACCTTTTGGAACCAATCTTGCCTTATACTTGTCTATGCTACCATCTGCATTAAATTTTGTCTTGTACAACGATTTTGATCCTATAGGGACTTTATTTTCAGGTAATTCTGTTAATTCCCAAGTTTCATTTTTCATTATAGAATCATATTCTTCTTTCATAGATTCCATCCATTCTTTATGATTTTTGGCTTGTTCATAATTTAAGGGCTAAAAAACAGTCATTACTTGAGACATTAAGGCATAATCTTTATACCTGATGGGGGCTTGAATCTGTTGTGTTGACCTTCTTAGATGTTCATTACTTTGTGGAGTACCTTCTCCTTTTCTTCTCTATGGAGTGCCTTCATCACTTCTTTGTAGACTTTGATTCCTTGATGTATCTTTTGGAATGTCCATGTGTTCTTGTACTTGAGTTGATTCCACAACTTCTTCTTCTTCCTTAAAGTTTCCATAAGGAGACTGCCATATATCATGTTCATCTTCTTTTATTTGTTTATCTACTTGCTCATGAAATATAACATCTCTACTTGAAAAGACCTTGTGAGTACTTGGATCACACATTTTATATGCTTTTTGATCAGTGCAATATCAAATAAAAATACATTTGATGGCTTTGGCATCTAACTTTCTCCTATCCTTTTTAGGAATATGAGCAAAGGCCTTGCATCCAAATATCCTTAAACGACTAACTTTAGGTTTAAAACCATAAAATGATTCAAATGGTTTTTCGTGCTCAAGATACTTAGTAGGGCTTCTATTTTTAAAATATACAACTGTGTTAATGGCTTTAGCGCAAAAACTATTAGAAAGTCCTTTAGTTTTTTAAAATACTTTGATCACATTCAACTAATGTTCTATTCTTTCTTTCAACTACTCCATTTTTTGTTGAGGTGTATGTGGCACGTAAATTGTTGCATAATTCCATTTTGTTTACAATATTTGATAAAATCTCCTGAAGTGTACTCACCATCTTTATCTAATTGAAGAATTTTAATGCTCTTTCCTGTTTGCGTTTCAACCATACTCTTGAATTCTTTAAAGTATTCAAACACATCACTTTTGTTTCTTATAAACTATACCCAGGTGTATCTAGTGCTATCATCAATAAATATAAGAAAGTAATATGCTCCACCACGTGACATAGTTTGCATTGGACCACATACATCATTATGCACTAGTTCAAGTATTTCCCATTTTCTTCTATTTTCATGCACAGGAAAGTCTTCCCTATGTTGTTTTCCTAGCGCGCAACCTTCACATTCAAAGTGTTCACCCTTAATAATTGGAAGACCTTCTACCATCAATTTCTTTTGTAGTAACATTAGGTCATTATGATTTAAGTGTCCATACCTTTGATGCCAAAGCTCTATAGTTGACATGCCTGTTGATGCCAAAGTTTGATTCCCATTCTTCATTACATTCAATTTGTATAAGCCTCCAACTCTCATTCCTTTTGCAACAACCTTGTAGTTGTCCTACACATCCTTTACCAAACAATGTGATTTCACAAATTCAACTTTTAAATGTTGATCTGTGATAGTAGAGACTGAAATTAATTTCTTCTTTAATCCTGGAACATACACCACATTTTGAATTTGTTTTTCTTGTCCATTAGGCATCATAACACTTATATCACCATATCCTTTAATTTCATGTGATCTATTATCTCCTAAATAGATGTGTCCACCATTATTAATCTCATGATAAGTATCAAACCAATCTCTTTTGCATGACATATAGATTGATGCACTAGAATCTATAAACCAAGCATTATCATCATCAGTTTTTGTTGATAAAGTAGCATTGGACACAAACAATTTAAGATTGCTAACATCATGATTAATTGCTTCATCTCTATCAACACAATTTCCTTAATGCTTTCTTTGTTTAAATTGATCAGTCTTCCTTTTTATGCAATTCTTAGCAAAATAACCAGGTTTTTGACAGTAATAACACACATAATTTCCACTTGATTTGGCATTTGTCCTTGGTAAAGGTGTACCTTGAAATGATTTTACCTGTAGCTTTTTGCATTTTTTTTCTCCCACTGTTTGCCTTTGAAGGACTGCTTCCCTTTGGCCATCAATGCCAAATCTGAATTGGGAGATTTTGTTAAAGGCTTCTTCTCCACTCTTCTTCCTGCATAAGTATACCTGCCAACTCATCAAAAATAGAAGCCTTCTCTCTAGCTGAAAGACCAGTAATAAACATTTGATATTCATCAAGCATTCCATTTAATGTCACAGTAACCAAATCTGTACTAGATACTGATTCACCAATGTCACCTAATTTATCCTTTAGATCTTTAATTCTAGAAATAAAATTACTAACACTTTCATTTTCTTCCATCTTAATTGAAAGAAACCTACTCTTTAAATACAGTATTCGATTTGTAATTTTTGTCTCATACAAATTTTTGAGAGTGTCCCATGTCTCCTTGGATGTTTTGCACTCTCTAATGTGTGGAATAATGTTGTCCTTAACTATCATCCACAAAAGCACCTTTGCTTTGTTTTCCCGTAGCTCCCAATCTTGAATTGCAGCATCTGTGGCTTGAGGGGACACTGGCTTAACTTTAGCTCCAAACACAATCGCCCATGTATTGTTGCCTTTCATCAAAGTCTGCAACTTAAACTTCCAATTTGCATAATTTTCACTTTTGTTTTTTTTTTTTCACCCTACCAATCACCAAAAAAAAAAATACTAATTTTCACAAATATAAACCCTTAATCATAAATCATAAAATTTTATCCAATATCATTGGATAATATTGCTGCCGCCTCTTTCCTTTTTTTTCAATAAACCCACTTAAAAATATTCCACTAAATAAATATTTTGAGGCAAGGTGCTTTTACAACTTTAATGTCCCTGTGTAAATGCAATAAATTCTTTCCTTTATTTAAATCGACCCTCCTTCCTTTTTGGTTTCACGTTACAATAACACAGATTACATAGCACAAAAAAAATTAATTTTTTTTTTTACTTTAGGAACCAAACACGTAATGAGCTTGCCTTTTTTTTTAACGTTCATGCCACTTTACTTCTCTCGCTTTCACACAACACTTAATGAACAATTTTTTCAACAGAACACTCACCTTCAAGCTTTTAACTTCTTTAGTGTTCACAAAGGCTCCACCTTTGTAGGACTCACAACACGCCCATCAAGCAGCGGCAGCAACAGCTCCAACATTTTCTGCAAAGTATTATCTCCAGGCAGCGCTCACACTCTCTCAGCATCCACTTCCTTTCTCAAACCTCATCTTCCTACGGCCACGCCAGCATAGATCCCTGCAACAGCGTTTGGAGAAAAAACAAAAAAAAACAAACAGTGCAGGAGTTTACCTTCCACGACGGTCTCTATCATATAACACAGTCCTCCTCACCAAACACAGGGTTATGCACTTGAAAAATAAGGTATCAGACAAACAATCCAAGTTCCAAATCTCAGGCAGGCTTCACGCTGCTCTTTACTAATCGACCTCCACTTTACATAGAGCGTCACAACTCCACAACGCTGCAACCCTCGGCATCCTCCAAAAACACTTTACAGTGACCCCAGCTTACTTTGCTACGTGGCTCTACTCTGCTCCAGGCAGCTCCACAAGGCCTTCAACCTTCAACACGGATAGGCCAAACATAGCGCTTCAACTCACAACAATTCGCCCTTCACAACAATCCACCTTTCAGCTAATCTCTGTCTCCTCACAACTCACTTGAGCTCTTTCTTCTCACAGCTCACCTGAGCTCTGATACCAAATCAAATAACCCAACACGGATACTGAACACAAAACTTAGAACACTGTCTTCATTCGATTGCTGAAGAGGTTTTTATACAGGAGAGAAGTTTCTAGAGTCGGTGGCTTCTCCAGGAAGCTATCTATCTCTCGAGGCATCTGTCGAATTTTCCAGAAGAGGCTAGCTACTGCATTTATTGCAGGTGGTTGGAATTAATGTTTTCCAACATGTAGAGAAATTCGAACAAAGCAGATATGCAAAAAGCAAGAACGGCTCTGCAAGAAGTACACAAAGGATGGAGCTCCTGCATGAAATCCTATGTTAAGTTTCGGATTATATGGCATGCTTTCTATTATATATATATAAACCATTACGAGTTGGAGATTAATATTCCGAGCGATGAGGTTCTCTTGTTATGGCCGTTTTCTTTGCCTACCATGCCAAAGGTGTTACCAACACAGGTTTTCAGCTCTTAGTTGTAGATGCATAGGCTCATGTTCTTGATTTATATAATAGATAATTTGATTTTTATTTATTGCATATTTAGAAAAATATAGGTTAGATTTAAGACTTTTGTGATTTATAATGTAGATATCAGTGTTTTGTATTAATCACATCGTTAGAATTGGGTCCACATTTGAAACCAGCTAATATGATTCATCCTCACCACAAGGTAAACATGAACCACATTAATTGGTTCAAAACGTAGACCCAATCATAACTATGTGATTAATCCCAAAAACTATATCGAAAATATAAACTATTAACAATTATATAAAATTATAATATGTGTGCTCTATTTTAAAGATATTTTAATTTACAATTAAATGACATTTAAAACAACATTAATAAAATTACATTTTTTTTTAAATTCAACCAATTACACAATAACTCAAATCTGCATGTTGAATTTAGTTTCCTTTTTTTTTTTTGCCTAACTCCATAAGAAGACAAAGTGGCATTCATCTTTTTCTGTAGAAACAATATTATGTAGTTTGTAGAATCAATATTCTTAAATTGTTAGAGAATTTAATTCCAACTACTTGTTATTGTAATTACTGGCTAGGTGTAATATTTATCTATTCAAGTGTCTCAATTCAGTTTAAGTGAGTTCTTATTGCAGTCAATTATATTTCACGTTTAAGTGAGTTCTTATTGCAGTCAATTATATTTCACTAAGTTTTAGTATTGAAAAGAACAATCTTCTACTCCAAGTTTAGTTTTCATTCTTTATCATGGTTTCATAGTTTGACCTGAGAAAGACAACTTGAGAATGCAAAAATTAAAAAACCACAATTAATTTTCATTCTTTATCATGATATCAAAAATTAAAAAACCACATTTAATTTTCATCCTTTTATCATGATATCAGAATCTTGTCTACATCCTTTATCATGGTATCAAAGTCTTTCCTGCCTAAGACTTCTTGAGAGTATAGCAAAGATCAAGAAGTCAGTGAGGGCCAAGAAGCAAGGACAAGAACGAAAAAAACAAAAATTATGCGCAACGTATCCATGCTCACAGGAGCAGCAGGTGCGTTGATGATTTTTGCGTTTCACTCCAGTCCACCTCCGTCGAAAAGAGCGCTGACGGCATTTCCAACTACAAGCGCCCACGCCAAAGTTTAAATCGTTTTACTCGAGTCAAAATTGGAGCACGGGCAGCCGAAGGTAGAGAAACAACTTTGTAAGTCAATGTATCCTATATCATCCATAGTGAGCATCACCATTAAAGTGAAGAAAGTAAGTCACGGCCACAAAACAAAACAACTTTGAAAGTCAATGTATCGTATATCATCCATAGTCAACTTTGAAAGTCAATGTATCATATATCATCCATAGTCAGCATTAGAGAAACTTTGGAACACGAAGTATCACCTAAGTCAAGAAGGTAAATCACGGCCACAAAACAAAACAACTTTGAAAGTTTCATCCCCTTGTTAACGGAAGAGCCTTGTTAATATATTATGTCTTCAAATATTTGTCTTCATAAATAGAAAGTGCCTAAGGTTTAAGGAAGAGCCTTTTAAAAGGTACCTTTTTTAATACGTTTCATTTTCTTTAGGAGGAATCATGGTTTTAAAAGGGTTCATGTGTGTGATTTTAAGGAGGTTGTTGAAATTTCAAAGAGCATTTTTAAAAAAAAGGCGTGAATGAAATTTCAAGAGATATTTTTTTTATATAGGTTATGTTTATGTTGAAGGTCCATTAGTACTAATTTTTTTTTCAAAAATAAAAAAGAAATTTGTGGTATTTTTAAAGAAAAAGAACACAAGAGAAAAAAAAAGTCCATACATATTTACTGTATGATGTTTTTAGAGTATTGGATCTCACTATGGGTTTTCAATTTGAATGTAAAGTAAAGATTTGGTAGTTAGAAATGGGAAAGCCAAGAGGTTTAGATAGTCAGAGCTAAAGATATGTGAAGTTTTCTTGAAAAAATTGGAAACACAAAGAAAAGCATGCTTTTGCATTGAAATGCATAAAAAAATCCGTGGATAACTATATTGAGAGGAGTTTTAGTATAAGGGGAGCATTGAAGTTGAAGATGAAGGTGGATCTATAGTAGCAGATCTACAACAACATCATAAGATTGCTGAATCCCACTGTGCTTAGCGACTAGATCAAAAGTTTGTTGAATCCCACTGTTCTCAGCCACAAGTGGATGATGTCTGTGAATAAGTTGGTGAAGCAAAAGAGAATGAGCACATAGATGCTCGTGAATTCCATCATGAAAAGCTGGAAGTAGATGAAAATTTGGTAGTTCTAGCAACAAAGGTTGTTGATGACAATTTGGTGAATCCAACAATAGAGCTTTCCCATGACAATGAAGCTACCATTTGAACAATCAAAGCTATGGTAAATCCAACAATTAATATTGCCGATGTAAAATTTGATGAATATTTATTAGCTAATGCTGAATAGTTGCAAAAGATGCAATAAAACATCATATCGACATGATGCTACTTTGTGAGATAACCCCACTTGAGTCCGCAAACCAAGTGAAAGAAAACCAGTCTGCGACAACAAAGGTTAGTAAAGAAGTGGAAGAGGTAGAGACATAGATAGAGGCAGAGGCAAGGAAGGAATCCCTGAAAGAGAAAACAAGTACAGAGCTAAAAGCAGAAGCAGACGAGGAAGCGCAACAGGAGAAAGGTTTCATTGTAGAGCAAATGGAACATAACCAATGTGGTTTTGCAAATATTTTTTACTTTGACATTGATTTCTAGTCTGTAGGTACATAAAACGATTACGAAGAAGAATTAAATTTTCCTGAAGCATGGCTTGCAACACCATGTCTAGATGAGGTCTACATAAAAGCTTCAGAAATGAATGTTGAAGACAAATTGGATGATGAAAACATTAATGAAATTATTAAGGAGTTTAGACTTCTGTGATCCATAACATTGTATAGATAATCTTCAGCAAAATCACATAATCAATATTTTGTCGACGCGTTTCGAACCAACCAGTGTGGTTCATCGTCAGGATAAGGTGGTGAATCTGTCGAGTTTTTCCTTTCCGCCTGCGGTTTTTAATCTCTTAGGGAAGGGTCTTAATTTTGCCTTAGCACCTAGAAAAATCCCGATTCAAGACATCATTTGCGATGTAGAATATGGTATTAAGAACCTGCCTGATAAGATTAAAGACACGATTAGGCAGGATTGTGCCGTTACCCTGAGGAGGGCTAAGCCTCCCCGTAGCAATATCAGCAAGGCTGAGTTTGACGCTCTGAAGAGCTTGAACGGAAATCGTGACGTCGTGGTCTTAAAAGCTGATAAAGGTGGGGCTGCCGTTATCATGGATAGAAAGGATTACAGAAGTAAGATGCTTGACCATCTTTATAATAGTGGGAGTTATAAGAAGCTGTCGAAGATTCCCCTCAAAAAGGTTTCCAGGGCAGTCGCTCTTGCGATCAAGTCGTGCAATTCCACGATTCCTCTAGCCCAGAAGCTTATTGAGGGTAACCCTATCACTCCGAGGATTTATGGTCTTCCTAAAATCCATAAGGATGGGGTCCCCCTGAGACCCATTGTCAATACCATCGGTGGTCCGACTTACCTCCTGGCCAAGTTCCTCACTGCAAAGTTGAGACCCTTGGTCGGGCAGGCTGAGTCCTTTGTCAAAGACTCAACGTCTTTTATTGAGGATCTTAAGAAAATTAATCTTGAGCCCGAGGACATTTTGGTAAGTTTCGACGTGGTCTCTCTTTATACTTGCATTCCTATCAATGAGGCCATGATGGTAATTAATAAGCTAACTGACCCTGATACGGCTAAGTTAGTTGAGCTTTTCCTTACCTCTACCTTTTTCAGTTTCGAGGGAGAATTCTATGAGAAGACTTGCGGAGTTGCCATGGGCTCCCCCTTGTCCCCTGTCGTCGCTAATCTCTTCATGGAGGATTTTGAGTCTAAGGCTTTGGCCTCCTCTCGTCTCTTACCAAAGCTTTGGAAGAGATTCGTGGATGACACTGGTGTTGTCTGGCCTCATGGTCCTGACGAGCTGGATCATTTCTTCAGTCACCTCAATAACCAATCCGCCGCCATCAAATTCACGATGGAGAAAGAAGATAAGGGTTGTCTTCCGTTCTTGGATGTTCTCATCTCTAAAAAGGTGGATGGTTCCTTTTCTCATCAGGTGTATAGAAAGAAGACGCATACTGAGCAATACTTGCATGCTTCTTCGCATCATTTCCCCGCTCAGAAGTTAGGGGTTCTTAGCACGCTTGCCACCCGTGCTGTAAGAATTTCGGATGAGGAGAGCCTGGAAACGGAGAAGGCTCATCTCCTAGATGTTTTTGAAAAGAATGGTTACAAGAGGCACCTCGGTCAAAAAGCCTTCCTCAAGGCCAAGAAGGAGCCTTCAATCCATAGGGTTCCTAAAGACCATATCATGGGTGTGAACCTTCCTTACATCCAGGGGACCACGGACAGGATTGCGAGGATTCTAAAGAAGTATGATGTGCCCGCAACTTTTAGACCTCTCAACACTATCCGGGGCTCCCTCAGGTCGGTGAAAGACCCGATTGACCCTAAGGACATGAAGGGCGTATATATCATTCCCTGTTCCTGTGGGACCCCTTATATTGGTGAGACTGGTCGCTCCATCAACCAACGAATTAGCGAGCATTCAGCTGACTTAAGGCATGGTAGGACCAAGTCCTCAGCCCTGGCTGAGCATGTAGGGAAGACTATGCACCATGTATGTATAGAGGAGGCTCAAGTCATTGCCAAAGTTGCGCAGTTTCACCTCGCAAATTTAGGGAGGCCCTGGAGATTGAGAAAAGGCCAAACAATCTTAATAGTGATGATGGCTGGAGGATTAGCAGTTGCTGGGTCCCAGCCTTGGCTTCCTAGTCTCCTCATTCCCCGGTGTTAGGTCTTAGGGTTTCTGTCTTCCCTCTCCTTGAATTTGTTTGTGGCAGGTTAGTCCTAACATTGTGGAGTGTTTGAGTTTTTATTAGGTTATTAATTAATTTCGGGCTAATTATTGTTGGGTATATTTTAATTAGATTTGAATTTTTGTTTCCATAATGTCAATGGTTTATGCCTTTATATTTAGTTCTACTATAACTCTTTTTAAACCATATAGGTAATAATTTAATTACCTAATGACATAATTAACTTTAATAATTTTATTGAATATTGAATAAATACTGACTATTTATCTAATATAACTATTTTTTGGTTAATTATCTTACACCGAATATAACCAAATTTACATAGTTATATATGAATCTATATCTATTTACCTCACTAATAATACCATGTATATAAATTAAGTAAATAACTTATTTTTGCTTTAATTTTATATTTATCTATTTATTTAATAAATAAACAAATATATTCTTATTATTTATATATTTATTTTTTATCTATATATTTAGTGATCTCACACCTAAACTTATATATTTATATATGATTTTATAAATTAAGTAAATAATTTACCTTGCTATTTTATTTATTAATTTATACTTTTAGATTTGTTTTATTTAATAAATAAATAAATATAAATTATTATTATTTATATTTTTATTTATTTAAATAAATAAATATAAATTATTATATTCTTTATATATCTATAGATTTATTTAATAAATAAATAATTTTCTATTACTTTATTTAACTATATTTATATACATTTATTTATTTTCGATTTTTGATTTATATATTTATTTAATAAATAAATAATGTATTATTTTATTTAATTATCTATATAATTATCTCACACCTAATATAACTAAACTTATATATTTTATATTTATAAATTAAGTAAATAATTTACCTTTGTTATTATACTTATTAATTTATATTTTTAGATTTATTTTTATTTAATAAATACATAAATATAAATTATTATTATTTATATTTTAATTTTAAATAAATAAATATAAATTATTATATTATTATAAATAATTCATTATTACTTTTATATATTTATCTCACACCTAATTTAACTAAATTTATAAATATTTATTTATTTTTGATTTATTTATTATTATTTTACCATTGATATATTTAATTATTTCTTACCTATTTTAACTTAATTTGACCTTGCTCCTTAAGTCAACCTTTGGCCAGGTAACCGTTGGTGTCTCTGCTCTAGCTATTTAAACAGGCTAAGCTGGATCTGTTCTTCATCTTGTCCTGACGATGAACCACACTGGTTGGTTCGAAACGCGTCGACAAAATATTGATTATGTGATTTTGCTGAAGATTATCTATACAAAATTAATGAAATTTTCAGGTATTGGAGTCCTAGAGAAATATTTTTTTATTATAAACTTATGTTGCAACAAATTGATAATGAAGATCACAGAACAAAATATGACATGTGGCAGCAATCCACATACAAGCCGATGTTTGAAGAAGTCTAGGACATGCTTAAACAAACTGCAACAATGGAAGACTTGCACCAACAAATGAAGAAACTAATGTATGAAGGATACAACAAGAAGAAAAAGATGAAACAATTTAGAGACTACAAGAGAAGAATAGAAGACAAAACTAAATGCAGTTGAAGTCAAATTTTTAATTTTAAGCCTAGCTGACACATACACTAACAAACATCTTAGTTTAAATTTTTATGTGGTTTTAATTAAGGGGGAGTGTTGGAGAATCTAATTCCAATCACTTCCTAGGTGTCACATCTCTCCATCCAAGTGTCCCACTCCAGTTTCAGTTACTCCATTTTAGTTTAGTCCCACTGCATTTATTTATTATTGATGTTCCCAATACAATCTTATTTAACTGATTCTTAATATCATTCTTTGTCACAAACTACATATGACAAGGATCATAATGAAATTGTTCACTAAATCGTCCCTGCAAATATCTTTCAATACTACTTTCACTAGTTGTTTTTAATGCATAAACAACCACATTGTTATTTACCGCAAATAATAGTACCAAAGACTTCCAATATTTCATTTGACATGTTAAGAAGTGCAGGTATACTTATTTATTCAGTGGAATTGTTGTTGCATTTAAGATGAGAGAGATCTACTTTGGGTGCTCACTAAATGACAAACCTAGATCTGAAGTTCTCTACGTGTAATACAAGTGAAAATGATACAGTTAATTGGATCATAGACTTTGAAATATTCTAGAAATTTGTAAGAGCTAAGAGAATTTGATTTCTCCAGGCTCCATCAGATTTTTGGAATATTTCTGAATTTGCAATAAGTTAAAATTCAGATCATATGAAAGTTGATAAAAACTGAATATATTAACTAAATGACTCTCCAGGTGAGATACCTGGTGAGTGTAAAAACACTCATACACACACACTGTCTATATTCCATAGAGTTAGATGAGCCTCTAATATATAAGCTTTCATACTAACGGATGGTTTGAACCACTCCCTATCAAATACGATCTCAATCCTATTCTAAAGCAACGAACACCTAAACATATGAAAGCTTAAATTTCTCCATTAATGCTAACACTCCCCCTTAATGGAGAAAGAGTTCACTTAAAAATTCAAATGACAACGCATGCTGGTCTTAGTCTCACTAGGATTACAATGGTAAAAGACAACGCTTTCATTTTTGTCTTCTTGCAGCAGATCCCATACTTGTTCATTTGTGGATGAGGCTTCATCTTCACTTTCTTTGCCATGAGGTAGTGGTGTATCTTCACCTCATTTCTTTCCTTATGAAGGAAAGCTTGAATTCTTATTCTCGCCCTTCTCAGAATTATGGCAGGTTGGATAGGAGAATTTTCCTTCTCACTATTTGCGGTGTCAACCATCTGAACGTCAATGATGATGTCTTGATCATTCATTAATGCAACTTTTGTGTTGACTTCATAAAGACATGGTGTTTCAATCCATGCTTCAAGAAACTTCAATTTTTCTTCAAACTTCGTTTCTTTTTCTTGCCTCCCAATATCTACACAAAACAAATATTTGATTTATAAAGAGGACAACATTTTCTTTTGTCTTCCTACTCCTCTAGGAGAGCTTTCATTTCTCCATCTCGCCTTACTCCATCCTTCTTTGCTGACATAGTTATGCCTTTAGCTTCTTCACTCAATTCTATTGTTGCAGGCATGTTCTGCATTTGATCTGTATGTGTGGGTAGGCCTTCCTTCTCACCAAACAATAATTCATCAATAAGATGTTTTTCATTCATCAAATTGATCCACTCATCATGAGGTATATAAGTCTCATGAAACTTGATTTCTGCATCTGGAAAAATTTCAGGTTCTACAATAATGGATGTGTTTTCATCATCACAAGTTTTAATTACAGACACACATTCATCACCCATCATTGCATCTTTAGTTTCACAATCAAATATGGGATCATTTTCAAGAGCAATATCTTCAGCATCATTTCCCTCATTCAAACAGTATTTCATCTCTAAAACATCCCATAAAAATTTTGTACTAAGAATCTCTCCATATTCATATATTATGCTGAGTATGATGTTGTCATCTACCGCAGATGTTATAAGACTTAATGCTGATGCATCTCCATTATGATTAATAACATCTTCAACATAATCTAGTAAATTTACTTTCCATAGTACTGTTTTTATTTCATTTGCCCATATTTCATAATTCATACTTGAAAAAAATAGTAAATTTAACCATTTAATAATCTCACCAAATTCCAAATCTGCATCTTGATCAGCTACTAATCCATCAGCGTCAACCTGAAACACATCACTAAATTCAGCAAAACAATCCATTATGCATTCTAATCTCAATTGATATTTGGATATCTATTATAGTTTATTTTAAAGGGGCAGAGACTAATGGACATAATTACACATCCCTTCATATTGGGTTCTAGAGCGAGCCTCTCCACTCAATAAACATATTCCACTCAATAAACATATTTAGAAAGAATTAGTATAATACAATTATTTACATAATTTTAAGAGGTGCCCACCGGAACTTATTGAAGTAGTTGCACAAAATTTAGGTGAAAGGATTATTGATGTCACTCATTTTTCTACAAATTGAAAATTGGATGGTGAGGATTAGAAATAAGGACGACCGTTGAATGCAGCCTATCCATTTATATTTACAAAATATACATGCCTATATGGGTAATTATTTCTTAACCCATTTTTTCCACATAAGATGTGGCAACACCTATCTTCCTAACTATTTCCTAACCCATTTTTTCCTACATAAGATGTGACTACATAATGAAACAACCATTTAAAATTTCCCTGGTTTATTTCTTTACGGGCCGTAAATAAATCCTATTCTTAAAGCCTTGGGCATGCCACAAATAATCAATCAAAAGCATACTATTGTAATCTAACAAAAACCATGCATTGTTACCAGTAGATGGACAGTAGATGGACTCGTCTAAACATATAGACATCATGTAAGATAGACAAGACACAGTAATGGCTGGACACAGTAATGGCGAGATAGTGAAGTCGCATATATGTATTCTTTGTTATATGTCAGATCATTGTTACATTGTTATAACGACAAATTTATATAGACTAGTAAGACAATGACAAGTTGATAATTGTCAGATTAATTATATTGTCTACTCTATCATTAGTTATCCATATGTCGTATTACAATTTTTTACATTGAGGCTAGTCAGATCGGTTGACTAACCCTTTTCCCATTCAACTAGAAGGTCAACCCGATTATCTCCTTCAACATCTCCCCCACCCTCAAAGCCTTCTTGGTCTCAAAGAATGGGAGAGTTTGGAAAAAAAAAAGATACAAAAAGACAAAAGAAACTTTTTACATTAACAATTTTGAATTATATGTAATGTAATGAAAAATATCAAGCTCATACAATTGGTGGATTGGGGCTCAGTTCTTATGTTGTTGCGGTCGACATCTATGAGGTTATATGGGATGGATGGTTCATTGCTTGATCGACCTCTTGTTTGTGAGATTGTTGTTTGAAGATGACAATAAATGTTGAAATATTAGGTGCATAAAATTGATGGGTAGGTTGTTGAGAATGTAGAGATGCGGTGATGGAGTTGTGCTAGGAAAAGCATTCTGATAGATCATTGGATCCAGAGTCTGAAAATGTTCATCGAAGATCGACCATTCTCGGATTGTTACTTTAGCTTTTACACTCAACTCTATGCGGTCATACAAGTATTGCACATTGTCATTTACTGTTGTCGGGTCTTTTGTCATCTGATTAAAAGGTCCGTTTTTCTTGATACTCTCCACATGTTGTAAAAATTGTTGTAGGAACTTAAAGGAATTTTAAGCTTTATGTTGAGATTTATTTCCTTCGCACAACCATAAATGATGTTGTTGTAGAAGTTATGAAAAATTTTCCTTCCAGTTGAATGCTCATTTTCCATTGAAGTCTAGAATAAGAGGTTTTCCTAGTCGAGAGGTCTCTAAAAATAATTTCTTGGGCTCTTATCCTCGAGTGAAAAAAGACCAAATAGGAAGGCCAATTATTCAGAGTAGTGATGATAACATCTCCTTTATCAAGTGTAGCTTCCAATGTCTATTTTTCTATTAGAAATTTGTCATGGGCCTTACGCAAAGCTTGTATAAAGCTAGGATTACCAACAAGTGTAGGTCGGAAATGAAAGTCCAACACTTTGTGCATTTAACCTGGACATTTTAGTCGATCCACTGCTCTACCAATTGTTGAACATCAACAAGATGATTGTGCATTTAACCTGGACATTTTAGTCGATCCACTGCTCTACCAACTGTTGAACATCAACAAGATGATTTTCACTCTTGGCTGGAGCAGGAATGTTTAACTTTTCTATTGTTTGGCTCTTGCCCTTCAACCAAGTCCCCCTTTCTTGTTCCTATAACTGTTGAAGCTTATCAATATTTTTATTTATTTTTTGTAGTAATTTCTTAGCAACTTTGACATATTGTTCAATAACCTGGAAAAGTTGTTTGTCACTAGCAAGCTTAATCTCAACATACTTACTAGTGATATCGAGGGGCTTCTTCTTGTCCTTAGTTGTGGTAGTAAAATATCCATTTACTTGAATAGTCAGGACAGAGCTGGTACCTGGATTAATTAAAAATGTTGTATCGATGACACATACTCCTCCTGATTTTCCTTGTTGCGACTTAGTTGAAACACACATTGTCTGGTAGTTGAGATCTTTGATGATTTCATCAGACTAACTTCACTCTGATGAGTTATCCTTAGAAGTGGGATTTGAGATGTTTTCGATGTTCGAATGGTTATCCTTTGACTAGTTGACCTTCAACTCGGACTTGCCTGTCTGAGTGTGATCTGACTGACCATTTTTGCTTCTTACTTCTTTGCTTGGTCCCTATCAGGCTAGTCTTCTCCCAACTGTTCTTCATTAGATTTCGCTTTGTTAGAATATTATTTATCCGAGTTTTGTTTATTCGAATATTCTTTCCCAGAATTCTTTTTGCTTGAATTCTCCTCTTCAGAATGCTTTTTGCCAGTGTGGTTGTTCTCTTTAGCAATTTGTGCCGAAGAATGAATCGGAGTATCATTAGTTAAGTCAATCTCGGTAACTGTAGCAGATTCAATTGTTTTCTTATGATATTGAGAAGATGAATCAATACTATGCTTTCCTTTGTGAAGCACTTCATTTATTTTCGTCTCAATATTATCAACAAGGTAAGAAGTGCAGGTATACTTATTTATTCAGTGGAATTGTTGTTGCATTTAAGATGAGAGAGATCTACTTCGGGTGCTCACTAAATGACAAACCTAGATCTGAAGTTCTCTACGTGTAATACAAGTGAAAATGATACAGTTAATTGGATCATAGACTTTGAAATATTCTAGAAATTTGTAAGAGCTAAGAGAATTTGATTTCTCCAGGCTCCATCAGATTTTTGGAATATTTCTGAATTTGCAATAAGTTAAAATTCAGATCATATGAAAGTTGATAAAAACTGAATATATTAACTAAATGACTCTCCAGGTGAGATACCTGGTGAGTGTAAAAACACTCATACACACAGTGTCTATATTCCATAGAGTTAGATGAGCCTCTAATATATAAGCTTTCATACTAACGGGTGGTTTGAACCACTCGCTATCAAATAGGATCTCAATCCTATTATAAAGCAACGAACACCTAAACATATGAAAGCTTAAATTTCTCCATTAACGCTAACACTCCCCCTTAATGGAGAAAGAGTTCACTTAAAAACTCAAATGAAAACGCATGCTGGTCTTAGTCTCACTAGGATTACAATGGTAAAAGAGAAAGCTTTCATTTTTGTCTTCTTGCACTAGATCCCATACTTGTTCATTTGTGGATGAGGCTTCATCTTCACTTTCTTTGCCATGAGGTAGTGGTGTATCTTCACCTCATTTCTTTCCTTATGAAGGAAAGCTTGAATTCTTATTCTCGCCCTTCTGCAGGTTGGATAGGAGAATTTTCCTTCTCACTATTTGCGGTGTCAACCATCTGAACGTCAATGATGATGTCTTTATCATTCATTAATGCAACTTCTGTGTCGACTTCATAAAGGCATGGTGTTTCAATCCATGCTTCAAGAAACTTCAATTTTTCTTCAAACTTTGTTGCTTTTTCTTGCCTCCCAATATTTGCACAAAAAAAATATTGGATTTATAAAGAGGACAACATTTTCTTTTGTCTTCCTACTCCTCTAGGAGAGCTTTCATTTCTCCATCTCGCCCTACTCTATCCTTCTCTGCTGACATAGTTATGCCTTTAGCTTCTTCACTCAATTCTATTGGTGCAGGCATGTTCTGCATTTGATCTGTATGTGTGGGTAGGGCCTTCCTTCTCACCAAACAATAATTCATCAATAAGATTTTTTTCATTCATCAAATTGGTCCACTCATCATGAGGTATATAAGTCTCATCAAAATTGATTTCTGCATCTGGAAAAATTTCAGGTTCTACAATAAATGATGTGTTTTCATCATCACAAGTTTTAATTACAGACACACATTCATCACCCATCATTGCATCTTTAGTTTCACAATCAAATATGGGATCATTTTCAAGAGCAATATCTTCAGCATCATTTCCCTCATTCAAACAGTATTTCATCTCTAAAACATCCCATAAAAATTTTGTACTAAGAATCTCTCCATATTCATATATTATGGTGAGTATCATGTTGTCATCTACAGCAGATGTTATAAGACTTAATGCTGATGCATCTCCATTATGATTAATAACATCTTCAACATAATCTAGTAAATTTACTTTCCATAGTATTGTTTTTATTTCATTTGCCCATATTTCATAATTCATACTTGAAAAAAACGGTAAATTTAACCATTTAATAATCTCACCAAATTCCAAGTCTGCATCTTGATCAGCTACTGATCCATCAGCGTCAACCTGAAACACATCACTAAATTCAGCAAAACAATGTCTTGCATTTCTATTCAGCAAAACAATGTCTTGCATTTCTCCTTTGATGCTTTTGTTGAAATCATAATTTCAACGCGCTACGTACGCAGCCTAAAACCACCGAACAAAACCATAAAACCGGCCAGGGCATATCGCACCGCTATCCAACGAAAAGCTGTTTCCGTACTCTTTGCTCCGATGCAATTTGGTGAAGGCACGTGGCTCTCGCCTGACGTAAGCAACTTTGACCCATCGGGAGATATCGTTCACTCAAGTAAGGGCTTCCGATATCGTTCTCCACCGTAGGATCAGCTCCCGTGTTCTCCGCCGTTGATCGTTGAAGCTGCATACAAACCAAGGTCAATCATATTTTGCGTGGAGTAAATTAAAAGCATGGTTGACCATACGTTTTAATTAATGAACTGTCATATGCGTAGGTGAAGTTTTAATGTTTCTTTTATGCGGGAGGTATGGGCATAAATTTTATATGTGTTATATTTTAAATGAAGCGTTGACCATATGCAATGTAAAAAGAAAGGCCACGGTAACATAGAGTTTTTTTTATGTATTATGTTTTATATGGCGAGTAAAATATATATGCTCGGGTCTTGCTCATTGTATTTCTGTAAGGGGAAACACACAGCAGTGTGTAGAAAAACAAGAACAGGGGCGTGAATTTTTTTTTGTGATGTAATTTTTTTTATGTGTTGGCCATCGTAAAACGGAGGTGTAGCTAAAGAAAACCATGTGTGGTTTTGCACAGCAGTGCAAAAAGAAAATGGTGGAGCGTAAGTTGTTTTTCACACCAGTGAATGTAAATTTTGTTTTACAGCAGTAAGCTCATGTAAACTTTTGTTACAGCAGTAAGTTGTTTTTTTTACAGCAGTGAATATGAAAATGATTTTACAGTGGTAAATCCCTCTCAGTAAAAGAGGATGAAGTTTGTATCGGTTTTTAATGAATAGAATGTTTTAATGGTGGTGAAATACTCTGGTTCTCTGAGTGAAATTTTTTTAAGTCTTCCTGCATAAAAGATCCTGGAGCAAAGTAAAAACAGAGCATTGCCTCTGTGTGTTTGAATATTTGGTTTTTGGTATTTTCTCCATGCAAAAAAAAAATAACCAACAGTGGTATCAGAGCAGGACCAGGCTCTTTAAAGAAGTTAAAGAAGCTGAAGGGAGAAGGTTGTTGCTGCAGCAAAACCTCTCAGGCAGACAGAAGACTCAGACATCAAAGGATTCAGGTATTTCAAAAGTTTTTTTTGTGTTGCTGAAGAAACAGACAGTTGTTTTTAAACATACACAGTCAAGGAATGGCCAGCACAAGCACTGGTATGGGTTTGTTTAAAACCCAGCTCCCACAGTTTAATGGGAAGAACTATGACTACTGGTCAATAACTATGAGAGCCCTGTTTGCCTCTCAAGATTTATGGGAAATAGTTGAAGATGGTTTTGAAGAAGTAGCAGATGAAAATGAGTTTAATGCACTAACTCAGGGAGAGAGAGATCTCCTGAAGGGCAATAGGAAGAAGGATGCAAAGGCCATTTTATTGTTGCATCTAACAGTAGACCAGAGTGTATTTCCAAGGATAGCAGCAGCTAAAACATCAAATGAAGCATGGCAAACCCTCAAGACAGCCTATCAAGGCATGGAGAGAGTGAAGACAGCAAAGCTACAATTGCTAAGAAAGGATTTTGAAAATTTGAACATGAAGGAGTCAGACAACATTGAATCATTCTTCACTCATGTGATTGGTGTAATCACACAAATGAGAACTCATGGAGAAACCATTGAAGACAGAAGGATTGTGGAGAAAATATTGAGGGTCTTACCCTCAAAGTTTGATGCCATTGTCACCACCATTGAAGAGACAAAGGATCTCTCAAGATTTTCAGTTGATGAGCTACATGCATCACTGATAACACATGAGCAGAGGTTGAGTAGGAATGAAAACTCATCTCTTGAGCAAGCCTTCAAGACCCAGATGTCCTTTGGAAGAGGAAGAGGTCAAGGAAGAGGAAACCGAAGAGGAAGAGGCAGAAGCCAGAACAGAGGAGGAAGGAACAGCTCATCAAATGCACAAGGAAGAGGCAGCAATCCAAATCAGAACCAAGGCCAAGGTAGCAGCCAACAAGGAGGACAACATCATGCTCAAGGACAAAGGTATGATAAATCTAATGTTCAATGCTATTATTGCAAAAAGTATGGACATTATGCTAGTGATTGTAGAAAGAAACAACATGATATGAACAGCAGACAAAATGCAAATGTTACAAGAGAAAACAACAGTCAAGAAAATGTCTTGTTAGCTTGTAACATGGCTGAAACACATAGTGAGGACATATGGTTTTTAGACTCAGGTTGCAGCAACCATATGACAGGGAATATAGCCCTCTTTTCAGCCTTAAATCAGAATTTGAAATCAGAGGTCACACTAGGAACTGATAGTAAAGTGTCTGTTATGGGAAAAGGGGAGGTAAAAATATTTACAAAGAAAGGAGAAAGGAAAACCATAGCAGATGTCTACTATGTCCCCGGAATGAGATGTAACCTATTGAGTGTTGGACAGCTTATCCAAAAGGGTTACAATGTTTACTTTGAAAATGATGTGTGCACCATCATGGACATACCACCCAGCAAAAGATGCATTGCTGAAGTGAAGATGACAAGGAACAGGATGTTCCCTCTCCGGATCAGGGCAGACATGAAGAACAAAAAGGAAATGGCAGCAGTCACCCAAGAGGCCTTCCAAAGCGTGCCAAAGGATGAGAACTGGTTATGGCACTTGAGATTCGGGCATCTAAATTTTGGAGGTCTAAACTTATTGAGCAGAAAGGGAATGGTAAAGGGATTACCATTGATAGAGAAACTGGACAGCCTATGTGAAGGCTGCATTTTGGGAAAACAACACAGAGAAAGTTTTCCATCAGGGAAAAGCATAAGGGCAAAGACACCCTTAGAGATTATCCACTCAGATTTGTGTGGACCAATGCAAGCTCCATCATTAGCAGGCAGCCTATATTTCTTGACATTCATTGATGATTTTACAAGAAAGACTTGGATATATTTCCTCAAGAACAAAAGTGAAGTGTTTGAGAAATTCCAAAATTTCAAAGCATTTGTGGAGAACCAAAGCGGGCTGCATATAAAAGTTTTGAGAACTGATAGAGGAGGTGAGTATATCTCCAAGGAATTCCTAAGATTTTGTAGAGAAAATAGAATTCATAAACAGTTTACAACTCGGTACACCCCACAACAAAATGGAGTTGCTGAAAGGAAGAACAGGACCATCATGGATATGGCAAGGAGCATGTTGAAGGCAAAGCATTTGCCAAATGAGTATTGGGCTGAAGCTGTACATTGTGCAGTTTATATATTGAACAGGTGTCCTACAAAAGCAGTCATGAACAAGGTGCCAGAAGAGGCATGGAGTGGGAGAAAGCAAGGAGTCACCCACATGAGAGTTTTTGGGTGTGTAGCCTATGCACACATACCAGATCAGCTAAGGAGGAAGTTGGACAGCAAAGGGGAGAAATGCATCTTCATTGGATACTGTGATGAATCCAAAGCCTACAGACTGTACATTCCATCTACCAAGAAGTTCTTTGTCAGCAGGGATGTTCAATTCATTGAAGAGGAAGCTTGGGATGGAAGCATAGAGAAAACAGTTAATATCAAGAACTGTTTGTCTCATGATGAAGATGAAGAGGAAGTGACTGAAATACATCCCCAAACAGCAGCGCCAACACAAGGACAGCAAGGGACACCATTGAGGATCAATGAGAGTGCTTCTCCAAGCACACCACAAGGAGGAAATTCAAGTGCATCTTCAAGCACTTGCACACCAAGTGAAAGAGGTAAGAAATTTAGAAATCTAAGTGACATTTATGATGAAGGAATGAATTCCTTATTTGCCTTGTATTGTCATGTTGATGATCCTATTCATTTCGAAGATGCAATCAAAGATAGTAAATGGATAGAAGCTATGGATGAGGAGATGAATGCCATAGAGAGAAACAAAACATGGGATTTGGTTGAGTTACCAAAAGGCAAAGAAATCATTGGTGTGAAATGGGTCTATAAGACCAAGAGCAATGCTGAAGGCAAGATAGAAAGGCACAAGGCAAGGCTGGTTGTAAAAGGGTACAAGCAGCAGTATGGGAGAGATTATGAGGAGACTTTCGCTCCGGTTGCAAGAATGGAAACCGTGAGAGCAGTGCTGTCCATAGCAGCTCAAAACAAATGGAAAGTCTACCAAATGGATGTGAAATCAGCATTCCTAAATGGAGTGTTAATGGAAGAGGTCTATGTGGAACAGCCTCTCGGATATGAGAAGAAAGGTGAAGAGCACAAAGTGTGCAAATTGAAGAAAGCTCTTTATGGGCTGAAGCAAGCGCCAAGAGCATGGTACAACAGGATAGATTCATATCTATTAGATAATGAATTTGACAAATGTGAAGGAGAACCCACAGTATACATCAAGGAAAAGGATGGTAAAATTTTAATTGTTGTCTTATATGTTGATGATGTTATTTTCACAGGTAATGATGATCAGCTCATTAAGAATTTTAAATCAGTCATGAAGGATGAATTTGAAATGACTGATATGGGTTTCTTGAGATACTTCTTAGGCATAGAAGTAGAGCAAAATGAAAAAGGAATTTTTATATCTCAAGCAAGATATGTAAATCAAATTTTGAGCAGATTTAAGATGGAAGAATGCAAGGCAGCAATCACTCCCACAGTGATGGGATTAAAGCTCAGCAGAGAGGACAGCAGCAAGGACTTTGATCCTAGCTTGTATAAAAGCATTGTGGGCAGCCTTATGTATTTAACAGCAACTAGGCCTGATTTAATGTATGTTGTTAGTTTAATTTCCAGGTTCATGGAGAGGCCAAAGGAGGCACATTGGCAGGCAGCAAAGAGAATCTTGAGGTATGTCAAAGGCACTAAAATGTTTGGAATTCTATATCATGCCTCAGAACATTCAGATTTGGTTGGTTACACTGATAGCGATTGGGCTGGAAGTGTAGATGATCGGAAGAGCACTTCCGGTTATGTTTTTCATATGGGTTCAGGAGCCATTTCATGGGCTTCTAAGAAGCAGTCCATTGTAGCATTGTCTACAGCAGAGGCTGAATATGTGGCAGCTACAGCAGCAGCATGTCAAGCAGTGTGGATGAGAAGAATGTTGAGAAGCTTAGGCCAAGAGCAGGCAAAAGCGACAGTCATCTTTTGTGACAATAGCTCTGCTATTGCATTGTCAAAGAATTCAGTGTTTCATAAAAGAACGAAACACATTGATACAAGATTTCACTACATCAGAGAATTGGTGAACAATGGAGAAATTGTCCTAGAACACTGCAGGACTCAAGAACAGGTTGCGGACATCTTGACAAAGCCGCTGGATCATAAAAGCTTTGAATTTTTGAGGAAGTGTTTGGGTATGACCGAATGCCCAGCTGTTGAAATTAAAGGGGAGTGTTGAAATCATAATTTCAACGCGCTACGTACGCAGCCTAAAACCACCGAACAAAACCATAAAACCGGCCAGGGCATATCGCACCGCTATCCAACGAAAAGCTGTTTCCGTACTCTTTGCTCCGATGCAATTTGGTGAAGGCACGTGGCTCTCGCCTGACGTAAGCAACTTTGACCCATCGGGAGATATCGTTCACTCAAGTAAGGGCTTCCGATATCGTTCTCCACCGTAGGATCAGCTCCCGTGTTCTCCGCCGTTGATCGTTGAAGCTGCATACAAACCAAGGTCAATCATATTTTGCGTGGAGTAAATTAAAAGCATGGTTGACCATACGTTTTAATTAATGAACTGTCATATGGGTAGGTGAAGTTTTAATGTTTCTTTTATGCGGGAGGTATGGGCATAAATTTTATATGTGTTATATTTTAAATGAAGCGTTGACCATATGCAATGTAAAAAGAAAGGCCACGGTAACATAGAGTTTTTTTTATGTATTATGTTTTATATGGCGAGTAGTTTTTTTTATGTATTATGTTTTATATGGCGAGTAAAATATATATGCTCGGGTCTTGCTCATTGTATTTCTGTAAGGGGAAACACACAGCAGTGTGTAGAAAAACAAGAACAGGGGCGTGAGTTTTTTTTGTGATGTAATTTTTTTTATGTGTTGGCCATCGTAAAACGGAGGTGTAGCTAAAGAAAACCATGTGTGGTTTTGCACAACAGTGCAAAAAGAAAATGGTGGAGCGTAAGTTGTTTTTCACACCAGTGAATGTAAATTTTGTTTTACAGCAGTAAGCTCATGTAAACTTTTGTTACAGCAGTAAGTTGTTTTTTTTACAGCAGTGAATATGAAAATGATTTTACAGTGGTAAATCCCTCTCAGTAAAGAGGATGAAGTTTGTATCGGTTTTTAATGAATAGAATGTTTTAATGGTGGTGAAATACTCTGGTTCTCTGAGTGAAATTTTTTTTAAGTCTTCCTGCATAAAAGATCCTGGAGCAAACTAAAAACAGAGCATTGCCTCTGTGTGTTTGAATATTTGGTTTTTGGTATTTTCTCCATGCAAAAAAAAATAACCAACAGCTTTCTCCTTAGTTTTCTACCAGAGTCTTTTAGTTTACTTTGAAGAACCTTTTTCTTATCAATTTCGGATCTGGAAATTGATCCACCATGCTTCATACTACGCACTTCAATCAGCTCCAGATGGGGCTCCAGATGTTTCTATACGCTATCCAACAGTTGAACAATGCATCACACAAATGCCTATCTGAAAAGAATGTCACACAACTCCATGCAAATCATGTATCCGATTGATCTCCACCGCCGCGGTTCTCAGGTCATATGAAGCTGACTTCAAAGAGCGTGTTGACAGTTATCGACCCAGCTGACGATGACTTAACAACAGGTAAAGATTTTTTGCAACTTTTCCTGAGCAACACAATCATGTAATACCAATTTAACAAGTGACAACGTCCACTAGCAGAGTATCCCAGTAGCAACAATTTCATTAATTAAGGTGTGCTCTAAATCGAGAAATACAACACGAGGGGCATGCTTTCCTTAGTAACGATGACCATAATTAGCTTGCATGACTTGGCCTTTTCTTTCAAACTATCCCCACGAGGGGGTAGTCCTAAATTCCTAAGTCGTTGCAGAAAGGGGTTAGTACAAAGCTTTGACTTTATCTGGTTGTGCAGAAAAAAACCCTACAACCACCAGCAATTCTCAGCAGTGATCATTGCACACCACGGTAATGAAAAAAAAGAAACCTAGCTGTGTGAGGACAGTTATTGGATAACGCAGTCTATTTGGGTTTGGCGTATATCCTCCAATCTCAGGAAAGGGCACAGGGAAAAGACTCCAGAATTCTCATCTACGACGAATGCAACCAATGGAAAAGGGAACTTAGCATATTGCTAGTTCAACTCAGCGTAGCTCCACGGTGGGTGCCAAGATAAACAATTGATTTCATTGATAGCTATATATATGCTGCTTAGAAAAAAAAAAGGCTCCACACTGCATCATCGTCCTCTCGACAACGTTCATGCACATACTTTATTCTTTCCGGTTCGCTGAGAGGCGGCTGCTTGTTGAGGAAGTGCCACAGCCAATCGGGGTATTCGCTGTCTGGATTCATAGGAGGATCCACTCCTTCATTCAAGATGTTGGCCCCCATGGTTGTGCTCGATTTTAGATCTTTGTTGATAGTTGGAGCAGCAGGGTTGCATGCCGCACCCCCTTTTGCCCCCTTCCTTTCATTCGCTGCGAATGACCGTTAGCTGCTGGCTCCTCCGGCCTTCAATGGATCTCAGCACCACGATCTTCTTCCGAATTCTCATGCAGCCATTAGCAGCCAGCACAATAAAGTTGTCAACAGGTAGCACGCAACATGTCCTCCAGCTTTGTTTGGCGATCTGCCCTTCTGGTGATCTGGCCTCCGCACCTCACCTCGGCATCCAATAGCCACTGAGCGAAAACTTCTTCTGTGCTACCGCCAGTCTCATTCAATGCCTCTCTCAACCATTGCGCGCAGGTCCGATCTGTGCTGCTGGTCTCTTCCACACAGCCTCCGTGCAGGCCTCAACATTCTTCTCGAGCTCCACATGCAGCAAACAATTGTTTAATGCTATGTCGGCAGTCCTCACCATCACATCAGGCCTTTCAACCAAACTCGGGCCACTAATGTTACTCCACCACAGAGAAAATCCTTCACCCACGGGGTTGTTCTTAATACAGGATGAGCGCACTTCATCCACACAGCTCTTCGACCCACCACATAGCCACGGTCACACAAGCTTTCAACAAGAAAGACACAAGCTTTTGTTTAAAACAGGGTCGGCGTGAATATACACCACACGTTCGTGAAGACCTTTGCGACTGTACATGATAGACCTGCCACGACCTGCTAAATAAAAACACGAGAAGGGTTACAGTGGGATCGGCGCATTTATGTGCGTAACACTTAGCGACGATATCACCTTAGTCGTGCTCTCCATTCAGGATCGACAAACCTGAAGCTCTGATACCATCATAAAAACTGAATATATTAGGTGAAATATCTGAAGAGTGTACAAATGCTCATACACACACTCTCTCTATATTCTAATGAGTATAACCTCTAATATATAGGCTTTCATACTCGGGTGGTTTGAACCACTCTCTATCAAATAGGAACCCAATACTATTCTAAAGTAACAAACACCTAAACATATGAAAGCTTAAATTTCTCCATTAATACTAACAAAAGTACATTCTTGTAAAAATGGACGAAATATTCCACCTAACTCTTTGCCTCAGATTCAAGTGCATTACACTTTGTTAGGTTTGGTTTACAATGCTCATAGGTGGCCAGCAAAAGAATCATAGACATGAGAACATCTATCATAAATCAGTTTTGAAGCCGGTAAGAAGATAAATCCGACAATGTGCCCATTTGTTTGGTGTCACAAATCTTGCTCTGAGCTCATCGAATAAGTACAATCGCTTTTCCCCATTGGAGGCCAACTCAATTTCCTTAAGACTGTTCAGTATAAGTCATGTTCACTTGAATGAATTCCTCGAAAGCAGGGTTAGGATTTGGGGTAAGGCCTCTTGTCTTAGGATCTGACCCATTGATTTCCACTAAAATAACATGTTCGATGAAATTAAAAAAGGAAGGTTAGAATTGGCACTGCAACGATATATACACGTCAAATAATGTAACTAGAATGTACACATGAATTCTATGATTATTGTTATCTGATTCTCTCATGCTACACAATTTACAGGTTTTTGATGAAGCATATCAGCGCTTATGGTGGAACGATGTCGCGGCTGTCTCTCAGTAAGCTTTTAATTGTGAATCCACTAGTCCAAAACTCTCAGGATCTATTTTTCCAAAAATCTTGCAGTGCAATAAAATCTGTTGTATCTGACATATCATTAACATGAACTCATTTGTGTTGGTTTAGTTTCACAGGTATTGATATCTAAAGTCATTGCAGATTAGTTTATTATGGTTGTCGATTCTATCTGGAATATATCTAGATAAAGCTACATCCGTCGACTTGGTAAAGATCTGCACACCTTTGGATTTTAATTTTTTTGCCGTTATCAATGTGCACCGGAAAATGTTAAGAAATAGTTTTATAAACATGGTCACACCCGTCTTGAGAAGTGTATCGTGACTCGTAATCTAAAATGCAGAATTGAATAAAAAACATATCTGTGGGGGTGGGCTGTTTTAATATGCTTTAATATCGAAAAGTAAACTGCTATTAAATTCCTATCAAATTATTTCGGGATGTCTTTGCAAACTATGTAGGTTCACGATACCTTTGGCATGAAAAACAAAATGTTGCTCGCATGTGTTCGATATCTCAACCCAACCTATCATTCAAGTCGAAGCTACTAGCTAGGCAGAAAAGTGGAATAAACAACGTCGCCATTAATTACCGGTCATTCAAGTCAAACCTACTAATTAGGCAGCCCAGTCAAATAAACAACATGGCCATTAATCAAAGCTACTAATTAGGGATCCAAGTCAAACAAGGTAGTGATCCATATTATTATTCAACCCATCATTCAAGTCAAAGTTACTGGTTAGCACACAACTCTATTGAACAACGTTAAGGATAAGTGATCGATTTACAGTATATCATATTCTAAAAATTATATTCTTTGTTTATATATATATATATATATATATATATTATATTGATTAAAAAATTAGTTATAATTAGAATTTTGAAATTGAAAATTTGAATGATTAAATTTATATCAATTTTTTTTTTTTTTCAAATAATTAAAAATAACAATATCATTAAAAATGATATTATAAAATATTATAAATTATAAAATAGAAATTATTATAAAAAAAATTGTCATTTAAAATGTTTATAGAAGGAAAATTAAAGATATTGAAAGATATGAAGTTGAGATCTTTAAAATGGGAAGATTTATCATTATTTCTCATCTTCACAAGTTTCTTAATTTGGTTGTATAGCATGTTTTCCCTCATCTTTGGATGCAAAGCCTTATTGTGTCTACCTTTAAAAGTGGGGACAAAAGTGTTCCCTCTAACTACAAGACCATTATGAGTAGCCACATCCTAGCCAAGCTATATGAGCTCATTCTAGAAAAGAACCTTGACTTTGGCTTGAAAACCATGGTAAAAGAGCTAAAGGGAAAGTTAGTTTTCAAATACATCACTCAACTATCGACCATATTTTCATTCTCAAGATCACGGCAGGGGAATGTCGCAATAGTAAAATCAATCTCTTCTGTTGTTTTGTGGACTTTAGAAAATCTTTCGACACTATTCCTCAAGATAAGCTCTAGAAGAGACTTGAAGAGATCATGGTTCCTTCTGAACTAAGGATTGATGTGATCCACCTCTATGAGATTGTCATTTCCAAACTTAAGGCCAACGAAGGGTGGTCTAAAGACATTATATCAAATATCGGAGTTATCGAAGGGTGTCCCCTATCCCCTACCATTTTTTGATATACATCGATAAGCTGGAGGAATGTCTAGATACTACAAGTTGCAAGGGGACTAATCTTGTTGGTAGAATCATTACTCTTCTCCTTTATGTTGATGATATCGTTCTTCTTGAAAAAACCCACAATGACCTAGACAAACATCTTAAGATTCTTCATGTCTACTGAGCCAAGATGGGTATGATGGTTGATATCGATAAGACTAAAGTCATGATCATTAAATCCAAAAAGATCACCCGTGGTAGTTTAGTTTATGATAGCCATTGCTTAGAGAAGGCTTCTTCTTATAAATATTTGCGTATGACTTTCCTCATCAACTCAACTAGAATTATAGCACCGAGAAAAGGATTATTGGATGATGGAAAGCTTATTATGAGCTTGAAGACAATTGTAAATCGGTAGATCTTTGCATTTGTAGTGAAATGAGGTTCCTATTTCAGACTCTCGTCACCCCTATTGTCTTATATAGATGTGAAGTTCGGGGTTGCAGTATATCAAGAGAGTCATGGAGAAATATTGAGATGATTCGAAACCTACGACCTAAAGATCAAGGGAAATACTCCCTATCCTATCCTCTCGGTCAAAAATAGTCTATCCCATATTGAAGGTACAACTATGTTTAGATATTTTATGTATAAGAAGAAGCTTTACAACATGGGCCCCAAGAGGCTACCGAAAATTGCTTCTAACTCTATTCAAAACCGCCACTTTTGCCTCAAGTGTAGGTGGCACAAGGATGCCCAGTCGTGGCTCAACCATTGGGGGATTAAGGGGGAGATCATCATGGGAAGCAAGGATAGTGTCAAAGATGTTATTACCTCCAAGTTTAAGGACAAGTTGTGGGATGATAAGGAGTTGGAGGGTAAAAGGAAGCTAAGATACTATAAGGAGGTGATCAAAACCACCCTTGATAATCAAAAGTATATATCTGCGTTAACCAAAAGTAAGAAAAAACTAACATCGCTAGGATAAGAACTAATTCTTATGAGATTTGAAGTAAAACCATGTGGTGGTGTACTCCCAAGACTCCCTCAGAGGATAGAATCCGTGACATTTACGATGCTAAGAAGGTGGAAGATGAAAAACACTTCCTTTTAGACTGCTTGACTCTTACTCACATCCCTCTCAATTCCTAAACATCTGCTACATTTCCAATCTTCTTGACTTATTAATTCAACCCGACTATAGCAATCTTGTAGCACTTCTTTTCCTTTTCTTTGATCATAGAAACAAGATTTTGAAAAATCACAATTAGATTTTTTTTTTTCTTGAAATCCGATAAATATCGTTGGATTAATGGATGTTTATCATAATCATCATCAATATTATATGTTTATTATTATTATAATATATCAATTTGTCATTTGAAATATTTATTATTATTATAATATATCAATTTGTCATTCAAAAGGTTTATTATTATTACAATTATAAAAATTATATTATTCTCATATATATATTTGTTTAAAATTTAGTTAGAAATTTAATTATAATTAAAATTGTTAAAATAATAAATTTGGAAATCTAAATTTATATAAATTATTTATTTTGCTATTTACATATTTCAAATAATTAAAAATAACCATATCACTAAAAATATATATTATTAAATATAAAAACCGGATATATATATATATATATATATATATATATATATATATATATATATATATATATATATATATATATATAAATTGTTATTTATTCTATAACTTAAATTAGGATTTATTATTATTATTTAATTTAAATTACTATTATTTATTATTGTTATTATATAATTTAAATTATTATTTTGATTATTATAGTGTCTTTACCATTATATTTTCCTGAAATTACAGTCCCTTAACATATTTTGCTGATAAAAATAGTTATAAGAGAATGGAAGTTGTATTTTAAACATATATTTATTTTCTTGTGTATATTAGGGATATATTGGTGTAAAAAAAATAAGGTGTATATATAATATTTAGGTGAATATAGTTATTAAGTTTTTTAACAAATTTTTTATTTTTTATTTTAGGTTATATACAGCGGTAATTTTTATTTTTATTTGGAGAATTGGTGTTATTTGTAATGTTCTTTCCTAGTAGGTTAAAATTATCATATTTTGCAACTATGCTCTTAACATCTTAATGTTGCTAAAAAAATTTCTAAGTTCATCACAATCTTAGGACATATGTAACCTTAGGCTCATCTTATTATGGTAATTACAACCATCGTGTTGGGCCTTTAGCTATGGTTTGATCCAAATCATTTTCTCATTAATTTGGCACCTTTGGCATAAATGTGAAGGAGTAGCCATAACATGCAGCCCAAATATCCCCTTAAGCTTTGGATTATGATTAAGAATTTACTCCTAGTTGATTTCTCCATTTTCATGACTATTTTGATCCTCCATTACTCTAACATTACTATTTTTTTGCACGCATTTATTTGAAATTTCTAGTTTTAAGAGATTGTCATGGCTCCCCATCCCATTCATCATGATCACTTTCCCATATAATGGACATTGGTCGAATCTACAATGAGAGAAGCCATTTATCTATTTCACGAAGAGGCTACCCTTGTACCAACGAAGAAATTGAAGATGGTTTCGGAAGAGTTTAAATCTAAGAGCTTCACTCATTGATGAGGATAGGAGGTTGAGTCCATAACTAATCCACTTTTCCCAAACATAGGTGCCAATCACTTTGATTACACCAAATATTTATCAACAATGAAGCTTTTTTGGCATACAAAGCTAATTCTAGTGCACACTTTTGTTGGCTAGGAGGATGAAAGACTCGAGATGCATGCAAATTTGTATAGGGTTGAGTGGGTTGAGAAGTTGGGATGAATTATTCCTGCACTTTGGGAGTTTATTGCTAAAAATTAAGGTGGGATATTGGCTTTTTAGGCTAGACTTGGAACTCAAGACAACTCCATTGACATCATTACCAACATTCTTGCTAACTTTACCACTTTGTAGGACTAGTGCTAGTGTTCAATGTTTGACTTGCCTTAGATTTCTTCTTTTCATTTCTATAGCTCTTATGAGTCTACTAGGTTAGAAGCAATGGGTAATATTTGTTTTATTACTAGCAAGACCAACCTTCAAGTGAATTATATATGTTTGATAGATCCAGCATTGGGTAGGCTCCATAGAACTTAGTCACTCAACTGGAAGACAACTTCACTTTGGATAAAATTGTCTATCATGTTAACATGGTTATTTGGATGATAAATGGGATTTAATATCGCTATCTGCTACATAACTTCATAAACTTTAGATAACATAATAATTTTTTTACTTAAGAAAAAAATGTGTTTAAAAAAGATGTAGAAATCAACCTCCAAATAAAAAAGTGGCATTAATAATTACACCATCCTTTTGTTTTTAAAGTTAAAACTACAACTTTTTTTTGAAACCATCAAACATGACAAATAATACTTTGACAAAAAAAAATATATATGAATCCAACACTTTGAAAGTGGTTACTCTAAAAGCACTCTTCTAATTCTTTTTGTAACATGTCCTTCCTAACTAGCACCATTGGCACAAAAAGATTAAAACCAACCTTAATTCAAAATAAATAGTCCCTTTTAATTAGGTTTAAAATTAAATCATTTTTTGGGTAACATGTCCTTCCTAACTATCACCATTGGCACAAAAAGATTAAAACGAATCTTAATTCAAAATAAATAACACCCTTTTAATTAGGTTTAAAATTAAAACATTTTTTTATTTAAAAACTTGAAAGCATGTT
Organism: Pinus tabuliformis; assembly: GCA_031772625.1. Lineage (NCBI taxonomy): Eukaryota > Viridiplantae > Streptophyta > Pinopsida > Pinales > Pinaceae > Pinus > Pinus tabuliformis. Next base: position 225,867,378 of record CM062809.1, read on the forward strand.
CCTATTACAAAGAAATTTAGGAAAGGTAAAAGGAAAAATTAAAGAAGAAAACTCAACACAAAATATAATCTCCTTAATTAGATAAAAATTTAAAAATTAACATCTATTTCGTATAATTAATTAATTTTAAATATTTTTTTATAAAATAAAAATAAAATATAGATTTTAATTAATGACTTTAATTTTATTTTTTTGTAAGCTTGGTAGTACTTTCTCTATTTATATTAACTAACCATAATCAAGTTTTTCCAATAGTAACAGGTGGTCTCAACCTGCCTGTAGGAAACCAGGTTGGCCACCTGTCAGCGTTAAAAGTTGTCCAAAATTTAAATAAGTCTTTTTCTATCATCCTTACAACATTGTCTATTTTATCTATACTGAATATCAACTTTGAAAAGTAAAAGCTACTCGGCATAAAAACAAAATTTTATCTAGAACTTTGTTTTACTCCTCGTCCGAGGACTCCACCGGGGCTAGGGCTTTAGCGTTGGATCCCGGCATCTCGCTTCTCCTCATGTCCTATAGACTTTGCTCGATCCTACTCAGTTCCAAGTTGTTTCGGTATGTTTGAATCTGAATTGATGTTATCTCTACGAGGAGATCTGCTCTGTTGGGTTCCTTCACTTTGGTTTCCTCCTGTGCCTCTTGTCCTTTGTTTATTGCCTATTATTTTTTGAGAGTCATGGCTCATGCCACTACATTCTTCATTACCTAGTATTGTTGGATCGTTTGTCTGAATAGAGTGTGGCGGTTGCGGGTGTTCCCCGGGTCTTGTACCATGTCTTCCCATTCTTCTACAAGAATATCTTGGTTGGTGATACTATCATTTAGTTCTCTCTCCCAACCCTCTATTTGCACTCTGACCTCGGCAGGATTACTTACATGTACGCATCGAAAAGGGTCTTCATATTCTCCTGCCTTGTCTTTCTACCTCTCTTGTGTTGGTCTCTACTAGAGGTTCCCACACCCCCGATGGTCTGTTTCCCTGCTTTTCCTGCTCCTCTGTTGCTCTTCTTAGCCACTTTCTTTTCGTCTCTTGCCATTCTTGCTTTGTCTTGGTTGTAGTTTTCTTCACCCAATTTGCTTTCGTCTGTGTGTTTGCTTTCCTCCACACTGTACTGAACGAAGATTATAATTAAACCTAAAACAATACCATAAGATATATCAGTAGTTCGAAGGTATACTTCCCATTTTGTCTTGTATTTAAGTGTTCTAGGTTTGGTCTCTCGCTCAAGTCCTGGCAGCTTGAGTTTGCCTTTCATCTCCCTCAGATTTCCCCCTGACAGCTCTTGGGTTAGCATTTTGCAGCCTCTCAATTCTTCTTCTCTCAGATTCATCTCTCCCCGTCTACCTTCACTCGAATGGTTTACCTTAGAAGACCTACTGAGGAGTCTACAAAGGGAGACCATGTCCCTGTTCTGAATTGCATGAGGTTTCTTCATTCCATTCTCGCACCTCTCTATTGTCTTCGCTCTAATTGAGCCCCTAGTTATCCTCTCAGTTTTATTCTGGATATTCCAGTTAGGTTTCTCAGCGGTTGAGATGTCCCTTATCTTAGCTACTGTGGCCTCCAGGGTAGTTTCCTCTGTATACCAGCTACCTAAATTACCCCCTCCGTGCCTCAGGAGCCACCTTGCCAGAGATATATTCCTTCCGCCTTCTCCCTTACCAGGTTCTCTTTTCTCTCCTCGGCCTCCCTCCTTCCCTCTCTGCGATTTCTCCAAAGGCGTTTCTTTATCTTTTGCTTCTCTCTCCCTTTCATCCTTGTTCCTAACCCAAATAGTGTTCCAGGAAAACCTGGTTCCAATTCTTTCTCAGTCTTTACTTTCCCAGGTCTCTTTCCCTAGTACCACTGAAATTATCATTACACTAATTCTGATGTTAAGGAAATGGAGGAATACACGCTGTCGACTTGAGTTGACACAGTTGCATCCGCCAACCTGCGTCCTCGTCCTACGTCCACCACCTTTCATTGTTCTTACCCTCGCTCTCTCTTTCTGCATACAACCATCTTCTTTCTCTCTTACCTTTTGTTTTAACTCACTATCCCTACTGCCTTTCGTCACACCTCCTACATGTCCTCCTAATTTTCTCGCCACCATTTTCCTCATTCCTACTCCTCGAAATGATGGCTCTCTGGCACTTCCAGCTCTATCCCTCATTAACCCCTTCGTGCCTCTGGCTACTCCTGCCGTGGGTTCTTCTCTATACTCCCGCCACTTGCTGGCATCAATCTACCCTCTATCTCGCTGGCCTCCATGCCTTCATCTTTGCCTTCCCTTCACAACAACACCTGTCATCTTTTAGGGCTTTCTCCCTCTCTGCGTTGTCCTTCTACCTTCCCTTCCTTCTATCCTCTTCCCATCGCCGCTGGCCCACCTCCTCTTCTATGTCACACCCCGATCGGGGGAAAAAATTTTAAACTTTAAAAACCATCAATAAAAAAAAAGGAGCTGAAGGTCATGATGGAATTGAATATGGGTTCTCAAACATAGATAATACATTCTTTTCTTATGAAAATTCTCAACACCAATGTAATTTACCATGAAACATTGAATTCCCTAATGTGTCATGTTAAGATTTTTGAGGATTGTTTGGAAGATGCACATTGTTTTGGCCTCGTCCTCAATAATGTAGTAATTAGTAATAATTCCCTTTTTTATGATGAAAATATTATTTGGAAAGATTTTATGATGATAATATTATTTGGAAAGAAGTCTTGATTATTTTGGCGAGCAACTAAGTGTCCAGGATTTTTTTCCAAGATGAGTATGATAGTCAAGACTAAGAAAAATAAGATTAGGAAAAATAAATTCATAATATTTAAATCCAAAAAGGTCACTTATGATACATTCATATATAACAACAAACTTTTGGAAGAAGGGCATTAATTGAAATATATTGGAACTAACCTCCATCATAAACTCAATTAGAATTAAAACATTGAGAAAAATTAGATTTGGAGGTTGGAAAACTAACTATGGGTTTGAAAACCACTGTAAATTGACAGGTTTTTAGATATGGGATAAAAAAAATTCCTCTTTGAGACTCTTGTCACTCCTATTATTTTATATCGATATATCGAGAGAGTCATGGAGTAATATTGACAACATAAAAAAATTGTTTATAACCTACAACCTTAGGATAGAAGAAAATGCTCCATACCCTATCCTCTCTGTTAAATGAAGCCTTTCCACATTGAAACCATGGCTATGACTAGGTATATTATGTACAAGAAGAAGACATACAAAATGGAAAAAGAGAGGTTTCCTAAAATTTCTTCTAACTCTAGCCTAAATAACGACCTTTGACTGAACCAAGGAAGGAATAAAGATGTCCAGGATTGTCTGGACCAATAAGTTATAAAGGAGGAGATCATCTTCTAGAATAAGGCTAATATTAAAAATATTATTATAAATTCCAAGTTTAAGGAAAATTTGTGGGGTGGTAGAGAGTTACAACAAGAAAGGAAACTATGATGTCCAAATCAAGTGATTAACCCCAATATCAAAAACCAAAAAATTCTTTCTTTCTTGAGTAGTGTTAAGAAGAAATTGAAATTTGCTATGACAATAACTAATTATCATTAGAGTCATAGTGAAACCGGGCATTGATTAATTCCCAAAATGCCTTGAGATGAAATACTCTATCACCTATGTGATACTAAAGATGTTGAAGATCAAAAGCATTTTCTCTTATATTTTTCATCTTATACTCACATTCGATCTAATTTTGAAAATATTTTCACACTACCAACATTTTTAGTCTTTAAAGTTAGAAAATCTATAGTGATCTTGGACCGCTTCTGTCACTTCTTTTGAAGAATATTTGTTTGATTAAGAACTTTGTATTGATCTCTAACCTTCATAAAGTCCAATACACAATATAGTTAATATTGAATTTTATTTTTCTTCATCATCATCATCATCATCATCATCACATTCTTATAGCTAGAAGTCAAAACTATTTTTATGTTGCAAAGATTTTTTTTTATGTTTTGTTAGATTTCTATTTCAAATATTTCTTGTAATGTTTATTTTCTCTTTTCTTGAATTTCATTTAATATTTATATTTATGATCTATATTATTTTTATTTTTGTAACATTTTTTTCTTAAATATAAAGTAATATAAAATTATTTTACATAAAATGGATAAAATGAAGATAAAATTATTTTACATAAAAACGGATAAAACGAAATATTTTTATTGGTCGACGGAGATTGAAATAATTTTTTTATTAAGTTTTTTAATAAGATGTTTATCCACTTTCTTGGATTTATGAATATTGTCACCATGTGTTATTTATGTCTATTTAATATGAAGACAATATAATGTGCACTAAGGATCTATTTAATGTAGGTTTGATTCATGTTGAATAAGTTGTATTTGGTTTTAACATTATTTTTCTTGAGAAAAAATAATGTTATTTTTATATTTATTTGCAAATGGTGTTCTGCATAATAATGCACATGCACGAATCATTATATTACCGTTTATGGGAGAAATGTATTGTTCTAATGTATTTTCTAGATTACCATAGTTGGAAAGTAGTCATGTAAAAAGGCATGATTGGATAAAGAGACTATAGCCACCATGTATAGTTGCATTGATTTAGTCAAAGGAGCAGAGGTCTCAAAGTATTCATTTACTTTTAATATTCCTTAAAGAAAATAAGGCGTGAAGGGTTTCAGTAACCCTAACAATGAGAAACAGTTGTGGAGATATGAACTATAAATCAGTGTTAGAAGTGTTAGAAGATAAGATAACTTTAGTGAATCTTAATGCCTAACCCTAATTTTTATGTTTATTTCTAAGAAGTGAGAATTATTTTAAAATGGGAAAGGGAGAAAAAAACTTCAAAATGTGAATCATGAAATTGACATGCTACAATAGAATTTTGATGGTCCTTTATAATAAATAAAGAGATTACAAAGGGAAAATGATTCCATAATGTCCAATCCAACATAGCTAGTATGATGAGATAATAAACATTATCATGAATTTGTTGGCCTTACTATATAACATCAACATATTATAGGAAAGTTTATAATCAATGAATCAATAAATAGTTGTCCTTTTCAAAATTCAAGATCAAAAGGCTAAATTAATAGAGCCATTGCAACCAGAGATATTAGCAAATGGAAATGTGTTGTTAAAAATTAAAAGTGAAGTAAAATAGTTAAAACACGATAAAGCGAAGTGTCATAAAGTTTATTACATAAGTGACTTGATTCAGAAGATTGAAAGTTTCTATGACACTTGTCTTTTGATCGAAGATAATAATATTGATGTTCCTATGTCATGTTTTGACGTACATAATGATGATCATGCTGATATTTCTAAATATTCTTATCTTAGTAAAGATAATCAAATAGGGTGTTTTGGAAAGCACACAAAAGGAGTTGGTTCCATCTTTTGTACAAAATAGATTATGGTGGGAACATTTTAGGTATAAATGATCGAGGTATCCAAAATCTATTCAAATACATGTATTGATAAGAAATAAAGATCAAATAGCTAATGAAGATATTAAGTCCATGAAAGTAGAAACATTGATTTTTGATGAATCAACTACAAGTACCAATGCAACTAATAAAGTGAGAAAACAAGAGAAATGTTACAATTGTTGTAGTAGAAAAGGGCATGTACAAGCTGAGTGCTAGAATAGAAAAATATGAAAGGATCACATTGAGGCACATTGTGCTCACATAGAAGTGTGAGAATAAAAAAAGGGTTAGTTTTATGCTGAAAATATTATATAAGTTCAATTCTTACAAAGTTCATAAGTCATTTGGTCCTCTAAAAGTTAGTAAGAAGAAGTTGTCATTTCTATAATTCATAGTGATTCATGGTAAACAAAAAAACATTTTTTAAAGGTAAATTCAAGTGACTGAAATTTGTGGAAAAGAGATGGGTTTATCAACATAATTGTGCAGGGGGTGCATGATTGGCTGAACCTAACATCTCCAATGTTTTTGTAAAAGTTGTACAAGTTTAATTGCCTAGGTGTTTTAAAATCCCTCTTGAGTTAGGCCTACATGTATTCATATGATAGCATAAGTAATCTTGTATAATGTATCCTCTTGTGATTGTAAAGGATGGGACATCAATTTATGGAATCAACCACTCAAATGGTTACAAGGGTGGCAAGTAGACTCGTATCTAAGTTTGATGTGGAATTAAGGGGGGAGTATGAGATATTCTTATCAAGTAAGTAAATTGGGACCAATTATCACATGTTGAGGAACCATGTAGGTGAATAATATTCCTAGAAACCTAATGAGTGTAGTGGATGGGACCCATGCATCTTGGTAGATGGATTTTTTTTATATGGACACCAATTATCAGTGGTTGTAGGAAGAAACAATTTCTTTATGGAATAATTAGTGTTATGCATGTACAAAGAAAAAACAAAGACCTAATAGAAATTCCAATGACAAAGAATTCCCAAGTGAAAACATTGATATCATCCTAGATTCAATAAAGAAGAAACGTTAGTGACAATGCACATGAAAATATTATGGCAATAATGAGGACTACAATAGAGTAAAATAAGTAATAGAAAATCAAAGTTTAGAGTTTGTGAGTTGTGAAAATCACACATTATATTTGTAAACAAGTTTGTGGTGTCATGTTTAAGTATGTACCTGGTATATCTATGAGAGAAGTATGAGGATTTTATGTACCCGATTGAAACGTGAGTTTGATAATGTGAGTGTACTCACACAATGTTTGTGGTAATATAAAAAACACATTGACCTAATGTATAGTTTTATTAGATAGAAACCACTTGACATTAAGGTTCATGGTTATATAAAAACCATTACTGCAATTATGGTCTATGGTCATTGAAAACCACTTCATGTTGATGTGATGTTTGAAGTAAACAAAATCCACTTGAGGTGTGATTGTTAAGAGTCATCTACAGAAATCCCAAAGCTGTAATTCTAGATCATGGTTATGGGTAGACCAAGGAAAAGCTAGAATATTGATGATGTAAAGGAAGTTAGAAGTGTAGGTGCAACCATGAAGATGTGCAATGGAAGAATGCTTGAACGAACTATGTAGACAAAGGCCATCCTATTGGGTTGAAGCTTATAGACGTTTCTTAGCCATGCATTATAGTGGATGGTTGTTGATTTGTATGGACGTTAACATCATAGAAGTATGATGAAAATGTGAGATTGAACCAAACATAAACATTGTTGATGAGGAGGATCATATGCTACAAAGGACGAAAAGTTAGATGTTTTAGAGAATAATTTTCTCCATTAGGAGGGAGCATTAGGTTTAGTGAGAGAACTATATTACTTCAATACATTCTTTTGAATCATCATAGTTCTAATCTAGTCTTCTAAAAAGTTGTTAGTTTGCAATGTAGGAGTGGGTTGTTGTGTAGATGTCATTATGCTCGAGGTTGTTATGATTATCTAATGATCAACCTCATTTCTATAAAATGGGACATTATTATGTATTTTGTGTGTTGTGAGCTTCAATTAATAAAAAAAATCACTGATATATTTTTGCATCACTCTATGTTTCCTTTTCTTTTCTTATTCATTAGCCCTATATATATATTTTTTTAGTAATAAAAAACAACAAACTTGATATTAAATAGAAAGACTATTTACATATGGAAAAATGTCACTAAAAACAAATCATTTTCTACAAATATATCATAAAACCTTAGGAGAACAACTCCTAAGCCACCATAATGTGTATAAAAAACATGGTACAATGCACGCAGGCCTATTATGATTCAAGTCATCAAACACTAGCAAAAACTGAAAGGAAAAGGGGCACAAATCTTGCAAACAAGACCTAAATCTCTGCCCTAGAAAAATATGGAAGATACTATGACCAGTAAGAAGATATCACTGGAAGATACTCTGACTAGTAGAAAGATATCATCAGAAGATACTCTAATCAACAACAAAATAATGTCAAAAGGTACTCTAACCAACAAGTAACACTAGAAGATAGTTTGACTGGAAAAGGCCTAGAGATGCTCTGATAAGCCTTTAAACTGGGCAAAGGCTAACTAATAAGTCGAAAATAACAATCCGATAGACTGGGTAGGAAAATATTTATGGTAAAAATATTAGGGGATCTGTAGTAGACACGTTGTGAATCATAAAAATGATGTACCAAAAGAAATATAAGGCACCATGGTGGTGATGATGCAGGGGTAAGAAAACGCCATTCAACTCTCTAGTAGTAACAAGAGAACCCTGAAATCCACCCTACGCAAGAACTAATTGAACAACACTAACACGCAAGAAACGCCTCGAGAAAGAGCACCCATAGCACAACGACAAGAATATAATAGAGAGACAACACCATTTGAACCTCGAGTGTGAGGCACCAATGGTGGCATCATAATGGAGAGACAACATTATTTGAATCTCGAGGAGTAGTCACTAGTGGTAGCAAGAAAATCCCCGCTTCCTTCCCATGCAAGCATGAATGGAACTACATAGTGACCCAAGAAACACCTCCAGAACTAGCACCCATGGTACAATGGCGGAAGCATCACAGAGCCACAAGAACTAGTTGCAAGCATAGGAAAGGCACAAAAAATAGGGGCTGAGGCGACTATAGGTCAGTTGCCTCACCCTTGTTTCTTTTCCAGCTAAACCCTAACCCTATAAGCACCTTTGAAATTGCACCACTATTTGTGATCGTGAAGACCAACCCAAACTTATGTTTATCTAGCCCTATAATTCTTATGGCAAAAGATTCTGGAAAGATATTTTTTTCTATAGAAAATTGTGCTTTTGGAGGTTTTAAATAATTATTATTTTTATTGAGATTGCATCAATATCCATAAAATAATATTATATTTTGATTGTTTTAAAAAAAATCATTGTAATTGATTGAACAATTGGAAGAATTACCCTATAAGAATCTATAAGAAAGAGGGATAATTTCATTTTAGAACAATTTGTATTTGAGGAATGTTGTCTACGCAATGAAAGGGTAAATGGTGGTATTGATTTTCCTCTATGTGATTATTATATAAACTATAAATAAATGATTTTATTAAATTTCTTGCATATAATTTCTATATAAAATGTAAGTAAGTAGTTCTATCAAATTCCTTTTTATGTGCTTATATAGATTTCAATAGTGAATGAGCTCTCATCTATTGTTATCTATATATACTCATTCAAGTGTACCATAGAGTTTTGAAGAGTATGTGATATATAAAATATAAAAATATATATATAAATATATAAAAATATATATAAAAATATATATAAATATATATATATATATATATATATATATATATATATATATATATATACAAATATATACATACATATATATATATATATATATATATATATATATATATATATATCATTTTCATATGAAAAGAATAATTTATTTCAAGTTATCAATATATTTTTCTGTGAATTTATGCAAATGATTTCTATTAGAAAATATAAGTATTACATTTGATAATTGTTCTAGAAAAGACATATTTTCCCAATTAAATCAGTGCATGACTCAAAAGAGAACTAGACTTCATGTATTTCTATGAAAAACATCAATACTATTCCATTGTAGTCACTATGAACATAAAAGAATTACATTATCCTCAGAACAAAAAAACAAGTAAAACACTCATTATTTCTATCTATTTGTAGTCACACTTAAATATTATTGAATTACATAACCAAGGAATATATTAAAAAAAATAAAAAAAAAAGAAACTACAAAACACGCGGTGAAACCCGTATAAGATAGGTGCCAAAACAAGTGGTAAAACACTAGGATAAGTGCCCAAAGTAGTTACACTATTAGAAAAACTAAAAAAAAAGGCTTTTGAGACCTACATCTAGAGCTAGCAATGCAAAAAAAACCAAACCAACCATACCTATCACGACGCCGGAGCCACAATAGTCTTTCAACTGCTCTTGGCGAGGTGCGGCACCACCAAACACTTTCTTTTCACCAATACTTATGTTCATGGACTATGCCTAACCATTAGTCTACTTAGTTTGTGTTTCGTAACCAAGTAATTATTATGTTTCCTTTATACCAATGAACACCCATACACATTCATTATCATCAACAATTATACAAGAGAACATAATTGCACAATATAAAGGGAGGGGCAACTCCCTGAACAATGAGTCTGCCCGAATATAATATATTATACAATCTTTCAATGTTACAAAGCTTACAAGTATACTTGGGAAACACCACGTTTCATACTTAGCCAAAATTACAACTTCATCACACCACCGTGTGACAACCAAGATTTCCATGCCCAAGGTGGGCGGGCACGCCCTCACACGAGTTGCCTTCCACACTTCACAATCGAACCTTGTTTTTGTGCACGATGGGCGGGTGACTCCACCAAGTCACCAAGACACCCTCTTTGCACAACTCGCTTCACCAATGTTCCACTATTCACCCAGCTTCACCAACGTTCCACCATTCACCAACTTCGCACCAACGGGTGACTCCACCAAGTCTCCACCGTTTACCAACCGGCGGGTACTCCTACCCACGCCCTCACCCAAACCGAGACAACGTGCCTACCTCCATTTGGCCTTGCCCAAGAGCAGGTGCATCACCAAATCTGTTCCTCCCCTTCTATTGTTGCAGCTACAGTTGTCTTGCACACTTCTCTACATTAGATGAGCGAAGTTGTGTGTGCTCCAAATGCCTCCATGCCTTGTTTACTTATATGGTGTGTTGGGGAAGTCTTGGTTGCCCAACCGACTTTCCAACACCCTACACTTCCATCGCAAATGCCCTCAAAACACCATTGGCCTTCGTTCTAAGTGTAGGTCGGCCCGTGGGTAATCCAACCATGCTCCACCTCTTATAAAACCAAGTTGCTCTCCCTTCCTTATGCGCATTAACACATGACTTCATCACACTTTAAGTCTGAGCTCCATACTTCGCATATTTTCCTTCGTTCAAGTCGCTCGTCCGCCAAGTCGACTTCGCACATCGTGCCGGTGGGCGTGCCAAGGACCGCAGGTCCTTACATTCTCCTCCACCTAAAATCGTTGTCATCCTCGACAACATACCTTCCTGGTAGCCATCCACTAAGATCAACATAAACAATTGTCTCATCCTTGGTCCATGATATCGACTCCTCCACACACTGCAAACATCCCTGCAACATATGTAGAACTCCCATCTCCATCATGTGTCGTCCCATCCTGTGAAATATCATCCTTCTTGTCTGCCTGATGCCAACATCTCTCTGGTACACTGCTAGCCCCCATGACTTAAACTAGTCGGGTGATCAGTCCAACTGTCATGCTCAAATTATAAGAATGTCCATTCTTATGCCTTCACCAGTCTATCTCGGATTCTATCATATCCTGGACTCACCAAGAATCTCTCCCATTCTCAGGTCCACGGAATCTCCATCCCATCTGCAACATGTCGTGATTCTTGATGCCAAGCCATCCCTGCACCATCTGCCATACCTTCTCAACTTGTTTTAAGGACTCACTGCCATGAGTAGCTAACAATGAGCCCCATCTTCTATGTCATCTATGAATATGTAGAGGGAGTAGAGCTTGAAAGCTCACCCTCACTAATCATCTCAATTCATATGTCAGGATTCTCTATCTCCATTCTCTATAGATAAGTGACCTGATCCTCTTCCCAGACATTCGGCCTCACATATGCTTCGTCCTCATCATCATCATCCTCAACCACTTCTAGCCTTCTTGACAATCCAAGATACAGAAAGTGTCTTGATGACCAATGACTGCTCGGTAAGCTTTGTCTCAACCATAGACAACCACTTACTCATGTCATCCATGCGCTTCTCATCCTCCATCTGCATCATTGCTAGTTTACAATCAAGTTTTGTCACTCCATTGTTTGGAACACCAATGGGTACATCTTCCCTTCCATTGTAAATGTACAACTTCTTCAAATGTGGAACAATCATTGCATCAAATTGTTTCAAAAATTCCATCCCCAGCACAGCTTCATAGTCATCAATCCACACTATAGTGAAGTCAACGTTCCCTGTCCACTCACCTAGTGTTGTGTCCACCCTTTCAGCTACACCAAGAACACAATCAGGCGGAGAATTCACTGTCTTCATTTGTGCCTTCAATAGTACAAGCTTTAGCCCAATCCTTCTCGCAGTATCTTCACTCATGAAGTTGTGAGTAGCCCCGCTATCCATCATAGTGAGTATATCAGCACTCCAAATCTTCACCCGAACATACTACAAACTATTCCTCTCAAGATCCCCCAAGAGACCACATCTGTAGCAGCAGCAGCTCCAAGAATCTGCATCATCCCCACAAAAGCTTCTTCATTCTTTGTATTAAATTGTGCAATAGTAGCCACTTTCGGTCTAGAAGGGCAATTCTTCATCGTATGTGGTTCAGCACATATCCAACACTTCAAGGCTTTCTTCGTCTTCAACTTATCATCCGATTTCAAAGCATCATCCTTCTTCTTCTCTTTCGGCTTATCAGACTTCTTCTTTTTATCATCAAAAGTCTCATCATAATGCTCCACCAACCTATCCACAGCAGTGAAAGCTTCCTCAAGTGTTTTAATCTTCTGTCTCTTCACTTCATTGCATGCCCAAGCCTTCAATCCAATAATGAAGTTGAACACCTTGTCCCTCTCCACCATGTCAGGAAGTTCTAGAATCGCATTTGCAAACTTCCGCTGGTATGTATGTAGGTTCCCTGTCTGCTTTATGAACTGAATATTCATCCTTGCTTCCCATGTTTCATCTTGAGGACTGAAATGGGTCTGTAAAGCCTTCTTCATCTCCTCCCACGAAGTAATGTCACTAGCACTGCCATTGGCAATCTGATCCATCCTCCTTAGCCACCACATCTTAGCATCCTTTGTCAAGAATTGAGCAGCTACCTTCACCTTCGTCTCATCATCAGATAGACCCAAGAATTCCAAGAAAGTTGCCAAGAGTCTTCGCACTCCTTGTACCATCATAAGATTCTAGTTCCTTGACTTTCACGAGGCACTCCTCCACCTGAGTTATGTCTCACGGCCTTTTTCAACACCGCGATCTCATCTCTGGCTTCGTCAAGCGATTTCTGCAAGTCCACGATCTCTGCCAAGCTTCGGTCTCTTGCCTCTTCAATCTCCTTGACCCTTACTTCAAGTTGTATACACATAAGATCAGTGTACTCGTGTTGAGTCCGTAGTTCATCGAGTTCTTCCCTCATCTTCGAATTGGCCTCTTGATCTTTCTTGATCAAGTCCATCTTCTTAGTCCAGTAAGCCTCTAAGTCCTTCATCCTTTCCAACACTTTTTCAATGAAAGCCATAGTGGCATCCTTCGCACCATGACTAGATCCAACCTGAGATTCACTTGCCATTGCTAACAGTTTCCTTCTTCTTTGCGATCTAGTTTCAACCATCCAACAACTTCACCAAGTTTCCTGCAACCATGAACCAACCCTTGTTCCACTTGTATGTAAAACAACTTCCTTCACCTGCAAGTACCTGCTTCATTGTCACCAACTTTCAAGTGTATACCATATGTCACTTCGCCACAAGCAACCTTGCTCTGATACCAACTGTTATGACGCCGGAGCCACGGTAGTCTTTCAAGTGCTCTTGGCGAGGTGCGGCACCACTGAACACTTTCTTTTCACCAATACTTATGTTCATGGACTACGCCTAACTATTAGTCTACTTAGTTTGTGTTTCGCAACCAAGTAATTATTATGTTTCCTTTATACCAATGAACACCCATACACATTCATTATCATCAACAATTATACAAGAGAACATAATTGCACAATATAAAGGGAGGGGCAACTCCCTGAACAATGAGTTTGCCCGAATATAATATATTATACAATCTTTCAATGTTACAAAGCTTACAAGTATACCTGGGAAACACCAAGTTTCATACTTAGCCAAAATTACAACTTCATCACACCACCGTGTGACAACCAAGATTTCCATGCCCAAGGCGGGCGGGTGCGCCCTCACACGAGCTGCCTTCCACACTTCACAACCGAACCTTGTTTTCATGCACGACGGGCGGGTGACTCCACCAAGTCACCAAAAGACCTTCTTCGCATAAATGACGTCACCAATGTTCCACCGTTCACCCAACTTCAGCAAAGTTCCACCGTTCACCAACTTCGCACCGGCGGGTGACTTCACCAAGTCTCCACCGTTTACCAATCGGGGGTACTCCTCCCTGCGCCGTCACCCAAAACCGAGACAACGTGCCTACCTCTGTGAAGCTTTGCCCAAGAACAGGCGCATCACCAAATGTGCGCCTTTCCTTCTATTGCTACGACTACACTTGTCTTGCACACTTCTCTACATTAGATAAGCGAAGTTTTGTGTGTCCCAAATGCCTCCATGCCTTGTTTACTTATATGGTGCATTGGGCAAGTCTTGGCTGCCCAGCGGACTTGCCAACGCCCTACACTTCCATCGCAAATGCCCTCAAAACATCGTCGCCCTTCGTTCCAAGTGTAGGTCGGCCCGTGGGTAATCCAACCATGCTCCATGTCTTATAAAACGAAGTCGCCCTCCCTTCCTTGTGCGCATTAACACATGACTTCATCGCACTTTAAGTCTGAGTTCCATACTTCACATATTTTCCTTCGTTCGAGTCGCTCGTCCGCCAAGTCGACTTCGCACATGGTGCCGGTGGGCGTGCCAAGGACCACATGTCCTTACAATAGCAGTGCCAACGCATCATTTACGAGAGTAATTCGTTCGGTGAAGAATACATGAGAACCCGAAAGAGTAGCGTTGAATTTTTCTCCCCACTAAAAAGAAGAAAAGAGTTTACCTTCCATTGAAATATGACCCTTTGCTTCCAATTTGGTGGATAATTCCAAGATTGTGATACATAATTCCAAACTTTTTCTTGCTACGTTGGTTGTAGCCGCCAGCGTTGCTTCCAAAACTAGATTAATTTGAAACGCTGGATCGTACGACCATGATATATTAAATAAATTGATTTAGTCAAGGATTGAGAAAAGCTAATTTTTAAGATTGAATTTGACCGTTAGTTTGTAAGCAACTGCCATCCCCTCCATCATAGACTTCTGATAAAGAGTCGAGCAACCATAGGGGCCTCTTGAGTGTATCAATGATTCTGCTGACGTGCAATCCATCAGTCATTTATGGACAGTTACATTCCAAGTCCAACATTGACCATCATAGAATTCGGAACAGCATGGTAGATGATGGTTCAATGTCAAGGCTGACCATGACTGCTTTCAAGTTTCAACAAATTAATCAGTCAATGGAGAGACAAAACAGTAATGACTGCGTAGCACTCCCGCAAGTTCAACGAACGCAGCAATGTGAAGACTTGTCGTTAGGGTTTTATTCTATTCGCTGTCAGTCCCGTTGCGTGCACGGTGTGTGTGTGGAAGGAATCTTTCCTTTCTGAACAAACATAGTAATGCCTGTGAACGGTCGACGAAATATCGGGGCAAGGGATTATTTAATCAATCTAGTCCTCAAAGAAAAATCTCGCATCTCGCTCCCAAGAAAGAAAAAAAAACCATCATGGAGTGTAGTATGTGCGGGGACGTAGGCTTTGCTGAACATCTGTTTCAGTGTAGCAAGTGCCGATTCCGCTTTCAGCACAAGTAGGATTACACAAAGCTTTCAGTATTGTAATGTTCAGATTAGTATTTATGACATTTACGGATTCTTTTTTGTTTGAATGGTAACTATGTTTTGATCGTGAATTGGCAGATATTGTAGCAGAGGATATTTTCGTGGAGATCATAATGAATTGTGCGATTGGTGTTTCGTGGAATCTGATCAATCCAGTGGCTCTCCTTCTAATCTGCATTCCAGCACCAAATCTAAGCCGCCCTTAACGAAGAATGACGATGGAAGAGGATCAAATGCCTCTAATACTCTTAGAAAGAGATCAGCCAATGCCTACAGTCTCAAACGAATAGAAGATGAAACTCAAAAAGCAACTGGGTGGTTGAGAAGTCCGAGTAAAACAAATATGCAGATGCAGAAAACAAGAATGGCTCCTGCCAGAAGTAGACGAAAGATGAAGCTCCTACAAGAAATCGTATGTTGAATTTACGTTGGGCTGCGAGAGTGCGATCTCGTTCGGTTTAGGATATTATATAGTAGGCTAAATCTGTGATGTTTTGGACTTTTTCCAAACATTTTCCCCAATTTTGTTCAAAATTTGCTAGATATTTTTACAGAGTTGAGTGATGTAATTTGCAAACTCCAACGGCCCAAGGGGGTTTTTTCAATCCATTTGTGTTGTAAACATACATTTTAAACCAGACCACAATTGTACCCATAAATTTCAATAAAAAAATCACAATCTAGAATTGGTGGACAGCGCGAGATTCCATGCGATAAGGTTCTGTTGTTCTGGCGGTTCTCTTTGCTTACCATTGCAATGTGTTGCCCATTCAGATTCTAGTCACCTTCCTGTTGGATATACTGAGCATCTCAGATCGCAGAATGCAAGATGTAAGACCCTCACAGATATTTAAGATTAAAAAGTTCACTATGAAAATCAAATAAAATATTAAAACAAAAGGGAGTCGTTTAAAAAGAGGAGTGAGGTTGCTCTCTAATATTAAAAGTGAGTCTTAAGTTTGAGTGAGTAGCATAATAATCATTATGCATTCTAATCTCAATTGATATTTGGATATCTATTATAGATTTATGTTAAATACATATCTAATATGAGTGAGAGCAAGAGGTTGGATAAAATTTTTTTACTTGTAAAAGTTTTTAAAGTAGAAAATACAATGTGTTATTTTTCATTGTTTAAATTGTAATTTTGAATGCTCAATAGAATATATATATATATATATATATATATATATATATATATAAACTTTTTTATTTTTCTTATATTTATAGATATATATGAAGTTGATATCCATATAAATTAGTTAACATAGATCTTCAAATAGTTTATTTAAATCGCTTGTTAAAATATTTTCGAAAAGTATAATATTACAACATATTCATTTTATGTTACTTATAGCTAACATTATTTTTCTATTTAAAACATAATTTTTATTTTTTATTTTTATTTTAAAGGAGCAGAGACTAATGGACATAATTACACATCCCTTCATATTGGGTTGTAGAGCGAGCCTCTCCACTCAATAAACATATTTAGAAAGAATTAGTATCCATCATAATTGATACAATTATTTACATAATTTTGATAGGAGTAAAAATGTAAATTAGTGCCCACCGGAACTTATTAAAGTAGTTGCACAAAATTTAAGTGAAAAAATTATTGATGTCACTCATTTTTTCACAACATTTTTTCACAAATTGAAAATTGGATGGCGAGGATTAGAAACAAAGGACGACGTTGAATGCAACCTATCCATTTATATTTACAAAATATACATGCCTATATGGGTAATTATTTCTTAACCCCTTTTTTCCACATAAGATGTGGCAACACCTATCTTCCTAACTATTTCGTAAGCCATTTTTTCCTACATAAGATGTGACTACATAATGAAACAACCATTTAAAATTTCCCTGGTTTATTTCTTTACGGGCCGTAAATAAATCCTATTCTTAGAGCCTTGGGCATGCCACAAATAATCAATCAAAAGCATACTATTGTAATCTAACAAAAACCATGCATTGTTACCAGTATATGGACTCGTCTAAACATATAGACATCATGTAAGATAGACAAGACACAGTAATGGCGAGATAGTGAAGTCGCATATATGTATTCTTTGTTATATGTCAGATCATTGTTACATTGTTATAACGACAAATTTATATAGACTAATAAGACAATTACAAGTTGATAATGGTCAGATTAATTATATTGTCTACTCTATCATTAGTTATCCATATGTCGTATTACAATTTTTTATATTGAGGCTAGTCAGATCGGTTGACTAACCCTTTTCCCATTCAACTAGAAGGTCAACCCGATTATCTCCTTCAACATCTCCCCCATGCTCAAAGCCTTCTTGGTCTCAAAGAATGGGAGAGTTGGAAAAAAAAGACACAAAAATACAAAAGAAACTTTTTTACATTAACAATTTTGAATTATAAGTAATGTAATGAAAATATCAAGCTCATACAATTGGTGGATTGGGGCTCAGTTCTTATGTTGCTGCGGTCGACATCTATGAGGTTATATGGGATGGATGGTTCATTGCTTGATCGACCTCTTGTTTGTGAGATTGTTGTTTGAAGATGACAATAAATGTTGAAATATTGGGTGCATAAAATTGATGGGTAGGTTGTTGCGAATGTAGAGATGCGGTGATGGAGTTGTGCTAAGGAAAAGCATTCTGATAGATCATTGGATCCAGAGTCTGAAAATGTTCATCGAAGATCGACCATTCTCGGATTGCTACTTTAGCTTTTACACTCAACTCTATGCGGTCATACAAGTATTGGACATTGTCATTTACTGTTGTCGGGTCTTTTGTCATCTGATTAAAAGGTCCGTTTCTCTTGATACTCTCCACATGTTGTAAAAATTGTTGTAGGAACTTAAAGGAATTTTAAGCTTTATGTTGAGATTTATTTCCTTCACACAACCATAAATGCCATAAATGATGTTGTTGAAGTTATGAAAAATTTTCCTTCCAGTTGAATGCTCATTTTCC
This sequence comes from Pinus tabuliformis, assembly GCA_031772625.1. NCBI lineage: Eukaryota > Viridiplantae > Streptophyta > Pinopsida > Pinales > Pinaceae > Pinus > Pinus tabuliformis. The sequence goes on from CM062809.1 coordinate 225,885,984, forward strand.
ATTGAACTCTAGAATAAGAGGTTTTCCTAGTCTAGAGGTCTCTAAAAATAATTTCTTGGGCTCTTATCCTCGAGTGAAAAAATGCCAAATAGGAAGGCCAATTATTCAGGGTAGTGATGATAACATCTCCTTTATCAAGTGTAGCTTCCAATGTCTATTTTTCTATTAGAAATTTGTCATGGGCCTTACGCAAAGATTGTATAAAGCTAGGATTACCAACAAGTGTAGGTCGGAAATGAAAGTCCAACACTGCATTAACTCCAAAGCTTGTATAAAGCTAGGATTACCAACAAGTGTAGGTCGGAAATGAAAGTCCAACACTGCATTAACTCCAAAGCTTGTATAAAGCTAGGATTACCAACAAGTGTAGGTCGGAAATGAAAGTCCAACACTGCATTAACTTGGACATTTTAGTAGATCCACTGCTTTACCAAGTGTTGAACATCAATAAGATGATTTTCACTCTTGGCTGGAGCAGGAATGTTTAACTTTTCTATTGTTGGGCTCTTGCCCTTCAACCAAGTCCCCTTTTCTTGTTAAAGTGTTGAAGCTTATTAATATTTTTATTTATTAATAGAGTTTAGGGCTTTGTGAGCCATATCAAGTTAGAGAGAAATTTTTCGGCGAAAATCACATGGAATACCATTTGTCGACACGTTTCGAACCAACCAGTGTGGTTCATTGTCAGGACAAGTTGAAGAAACAGATCCAGCTTAGCATGTTATATAGACCGAGCAGAGCCTCCAACAGCTAGTTTGACCAACCGTTAATATTGACTAATGGACGGGCATCAAAATAATAGTTTATTAATAAATATTTAAAAATTAAAGGTCAATTATTTTAAAAAAAAATAGTTGCAGCATAGTGATTCTATGAATAAATTAAGAGTTAAATGGGAATAAAAATAACTAAATGAATAAAATTAAATTAAATACAAAAAACACAAAATAATAAAAATAAAATAAATAAATAAATAAAAATAAAAATAAATAAATAAATAAAAATGAAATAAAATAATAAATAAATAGAAATAAATAACTAAATGAGAATAAGAGTTAAAAGTGAATAAAAATAACTAAATGAATAAAAATCAAAATAATAATAAAAATAACAATAAATAAATAAATAAATAAATGAATAAAATAAAATAAAATAAGAATAAAAATAAAAATAAATAAATAAATAAAAATAAAAAAAATAAAAATAAAATAATAATAAATAAATAAATAAATAAAATAATAATAATAATGATAATAATAATAATAAATAAATAAATAAAATAAAAAATTAATAACTAAATAAAAATAAAAATAAAAGGAAAAATTAGGTGTATAGAGTAATGTATAAAGTTAATTTTACTTTAAAAATATTATAAAAATTTGTGTGTTAAATAATAAAGGTAAAAAAGAAAAACAAAGGATGATAGATTAGAAATATAAGCAGAAAGGAAATTAGTTACATGGAGGCCCTTAAATAAAATAATCCATAAAATAATAGGAAAGACGATATAAAAAACAAATAAATAAAATAAATAAATAAGTGAAAATAACAAAAAAAGACACCAAAAACCAAAGAGGACGAAAAAATGCTTAGGAAGAGAGGGCTGGGACCCAACACCTACTAACTTTCCAACCATCCTCTCTATTGAGATTGCTTGGTCTCTTTTCGATCTCAAGCGCTTCCCTGAATTTTCGATGATGGAAATGCGGAACCTTAGCAATAACACTGGCTTCTTCGATACAAACATGATGATTGGTTTTCTCAGCATGTTCAGCCAAAGTGGAAGATTTGAATCTCCTATGCTTCAGATCCGCTGCGTGCTCACTAATCCTCTGATTAATGGAACGACCAGTCTCCCCAATATAGGGGGTCCCACAAGAACAAGGGATCATATAAACACCCTTCATATCTTTAGGGTCAATGGGATCCTTCATCGATCTGAGAGACGAACGAATGGTGTTCAGGGGCCTGAAGGACACCGGGATACTATGTCTCCTGAGAATCCTACCACTTCTATCAGTGGTCCCTTGAACATAAGGAAGATGGACACCAGGAACACGATCTTTTGGCTCTCTTTTCACCAGAGAATTCTTGGAAGCTTTAAGGAAAGCCCTATGACCCATGTATCTACTGTAACCATTCTCCACAAAGACATCCAACAGATGGGATTTTTCCTTTTCAAAGCTCTTCTTGTCCGAGATCCTTAGGGCCCGAGTAGCAAGGGTACTAAGAACCCCCATCTTTTGCGCTGGGAAATGGTGGGAACTGGCATGAAGATACTGCTCCGTATGAGTTTTCTTTCGAAAAACTCGATGGGCGAGGGAACCATCCTCATTCTTAGAAATAATAATGTCAAGGAATGGAAGGCATCCATCAACTTCTTGCTCCTTAGTGAACTTAATGGCTGAGGATTGCCTGTTGAGATGATCAAAGAAGAGATCAAGCTCAACCTGGCCATGAGACCAGATGACATTGGTGTCATCCACATACCTCCTCCATAGCTTGGGCAGGAGCCGGGCAGAATTCAGAGCCCTGGACTCAAAATCTTCCATAAACAGATTAGCAACAACAGGGGAAAGGGGGGATCCCATTGCAACCCCACAAGTTTGCTCGAAGAACTCTCCTTCAAAACTGAAGAAGGTGGAAGTGAGACAGATCTCAACCAACCTGGCCGTGTCAGGATCCGTAAGGCGGTTGATCACATCCATGGCCTCATTAATAGGGATGCAAGTGAACAGGGAGACAACATCAAAACTGACAAGAATGTCCCCAGGATCAAGCTTAATGTCCTTGAGCTCTTCAATAAAGGAAGCAGAGTCTTTTACGAAGGACTCCGTACGACCAACAAGGGGCTTAAGCTTCAACGCAAGGAACTTCGCAAGAAGGTAGGTAGGACCACCAATGGTGTTGACGATGGGCCTTAATGGGGCTCCTTCCTTGTGAATCTTGGGGAGGCCATAGATTCGGGGAGTAATAGGGTTGCTTTCAATGAGCTTATGGTGTAAGGAACTTAAAGAGCTAATGGATTTAATGGCCAAAGCCACATTTCTAGCTATCTTCTTCAAAGGATTTTTGGGAAGCTTTTTGTAGCTACCACTATTATGAAGATGATCCAACATCTTGCTGCGGTAATCAACCTTGTTGAGAATTACGGCAGCACCACCCTTGTCTGCCTTAAGAACAATGATATCTTTGTTCTGGTTTAAGGATCTAAGAGCTAAAGATTCTTCTTTGCTGAGGTTACTCTTAGGTGGCTTAGCCTTTCTCAAGGCAACTGCACAATCCTGCCTGATAGTATCCTTGATCCTATCAGGTAAACCTCGGATCCCGAACTCAATATCACAGATAATATCCTCAACGGGGATTTTCCTAGGGGCTAAGGCGAAATTTAAACCTTTGCCCAAAACTTTAAAAACAACAGGGGAAAAATCGAAACTGGAAAGATTAATAACCCTGTTACTAGAAGAAGGGTTAATACCAACAGCCCTCTTATTCTTAATATTTTCCAAGTTAGAGATGCTATTGTTAATCATGTCCCTCCCATTGTTATCAAAAATAATATCATTATTGCTATTGTTAATATTAATATTATTATTATTAATACAATAACTATTATTATGATTATTATAATTAATAATATCACAATTAATATTCATATTGTAATTATGATTACCATTACGATTATTAATGAGTTTATAAGGGTTATTACGATCATTATTATTATTGTCCTTAATAAATTTTTTAGGGCGATCATCATAGTTCTTACCACATTCGAAGTCCACCATATCACTGCTATAAACTTTGTCCAATAGACCAGCGTTACCTTCGTTAACTCGGCCATTGAATGAAGCGAGGGGAACGGTGATCGAACCCTTGCCGGCCTCTACAAATCTGCCAGCCATATCACCAACAAGGAACGACGAGCCATCCTTCAACGATTTGGAAAGAACAGGCTCCGCGAAATCCGACTGGTCTGCCAGATCAACAGATCTCTGCGCACAACATGCGAAGTCCACCATATCACTGCTATAAACCTTATCCAACAAACCAGCGTTACCTTCGTTAACTCGGACATTGAATGAAGCGAGGGGAACGGTGATCGAACCCCTGCTGGCCTCTACAAATCTGCCAGCCATATCACCAACAAGGAATGACGAGCCATCCTTCAGCGATTTGGAAAGAACAGACTCCGCGAAATTCGACTGGTTTGCCAGATCAACAGATCTCTGCACACCTGCGAAGTCCACCAAACTGTCGTTATAAACCAGGTCCAATGAATCATCGTTACCCTCGGGCAAAGCAGATCCCGTGGAAACTCCACCATTGGACAAAGAGAGGGGAATGGTGATCGCACCCTCGCTGGTAATTTCTTAGCAACTTTGACATATTGTTCAATAACCTGGAAAAGTTGTTTGTCACTTGCAAGCTTAATCTCAACATACTTCCTAGTGATATCGAGGAGCTTCTTCTTGTCCTTAGTTGTTGTAGTAAAATATTCATTTACTTGAATAGTCAGGACAGAGCTGGTACTTGGATTAATTAAAAATGTTGTATCGATGACACATACTCCTCCTGATTTTCCTTGTTGCGACTTAGTTGAAACACACATTGTCTGGTAGTTTAGATCTTTGATGATTTCATCAGACTAACTTCACTCTGATGAGTTATCCTCAGAAGTGGGATTTGAGATGTTTTCGATGTTCGAATGGTTATCCTTTGACTAGTTGACCTTCGACTCGGACTTGTCTATCTGAGTGTGATCTGACTGACCATTTTTGCTTCTTGCGTCTTTGCCTGGTCCCTATCAGGCTAGTCTTCTCCCAACTGTTCTTCATTAGATTTCGCTTTGTTAGAATATTATTTATCCGAGTTTTGTTTATACGAATATTCTTTCTTAGAATTCTTTTTGCTTGAATTCTCCTCTTCAGAATGCTTTTTGCCAGTGTGGTTGTTCTCTTTAGCAATTTGTGCCGAAGAATGAATCGGAGTATCATTAGTTAAGTCAATCTCGGTAACTGTAGCAGATTCAATTGTTTTCTTATGATATTGAGAAGATGAATCAATATTATGCTTTCCTTTGTGAAGAACTTCATTTATTTTCGTCTCAATATTATCAACAAGGTAGTCTCTAGCACTTTCTCTGGCCTCCCAGATCTTTTTTTCGATGGACGGAGTTCTGCACTTAGGAGGCTTCTTGATAGTGGTTTGTTCAGGCTGTAGATCATTAAGAACTGCATCGAACTATTACTTCTTGGATGGATCAATCAGTTTAATATTTTTCAATACTTTCTACCACCAGGATGGTTTAACTTTGGAAGGGGTAGAATTAGGATCCGTATGCTTTCTAAAATCAGACTTGTGTGAGGATTCAGGCACAGGTACTGATAGATCAAGTTTGAAGGTTTGTAGGTAAAGATTAGCATGGAATTCCTCCTCAACTTTAACGCCTTTCAGTGGTCTAATAATGTCATGGGTAGGTTCGAATACCATGGGTGGAATGATATAATTAATATTAGACTCACAATGTAACTCATAAAATATTTGTTTTATTGTTGGTTGGTAGGGGAATTCATGTGGGTTGACCTCAGGGGAATTATTATACGAGGATTCCTCAGATCTTGAACGTCTTAGTGTTGGTGTCACTCTAAACTCTGATTTTCTCTTAAAAGGTTGCATAGGTTGGCGTCACGCTCCATTTGGTGTTGCTTGGTTTGATTATATCATTATACCTAGAATGGGGTTTTATTGATATGCCAACTGTTAGGTTGGTTATATTCATAACTGCTTTATGTTAACATTAGAGATTTAGGTTAAGTAGAAGAAATCCAAAAAACGACCAACCTAATAATTTAATAATTAATTTTATTTATTAGTGACACTTTTACATAATGGTCACTTAGCAATTAATATTTGACAGCTAACCTATATTAGGTATTATATACGTAATGCATTTTTTTAGATGGGCACCATTAACAATTGACTTGAAAACATGATCCTGCAATGTTTTTCACTGAATTGCTCCAAACGACCGGATATATTCAATAAAAATGGGCCGAGCCATGCAGCTTAAAGTTTTTTCGGTTTTCTTTTCACTTGGCTATCATAAAGTAGTACTATATTGCCAACATGAAAAATTTTAGATTGTAGGTTCTGATTATCCCCCGCTTTTTCTTGGTCCTTATTCGTTTGTTGATGATATAGTGCATACAGTCAGTCTTCTTCCAATTGATGTAATTTTCTCGGTCGTTGTGCCTGTAATTTTGAATTATATTTAAGTATGGTCTACACAACTTGTGCGTTTGCTGAACAGTGAAGTGGTACGACTAATTTTTGTCCAAAACAAGTTTAAATGGTGTTGACCCCATCGATTTCTTATAAGCTATGTAATAATAGCCTAAAAATGAAGGAATTTTGTCGTCCCATTCATCCTTTCCTATGTTGAATATTTTCAATAATCCTTTGTGCAGATTTTTATTTAAGGACTTGACCACACCATTTGCCCAAGGGTTGTATGTGGTAGGTTTTCTATGCTCCATAATGAAGTTTTTTTTGTGAGTACTTCAATTGTGCTATTAACAAAGTGTGTTCCTCTATCATTGATGAGGACTAAGGGGAAACTGAAATACTTCATTATGTTTTCATATATAAATTTGGTTGTAACTTCCTTAGTGCATGATATTATCGGTTTTGCTTCTGCCCATTTTATGATATTAGAGTGCAGTGGTGATGTAATTTGCACCTGTTCACTTTGATCTCTTAGGGAATAGGCTAACAAAGTTGATCCCCCATATTTAAAATGGTAGAGATGGAATTATGGAATGTAATTACATTTTATGTTTTGCAAGAGGTTAATTGGTTATATGGCATATGTCACAATTTTTTACACATTGAAAAAAATCGTGAAATATGGCCGACCACCACAAACCAACTTGAATTATTTTGTAAGCAGTCATGTTTCCTTGGTATATTCCACCAAATCCTCCTTTGTGGTGTTCGTTAATAATAAATTCTCTTTCATGTTCAAGGACACACCTTTAGAATACTTCATCAATTCCTAGTTTATAGAGTTGGCCATTTATTAATGTGTATGGTGCTGCTTTAATTCCTAAAATATTTTTCTCTTTTTTAGTTAATCCTTCTCGTGGTTTACTTGTGTGGATAAATTCTTCTATTTTGGCGAGTTTAGTAGGGACTGCTTCAATGTTGAATATGTGTGGGTCAGGAATATCGTCGTCAATCTTCGTTGGTTCACTTTATGATTCTAGTTATGATAAATGATTAGGGCTCAAATTGTGTTTTCCAGGTCAGACGATAACTTCAAACTCAAATTCCTTAAATAACAATATCCATTAGGAAATCCAGCCTTGACAAACAAGTTTGTTGACAAGGTGTTTTATGGCTTGATGATTTCTCTAAAATATGACAGGATTTGCCAAAATGTATTGTTGGAATTTCTGGAGAGAAAATATCATTGCTAAGGCTTCATGCTCCATCGTTGAATAATTTATTTTTGCTTTGTTAAGCTTACGAATAGCGTGAGAATTTGGGTGATCTATTAATTCAAGAAAATGCAACTGGTGCATTCTTTAGACTGAACTACATTACTCTATCCACAAAAGAGACAAATTCCATAACAAATTTTGTTTTCTTTCAATCTTCTTCTGGTATGGGTGCTTGATTGTACCATGGAAAGTCATCCATAAAGGAATAAAATTCATTTCCTAGTAATTCATTAATGATTTCGTTGGAAAACGAAGTTAGAAATTAATTAGTAACTGTTAGCTTGCTAGCTTATCTAATCCACGATAGTCCACACTATCCTTATCTGGTCATTCGTTTTTGGTTGGAGGACCATAGGGCTTAGCCATTATGATGTTTCTATCAGGTATATAATAATAGTGGCAATAGTTTGTACAATGGGCTTGCATTTATGAGCTAATTTATAGAGTCTCTCCTTTATTGGCTCGGCTCCTGGAATTAGATTGATATTTATTTTTCCCATTTCCTTAACTAATCCTTTTAATTATTTGTAATATTGAGAAAATACATCTTGGTATTCTTTGAGCAAGTAAAAACATTCAGTTATTTGTTTCGCAGACCAATAGTTTCCAAGTCAGGAAATATTTGGTTGATCGTCATTTGATATCTCGACTTCTCTTACTTTAATTTCTATGTCCATCCAGTCGGGTTCCTTTGATTCTTCAAGTTTTTGTTCCCAAAAATTTTACCTCCTGATATGCTAGTGGGAAATATAACTTGTCTAGTTTATCTATATCCTGTTTGTCAACTTTGTATACTGACTGGATTTTCTTATAATGTTCCAGATGATGCTTATTCAAGGTAAAACTTTAGCCAACAATGGGCGATTCTTCCATTTCTAATTGGTTGGCCATCTTGTGTTATGTAGTAGAGGTTATGTAATTGAAAGTTAATGAATTATTATGATGCTTATTCAAGGTAAAACTTTAGCCAAAAATGGGCGATTCTTCCATTTCTAATTGGTTGGCCATCTTGTGTTATGTAGTAGAGGTTATGTAATTGCAAGTTAATGAATTATTTATTGAATTCTATTGATCGACTCATTTTTCTCGTACAAATTCTTTAACTTTTTTAACTGCATCTTTCAGTTCTGCCTCCTCTGTTTGAAACTTGAAATCATTATTGATGTTCTATTTTAATTCCTTCTATTGGATGGATTACGTGCTCACTTCTTCTAGATTATACCACTTGTTTCTGAGATTAAGTAGTGTATTTGAGAACATGTGTGGCCATACATGTTCATACTTATATATGATTCTTCACCATTCTGATTCACATATTTTGATGTGTTAACAAGGTCCTCACCAACAGTGAAAGTTGGTATTTTTTCTTGTGTGGATAAATTTTGTCCTCCAATCACTCAATGAAATAAGAGGTTGCAGTGGTCCATGTTTGAAGTCGAGATGAATGTGTATCCCACCATCCCACTGCCTGACTAGTAAAAATTTGCACTAGACTTTGCATTCATCCTTGTTCACCAATTGGTTTTGTTATGTGTTCTACATGCTTAACAGGGGATACCCTTTTTGTACAATGGATATGAGAACTAGAGTTAGTTGTTAAATCAGTTGGGAGTAAGAATGGTGTTTCTTGAGTGTTCTTTTCTCTTATTATTGATACAACCTTGATATAATAGAAAGGATGGATTCTGGATGTTGGGATAGATTTTATCAACTAGCATTCATTTTCATTTTATTCATAATTCTCAATTTTCCCTTCATATAGTTCAGTGTTTGAGTTTTGTCTAATTGGAAGAGGAGATCCAATTAAGATTTTTCCTAAAGAATTTGGCTCTACATTGTCGTGCTCATCATGTAATACTTGATACATATTTTTGATTTCAACTTCTTCATTGGTAGACTCTACCCATGGCTTTCCTTCACAAGGGTCTAAAGGAATAATGATCTTTTCATCATTTATTTTTAATTTGATACTAAATTTTTCTAATTATATAGTCACCTTCATTATTTGTCCCCATGGTTGGCCAACTAACACTGGATAGGTGGGGATTCCATCGACTAAGTAGATGAATTCAAATTGAATTATCGTCGGGATCCCTATTACAAATGTTTGAACAAGCCATAATGTGAGGATTGGTTTAATGTATCTTTGGTCATCCAATTTAAGATAATTAGTTATTATGTGTAAACTTGATCGTCCCATCTTGATCCATGTATCTCTCAGTAGAATATTTACTTGAGATCCAAAATCGACAACAACTTGCTTAACCATAAAACCGTTTATTTCCAAGTCAAGTTGTGGGTCATGATTATCTACCTGATTACCATGTGAAAGTTGTCTAACATTTTTACTCTTTCTCTATTTCCATTACAGTTTTTCAACATATTCAATTATTTGGTGATGCAGGTGATAGAGTGTTCTTCTTTTAAAAGCTTGAAAAATTCTTCTAAGATTAGGTCCTTGGATACCCTTTGGTCTTCACTTTTTTATGTAAAGAATTCAAATGCTCTAGACATTGTTTGATTTTGTTGTACATCTAGATACTTTGTTGAATTATTGATAGTTTGGATCAACTGCTTATTCTAATTGTTGTTATCTCTTCTAGCTCCTGAACTTGTAACTACATGAAGAGTTTTTTAGAGGTTATCTCTTCTAACTCCTGGATAGTCTTCCAACAAATTTTCGCCCAGACCACACATGTTACAGAAGCATAATTTAGTTTTATCCTGTAAGGGACATTCAGTTGCAATATGTCCCTATTTCCAACAAGTATAGCAATAAAATCTCTCACTTCCTCAAACTCGACCATGACTTTGTTGTTATAAATTCCTCGTCAACTACCACAACCTCCTCAACCTCATCCTCTTCCATTGAATGAAGGGGGGTTTGTTAATTGGTCAGTGGCCTGGGTATGATATACAACATGATAATTGGGTTTACTTTTTCCATTCAATGGACATTCTTGGGTGGAATGTGAATTGTCTTCATAGATTGCACACCATTTCGGTTTTGAATTTTGTAGGTTATAGCAACAATATCTACTAGAGTGATTAGAAGCATTTTGATAGATGTCACAATACAAATCATGTTGTATTCTTCTAACGTCTTCATATAATTATTCTAATAACTTACATGTATCTTCTGTATGTCCTTCCATGTGGCAATGGTGCACCATAAATGATTCTTTTAGAGCGATAGAGGTAGTAGAGAGTTTTGTAGTTCCTCTTGTATATATTTAATCCTATTGTGAGTCAGTGGATTTATTAGTTGATTCTCTTCATCTTGTTCAATTCGCTGGGCTAGTTTAAGTGTTGAGTTGTGTTATTTTATTTCCACGACTACCCCACGTAGTTAATTGGCGGTTAGAGGGGGGCAAGTCACAGGGGGATTGAAGTGTACCCGTAACCCAACTTTATGGGGTCTGGGGCAACGCCCCTAGAAAATTTTGGTTTTGGATCGTGTGTTAGGTTGGGTAGACCCACCTATGGTTTTGTGCATGATTTTCACACATGTTTTTTTGACACGATGGGTTTTGGTCCATGGTTTTGGACGCGATGGTTTTCGGTCCATGGTATTGGATGCTTCGACATGTATAAATATGTATTGTAACATTGAAAGGAACATAATGAAAAATGAAGCTGGTAGTCCTGGTTTTGGGATTGAGGGGAAAATCTCTGTGTATATGTGTTATGCTCTCGCATTGTTTATTTTCTATGTTTTAGAATTCGTATGTAGGTAATTTCTGTATGGGGTTAAAACCTACATTTGGTAGCAGAGCAGATTTGGCTTCAAGTGGACGCCTTTGTTGCCGAGGGGTTTCGCTCGGGCCTGTGGTAGACCATGTTCAGTGGGAGATCTGTGAGATCAATTTTGTTGGTGAAAGAAGATGGTGAGTAGTGGAAAGATAGAGATCAAGAAATTTAACGGTCAGAGATTTGAGTTGTGGAAACTCATGATGGAGGATCTGTTGGTGGATAAAGATTAGTGGATTATGGTATATCAAGGTACTAAACCAATGGGATTGTCTGATGAAGAATGGAAGAAGTTGGATTGGAAAGCAAATAGCACAATACAATTGTGTGTCTCAGATTCAGTATTGATGAATGTATCAGGGGAAGCTACAACAAATGCTTTGTGGGACAAGTTAGGGACTTTGTACCAATCTAAGTCTCTTGTGAATAAACTATTCCTGCAGAAAAATTTGTATAACCTGAGGATGAAAGATGGAGACTCGGTGATAGAGCATCTGAATGCATTTAATACTATGGTAAGTCAGTTAGCATCTGTTGATATTAAAATTTCACATGAAGAGAAGTGCATCAGTTTGTTGTGTTCTCTACCAGATTCGTGAGATAGTCTGGTTATTGCAATAGGTAGCAATGCAACTGCCTTGCAGCTTGATGAAATAGTCTCAACCTTGCTGATGGAGGACATGAGACATAAAAATATGGAGATCAAAAATGGTGATGCCTTGCCTGTATGAGGACGGTCCTAGAACAGAAACAACAATAAGTCATCGAGTGGGAGATCTAAATCTAGAGGGAGATCTAAATCTCTAGGAAAACCTATAAAGGTGGTGTGCTGGAATTGCGGAAAGGAAGGCCACTTCAAAAGGGACTGTAAATCTAAAGCTCCTGACAAAGGAAAGGGATCTGATGAGGGTCCTTCTGCAGAGGGAAAAACCACCTTTGATGAAGGTGGGGATGTGTACTTGGCTTCTTCAAGTACACATGTAGATCATGAGGCATGGTTGATTGACTCACGTGCATCCTTTCACTTCACTCCCCATAGAGAATGGTTTTGCGAGTATGAGAAATATGATGGTGGTGATGTCTTCTTGGGGATGACAGGAAGGCTAGAATTGTTGGATGTGGAAAAGTAAAGTTGAAGGTGCAAGGTGGAAGGGTTAGAACACTTTCGAGTGTTCTGCATATTCCTGCATTGGCCAGAAATATGATTTTTGTAAGCAAGTAGGATGATGCAGGTGTAAAAATAGTGTTCGAGAAGGATACCTGCAAGATGGTTCGGGGAGCACTGGTATTGATGCGGGGAGTTTGGACTGGAACTCTGTACAAGCTGCAAGGTAACACTGTTGTTGATGGGTGCAACAGTTCTGTGGTTCCTGAAAGTGGAGCAGAAAATCTAGTGGTCTTTGGAGAGAAGACCATGTTGTGGCATCAAAGGCTTGGACATATTGGAGAGAAGGGCCTTTGAATACTTCATTGTAAAGGTATGGTAGAATGTATGATTAACAGCTCTCTGGATTTTGATTTCTATGAAAATTTTGTATATAGGAAGCAGAATAGGTTGCATTTCCCCTCTGGTAGTAAGAGGGTGAAACAGATATTAGAGCTTGTGCACAATGATGTGTTTGGACCTATGAAGGTTCCATCACTGGGTAAGTCTGTGTACTATGTATAATTTATAGATGACTTCTCAAGGAATGCATGGATATATTTCCTTAAGAAGAAATCTGAAGTCTTTGATAGGTTTAAAGAATTTAAGGCTCTCGTGGAAAATCAGATAGAGAAGAAGATAAAGGTGCTGAGGACAGATAATGGTGGAGAGTTTTGTGGCAAGGAATTTGAAGAATTTTGTAAGAAGTGTGGTATAGCATGGCAGAATACTACACCATATACACCTCAGCAAAATGGAGTTGTAGAAAGAATGAACAAGACGTTGATGGAAAGGGCAAGAAGCGTGCTTAGTGGTGCTGGGTCAGGACAAGAATTCCAGGTAGAGGCGGTGGATGCTGCATGTTACTTGATCAATAGATCACCTTCATCGGCATTGGAGGATAAAACTCCACAAGAGGTATGGACTGGTAAGAAACCCTTTCTTTCACATCTGAGGGTATTTCGATGTGATGCATATGTACATGTTCCAAAGGAGAAATGAACCAAGTTGGATAGTAAATATGAAAAGTGCATATTTATTGGGTATAAGGATGGTTTAAAGGGTTATAAGCTTCAGAACCGAGTAACAAGGAAGGTTGTGTACAGTCGAGAGGTGGTGTTCAGAGAGCTGAAGGATGTTATTAAACATGAAGTCCAACCAAAGGAACCTGAGAAGATAGAGTTTGAGCTAAAGAAGGAAGAATCAGACTCTATAGTAGAGGAGGAATCAGAAGAAGAAGAGCCACAATCTCTGGTTGTGCGAAGATCAGTTCAAGAAAGAAGGGAACCAGAAAGGTATAGTCCATCTGCTTTCTGTTCAAATTTTTCTTTGTCTATTACTAATGATGATCCTAGAACTGTGAAGGAAGCAGTGGATTCAGAGGATGGAAAACTCTGGAAAGAGGCCATAGTTGATGAAATGGCATCTTTGCACAAAAATGAGGCTTGGGATCTGGTAGAGTTGCTGGTTGGAAGGAAACCCATTGGCGGAAAACGGGTATTCAAAAAGAAGACAAATGCAGAAGGAAAAGTGGAGAAATACAAAGCTCAGTTGGTAGAAAAAGGTTATTCCTAGGTGCCGAGAATTGATTTTGGTGATATTTTTTTTCCTGTTGCCAAGGTAACTTCTATTAAATTACTTTTATCTATTGCTACTACTTTTGATTTTGAGGTAGAACAGATGGATGTGAAGACAACATTTCTTCACGGGGATCTGGAAGAGGAGATCTACATGAATCATCCTGAATTTTTTGTGGTGAAGGGTAATAAGGAATTGGTATTCAAGTTAAAGAAGTCTCTGTATGGGTTAAAACAGTCAGCAGGGATGTGGTATCAGAAATTTGATACATTTATACGAGGACTTGGCTTCACCAGAAGCAAAGCAGATCACTGTGTGTATTTTAAATTAATTGGTAATTGTGTTATTTATCTGCTCTTGTATGTGGATGATATGTTGCTGGATGGAAATGACAAAGAAATTATCCAGGATTTGAAGACCCAATTGTCCTCCAAATTTGACATGAAAGATCTTGGTGCTGTAAACTATATTTTGGGCATGGAAATTAAAAGAGATCGGGCAAAGAGGAAGCTCTGGTTAAACCAGAGGAAGTATGTCAAGACAATATTGCAGAGGTTTAATATGCAGGATAGTAAACCGGTGAAGGTTCCTATTCCTGTAGGTGTGAGGTTATTTGCTGAACAGAGTCCCAAGACACAAGAAGAGGAAAAGGACATGTCCGTGTTCCATATGCAAGTGCAATCGGTAACCTGATTTATGCAATGCTCTGTACTAGACTAGACATTGCACATGCAGTGGGATTATGGAGTAGGTTTATGTCAAAACCAAGAAAGGAACATTGGACAACAGTGAAGCGGGCTTTCAGGTATTTGCTTGGCACTAGTGATTATGGTTTGTGCTACCAAGGAAGACCAGGATTGGACAGAGTGTTAGATATTCATGGCTTTCTTGAAGCAGACTGGGTTGGAGATCTGGATTAGAGAAGATCTACAAGTGGGTATGTGTTTAACCTATTTGGAGGTGCAGTCATTTGGATGAGTAAGAAACAATTTGTAGTGGCACTACCAACTACAGAGGTAGAATACATGGCAACCACTCATGCAAGCAAGGAAGCCGTTTGGTTGCAGAGATTCTGTTCAAGTATGGGGTTAGTACAGGAAGCTATAAGGACAGATTGTGATAGCCAAAGTGCAATTTTGTTGGTAAAGAACCTTGCATATCATTCAAAGACAAAGAAAATTGATGTTCAGTATCACTTTGTGAGGGATATGATAGAAGACAAAAAGGTGTTGCTGGTAAAGGTGGACACTTTGAAGAATACTGCAGATGCATTTACAAAATCTGTGAGCTCTGAGAAGTTCTCTTGGTGTAGAGAAACAATGGGCATTTCAGGGCTGGAAAAATGACTAAGCTCTCTTGTGGCCCTCTGTGGAAAGAAAACAATAAGTGGGAGAATGTTGAGTTGTGTTATATTCTTTCCACGACTACCCCACATAGTTAACCGGGGGTTAGAGTGGGGGACGTCATAGGGGGTTTGAGGTGTACCCGTAACCCCACTTTATGGGGTCCGGGGCAGCACCCTGGAAAATTTTGGTTTTGGACCCTATGTTAGGTTGGGCGGACCCACCTATGGTTTTGTGCATGATTTTCGCACATGTTTTTTGGACACGATGGTTTTTGGTCCATGGTTTTGGACGCGACTGTTTTTAGTCCATGGTATGGGATGCTTCAACATGTATAAATATCTATTGTAACATTGAAAGGAACATAATGAAAAATCAAGCTGGTAGTCCTAGTTTTGGGATCCAAGGGAAAAGCTCCGTGTATATGTGTTATGCTCTCGCATTGTTTATTTTCTGTGTTTTAGAATTCATATGCAGGGAATTTCTGCATGGGGTTAAAACCTACATTAAGAACCTATTCACATATCTTGATTTCATGCATTCAAAATGGCCCATGGATTTTCTGAAGTAGTCCAACTAAATACCATTTTTCTATAGATTCTCATCGATATTGTACGAAATCTAACTTAATAAGTCTTTGAAGCATTTAACACATTCACTTAGAGGTTAATTCATATTTGTTTTAGCTTTTGTGCTGCCAAGCGCTTAACATATTGTGATTTAAAGAAGTTTTGGAAACTGGTATTGATTTCATACTTTGTCTTATTTTATTTTCCCATTAAGTTCATAAACCATGTTATGGCTTATTTCCTTAACGTTGCAGCAAATTGTAACATTTTGTTTTCTTCACTGTTGATGTCATTTGTGGCCCATAGTTTTTCGTAAACAAACCAATGCCTCTTTGGATCTTCATCTCCTTCATAAATGGGTATATGATTTAGTCCCATCCTGGTTTTTTGGTGCGAAGTTGGGTGCAACTAATCATTTTCTTTAGTTTCATCTTCAAAGCTCAGGTCTTTTCTTTCCTCTCTTACATTGATATATTGATAAAATGACTCTTCAATCTGACACTCCCTATCTATATATTATGTAAATCGACTTGCTTTTGTTGGGAATGGAATCCCCCAAAGGAAGTTTTGGGGTTAAAAGCCCATGTTTGAGTGAAATTTTGTAATAAAAGGGTAAAGACTCTGCATTTTGTGGTCGCGGAGCGCGTAGGTGTTATAGGTCATAAAGCGTTGTTTGCCCTTAATTTTGTAAAGAAAATTCGGTTGTAAGAAATCTACACATGGTCCGTGGACCATGCGATTGTATAAAAAGAGCTAATATCTGAGTAGTTAGAGGGATCAATCATGTAAGAGAGTCATAGCTCTAAAGTAATAATTCTAAGTTTTCAGGTCGTACCGTAGGTAGAGGCTCTGCAACTGAGTGCACAGAGGACTAGGGTGGAAGTCCGCAGCTGAGTGCGCGGACTCGTGTAGCCATGTGTGCGGGGCGAATAGAGTCTGTAATCACTTGGAGGAGATAAATAAAGAGAAGTATTCTGCAAGTTCTGTGTCTTTGTACCAATTAATGCATCTTATCAATTTATGTATGAATTTCCTTTGTAATGCTTATGTGATGTGCGAATTTGTATGATTATGTTGGATAACTGAATCCATATAAGAATATCTATTTACGCTGTGCTAACTGTCAGTAACTAATAAGATAAGTATGTCACTTGGACTAGTTTAGGGATCTACATGGTGTGTTGCCTTGGCAGCGTGAAAGGGTCTAAATCAAGGGTTTCGCATGTGGGAAGGACAACCAAACCCTTTCGCGAAGGTATTGAAGGATAGAATAGAGGGCTCAACTGGAAAGCTCTAGAGCGAAGCGACCTGCATGAAGGCAGGAATAAAGGGAATTAAAATGACATCATGACCATCTCAAGGTGTGAAAACTTGGTTCCAACATCCCCCCACACTGCTCCAGGTAAGACTTCAGTTTGTGCTCCCCAGGCCAATGTTGAAAGGGCTAGGAGTGTAGGGATTTGTTTGGCTAACTAATGTTGAACTTTGGTCAGGCCCCCTTAAGCCAACAAATGGTTCCGTAGTTGGGACTGGTATCTGCATAAAAGGTGGGATGTCATATCACTAGAATTCGACTAAGAAAGACATTGGAGACTGGTTTGATAGGAAGATCCATGAATTCGGGGCACAAGAGAACAGAATCCCACAACTAAGAAAGGAACAGTGGTTGGACGGTACTTGTATACAGAGATCCGCGAAATCTTTTTTGGCTCCTTTCTGATTGAGCTATACAAGTGGATTGGAAAGCTAGCTGATAGCCAAGGAAGGTGGAAACTTGATGGTCCTATTGTGTGGACCCCAGAGCTAGTGTGAGGGTTGGAAGCATTGCAGGATAAGATCTCGTGCACTGTCGATCATTGGCTCAATTGCATCATAGGAGGATTTGTAACTGAATTTTCAGTCGACACCTCAGTCAGTTATAGTGAGGCGGAGTGACACTTTTTCAAAGGACCACGATGTAATTACGTGAAATATTTGAATACCCGGTGTTATGCTCCTATACCAATATGTGTCATATTTCATGATTGACTATTGAAGTGCCAAATATGTTAATCCTTTCCATGCTACAAAGGTTCCATATTTTGAAAGAATAAAAAAATTTTAAAAATGAAAAGAGGGTATGCCCTAAAAGAAATCTCAAAGGGAAAAATAATGAATTGGTCAAAAAAGAAAGAAAATGAACCCCAGATGAAGAAGATCAGGAAAGTGTGCTAGTCCAAAATGCCACTACTAGCCTATTTTTTGCAAAGAAGTTAAATATGTGCAATCAGTGACTTCTGTCACAGTTGATGGATGGCCAAACAACTTAATATTGACCAGTCCATGTTTAAATTTCATGTATTAGAGATAGAGTGAATTTTGTCCAAATAGTTCAAGCTTGGCAGATAAGTAGTTAAGTAGAGAAGCAAGGGTGCTCAGTAGTTAAATCTGAGCCTGTAGAAGAAATAAGGGCAGACTTAGATAGGAGTGCAACTAAAAGAAAAGAAGAAAGTAAGGGTTTTCTAGTTCAAATGAACCCAAGGAAAAGGAAGAAAAATGTTAGGTGTAATAGGCTGGGTAGGCAGTTTTGATGTTGCAGAAGCAGGTTTGTGAGCAATTTTGTCTTTTTAAGACGATTCATCCCATGGATATCATAAGTTTCATGGCAAGGTGGCTAGAAAATAGATGAAGCATGACTAATTTCCCTCCTCATTCCTCTAAGGAAAATTTACTAACTTCCCAACAAGGACATTGGGATCTGCTCAGTGCTCACTTCATTTCATGAGAAAGACTAAGTGAAACTCTCTTTCTACTTATGATATCAAAGCCAAATTTATTGTGTAAAAATGTTTTTCTTCCATTATGCTAAGTCTCCAAAATTCATGACTTGGATCCCTTTTTCATTTCCCTAAACCTAAGTTTCACTTTTCAAGCTTAAAGTTTTGATTAACCTACCTTTCATGTTAATATACTAACTTTATTATATAGCTCCTACATAACCCCCCCCGCGGGTATTATATAAAATGCATAAAAACCCCAAAAAGTTTAAATATCCCGACCCCAGGTAATTATAGACATGAATCATTGTATTTTGGGAATTATGAGTTCTTTTGGAGCCATGTAATAACCCTCCATGCATAAAAACATTGGAATTCATTTAACATTTGGTTAAATGAATAATCAAACCAGCTCGACCACTCAACCAAAGGTTATACCCACGAAACATTATAAAACGTTGAATAATAGGGTGGGTCCCCGCGCCATAGCCCTCCGCCACTTTCATTCGCCGCCAACCGTCGGATCATAGTACACAGATCAAATGGCTCAAATCAATATTGCGCGCCCTTTTGTGCTGATTGATAGCCCCTGGGGAACGACGGTTTTTCTGCCATACCTTGGGACAGGTGGCAGGCTCCCGCGATGCTCGCTGCGCCCCCCCCGCACAATACCACCATGGCCCAAAGGCAGTGCGGGGGCAAAACCGCTTACCGCCTATGCTCCCTCCCCGCTGATGTCACCCTCACATCATCTGCTGACGTCGCAACCACATCATCCCTACGTCAGCGCCACGTCACCCCACTACACGACAAGGCACTCCGTCATGCTGACGTCACCTGACCGAAGCATGCCAAAACCTGCCAAAATCAATTTTTTGTTAGAAAGGCGTAAAAACCTCATTTCCACTTATTTCTGCTTATTGTTTCTGCACGACCTATGCATGTTGTTTCATGTCCAAAATAGCGTTTTGACACACCATCCGCCACCAGGCCAAATCAAGCCCGCAAACCAGTCTTCTAGCTCAGTCCGCCACTTGCAAATCGCACAGTCTACGGGTTAAAATAGTCATTTACCTACATTTTGTTCCCAAACCCTATTCTTTTAGTTTCCTCTGCAAATTTTCCAAAAAAATCCCAAATTTGAGTTAAATTTATCAAATTACCTGCAAAAAGGCGCACCATAACCACTTTCATTGCCCATTTTTACTAAAAAATCCCGCAAACTTCATTTTCCACTGCAATTTCGCCATGTGAGCTAAATTTCAATAGATTCGACCTGCAATTCTCTGAGAAATACTCAACAGTTGTCATTTTACCTATTTGGCTACAAAAAACCCAAGTTTTGATTGAAAAAATCACAGAGAAGTAACCATTGGAAGCTCCAGTGGCCCTAAATGTTGCTCCCCTTAATGCACCTCACAAGGACTTGGAGGGGTTGCCCCTAGCTGATAGGGATTTTCAAATACAGGAATTAATTGGTGACAAAAACCACCTCCAAGCATACTATGAAATAAGAAACAATCACCTAAACAAAGCTGATCCCTTTGGGATATGGGAATCCAATCTGCCTAGATACTATCTCCCCTTAGTAAATGTATTTCCAGATGTCATTCGCCTGTGCTATGCCAATTATGAGCCTACTCAGAGAGCAGTCATGTCTCCAACTGGAACTGTCCTTTTCCATATAACTCCTGACTCAATCAATGAGATGTTGCACTTCAAACCTAGTCAGTCTTTGGCTCCTCTTTCCATGGGACATTTGGTGGATGAAGGCTCTAAATTATCCACTGCAGAAATAGGCCGAATTGCCAAGTTATTCATGAGACTAGATTGCCAGCCTAGAGAGCCACCTCCTTTTTGCCAAGTCTGGTTCAATGAAGCTGGAAAATTCATTACTGACATGATATCCTATGTCTTTGGATTTAAAACAAGTGAATATATTGATGAGACCATTCTAGCTTTGAGGTCCATGTTTATTCTAGGACATCCTCCTCCTGTCAAATTTGACTTTACTACCTTCATTAACAACAAAATCCATGAACAATTCATAACACTAGACAGAGAGGGAGTCTTCAAATATACCTCTTATATCTATCATCTATTTTTGTACTATCAAACATATAGTTTTCAGTTTCCTATCAGAAAGTTGGATACTAAAGGAGAAAGGAGGTCTGTGATATTTTGGACCTCAGTCTTCCATGAAGTCCATAATTCTCCCTACACTTACTGTGAGTTCATTGATCTCTTTATACATCCAGTTTCCTCTCTACTAATGAGAACTCCTCGCCCCAGACTCTCTGGTGACATGCAGAAAATCTTACAGCTCTCCAAAAAATACAAAATAGGTGACTGGTACTTCTACCAGAATCACACTGAGATCAGGATATATGGCTGTGAGCTGTGCCCCTATAAACTGCCAAAATATGTGCCTATGAGACTCTTTGCTGTTGAATATTTCAGGAAATTTATTAGCTTAGATTTGACTCATTTTTATCCTACCAATAAAAAGGCTCAGCTGAAATTAAGAAACCTGTTAGGCCCCTTTGTCATTAACAAAAAGGAAGGATGGCAAGATGCTAAAATGATATTGGGTGAACAACTCAAATTAAAAAGGAGCTTTTGGTGGGTTTCCTATGACCCAACTGGATTCATCTGTGATAGAAAGGTAAAAAATAGGCTATCAGCCTATAATCATTGTAGGATACTTGAAATAGAGCGGTATGCTAATCAAGATGAGTGGGTAGAGGGCACATTGATAGAGCAGCTTACTGAGGAAGAAAGAATGGAACAAGCAATGAAAAATATTTAAAAGACTCTTGACCTGGACTCTTTTGGATAGGTCTCTTTTAGTTTCCCTCAGCAAACCGGAGTGGGCACATCGACTGCTGCAACTTCACAGCAACCAGCCCAAGAAAGCACTACACCAGCTGCAGGGACATCTAAAGGCAAAGGAGTGCTGCATACAGAGCAACACGAAATGACAGATCAGCCAACATTATCAAAGCAGCAAGGCCAAGGGAAAATTCCTCCTTCCCATACCAAAGCACCAGAGGTACCAACATTATCGGCTGCTCTAAATGAGAAAAAGGGTAGAAAAAGGGACCGAGAAGAGTCCACACTTGTAAGTGGGCCAGCATAGCAACTATAGGCGAAAATGTGAAGAATAGATCCTCTACCTAAACAGAAATCAGTGAGGAAATCATAGAAATTCCAAGGGGTGAGAGGGCAACCAACCCACGGACACCTCCAGCTGTAGAAACATCCACTAGTTCTCATAGGTAGCAATTGGAGAAACATCATAGTGTGCAAGTTTCCTCCTCAAGGCCACAAAGCAAGCAAGGTACTGATATCAAAAGAACATTCACGGTCATCAATGCCCAGAATGAACCAATTAGACTGCAGCTTTATGATCAATTTCTGAAGATGACCCCCGCCAAACAACAAAGGTTAATTTCTGCATATGACATTAAGGAAGGAAAGATGATCTTGAGCCACTTCAAGCCTAAAGTGCAGCAGCCACAGTCAGATGCTGATTATATTAGAACAAATATGGAGGCTCTTGCCAAAGACATTCATCCAATGGACCCGATTGAATTACATAAGCAAACCAAAGAGATGGTTTACTCCACATTGGCAGACAAGGCATTGTTGGCACACAAATTGCAGAATTTGTTGAATAACACATCTGCTCAATTGAATTTGGAAAAGGCTTCCTCTTTAGCCAAGGATAACAAGATCAAAACCTTGGAAGAAATTATTATTGAGCTGGGACATGATCCCAGGATGCCAAAGGAATTAAAGCATTAATAAAAAAGAAGGAAGAAGACATTGCAACTCTCAAGAAATAATTGAAGCCGCGAATTAATATGCATCCACAAACCACAGAGGTTGTACAAGAAAAAGCAGAGGAATACATGATGGATTTGCTAATGAAGATGAATCAAAGGTTAAATGAGACAAAGCAAGAATTGGAGAAGGCATTGCAGGAAAAGCAGGGAGTGTCGACCTCCCAGCCATCTCAAACAACTCCAACAGTTACAACTACTCCTACCATAATTACAACAATAGTCCCTCCCACTGTCCCATCGTCAGCAGAAGATACTTCATCAACAGCAGTAGTAGGCAGCATCACTACCATGACCACTGAAGAATTGATAAAGGCTATGGAGGATTTAAAACTCCAAGTATCAGAATTGAAAGAAACTAAAGAAAAATTGGCCAAGCTGGAAATAAGTTATGACAAATCTAAGATGACTGTGGCAGAAAACACAAGAGAGGTGAAGGCACTAGAAAACAAAGTAAAGGAATTGGAGAAGGACCTCTCTTTAGACAAACCTCTAGGAGAAATCAGGGGCATTCTATGGGCTAATATCAGTGAATAAATCATCAATGTGTGGAGATCCATTCAAATTATATATGAACAGATCGATTTGACAACAACAGCCCATGTGGATATTCAAAGGGCCAGAAATTTATTGGGACATAAACCCGAACATGCCAACAGGCTCATCTATTTTTTGAACACTAAAACCAAGGAGGAACTAGCAACATTGGACATCAGCGATAGGACAAGCACCATCCTAACAATCAAAAGAGTTCTGACCATGAGAAATTTGATGCAGAATTTGGAGAGAAGGAGCCAAGATATACAAGTGGAGGTGAATTCCTTTTTAGAAAAAATTACAGTTTTGTAGGAAAAGGGCTTGCCCAGCCTAGTGGGAAGTAATCAATGCCTATTGAGACAAGTTGAGTACCAGATTAGATTAAAGAAATATGCTGTTGATCAATAAAATGCATCATCATCAAGTACTCCAGCAGAGAGGACCCTTCCATCTGGCCAATCTCTGTACAACAACCTAGAAAATCTGTTTTATATTGAGCATGAAGTATAGCATCTTTTAATAGCCCAGTCGAACTTCTACAAGTATATAGATGTCGGTGAAACTCTGATAAAGCTACAAAGACATCAGTTGCGAGAAGAGAAGTGGTGGCAAGGTATGATGGAAATTTTGTAGATGGATCTCAAACTTTTGTTTTTCAAAATACAACGTATCATAAAGAAGAAAAAGAGCAGATAAAAAATTGCGTTGGGCAGTGGTCTATTAAAGTGCAATTCAAGCGTGGAGCATCAAAGGAAGCGGCCATCGGCCGACTCACTGAACGAACAGTCAACGCACCTTATCAATTGAGCGGCTAGCACTTACTTCTGCATTTATTTCTTCCTGTTCCCAAGTTCATTTACTTCTCCTGTAGAGTAGGTAGAAGAAGTTATTACCAGATATTATCTCATTGAGATATTTTGTAAACAATTTTGTACAAATACCTCCCCAAGCAAAGTATTAGGGCTTGGTGATACAATTCTGGAACTGCGTTGTAACTTTGAGAACTCTTCTGAATAAAAGGTTGCTGGAATGCGTTGTTGCTGAACTCTCTGGTTGTGGAATTAATGGCAGAGGACTATGTTGCATAATTCCCGAATTATTTCAAGGATAAATAAGTCTTTTTAACTCATGTTTTACAGTTTCTGTGTTTTTATATATCATCTATGTTCATTTTCTAAATAACAGGGAAAAAGAATAACGCAGAACTTGCTTCACTGTACTTTGTGTTCAATCTCTGTTATTGTTTATGTTTTCTTCAGAATTAGCATAAGCAGAAATTCTTAACTGCTCCTGTTTCCCCTGGTTCTTACACCTTGAATATAGCTAAGGAATTCTTAATTTCTCCCTGGTAATATTCATCCACTTTCCCTATGTTAGCATGATGAAGGATTCTTAGTTGCCCTTCACCCCCTGACCCCATCTCACCTGATTCCAGCCTACAAATTGTTACATGGTTAATTACCTTGCTCTGTAGTTCCTCCCTCTGTCAAAGAAACCATATCGAGCAGTTCATCTTCATATGCTCCATTAGCCCAATGGACTGAACTTCTCATGTTTTACACCCTTGTTCTATTTGAATGACACCATCCAAAAATCAAACAAACCCATGTACTTCATAGCTAGCCTAACATACAACAAAACAGAGCTAAATCATAAAGAGAGAGCCCTCTCTGGATGCATATTGGCTAGAAATTTCATCTGAAACATTGGTCTGTGGTTACCTCGGCCGTATTCCCTTTTCTGACAACTTTTGGGGAACAACCTGAGTGATAACACCTGGATTAAAATGTTATTGTGTGAAAAATGGGTTATGCAACTACTTTGATGTTTTTGGATACACGAAGTTAAAAAACTTACAGAAATGAAGGAAAAAAGGGTCCTGAATATAGTCCACTGATTTCACCTCCGCGAGGTGACGAAGAGGAAATAGTACAGGTTTATCCGCGAAGTGCTATTTAGTTAATAAGACAAGGATTGTGTCTTTCATCTTCCAGATTCATCACATTAAGTTTGTTCAGATGGACATTTTGAACCAACTACGGTGGTTCATATTCACTAATATTTCTTACCCTGAAGATGAACCACCATAGCTGGTTCGAAATGTCGATCTAAACAAACCTAATGTGATGAATCTGGAAGATGAAATACAAAATTATGAATATCGCAGAAGCCTAAAAGATAAAAGGCAATGATTCTCGCGAATACCACCTCCACCCACACCACCTCCAACTTCACCACCATCACCAATGACTTCACCCATACCACCTCCACCTCCATCATAGTTCAGTATGGCGAATTCAGTGAAGCTATCATTGTTCAAAGGCTTGGGGAATGAGGACCCAGAGCAATTCTGGTTTGTTGTAAAATCTTTATGGGAAGATCAGGGCGTTAGAGATGACAACATGAAGAAGCCGACATTGGTTAGTTATCAGCAGGATCACGCGCTAACCTGGTATATCAAGTACGTTAATGATAACTCAAATGCTGGAGTGACAAACATCCAGACAACATTGAATAGAGAATTCAGTAGACCTAAATATGAAGCACAGTCTATTGTAGGGTTCAAAGAAATCATGATGAAACCAGGTGAGATACCTCGGGAACTTGATCAAAGGTTGAAGTGTACAACCTGCGAAGCTAACATGAACCTAACAGATGGACAAAATCGTGAGTGGTTTGTGGCTTCGCTCTTGCCACACTTGATCCAAGTCCAGGTGTGATAGAGGACCCTTCCAAGACCTTTTACTTTTGTGATGTGTTAAATGGCATTTTTAAAAGACCATAAATGAATACATCTCCATGTTGTAAAGAAGAGGAACATGACAATCATCAACACATGAGAACATACGCCGTTGATAACGAAGTTCGTCTAGGAGGGACTACGTCTCCAGGCCCTGGTGTCAAGATGGTACAGGCGTTGCATTAAGTGTTGTCAATAGTCATGATGTACATAAGAGGTGATGTCGCTATCATACAAGGAAAATGCACTCACGTAGGAGTGGCTCCAAGAGATGTTCCGCTACATGAACTCTTAGTCAAAAAGGACTCCTATCAGTATGACATAAACTCATGCATGATGATAATGAGTGTCCCACCAACATGGCATAAAAGGGATTTCAATGAAAACATACATGGTGACACATGAGTATCTGATCAACATAGTGACAAAGGGATCTCAGACAAAACATGACGAATGATGACAACAAGTACATCTCACAAATGATTCCACGTCACATCAAGCAGGAATCATGAAAACAAGTAAGAGACAAGATCCCACATCAAACATCACTTTGGGATCTGTGAAGCACAAAACATAGCAAAAGAAGTACATGAAAAGTTACATATACCTCACATCTAGTGGCCATCTGAAGAAGCAGATGTCAAACTGCTGAAGCTGGTCGTACCATCAATCTTGTGGCATTGAATCTCATGGAATGACTGCTCACACAATGAATACTGACACCTGCACTCCAATTAGAAAAGTGGCTGAAAAATAGAATGAGAAAATGGAAAATATGAATGCACCATTAGATTTGTGGTGTTGAATAGTGCAAAATCGACTGTCAAATTTCTGAATTCTGAGAGAATGAAAATCCGGGGCTTAAGGAATCTTTTGGATTCCCCCTAGATTCCTCAAATATTCTCTCCTCCGAGTCCTCTACAAATCGACTGTTCAGATTAGGAAACAAACTGCACCATCGAATTCATGTCACTGAGAGGTGTAAGATAAACATAAAGTTTATCCAATTTGGAGACTGCAAAAATTTCACCCTCCTGGAAATTTTGCTCAATCATGGTTCCCCTTGCAATAAATTAATTAAAAAAAACTCTACCTCATTTTACATGCCCGCTCCTGGTTCCTCCATGCTGCCTTGGCGCATTGTGAAAATGAGGGTTTATATCATTTTTCCGGTGGAGGTATCAATGAAATCAGTTTGGTGGATTGGTTAGAATTCCGCATTAGGTGGAGGAGGTTGGGTGGTCAAACCATGCCTCCTCCATGTTTAACCTTCTTTGATTTTATGAAACTACATTAAGGTATTTTTGGGGTTAGGTCTGCATTGGGTGACCCACCTGATACCCTCCGTAACCCCTTGAACTGGCACGTTAAATGTTTAAGGTTTGTGCACATTTATTTGGGGTTTAACACATTAATGGGGGGTGCTCGTTGGTTGTGCTATATCACATGGGGCCTCCTGGTGGGGGTCAACCCACGTGGGTTGGGCGAGTTTGATCCCCACCAGCCTCACATAAATGCAACATGTTATGTTTGGTGGGGTGGCCACCGGGTCCACCAGAGGTGGCCTGTGCTCGTCACAATATTAGTTTAATATGTGATACGGTGTTGGTTGGAGGGCTTGGTGGGGTGATGGCCATTGAGTGAATTTTAATTAAATTTGGTTAAGGTTGCGGTTGGGCCAGTGGGGGTCATGGCCTGTCAGCCTTTCAACAAATAAAAATTATTTTTGTTATGTAGTTTTGGGGTGGCGGGGGTGGTGGCTTGCCACCTCATTTATGATTTTTTAAAACTTTTATTAAGGTATAGGCATTTGTAAAATATTTAGAAAATAATGGATATTGGGAAAATTAACGAGGCCACAATTTCGACCTCTTTCAGGAGCTAAATTTCATGCCCCAGGTTCGGTCAAATTGTACGGCACTTAAACCTGGCCCACAGTCAAACTTTGACTAGAATCGTGACTGGCTTGTTCCCCCTCATACGAGCTCGGATTGATGAACCATTCGCACTACTGCGATCACGACGACAAGATCTTCAACATGAACCTATTTCAAGCATAATCCAAACACTTCTATTTTTGACCCTTTCTTAGAAGTCCTCTTGGACTTCAGCATGTGTTTGGAGCCACCTAGATTAACACTTAAGGGTTGCGTTGTCACAGCAGAGGATAACAACTCGGGTAGAGGCCTTGGAGATTGTAATGAGGCTGCATGAAACACCAATGCAAGATCAAAATCTGGGGGTTCAGCAGATCCATGCAAAGTTGAAAAATATTTGCCTTGAGATGCAAAGCTTGAAGCAGGACAGAACAGTTCGACCAGAGGTGTGCGAAGAGGTATGGTGTCTGAAATGCAAGAGTCAAGGACATGACAAAGACCATTGTTCGGTCTTTGCGAACTACCTTACAGGAGGAGGACCAATGCCATTGAGGCTAGAAGCTCAGGTAGGACCAAGGGCAGGGCTTGTGTTGTGGTGTGCTATCTGTAAGATAATAGGAAAACATGTGACGATTAACCGTCACTTCTTGTAGAAGTTTGTACAGACACCGCAACACCTATTTTACAATTTTTGTAGGTCACTAGGGCATGATGAGTGTAAGTGCAGAAGTTATGAACTGATGATGGATAGAACTTCCGCCTATAGGGTTCAGGCCGAAATGCGACCCCCTGACCAGAGTGCATGGATGGCGCGAACAAGATTTCAGGGGCACGGATGAGGCTGAGGTGGAGGAGGACTTGGAAGAAGTAGAGAACAGTTGATCTGCTACAATGATGGAGGGCCAGGACACTATGCCCGTGATTGCACTAACCCAACACATCCGTCGTGCAAGTATTTCACTCTTATTGATCATGAAATGGAAGACTGTGCTACGCTAATAGCTAGGATACATGAAAAATGGGCACCGCCACCTCTACCAACTCAGAACCTGCAGATGATGAGGTCTGAGCCACGCGAAGAGGATCCAAATGTGAATATAGTGCTCTGAAGCGGAATCACAACAGGAGATGACAAGGGGAAACATCCAGAAGACAGTACATGGTTTCGCAAAGCTCTAGCAAAGGAAATTGAGTTTGATTTTGAGACGCGCGTGAAAGGTTCATGGAAGTGAAGAAGAGATTAGTTGAGGCCTCCATCTCAGGAAGCAAGGATAAGCCTAATTAGGAGATGGACCCTTCTATACTTACAACCTTCTTGGAGATCTGGATGAAGCTACTGCGTGATAACAAGGTTGTGAAGGGGCTGCAGGAGCTCATAAATAGATGTGCCAGAAACACTCTGACTGAGCTATGCATAGTATGAAAGACAGGTAAGCATAAAACAAGGATGGGACGAGAGATGAGATTGACCCTGCAGATAGGAGAGTATGAGATGGATTAGGTTATTTTGGACCTGGGGTTAGATGTGAGCATCCTACCTACACAGAATTGGGAATGTATGGGGAGACCCGCACTGCAATGGTGTTCAATTCAAATAATGATGGCAAATTAGCAGAAGATCATCCCCAGGGGGCGACTTCTGGGGATGACTGTGGATATTAAAGGTGCGAGCACATTAGCTGATTTTGAAGTAATAGAAATTGTGGATGACAACAACCCCTACCTTGTGCTCCTTGGAATTGATTGGGCTACTGATCTGAATGGGGTAATCAATCTAAAGAAGCGAAAGATGATATTTGAGAAGAAATCGCTAAGCATAATAGTACCCCAAGACCCTGATGAGGGATTGCGCTATACTAAAGCAATCCATGATTATGAGAGCAATGACGATCTGGATTGTACCTATAAGATAAAAGCGCAAGACTAAGATTGGGCGAATCCAACAACTTATGAATGAATTACATGGGATCATGAGAGTTCATGCACCTCAGACACTGAAGAAGAACTAGAGCGCTGGCAGAATCGGTTACACAAAGTAACTATGCTTGGCTGTAACATGATGACCCAGTTGCTGCAATGTGTGTCATCAGAGCTAAGAAATCTACCCACTTATGATGGCCTGAATGATATGGATATTGTTTTGGATGCATTTGAAAGGGAGGTACCAAAAAAGTAGCACTTCTAAGCGTTTGAATTTGCACTACGTGCTACGCCCACAAGGTGGTGGGGTATGCACAAGGGAAGCTTTGATGATTGGCATAAATGTAGGAGAATTGTGAGAACTCGCTTTGGGAAGCCGAATATGCGAATGACATGCAAGTATGATGTGCAGGATGACCCACATGCACACTTGGCAAAGTGGGCCCAGGCTTATGGAGAGAAGCCCCACCCTGAATGGGTGCACTTTTTCTGTCATACCCTGGATATTGTCCCGATTAACTGGTATGTAGAAATGGAGCTTTGCCATGGGATATCCTATGTGAAGGATTCATGATGAAATTCAGTTTTGAAGACGGGTTTGATAGTATTGATGAAGCACTACAAGAGGTGAAAGCAATAATATTTAGGATACCATAGGATCCTTTAGACCTGATGCAGTTTGAATGGGATACTAAGCTAAATCACATGCTAGAATGCTATAATGTAACCACTGAAAAAGAAGACGAGGATCTGCAAAAAATTAACATCCCTGATATATAAAGTGACTGCAAGGTTGAAGGATTGCAGGTTGAGAATCCGGATATAACTGCGTTGCTGAAAACAAAACAAGTTGTTGGGTCCCTATAATACTAGTGATTACCCCATTACTATTGTATTCATACCCATTATTTATATTGTTGTGCCCCTATTACCCCCATATTGTTATTTCTGTGCCCCATAGAATCCCTCTATTGTTATTTTTGTGGCTTTATATTATTATTGTTAGGTCGGCTGGATTATATTGTGACTCCTTAGACTCCTATATATAGAAAGGAGGTTTTGTCATTTGTATCATCAAAGAATTGTTCATTTATGTAATGTAAAGGAGGTTTCCCCCTCGAAGAGGCTGAACTCTAAGGCGTTGATCTATCTTTTCTATCTTTTCTTGAGCTGGTTTCATAACATTTGGTATCAGAGCTTTGGATTCTAGGGTTTCGCTGCTCCAAACAGGTCATCGTGGAATTTTCGCTATAACTTTTTTTCTATGACGTTTCAGAAGTCGCAAAAAAAAACCCATTTTAGAAGAATCGCCGCGGAACCTTGGGTCCGAATTTCATAGCTTTTCGTGTGATATTTTCATAGAGATGATTTGAGGAAGTTGGCCTTTTTGCAGACTCCTGAATTACATTCAAAACAGGTGACCTGGGGAAACTTGTCATAACTCTCTCTCTGAGAATCGGATTGAAATTTCGTAAAAATTTACAAAAGAGTACAGACTTTAGTTTCTTGTATGTGTGTTTCAGATTCAAAGGTTGAAACAGTGACTCCTGGCACGTCGTACAAGTTCGCTCTACTGAACCAGTCTAAAAGCAAGTCACTGTGGGAGATTTCACATAACTCTTACTTGGAGAATCCAATTTGGCTCAGACTTGTGGCATTGGAAAGTGGACGCAGAAGGCTACTACAGGTAGCAATTTCAGAACTTGATGATCCAAAATTACAGAGATACATCAGATTCAATATCAGGCTTCTATAAAGTGAAAAAAGGTGTGTAGTTTTTTTTTTAATTTTTTATCTAAGCTTGGTTTAACGGAATTCAAAGGGCATAGTAAAGCATTATTATTGGTAACTGATGCCCCGAGGAAAGAAAATGCAAACACCTAGTAAGGAACCTGAAAGCTCTAGCATGACTCATGAAGAAGAGGAAGAAATGCTACATGATATATCAAAATTACAAGAACAAGTGCAACAAATGTCACGCTCACAAAAGCTAACAGAAGCTAAGATAAGTCGCGTGGAATCTAAGATAAATGGCGTGGAATCTAAGATAAACGGCGTGGAATCTAAGATAAAGGGCATGGAAGCTAAGGTGGAGGATTCGATGGTAAATTTGAAGATAGATTTGAAGACATACATGGAAGAATTGAAGAACTTGCTACAAGAAAGGGTCACTAATGGTGAAAAGGTAGTAAAGGAAACTCATGATGAGAACAATAGAAATGTTAATCATGATTCCATAGACTCTAATGTTGGATCGAAGACTCATCATGTTCCAAAAATTGATATGAGGAAGTTTGATGGCAAGGATCCCGCCACATGGATATTACAGATGGAGCAATTCTTCGATCTCAATAATGTGCAAAACACACAAAAGGTACGTATGGCAACTTTATATTTGGAACCAAATCAGTTTGTATGGTATCAATGGCTTTGTTCTCGTAAACAATTTATCACTTGGGAATTTTTTACGGAAGAATTGATAGCACATTATGAGGATACAAAAAACAACACTTTTTTTAGCCAATTGATAAGTCTCAAACAAAAGGGTTCAATAATGGAGCACATTGAGGAGTTCCAAAAATTGAACATAAAGGTAAAAGATATTCCAGAGGAGCATAGGATTGATATGTTCATAGGGTCTTTAAAGGATAATATCCAACATGATGTGCGCCTTTGGGAACCTGATTCATTAGAGAAGGCATTCAGGTTAGCAAGAAAAATGGAAAGAAAAATTATGGCAACTAGGAAGCATACCATTCACAACTATAAAGATGGAAGTGTTGTTGCCCATAGTCTTCCAAAACCTACAAGGTTGACACCACAACAATTGGAAGAAAAAAGAGCAAAAGGGCTTTGTTACAATTGTGATAGCAAATACACAAAAGGTCATAAGTGTGCTGAGAAGAAATTATTCTACATAGATTGTGAAGAGGAAGAAGAAAAGGAGCAAGAAAGGTCAAAAGAAGAGGATATATTCCAGGAACAAAGCCTAGATGAAGAACAAATAAATTCGACCATATCTTGTAATGCATTGGCGGGAATTACCACTCCTCAAACTATCAAGATAGAAGGACAAATCAAGAAGAAAAAGGTAATAGTGTTGATTGATTCAGGAAGCACCCACAATTTTATTCATTGTAGGGTAGCAAAAGAATTGAATTGCTTCCTATATCCAGCACCAGAGTGTCAAGTGATGATTGCAAATGGAGGAACAATAAATTGCTCTGGAAAGTGCCATAATATCAAGCTATCCATGGGAGAATATGTATTGACTAGCCCAATGCTTTCCATTCCAATGGGAGGTGCGGATGTTGTACTAGGAGTCCAATGGCTACAATCCTTGGGTACAATAGCTTTTAATTTTCAAGAACTTTTCATCAAATTTTCTTCGGAAGGAAAGGAAGTTGAATTAAGGGGTATTGCAGGGAAACCAGGAAAGATAATCAGCTCTCATGGTATGACAAAGCTTCTAAGAAAGGAGCAAAGAGGTGTAATTGCACAATTATGCTCGCTAGATGTTTCCACATTGGAATCATCTATTTCTCCAGATCTCCAAAAAGTCTTGGACAATCGTTCCAAGGTATTTGAGACTCCCAAGGGTCTCCCACCTATGCGTGATCATGATCATGCTATTCATCTGATTCCAGGAAGTGTTCCTCCAAACATCAGGCCGTACAGATATCCCTATGTCCAAAAAAGTGAAATTGAACGTATGGTTGCAGAAATGCTAGAGGTTGGTATAATTCAACCAAGTCAAAGTTCTTTCTCAGCTCCAGTAGTATTGGTGCACAAGAAGGATGGATCATGGCGCATGTGTCCAGATTATAGGGAGCTCAACAAGTTCACTATTAAAGATAAGTTCCCCATTCCTGTTATTGATGAATTACTGGATGAATTGCATGGATCAATTTACTTCACCAAGTTGAATCTTCGTTCGGGATATCATCAAATCAGAATGAAGATTGAAGACATTCCAAAAACGACATTTAGAACTCATGAGGGTCATTATGAATTTTTGGTCATGCCTTTTGGCCTTACCAATGCACCTTCAACATTTCAAGGTTTGATGAATTCAATTTTCAAACCATTCCTTAGAAAATTTGTGTTAGTATTTTTTGATGATATACTAATCTACAGAAAGTCTTGGAAGGATCATGTTGAACATGTTGACAGGGTGCTACAACTATTGGAGGAGAAACAATTATATGCAAAAAGATCCAAATGTTTCTTTGGAGTCGAGGAGGTGGAATATTTGGGTCATATTGTATCTCATGAAGGAGTTAAGGTAGACCCTAGCAAAATTAAAGCCATTAAGGAATGGAAAATCCCCACATCCATAAAGCATCTGCGAGGATTTCTTGGGTTGACAGGGTATTATCGCAAGTTTGTTAAGAATTATGGGAGAATAGCAGCACCTCTAACAACATTATTGAAGAAAGATTCATTTTCATGGACTTCGGAAGCAACAAAGGCCTTTGAACATCTTAAAGAGGCAATGTGCCAAGCACCGGTCTTAGCTACACCGGACTTCACAAAAACCTTTATTGTGGAATGTGATGCTTCAGGAAATGGAATTGGTGCTGCTCTAATGCAAGATGAAAGACCCATTGCTTTTGAAAGTCGTCCAATCAAGGGAAAGTTTTTAAGCAAAGCTATTTATGAGAAGGAAATGTTGGCAATACTCCATGCACTTAAGAAATGGCGACCCTACCTAATGGGAAGACACTTCAAGGTAAAAACGGATCATGATAGCCTTAAATACTTTTTAGAACAAAGATTATCCTCTGAAGAGCAACAAAAGTGGGTCACAAAGATGTTGGGTTATGACTTTGAAATCATCTACAAAAAAGGGAAGCAAAATGTGGTGGCAGATGCACTCTCAAGAAAGGATGAGGATGTGGAAGCATTGTTGTGTGCCATTTCTATTATCCAACCAGATTGGATAAACGAAGCAAGGGAGGAATGGAAGAATGACGAAGAAGTGTGGACACTTATTCGAAAGCTACAACAAGATTCCAGTACTTCTGATACATTTAGTTGGCAAAATGATTGGTTATGGTACAAAGATCGCTTATACCTCTGTAAGAATTCCCAGCTAAAACAAAAGATTCTTATGGAATTGCACACTTCTCCCTTAGGAGGGCACTCGGGATTTTTAAAAAATTACCACAGGGTTAAGAAGGAATTTTTTTGGGATGGCCTTAAATCAGATATTCAAAAGTTTGTGGCAGAATGTTTGGTTTTCCAGCAAAATAAAGTTGAAACAATTAAGACACCGGGTCTACTACAACCTTTATCCATTCCAAGCCAACGTTGGGAGGAGGTTTCAATGGATTTTATCACAGGTTTACCCAAGTCTGAGGGAAAGAGTGTCATCATGGTGGTAGTTGACAGACTTACCAAGTATGCACACTTTTGTGCATTATCACATCCATTTAAAGCCAGTACAGTTTCTACTGCATTTATGGAAACAGTTCAAAAGCTACATGGAAACCTAAAGATTATTGTAAGTGACAGAGATCCCATTTTCACTGAAAATTTTTGGACAAAATTATTTTCTTGTCTTGGTACTCAGTTAGCTCATAGCTCATCTTATCATCCTCAATCTGATGGGCAAACTGAGATAGTAAACAAATGTTTGGAAGGATATCTTCGTTGCTTTGTATCTGATAAACAGACACAATGCGTCAAATGGTTGCCTCTGGCTGAATGGTGGTATAACACTTCCTTCCATACAACAACAAAAATGACCCCATTTATGGCACTTTATGGGTATCAACCACCATCCATCACATCATATTTAAGAGAAAATTCTAAGGTTCAGGCTGTGGAACATCACATCGAACATCAACAACAAGTCCTCCAACTCTTAAAGGATAACCTCGTGTTGGCACAAAATAGAATGAATCAACAGGCAGATCAACATCGCAGTGAAAGAAGTTTTGATGTAGGTGATTGGGTATTCCTACGGCTACAACCATATAAGAAAATGTCCCTAAACCAAGCTAAGAAGGATAATAAATTATCACCAAAGTATTATGGTCCGTACAAGGTGTTGCAAAAGATTGGTACTATGGCATACAAATTGGAGCTTCCTGCAGCTTCTCGATTGCACCCAGTCTTCCATGTTTCATGTTTAAAGAAGGTTATAGGTGACAAGCTCCCAATTCAAACAATATTGCCAAAACTTGATGAGGAAGGAAAAATTATATTGGAACCGGAAGCAGTCACAGAAACAAGAACTCGACAGCTACGAAATCGATCAATTTCAGAGTATCTTATCAAGTGGAAGAACTTATCCGCTGAAGATTCCACATGGGAGGATGAGAATTTTATGCAGAAGTATCCAGAACTACTCAAGCGTTGAGGACAACACTTTTTTGAAGGAGAGGGGCATGTTGGCTCCCTATAATACTAGTGATTACCCCATTACTATTGTAGTCATACCCCTTATTTATATTGTTGTGCCCCTATTACCCCCATATTGTTATTTCTGTGCCCCATAGAATCCCTCTATTGTTATTTTTGTGGCTTTATATTATTATTGTTAGGTCGGCTGGATTATATTGTGACTCCTTAGACTCCTATATATAGAAAGGAGGTTTTGTCATTTGTATCATCAAAGAATTGTTCATTTATGTAATGTAAAGGAGGTTGCCCCCTCGAAGAGGCTGAACTCTAAGGCGTTGATCTATCTTTTCTATCTTTTCTTGAGCTGGTTTCATAACACAAGTGAACATTGGTACGGAGGCAGAGCCCAAATTCATGAAGATTGGAGATTACTGGGATGGCATGACAATGGATAAGGTCACTGAATTCCTCCATGAATACCAATATTTACGGACCTTAAAGGGATAGTCAGGGACCTGGGTATGATGAAGATCGCGTTAATTCCTGACATGAAGCTAGTTAAGCAAAGGCCTTACCCTCTCAATCCAAAATATAAGGAAAAGGTTTCTTAGAGCTAGGCAAGATGCTCATGGAAGACATTATTGAGCCTGTGGAAGAATCTGACTCGGTAATCCCAATGGTGGTACAGGAGAAGAAGTAGAAGGAAGAAATAAGAATATGTGTGGATCTTAGAAAGCTGAATAGAGCGTGCGTACATGATCCTTTCTCGAATTCGTTCATTGATCAAGTGTTGGAAAATGTTGGTGGACAGGAAGCATATTCCTTTACTCATGAGTTCTTGGGGTGCCACCAGATCAAAATCGAATTGGAAGATAGGAGCAAGACAACCTTTGTGACTGAGTGGGCTTGTTTTCAGTACACTATAATGCTATTCAAATTGAAGAATGCGCCTACGATTTTATTGCGTGTAGTCATTGCTGTGTTTAAGGAGGCTATTCATAAGTTCGTGGAAGTATACTTTGATGATTGGATTGTATTTGGGCTAGTGAAACGCCATGTCGCAAGTTTGCACGTAATTCCGGATACCTGTCAAATATACCAGATCGTGCTTAATCTGAAGAAGTGCTTGTTTGGTGTTCCTCTTGGGACTCTGTTGGGTCATGTGGTTTGTAGATAGGGACTGATCGTAGATCCTGCGAAGATCGCAGTGATGCTAAACTTCGAAGCACCGAGGAGCGTGAAATAGTTGCGTGCTACCCTCGGAAATATGGGATATTATAGAAAGTTTATCATAGGCTATGCCTAGATAACCACTCCTATGGAGAAATTGTTAGAGAAGGATGTCACATTCTGCTGGAACGAAGACTGTAAGAAGATCCTAGATGTACTGAAAGAAAATATGGTCATTGAACCGAACCTAATATTCCTGGAATGGAAGACGGAGTTTCATGTACATGTCAATGCATCATGTATAGTGCTGGGAGCAGTACTAACACAGGCTGGTGGAGAAGACCTGGACCACCCTATCACGTTTGCAAGCAGAAGGTTATCTAAAGTAGAGAAGAATTATTCCACTACCGAGCGCAAAGGATTAGCTATGGTATATGTGCTCCAGAAGTTTAGGAATTACTTGTTGGGAGGCCATTTTAAGATGTACATAGATCATTCCATGCTGAAGTACCTGGTCAATAAGGATGTGTTGGGGGGGGGGGGGGGGAATCTGTAGATGGTTGTTATTGTTCCACGGGTATGATTTTGAAGTTATTGTGAAGCCTGGATGACTGAACGCGGGACTAGACTATCTGTCGTGCATTGAAGGAAGAACCCACTAATTTGGAGGAAGGATTTCCTGACATGCAACTATTTGCAATGCGCATCACGGATGGTCATTTTGAAGATAATACACTTCTTAAGAACAAGAACTGCCCCTGAAGGATACATTGTCCAACATAAGAAGAAATTAGTGGTGCGTGTGGAAAATTTATCTGTCATAGCTAGGCATCTATACAAAATGGGGTCTGCTGAGATATTGAAATGATATGTACCTAAGTCTGAAAGAAGTAGCATCCTCATGGATGCTCATGGGGGCACCATGGGAAGGCATTATGTAGGGAGAGAAACTACGTAGAAGATTCTATGCCAACGTTGTATGCAAGCCAAGTTCATCCAACTGTCCAGGGTTGTGGTGGCCAAGGCTCGCACAGTTGGAAAGGCACATGAGGAAAGGCTCGCACAGTTGGATGAACTTGAGGAAAATGTATTTCTAGCTGGATTTCACCAACAGGTCCAAAAGCAGCGTAAAAAGGCATGGCATGATTGACATATTAAGCTATGCACCTTTAAGGTAAATGACCTAGTTTTGTTATATGATAATATATCTGATAAATTTCCAGGGAAGTTCAAGATGCACTGGTTATGGCTTTATGTCATTAAGGAGATTACTAATGAGGTGCAGTACAGCTGGTCAAATTGAATGGAGATCCCCTCCAAGGAAAGGTGAATTGCAGTCGATTGAAGCCATACACTGGCAGCTTGACCATGTCACTAAATGAAGGTAAAACAATATTAGCACTCCAGGTAGCTGAAAGGAGGTGTGAGACTATAAACTACACTACTCAGGTTGGGGAGTTGCGCGATTGGAGGATTTTGTGAAGGAAGCATCACAGGGTACGCAACAACGCAGAGGGAGCTGTGTTACCTAGGGAGAAATCGTGCAGGTCGGCTAGAAAGTGACCATTAAAGTCACTGTTCATGAGTTGACGGTTGAAATAAGGCCAAATAGAGTGGGAGACCGACATTTAAGACGAAATTTATGGCTCAGATCCTTGAAAATCTGTTGCCAATGCAGAATTAATGGACCGAATTTGGGGGGAATGGTCAAATTTGAATTCAAAATTTCATATATATTACAAGTGGCTGTCCAGCAAAAACACTTGGCATTTTGAGAATTGAGTTGTTGAGCTCTCAGGCGCACATGAATCGCAAGCACTACGAAATTTTGATCTCTACTAAAATATCTGAGACTTTGCCGATGGAAACACAGGATTTCTTGCATAAAATCATGTCGGCACTTGCAGAAGTTAGAGATACCGAAGGAGAGGCGTTAGCGCTGAAAGTAAAGATGGAGGCAGAAGTGGCTGATTCAGAGGTCGTCGAGATCCCTAAATCATCAAGAATTTGAGCCCGAAGCCGACGCCCACCAAAAAAACCGTGAAGCATAAGAAGGGCAAGCAACCTGCTATACTGGTGCTCACATCACCAAGGAGAAACCCACCAAAACTCATCATATAGGAGAAATGCAAGGCCATAAATTTGGAACCAGAGGAGGAAGACGTTGAAGACATCTCGATGGATGACGAAGATGTGGGAATCAAAGTAGAGGAATTTGAAACCCAGGGTGTGGACCCTATTACTTGGTTGCCAATGTATGTCCCTTCGTGCAAGCTTAAGTCAAAGGTGCCAAAGGACATTGATGAGAGCAAGAATCCCCTACAAACCCGTATGCTACCAGATGACATTTATTTCGACGATCTATGCTTAGCATGATTACTACTACTAAAACTTGAATACTGGGACTTTGTGGACCATGAGAAGTTTCCACATCTGGAAATCGAGCAGCTAATGCGTCGTATCATTGACACGAATTTGGGAATGACTGCATTGGAGCCATAGAGGTTTCTCAAGGGAGTAGAGAAGGTAAGGTTGCTCAACCTGCTCTGGGTGCTGCACTACAACCACACCCTGGTGATAGTTTTGGTCATCAAGTAGCTCCTGTGCTTGGTGCGTGATGGGTGTCTATGGTGGGAGGAGCTAATACCCATCACAGATAGGTTGATTCACTGGATAACGTGACTGCCATATACAGGAGAGAATATAACCATGATATTTGGTAGAAAAAGTGGCGAATAGGCTCTTGCAGAATCTACATGCCATATACAAGCTGGTGAAGAAGCTGCATGGACATGCCATATACAGTATCTACCACCTCGTTGTGAAGGTAGCAACACAGATATTAGTAGGGAAGGTGATGAGGAAGCGCCACACTGATGAGGTGCTGGTGCCTATTGTCACGCTCACAGTACAGTGCGCTGAATGAGTCCAAATCAACTAGTCAGACTATCTTTGCGGAGAGTTCCTAGCGAACTGCCGCGAAGCACAAGAACTCAGCATGACATTCCACTATGCGTGTCTCTTGCTGTCAATTGTACTGGTAGCATGGGAGCTGCCAGAGGACAACCAGTTTCCTTTGGTCACGCCAGACCTCCCTGAAGTAGCGAAGTACACTTCATTGTGGGTGACCAAGGATGTGTAATGAGTCGGGGAAAACAAGATCTTTTGGATCTTGATGGAAATGAACATCCAGATGACCATCAATCCCAAGCCGCGATTGTTGCCTACGGTGTATGCACACCTATAGGGCTACGCTGAATTTAAGGCAAACTTCCATTGAGTATTTGTCAAGGTACGCAAGGACCCCGCTATTAGGCAGCGGATCCCCCACGTAATGGTTTTGGGGCTCAAAGCCCACAATTTTGGTAAGAGTATCGTA
Organism: Pinus tabuliformis; assembly: GCA_031772625.1. Lineage (NCBI taxonomy): Eukaryota > Viridiplantae > Streptophyta > Pinopsida > Pinales > Pinaceae > Pinus > Pinus tabuliformis. The sequence goes on from CM062809.1 coordinate 225,926,445, forward strand.
AAGGCTCCACGAGGTGTGCGAAGCGTGAATTGTAATAAGTCAATTCAAAGGGTTGTCCACCTGAAAATAATATAATAAAATAGAAAGTGAGTCGGCCTGCCCATGGTTTGTAGACCATGGGAATGTATAAATAGAGCAAGGCTCTACAGTTAGAAGTTAGTTTTTGGTTTGGATCTTGAATGTTATGGGTTTATGAAGGTAACATTATCTTTGAGTATGTAAGTCCGAGTCGAGGGTGTTGGTAGATAGATAGAGACTCTGCAACTGTGTGTGAAGAGGCTTGGTAGAGTCCGCTAATGTGTACGTGGACCCTTGCAGCTAAGTGCGCAAGGAGGATCTAGGTTTACTGAAAAAGGAGATAAATAAAGATAAGAATTTCTAAATCATTGTGTTCTTTATCGCAAATCTATCTGTTTCTTATGTTCTAAATTTATGCATATTTATGATTGCGTGCATTGGTTGTTACTGTTAAATGTTAGCTTAAAGACCTTAAGAATTAGATCTGAGCAATAATAAACACATATAATAATAAGAATCTCAAAATCTCCTGTCACAGATCTACGCAAAGCCATGTAGAGCAGAGTGACTGCATAGATCAGTGTGCAACCCTCCCAGTCCCCATCAAGACATCCCTAGGGTGCAGAAACCTAGTTCCAACACCCTCCCCTACTACCTTGGGTGAGACTTCAGTGCACGCTCTGTAGATTGTTGCCGAAATGGCTGGTAGTGTGGGATTTGTTTGGCTAAAACACTTCTAAACCTGGTTCAAGCCCCAACAACCCAACAAATCATTCTGTTGTCGAGATCGGGATCTGCCTACATGATGTCTGATGTCGAAACACTGGAACCCTACGAAGAGAGAACTTGAAGAGTGGTTGGATCAGAAGCTTCACAAATTCGTGTTATAGGAAAACAAAACTCTGCAAATATCTCAAGAGAGGTAGCTAGATCACTACATATACATGGAAATCCACGAGATCTTCTTTGCATCCTTCTCGATAGAACTGTATGAGTGGATCATGAGGCTAGTTGATAGTTAGGAGAGGTGCAGACTAGAACGGCCCATAGTGTGGACTTTGGAGTTGGTGCACAGGCTAGAGACATCTGAAGATAAAATCGCATGGGCAGTAGATCACTCGTTGGATTGGATAATAGGAGGGTTTATCACAGAGTTCACGATAGGCACAACTGTGAGTTACATCGAAGCAGAAAGACACTTTCTCAAAGGACCATGGGGTAAGTACATCAAATCGTTGAATACCTAGATTAAAATGTTGTTATGTGAAAAATGGGTTATGCGAATCCATTGATGTCTGGGGTAATGCGGAGCAGAAGAGGCTAACAAGGGACCGAAGGATTAGAGAACAGTCCCCTGATTTCACTTTCACGAGAAAGCAACGAGGCACTCACAGGGTCCTCACCGAGAAGCATAGATTGATTGATAAAGCAACGTATTCCACTATTACCACCACCATCCACGCCATCACCCACTTCACCTACATCAGCCCCATCCCCACCTACCCCACCTTAGCCACCATCGAGGGTTGGAATGGTGAGTTCAATCAAGTTTCTTGTATTTAGAGGCATAAGAAATGAGGAGCTAGATTAGTTCTAGTTTGTGGTAAAGGAAGTATGGGAAGCCCAAGGCATTATTGATGATAACATAAAAAAGGATACTTTGGTAGGCATGCTGCAGGATCGTGCGATGATGTGGTATATAAAGCACTCTAGAAATCATCCGAATGCAGGAATAATGGAGATCCAGGATGCATTGAACAAAGAATTTAGCTGGCTAAAGTCAAAGACGTAGTCGATCATTGAGTTCAAGGAGATCATGATGCTGCCAAGTGAAACTCCTTGGGATCTCGATCAGAGACTGAAAAGTACGATCCCTGAGGCTAACATGAAACTGAAAGATGCGCAACACCACGCATGTTTTTTGGCGTCTTTGACACCACATCTGATGACGGCGCTGACACAACAAAAGATCTCAACCCAGGCTAAAGCTTTAGAGATAGTGATGAGGTTGCATGAAACTCCAATACAGGATCCTGGGTTGGGATTTCATCAAATCCACGCGCAACTACAAAACCTATGCTTGGAGATGCAAAGCTTGAAGCAAGATAGGGTGCCCCGGCCAGAAGCGCGAGAAGAGGTATGGTGTATAAAATGTAAAGGCCAGGGCCACGATAAGGATAATTGTTCGATATTCACGAACAATTTAGCGGGGGGAGGATCAATACCTTTAAGACCAGAGGCACAGGTAGGGCCAAGCATGGTGCCAGCACTCTAATGCGTGATTTGTCATGTGGGAGGAAAGCACACAATGGACAACTTTCATCTATTGCAGAAGTTTACACAACGCCCTAAGTAGCTATTTTGAAATTTTTGTAGATCAGTGGGCCATGATGAACGAAATTGTTGAAGTTATGAGATGTTGATGGATCAGACACCTGCTTACAGGATGCAGATTGAGGCACGAGGCCAGGATCTAGCCACCGCAATAGCACACAGTGGATTCTAGGGACGCGGATGGGGATGAGGAGGAATGGGACCCGGATGAGGGCATGGACAGTTAATTTGCTATAATTGTGGAGGACCTGGGCACTATGTGCGTGACTGCACGAACCCGACCAAAACATGTTGCCCATACTGTTACTAATTTGATCATGAAGCAGTAGATTTCCCCACACTAATTGCACATATGCATAACAAAGGGGTTAAAACGTACAAATGATGAAGGATGAACCGTGCGGAGAGGACCCTAAGGTGAACATGGTGCTTAGAAATGGTGCAACTATGGGAGAGCATAAGGGGAAGCAACTTGACGAGGATACATGGGCTCACAAGGCCCCTACAAAGCAACCAATGTTTGATTTGGAACGCGTGAATGAAACATTTATGGAAGTTAAGAAGAGCTTCACGGAGGCTTCTACTTCAGGTAGCAAGGATCAAACTAAGCCAGAAATCGATCTGTCTATGCTAACTACCTTTTTAGAGACATGCATGAAGCTACTATGGGACAATAACGTAGTTAAGGGTCTGCAAGAGTTGATGACTAGGTGTGCAGGGTCGGGTGAACCGCGCGTGGTTCGGAAACTAGTAGCATGCTTTGCGCACCGGGCGGGAAATGCAGTTGACTTCCCAGATTAGTGACTATGAGATGGATCAGCTCGTTATGGACTTATGGTCAGATGTGAATGTGCTACCTAAACACACCTGGGAGCACATGGGTAGGTCCACACTACAATGGTCTCCTATTCAATTATGGATGGTGAAACAATAGAAGATCTTGCCCATAGGGAGACTGCAAGGAGTTACAGTAGGCATCGAAGGTGTGAGCACACAAACAAATTTTGAGGTAATAAAAATTGTGGATGATAGTAACCCGTATCCTGCATTGTTAGGAATAGACTGGGTCATGGATATGAATGGATTCATCAAACTAAAGAGACGAAAAATGATATTCCAGAAAAAGTCTCTCCGCGTAGCGGTTCCATTGGATCCAGCTGAAGGGGCACGCTACACTAAGCTTGTGCGCGATGATGAGAGTGACAATGAACTGGACCGTATCTACCAGATCACAGCACAAGATCAAGATTGGGTGAATCTGACAACGGACAGGAGAATCTCATGGGAATGTGACAGTTCCTGCACGTCGGACTCAAATGAAGAGATTGAGTGATGGCAAAACTGATTGCATGAGGTAACAATGCTAAATTGTAATATGATGGTTAGATCACTACACCATGTAACGATAGAAGCAAGGGAGCTGTCAACAGATATGGGTACAACGAACGTGGAGGAACCTGTGGACCACTGTGAAATGGAAATTATGGAGCAAAGGAAGCAGGGTGCGCAAATAGGGGCGCTGTGCGCAACAACTGAACAAGGACAGAGTACATGCCAAAATACTAGGAGAAAGTGGCGTGAATGTAGAGGGCAGGTGCACATACGGTTTGGAAAACAAAGCGGGGTGAGCATACCTTAGCAGCATAGGGTATAGATGGATGTTGTGAAAATGCCTAATCGATTAAGAATAACAAAACAAAATTCGCCACAACGATGCATTCTGCCAACTGTTCGTGACAAAGCTAGTAGGAAAATACGGGGCAGCATGAACAATTTCCGCCTGTTAAGACAACCCAATGGGAATATGTAGATACCAGGGGTTCGATGGGCCTATAAGAGCATCAGAAAAAGGAGGGGGGTGAAGGTGATCTTATGAATGGTAAGACAAGATGGAACCAAGAGTATAGAAGAAATTCCATAACCTACAACCTTCACATTTCAGACTACATGTGAGGTCCTAGGCAAAGGAATTCGGTGTTTGCAGGAACCCATTATGCACGACAATAGAAGGGTTCGTGAAATCAATGAAGAATGGGCATGCTGAGGAGGAAAATCACGATGTTGGATGAAGAAATCAACAAAATGAAAATCAGTCTCGCACAAGCGGGCTGCGCGGATCTACAAATAAGCGAACCAGGCCTGGCCAGGTATACTTGGGTACTAGAACGAGTTGTGACCCTGATATCATGGCTGCGAGCACACCAATAGAGGAGTGTAGCATATATAGCAGTGCACGGTAGGATAATAGATATGAAGGCACTCAAAAGGTACCTGCAGCTCGGGCTACCAGGGAAGCTGAAATCTCGCACATGGGGTGCGACCACTTGACTAGCTATGGAAAGCACAGTCTTAATGCTCCAAGTAGTTGAAAGGAGGCGTGGGAATATAAAAACGTTTGTGGGAGGCCTGCGTGGAAAGAAGGTTCCATGCAGGGCCAGTCAGTCAACAAGATCACAGTTGCGCCGAAGGGGCTACGCTACCATGTGGGAAGGTTGGCAGGTGACCATTGACATCACTATTCATGACAAGAAGTTCGAGTTACGACAGAGAGGAGCGAGTGATGGGCCATTAAGATAGGAGTTCTGAGCTAGATATGAAAAAAATTGCTGCCAAGAAGACATTAATGAATTGGAAGTGGAGGGAAGGATTACATTCAAATTCATGCGTTCCTACAAAAACCCTTGGAAAACATTGGGATATTTGAAATTTGAGCTAGTATAGAATATCAAACACCCAGCTACCAGGCCTCCCATGAGTACAATGGCTAGAACCCAAGCACAATTCATGGAAGAGTTGTATCTGACCCAGGAGGAGCTATAAGAAGTAGTTGCTGCCCTCGAGGTTTCAAAGTCCCCACGCACACCGTGATCCCAGAAAGACAAGCAGACTAATGGGCCAGTCCAGGTACCACTGAGATTCAATAAATTGTCAGTGGAAAAAAAAGGACAAAGCAATCACAACTAAAATCGATGAGGATGGGGAATATTTACAAGCCCTGATCACTCAATTTGAAGCACATGATGAGGAAGAGGAGGATGCTATCCAAATAACTTCACTACCACCATATATCTCTCCATGGAAAGGGGAAGCCAAGATACCGAAGGACCTGGAGGCCATGAAGAGTATGCTCAAGAGCCCACTTCTTCCAGATGACATAAGTTTTGACAGTCTACCGCTAGGCTGAATAATGAGTATCATGCTTGAAGATTGGGATATTTTGGACAGTGAAAAGTTCCCCCAATTGGCCGAAGAGAAATTACTACAGCGTAAGTGGTTACGAGGTGTGGAGAAGGTGGGATTACTCAACCTGAGGTGGATACCCCACTATCACGGCACCGCCATCACCATTTTTGTTATCTGTATGTCTCGTACATGATGGGTATCTATGGTCGGAGGAACTGATTCCCATCACAGCCAATTTAGTAGACCGAATTTCCTAGCTGCCTACTAAGGGAACTATCCTGCAAACATAGCCGGAACGCGTAGCGACGTGGGTCTCATAGAAGACATGAAGGTTAAATATAAGTTGGAAAAATAGAAGCAAGGGTATGCAATAGAAAGCATCAAAGACTAAGGGGTGTGCATCATCACCCAGTTACTAGCTAGTAAGCTCATGAGAAAATTTCGCGCAGATGAAGTGCTAACCACTGTCATTGCGCTTGTGCAGCAATGTGTAGAAAGGGTTCAGTTCAACTAGGCACAATTTCTCTGTGATGAGTTTTTGACGAATTTTCGGGAAGCTCAGGAGCAAGGTAATACTTTCCATTATGCATGGTTGCTCTTAAAAATCCTACTAGTCGCAGGAGAGCTACCGAAAGGTAGCCAATTTCCCAACATTGAGGGCAACCTCCCTGAAGCAGTGCCGTATAACTCGCTCCAGTCTACGAAAGATACCACGAGGATTTGTGAGATCAAGGTGTTTTGTATATGCATGGAGGCGAGTATCCAAACATGGATCACTTGCAGACAACGGTTATCCCCGATAGTATACAACAGTTTGCAAAGAACAACTGAGTTCAAAGCGGACATGAATAATGTATATATCCATGTGCGGAAGGATCCAAAACAAACATGGGTAACGCTTCCGTTCATTGCAACAGACAATGCCCCAAACTTAGCCACATTAGAAAGGATGGAAGCACAACAACAAAAGAAGGAAATCCAACTACGACTCACTAAGATGGTGGAAATGGCGCGTCAGGTACAGAAGGCAACTTTGCAGCCGGAGGCAACCGAGGAAGCAATCTCCAAAGAAATTATGGAAGATTAGGAAATTTCCTTGGAGAAGGACCTGCAGAAGGAAACAGAGGTACAGGAACGCACAGACCTTACCACAAAATCGACCCAAGTCAATAGGCCATGCATCAAGGAGCCACCAAATGCATGCAAAAAGACAAAGACAGTAAAGACTTTGGAGAAAGAGTTCCTTGAGAGCAGCAAACTGGTGGGTAGTGTTACTAAAGCTGATTTATAGGAGCTGATGATGAAGTCACCTACACCCCCCGAAGTTCGAGAGTAGTGTCGCAGCGAAATTCAAGAAGGATTGGACGTGATAGAGTGCACTATCCAAGATTGCTCGAGATTGTTGGATCAGTCCTTCCTTACACTCACATCCCCCCAGGAAGACCCAACACTATAGTAGGTAGAGACATAAGCATAGGAGTTACAACAGGCTTATGACAAAGTTCGAGGGACTATGCAAATGGTCACCACCATGCAGCGATTGGCCAAAATGAGGGAGGCAGAGGTTCTCAAGGCATAAGTTGATGCCGCTTGGTAGAAGGAAGCAATGCTTAAACAATGCATCCAACCTTGGCTTGATGAGGCATTCGCTGTCTGCACCAACATCAAGGGAAATTTAGCACACATGCAGGCAATATATGAATCTAGACAAGCAACTGAAACTGACACAGATGCATTGGTGGCTTGCATACAACAGATACAACAAACGACAGAAGAATTTGTTGAGAGTGTAAGAGAAGCACAAAAGTTGTTGGTAGATATTTGCACGAAGATTGCTACACCAACCAAGTGACTCGGGATGAGTCATGATGATTGTGTTGGGGACCTGTTGGGTAGCGGATCTCCCACATAATGGTTTTGGGGCTCAAAGCCCACAATTTTGGGTAAGAGTATGGTAAGGGCTCCATGAGGTGCGCGAAGCATGGATTGTAATAAGTCGAGTCAAAGGGTTGTCCACCCGAAAATAATATAAGAAAATAGAAGGTGAGTCAGCCTGTCCATGGTCCGTGGACCATGGGAATGTATAAATAGAGTAAGGCTCTACAGTTAGAAGCCAATTTTTAGTTTGGATCTTGAATGTTATGGGTTTATGAAGGAAATATTCTCTTTGACTCTGTAAGTCCGAGTCGAGGGTGTTGGTAGATATGTAGAGACTCTACAGCTGTGTGGGCAGAGGCCTGGTAGAGTCCGCTATTGTGTGTGCAGACCCCTGGTGCTGAGTGCGCAGGGCAGATCTGTTTGTACTAAAAAGGAGATAAATAAAGATAAGAATTTCTGAATCATTGTATGCTTATCACGAATCTATCTGTTGCTTATGTTCTGAATTTATGCATATTTATGATTGCACACACTGGTTGTTACTATTAAATGTTTGCTTAAAGACCTTAAGAAGTAGATCTGAGTGATAATAAACAAATATAATAATAAGAATCTTGGAATCTCCCATCGCAGATCTACGTGAAGCCATGCAAAGTAGCGCGAGTGCACAGATCGGTGCACGACCCTCCTAGTCCCCATCAAGGCATCGTTAGGGTGTGGAAACCTAGTTCCAGCACCCTCCCCTACTACCCTGAGTGAGACTTCAGTCTGCACTCTGCAGATTTTTGCCGAAAGGGCCAGTAGTGTGCGATTTGTTTGGCTAAAACACTTTTGAACCTGGGTCAGGCCTCAACAAGCCAACACCTACGCAGAAATGGAACGACTTCTCGTATCTAGGAACAGATGATGCCATTGATGCAGTGCTTGATCAATGGACAACAAAGTGGTGTTCTACAACAAATTTGGCAGTGGGCAGAAGCAAATCCGTTGTGCAAAAGAAAAAGGAGGAGGCTAAGCTTAAGATGAAATATATAGCCGAAAAGAGGAAGAAGGAGGCTACTAATAAGGCTCAAGTGGAGTGCAAGGTTGTGAAGCAAACAAGGAAGCAGATAGGTAGGGCAGAGCGAGTCCCTAATAAAGGCGCGAGGTCGCCTTCACTTGAGACCGAGGAGGAGACAGATCAGTAGCACAATGCAGACCGTCAAAAGATGTTTACCCGCATCAAATTCTCAAGGGAGATGGAGAAGGGAGGTTCCAGGAAGAAATCAAAGGCGAACAAGACCTCACTGAACCCCATCACATTAAGAGAGGGTGATTTACATGATATCAGTGACACATTCAGGGATGTCACCGTGGAGGCCCTGCAGTAGTTTGAACAACAACAATAGATCATCCTGGGGGTTATCTACACAGGGTTGGAGGAGCTGCAGACCTGTGCGTCGCAGGCTGGCACGGTGTCTACCAGCTTGGCTATCAGAACTTCAAAGGCTATCGATATGTTGTGCACAAAGACTTCCAGTGCGATAGTGTTTCCGGATGGAGCACTCACGACAGAGAATGAGGTTGATAGTCCCACTGTCAGTGCCATAAAGGTAGTAGGGGTGAAGTTGGCAGCGCTCCCGCGCGCACTCCACCTCTTGCAGGATGGAGTAATTGTAGGGCTGAGGGGCCGAGAGAACTGCGCCCTCTAGGTGATCAACAAACAATGGATCAATTGCGAGAAGATGACCCTATAGCAAAATTCTCCCATCATCGCTAAGACCAAGGTGACCAATTAGAGAAAGTACATCTTGCAGGTTATTGAGGAGGCATGAAGAATGGTCCTAGAGTTGGCCATTATGGAGGAAGAGCCAATTGAGGTATGCATCTGCAAGTTGGCCATCGGGGTGCGCGACACTCAAAATGAGATGGCGCGAGTTCAGTTGGAGTTGAACCTGAAAATTAAAAAGTTCCATTTGAGGGCCTAGCCTTCAAATTCACCAGAAGTAAAGGAACAGTGGGTGACCGATGTCATAGAAGCAGTAGCAGTGGTGACAACGCATTAGCAGACTAAACACACCTATTTGAGTAGTCATTTGAGGTCTTGACAAACTTGCAGGAGGACCCCAATGTACAGAGGTTAGAGATGGAATCATGCAAGCTACAATAGTGCTATGATGAGGTTAAGGGCACAACACAAACCGTCACGCTCACACAGAGACTAGCGAAGCTGTAGGAGGCCAAGCAGCTAAAGTAACAAGTGAACGAAACTCTGCACAAGGAAGTAGTGCTAAAGTTAAGACTAAAGCCCTGGTTGGATGTTGCTTACGTAGTGACAGGGAATATCGAAGGCAAGCTTGTGACTCTGTACGCAGTGCAACAAAAGCTTCAGGCTGACAATGCAAGAGTAGTGATTGAGAAGACTGTGGAAGATGTGAAGTAGATGAAAGCTCAATGCATAGCTGAAGTTGCGGTCATAAGGGTCAAGCTGGAAGGACTTCATGCAAATATCTCTGCACTTACCTAGTGACTCGAGAACGAGTCATGATGTTTTTGTTGGGGGACTATCGGGAATAGGATCCCCCAAAGGGTAGTTTTAGGGCTAAAAGCCCATGATTGAGTCAAATTTTGTAATAAAATGGTAAATACTGCGCATTTTGCGTTCACGGAGCATGTAGTTGTTATAATTCATAAAGGTTTGTCCACCCTTAGTTTTGTAAAGAAAATTCAGCTGTAGGATATCTACCCATGGTCCGTGGAACATGGGATTGTATAAAAAGAGCTAAGATCTAAGCATTTAGAGGGATTAACCATGTAAGAGAGTCGTAGCTCTAAAGTAAGAAGTCTAAGTTTTTGGGTCATAGCATAGGTAGAGGCTCTGCAGCTGAGTTTGCATAGGCCTAGGGTGGAAGTCCATAGATGAGTGTGTGGATCCCTGTAGATGTGTGCAGAGGGAGAATAGAGTTTGTAATCACTTCTAGGAGATTAATAAAGAGAAGTAGTCTACAATTTCTGTGTCTTTGATCTGATTAATTCATATTATAAATTTATGTATGAATTTCCTTTGTAATTCTTACGTGATGCGCGAATGTGTATGATTATGTTGGATAACTGAACACATAAAAGAATATCTGTTTATGTGGTGCTAACTATGAGTAACTAATAAGATAAGTAAGTCACTTGGACTAGTTTATGAATCTGCATGGTAAGCTGCCTTGGTAGTGCGAAAGGGTCTAAATCATGGGTTATGGATACGCGAAGGAGAACTGAACCCTTTCACAAAGGTATTGAAGGACGGAATAGAGGGCTTGACTTCCAAGCCCTAGAGCAAAGCGACCTGTGCCAAGGTAGGAATAAAGGGAATTAAAAAGACATCATGACCATCTCAGGGTGTGGAAACTTGGTTCCAGCATCCCCGCATATTTCTTCGAGTGAGACTTCAGTTCGTGCTGCACGGGATGATGCCGAAAGGGCCAGTAGTGTAGGGATTTGTTTGGATAACTAACATTGAACTTGGTCCAGGGCCCCTCAAGCCAACATTTGTGGTCATGAATCTTTGTCAATTAATTCTGAACTTCAATTTTCCTCAACAAATACAAGCCACAACAATGGGGTATGATCATAAGGTTAAAAATTTGGAGAAGTATTCATTGTAATTCATTATTATTATTCAATTTTTTTTGAATAAAATTTTCATTTTCTTGAGTTTCTCTTTGTTGGTTGTCAGTATATCAGACTGCAGGTATTTCAGAATAATTCCGTGAATGAAGAAATTCTCTTATGCTAGGACTCGGTAAGAATCTCATCAGAGTATTTCTTATTCATATACTAGAATCATCTATTTCCATAGAATCTACTTTCTCTCTTTGGGTTATCAGTAGAACTTCATTCTCTGTTAATGTGGGCGGTACTATGCTTCTCAACACTTGCGAGGAGTCTTGTCTATCTTCACTCTCATGCTCCTGATTTTTGATTCTTTTATTATGTGATCCGAATTGGATCCATGAAGAAGAGTTATCAGAGAACCATGACTGTATCAGGTCGAGACATGCTTCAAAAGTTTAAGAGCAGTGATCACAAACACCTCTAAACAGGAGGCCCATGGAGACTACGTAGGAGGTGAAACTAGCCCCTGGGAAGCCCGGATCAAGGAAAGGAGGTAGTTTATAATCGAGCATCTTTGGGGAAAACCCCTCGAGAAGGAGAGGCACCAAGTGCTTATTTTCATGGGAGCTGGGAAAAGTGTGGGGAAAAGGCTAAAGGCTAAGGTGGGGTCCGTTCTCTCAAAACTAGTGGTATTTATCGGGGCACCTTTTGGTGGTAAGCAGATTTGGTGGAAACAGAGCGATTCCACTCAGTGCCCAATGTGTGGCAAGCAGAGGAGAGAGAAAACTGCTACTCATCACACGCTAACAGTCGAGCAAGTCAACTGCACAAAATGTGCGAATGGCATCGGATCCGGAAGCCCCAGATCTAACGGTTGAGATCACGCCCAATGGGGAAACTAGAATTGATGGGGGAATAAGCCACGATATATAAGAATTTGAGGTTTGATTTGACCACCAGGGTGGCAGAGGACTCATTCCACAACGTAACAGAAGAATTGAACTGACAAAGAAAAAGCTGACATAGTTAACAGCAGGAGAAGTGGCCACTCCCTGTGAGCCTCATGATGACGCCGAAGCAGGGAACTCCAAGTGAAGCTGCAGCAGGCAATCTGACAGAAGTGGAAGGGGAATCGAATAGCCATGAGCTCAAATGGATTTAAAGCCATGAATAGACAAAGCAGAAGACACAGGAACATAGAAAACAGAGAAAGAGAAGAAAGGAAAGAAGATAGAGAAAATGAAGAGAAGATAGTGAAGCAAAAAAATGCAGAAAGAAGACAGAGGGCCGAGCTGACCAAAGGCAGTGTTGAGCACCAGAGAGCTTGAGAGATTTACGCCATCTATGAGGGAATCTGTCAGGACTGAGCACCACATTGGGCTCCTTCCATTAAAGACCAGAGAGGTCAAAGAGATGGTGAGGAAAAGGGTTTGTGCACTCTAGTGGCTTGGGGAATCCAAGAACCACCCTGCCAAGCAAATTCTATTTTAGGAGACTCATACTGAGCTCCTTCACTGTAATTCTCTGCTTTAAGACACAATAAAATAAGGCCACCACTGAGTGCTAGACCGGAGATGTAGCCCTAGAGGATAGGGTGAACTCCTTATTAAACTCTTGTGTTTTGATATTTTCTTACTATATTTCTCTGTTGTTTTCCATTTCAAGTGTCTGTGTATTTGCAATCTGATCGATCAGTTGCCTAAATAACATAGACACACACTAGCATGTGAGTCTATAATACCTTCATTTAATAAATCTTTTACTGAGATCACTCATAGGGTGATTTTCGGATCAAGTGGTATCAGAGCTTTAGGTTGTAAGGTTAAACAAGCTTGTGTTGGTTTAGCTGTTGAATGCTCACTAGATAAAAGCTCAAATTAGGAGAAGGAGAGTTGGTTGAAACTAATCCTGAAATTGGGAGAGTTTATCCTCGGAAGAAAATGTTAGAGGAAGGTTTTGTGGGACTAGACCCTCAATTTATAAAGAGTTTCCTAGCCATAAAGTCCATGGTAGAAGAAATGTATAGGGACTTTAGAAAGCATAAGGATGAAGACTCATCAGTTTCTAAAAAATATAAAGAAGAAGATGAGTCTCACTTCCATGACCACTCCAAAGGAAAAGGGAAAGAGGAAAAATTTCTCACACCTCCTAATAGCCCTGTGCATAACAAGAAAGCATTTATAATCAAGCTAAATGTTAAATTTGATTTGCCTATATATGATGGAGAGTTAAATGCAGAAAAGTTGGACAATTGGATTAGACAAATTGATGTTTATTGCAGAGTATAGAACATCGAATCAGAGAAGAGCAAGATTCGCTTGGCAAGCCTATGCCTAGGAGGAACTGCCTTAGTTTGGTGGGAAGGCAGAACCCAAGCTGATATGAGAAGACATGGCAAGACTATCTCTGTCTGGAGTGAATTCGTTTCTACAATAAAAAAGTAGTTCTATCCATTGGCCTACATGCAACAAGCCATGGTGAGTTGGAAAACCGTTCATCTGTTGAAAGTGAAAGTTTGCAAGGGTACACTCAAGAATTTATAAAGAGAGAATTGACTCTAGGAATTTCATTGGACTCACCAGAGACTCTTTTGAATTACATTGGTGGTCTGCACAGCTACATGAGGCATACTAGTATATATGAGGTATCTGTACAAGCTACTCATCTAGAAGCTAGAGGAAATAATGGAAATCCAGAAGTTAGGGGACCATCCCAATCCACTGCAAGCAAGAGCAGGGAGAAAAGAAAGCAGAAGTGGAAGGAAAGGAAGGCTAAAACTGCACAGAAAATAAAAGCTTCATGCACTCACTGTAAAAAGGATGGGCATGATGATGAGCACTGCTGGATTCTACATCCAAATCTGAGACCTAAGAATTTCGAGGGCAAGAAGAAGAAGACTGCTGCAGCTATTCAGAAATATTTGTGTCAGAGTTGGGAGATGAAACAACCATTGCAGCCACATGTATAAAAGGTAAGAATTCTGAAGCATCTACTAGTAATTCTACTCAATCTATTATTGATGAAGAGAATGAGAGAAAAAGGCCTCGAATTTTCCATATTCAAGTTGTTTCCAAACATCAAAAGGTTGATACTTTGTTTGATAGTGGCTCACAAGTAAATTCAATTTTTGAAGCAATTGTAAAGAAATTTTGATTAACAACTACACCTCACAAGAAACCATACCCATTAGGATTGTTGAATAATAAAGCACAACTACAAGTGACTAGACAGTGTAAACTCAAGTTTTATTTTGGGTCAAGATTTGTAGATGAGGTGGAGTTAGACATAATTCCTTTGGATATATGTGGAATTTTTTTAGGAAGTCCTTACTTGTATGATAGAAAGGCTATTTTCTATAGAGATGAGAACAAGTATCTACTTGTTAAAGATGGAATCTAATACTTTGTAAGAGCTCATGAGCTCAAGAATAATTATACTCTCATAAACTCAGGGCAGATGAAAAGAATGATAAATTCATGCAAACAATTCTTACTGATGGTTGTAAAGGAAAATAAACCTCATAAAACCAATGTATTTGAGGGCTATAATGCTAAACAACAAGTTGATATAGATAAGGTTGTTTGAGAGTATGATATCTTGTTTCAAGAACCTAAAGGTCTGCCACCCAAGAAGGAAATAGTACATGATATTATTTTGCAGCAAGATGCTCCATTGCCTAATATTGGAATGTATGGGTTGTCTGCTTTAGAGAATGCTGAAATCAAGAAGTAGGTGCAGGAGTTGCTCAAGAAGGGGTTCATCAGGCCTAGCACATCACCATGTGGGTCACCAATCGTTTTGGTGAGAAAGAAGGATGGTTCGTGGAGAGTGTGCATTGAATAAGATAACAATCAAAAATTGTTATCCCCTTCCTCGCATAGATGATCTTTTAGATCAATTGAAGGAAGATGTTTATTTCACCAAGCTAGACTTGCACAATGGATACCATCAGGTTAGAGTTGCAGAACAAGATGCAAGGAAGACTGCTTTCAAAACAAAGCAGGGATTGTATGAGTGGATGGTTATGCCTTTTGTCTTAACTAATGCTCTTGCTATTTTCATGAGATTAATGAATGATGTACTCAGACCTTTTGTCGATGATTTTGTTATTGTGTATCTGGATGACATTCTGATTTTTAACAAAAAGTGGGAAGAACACTTAAATCATGTTAAGAAGACACTAGATGTTTTGAAAAGAGAAAAACTTGATGTTAAACTCTCAAAATGTGAATTTGGAAAAACATATCTAAATTATTTGGGTCACATAGTAGGGGGTGGTGAATTGAAAATAGATCTCTCTAAGTGGTAGTCATTGTAAACTGGCCTAAACCCAAGTCTGCTACAGAAATAAGAAGCTTCTTAGGAGCAACACAATATTGGAGGAAGTTCATTTCTAACTTTTCGTCAATTGCAGCTCCCTCACATGCTTTAACAAGATTAAACAAGGTGTTTCAGGGGGGGGTGAAACATCAAAAAGCCTTCGACACCTTGAAAGAAAAGATTAGTACAACACCTATACTAGCACTGCCTGATATGCAAATACCATTTGAGATCCAAACAAATGCCAGTGACTATGCCATGGGAGCAGTGTTGACACAACACGGTAAACCCACATGTTATCATTCTGAGACTTTTAATCCTGTAGTAGTAAAATATCCTACATATGATAAAGAATTGTATGCATTAGTTCAGAGTGTGAAAAAGTGGAAACAATACTTAATGGGAAAAGAGACAGTAATACATACTGATCATCAACCACTTCAATATCTACACTCCCAAACTAAGTTGCAACAATCAAGACATTACAGATGGATGGGTTTTCTACAACAGTTTCATTTAGTCATTAGATATAAAAAGGGCATACATAACAAAGTTGCAGACATGTTATCTAGACCCATTATAAATGCATCTACTATACTTAAGCATAATTTTGTGCTCCATGAAAGCTACAATGAACAATATGCCCAAGATATAGACTTTAAAGATGTATATGCAACTTTGAGTCAAGGAAGAAGAGTAGAAGAATTGGATTATCATGTAAAGGACCAACTCTTATACCATAGTGGGAAACTCTGCATTCGACAAACTGAGAGAATAAAGATAATTAGAGAAGCACACACTTCTCTAATAGCAGGTCACTTTGGGACAAGTAAAACAGTTGCACCGCTGCAAAGATTTTGTTATTGGCCAAAAATGAATGAGACAGTTTCTAGATATGTAAGAAGGTGTACTATGTGCACTAAAATCAATCCCAACAACATAAAACTAGGCTTGTACACTCCATTACCATTAACTTCACACCCTTGGGAAAGTTTTTCCATGGATTTTGTTGGGGGACTGCCTAAATCTAGAAAAGGTCATGATTATCTATATGTTGTTGTGGATAGGTTCAGCAAAATGTGTATTTTGATACTCTGTAATAAACAGATTATAGTTGAACAAACTACAAAACTATTCTTTGAACATGTATGAGTTCATATTGGATTACCCACTTTTATTGTATCTGATCGAGACACCTGATTTGTGGGGAAGTTTTGGTAAAGTTTGTGGGAACTAATGGACACCAAACTAAAGAAAAGCAAAACTTTTCATCCACAAACTGATGGCCAAACATAACTAGTTAACAGGACAGTGATCCAGTTACTCAGAGGATATTGCAGCAAACATCCAAAGCTTTGGGATGAACATTTGTGTTATGTGCAACATGCTTACAACAGAGCAAAACATTCTTCTACACAGAGATCTCCTTTTGAGACCTGTTTTGGTTTCACACCAAGGTCTCCTTTAGATTTTTTCTTTGGTAAAGATACCACAGTTGAGGGACACAATGATGTGGATGAGGTAACTAGGTTCATTGAAAAAATCCAGGAGATCCACCAAGAAGTACAGGAATAGCTAGAAAAGAACCAAGCCAAATACAAGGCTAGGCATGAAAGCATTGGATGGAGCATAGTTTTTAAGTTGGTGACCAGGTCTGGATATATATTAGTAAGGACAGGTTGCAAGGTGATGGTAAGAAGCTAAAGCCTATCAGGTATGGACCCTTCAAGATATTTGAGAAGATTGGTGAAAATGCCTTTCGCCTTGATCTACCAGCTTACATGCACATCTACTTAGTCATAAATGCAAATTGCTTGAGATTGTTTGAACCTTCAATGATTGAGGATCATGAAGAGTAGATTCAATTGCCTTCTATTGATGACCTACTACCTGAATATCTTAACGAATTACAAGAAAACACAATAGGAAGGTGATGACGACACGTAGGGGAGATGTTGAGTACCTCAGGATTGGACTCAAAGGTTCAAAGCTGAGAAGTACAAAGTGGATTGCGATTGGACAAGTGAGACAATAGTACCCTCACTTAGTCGATGCTTGAAAACCAACTTTTGGTGGTCAAAACGATTTTTAGTGGGAAGGTCGTGATCCGAATTGGATCCATGAAAAAGAGTTATCAGAGAACCATGACTATATCAGGTCGGGACAAGCTTCAAAGGATTAAGAGTAGCGATTAGAAACATCTCTAAACAGTGGTAGTTAGCAGCCAGCATGGAATGACGAGGACCTCGGTTAAATCGCATTGACCAAGTCCCATGGAGACTACGCAAGAGGCGAAACTAGCCCCTGGGAAGCCCGGATTGGGAAAAGAAGGCAGTTTTTGATGCGCGATTAGCGTTAATCGTGCATCACTGGGAAAAACCCCTTGAGAAGGAGAGGTCCCGATCACTCGATTGCATGGGAGATGGGAAAACCGTGGGGAAAAGGGTAAAGGCTAAAGTGGGACCCGCTCTCCAAAAACTGATGATATTTATCGAGGGCACCCTTGGGCGATAAGCAGATTTGGTGAAAAGCGAGCGATTCCACTCAGCACCCCACATGTGGCAAGCAGAGGAGAGAGAAAACCACCAATCATCACATGCTAACAGTCGAGCAAGTCAAACATGCGAAATGTGCGAATGGCGTCAGATTTGGAGGCCCCAGATCTAATGGCTCAGATCACGCCTGATGGGGAAATCAGAATTGATGGGGGAATAAGCCATGATCTATCAGAATTTGAGGTCTAATTTGATCACCAAGGTGGTAGAGGACTCATTCGATGATGTAACCAAATAATTGAACCGACGAGGAAAAAGTGGGAGGAATTCATAGGAGGACAAGTGGCCACTCCCTGTGAGCCTGATGATGACGCCGAAGAAGGGAACTCCAAGCAAAGCTGTAGCAGGCCATCTGGAAAAATTGGAAGGGGAATTGAATGACCATGAGCTCAAATGGCTTTAAATCCATGAACAGACAAAGAAAAAGACACGCAAAGACAAAAATGGAGAAAGAGAAGAAAGGAAAGAAGACAGAGAAAACAAAGAAAAGGCAGTGAAGCAAAAAAGAAGATGAAAGAAGACAGAGGGTCGAGCTGACCAAAGGAAGCACTGAGCAACAGAGAGCTTGAGAGATTCAAGCCATCCCTGAGGGGATCTGTTAGGACTGAGCACCACATCGGGTTCCTTCCATTAAAGACCAGATAGGTCAAAGAGCTGGTGAGGAAAAGAGTCTATGCACTCTAGTGGCTTGGGGAATCCAAGAACCACCCTGCCAAGCAAATTCTGTTTTAGGAGACTCATATTGAGCTCCTTCATTGTAATTCTCTAGTTTAAGACACAATAAAATAAGGCAACCACTGAGAGTTGGACCGGAGATGTAGCCCAGGAGGATAGGGTGAACTCCTTATTAAACTCTTGTGTTCTTATATTTGCTTATTGTATTTCTCTGCTATTTTCCATTTCAAGTGTTTGTGTATTTGAAATATGATCAATCCGTTGCCTAAATAACATAGACACACACTAGCACGTGAGTCTGTAATACCTTCATTTAATAAATATTTAACTGAGATCACTCATAGGGTGATTTTCAGATCATTATGGTATTCTTGTCCTCTAATTTTTTCCCGTCAACGTTGTCATAGGTCCCTTGCTAATTTTTGTATTATAATTGATTATTTGTATTTCCTATCACTATTTGGTTGATCCCCTTCTCATTTTTCTTTGTTGAAAGTTGAATTATTCCCTTCCATTTTCATTGGATATAATACTTCACCAAGTTTTTCATTTATTCTTTAATTTTCTTTTCTATTTCTCACGAACCGCTACCCCACCATGTTGATCGGAATAGTGTCGATTTGCAAGGGAGTATATGTTTTCCATAATCATGTACTTAAGAAATAATCCCATGTTTATTTTGTGTGTCTACATTGAGCATCCATAATCTTATGCCACTTCGTTTGGTCCTTCTTCTAGTCAGTGTTGGCTGGAATCCCTAATGGTGGGAAATGTTCGACAATGTGTCCCACACCTTTCTCTAAAATGAATTTATGTAATATGGTTGCGATTGTGCAGAAGAAACCATCATGTAGATTGTTGTAGAACTTATGTTTTATATGTTCAAGAAAAGTTCCGTATTCTAATTCTTTTTGTTTGCAATAATGTTCCAAGAGCAACCTCTGTCTCATAGTTTCAATAGAAACTAGGCATCAGTTCCATTTTGAGCTTTTTTCATGGGAAACGTTATCAAGAAACTTTTTAATCTCCACCAGATCTCCTTTCATAAAATTCTCATGTTCTTCGTTGAAGAAGTTATCCCTCGCTTCCGTGAGCAACAATTGATTGTTTCATTCATAGTTTTTTAGATAGTTACCTGATCTTCACTTCCCACCATAATTGTATCTTGTTTAGTGTTAACATTTATGATTTCATATTATATGGGACTCAGGTTATTTCTAATAGCAATGAATCCAATGTTTAATTTCACAAAAAGCATGCATTATTACCGGTAGACATACTCGATTAAACATAGATAAATCATGTTAGATAAATAATAAAAAGTAATTTGGAGATAGCCAAGTTGCACATATGTATTCTTTATTATATGTCAAATCACTGTTACATTTTTATACTAAAAAGTATATATAGAGTGATAAGACAATTACAAGAGTCTAACTGTCAGATTAATAATATTGACTACTAAGTCATTAGTTATCTAGTTGTTGTACTACAATTTGTTACATTGAGCCTAGTCGGCTGGGCCTACTAGCCATTTTCCCATTCGACTAGTCGATCAACCTGACTAGCTCCTTAAACACATACACATTTATCTAAAGGTTTCATGAGGTTATTTGCGTTAATATAAAAAATAAAAAATGTGCAAGACTCCTGCAATATAATAAAATATATCTATTTGGTTTCTTCTTCTCAAAATTGCAAATTCAAAATCATATTCAAAAGGATCTAGTTTGAGTTAAAATGTTTTCCCGCTCACTCCTTGCATCATGCTATAGAAAACAAGATAAGTAAATTCAATCCTGGTACCCTTATTGTTAATGAAAGGGTGGGTTATCACCATATTTTGCAATCTTCTAATTTACATGCTTTAATTAAATGGACTGCGTGGATGGGGAATGGCTTGTCATGTGGTAACGCTTAGTTAAGGTTTTATATCATTACAATTAATTTTCATATAATATATTGTATGAGAGAAAGGGACACAATTCCACTTGCTTGGGGAGGGATATTGATTGAGGAACTGGTGAAATTAAATACTTCTGCTTGCTTTTCTTGTGCCTTGTCAAGTTCTTCTTATGACTGAATGATCATGTCGTTATCTTCCTTACAACTTCTTATCTCTGCTTTTAAACTTCTCAATATATATGCTATGTTAGGGGAGTACTCATCAACACATTATTCATTTGATATATAGGGATAGTAATGTGAAATATAGTCTACCATTTTTATTGTCATCTATGATATTATTCATGCAAACATACCATGTCAGATAAACCAAATATAAACATGATCAAACATACCATTGTGAAGTTTAGGGGAGGCTATCTATTTTTCACAAATAATTCCAGATTAGAACAACATATGTATACATAATGAAATCAACATATCAAGTGTACCAAAGTCAACATTGTGACACCATAAAACCGCAAAAATGACCATCACAATGCATGCGTAACAAACATACAGAAAACTAAAATGCATGCATTATTGACATATTCTGCCCATCTAGTCCAACTGTTTGAACTTTGAAGCTCTGATACCACCTTGTAACGCCCCCTCCCACATTTACCCAAATTCACAAGCTCGCCAGGGAAAACATGATATGAGACTTACTATGCAACACCTCATTTCCAAGATGCACTTATGAAAAATGGGGTCCACATGTCCAGAACTAACTGAAAACACCTAATGACACATGATCGCACTATTATCAACAGAACTTGAGCCAACAATATTTATTTTCAGTTTCATTTCCCTAAATTTAATAGAATTTTCTATTTTTGACAATTTTCTCAGGTTCTAAACTTTTGACGCCATTTTAAGGTCCTAAACGACATTTTTAGGGAAAATGGAAAGATTAGAAAAATGCGAAACCAATCTACTAGCCTATTTTCGGCCTCCTCATGGATATCATTGAAATGAGGTATTATGATAGTCAAACAGAGATTGTATGCCAAAGTTATGAGCTCGGGAAGTCGAAGGTATGAATTACTTACTTATATCCTATAGGTACCTTGCGTACATAGTACCTATAGGATATAAATACATATATGTTCATTAATTTAATAGGCTCATGAGAGAATCATAATTGACATAATGACAAAGCTAAATGTTCAAAGTCATCTCACAACTTGACTTAGACTGACTACAACATACCAAGCATTTTATCAAACACATAGCATACATGTAAGCTACATGTCATGAATGCATATATGATCATAAAAGTATGAGATTCATTAGAGAATAAATAGAATGTCCCTATGCCCTCTGCACATAACTGCAACAACATTTATTAGTCCATACATCCATCAACTAATCAATAGCTAAACCATTCATCACAAGAGAAATAAATAACATACATCATGTAACAAAAAAATAACCAGTAAATAACCAGCATAGGAACCATGCTTAGTAAGCTATAATATCACCAACGTAACCATTATAAGATATGAATGAATCACAATAGAAGAATAGATCTAACTAATATATGAAAATAAAAACCAATTCAAGGACTTCCACATACTACCTGATCATAGATCGAGTTGAACAAAATATCTCTTTCAACTAATCACCCCTGTGCCATATTCCAAGCATGAATGTGGGATCTCATGGAATAAACCAAACAAAACCAAAATAGGGTTTCCAAAGCCCAAACCACCTCAAACCTTAACTGATGATTCCACCTCATAGTTAGACATCAGATCATTCTTTACCTAAGCTCCCCAGGGCTCCATGAACTACTAACTCAACCGACAACCTTCCAGGGCTCTAGAGTGTTTTTCCAACCTGGCTCCAAGGACTAGTAACTCAACCCACCAAGGACTCTAGAGTGTTTGTCCCAACCTAGGCTCCATGACGTGTAACTAAACCCAAGATGTTCAAGGGCTTCGAGGGTGTTTATTCCAACCCACAGCCATAAGGAATTATGAGCACCAACCAGAAAGCAATTAAATGGGAAAACCCACAACACCATGGCTATCCATGAAATGGTAAGGCAAGGCTAATACCATTGTCAATTTAGGAAACCTTCCATGCCAATGACAACTCAGAACCAAATAATCACTTTCATACACCATGCATCCATAAATCAACAAGGAAAACTAAGATGCAACATATTACCTGCAAAGAAATCTAGTGGTAGTGGCCGATTCAACCGTTCCCTTGCACTTTCATGCTTTCCTTTACCTTCTTTCTCCAAATCCATATGAATACTATAGTGCTCCAAGCATGCTCCAATAATTCTTTAAGTATGCAAGAGTATGAGAGAGTGAGAGAATATAAGAGAGCTCTAATCTCAAATCGACAAAACGTTGTGAAATGATCCTTAAATTCCTTTTTTGTCAAACATGCCTCTATTTTATTCAGTTCTCCTTAATTTTCCTTGAATTTCTCTCTCATGAAAATCTGTGATCTTTCATCTCTCCTTTCCCCTATTTTCTATTATTTTCATAAATAAAATTCCAATTAATGTTTCTTTTCTTTTGCTGATGTTTTTCCAATTTCCATATGCATTTATTAATCACCAATGATCCCCATCTCTATTTTTTTCCCAACATTCAACTTGGAATTCGTGTCCCATGACCTTGGTCTTATTTTTATTTATTTACATAGGAAATAAAGCAAGGGCTATTACAAACCCCTCCCCCTTGGGGAAACACAATCCTTGGTGATCAATGACACTTATAACCAACTGACAATTGAAAATGACACATAGTACCCATGGATATTTATAACATAGATCAATGTAGTATTTACAATGAACAACAACTACAAACCATGACCAACATGACAAACATGAAAATCATATCGCTTATTGGAGCTTTATAACATAGGTCATTGTAATATTTACAGCAACATCCATATACATATACATATACCAAAAAAATCATTTGGTTGAACCAATAAATAATGAAGGATATAAATCCCACATCTGTTCAACCATCTCCCATGTAACTTCATCGGACCCAAAGTGCTTCCACTACACTTTAACCTGCTCGATTTCTTAGTTTCACAGAATGAGTTGTTTCTGTTGTAATATGCATTGTGGTTTTGGTTGGAATTCTCCTCTATTTCCACCTACACTTCATACCAATTAATCACATGTTCAACATACTGGATGTACTTATTAATAAATGGAACATGGAAAACATCATGAAATTTCACTATCGAAGGCAGGGCAATTCGGTAAGCCACTGGTCCAATCCTCTCAAGGGTCTTGAAAGGCCCGCAATACTGAGGTGCTAGCTTGGCACATGACCCAATCCTAAAGGGTCTCCTCTTGGGATTGATGTGTAAGTAGACATGTCCACCAACCTGAAACTCCTTAGATGCCCTGTGCTAATCAACATAACTCTTCTACCTATCCTATTCTGCCTTTATATTCCTTTTGATAACCTGCATTTCTTGTTCCATCTCTACCAACATATATGGTCCAATCAATACCTTGTTCACTAGATCACTCTAGCCGATATGAGTATTACGACTCTTCCCATAAAGTGCCTCAAATAGATTCATCTTCAAGGATTCTTGATACCCATTATCATAGGAAAAATCAAGCAATGGTAGATACTCTTCCCACTTCCTCTACTAATGCATAATGCACATCCTCAACATGTTCTCAAGAATTATGTTAACCCTCTCTTTCCTTCCATGTGTATGTAGACGATAAGCTATACTGAATGCTAATTCTATCCTCAAACCTTGAAACAACTCCTTCCAAAATCTTGAAGTCAACTTAACATCATTGTTTGATACAATCTTCTTAGGAACACCATGCAACCTCACTATCTCTTTAATGAAAATATGAGTTATGTCACTAGCTAAGTTAGTAGAATTAACTACAATGAAATGAGGTACCTTACTTAAATTTTCAACCACAACCATGATGGAATCATGTTGTCTTGAAGTCCTTGGAAAGCCTATAATGAATTTCATGGATATGACCTCCCATTTCCACCCCGGAACCAGAATCAATTGCAGCAAACTACTTGGATTCTTACACTCTACCTTTACCTGATGACAGTGTAAACATTTGGAAACAAACTTAGCCATCACTTTCTTCAAGCTTGGCCAATGATAAAACTTTTTAATTTTTGTCAGAGTCTTCTTATATCATGGGTGACTTGAATATGGCTTGACATGAAACTCCCTCAAGATAAGCTTCTTGATCTCACTGTCATCTGGTACACCAATCCCATTCTTGAATCTAAAAAAGCAGTATATTGTGAGATGGTACTCCTCCTACCTGTTACCTTCACCCTGTTGTTGTAGTCTATGCCTCAATTGTTGATACTTGTCATCATGTTTCCCTTGCTGCAAGATCCCCTCCTGCAAGTCCTTCCAATAATAACTTATTGTTGCAGTGTGATTGACCTGCACTCTTCTATTGAGAGCATCAACAACCCTATTATTTTTTCCCTTAATGCACCTAATCTCAAAATCAAACTCATTGATCATGGCCAACTACCTAGCTTTCTTGGAATTCAAATTAGGCTAGTCAAATAAGTATCTCAGTCCACTGTGATCACTCATCAAAATGAACCTCATGCCATGAAGATAGTGTCTCCACATCTTTAATTCATGGATGATAGTTGTCAACTGAAGATGACGTGTCATGTAGTTATTCTCCTGTTCATTCAGTTTCCTTAACTTATAGCATGCTAGATGTCCTTCCTGCATCCAAATTCCACCATTTCCTCTCTTACAAGCATATGCACATACCAAAAATTCTTTTTCTAGATCTACAATCTTCAAAACAGGAGCATTCGTAAGGAACTTCTTCAACTTCTCAAAACTCACTACATGTTCCTCTGTCCATTCAAATTTATTTTCTTTTCACTGCAATGATGTAATATGATAGGAAATCTATGAGAAGTTCCTCATGAACCACCTACAATAACCTACTAACCCTATTAAATGTTTGACCTCATCCACATTCATAGGAGTTTCCCATTTCATGATAGCTCCGATATTTTCAGGATCTGCTGCTCTACCTTATTTAAAGACCACATGCCCTATGTAATGTCCTTTGGCTAAAAGAAACTAGATTTGCTAAGTTTGGCATACAACTGATGCTCTTTGAGCAGTCTTAACATTGCTACTAAGTTTCTTCGGCATAAATCACAAGAAATTTCATTTGTCGACGTGTTTCAAACCAACAAGTGTGGTTCATCGTCAAAACAAGTTGAATGAGAAGATCAAGCTTACTATGATTAAATAGAGCAGAAACGCAAACGACTATATTCCAAGACCAGGGAACGACTATATTGAAAACGACTAGATTTGACTAGATTAGGAGAATAACCAATATTTAATACAAAATTGATTTAGGTTTGTTAAAATCTTAAAAGTGAACGGACCCTTTTTAACCACTTATATTTGTTAAAATAAATTATAACCTAAATTAATTTACATTAATAATTAGTTATCAAAGATTTTGTATCTAAAAAGTAAGAGTAATTAATAGTTAAATATAAACATTATTAAATATATAAAACTACATAAATATCAGGATATATATAAGTCAAAGGGGCTATTTTATATACCAATAAATAATGAATTAATTATAAATTAAATTAATTTTTAATAATAGTTATAAATATAATTTAACAAATATGAAAATAATCGAGTAATAGAGTAAAATTAATTATGATAATAAATAGATAAATAAATAATAATAATAATAATAATAATAATAATAATAATAAAAATAAATAAACAAATAAACAAATAAATAGAAAGTCAACCAAGTTTTTAAATCTAAATAATGGAGTAGTTAGTTATAAAAGTTATAAAAAACTCGGGTAAGATTTTAACAAACCTAAATCAATTTTGCAATTAAATATTGGTCATTCTACTAATCCAGTCAAATCTAGCCGTTGTCAATATAGCCGTTACCTAGTCTTGGAATACATCCATTGGAGTTTATGCTCTATTTAATCATACTAAGCCTAATCTGCTCATTCAACTTGTCTTGACGATGAACCACACTTGTTGGTTCGAAACGCATTGAGAAATGAAATTTCTTGTGTTTTATGCCAAAGAAACTCTCTTATATTTGATATAGACCACAGAAGCCTCAATTCAACAATTTCTACTAAGTGTTCGACATGATCTTCCTCATTCGTAGAATATATCAATATGTCATCAATGAATACAATAAAAAACTTTCTGAGATAAGGACACAACACCTTTTCATCAAACACATGAAAGTAGCTAGATCATATCCAAATTGAAAGGAATCACAACAAACTCATAATGCCCATACCTAGTATAGAAATTAGTCTTATAGATGTCCTATTTATTGATACGTACTTGATGGTATCTAATCTCAAATCAATATTCAAGAACATTATTTCTCCCTTCAACTGATTAAATACAAGTCATTGATCCATGGTAAAGGGTACATGTTCTTAGTCATCACCTTGTTCAACTGCCTGTAATCAATGCACAACCTGAGAGTACTGTCCTTCTTCTTCACAAATAATATTAATGCACCCTAAGGCAAAACACTTGGCTTAACGTATCCCTTGTCAAGCATTTGATTCAACTGAAACTTCAGTTCCACTAAATCTAAAGTGCTCATCCTGTACAATGCCTTTGATTCTAGTGATTCTCTTGACATCCACTCAATAGAAAAGTCCACTTCCTTGTGAGGTCGTAACTTTGACATCTCTACTAGGAATACATACAAAAATTGATACAAAACCAGATACCTCTTCAAGACCTCAACATCCTCAACATCCTTACCTTTATCACTCGAAATATAAACCACAAACAATACACATCCCTTCCTTCTCCAACACTTTGCCTGCATAGCTATAACCATTCTAATTGATTAACCTTCTTATTACCATGTAATATTGTTTGTTCTCCATTGTCATCCACACATTCAATAGCCTTTTCATAAAAAGCCACCTTAGTCCTTTGAAGATACAACCAATCCATACCTAATAGCATATTTTACGATCCCAATGGAAGGAAATTTAGATATGCTAATGTAGACATACCATTACTCTCAAATGCACAAGCTCTTACTTAATGATCAACACTCTTCTTAGTACCTGCTACAAACTGCACTAACCAAGACTTTGCATGCACTTCTTTTCTCAAACCACACTTATCCAATAGGGTAAGGTTAGCATAAATATAATTAGATATAGAGTGAATCAAAATAGAAGTAGCTTGATCATAGAGCTTACTATCCATCTCAATAATGGATGCTTGGTGATCCACCTACATGTTATCCAATGCTGCATGGATCTGAGGAATACTCTGTCCAACATCCCCAAATTTTTGTGCCTTTTAAGCACTATAGATCTGTGGTATGCTACCCCGATGTTGTGGAAAATCCCTCATGCAACAATCTTTACCACAATTTCAACAATATAAATGCTTTGTGACATCACCCTTGTTCTGCTCCTGTTATAGCTGCAACAACCCCCATTTTGGCTTGTTGTTTCTTTTACAATAAATGGGGACCCTTCTTTTTCTCACCTAATTGCTTCTCATTTTTCTTGCTTTTGATATTATTTTTCATTTGCATTAAGTGACGCTTATCACCTTGACCCTTTTCTCGCATGACAACACTTATTATATCATTTCACGTTACTATTCCTCTCCTCAGAGCAACACTTGCATCATTGGTCTCGTTCTTCCATATCACCTCATATTTTGCATTTGGTTTTTCTTGATGGTATTTTCTTCACATTACCTCAATTTCTTTCACCTTTATCATCACCTTTGGTCATATAATCCCCGATAATAAATGATCTTGGTATTTTTTTTACTCCTATAGTGAATGAATCCCTCTTTTGATTTTCTTGATGGGTTTTTGGTCCAATCTTCATCTCACAAGGCTTTCATCAACTTGAAAATATATAAACATGATAAATAATTAATTTTAATATAAATACATATAATGTAAATAATTATATTTAAATAATAATATTCAAAAGATTAACCTTTTAAATTTATATTTTAAAACTATTAATATCTTTTAAACATTAATATTCTAATATTAATTACTGCAGCAATGTGACTATTCTCAACAAAGAAAATGTGCCGGTAAATAGCACTCAAACTCCACATGAACTTTGATATGGTAAGCCTCCTACTGTAAAATACTTTAAAGTTTTTGGAAGCAAATGTATTACCAAAAGGACTGATGAAAAACCTGGTAAGTTTGAACCTAGAGCAGACAAAGGCATTCTTCTTGGTTATTCTTCCAGAAGTAAAGGATACAAATGTTATAATAAAGACTTTAGAAAATTGTTGAAAGCATTGATATTGTAGTTAATGAAGCATGCAAAAATATAGAATAGATGAAATAAAAAGAGGAATGTGACAATGAAGAAGATGGGGAGTACTTTCCCGCACCAAATCAAAATGATATTGAAGAAGAAACCAATGAAGCACCAGAAGAAGGTACAATAGATAGGGAAAAGATTCCATCCAGGTAGGTTCAGAAAAATAATCCAGAATCTCGAATTCTAAGAGAAAAAGGGTATGGAGTATGGACAAGAAGAACTCTTACAGGAACCTTAAGTTATCTAGCATTACTATCCTCCACAGAACCTGAGAATGCAAATGAAGCCTGAAAAGATGAATGTTGGGTCAAGGCCATGGATGAAGAATTATTGAAAAGAATGATACTTGGGAGTTAGTTCCTAGACCTCATGATAAAAATATTATAGGAACAAAATGGATATTTAAGAATAAGCTGAACGAAAATGGAGAAGCTATTAGAAACAAGGAAAGACTTGTTTGCAAAGGGTATACCCAACAAGACAATATATATTTTGAAGAAACTTTTTCACCTGTTCCTAGGCTTGAAGCCATAAGGATGTTTCTTGCTCTTTATAGTTTTCTAAAATTCAAAGTATATCAAATGGATGCAAAATTGACCTTTCTTAATGGAGATTTAGAAGAAGAAGTTTATATTGAACAACCAGAAGGATTCATTCTTGGAAATGATGTAAAACTTGTATGCAGACTTAAAAAGGCTCTCTATAATTTGAAACAGGCTCCAAGGGCTTCATATTACCACATTAAAAAATATATACAACAACAAGGCTTTACAAAAGGTTTTGCAAATAGCAATTTATACACAAAGATTGAAAATGATAAATTGCTAATTATTGTTGTTTATGTTGATGATATAATTTTTGGTAGCAATGAAGAATTCATGAGTCAGAATTTTTCTTTAGTAATGCATCAAGAATTTGAAATGTCCTTACTTGGTGAACTTATTTATTTCCATGCTCTACAAGTTCAGTAAACAAAAGATGGTATATTTATCTTACAAACCAAATATCTCAAGCAGATCTTAAAAATGTACGGAATGGAAGATTCTCAAGTAGTGTGTACTCCAATAGTAACAGGATGCGGTCTCAGCTCTAGTGATGAATCATTAGCAGTAAACCAACCAACTTACAGATCTAGGATTGGAAGTCTGCTTTATCTAACATGTACAAGACCTGACATCATGCATGCAGTAGGAATTGTTGGAAGGTTCCAAGAAAATCCAAAGGAATCACATCTCCAGGTAGTCAAAATAATTTTCAAACATCTTCATGGAACTCAAGACTTTGGACTATGTTATCCTAAAGATACATACCTTACTCTTCATTCATATACAGATGTAGATTGGGCAGGAAGTGTTGATGATCGAAAGAGCACTAGTGGTGGTGCATTCTATATGCGTTCCCAGTTAGTATCTTGGTTCAACAAGAAATAGAGTTTGATTGCTTTATCTACATTTGAAGCAGAATACATTGTTGTATCTGGATGCACACAACTACTTTGGATGATGAAAACTTTGCAAGACATTTATATCACATATACTCCACCCATATCCGTTCTATGTGATAATACAAGTGCATTAGTATTTCAAAAAATCCAGTCATGCACTCCAAGACCAAGCACATACCCATCAAGTAACATTTCTTACGAGAACAAGTGCTTAAATAGAAGTTCAAATTGGAGTATGTTCCCTCCAAAGAATAGGTTGTTGATATATTCATTAAACCATTGCCCAAAGAAACATTTGAATATATCAGACAAAAGTTGGGAGTAGTTGCTGCATCATCCTATTGTTAAATCCAATCTTTCAGAAGAAGGTTATTATACATAGGTTTCATGAAGTATAGTCGCATATACACACTAGTTTCTATGGCTGAAGAAGTGTATTTCTTTTTTTGGAAAGAAAAACAGTGGGTCAAAATTTGATATGGGTGCTTTGTTTGTGTTGATGAGTACATTCTGACGATATTTTTTTTTATTACTTTTCATCTAACTGACAAAGATGCCTTGATGAATAACTTGTTGACAATGCATAGGTAGCACAGGTTTAGGGGGAGCATTAGCCTTCACTCTCATTCTGCATTGTTAGCATTATGGTTGTTGAGTCCAGCTATGGCTTCAGATATTTATGCCATTTGTTGCTTAAGTCATGTAAATGACTAGGGTGTGATATGACTTCTCATACATTTGAATGAGTCCTATTAGACAAGTGATCTAATTTGTATCCCCACTTTGCATGGGATGGATGATGTAATATTTATTGTATTTTTGTCATGTATAAACAATTGGTATATCCCCACTTGGTTGGGTGGATGATTCAAATTTGGTATATCCCCATTTGATTGGGAGATTGATGTATGTATGAGTCATTCGTGACATGAAGGTTAAACTCACATAGTTGAGTTATAGAGTCATGCTATTTTTTTGATCCATATCTTTGCAGACTCGACATGTACTGAAGGGGAGCATGAAGAGCAGAATGTATATCAGAGGAGGAAAGTTACTTAGTCTACCCTTTTCCCTTGATGAAAAAGTGGGAGAGTATTTTGGTGTTGCATGTTACCTCTAATAGTTTCTACATCTTGCAGTAATCAACACCATCATGGTTGCCATCAAGTCCAAAGGGGGAGATTGTTGGCATTATGATACAAGTGTTGTCCTTAATGGAAAATCACTCACAGGTCAATTCAATTTTTATAAAAGGGAACTCACAGTACAATAGGTGTATTCAGAGGTAATAGGGCAGTGGTACATAAGAACATGAAGATGGAACTAAGGTCTACTGATCAGAATAAAGAAGGTAAAGGAAAAGGTTGATGAAAAGCAATTTTAGAAGTATACACAAGTCCACTTAGTCAAAAAAACGTATACATGCTGGTCCATAGAACAAAAGTAGCATATAAATATACACGCGCTTCCATAGGAAGAAAAAAGCGTACATGATCGAAAAACCAAGTTTTTGGTCCGTGGTATTGACCCTCGGTATTTGGTCTGAGGTATTTGGTCTGTGGTATTGACCCTAGGTATTTGGTCCAAGGTATTGGTCCTAAGTGGTTTTGGTCCAAGGTATTGACCAAGGATCTAAGTATATAAGGAGGAGAATATCAAGGGCTAAGTACAAACGTAATGAATATCTTATGAAGTGTTATGTGAAAGTGTATTGGTTTCTAAGGAATACTTCTATCTTAAGTATATTTTATGTTGCAAGGGTTATGTTTGTGACTTGATCTAAAATATTTTGTGCACCTTGAATTCAATATTGGATCAGGATCATGAGACCTGAAATGACTTATTACTGAATGATCTGATATTGGGCTAGATTTGATTATGTAAACCTGTTTGATTATTTAAATATCGTGACCTGAGTTTGTCTGAAGTCCGGAAGTGCAGTGAAGTTATGAAGTAAGTATTTGCAGATCTGTACACTGGTTTTCTTTGGTGAAGGTGTGTATACACGTTGGTTCATCTCTTCCAAATAGCATATGCAAAATAAAAGCTTGATGTTCAAGGATGACTGATCTATCAGATCAGTGCTACTGTTTTACTATTGTCCGTCAATGAAGTCTTCTTAGATATGAATGTAAACTCAATGAATAAGGAGTTTTATATTTGACAAAATGATTGTATAAGTGAGAAGAAGTGATCTCTGTTGCTACCTGTGTAAAGCTCTATAAGTTGACAGTAGATGTTTAGTATATGCTGGTTGGTACAGACTTGATTCAAAAGTTTATGTTTACAGTAGCTTTGGAGATATACACAGGTTTGGTTAGTGGAAGTAGTGTATACAGATAGTTTGGGTTCAACCAAGTGGTGTATATAGTCTGATGCATGGTTTCTGAGGTTACAACTAGTTCTGAATGATGATGCATCTTCCTGGGTTCAGCACAGTGTTCTGGTCGAATTGTCTAGATTAAATGAATGTTGGTTGATGTAGTTTAAGTTTAAAAGTTGTTGATGGGTCTAGTCTGAAAATTGAATTAAACATGGCCTTCAGATTGTGGTGTTGTGCTCCAGGAGTATCTAGTCTGAAAATTCATGAAACGTGGTCCGTGGAGGAAGAAATAAGGTCATATCTTTCTATAGGTCGGTGCCTACGTACTAGTAAACAAATTGGCTAGTACAAGAGCTAGGGGGTTGCATCTCTCTTCCAGTAGAATCTGGAAAATGAGAGAAGGTTGTAGCCTTCTCCATGTGGGTGCCTATGTAGTGGTATGAGTCTGCACCAATACAAGATTGTAAACATATTTTCTTATTATTAAAAGAGGAAAGAGATGAAAACAACAGGTGGTTTTCACCGACATTGTGTTTCCACCTTAAATCTTGGTGTTCATGTGTGTTTTTTATGTGTGATGCTTTATTCTATTTTTACTACACTGTCTAATATGTTACTGATGCACTGGTTTAAGATCAACACATGATAAATTGTCTAAATGACAAGTTCTCTCAATATATGCTGGTTTTTATAATCACAGTTGCGTGTACATGCTAGTTTATTTCACTAAAGTAGTGTATATAAATATGTTTGGGAAATAAAATTATTGATCTGATAATACTAATTCTCCCCCCCTCTCAGTATTATTTCTAACATAACATCTGAGGTTAGTTTATAATGGTTTAAAATGGCCAAAAAATATTAATAATGAAGAGGAAAATAAGGGTGAAGCACTATAACATAAATGTATACGATTATCATATAAATATTTTAGTTAAAAGAAATAGGGCATTTTTTGAGGCCTATTACAAGTTGTATTATAGACAAGTCACAACATTGGGACTTTTATTAGTCTTGATTGTAATTTGATTTTAGGTATAACATACAAACAACCAAACATCCAAACATCCAAACAAAATAATTGGAGATTGGTTGAAGATAACAATGGAAAACATTACGGAGAATCACTTGGAGAAGATGGGGAGCATAATAATCAGCTAGGAATGGTGAGAGAAGAAACTGGAAATGCAGATAATCATGAGTATGAAATTTTTATAGTTCATAGTCTAAAGGTATATCTAAGAAAAAGAAAAAAAAAAAATCAAGAAAAATTTTCTAAATCAAGGGATGATGAAGGACATATAAATGGCTACATACTCAGGAGGTTGGAAGAAAATAGAGGTAGTAGGAAAACTGAAAAAAAACTCATAATAAAAGACATATATGTGAATCTAATGACAAAACTAAGTCTATGACTTCTAGTGAACGTAAAAATCTTGAGTTTCATGAAAGGGAGGAACTAAATTATGGTAGGATTTCCTCTATGCCTAAGAAGAAAAGGGCTATATCTCAGTTGCAGGGTAAGTTTAAAAACATCAAACCTCCAAAATTTAATGGAGAATTTGAGGAAGGAGAAAGATCTTTGCTTTTCAATATGTCAAACTATTTTGAGGTCTACAATTACCCTAATAACCTTACGGCCAAATTGGCTACATATCATATAACTATTCAAGTAGCCTTGTGGTGGGAAGAGAATAAATAAATAAGGAAGATGAGAATAAACAAGTTGACCTAGAAACAATTTAAAATGGAGTTAAAAAAGAAATATTTAACATAAATATACTTTGATGACGAAGCAAGAGATTTCCTTGAGTTAAAGGTGGAGAAATCAACTATGGATGAATTTGTGAACAAATTCATGATCCTATTGAGGTATGTACCATATATGAAAGAAGAAAAGGAAAAAATATAGAGTTTTATTAGATTCCTTTGTTTTTCCTATAGGGAGAGGAATGAATTTGGCAATCCAATACCAATGGATGAAACAATAAGGAAGAAAAAATTGTGTTACAAATAGAACAAGTAGAAAAGTGACAATTCTAAAAGTCAGATGGCCATGAAAAATGAGATGTTCAATACTAAGAAAAATGGATTTAAGAGTACCTCCTTTTCCAATACTTTAAAAATAATTCAAGGGGGGGATTATAGTAGAAATTTAAATTAGAAAAGAAAATTAACTCAAAAAGTGGGCAGGGAATAGGAATAGGAATTTTTTTTTTTTAATGAACCAACTAGGCCACTAAACAAGTGTTGGGGATGTAATGAAAACTATTTGTGGAGACACTATCCATAAAATACTTTGAATAGAAGGGAAAAAATAAATAATATTCAAGAATTATCTATAGTTAATGATGTTTTTCGTAATATTATAAGGATTAGTGTGACATTGGATGATAAACAAGTTGATCAAAAATACACTATGGTGGATATCCAAGGTAAAATATTTGGAAATAATGTAACTATGCTTTAAATTGATTATCGTTCTAATTTAAGTTATATTTCCCATGCTGCAATTGAAAAATGTTGACTTAAAAAGGAAAGGAAGAATAACTTGGCCATATGAACTAAAGAAAAA
Organism: Pinus tabuliformis; assembly: GCA_031772625.1. Taxonomy (NCBI): domain Eukaryota; kingdom Viridiplantae; phylum Streptophyta; class Pinopsida; order Pinales; family Pinaceae; genus Pinus; species Pinus tabuliformis. The sequence goes on from CM062809.1 coordinate 225,961,642, forward strand.
GCTACTGAAATTAGTAAATATTATTCAATAGATCTAAACAAATTGTATACTAATTTAAATTTGAACATTTTTCCTTTGGGATCTTATGATGTCATCGTTAACATGGATTGGTTAAAAGAACATTGGGTAACATTAATTGTTTAGAAAAGTATTTTACATGAATCAGTGACAAAGGAGGTACTTCTATGGTAAAAGGGATTTCGAGGACCATTTTAGTGAGGAAAATATATACTCCACAATTAAAGAAATGTGCTCTAAAGAGATGCCAAATGTTTTGCATTTCAGATTGAATACCTTTATAATAAAAACCAAAAACCATGTATTGAGGATTATATTATATTCGAAAAATATAAGGATGTATTCAGTAAACAAATACCAATAATTCCTCCATGAAGGTGTTGTAGCGGCTACATCCACCCTCTAAAATTTTACCTTAGCCTCGTTTTGGACCCACCCTTCCATATTTTCACATCAGCTTGCTTGCTTTATCAAGTTCACAAGATTCAATGATTTTATTGCACAAAGGAAGCTTGTTGATCAAATCTTGATGCATTCCCCTCATAGGTTGTTCACTCGGACTTGGTCCAGCTCCAGGCTGAGTAGTTCCCCCAAGAAATTAAGCAATTATGGAGGGAAACCAATCTTCCCTCTTGAAATTGCGCAATCCTAACTGGCAACCTACTATGCTCCAGAATTGCGCAACTCTATAGTCAACACTCACAGTGAAAATTGAAAAGTTTTCCCCAGCAAGGCTACTCAGCCCAGAATTTGCATAAATATGGGTAGCAGTCAGCTGCTCTGCCCAGAAATGCCCATTTTCTCCAAGCAGTCGAGCATCCTCTTGCATGTGCAGTTGAGTTGATCAGTTCCCTCCGGGACCAAGCAAAAATAACTTGAATGCATGAACTTATTCTCCCAAGGAAGAATGCAAAGGCATCGCTTGTTTCAGGGATCTATGTTTGGCAGTTGGAGGTTACATGCAAGGATCATTTCAGAAACCTCCCACCAAGTTTCGCTTTCCCTAGATTTGTGTCATGCCTGTCACAACCTTGATGTTATAAAGAACCATCAACTAGACGTTGCAGAGCTCATTTCTAACACCAACCTTGCAACTCTGACATCCCACATCACATCTAGGAATAGTCGGCACCTTCACCTCACCTATTTTAGGGTAAGCCCGCTTTCCATGCCTTGTGTTTCATTTCTGTCGCTTTTTGGTTTTTCTCTTATGTGAGTATTGTTTGCTTGATTTCTTTGAATGGTTGTTGTTGTTTACATGTATACTAGCTTGTCCTAGCACGGTTTCATTTTTCATTGTTATCTCACTGATTTCGCATGCATGAAATTGTTTTTCATTAACATTCGTTGATTCGGTGACTTGCCTCAGCCACATGCATATTGTTCCATTTTCTGAATCTGTCATTCGATTTTTTCATGCATGATTATTCACTTATTCTTACACTCAGTATCACCATGCATTCGAACTCACATTCACTTGAGTTGCCTGTCGGTGAGTCTGGGCAGCCTTGGCCTAGACTCTACCTCACTAAGACAACATTGCACAATCATAAGAGGGAAGGCTCTGTCTTACTCTCAGGAAATGCACATTTCTACCCAGTAACTATCCTCCAGGACTCTTTTGCACATTTCTGAGGGACAATGATTGTTCGCCCAAAAAATTGCATCATGCAGTCACTGAGTCTACAACCATTACCAGCTGTGATTACGCATTGCGGAATTCCAACAGTCAACAGCCAGACTGGACTATGCATTGCAAATTTCCAACACCCAGTCACTCTCCCAACAACCCAAACTGTGCCTTGGGTAGTCAGTCTCTCAACCTCCCTACCGAATTTATGCAACCTTCATGATCAGTCACATAGGTATGTTGCAAGTCAGTTCTCAAGCTCATTTTGGTTTTGGATTGAGAGATTGCTTGCCATGAGCGTTTCCATGTCTCTAGGTATTGTTGTTCATATCCCTCTTAGTAGTGCAGCTACAATGATTTCCAAGAGGGTAGATTCGAAGACACCGTTTAGCGCACACCTGGAGATGCAGTCGATCAAATGTCTATGAGATGGCCTGCTCACAAAGACATCAAGTTGCTCGTAGACAAGAACATCAAGATATCATAGTACAAAACATCATGAATAGTAGATGAAGGCAACATACCAAATGTAGTGAATGCAATGAATGTAGAAAATGCAGCGAACACAGTGAATGCAAGAGGAAGGTTGTTGACAATAAAGAGGTGGAACAAAGTTGCAAGATCAAGTAGATCCAGTAATGATGAAAGAAAATTTGGAGACTCAAGCTATGAGGTGACGGCGTGACATGAAGATCGCGTGAAGACATAGAATGGAACAAAGGAGTTGCATGTGTTGAAGTAGCAACTCAAGGAAGAACATGAAGCTATACAGACATACGAATGAGTTCTAGCAGGAACAAGAACAACAGTGGGCACAACATGCACTCACAGATAAAATTGTGACTGTAAAAGTTAAAGATCCATCCTAGCAGTTGGCATAGAGCATACATGGTGCGCAGTGTTGTTGATTTCATGCAAGGGATTCAACAACATGCATGTCATTGTGTGCACGCATACAATCCAACCCATTTAGCACACTCACAAAGGCAAAGATAAGAAGAAAGTCAAACTAGAGCTAAACATGTACTTTGGCAAGTTGATGCGCATGATCATCAACACACACTTGAATATCAACACAGACACTATGCATCAGTATGTGCCAATTCATCTGCACCCAAGAAGACCATGTGCACATTAGCAGATGAGTTGGATGAAGGAGTCGAACCAATGCACTAGATGCAATGGAGGCAAGAGTTCAATTCAACAAGATGTCACCATGGGGTGCATGCACACCATTAGCTCACCACCTTCACCATAACAAGCATGTCAAAGAGTTGGTCTCATCACAATGGACCGAGGGTTATTGATGTCTTTGATGGCTTTCTCAAGCCATTTTTCTCACATGAGTACATGTGCATTGTAATGTTGAGTCATGTCAAGTGTAAGTCAAGTATCAATAGTTGTATGTAACAGTCATAGAGTAGGTGAAGCGTCGTGAGTGTAGTTGAATTGACACAAAGGGGAATGTCAAGGGTCACACTACCCTTTGCTACAAATAGTCCCTCATAAATCATTATAGGGGCTTTTGGTTAGCCAATATTCCAATAAGACTATCTTTGAGAGAGTTTGGACAATATTGTAATGCGCCTTGGATTCTCCACTGTACGAAGCTAGTGCATCTCTTTAGAGGACCAGACGGATGTGGCTGTAACATTCCACTATTGGGGCTAGCGGGTTTACATGGATGTATTGTACGATTGGAACTTACACTTCTTTATATAATAATAGCCAACACATTTTCATGCATATGTTGTTATTGTAGTTGGATTGTTCCGGTTGCTGCAGCAATGTATGTTGTTTAACTTATGTAGATGTGTATGAATTATTTTGTATGCAATTATATGAATCTTGTTGTAGATGTGTTGTTGGTTTAACCATCACTTTAGATTTCTAGATCACTTGCTTTCTAGCTTGTGATGCATCTTCCCTTGTGTGTTCCCTTCCCAGCTAAGTACTGTTATAGGTTGCCAAGGGGCACACTCATCTCAACCCCCATGTGTTAGAACCTACCATACACCTTCCTTGACTCACTGTAGTGGTCACACACTTGCTACTGGCATAGTTATATTACTTGCCTCTGTGCGACATCACGGTCAAGGAGTTGTTTTATGACCCACTACTAGGACTTCTACACCAGAGGTCTAAGGTCTAATTGGGACTTACCAAAGAGATCCCCTTACATGTTAGAAGGTCTAGTAGCATCAACAGTTTGGCTCTAGAAGGAGGGCCAGATGACAAGACGAGTCCTCACATCTGTTTTGAGTCTTTACACAACTATCATGACTCACTACCAAGCTGCTCTTCTGGAATGTATGTCTTATGGAAACGATTTCATCATCTTGAAAAAGCTCTTGAATAACTTGTCTCATAAAACTTTTGATGGTGGACGCTATTGGTAAGGAATGTGGTTGGAGTTGTAGGCTCATGCGAAAGACATGGATTCTTTGAATAATACATGAGCTGCGTGTTGTTCATCTACACGTTTTGAAGGCACCCAATGTACTGGTGTGCCATGCTGCTCGAAAAATATATTCATTTTCTTGCTCATCTAGTCATAGACATAGACCGTGCTTTCAATCATTTTAACTATAAATCACTCAACGAAGAAATTTTAGAATTACGAAAAGCACCCGATGAATCCATTGAACAATTTCACATGTGCTTTTGTAATCTCGCCTATCGTTTCCCCGAAGATGATATTGATTGGGAATTTCTTAAGGGAAGATTTGAGTATCTTCTTCACATCTCCGAACCCTACTCAACACACTTCGGTGATGGAGTTGCACAATCATAGGTAGGCACCATTGTTGTCACAAGTTACTGTCCGCCTTCACCTCCACCACCATGGAGTGATGTGGGAGATCATGCACATGCCTCTGTTGAGCTGTCACACTCTCCCACCCCACCTCCTCTTGATATTTTTGTAGATTTGGCTTGAAATCTTGTTGGTTGTCACATGGAATCGTTCCCTCGACCTCCATCCTCGCATTATTTTGATCCTCCAGATTGTACTACCTTGTGTTCACCCAATCCAGAGTCCTCACCTATTGTGAACGAGGATCAAGCTATTGACAGAGTTGGTGTTTTGCAGCCAACTTGTGCCATTATTCATGATGAGTATATGTAGGAATCTAAAGAAGAGCTCATGTTGAAAGATGACTCCCTTCCATCGACGCCTCATCCACTTCATCTTGAAATCCCATGGGATTCTACCACTGCTGATTTTTCCTGTGAAAACTCATTTCTGGATGCTTCTACTTCTGATCATTCACAAGACACGTCAGATGTCATTCTGTCATTACAATGGGGAGGGGACGTATCTTGCTCAGAAAATCCATTCAATCCATCATTTATATTTCTTGAAAACACAAAGGGTGAACATCTTTAGTTATCATCTACCCCTCTGCCTGATTCCTCAAATCATGAGGATGCCAACGAGCATCTCTAATTTTCTGATCTTGGTTGTCATGATATATTCACTTCCTCACCTGATCATGATGCCGATTCAACCATTGTTAATCTATCCAAGACATTGGTCTATGATGATCTATTTTTCCATGAGGTTGAAACCCCCCTTACTATTGAGGCACTTGAGCCAGATTTGATGGTTATGTCAGGCCCTCGTTGTCCTGTCGTTGGTCTCACTTTCGGTTAGAAAACTGTTGAAACACTCAAGGCTCCTCGTCACTCTCTGCTTTGCATTAAAGATCAACCAAATATCCATATCTCATTTCCTCCACTCAATCTACACGATCCCATCACTCATGAATTAGAGGAATCTTACACACCAAGCACACATGCACAACACAAATGGTCTACCTTTCTCACATTTGCTTGCATGTCATAGTCAAGAGAATGTGTACACTCAACATTTTCATGCAGTGTAGCACAACATCATAGTAGAACCACAGTATGCATGTCATGCAATTTCACTCATGTTTGTTATGTGGTCACTTGTAAGATCAGAGTGTGTTTGTCTTCACTGTTACATCTTTCTTGTTTGCTGGTTCACACAATTGTCTTGTTCGCGAACCATGCCTTCACTAACATGGGTCAACCAATGTGTCAGTGGCTGCACTGGAAGTATCGCTTCACATAAGATGACCCATGCAATGTTAGCTTAGGAGTAGGAGTAGTGTTTGGTTTCAGTCAGTTTTATTGCTTGCTTGTTTTCTTACTTACTTCATTTGTTTGTCTGCTTTCCTATTTGATCAATCACTTTGCTTTCACTTTTTCTTATGCTTTTCCTTTTCTTTGTTTATTGTTAGTTTTCTTTTCTTATTAATATATTTTTCTAGTTTCGTTCATAGGTTAGTTTCTCATGAAACCATGTATGACTCTGGAAATGAACTGGGTGAAGTACAAGAGCGCTTGTATAACTATCACTACTTGGTTATCTATCATCTAGCCTCTATATGAAGAACCTGTTACTTTTAGTCCATGATACATCAAAGGAAAATACATGCTGTTCGAAGTGAACCTTGGTAAAAACACAATGCTTGCGTGCTAACTAGTGTTACCTACTCTAGTTATTTGTTTTTGGGTTAACCCTTGTCAGCTCAGTTCTGTAGAGTAAGGTGAGGGGGAAAAACCTTAATAGGCACATCAGAGGTATAATAAACTAATTCTCTACTAGAACAACCTCTTCTTCTCTCAATAAGTTGGCATACCTCTTCCACCTCTTAAATGAATAAGTGTTATGGACAGTTAAGAAAATGAAAAAAACAATGAAAAAAGTAAAAATAATCTAAATAAAAAAATGAATATGGTGAAAGAAGAGAAATGATTATTGCATAGAGAGGTGATGCAAGTAAATCCACTGGGGTACTGACCAAGCTCATTGGTAGCGGATCCATGCTTGTGTTCCTATGTGACTCCGTCGGGGTACTGTTCAGGCCTGCTGGTAGCGGAGCAACACCAGAGATGAAAGTAAGACTCTGACAACTATAATACTTGTGCACCAATATAACCCTCAATCGCAATCAAAACAACTATGTTTCCTTGGTTTGGAATGTGTTTCAATCGACGAAGAGCTTGGCCGATGCTACATCTTACAATCAAGCTAGTGTGGAAACCAAGAAGCACTGAGAACTGAACAATACTTATGGAGGTGTTAGACTTGGATTTCATGAACAAGGTCCATTCAGAGAGCTGGAGTTCTACCAGTGTGTCACCAAGGGTTGTAGTAGCTATAATGTTATGAAACCAACTCAAGAAAAGATAGAAAAGATAGATCAACGCCTTAGAATTCAGCCTCTTCGAGGGGGCAACCTTCTTTACATTACATAAATGAACAATTCTTGGATGATATAAATGACAAAACCTCCTTTCTATATATAGAAGTCTAAGGAGTCACAATATAATCCAGGCGACCTAACAATAATAATATAAAGCCACAAAAATAACAATAGAGGGACTCTATGGGGCACAGAAATAATAATATGGGGGTAATAGGGGCACAACAATATAAATAAGGGGTATAACTACAATAGTAATGGGGTAATCACTAGAATTATAGGGACCCAACATGCCCCTCTCCTTCCAAAAAGTGTTGTCCTCAACGCTTGAGTAGTTCTGGATACTTCTGCATAAAATTCTCATCCTCCCATGTGGAATCTTCAGCGGATAAGTTCTTCCACTTGATAAGATACTCTGAAATTGATCGATTTCATAGCTGTCGAGTTATTGTTTCTGTGACTGCTTCCGGTTCCAATATAATTTTTCCTTCCTCGTCAAGTTCTGACAATATTGTTTGAACTGGGAGCTTCTCGCCTATAACCTTCTTTAAACATGAAACATGGAAAACTGGGTGCAATCGAGAAGCTGCAGGAAGCTCCAATTTGTATGCCATAGTACCAATCTTTTCCAACACCTTGTACGGACCATAATACTTTGGTGATAATTTATTATCCTTCTTAGCTTGCTTTAGGGACATTTGCTTATATGGTTGTAGCTGTAGGAATACCCAATCACCTACATCAAAACTTCTTTCACTACGATGTTGATCTGCCTGTTGTTTCATTCTATTTTGTGCCAACACGAGGTTATCCTTTAAGAGTTGGAGGACTTGTTGTTGATGTTCGATGTGATGTTCCACTGCTTGAACCTTAGAATTTTCTCTTAAATATGATGTGATTGATGGTGGTTGGTACCCATAAAGTGCCATAAATGGGGTCATTTTTGTTGCTGTATGGAAGGAAGTGTTATACCACCATTCAGCCAGAGGTAACCATTTGACCCATTGTGTCTATTTATCAGATACAAAGCAACGAAGATATCCTTCCAAACATTTGTTTACTATCTCAGTTTTCCCATCAGATTGAGGATGATAAGATGAGCTATGAGCTAACTGAGTACCCAGACAAGAAAATAATTTTGTCCAAAAATTTCGAGTGAAAATGGGATCTCTGTCACTTACAATAATCTTTGGGTTTCCATGTAGCTTTTGAACTGTTTCCATAAATGCAGTAGAAACTGTACTGGCTTTAAATGGATGTGATAATGCACAAAAGTGTGCATACTTGGTAAGTCTGTCAACTACCACCATGATGACACTCTTTCCCTCAGACTTGGGTAAACCTGTGATAAAATCCATTGAAACCTCCTCCCAACGTTGGCTTGGAATGGATAAAGGTTGTAATAGACCCGGTGTCTTAATTGTTTCAACTTTATTTTGTTGGCAAACCAAACATTCCGCCACAAACTTTTGAATATCTGATTTAAGGCCATCCCAAAAAAATTTCTTCTTAACCTTGTGGTAATTTTTTAAAAATCTTTAGTGCCCTCCTAAGGGAGAAGTATGCAGTTCCATAAGAATCTTTTGTTTTAGCTGGGAATTCTTACAGAGGTATAAGCGATCTGTGTACCATAACGAATCATTTTGCCAGCTAAATGTATCAGAAGTACTCGAATCTTGTTGTAGCTTTCGAATAAGTGCCCACACTTCTTCGTCATTCTTCCATTCCTCCTTTGCTTCGTTTATCCAATCTGGTTGGATAATAGAAATGGCACACAACAATGCTTCCATATCCTCATCCTTTCTTCAGAGTGCATCTGCCACCACATTTTTCTTCCCTTTTTTGTAGATGATTTCAAGGTCATAACCCAACATCTTTGTGACCCACTTTTGTTGCTCTTCAGAGGATAATCTTTGTTCTAAAAAGTATTTAAGGCTATCATGATCCGTTTTTACCTTGAAGTGTCTTCCCATTAGGTAGGGTTGCCATTTCTTAAGTGCATGGAGTATTGCTAACATTTCCTTCTCATAAATAGCTTTGCTTAAAAACTTTCCCTTGATTGGACGACTTTCAAAAGCAATGGGTCTTTCATCTTGCATTAGAACAACACCAATTCCATTTCCTGAAGCATCACATTCCATAATAAAAGTTCTTGTGAAGTCCGCTATAGCTAAGACCGGTGCTTGGCACATTGCCTCTTTAAGATGTTTAAAGGCCTTTGTTGCTTCCGGAGTCCATGAAAATGAATCTTTCTTCAATAATGTTGTTAGAGGTGCTGCTATTCTCCCATAATTCTTAACGAACTTGCGATAATACCCTGTCAACCCAAGAAATCCTCGCAGATGCTTTATGGATGTGGGGATTTTCCATTCCTTAATGGCTTTAATTTTGCTAGGGTCTACCTTAACTCCTTCATGAGATACAATATGACCCAAATATTCCACCTCCTGGACTCTAAAGAAACATTTGGATCTTTTTGCATATAATTGTTTCTCCTCCAATAGTTGTAGCACCTTGTCAACATGTTCAAAATGATCCTTCCAAGACTTGTTGTAGATTAGTATATCATCAAAAAATACCAACACAAATTTTCTAAGGAATGGTTTGAAAATTGAATTCATCAAACCTTGAAATGTTGAAGGTGCATTGGTAAGGCCAAAAGGCATGACCAAAAATTCATAATGACCCTCATGAGTTCTAAATGTTGTTTTTAGAATGTCTTCAATCTTCATTCTGATTTGATGATATCCCGAATGAAGATCCAGCTTGGTGAAGTAAATTGATCCATGCAATTCATCCAGTAATTCATCAATGACAGGAATGGGAAACTTATCTTTAATAGTGAGCTTGTTGAGCTCCCTATAATCTGGACACATGCGCCATGATCCATCCTTGTGCACCAATACTATTGGAGCTGAGAAAGAACTTTGACTCGGTTGAATTATACCAGCCTCTAGCATTTCTGCAACCATACGTTCAATTTCACTTTTTTGGACATATGGATATCTATACGGCCTGATGTTTGGAGGAACACTTCCTGGAATCAGATGAATAGCATGATCATGATCACGCATAGGTGGGAGACCTTTGGGAGTCTCAAATACCTTGGAATGATTGTCCAGGACTTTTTGGAGGTCTGGAGAAATAGATGATTCCAATGTGGAAACATCTAGTGAACATAATTGTGCAATTGCACTTCTTTGCTCCTTTTTTAGAAACTTTGTCATGCCATTAGAGCTGATTATCTTTCCTGGTTTCCCTACAATACCCCTTAATTCAACTTCCTTCCCTTCCACAGAAAATTTCATGAAAAGTTCTTGAAAATTAAAAGCTATTGTACCCAAGGATTGTAGCCATTGGACTCCTAGTACAACATCAGCACCTCCCATTGGAATGGAAAGCATTGGGCTAGTCAATACATATTCTCCCATGGATAGCTTGATATTATGGCACTTTCCAGAACAATTTATTGTTCCTCCATTTGCAATCATCACTTTGACACTCTGGTGCTGGATATAGGAAGCAATTCAATTCTTTTGCTACCCTACAATGAATAAAATTGTGGGTGCTTCCTGAATCAATCAACACTATTACCTTTTTCTTCTTGATTTGTCCTTCTATCTTGATGGTTTGAGGAGTGGTAATTCCCGCCAATGCATTACAAGATATGGTCGGATTTATTTGTTCTTCATCTAGGCTTTGTTCCTGGAATATATTCTCTTCCTTTGACCTTTCTTGCTCCTTTTCTTCTTCCTCTTCACAATCTATGTAGAATAATTTCTTCTCAGCACACTTATGACCTTTTGTGTATTTTCTATCACAATTGTAACAAAGCCCTTTTGCTCTTTTTTCTTCCAATTGTTGTGGTGTCAACCTTGTAGGTTGTGGAAGACTGTGGGCAACAACACTTCCGTCTTTATAGTTGTGAATGGTATGCTTCCTAGTTGCCATAATTTTTCTTTCCATTTTTCTTGCTCACCTGAATGCCTTCTCTAATGAATCAGGTTCCCAAAGGCACACATCATGTTGGATATTATCCTTTAAAGACCCTATGAACACATCAATCCTATGCTCCTCTGGAATATCTTTTACCCTTATGTTCAATTTTTGGAACTCCTCAATGTGCTCCATTATTGAACCCTTTTGTTTGAGACTTATCAATTGGCTAAAAAAAGTGTTGCTTTTTGTATCTTCATAATGTGCTATCAATTCTTCCGTAAAAATTGCCCAAGTGATAAATTGTTTACGAGAACAAAGCCATTGATACCATACAAACTGATTTGGTTCCAAATATAAAGTTGCCATATGTACCTTTTGTGTGTTTTGCACATTATTGAGATCGAAGAATTGCTCCATCTGTAATATCCATGTGGCGGGATCCTTGCCATCAAACTTCCTCATATCGATTTTTGGAATGTGGTGATTCTTCGATCCAACATTCGCGTCTATGGAATCATGATTAACACTTCTTTTGTTCTCATCATGAGTTTCCTTTACTACCTTTTCACCATTAGTAAGTATTTCTTGTAGAAAATTAGTCAAATCTGTCTTCAAATCTGCCATGCCTGTCTTCAAATTTGTGTTCAAATCTATCTTCAAGTTGTCCATCTTAGCTTCCATGCCATTCATCTTAGCTTCCACGCCATTTATCTTAGCATCTGTTAACTTTTGTGAGCGTGACATTTGTTGCACTTGTTCTTGTAATTTTGATATATCATGTAGCATTTCTTCCTCTTCTTCATGAGTCATGCTAGAGCTTTCAGGTTCCTTACTAGGTGTTTGCATTTTCTTTCCTCGGGGCATCAGTTACTGATAATAATGCTCTACTATGCCCTTTGAATTCCTTCAAAATAAATTTTCAAACCAAGCTTAAGCAAAAATTTAAAAAAATCTACACACCTTTTTTCACTTTGTAGGAGCTCGATATTACCTTTAATGTATCTCTGTACTTTCCAGTCATCTAGTTCTGAACTTGTGACCATTAGTAGCTCTCTGTGTCCTCTTTCCAATGCCACAAGTCTGACCCAAATTGGATTCTCCAAGGAAGCGTTATGCGAAATCTCCCACAGTGACTTGATTATAGACTAGTTCAGTAGAGCTAACTTGTACGACGTGCCGTGAGTCAGTGTTTTGACCTTTGGATCTAAAAAACACCCAAACGAAACTACAGTCCGTCCTCTTTCTGTACCTTTTACGAAATTTCAATCCGATCCTCAGAGAGAAAGTTATGACGATTTTCCCCAGCTCACCTGTTTTGAATGTAATTCAGGAGTCTGGGAAAAGACCAAATTCCTCAGATCATATCTCCGAAAATATCACGCGAAAAACTATGAAATTCGGACCCAAGGTTCAGCGTCAATGCTTCTCAAATGGGTTTTTTTTGTGACTTCTGAAACGTCACAGAAAAAACGTTATAGCAAAAATTCCACGATGACCTGTTTGGAGCAGCGAAACCCTAGAATCCAAAGCTCTGATACCAAATGTTATGAAACCAGCTCAAGAAAAGATAGAAAAGATAGATCAATGCCTTAGAATTCAGCCTCTTCGAGGGGGAAACCTCATTTACATTACATAAATGAACAATTCTTGGATGATATAAATGACAAAACCTCCTTTCTATATATAGGAGTCTAAGGAGTCACAATATAATCCAGCTGACTTAACAATAATAATATAAAGCCACAAAAATAACAATAGAGGGATTCTATGGGGCACAGAAATAATAATATGGAGGTAATAGGGGCACAAAAATATAAATAAGGGGTATAACTACAATAGTAATGGGGTAATCACTAGAATTATAGGGACCCAACATACAACCACCCTCCAATTTTTTCCTTAGCTTTGTTTTGGATCATCTCTTCCAACTTTTCATAGCATCTTGCCTTGCTTCATCAAGTTCACGAGCTTCAGCATTTTGCTTGCACAAAGTCAGTTTGTCGATCACAACTTGATTTATTCCCCTCATAGGATGTTCAACCAAACTTGGTCCAGCTTCAGGTTGAGCAGCTCCCCCAAGAAATATTGAAATTATAGAGGGAAACTACCCTTCCAGAAATTGTGCAATCCTGACTAACAGCTTGTTAGGCTCCAGAATTGCCAAATTCTGGCAGTCAACACTCATAGTGAAAATTGCACAATTTCCCCTAGCTGGATTGCTCAACCCAGAATTTATGCAAATCTGGGCAGCAGTCAGTTCCTCTGGCCAGAAATTATGCAAATCTCCTAGGCAGCCAGCCCAGCTCCCATCCAGATATGTGCATTTTCTCCCAGCAGTCGAGCAACCTCTTTCATGTGCAGCTGAGTTGACTTGTTCCCTCTGGGACTAAGAAAAATTGATTTCAATGCATGAGCTTCTTCTCCCAATGCAGCATGCAATGGCATCCCTTTTTTGAGTGATCTATGTTTAGCAGTTAGAGGTTACATGCAAGGATCATTTCAGAAACCTCCGACCAAGTGTCGCTTTCCCTATATTTATGGCATGCAAATCATAACCTTGATGATATCAAAACTCATCAATTGAATGTTGCAGAGCTCACTCCTCACACCAACCTTGCAGCTTTGACATCCCACATCAAATCCAGGAGCAGTCGACACATTCACCTCAGTTGTTTTGGGGTAAGCTTGCTTTCCATGCCTTGTGTTGCATTTCTGTCACATTTTGTGTTTTCACTTGTGTGAGTATTCTTTGTTTGATTTATTTTAACTCTTGATGTCGTTTACATGCATACTAGCTTGTCCTAGCATTGTTTCAATTTTTGGTACTATCTCACTGATGTCACATGCATGAAACTGTTTTTCACGAATCGTCACTTCCGAAGACCACAAGTTGTTTGTAGACAAGAACACCAAGATATCACAACAAGTATCATCATGAACAACAATTGTAGGAATCATACCGAATGCAGTGAATGCAAGAAATGCAGTGAACACAACAAATGCAACAACCACAACGAATGCAATGAATGTAATGAATGCAAGAGGAAGGTTGTTGACAACACATAGGAGGAAAAAAGTTACAAGATCAAGAAGATCCACTAATGATGAAAGAAATTATGGAGACTTATGCTATGAGGTGACAACACGACATGAAGATCAAGAGAAGATAGAGAATGGAACAAAGAGGGAGTTTCATGTGATGAAGCAACAAATAAAGGAATAAATGAAGTTGCACACGCAGATGAATGAGTTGTAGCAGGAACATGAACAACAGTGGATGCAACATGAACTCACGAATGAAATTGCACCTGTACAAGTTAAAGATCCATCCCAATAGTTGGCATGGAGTAGACATATTGAGTAGTCTTGTTGATCTCATGAAAGGGTTTCAACAGCATGCATATCATTATGGACACAATTACAATCCAACCCATTCAGCATACTCACCAAGGCTAAGACAAGAAGCAAGTCCAACTTGAGCTGAACATGTACTTTGGCAAGTTGATGCGCATGACCACCAGCACACACTTGAAGATCAACATAGACAATATTCATCAGTGTGTTCTAGTTTAGCCACACCCAAGAAGATCATCCACATGTTAGCAAACGAGTTGGATGAAGTTGTCGAACCAATGCACCAGATGCAATGGATCGCTTCAGAAAGATGTCACCATGGGTGCATGCACACCATCATGGATGACCAAGCTTGGCATCAACTCACCACCTTTGCCATCACAAGGATGTTAAAGAGTTTGTCTCATCACAATGGACCGAGTGACAATGATGTCTTTCATGGATTTCTTAAGCCATTTTGTCTCACATCGATACATGTGCATTGTAGTGTTGATTCATGTCAAGTGTAAGTCAAGTGTCAATAGTTGGATGTAACAAGCATAGAGTAGGTGAAGAGTCATGAGGGTAGTTGAACTGTCACAAAGGGGAATGTGAAGGGTCACCCACCCCATTGATATAAATACTCCCTCATAATTCATTTTAGGTTCTTTTGGTCAGCTAAGCTTCCGATAAGACTATCTTGGAGAGATCTTGGAGAGTATTGTAACATGCCTTGGTTTCTCCACTACACGAAGCTAGTACATCTATTTGGAGCAGTAGGTGGATGTGGCTATAACATTCCACTATTGGGGCTAGCAGGTTTACATGGATGTATTGTATGATTGGAACTTACACTTATTTATATAATAAGAGCCAACACGTTTTCATCCATATGTTGTTATTGTAGCTGGAATTTTCTGGTTGCTATACTAATGTATGTTGTTTAACTTACGTTAGTGTGTATGAAATATTTTGTATGCAACTATATGAATCTTGTTGCAGATGTGCTATTGGTTTAACCATCACTTTGGATTGCTAATTGACCTTCTTTCCATCTTGTGATGCATCTTTCCACATGTGTTCCCTTCCCAAATGAGTATTTTTATAGGCTTCCAAGGGGTGAACTCATCTCAACCCCCATGTGTTAGAATCTCTCATACACCTTCCTTGACTCACTGTAGCGATCGAACCCTTGCTACTAACAAAGTTATCTTACTTGCCTACGTGTGACATCGCGGTCAAGGCATTCCTTTACAACCCATTGCTAGGAATCCTACCCAAACAATCTGAGGTCTAATTGGGAATTATTACCGGGGAGAACCTCTTAGATGTTGGTGGGTCCAACACCATCAACAGAAGGTATATAGAATTTACCATTGATCTTATTCTTGGAGAAATTCTAGTATCAAAAACTCCATACAAAATGAGTATTCCAAAACTAATGGAATTAAAACTCCAGATACAACACTAGCTAGCTAAGAAGTACATAATACATAGTGTGTCACCTTGGGGTGCACCAGTCTTATTAGTTAAAAAGAAAGTTGAAACACTTATACTTTGCATAGATTATAGGAAGCTCAACAAAATGACTATCAAGAACAAGTATCCCCTACCTCAGATTGAGATATCCTTGATCAGGTCAAGGGAGGTTCAATTTTTAAAAAAATTGACTTATATGGGTATATCATATTAGAATCAGAGAAAAATAAATTCACAAAACATCCTTTAGGACATGGTATGGGCAGTATGAGTTTGTAGTACATGCATTCAAACTTACTAATTCACTAGCCACTTTGATGTGCCTAATGAATAGTGTACTTAGGCCATTTTTAGAAAAAAAATAATTCTATTCATAGATGAAATTTTAGTCTATTGAAAGCGTAAAGAAGAACATAACCAACATATAAAAATTGTTCATTAAACACTTAGAGAAAATGAATTTTATGCTAAGTTTATAAAATGTTGATTTTATTAGAAACAAATTCACTACTTAGGCCATATGATATATGAAGAATGGATTTTTGTAGATATAGAAAATATAAAGGCTATTATGGAGATTTTGGTTCTTGAGGATGTTGATGATATCAACTCTTTCATGGGAGTTATAGGTTATTATAGAAGGTTCATAGAGGGATTTTCCAAACTAGCTTAGCCACTTACTTATCTACAAAAGAAGGGAGCTAAGTTTGAATAAATTAGAAATGTGAGTAGATACTTGAGAAATTGAACCAATTGTTAACTACTGATCCAATTTTGAAAGTATTTTATCCCAACAAATACTTTGTATTCTATATCGATGTTTGTGAAGAATAAATTGGGGGGAATTTTAATGCAAGAAGTCCATGCAATAAGTTAAGAGTCCATATAACTTAAATATCATGATAATAACTATGCTACACATCATATAGAGATAGAAGCCATCATTCATGCTTGAAAAGTGTGGATGCAATATCTTATAGGGAGGAATTTCTAGCTAAAAATTCATAATGTTAGTCTCACATGTCTATTTGACCAACCAAATCTGATTTCTAGGAAAGCACAATGGTTGGAATTTCTTAGCGAATATGGTTTTGAGGCCATACAAATTAAAGGAAAATAAAATAACATAGAAGATGTTCTTAGTAGAAAACTAAATCAGATGTGTTCCATTTCTACAAGCAGTTTGCAAACAAATATGGTTGAAAAGGTAAAAACAATTGCAAATTTTGATCAAAGAATATGTAAAAATTAAGGGAATGTTTCAGAAATATGATTTCGAATATGAATAAGAGAGTGGTTTTCTAGTGAATCATCATGCCTTGTTGATCTATAGGAAAATAATTTAGATACCTAATTATTTAGATTTGAAATCAGTTATCCTAGTTTAACTACCTAAGAAACATGCAACTAGACATTCTAGCTATAAAAGCCTAATAAATATTTTAAGAAAATATTTTTATTGACCTAATATGAAAAAAAACAAAATATGTATACAAATATTTATAATTCCAACAAGTTAAATATTACCATCAATTTCCCTATCGAATATTATAGACTCTACCCATTCCATAGTGCAAATGGGAGATAATATTCATCGATTTTATTATTAGTCTACCTAAAAAAATGCAACAACGTGACTCTATAATGGTGGTGGTAGACAAACTCAATAAGTTAGAAAAATTAATTCTTGTCAATTCTACCTTCAAATCCATCAACATGGTAGAAATTTTCATGAAACAAGTGCTGAGATTACATGGTATCCCTGAAACTGTTATTTTAGATCATGATGGAAATTTTACTAACCAATTTTGGAAGGGTTTTTGAGGGTATGGGAACAAATTTGAATCTTAGCACAACTTATCATCATCAAACTTATGTTCATATAGACAGGACCAATCATATTTTGGAAGATATGCTAAGAATGTATGTCATAGGTAGGCTCACATAGATAGGCTCATTAAGAATATCTAACCGTGTCAAGTACTGCAACTAGGGTTTTTGAAGTAGGACCGAAAAGTTGCAGATCTAATTCAAGGAGCCAAGAAAGGAAGTCGAGATCTGAAGGGTAGCCAAGAAAGTGGTAGAAACAAGCAGTTTGACCATCGTTGACTAAAGGAAGAAGAAGAGGTCAAAATAAAAATCATTTTGACTTGGTCTTGGAGAGGTCAAATAGGTCAAGGGTCTTGGTATTTGTTTTCATCAATTGAGGTCTCTATAAGGAAGAATAAGTCATTTGGGTTTTCCTCTTAATCTATAGAGGTTTTGACCTTGGCTGATTCCCTACATTCTATGTCTCTTGTCTCTTTATTGTTGGTAGTTTCTTGATGAATAAAAACATAATAAAAAACTATCTAAAGAGAATATCTTAATCTAAAGAAGTAAAAAAATATCATTCACAAGGAGTTATCTTTTGAAGATAACTAACCTAATTGTTATTCCCTAGATTTCTCAACATGGTTTTAGAGCTAAGTTAATAAAATCATATAAATAGAATCTCGTCAAGGGACACTCAAGCATTCAAGGACCAAACCTTGAGGAAGCAATCAAAGATAATGTAGAATATCATCCCAAAGTCAAGATCAACAAAGAAGTGTCAAAACCCTAGATCAAAGAAGAATGTTATGAAACCAGCTCACAAAAAAATTGAATAGATAGATGAACGCCTTAGAAATAAGCCTCTTCGAGGGGGAAACCTCCTTTACATTACAAAAATGAAAAATTATTGGATGAGACAAATGAAAAGACCTCATTTCTGTATATAGGAGTCAAAGGGATCATAATATAATCAAAGCCGACATAACAATAATAATGTAAGGGCACAATAATAACAATAGCGGGCTTCTATGGGGTAGAATAGTAGCAATATGGGGACTATATGGGTACAACAATATAATAATGGGGCTGTAATAATAACAATAAGGGGTTACACTAGTAGTATAGGGGCCTAACATGCCCATCTCCTTCAAAAGTGTTGTCCTCAACACTTGAGTAGCTCTTGATGCTTCTGTATAAAATTCTTGTCCTCCCATGTGCAATCTCTAGCGGGTAAGTTCTTCCCCTTGATGAGATACTCTGAAATTGATCGATTTCGTAGTTGTCGGTTTCTTGTTTCTATGACTGCTCCAGGTTCCAATACGATATTTCCTTCCTCTTCAAGTTCTAGAAATATTGTTTGAATTGGGATCTTTTGCAACTTTTGAATGAGTTTCCATACTTCTTCGTCCTTCTTCCATTCATCCCTTGCTTCGTTTATCCAATCAAGTTGGATAATAGAAATAGCACAAAACAATTCTTCCACATCCTCATCCTTTCTTGAGAGTGCATCCACAACAAAATTTTGCTTCCATTTTCTATAGATGATGTCAAAGTCATAACCCAACGTATTTGTGACACATTTTTTCTATTCTTCTAAAGATAATAGTTGTTCTAAAAATTATTTAAGATTATCATGATCCATTTTTAACTTGAAGTGTCTTCCCATTTGGTAAGGTCACCATTTCTTATGTGCATGTAGTATTTCCAACATTTCCTTCTCATAAATAGCTTGCTTGAGATGTAGCAGTAAAAATACCCAATCACCTACATCAAAAGATTTTTCACTACGATGTTGATCTACCTGTTGTTTCATTCAATTTTGCACCAAAGTGGTGTTATCCTTTAAAAGTTGGAGAACTTATTGTTGATGCTCGATGTGATCTTTCACTGATTGAATCTTTTTCTTCTTGATATGTCCTTCTATTTTTAGAGTTTGAGGAGTGGTAATTTCTTCCAATCCTTTACAATATATGGTCGGATTCATTTCTTAATGCTCGATGTGATCTTTCACTTCTTGAACATTTTTCTTCTTGATATGTCCTTCTATCTTGATAGTTTGAGGAGTGGTAATTCCTACCAATGAATTACAAGATATGGTTGGATTCCATTCTTCTTTCTCGATGTGATCTTTCACTTCTTGCACCTTTTTCTTCTTGATATGTCCTTCTATCTTAAGAGTTTGAGGAATGGTAATTCTTGCCAATGCTTTACAAGATATGGCCGGATTCATTTCTTCTTTCTCTAGGGTTGGGTCCTGGCGTATATCCTCTTCTTTTGATTTTTATTGATCCTTTTCTTCCTCCTTTTCATACTCTGTGTAAAATAATTTCTTCTCAGCACACTTATGACCTTTAGTGCATTTTCTATCACAATTGTAACCAAGCCCTTTTTTTCTTTTTTATTCCAATTGTTGTGGTGTAAACCTTGTAGGTTGTGGAAGGCTAGGAGAAGAAACACTTCCATAATTATAGTAATGAGTGGTGGGATTCCTTGTTTTCATAATATCGCTTTCAGTTTTTCTTGCCAACTCGAATGCCTCCTCCAACAAATTAGGTTCCGAAAAACGAACCTCATGTTGAACATTATCCTTTAAAGTCCCTATGAAGACATCAATCCTTTGCTTCTCTAGAATATAATTTACCCTTCTATTTAATTTTTGGAAGTCTTCAATGTGCTCTTCCATTGGACCCATTTGTTCGAGATTTATCAATTGGCTAAAGAAGGAGTTTCTCTTTATATCCTCATAATGTGCTATCATTTCCTCAGTGAAAATTGACCACATGACAAGTGGTTTACGAGAACGAAGCCCTTTATACCATAAAAATTGATTCGGTTCTAAATAATTAGATGCAATACATACCTTTTGTAATAGTGGTACACCATGTAGATCAAAATATTTCTCCATATGTGTTGTTGGGAAAAGTATCCAATACGGAATGACCCTATCCCACTCTAAGGGTGATAGTACCTCAGCAACAATCCAAGCAAAGCTATCTAAGATTTCTTCTTTATGAAAGTAAAATAGAGGATAAAGAGATCCACTAACCGATGTCTTTCGCTAATGGTTGATCCAATCTTCTCTCCTTGTTGCTTGCTCCAAGCTCCTTGCTCTTTCACTGGCCCAGCTACACCAAGATCCTGCAAAATGGCAAGAGAGGAAAACTACAAGAAGCATACATTCATAATTGATTCAAGGATTATAATGAATCAAATACACAAGTATAACAATACATCATTGAGACACATGCATATAGAAGAACCTCAAATGCTTTATTAATGGAAGAAGTAAAGTTCAGGAAGTGATACAACCATAAGAGGCCCAATCCAGCATCACCTTCCCAGTAGAAAGAAATCTCCTCTTCACCTCCTTCAAAGCAAATCACCTAATAGTTCTAAACTCAAACCAACAACACTTCCTTACATTCACAAGATTCCAGCCTCCCTAGACCTCATGAGAGAGATCTATATATAGGAGTTTTGGAGAAAGGATGAGTCAGCTTGAGAGCTGACTAGTGTCCTCTCTCACTTCAGTTGTTCTTCAGTTCTTGAGTCCACTTGGAGGTTCTTGCTTCCACTTGGAGATCTAGACCCTCTTACTCATCACCAGTCGAATTCCCTGATCCAAGTGTCATTTTGGAAGCTTCCTGGGCATTGACACCTTGAGGAATGACTGTGCCACATGTCCAAACTTGCCCAGCGCAGGTAGCCTTCTTTGCAGTTGACATTCAACGCAGATGCTCAGTGGAGCAGTTGACATGATCCAGAATTGCCTTGTTTTTGAGTGTTTTCAGGTGGAGAACTTTTATTCAGTGCTGCGGTTTGCTGACCTTGTTCCTCTAGGGGTAGGAACAACATGTTTAGAGACTTTGGATCCCTTAGATTATGGACATTTCATGCTTCATGCTGTAAGGCACAAAAATGTCTATAACAATCTGTAGTATCAAATTTACCGGATCCTTGCCATCAAACTTCCTCATCTTGCTTTTTTCTTGATTTTAGGAGCTTGATCTTGAAATGATTGTAACTCTGTAATTGCGGATCTTCTAGCTTTGAAATTACAACCTATGGTAGCCCTCTATGTCCTCTTTCCAATGCCACTAGTCTGATCAAATTTAGATTCTCCAAGAAAGAGTTATGCACAATCTACCAAGATGTCCTGATTATACACCTTTTCAAAAGAACGAAATTGTAGGAAGTGCCACGTGTCTCTTTTTCAACCTTCGGGTCTGAAAAATATACACAGGAAACTAAAGTCTGTGCTCTTTCTGTAACTTCCGACGAAATTGAAATCTGATGCTCAAAACAGAAGTTATGATGATTTTCCCCAGGTCACCTATTTGGAATGTAATTCAGGAGTCTGCAAAAAGCTCTGAAATTCGGACCCGAGGTTTAGAATGATTTCGGTCCAAATGGGTTTTTTTGTAGCATCTGAAACATCGCAAAAAAAAGTTATAGCCACAAATTCCACAATGACCTGTTTAGAGCAGCGAAACCCTAGAATCCAAAGCTCTGATACCAAATGTTATGAAACCAACTCACAAAAAGATAGAAAAGATAGATGAACGCCTTAGAAATAAGCCCGTTTGAGGGGGAAACCTCCTTTACATTACACAAATGAAAAATTCTTGGATGATACAAATGAGAATACCTCCTTTCTATATATAGGATTCTAAGGGGTCATAATATAATTAGAGCCGACATAACAATAATAATGTAAGGGCACAATAATAAAAATAGTGGGCTTTGATGGGGTAGAGTAGTAACAATATGGGAACTACATGGGTACATCAATATAATAATGGTGTTGTACTAATAACAATAAGGGGTTACACTAGTATTATAGGGGCCTAACATGCCCCTCTCCTTCAAGAACTACTCAAGCATTGAGGACAAAACTTTTTGACGGAGAGGGGCATGTTAGGCCCCTATACTACTAGTGTAACCCCTTATTGTTATTAGTGCAACCCCCTTATTATATTGTTGTACCCATGTAGTCCCCATATTTTTACTATTGTGCCCCATAGAAGCCCACTATTGTTATTAGCGTGCCCTTACATTATTATTGTTATGTCGGCTCTAATTATATTATGACCCCTTAGACTCCTATATATAGAAAGGAGTCTTTTCGTTTGTATCATCCAATAATCGTTCATTTGTGTAATGTAAAGGAGTTTGCCCCCTCTCGAAGAGGCTTATTTCTAAGGAATTCATCTATCTTTTCTATCTTTTTGTGAGTTGGTTTCATAACAAAGAAATCTTCACCAAAAGGAGTTATGAGATTATCGCTCAAGATATCATCAAATGAAAGGACCTCAAAGACCATATTTCCACACAAGAACTGAAAAACTTGACTCATCCAAGGGTAGATAGATCATGGATGTTGTGATCATGAAACATATCAAGGCAATCTCCCTCTCTCTCAAGAAAAGGATTTCATCTCAAAATGAAATACTTATCTTTGAAGAAGGTCATCGAAAAAGCATCAAGACATCATCAAGAAGTCATCAATCATCATAAAAAAGGGATCAAGTTGAAGAGTTCATCTTCACTTGACAAGTAAGTAGCCTTGTTTCTATAAATTAAAGTTATTAAAATGACTTCATTTTTCAAGGATATCAAAAGTTGGTTGGTGCATCAAACTTCCCTGCATGGAAAAGGAGGATATATGTAGTCCTCAATAAAAATTAATTTATTGACCATGCCAACGGAAAAGTATCCAAACCATATTAAGAGAAATAACTATCTAAATATACCAAAAAAGGATCTAAGGGCTCAAAGGATCGTTATATAATCCCTCAAGAATTCCCGCATTCCATATGTAGCAGAGGTGGAGACATCAAAAGGGATATATGATAGGCTAGAAAAATTATTCTCTTAAAGAACAACAAGAAAAATCATATCATTGAGATCTGATCTATGAAAATTGAATGCATCAAAGGATGAAGGGATATCTACATGTCTCACAAAATCATCTCTAACAAGGAATCAACTTCAATATATAGGAGATATTATATCCGATAAAGAAACGATTACCATTGTTCAAAATTCTCTAATTGATGAAAAAGGAAACCTTGTATCAAAGGCCTGTGAACAGGAGAAGGCTATACCATTCAATAATTTGTGGTCACTATGCAGGAGTGAAGAAAATAATTTAAAGGAAAAAAGTGATACAAATGAGCAGGGTCAAAACTTTGTTTTCATGTTAAGAAGCAAAGGGATATTTGGAAATTTTATTCCCTAGAAAAAGAAGAAGATCAATATTCTCAGATCCAATGCTATGGATGTCAAGGATATGGTAATTTCAAGGGAGACGTTCCTAAGCTCAAGAAGGACATCAACAAACAAATAAGGGAAAAATCACATATCACTAAAAATGAGGAAGAAGCTAAAAAGAAGAAATTCAAGAAGGAGGAAATAAAATATCTCTACTATTACTGAGATATATTTTCCTCACCTACTTCTTCTCAAGTTTTTGTTTTTCTATTATGAAATATAAATATCATGATAGGAATAATTAGAAGCATGATAAGATTCATCATGGTATCATATAAGCATTGAAAGAAAGATCTCATGACATCATCATAGAAAAACATGGAGGATAGATGAAGTCGATGGTAGTCACCTATGGAAGTATATAGATTTTGGTAACCTCATTAGAAGCATAAGTGGAACTTATGAAATAAAATTTTATCTAGCATAAAGCTCATAATAAATCAGTCAAAAGGAAACATTTGTTGGATGAGGATACTCAACATCCCATATTGGAATATTCAATGGAAGGTTCACCAATCAAAAGGAAGAGAGGGTTTCATCAAGAATTTCATCTTGTGGGAATTCATGGGATGATGGTATGATGAAAAAATAGGTGGAGAAGATAAAGGGATTGAAGTTCTTTCAATCAAGGAAGATTTGAGGAATCCGAGATGACCTAAAGGAAAAATGAGGTATGTATGATTTTATTCAATATTGTAGGGTCATGTCATATCATTGCAGGTAACATGGATAAATGCACAATCTCATGAGCATGACCAAAAGAAAGGATCTCCTACTTAAAGGACACAAGAAGGAATGAGGCACACATTAACTAGATGAAATCAACATAATATGTACTAATATAAAATATGAGGTGGTTGAGAGTGATTGGAGGAAATATGATTAAAATTTCATGCAAAGAAAAACGTGTGAAGAAAGAAGGAAAGAAATTGTGGAATATGCAACTACGGAGATAGAAATCAACATCTGAGGATTGAGATATTTGACTAGGATAACTCCATGAAAGATATGAAAACTTTGATGAAGTCTGAAAAATAAAGAGGCCCTTGATAGTATATATCTTTTGTAGATGTGTTAATGTGTATTCAGGATGCTGATGCCAACTAGGATATGCCATGACTAAATACTACCACAAAGGTAATTTTATTTAATAATTCGAATGATATCTAGATGGGTTATGTAGGGCTTCCAAGGGAAGCACTATGGGTATCTTCCAAAATTGACATCCATGTCATAGGATAAAACATCCTGAAGGGAACATGGCATGAAGTAGAAAACATGGCATGAAGTAAGGCTAGATATGAACTAATGGATCACTTTCGATGAAGGGAATAATGACATGAAAGACTCATGGATGAAACTGATGGATGGTTTTTTCCCTATGAAGAAGTCCCAAAACATGAAGACTCCTGAATAAAGAAAAGAAGTTCATGAAATCCTAAGGAGGAGTTCCTCAAGGAGCTAGTTGTCCCATCATCTCTGCCTAAAGAGATATTGTAGGTCCCTAAGTAAGAGGGAGTTTGGAAACAAGTTTCTAACTTGGTAGAAACTTGGAAGAAAATTATTAATCCAAGAGGGAGCTTAGGAACATTCCTTCCATAGGAAGGAGTACATTCCTTCATTGGAATAGGTATATCCTCCCTAATTAGGAGGGAGAGATAGACACATCATTCTTGTCTTCACTTTGGAGGACGTAATGGAGGATTGGGTAAAAATCTGACATCAAATTCTCTTTGAGGATGAGTTAGCGAATCTGAGATAAGAGTAGTCATAGAGGACTAATATTCTTTGAGGATTGGAAATCCAAGATAAGAATAGTCCTTGTGGAACATAGCTTAAGATAACCTGGGTGGCGTATGTTTCTGGAGAGACAATGATTAGGGTGTATATACATCATTAGTCTCACCAGCATTGAGCTATGATCTCGTGGAGAGATAGAAATATTAGTCAAGGGCTTTCCATGTGACAATTCTGGTTGATATGATGCTATACAAATGGGTTTCCAATATGACTGTTCTTATGATAATTCTTCAGATTGAGAATGTCGAAGTACCTTGTATGTATAATGAATACCTCCCTAGTTAAGGAATGTTGAAAAGTGTAACTAGTTTTGGACTTCATAATGGCATGTGTAAATATGAATTTATGTAATTGATGTAAAGAATAAAATAAAATTTTTATGAAATGCTTGATTCATGGGTTACATGATCAAGGGATATTATTTTATAGTTAAGACTCCTATTGTGAGTCTTTCAGGTTAGTCATCAAGTCATAAATTTCATTGAGTCAATGTAAAAGTTTGAAGACCCTTATTGGGCATGTTACATATGTAAATGAGTCATTAGAAGACCCTCCAAGACCAAGTAGAAGCACCTCCTTCAAGTTGGCCTAAAGATATCTCTAGAAAGGCATGTTGGACTTGTCATTAGGAAGAAGTCATCTTATTTGATGGGAAGATCACTATAAATAGGGCATCTTGGCCTCTAATTGAAGACAAAAGTTTTGGTCAAGGAAAAGAGATAGAAAGAGGTGTGAAGCTCATAAATAAGGTAGCCAATAAATAAGTGAATGAAATAAGCACATAACCATGTCTATTTCTGGTATGTTTTTGTTGATACTCTTCACACGTGCAAGGTATAGGAGTTGCAGAATGAGTTGAGGTATTGTAGTAACACTTGAAGGTCAAAACACAAAGAAAGTTAGGGTGATACCCAAACCACATTACTATAGAAGAAGCCTCCATATAGAGTGAAGGAATTCATAATATCTAACTGAGTCAAGTATTGCAACTAGGGTTTCTAAAGTAGGATTGAAACATTGTAGGTCTGATTCAAAGAGTCGAGAAAGGAAGTCGAGATAGGAAGGGTAGCTGAGAAAGAGGAAGAAGCAAACAATTTGACCATCGTTGACTCAAGGAAGAAGAAGAGGTCAAAATAAGAAGCTTTGTGACTTGGTCTTGGAGAGGTCAAATAGGTCAAGGGTCTTGGTCTTGGTATTCATCAATTGAAGTCTCTATAAGGAAGAATAATTCATTTGGGTCTTCCTCTTAAGCTAGAGAGGTTTTGTCCCTAGATGATCACCTACATTATTTGTCTCTTACCTATTTATTTCTTGTAGTTGTTTGATGAAGAAGAACACAATAATAATCAAGTAAAGAGAAGATATTAATCTAAATAAGTAAAAAAAAACATTCGAAAGTAGTTATATTTTGAAGAGAAATCACATAATTGTTAAGCCCTAGATTTCTCAACAGACAAAACTCATATAATTGACTCGAATTTTGTTAAAGTAGAATCAAAGGGAGAGTTTGTAACAAAAAATATGTGTTTTCTAGCCTATGGGTATGTGATGCTTCATAATAGAAAATAAGGCATGTTAATGTTCAGTGGAAGCCTTTATTTCTAGAAGAGCCAAATTGGGAATTGGAAGATGCTTTTAATAAGACACATTGACCCTTAATTTGAAAACAAGGTTGAATTCCATAATTTTAGAGTAGATACCATGATGGTGTCAAACTCAAGCAAGGGAGGATGTGATAGCCCCTGAATTGGACTTTTATATTTTGAATATGTATATGTTGATTGTGTTTATTTTTCTGATTTTAACAGACCTATTGGAAAAATAGTCGATCAATATTGTATGAGATATAACTATTTAATTTAAATCAGTGTTATTACGTTATTAATAAAAAAGGAGCCTAGAAAATAATATTGATGTTGCACTTGGATGAAAGCGATAAGGCTGCCAGTAAATGATGGAAAGTGATTGCCCCTATTTATTCAGAGCTATCCATCTAATCGAATCGATTAGATTATCAATGATAATGGGAATGTTTGATCAATAACATCCCTTAAACATAGTACATTGCCTTTGAGAATGGGGAAGTGGGGCTCATAAAAGACATGGTAACTACTTGCCATTTGGTGGACGAAGTGGAGGGATTTACCAACTACCAATAGTTTTGGTAGAGAGATATTTTTTTTATAGGGAAAGAATAAACATAGTGTAAAACTGGGTGTGAGGAAAAAGCGAAAAACAAGAAAGGAAAATGAACAGACTTGCAAAATTGAGTGCTATTGGGGGACCCTTTTGGAGGAAGGAGTCAAGGTTGGGTGTAGCTAGTTCACTATGGTATTAGTTTCCATATTACTATTTTCTCAAGTCGGTATTTTGAAATTCTTAATATGTGATCATTTTATGGAATGAACTGCAAGTTTTTTAGTATCTAAATTCCATACAATGGAAAAAAATTGAGTAAATAAGCTCGAAAAAAGGAAAAAGTGTTGAAGTCCTCTTAGAATACAAGCATATATATATATATATATATATATATATATATATATATATATATATATATATATATATATATATATATATATCTAAGCATATAGAAATTATAAGGTAGTTGCCAAAACAAAAATATTTACTTTATGTTATGTATACGGTGAATGATTACTTTCTAGACTTCAAAATGTAAGTATGATGAATATAAATTAATGAAATGTTGATAATTTGCTAAGGGTAGTCTACATTTTTTTCTTTCTTCCCTATGTATGCTAGTTATATAATTATATAACTTGAAAAAACAGATATAAAGTAGAGCTTAATTAATAATAATGTATTCTAGTAATAGGATAATCTAAACCACATTATGATTAAAAAATTATTAAACTCAGAAAAAAATATTTTGTAGATGGTCTAATAAAAGGAATTAACCTGCCTTTATAAGGATCTGTATAATGCAAGTAATGTACAAAGGTTAAAAGGACCTGAAAATTTTAATATTAAGTAAGAAATGAGGATAGATAAACCTTAAGAGTATAACCTATATGATAAATAATCCTTAGAGCAGTTTAAAACAATCCTACTATTAATTTTCTAGAAAGGTACATACACACACACACACACGCACACACACACACACACAGATATATATATATATATATATATATATATATATATATATATATATATATATATATATATATATATATATATATATATATATATATATATATATGAGCAGAAGATTTACTAAACATACAATATAAATACAAAATCAAACATTTTTTTTAGGAAATTGATACAATTGTTAAGTTATTGAGGTCAATACATAATGTGCTCATTAACAATGAATGTACAGTTAAGATTGTAGTATTCATCAGAAATTACCATAATAAGAGTAAATAAATTACAACTATTCAATGGTTTGGGTTAGGTTTGCCCTTAACTAAATGACATGCTAGGCATAAATCTTATAAAACATAAATTCCCTAATAGGAAGTAATTATGAGAAAACATTCTATGAACTAAATATTAAAGACATGAAACTTAGCATCTTGTCCTAAAGAAAGAGTCATGCAAAATAAAAGAAGTAATGAGATGTTTCAGGAAAACTCGAATTGGATAAGGAAGCTAATTATCTATACTTAGGGGAATAGCTCCAAACTATAATTTCAAAGGAAAAGGTTTCAAAATTCCTTGAAAGATTTTATGTTACCTATAAGTATTCAAAGAATACAATTCCTAGTTAGAAGTATGGTAGAAAAACCTCAAGTCAAATTTGCATATTAAAAAAATATAATAAGTAGATGTCTGAGTATCCATAATTGCCTAGAGGAGTAAATGTTGTAGGATAACACGTCTTAACGCTACAACTAAACCATTATTTTATGGTCGAAACAAATTGCAAAATTAGAAATTTCTAGTTATCACAAAATAAAGACCCTGAATAACAGATGAATGAACATGTTACAAAGAAGAAATGTGAACATTTCTATAGGGTTGAAATCCTAACACAAATACAATAATGCTTATATAAAACATACATGACACAAAGGAATTCTACAACCATTCTCAGGTAAATACATGAGAAGTCAACTCAACAAATTGGGGCTAAATGAACTTATAACAAAATAAATACCACATAGGGTGAGGGTTACTATTTTGGAAACCCTATTCATGGAATTACTATAGAAATAGAGAATTAAACCTTAAAGTAATCATTCATAAATTTAAGTAAAATCACCTATGCAGAGAAGGAACCATTTTACAAGGGAAATAAAATCTTGATGATCAAATTCTACTAGAGACAAAAGTTAGAGCCATATATGAATATAGCTAGCTAGGTATTTTATACCCTACATTGAATTGTTATGGTTAAATCTCTAATAATTTAAAATGTAAAGGAAATAATAGTAGATAACATAGTAGTAAAATTTGAATTTACCTATATGAGTAGAAGTGTGTAACCATCATCACATTTCTCGTGGAAGCAAAGCCAATAAACCTTTAGTAGAATGTTAGATGATCCAAAATACATAATTTATAGTTCACAAAGCTAGGATAGAATATTTATTTATTTAGAAGATTTAATTAAATATTGGAGACACTTAGAAATGGAATATCGTTGTAAAAGATATGACATCTAGAAAAGTGTTGTATCTTAGGCTCCAATTTAGGAGTAGAGTTAGTATATTGTTTAGAATTGCATTTATTGTAAATGGACACTTGTTATTTTAATAAGTGGTCCATAAATAGAATAGGTTAGGACATTGAGCTTGTATATAGCTCATTGCAAGAGTGTTGGAGTGTGTGTGTAAACTCTTGCAAAATTATTATGTAATTTATTTTCCTGATTAGTAAAATTGTGTGTCTGAGGACACTTCTACCATTATTGTGTTATCAGAGCTTCTGTAATGCAGTTGATGTGATGAGGAGATTCGAGATCTACAAATTATTGGAGAACTCCATTGAATTGATCAACAGATGATTGGTATGCAAATTTTCCACTTTTTTCTAAAAGGAAAATAAATTTTATTATTTTATTGATTTTATATTTTTTAATCTGAAAATCAGTTTTCTATTATTATCAAAATTTTCTCCTGTGTCTTGAATTTCTATTATGTGCTCCGCTTGAACACATTGTTTGGCCATGATAAGCACATCCTCCACAGTCATATCTAGCCCACTTTCAACTGTCGTATCCCTTGATTACCTTAGACAATCCTCATTCTCAAACTATTGTCCTTTATTTTTCTAGCTCATGACCTAGCATTCTGGTTCTTAAAAGAGACCAAATTTGTTTTTTTCCCAGTTACATCCCTGGATATCCCAACAACTGGAGTCCATCCATCCTTAGAAAACGAGAACATCACCTGGTCCTCTGAGACAACAACCTTCTTGGTAACATATTCCCTTTTGGCAAAAAGCTCGGCATAGATAGTCTTAAATTTGCCAAGCCCTCTGCTAGAATAAGGGTTTGACTTCTTCACATGTTTCTGACAGAACCTCGGCCTTGGCGATGTCGCTTTTTATTCTCCTTCACCTTCCATTGAAATCTTTTTACAACGCATGAATTTCTTTCAATAGAAGGCAATGAAAGGCTGAAGCAATCGAAACCGCTTTGAAAATGAACAACAACCCAACTTGTCTTTAGTAAAAACAACAACATTCACTATTTCAGACCTGTGTTGGACATAAATTACATTTCTTCAGGATTGTTGATGTGGGTACCTTAAAAAATGGGTGGATTTAATGGGTGAGTGGTGTTATTGGTTTATTGTTATGCTCATTTATGTATATGCATGTGGATTTTGAAGGAACAACCAGGCAGTCCAGAGTGGTGTGAAACGGATCCGATCTCGTGGCAAGAAGGCCCAATGTTCCTTTTTTAGATCGGGAGTATAATTTTTAAAACCATGGACGGCATCAAGATAGTATCTTGAAACTTGAACAATTTGAAGCATCAAGACAAGATTTAAAGATTGCCACAATTGATATTAATTTATTAAGAAGTGTTGTTTTGTTAAATTTTACGGAGAGATAAGGTTTGTTTTTTTTGGAAGTAATAAGTGAATTTTAAGTTGTTAAAATTTGTGCCCATGGGGTTTTGTATTGATGGTGAATGGGTGCACTATTAAGGCACTCCTTGTGATAGGTCACTGGATCAAATCCCTCGTGGGTGCTTACCTACCAAAAAAAAATTGTTAAAATTCGTAATATTTGTAATAGGGAGGAATATTTTATTTGGAGAGATAAGGAATTTACTTGTAATATATATTATTTTTTGGAGTAATAAGGAGAGTCTATATTTGTAATTTTTTAGTTTTTTTGGAGAGATAAGGTATAGTTGTATCAATCTACATGTTTGGAGTGATATTGTAACTCAAAGTAATTTCTTAATTTGAGGGGGGGTTAGAATACTTTTCGAAGGAAAAGTTTTCTAGGAAATTCTAAACCAATCAAATTTTGAAAGATTTCATTGTAAAATTCTTTAGAGAAATTTACTAGAGTCAAGTGCAAAGCTCAGTCATTTTTCTCCTCCAACGACTATACGAGGGTCAAGTCCAAGCCCCGATAGATCTTTTTTACATGGTTCATTTTGTGTGGCATGTTTCTTATCTTTTTCTTGTGCTTGATTCTTTTTGGTGCAAAGCTTCAAAACCATTTTTCTCCTCCAATGACTATACAGAGGAAGATGACATTTAAATCAACATCTAGTAGCACATAGTGGACAAGGTCATGGAAGAGGCCAAAGTAGAGGAAACCTTCAAGGAAGAGGAAACATTCAAGGCAAAGGAAACTTTCAAAAGAGAGGAAACTTTCAAGGTAGAGGAAACAATCAAGGAAGAGATCAAAGTCAAGGAAGAGGGAAAAATAAAAGTAGAGGTCAAAGCAATGGTAGAGGACAGTATCAAGGAAGAGGCAAAGACATGAATCAAATTGTCTGTAGAAGATGTAACAGAGTGGGAAATTTTGCAGAATATTGGAGAACTTCCATTGATAAAACTCCAAATTTACATCAAAACAAAACCCAATTTCCACTGATCAAGATAATTATGGTTCAGAATATGTCTTCACATCAAGTCAAAGCAAAGAATCAACAACATTAGTTTCCACTTTTATTAAAAGTTATTATGAAGATAAATATATTTTAGATATAGGAGAAACTCAACACATGACTTTTCAACGAGTCTTCTTTTGGAACTTACAACCATTCCACCTTAGTTCTATCTTTCTTGCTGATGATACAAGACATACTCCTTATGGAAATGGTGTCGTTAAAGCTTATCTTCCTAACATTAGAGAAATATGATTTAAAGTTTTATGGTATGTACCGATCTTTAAAAAGAATTTTTTGTCTTTAGTCTTGATCCGACAAGATGGACATCAGGTGGGTTTGGAGGACGGTCTAGTTAAAATTAATTCAATCAAACAGAGAATGAAGATAGTGATGACAGAGTATGAAGATGGAAAATTGTTAAGGATGAAAGGAACAATTATTCCAAGGAATTTTGACTTTGCAGGGATAGAAAGCACAAAAATTTCCACTATCATATTATGGCATGTGATATATGGACATCTAGACTTTGACAATCTCTCTCAACTGCAAAAACAAGGCATGGTTAAGGGACTTTATACCTTCAAGAAAGGAAATGCAAGATGTGAAGCTTGCATTATGGAAAACAAAGTCGATGAACTTTCCTGACAAGTTCATGGCAACAAAACAACCGTTTGCAATTAGTAAATAGTGACATTTGTGGACCCTTGTAAGCTTCTCTAGGAGGATTCAAATATTTCTTACTCTTTATTGATGATTTCAACAGAATGACATGGGTTTACTTCTTGAAGCATAAGTCAGAGGCATTTGAAAAGTTTAAAACTTTTTGTCAACTTTATAAAAGCGAAGTCAAAGAAAAGATTGGAATCCTTAGAACTGACAATGGAGGAGAATTAACTTCAAATGAATTCGAAAGTTATTGCAGAGGAAATGGGATCAAACTACATCTTACAAATGTATACAATCCATATCAAAATGGAGTAGTATAAAGAATGAATCACAAATTGTTAGGAATGGCAATATTTATGTTAACTTTTAAAAAGTTAAGTCCTATTTATTGAGTAGAAGAAATAAAAACAATTGTTTACTTAAGGAACTGGTCTCCCACTACTTATTTGGATGGAATCACACCTTATGATGCATGGTTTGGTTTCAAACCTAAATTTAAACACCTTAGTGTTTTTTGTTCTATGTGATATAACTTAGTTCCAAGAGAAAAATGAACTAAGCTTGAATCACAAAGTTTGGAATGCACAATGATTGGATATTCAGATGAGAAGAAAAGGTACAGGCTTATGTCAAATGGGAAATTTATTGTCAACAAAAATGTAATTTTTGATGAAACTAAGAGTAAGAGTGTTGAAGAAATAGAACATCTTCTTCAAAAATTGGAAACAAAAGGAGATAAAAGGAAAGGAAACATTCAAAGTCAACCAAATTCACAAAATTGGTATGAACTTGATTTTCCTTCCTCTGAAGATGGTTCATCTAGTCCATCTACTTCATCAACATAGTCTGGGTCTTCTGGAATCTCATCAAAATCTCCTAGTAGCAGTAGTTCTTCTGATAGTGATTCTCCGTCCCCAGAATCTGCAGCTGATCAATGTACCTCTGTTTACATTAATCCTCTTTATAATGATGGTGACTTTTTAGAATCTCAAAAAAGTGAACGACAATTGCCAAAATGGGTTGTTCAACTTTTGAAAGATGTAAGGCCTGATGAGAAAAATAAAACAGGAACAAGGGGACCAACCAGGAATGAAGGAAAATTTTCCTTGATCACGAATGATTTTATTGAACCCTCCATCTACAAATAGGAAGCGAAATATAAAGATAAAAAATAAGGTATGGTTGGAGAATATAAGGCAGTTACAGACAACAACACTTAGAAACTTGTCGATTGTCCTCAAATTGTTAAAACCATTAGATTCAAATGGGTTTACAGAATTAAGTACAAATAAGATGGAAAAATCAACAAGTACAAAGCTAGACTTGTGGCTAAGGGTTTTGCACAACAGGAAGGTATTGATTATGAGGAAACTTTTCATCCTACACGAAAATGGAACACCATCCGCTTAACACTCACATTAGCTACACAAAAAGGATGGAAGGTTCATCAGATGGATGTAAAGAGTGCTTTCCTCAATGGAGATTTACAGGAAGATGTATATATGACACAACCACCAGGTTTTGAAATTGAAGGGAAATAACATAAAGTTTGTAAACTTATTAAGGCTTTATATGGGTTAAAAAAAGCTCCACAAGCTTGGTATGCCAAAATGAATGAATACTGATGGAAAGTTAGCTTTCAACGAAGTGGATTTGATGATACTTTGGATGTACAACAACAGGGTAAAAATATGGTGATTCTTGTTATGTATGTAGATGATTTGATCATTACTAGAAACAATGATGATCATATTGTATAGGTGAAAAAGGAGTTACATGCAGGATTTAAGATGACAGATTTGGGACTACTTCACTACTATCTCGGAGTTGAAGTATTCCAATATCCACATCATATTTTCATTTCTCAAATTAAGTATGCAATAGAAGTTCTTCAACAATTTGGAATACAGGATTGCAAGCTCATTCTTACCCACATGGAACGAAACTTTAAAATTTAAAAATTTGAGGGGTGAGGGAGTGGATGACATTACTTATAGACACTTGATTGGCAGCCTAATTTATCTGACAACCACTTGAGTAGATCTATCTTATGTAGTTAGTATTCTTTCACGCTTTATGAAGGAGCCACAAGACAACCACTGGAGTGCAGCCAAAAGGGTTCTATGATATATCCAAGGAACACAATTTTTTGGTCTTCTTTACAAAACAACTAAAAACTTTGTACTTGGCAGATTTCAGATGCCGAATTTGTTGGTAGTATTGATGATCGACAATCAACCTCTGGTTATTTAATGAACATGGGGTTAGCTGCAGTGGCTTGGAGTTTCAAGAAAAAAGCTACAGTGGCCACTTCTTCAGCCAAAGTAGAATACATATCAACATCGGAGGCAACATGTGAAATCATTTGGTTGCACAGAGTTTTGCAGGATTTAGGCATTCCTCAAGCACAAGCTACATCATTATTCATAGACAATCAATCAACCATAAAGCTTTCCAAGAATCAATTTTCTCATTCCAAAACAAAATGCGTGGACATGAAGTATCATCACATCAGATCGCTCATTGCCAAGGACATCATCAAGCCAGTTTATTGTCCTTCAAAAGATCAAGTCTCCGATATTTTCGCAAAACCACTTGGTAGGGTCAAATTTAGGATAGAAAATTTATTTATTTAGAATATTTAATTAAATATTGGAGACACTTAGAAATATATTGTTGTTGTAAAAGATATGACATCTAAAAAAGTGGTGTATCTTAGGCTTCAATTTAGGAGTATAGTTAGTATATTGGTTAGAATTGCATTTATTGTAAATGGACACTTTTTAATTTAATATGTGGTCCATAACTAGAATAAGTTACGACATTGAACTTATATATAACTCATTGTAAGACTATTGGAGTGTGTGTGTAAAATCTTGCAAATTATTATGTAATTTCATTTCCTGATTAATAAAATTGTGTGCCTGAGTATACATAATTACCTAGAGGAGTAAATGTCGCAGGATAGGACGTCTTAAAACTACAACTAAACCATTATTTTATGATCAAAAGAAATTGCAAAATCAGAAATTTTTATTTATCACAAAATAAATACGCTAAACAAGAGATAAATGACCATGTTACAAAGAAGAAATGTGAACATTTTCGTAGGGTTGAAAACTATGACAAATATAATAGTTCTTATATAAAAAATACATGACACAAAGGAATTCGACAACCATTATCAGGTAAATGCATGAGCATTCTACTTAACAAATTAGGGCTAAATGAACTTATAACTAAATAAATACCACAAAGGGTCATAGTTACTATCTTGGAAACCCTATTCATGGAATTACTAGAGAAATAGAGAATTAAACCTTAAAGGAATCATTCAAAAATTTAGGTAAAATCACCTATGTAGAGAAGAAACCATTTTACAAGAGAAATAGAAGTTTGATGATCAAAATCTACTAGAGACCAAAGTTAGAGCCATATATGAATATAGCTAGGTGGATATTTTATACCCTACATTGAATTGTTACGATTAAATCTCTAATAATTGAAAACGTAAAGGAAATAACAGTAAATAACATAGTAATAAAATTTGAATTTACCTATCTGAGTACATGTGTGTAACCACCGTCACATTTCTCATGGAAACAAAGCCAATAAAACCTTAGTAGAATAATTATGGAAAAAAATTGAAAGCTAGAAAAGGAGCTAGAACCGAGATAGGAATCCTTTTGTTAAACGTGAAAACCATGAAGGATGAAATGAATAATTTAGTATGAGAAACATGGACACAAAGAAAAGAAATAGAAAGGATTAAGGAAAATTATTTAAATCCTTCTAAATAAAATAAAATTACAATCTTTAGAATTTACAGAAATGAATGGAATCCTTTAGCACAACATTTTTTATCTTGAAGACTGATGAAAGAAGGTTGGTAGAGCCTAGAATTACTGCATTATCATATTTACAGTAAAGGAAAATATGTAAGATAACCTTAGCTGTAGACTCAGTGGAGCTCTATCCAACGACTACTTATAGAATCATCGGACAAAGGGACACAAGGGTAGTCTATGCAAAAAACAAAATGCTAAGCATTGTCAGCCCTTGATCAGGAAATATAAAATCATAGACATCGAGATTAGGGTACATGCAAATGAACACGAGTCCACGTGAAGAGAAAGTGTAATTCACCATCATGGTCTATGGATAAAACTCCACATTTGAAAGAGGAACCACAATCATTTGAAACACAAGTCTTCACATTAATAATTATGTTCAATAGCAAATGTATATGAATGTATTTGGACATAAAAAACATGTATAAACTAAATTTGTAGCAGGAAAAAGCTTAATTCTAAGCCATATATATATTAACAAACTAAAAAGGCTATACGAAATGCTTGCAGAGACCCTTAGATGTGTATAGGTGGATTCCATGGGTTGATAATGTGTGCATTTACTAGGTATACCATGGGGAATAGGAAAACAATTGGTACATATAGACCTCTCAATAATATAAAGTCATAATGCAGAGTTGTATGAATGTAGAACTGAAAGAAATAAGCACAATGGACATTAATGGTATGATGTTTGGTTTTATGAGGCTTCACACTTATTGTAATTATTTAGACAAATTTATTTTTTTATAATCATAATAAAGGATATTTAAGATAAATTAAGTATAGACAACAAGAACTACTTTCAAAATAAAATGGTAAAACTAAGGGAGACAATAGATTCCATTATGAGTATATTGATGCCTGTATTCTCAACGTTTCAATAAATGAGTAGATTAATAATGAACAGAGATAAGAAGGGGATTTGTGTATAATATTTGAGCTTATATTATAATGGTGCAATATGACCAAAAACTATGAATAATGAAGAATAAAATAATGGTGAATCACTACAATATATATGTAGACAATTGTTGTATATGTATTTCAATTAAAAAAAAAACTTAGGGAGTTTTCTGAGGTCTATTACACTTTCCCCACACTTGGTATGACAAATGGTCATGAAAATGCATCCTAGATCATCATCATATGATAATACTCATCATGTTGAATCTAAAGGTAGGCGCGATTCCATATGGCTCATCATGGTTGAGGATATATGCCCTCTTAAAGATGAAGTCATGAAGCCATGGTCAAGATGTCGAGAATGAATGGTCAAAAAATTCAGCATAAAATTTATGATAATAAATGTTTCCTACATTGGAGTTTGGGTAAATAATATGGGTCCTAACAGTTGGAAAAAGGGTCCCGCTATCAACCCCTCATGTTTAAAATGGTGACAAAATCAACCATTAAAACATGATTTTTTGTTTTAAAAATAATTTTAAGAGGAAGTTCTAGTCTGCCTCATCATACATGAAATTAAATTTATTATGGTAGGTCATCCCTTATTTTATCCCCCCCCACCCCCCTAGCTCAACCCCCTCCCGCCTTTCCAAGTATAAGCAGGGGAAGTTGCGAGCCTTCACGAGCATCATTCTTGGGAAGAAAAATCATGAATATTGCTCTAAAATTTGAGGCAATGGACTACACTGAAGACCAATAGCTGTGAATATGGAGAATTGTGTTTTCAGTATATCTGTTAGTTATTTTTTTTAAGGACTCACTTATTAGGGCTATTCTGGACAAGAATAAAGTACTATGTAAGGGTCAATTTTAGGGACACTCTAGCTGCAAATAAAGCGTTGGTTGAGGATGAGCTAAGCCATAGGAAAGTGTTAAATTTAGGTTTTTCAAGGCCATAGGGAAAGGGCCAAAATAAGGAATTTTCAGGGTATAGGAAAGGGGCCAAGTTTAGATCTATTAAGGGTGTAGCCATAGGGACAAGATTAAGATTTTTGGGGCCAAAATTAAGGAAAATTTTAGCAACTTACTAAGGAACTTTAAGGCATTTTAGGTCGCAACTAAAGGAAATAGGTACCCCTATTTAGGTTGCATTCTAGGAGAGATTTAAGTGGTCTATTTAGGTAACTTCAAGGGCCAATCTAAGGAAAAATAGGGGTAAATGAAGCATACTCTATGGTAGCAAGATTGAAATTAATTGTGTTCTGGCACATGATTAGATGTACTTCAAGAGTTGATATGAAATCTCAAGGTTTCTTATATACCAAAACTTCTCAATTCTCATAATTGCTAGAGATAAAATGTGTGCATGATTTCTGAGATTTTTACATGATTATGCATGACTATATATTTATAATAGTAAGATCCACAATTTTTTGATCTAATGATATAATACAAATTTGAGGAGTAGACCTATATAACTATATGAAGAAAATTGTGGTTAAGTCGTTAAAGCCAGCAAACTTGTAGCACCTTGCATTGTGCAGCGAAGTGAAGTGAAGTGAAGTGAAGTGACAATAATCTTGTGAAGATAGCTAAATTTTATTGCAAGTGGGTATTTGTTGCCAGTATGCGAGCGAGGGAAAACTTTAAGGATGTAAATTTATCTTAAATATTAGAAACCTTGGTGAATATTACTAATCCATAATATGAAAACTATAAAATGTTTGGTGATATTTTAGTAAACATATTCAAACTTCTAATCACTTTATATAGTCTCTACAAAATTTTGGCGATTTTTAAGGAAAAATATATATAATTTTTTAAATGTGGGCGAATCATTTTTAGGAAAAAATGGGAATTGGTGAATCTTTTTTTTGGAAAAAGCATGGAAAATTAGCCCATCTACAAATATTAGCCCCTAAAATTTTCCATGATGCAAGCCCACAAATACTTTATCCTATCTTTTGTTTTTAGGGTGGCAATGTGGTGCAAGGAAGCGTTTGAAGCCTTCTTCACATTTGTACCTAAGAATACATTAGAGTGGTAGGGTGGTTCTAGGGAAACAAATTGATGGTAACATTGTGGTGGAGCATCCTTTAAATTGGGGCTAGTAAAGCCAACATATTGGTCCATCCTTTCAGGTAGTTGGTGCTTCATGATAAAATTGAAAGCTTTTCTAACTGAGTACGAGGGGGTTGGGGTTGATAAATTATTGTACTCACTAATTATATTATAAATCATTCCATGATTTTCTCCCACATTGGGTTTCAAGATAAAACGTATTTTGTACTATTCATATGATATGTTGTTATGTCTATTATGTGGTTTAATTTGTGCTAATGATATTTAATGCATTGTAATTGAAAATTTGATCAAAGTAAGTGAAATATTAATTCACCCCCCTATTATTGTTTCAAATAGTTACTTGGTATTGTTTTATGTTATTAGGGCAAACATAAGGTATAAAAAATTTCTCCAAAGGAAAATAATAAAATAATCATTAAAACAATAAAATAACAATATGAATTTTGAAAGGAAGAAGGAAAACTACTTTTTTAAATCATATTTTCAACATTTTCATTTATAGATTTACTTAAATTTCAAGTTTATAATTGTTGGATGTAGAATGAAATTATGCATCCAATAAGTACATACTTTGCACACTTCTATAGCCCCATAATGAGTTAAGTTATAAATACATGAATTAATTTGTTTATTTTCAAGGAAAATTACTTTTTTGCATTTGTAATTTATCTCACCATTTTCCATTAAAATGTTAGAAACATTGAGCGCTACTCGGGGGGTGACTCAGTTGTGTGCATTAACTAACAAGTAGGACATTAACATATAATCACATAACCATATAAGAATGTGAGTAGTTAAACCAGAACAACCATAAAAGAAGCAATGCATAACACGAAAACCATAAATATGAGAACACAAAGACATCTGGTGGAATGGAAACCCTTCTGGAAGAAAACCAACCTAGTTGTTATTGCACTACTCTAAATCTTCTTTATATGTCAAGAAAATGATATCTTTTACTTAGATTGTTGGCCGCCACCAACTAGGAGATTCAACCTCAAACACAGTAAGCTAGCTACTGTCAAACTGTAAAAAGGGTCTCTTTCACCTCTAATTACCTCACATTAATTTGTCAATCCAGGAACGTTTTTTTATTTTAAAGAGTGTCTCAGTGTGAGGCTATCATTTGCTAGAATAATGCTAGTAGTATAGTGCTCCAAAATACAAGAGTAAACGGATGCTTGTTTACAGCAAACTACTTTTATAGACTAAACGACACATTCAGAAAACTAAGAAAATTATTAGTCAAGGGTTCAGTAGCAGTAACTCATCCCTTTGTCAACTGATGGAACCAAAGGAAAGCAGGGAACAGATCGTCGATCTGGGAGCCAGACAGTAAATGTCAATGCCCACTATAGTCTTATATTGTTCTACACACCGAAGCAATAATAATGCAAATAACAAGAAATGGAACAACGGATAAGAAATGGAACAGCAACTAGGAAATTGTAACAGAAACTAAGTTTAATAAGCAACAACACCTTCGTCTACAAGATCAAATGCAACAATCGTGTCATACAGAAATCAAATGGCAATCCTCTACCTTTAAGGATCAATTGAACATCACACATAAATGGAACAACAATGATTAACAATGGACTATAGAACAACACTTGAAAGCCACACATACATGCACACGACACACCTTAATAGTAATCTGATCTTGGTAACCCGGTTATAAATAATACGACTGTATTTCAGAATGGAACAACAACGTCTATAAATTCAACAATCGCAAGGAAATATAATCTCTAAGATGAATTCAGTAATACCAATGAATAAGTATATAACACAGATACTATGTAATTGAATGGCAACAACTTCTGTAAAGACCAACAATATTATATTAGCAGTTAAAGGAACAGTAATATGTTGCAAATTTAATATAATGGTTCTCTCTTCAGAAATGATATTACTTAGTAAATCAAACGTAACAGGGCTATGATGTAAAATAATAGAACATATCATATTACCAAATAGAGCTAATAAGGAAAACCACGCATAAACCAAAAGTAATAGTACAGGAGCAAGTGTTCCACTAGGGTCGAGCCCTTAGCCTCTAGGGGTACACCGCTTGAAGTTATTTCAGGATCAGAGATGAAATAGCAACCAAGTTTGTATTAATGCATAAGACAGAATTACAGAGGATCCCTTCTCAGTGAGAGTCGATGATCAAAGTCTCAACTTTTAGAGAAATTACATAAAAAAATAATAAACTATCCCCCCGGACTAATAGTGCTGCCCCTTTTTATAATGGTGAAGGTGGAGATGTCTAGGTGCAAAAATAGTTAAAGCAGTGATCCCTCAAGATCAAAGGATCCTGAGGGATTCACCGAACCGTTGGCTCTTAGTTATCTCTTTACTTTCTTGTGCCGAACTGATATCTCCATTTCCTTTCCTAGGCTGATACACTTTGATTTGGCTTGCCTTGTTTGCATGCGGTTCCCCATTAAAGGGACAACGGTTAACCTGGCCTTGTCCTTTCCTTTGGAACGACAGTCTTTCGTTTTTACTTCTTCCTACATAAGAAAATGAAAATTGTCAGTGTTTTCGTTTTGCACATTAATCTTACAGGTTTTGTTACAATTCCTTATCATCTACCTAGCTGATGATGCAAAAGGTTTATAAGTTCTAATGAGAAGATGCTGAGATAATCACCAAAAACATACCTTCTTTGGTACTCCACAGCTACCACCAACTAGGAGGCTCAATCCAAAAACATAGTTAATACGACACCACCAACTATTATCTAGCCACCACTCCCACAATAGTGTTGCTAGCCACCACTAGCACATAATCACTCCTCGAATATACCAATCCACTACTTCTTAGAGGACTCTCCTCCACAAACTCTATGCCAACCTCATTTCAAAATTTTCAGACTAGATCCCCAAGACACTATGCTCAACATATATATGAATCATTTATGCTATCAAAACCCAACAACAAGGCATTCTCAGCAACTTAATAATATTTTTCTCATCAACACCAAAAAAATATGAAATAATAATTAAATATAAAACCATGAAAAATAATCTTCTCCAACATAATCAAACTTTGCAGTACAAACATAGTAAATACATTATCCCAAAACAATCAAATTTTCTCACCAAAACTAAACTCCACAACAACAATATCATCTAG
Source organism: Pinus tabuliformis (assembly GCA_031772625.1). NCBI lineage: Eukaryota > Viridiplantae > Streptophyta > Pinopsida > Pinales > Pinaceae > Pinus > Pinus tabuliformis. The sequence goes on from CM062809.1 coordinate 226,004,863, forward strand.
AATCTTCTCAACAAAACCAAACTCTACAACAACACATAATGGCAATTTGATTTTCACACTTAGCGATAGAAAAAATTCATGCAACCATATAGACTCATATATTGAAGCTACAATAAAAATCTCCAATGAAAATCCCTACAACACAAATGCATCAACAACATGAACTCTGATTTGAAACTAGAGAAGGTACAACCATAAAATTCATCTCCACAATAGCGGAAATTGAGAGCCACGATCAATGACATAAAAGGATTATATGTCTAGATCTAATGTAGCTCCATCATCATATGAAATATGCTCTAAGTTTGAGCTGTAATCTCCTCTCCAACTCTGCAAACTTGTAGCATACATTCTCACTCAATCCCACCATTTCTTCACCACACTCAAGGATTTTATAATTGATGGAAGGTGTAATAGATATCCATCACTAAGCCTCCTCATATTTGGCTTAATGACCTTCTAGATGTTAGTTAACCTTTTCCTACATTTTTAATGAGATATACCGAAAAAAATATTAGAACAACTCAAAAAACACCTTAAATGTGCAAGGAGTGCATAGATTTTCATGTTTATACCACAACTGCAAGGATGATAACTAGCTCCCTACAACCATAGTTGCACCCTCACCATGGGCATCCCACTGGTTGAGAGCCAACATTTAATGCAAGTCTAAAACCATTATACATTTGATAAATATTTAAAAAATTGGATTCCAATAGCAACATTTGAGTACACTATCATATTTCAATTAGAGTTCCATGATGCTCACCAAAATTCTAGTTGAACATCATTACAATAAAAAAATTGAGCTGTAAATGTGCTTCAATAGAAAGCTTACTCAAAATCATATTCTTGAAATGCTCTTTTTCCTTGATAATGATCAAGTTGCAAATATTTTCATAAAGTCTCTTAGAGGACTAAACTTTTCAATCATCAACCTATGATAGATGTTCATGAAGTTTTCGTTAATGGGTAATAGGCTCTAGTTATTCATTCCTTCTACCATGATTCCTTGTAAATCCTTCAATCCTAATGCAAGTTGTTATTAGGAGGGGATGATAGCATAATATTTAGACACTTAGGAGTTAGGTAAGATCAATGTGGTCTAATGCATCTTAAGGTAAATTTTATTTTCCTAGCATGCACTTGTAGTTGCGTAGTTCAACAATTATAATATGCTCTAGACATAAAGTAATGTGATTGCTCATATTATATTTAATATTAGAAACCATATTAATCCATGGATTAACATTGAATCTATCCATACTTTATTTTTAGAGACCATAAGGAGTAATTTTCAAATAATTTATTATAAAATATTATGTGCAATGGGAAATTTAAGAATAAGCAAGATTAACCAAGGTTAACTGGATGGAAACCCTCCAGCTCGACAGTGATGGAGAATACAGATGATTGTACATGGAGCCCAATCTCTACAACAGGTGGCAGGCATCAGTATATCCACGTCGACTGGTACCTAGACGCGTCTCTCACTTTTTCCCATTTCTTTAGGCTTGGAGCACGTTTTACTGCGGTTTACTATTCTGGGTTTACCTTAAGCTGAGACGCTCTATTAGGGTTGTCTCCCCTATTTTCCACCTTTCTCTATTGGTTACAGCTAGCTGGCGTTTGCGGTTTCAAAAAACTATGGTCCTTGAGTTAATAGATTACTCAGAGGATCCCCTACCGGAAGGCTCTGTTTGGACTACTCCACACTCAGCCAGGGCAAACCACTGTTCGTTCACTTGCGAGGCGAATGCGACCATCATCTATTTTCCTCTGGTCTCTGGGCTATTTGGTCATCTGGTCATTCTACCAGACCTTCCCCCTACCTGGCCGTCCCTTTCCTCCCTGTCGATCTCTTCTTCCTCGCTAGGGTTTGCACCTGGCTGCCTAAACCCTAATCCCCTGGTATCCTGGGCTAACCCTTCCTATTTTCCCCTTTCCGGTGGTCCCTCATCTGTTCCTCCTACGTCAACTCCATCACCTCCGGCGTCGCAACATTTGACTCAAGATCCCACCCCTCCCCCTGTCAATCCCTCCCCCCGTCATCTTCCCGCTAATGCCCCTTCTCCCACTTCCCCCCGGGTTCTCCATCTACGATTAATCCTAACGTTAGGAAGTCTGAGGAGGAAAGACCAAGGAATAAGGTTAAGTGTTTCAGATCGAAGACTGATGATGCCATCCTTCAGCTAGAAGAAGAAATTTAGCTGGCGGAGTCTATGGATATTGTAGATCGAGTCTTAGTTGGCAGGATTCGAGGATGAAACTACTCAGCGGAAAGACTAAAAGCGTGGGTTTATGAAGTTTGGGGCCATAAACTCGCCGATCTTCCCACCGTACAGAATTTCGTGTGTGGGTTGTTTGTTTCGCGCAGCCAGATCATACCAACTGGGTGCTTTCCTCCTACTAGAATTTTGAAAACGCCTCGGTTCACCTGAAAAGATGGTTGCCACTTTTTGACCCAGATTTGGAACAGCTTGGGATAGGGCTTATCTGGGTCACGCTACCTAGGCTTCCCCCTCATTTTTGGTCGGAAGAAATCTTCAAGAGGATTGGAAATTCTCTCAGTTCATATATGGGTTCAGATAAGTCCTACCTTGTCACGGGGAAGATGTCTTATGCTTGAATCCTGGTGCATATGGATACTCGTGGGGGTTTGCAGGAATTCATTACCATCCAGTGGCGGAACCTTACTAGAAAGCAGGTCTTGGATTATGAGGAGGTACCCTATAGATGTCGGCATTGTCACAAGGTTGATCATGTTTTTCATGACTGCCCTCTGAACCCCAACAAAGGCCAGGTACAGAGGGTTCATGAGTAGCATTTTCAGGCAACCTCAGTTTCTACCACGGAAGAGCAGCCGATGGAGGAAAAACCATTACATGAAGTGGCCAAGATAAGTGTCGCTGCAAATCTAGGTCCCAGCAAGAAGCGGGGGAACACTCCACCCAGACCACCCTCTCCACCGTTGACGCGAGCTCGAGCGGCGTCTGTGGAGGCTCTCATTGTGGGTACAGTTCCCTCTTCCCCACTCACTGTTAATGTTGTTTCTGATGATATATTGTCTTCTGCATTGCATTCGCATGGTCTTTCCCCCTCAGTGTGTGTTTCACTGTGTTTCCCTTCCCCTTCTATCCCCATTGCTCCCCTCCCTTCCCCCTCTTTTCCTCCCCTCCCCTCGTTACTCTGCCCTATGGTGGTATCCCCCTCCTAGGGTTCTCCCACTTGGCCCTCCCTCCTAGGATCCCTCCCCCTTTCCTCCCTGGGGCTCTCTGCTAGTAAGGACCACTGTTACCTGACGTGATCTAAATTTTGCTCACTAGGCAAGGATGCAGTTGGTTTTGGGTCTATCTCCTTTCCCCATCTCCATAAACTCCCCTGTGGGTGGCCCTCCAACCTCTCCAAGGCCAGGCACAGGCTGGGAGCTGAGATTGTATCTAGCAGACAAGCAAAAATTCCCCGGGGTCTTAGAGACAAAGGCGCCCCATCCCCTCCCCCTCCATGAAGATCTTGTCCTTCCATTGCAGAGGGTTGGTTAGCCCAGGGAAAAAACTAGCCTTGAGATGCCTACTTCTTTTAGAACCTGTGGGCATCATTTTCTTGCAAGAAACCCTTGGACCCAACTACACCATCTCCCCCCTCCTAGAATCCTAGCTCCCTAGTTGGACTTTCTTTTCTCTGGATGCGATAGGATGCTCGGGTGGTGTATGTGTAGGGTTCTGCAACCACTTCATTAGGATGCTCAATGTTTGGGGGGGGTGGGATGCTTGGGTATTGATATCTTCTCATTGGCCCTAGATTCCAATTTAATGCTATTTTAACATACATGGGCCTTGCCAGGACTGAGAGGTTTTCTAGGATAATTTTCTCTCATCCTCTACTTTTGAAGAAGACTTCATGATCCTCGGTGATGACCTAAACTTCTCGATGGGTTTTGCGGAGTCTTCGGGACCTAATGCCCAGGTTGACTCCCTGTCTATATTTTTTGAAAACTTGTTGGACTCTCACAATCTAATAAATATCCTTTTGACTAAGATCTAGCCTACTTGGAGGAATAATAGAACTGGAGTGGCCAGCCTGGCCAGGTGCTTGGATCGCTTCCTTAACAGAGAAGCCATAGTCAATCAAGGCTATCAGATTAGGCAGTGGAGAGGCTCAAGAGGAATCTCTGATCATAGGCCTATCTATATGGAGCTGACAGATGTCCATGAGAAGCCCAAAGCCCCTTACAAATTCAACTCTACTTGGCTAATGGATTCTGACTACACTAAGGCAATCAATGATTACTGGAAGGCTCACCCAGTGGATTCAAAAGGGCTCATAGTGGAAGGATTTGCCTGCAATTTGTATGAGCTGAAGAAGATTTCTATTGAATGGACTAGGAGAAAAGAGGAGCAAGATGAGAAAGCTCTCAAATTAGCTGAGGAAGGAATTGCAAAACTGGAGGAGGATTTAGAGGGGATTCTTACCTCATAGGAACAAAAGGATAAGCTTGTGAAACTACTCCGCCAAAGGGCATAGATTTTGAAGGATAAGGAAGAAAGTTGGAGGCTTTGTAGCTGAGCTACCTGGCTCAAAGAGGGTGATGACAAAACAAAGTTCTTTCATAGACATGCTAATGGGAGAAAGGCGATTAATACTATCTGGGAACTCAAGAAGGAGGATGGCTCTACTGTTAACAGTTTTAGAGGGCTCGCTTCTTTAGTTACCACTCATTTCAAGAGGATTTACAAGGAGCCTCCTCATGCCAATATGAGAGGGTTTATGTGCATTGCACAGATATTTCCTAAGTTTGTGAACGAGGAAGTGGGACTGGAACTATTTAAGGAAGTTAGCATGGGAGAACTTGAAGCTACTCTTAAATGGTTGAAAAAAGATAAGAACCCTGGCCCGGACGGTTCGGTTGGAATGTAGAGTTTTACTCTACTTTCTTCGACATTTTGGCAGTGGACCTATTGAAATTGATTGAAGAATGCAAGGAGAGAGGCAGAATGTGGGACAAATTCAACTCCACTTTTATTGCCCTCATCCCCAAAGTGGACAAACAAAATTCCTTTGATGATTTTTGCCGCATATCCCTCTGTAATTGCATCTATAAGATCATTGCCAAAATCATAGCAAATTGCCTCAAGCCTGTCCTCTCTTCCCACATCTCTCCCGTATAGTTTACTTTCCTTCAGAATCGTCAAATTCATGAAGATGTAGGAACCACACAAGAGCTTCTCCATTCAGTTCAGACCCAGGACCTGAAAGGCATGATCCTGAAAATTGACCTATCCAAAGCCTTTGACAGGGTCAACTGGCTCTATCTTTGTATGCTGTTGACCCATCTGGGATTCCCCTTATCATTCATCAAATTGATATTTTGTTGCATATCGAACATTTCCTTTAGTGTACTGATAAATGGTTCTACCTCCCCCTTCTTTCATGCATAAAGGGGTCTGAGGCAAGGATGCCCTCTCTCACCTTTGATTTTCCTTCTCATCATGGAAGGCCTCAATCGACTTATTAGAGAGGAATACAGCTTGAGGCATATAAGGGGAATCAAAATAATTGATGATTGTACTCTCACACACTTATTGTTTGTCGATGATGTATTGATCCTCCTAAATGGAGATATTGGGGACACTTCTGCTTTCTCCCGTGTCCTCGGCATCTTCCTTAAGGCCATGGGCATGGTCATAAATGAATCAAAATCCACTATTATCGCCACTGGTTGTTCTCAAAATGAGGTCCAATTTTCCCTCAGAAGATTTTCTTTTGTTATGGTATATTTGGAAGAGGGCCTCAAATATCTGGGGTACAGGCTAAAACCTTGCAGTTATAGGATTGTAGATTGGACATGGCTGATTTCGAAGGTAGAGAAGAGGCTAAATATCTGGTACCATAAATATTTATCTAGACCAGGGAGATTGGTACTTATCAAGGCCATCTTAGAAGCCACCCCAGTGTATTGGATGATTCGTGCATGGATTCACAGAGGTATTATGTCACACCTACAAAATTTGTGCTGTAGATTTTTGTGGAAAGGGAACGAACCTACGAGAATATTTGCATGGACGAGCTGGGACTCTCTGTCTTTACCTAAACGCTAGGGAGGATGTGGCATCAAGAGATTAGGACCTTTCTCACAAGCATTGGCTTCCAAACTCGGGTGGAAACTACTAAATAACGACAACCTCTAGAAGAAGGTTGCTATATCTAAATACATCCATCCAGCTAGTGTCCTCAACTGGATCAAAGAAGATATCTAGCAGAATAACATCTCAATTATCTGGAAGGCGGTTAACAAATCAAAGGAGCTTATCCGCAATGGATTAACTTGGAGAATTAGATCAAGGGCTAAGATTCAGATAGGTTCAGACCCTTGGGTGGGCTGCAGAAATGCTCATACACTCTCAGATGCCCTGCGAGAACACCTGCAGGCACATGGTATTACACATATCAATCAGATTGCAGATGGGGTACATTCCACTGTCTTACATCAAGCATGGAAATCTACAAACACTCTGAATATATTTGGATGTTGGGTACACGAATGGAACCACTACACAAATGCATTATCAGAAGTTCACATTAGGATTACTGATGGAGAGGACACGATTATATGGGCGCATGCTAAACATGAATCATACTCCCCCAAGGAAGGTTACCTGGTACTGTTGGAAGGACATAAGCCACCGGATTTCGCTCCATGGCAGAAACACCTATGGAAGCTGAAGGCACCCCCAGACAAAATTACTCGTGGTCTGTACTACACAACAAAGTCCTGACCGGAACCAACTTGATGAAAAGATCTTATGCAGGGCCATTCTAGTGCCATCTCTGTAAAAGTGAAAATGAAGATACTAAACACTTATTTCTTCACTACCTGCTCACACAGGATCTCTGGAACGACATTCTTCTCTCTATCTCTACTGACTTGAAATGGCAGGCTCCTCATCTATTGGATTCTTGGAACGTGTGGTGCACCTGTAAATCTTTAAAACTAAAAAATGTACCACTTCTTCTTAGCTGGGCCATCTAGATTGCCAGAAACCAAGCCATTTTTTTACAGAGACCCCCCCACTAGCCTATTATCTCTTCAAGGATTTTAGCTAATTATAACTCCATCCCTGACGAGGAGGAGCCTCAGAACCAAAGGAACATTATCCCTAAACCCATCGATCATTCCCACCCTTGGGCTTATTTTGACGGATCAGCACAAGAGAGGGGCTACAAGGGTGGAGCTATACTTAACTTATCTGATTCCCATGTTTACAAAATCCAAATGGGTCTGAGAAGGGGAACAAATAATTTTGCAAAACTGGTATTGATTAAAAACATCATTCATTTTGCACTATCCAAAAACTGCAAACAATTACAACTATTTGGAGATTCTCAAATTATTTGTAACTCGTTGAATAAATCAGTACACCACAATTCATACTCTCTACAACATATATTGGATGAAACACATCGACTCATAACTCATTCTGATGTCTTCTCTTGCCGTCACATTTACAGGGAACACAACACAGCTGCTGACAGCCCCTCCAAGGAGGCATCACAAAGTGACGAAACTAGCTGGTTAATTATGGAGGAAAGGGACGACAGCTGTTATCAGTACTTCCATAGGCCATTCATAGAGCCGGAAACTTGACATTTTCACACAAATGACTTTTTGTAATTTTTCAATTTTGTTTCTTTTGAACAGTGGTTGACAGACATATGTAAGAACTCACTGTTTACTTTTTTATCAGTACATATAGCTACAGGGCTCTCTGGATAGAGCAGTACATATATTTATAAACACTTTTATGTTACATTAAAAAGCCTTAATTGGCGAACAATTTTTGACTAGGCAAGAAGGAAAAGCATTGCCTGAATATTGTATATGCTATGCATTTTGCAAAATGCAATTTCATTATTAATAAAGAAAGTGCAACTTTTTCCATGGGAAAAAAAATGTTATGTGCCATTCTTTTTAACATTAATATATTGCTTCAAATAACTAATTTGACTAAAGTTGTAACTATTTCCTTTTTAAATATTTTAGCTAAATAATATATTGATATATATCATTTTTGTTTTTTTTTATATAAATAATTTCTTAATTATTTAATGTTCCCATATACATCTCCATTATTTATAATACTTAACGAGTATAAAAATACTTTATTTATAAAAAATTAAATATAAATTAAAAAAGTTAATAATGTTGTTTTTGTTTTAGCAAATATTTCACATAATATATTATTCATGTCATGCATTGAAGTGAAAACTATGTTTGAAGAGGAAAATATGTTTATTAAAATATTTGTTTTATTCTCTTACATGTGGGAAAAATTATTTGTCAAACCAGCAATAAAAACAACCATCTCAACCCGGATGCGGGTGTCTTTAATAGATGTTAATGTTGGAGCATGCGCAACCGGCAACTAACAAGCAATTAAGCAAGGTAAGGCGATTTAAGGTAGGTAATCAATTAGCATTAATGCAGGCACGAGCTCGAGGTACGCAGATGGAGGTTATCAGGATGGCGCACATTCTCCATGGTTCATTTGCTCTCGTCCTTTTAGGTATCATTGTAGTGTTTCTGGTCTATGCAAGCAGAGGTCTCTTCTGGTGGTCATGGTCTCAGAGTCTTAGCGTAACCCAGAGAATTGGGAAGCCTCCATGGTCTCATAACTGCTCCCAGTTGGTCAGCTTCAGGTATACAATTCTGCATCTCTTCGAAGGCGTTGGGCGCTCTAAGTTAGTTTTCGCCTTTTGCGTCTAGTGTCTGAAGTCAGTCTTCGACATCATCTTTGTAAGGGATTTGGTCTTTGTCCATGTTGTAGGTGTCTAGGTTGGGAATTGGGTTCACTCAGTCGTGGTTGGGTATTGTCTGGAAGCCGGGTCTATCTTATGTGAGCTCAGAGTCTAGGTCTTACATATAACAGTCTGGTTCTCACTTTGGGTTCTATTAGTCTGTGAGTTGCTTTTCCCTCACCCTCAGTCCTTTAGTTTCTTCATTCTGCGGTTATATTTTGTTATTGCCCGTCGTCGGGGCATTCCGAGGCGCGGGAGCAATTCGGGGTCCCGGGGAGGGCCGGGGGGGGGGGGGGGCGTGGTAGCTCCGCGCCTCGTCATATATCCCCGTTAGCCACTGCTTCGCCTTCCTCTCCGCCCTAATATGATTCTAGTCCCTCCCTAAACAGTTCTCTTCATACATCCGCTATAATCACGGTCATCTTCTCGGAGGAAGAAGATGAGATCGCCAGCTTAGATGAAGCTTCCAAGGAACAGTCGCTTTCTTAGAATGCCAGTGCTTCTCAGAGTAGCTTGGCTGATGCTGTCCTCAAGGTTTCTGCTGCGGTGCACGAAAAGGGTCATCAGGAAGATGCTTGCACTCAGTTGGACTCTCCTCAGGAGAAAATCATATATTTTGAGCCAGTGCGCCTTTATGAAAGTGTTTTGCACCTCGTGCCTCCTCCAGATGGCAACTTGATGGAAGCTGAAGATGAGGTGATGGTCACCTGGGCGCGCTCCCCTGACCAAGTCAATAATAACGCTACAGGTGAGCCAAAGCAGGTTTAATTACCTTTGGCTTCAGCTTCAGGATAGTATGTCAGTTTTTGGTTTTCAGGATCTCTTGTGTAATTCTCAGTGTGCATGGTACATGATATCACCAGCAGGAAGTTGTTCACACTCATGGACTTTATTTTGGCTTTCCTTTTTTGTAATGATGTTAAAGGACATTATTTAGTAATATGAGAGTTCTCTCTGAAGCGTACTGTACTGTTTAGTCTTGGGTCTATATAGGTTTGTTCAGGTTTTAAGGTTATGACTACCATTTTTGTAAACAGAAGGAACAATGATATCTGCAACGGTTTTTTGACAGAGGGCTGACTATGGCTCCCTCAGAGGTTCAAACCTCTTTGTAAATATTTTTTCTCTTTTTAATCTTAATAGAATAGCCTTTACACAGAAAAAAAACAACCATCTCTAATAACAAACCACAGATATTTAATTTAATAAATATTTATTATGTATTATATAATTTTTAAAATAATTATTTTATAAAAAAAAATATTACTCCAATTTATTGAGTTTTAACTCTATACATTATAAATATTTATTATATATTATATTATTTTATGAAGAAAATATTCTTTTATTACTAAAGTCTATAATGATATATAAACTATATCTCTTATGAATTTGAACTTTAAGAATAAACATATATTCATAGTTGGTCTATAGGGCTTGTGGAACACTTTATAATAAAATTATAAAGAAATATTAATAATCTCTTACGTGTCATAAGGTTTAAGGAACAAATTGTAGTCTCTCCTCCTTTCATAAAGTTAGATAGGTCAACTCTAGTCTAGGTGTACACTAATTATCACAATCGTCTCCATCAATTAAATATTAAGTAAAATTAACAACTCTAAGAAAGCATGAATCATGAGGTCTTTTAATTAGTGTATTTCACTATTTATGAGATTTATGTTTGGCCATTACAAAATTTCACCATATGTTTTTACATGGTTAATGATTTATAAAATATATTAAGTTGGGTTTTTAATTATTTTCAAAACAAAATACAATATTTAATATAAAAAAGTTGTAGCTAAATTTATTAGCAATAAAGTATAAAAAAATTATTTGAGTAAAATTTATAATAAAGTTAGATAATATATTTAAGTTATGTTTTTTTGGATTTTGAAAAGCTCTTATGGTTATACATTGTTAAAAATTATGTTTTTTTGAGGATTTTGAAAAGCTCTTATGGTTTTATGTTAAACCATAAAAGTTAGTGAATAATATAGTTATTTCTAGTTTTATCTCATTTAATGTCCAAAGAATGTGATTCATGCATATGGAGGTATCTATCCTTATTTAATACCTAATATTTTAATACTTAATGTTTTATTTTTTTTGAGCTTTATTAAGGTTGAATTATTAAGTTTAATGAACCAATTCCAATATTTATTTTCGTTAGGTTAGATAAATCAACTCTAATTTAAGTGAAAACTAATTATCCCCATCATCTCTATGAATTAAATATTAAGTAAAATTAGCAATTCTAAGAAAACATGAATCGTGAGCTCTTTTGATCATTGTGTTCACTATTTATGAGATTTAGGTTTCACAATTACAAAATTAAAATGTATGTTTAATGATGTATAAGAAAATATTAGGTTGTGTTTTTAATCATTCTCAAAATATAATATAATATCTAATACAAAAATGATCTATCGAAGTTTATTAGCAATAAAGTATAAAAACACTAGTTATGAGTAAAATCTATGGTAAAACTAGACAATATATAATACACAATTCAAGTCATGTTCTTTTGTGAATAAAAGCCGTTGTTGTACATTCTTAAAAAAATTCTAATATAAATAGTGTCTTACATAACTTAATATAGTTATTGTTAGTTTTATCTTGTTTAATGTTGGTAGAATGTGATTCCTCGCCAACTTATTTTTTGTGATGCACTAGAATCTTCATGGTCACTAACCAAATTTACGTTCTATTACTATTTATAAAGTCCCCATGCTTGCAAAATTCTCTGTATACTTCATTAACATACATGTAAGTCATGTTTATGAGTTTTGTATGTTTCCAATCACATTAGGATAAGAGAAATTCCAAATTATTAGGGATGAAATTCCTTAGAAATAGATTATAGACCTAGGAGAATTACTAATGTAGGGAGAGGATTAGACCAAGGGAAATTGAATGGAGCGAATGAGGACAACAATACCACATAATTTGAAGTCCCAACAATAAATGAACCTCCAAGGAAAGCCAATTCAAAAGAAAACCATGACCCTAGACATGACCCAACACTGGTATCAAGGATATGATTAGAGCATGAAAACAAATTTTGATATTTCATCAATAATGGTAAACATCTAATATCTAGTGCATTGATTAGGGACTCCAAAGTATTAACATTGATTGATTAGGGGTATTTACCTAGAAGATGCACTAAAGTAGGCTTGGTCATCACCATGACTTATTATTCAGTAAACTGCATGTATATTCAACCATTATCCCCACCTAAATTTAGAGGTATTTTGCAAAGAGTTTCAGAATGCCATCCATGGGATGTGGTTGGTATGTGCCGAGTTAGCATAATATTAATGCTCTTCATATCCAATTCCCTACTTCATATCATTCAATATCCCCGCTACCTTGACATGTGTTGGATAGCGAATTCCAAACGTGAGATTACCGCTTGGTTGACAGTGCTAAATATTTACAATAAAACTTCTTAGAAGCAAAAGATGTCTGTTTAAATACAAACAATAAATAATGCTAACTTACCATTATATTAAAATCACCAAGACTAATCGACATCCTCATTATATTTACATTTAAAGACAATAATCTTGAAAAAAAACCTACCATTTTGTTTGATTATTTATAATTATTCCTGAGCACACATAAATCAATACTTCATTTTCCAATACATAGAATCACCCATCCTAATCAACATCCTCATTTTATTTACATTTAAAAACAATAATCTTGAAATAAAAACCTACTATTTTATTTGATTATCTGTGATTGTTCCTGAGCCCACACATATATCAATGCCTCAATACCTCATTTACAGTTAGGACTGATCCCACCCACTTCCTTCCAATAATTAATATATTAATATAATAAAGAACTAATCATTTTACAATACCAGCTTTTTTTAATTTATCATTATTTATATTTGTTTACAAAAATCAACGATCTTAAATTATCAACGATCTTAAATTACTATCTGATTGAGTTTGACCCGTAGCTTTAAAGTAAATGCGATCCCCACCTTCGGAAACTTCTCCGAAAACACTTGAGCCATCGTATGTTACCTCAAAAGTTTCATTTTTTAAGATATGTGTCGTCTTGTATTAATCTTTTTAAATTGTACAAAAATATAATACCTTTTTATTGACAAGTTTGACCAGCAAACCAATTAATTATTCGTCGAAAATTAATAATATGCTAGCGAACCTTCAAAGAAGGTATCAACGCCTAGAATGGCCGGTATCTTTTTCTTCCCTTCACGCAGTCACTCCCGTTGCGTGCACGGTGCGTTTGTAGAGAAGGAATCTGTCATTTTCGTTTCGGAACAAACATAGTAAAACGCGTAAACAAATATCAGTGCTAAGCATTATTTAATCAATCTACTCCCAACTTCGAACTATGTCTCAAATACAAATCTCTGTACCAAGAAAAGGAGAGAAACCATGGTGGAGTGCTGTATGTGCGGGGATGTAGGCTTTGCAGAACATCTGTTTCAGTGTGGGAATTGCCAATTCCGCTTCCAGCACAAGTAGGACTACACACTTTTTTTTAGCATTGTAATGTTTTATATTAGTATGTATGGCATCTTCAGCTTCCTGTTTGGCTTAGCATTGTAATGTTTTATATTAGTATGTATGGCATCTACAGCTTCCTGTTTGGCTGAAAAATAATAATGTTTTGATCACGAATTTGCAGATATTGCAGCAGAGGATATTTCTATGAAGATCATATTGAATTGTGCGAATGGTGTTTCGTGGAATCTGATCAATCGAGCGGCTTTACTGCTAATTTCTATTCAAACACCCAATCTAAGACAGCCATAATAAAGAACATGGATGGCAAAATATCAAATGGCTCCAATTCTGTTAGAAGGAGATCAGGCAATGCCTTCACTGCAAACCAAAAGAAGATGAAGCCAGGCTTACGGTTAAACGTAATGATCGAAAAGATAACACGGCATCAGGATTGATGAGAACTCTCAGTAAAACAAATATGAAAATTGCTCCTACAAGAAGTAGGCGAAGGATAAAGCTCCTCCATGAAATCCTATGTTAAATTTATGTTTCCTGAAACTAGAAAGTGTGACATCCTTCTGTTTGGGATTGTAAATTGTGCTCCAAATGTGCCTAAATTCAATCCGGAAGCAGGAATGCTAGCCGAGGAACATATCAATAATTTCATGCTTTCTGTTAATCTCAACGGAGTCACTAACGAAGACGTTGTTGTCGGGCTTTTCCCTTATACAATGCAAGGAACAGCCGGGTCATGGTACTTTTCGTTACCTTCCGGATCCATCACAAGCTCGGACATTTTTCAAAGTCAGTTCCTCACCAAGTTTGGCGATGACAGATCCACGGCGACATTGATCAATGACCTATCTAATGTTAAGGGAACCCATTAAAGATTTTAACTTACAGTTCAATAAGTTCCTCAACAAAATCCCTGCCGCTTCACAACCGAGCGAGGAAGTAAGATGTGAATGGTACATCACGGCTTTACCTCCAAACTTGGCTATCTTCGTAGATAGGGCAAACAAGACCACCTTAGTCGACAACTTGACAGAAGCGTTAGCAGTGGAAAAACGCGTGGTAGCCCTAGAAAAGAGATCTGCTATAGAAGAACGCAAATCTAAGAAGATCTCTTTCAAAGAAGACACCAAGAAGAAGCAAACGAAAGACCCTTTCGATTTGGAAGGATTACAAAAAGTGTTGAAAGCCATGTCCAATGAGATAATTGATATTAAGAAACAAGTAGCAGAGACTTCTTCGAAAAAGCCCTTTAGGACTTTTAAAAGAAATCCTCCCATGGAGGTAAAACCACCTAGTGTTGTCTCAAACATTGAATCTGAAGAAGACGAAGAAGAAGAGAATACCATTGAAGGGCAGACCGACGAGGAAAAGGTCGTAGAAATACAAGGAATGTGGGACTTCATCCTCCCACAAGAAGAGGATCAAGAAGCATTTCCTGTTGGCACCAGAAGCAAAAATCAACTTGATCCTCCCCAAACTACCCCAAAAAAAAATGGCGCAAACCTTGCAACAAAAGAAAAGGTCGCAACAAAAAAGACAACTGCTAAAGCGACCCAGCTTAGCCCAGTCCAATCTAATCAAGCACCTCCATCAAGAACACTAATAGTGTCGGATGAAATGGAGTATAACATCATTGATGACATAAAGAAGACTAGGGCTAATATCACTCTGTATGAATTGAGTAAATTGAAACACCAGCAGAAAATAATGTTGAAAGAATTACATGCTGTGCCTACTACATCTTTACCTACAGCTGTAGCTTCCCACAATCTGGGAAGGCCTCCAACCAACACGATTAATAAAATTGATCCAAATGACATCTCCTTTATTGGAGGAAGATCAAGATCTCATACTCCTCCTTTTCTTCTCACATATGAAATCTTCAACAAAAACGTGCACAATTGCTTGGTCGATTCTGGTGCTTCAACGAATATTTTACCCAGGTCAATATGTGCCAAATTGAATGTGCAACCTCAAAAATCCGCTGTACGTATAGTTCAACTTGATCGATCCCAAGTCGAAGTGATTGGTGAACTTAATCAGGTGACCATAAGATTGTCGTCTAACCCAAAAGTGTGTCAGGTTATCGACATTCTAGTAGCTGATATCCCCGAGTTCTATGGTTTGATTCTTAGCAGGGATTGGTCGGAGAAACTCCACGGATATTTTTCAACCGATTGGTCGCACATGTGTTTACCATACAATGGTAAACCAAATCAGATAAAGGTTGAACGAGAGTTGCACCAAAAATACTTAGTGACAGAACTGGAAGGAGAGAATGAAGCCATAAAATACAATAGCAGCATTGTAGGAAATTACGCAATAGATTCTTTCCTAGGTAATTTCAATGCTCATATTTCACCATACTTAGAGAATTCAGTTTTATCCCAAGTTGAAAATTTCTCCCAAACTGATGACTCAAAATGTTTTAGTTTTTTAGATAATTCTGTAAATACCTCTTTATTTTGGAAATTATATTTTGATGGATCTAAATCCAATGAGGGAGCAGGAGGAGGATGCATTCTGATTAACCCAGAAGGGAACAAGATTATGCTCACATGCAGACTTGAGTTCGATTGCACGAACAATACAGCGGAGTACGAAGCCTTGGTTCAAGGCCTATACAAAGCAATCAGATTAAACGTTAAGTATCTTCAATTCTTTGGAGATTCGGAGATCATCGTAAAACAGGTACGTAACACCATACATTGTCTGTCAAGTCATTTAAAGCATTATCAATCATTAGTTCAAGATCTCACTCCACATTTCGTAGCATTCAACATCTCGTCAATTCCAAGAATTCAAAATGCGAGCGCAGACCTGTTAGCTAACGTAGCCTCTAGACTTATCCCTTCCGAAGATTTTAGTCCTGATAGGATTTCAATAGAATTAATCTTTAGACCATCCATCCCTGACAATATCACCAATTGTAGAGTGTTCAACGATGCTCCTGACATCGTAAATTTCCTTACTTATGAAGGATCCTACTCAAATCAGATAATCAACAAAGACCATCATGATCACCAAATACAACAAAATGGCTCTGACAATGCTATACCAAAATCAGTGGTCAAGTTAGAAGATCTGTATGATTTGAAAAGATGGTTTAAAACGTCCGCCAATGCTAAACTTTGCAGTTCTACCCTGAACTATGATATAGTAAACCTAGGGACCGATCAGAAGCCACAAAACGTTAACCTAGGTCATGGCCTAGCCCCTGAAGAGAAATCAGCATATATCCGTCTTCTGAGACAATACAAAAACGTTTTTGCCTGGAATTACGATGAGCTAAAGACATACAACACTTCTATCATTCAACATGTTATCACTATGATTGACAATGAAAAACCTGTCCAGCAGAAGCTCAGAAAAATACACCCTAATCTAGAAAATCAGATAAAAACTGAGCTTAATAAGTTGTTGAGAGCCAGAATAATCTTCCCCGTCACGCATTCTAAATGGGTATCCAATATGGTTCCCGTTAGGAAGAAAAACGGAGACATTAGAATCTGTATCGATTTCTGAAATCTCAACAAAGCCTGTCAGAAAGATAACTTTCCCCTCCCACCTATGGAGCAAATATTACAGGCAGTAGCAGGCTCAGAATTAATGTCATTCCTGGATGGATTTTCAGGATACAATCAAGTACTGGTGCATCCCGATGATCAGTTAAAGACTACGTTCCGAACCAAGTGGGGCACTTATGCATATCGGAAGATGCCATTTGGTCTGATCAACGCCGGAGCTACCTTTCAGAGAGCCATGGACATCACGTTTAAAGGGTTAGTCAATAAATCAGTAGTGATTTACCTGGATGATATAACAGTGTAGTCCAAAAAACAAAACAACCATCTCAAAGATTTGAAGCAAATCTTTCAAAGATGCTTGAGGTATGGGATTTCGCTCAATCCAAAGAAATCTTTCTTTGCATTAAGCGAAGAGAAATTGCTCGGATTCATAGTGTCGAAATTTGGTATTCACATAGAACCCGACAGAATCAAGGAAATTTCCGAAATATCCATACCCCATAACAAGAAAGCCATGCAATCCTTCCTTGGACAGATCAATTTTGTCAAAAGATTTGTCCCGGACTTTTCACGTATTATTTCTCCCTTACAAAATATGATAAAAAAGAATTCAAATTTCAAATGGGGTCTAGATGAGCACGAAGCATTCAACTTAATCAAACAAGCTATCATCAATGCTCCATCTTTGGCCACCCCAAAATTTTCGGAATCTTTTATCTTGTACACTTTTGCCTCAGAGAAATCCTGTGCCGCGATTTTGACCCAAGCAAATCAAGAGAAAGCAGAAGCTCCAATCGCATTCTTTAGCTCGAACTTACAAGGTGCTGAAATTAATTACTCAGACGTAGAGAAACAAGCATATGTTGTTTTCAAAGCGATCAAATATTTCAGACCTTTCTTGCTTAAAGCCCACACTAAAGTCTTAGTACCGTTTCCGGCGGTAAGAAACCTTTTGGTGCAGAAAGACGTGGGCGAAAAGAGAGCTAATTGGATTACTGCTTTACAAGAATATGATCTTGAGATCAAACCAGCAAACATCGTAAGAGGTCAAGGCTTCTGTAAGATGTTAGCCGGAGCATCGCAAATCCCGGAGAACTCATCTGAAGAGGTACAAGCGTATGAGGTAAGCCTAAACGATACAGAATCATCATATGCTGACACCATTTATTTTCTTAAGAACGGGTATGCTCCATCACGTCTGGATCATACCAAAAAAAGAGCTCTGAGATTAAAATCTAAACAATAGTAGCTCATAAATGATGTCTTGTTTAAAAGGAATTACGATTCTGTGCTTCTTAGGTGTCTTGAAAAAATTGAAGCTGAAAAGGTTTTGCAGGAACTCCACGATGGACCAGCGGGTGGACACTATGCCTGAGATGCGACTGCACATAAAATCTTGCGTGCAGGATATTATTGGCCCACGCTGTTCAAAGACTCATACAATCACATAAGGAAATGCCAAGTCTGCCAGACTGCTGCAGGAAAACAAAGGAAACCGTCCATGCCGCTACAACCAGTCAACATTGACCAACCATTCAGTCAATGGGGCTTGGACATAATATGTGAGATCGTTCCTCACTCTTCTAAGCAGCAAAAGTATATCCTTACGGCAACTGATTATTTTACCAAATGGGTAGAAGTAGTTCCTCTCAAGACAGTTCATTCTGAAAATATTATTGAATTCATAGATCAATTTATCATCACTAGGTTTGGATTGCCAACAACATTAATGTTTGATAACGCTTCATATTTTTCTGAAAACTATGACTGAGTTTGCGCTTAAAAGAGGGTTCAAACTGAAATATTCTGCCAACTACTATCCGCAAGGTAATCGATTGGCTGAATCAACAAACAAGAACCTAATCAGAATTATCAAAAGAACAGTCGACCAAAACCAAAAGAATTGGCACAAAGCGCTGGTAAATGCTTTATGGACTGATAGAATCACAAAGAAAGCTTCAATCGACACTTCTCCCTTTAATTTAGTTTATGGGAGAGAAGTGGTTCTTCCGACTCACCTAGTCATTCCCTCTTTGTCTTTAGTGCAATATATCGATGAAGTATCTACTTCCTCTTTACAATTAAGACAAATGGAAATAATCAAACTAGGAGAGCAAAGAGAACAAGCTAGGAAAACCCATGCTCATCACCAAGCGCTAATAAAATCTTCTTTTGACTCAAGCATCATAACCAAAAAAAAACATTCAGATAGGTGATTTAGTTTTGAAATGGGATAAGGCTCATGAAGAAAAGGGCAAACATACGAAATTTCAAAAGCTGTGGCTTGGCCCTTTTCAGATTGTAGAAGTCGTAGGCCCGTCTACATTCGTGTTGCAGGATCTGGCAGGTAGGAGAGATTCTATACCTGTCAATGGACTGATTCTTAAATTATACTTTCCATAGAAGAGAATTCTTCTAATTTTTGTAGGATAGATTTAGTTTTTAGTTTTTATTTTGTTTTGTTTTTTGCTTTTTATGAATAAAACCCGTTGTAAATGATCATTTAAAAAGGATTCATGAAAGAGCATGCCAATTCTCTATCAGATTTTGATTTCGCTTGTACAAATAGCAATTTTTTTTGAAAAATATGAATTTTATTATTGACAAATAGAGTTAACTTCACTTTGATTACGATACTCGTTTCAACCTCTAAAAAACTTTGACAAAAGCAACCTTGGGTAAAAGAATTGTTTTGAATGAGCACCATGAAAGGTATCATCAATAATAAAATAAGCATTCTCTGCAAAACTGTTGTTTTCAAAAACTCTATTATTGTCGTCCAGAGCTTTCTTAAGGAAAAACAATGACTTCCTCCCTGCTAAAAGGAAATTACAGCATTGAGAGAAACAATCCAAGGAAAACACTATATCTCAAAGAATAAGAGGTCCCATCACGAGCCGGCTTATCATGATCACAGATATTATAACTTGCTGACTTTGCCAATACTGTCTATCAAAACAGGGCAACGACTTAAGATTGTTGCAATCAAAAGACAAGAGGTCTCATCACGAGCCGGCTTGTTCAGCAAAAGTGTAAATCAAGTGAATGACTGTGTCATAATTTGGCCACCAAACCAAGACATTGTTCTTTAGAGAATTAAAAAAGGAAAAGTGTGTCAAAAAGGATTTTTCTCTGGAATGTTGCGAGTAACCTCAAACAGGAAAAAGGATCATTGTTGGATAACATGGTAACCCTGTCGAGGCTATGGACGCTTGCGGGTAGCAGAGGCTCTACCTACGACCAATGAGCATACTTTTAAGCCAGTACGCAGAGAAGACCTTATTTTATCTTTAATCAAGACCAAGTAATGTCTGATGCGAATGAAAGGAAAAACCTGAGGAAGCAACCAATTGTGATATAAAAAGGGTTGAGACAAAATATCGTTGACAAGGTGAGGGGTAATCTACTCTATCTGTCCATAACAAAATTTAGACATATAAAAATTTTGCTGTTTCGGAAGTGAACGGTCAATAGAAATGCAAAGATAACTAGTTCTTCACAGTGAATCGCCATTGTTGTGGTCACCAACAACCCCCCTCTTTGTTTGATATTAGTAATAACATCAAGCAAAGGGGGACCCTTAACCAAAAATCCAAAAAATATCTTTGTTTGAAAAATCTTTTGTATTAACTCCCTAAGAGTTATATTGCGTCGCAAAGGGAGAAAGAAGCGCTCTCCCAAAGCGCATAAATACACTGAAAGGGAGCGACGCGAGAACTCATCGCACCGCATGCATTAAAAGCGCTCAAAAAGGGAAAACCTAAAAAACCGCCGACGGCCGATATGCGACGTCGCAATGTCGCATAAGCAACACAAAGTGACAAAGCGAAAACCTTGCGATCTTGCGATATGCAATTTGCGACCATGCAAAGCTGCGACCTGCGATCTATGGTTTGCGACGAATGAGACCATCAATTGCTGCGATACCACTTATTTACATCGCAATCTTCGATGCTGCGATGCACATCGCAGAAGCCATTCGTCGCAGGCATTCCTCGGCATGATCTGTGAGCCCAAAATTAGGTGCGCACCTTACGGGAAATTGATGATTGTACGCCTGTGTATCCAAAGATGATTATGTTGCGTTTTTCGAAGAGTCAAGTCATAATGGGTGACATGATTATGCATTCATTAGAACTTGATTGCTTTCATGTCAATCTTTTCTTCTGTCTCTTTTCATTTACGTGAACTATAAGTTAGCAACTGATATAAATCTATATGCAGGAAACATCTAAGGAAAAGCGCGAGAGCTAGAAGAACAGAGAGGAGATGACTTCGCAGATGGATACCGCATACAGCAAGGCCGCAGGTTCCAGAGTATCACTCAACAAATGCTGATGGAAATAGGCTATCCAGGACTCAGAGTCAAAGGCGCACAAAAGCAAAGCGTTTATGAAAGATCCTGAGTCCCAAATTGGGTAAAGCAAAAAGAAAAACGCTTAAGGGGAAAGACGTCTCAGAAAAGCCTGGAACAAAGAATGGAAACAAGTTTCAATTGAGAAAATCGTTCAGGCAACAAAATCCCCAGCTCATTGAGTCATTCGCACAGCCGGAAACCGAAATAGCAACAGCACAATCAGTTTGAAAGAAATCTGAGTGGTACTAAGTATACACGCCGTGAAGACACTCCTCCAGACGAACACTTTCAAAAATATCTTCTAGTTTGTCAGAAAGAGGTGCCAACTCTTGTTATTTCTAATTTTCAAGTTTGAACAAAAGGAAAGGACAAGCAGCCGACTCTTTCACGGCGAACAGTGCATCGCTTACAGCACTAAGGAGCAGATATAGAAATGGTTAGAAATTAGATTCAGTTTTTAGAAATAAATTTGTTTTAGTAAAATGGCGGTCATTTGAAGCCATTCCCTAAATTTCTGTAATTAAAATTAGCCGGTTAGTAGTATTTAACCCTTCTCGTTGCATTGGAGAAGGGTCTGGAAATTGGTCAAAAAACTTGTCCTCAGAACATGCACTTTTGCACCCTCGGAGGGGGTTTTTGATGAATGGACGGATCGAGATTTATTTATGTTTGCATTTTAATACCTGCTACTGATGTTGCACTTCTGTACTCTTAGTAGGCATTAGAAGTAAGTAGAGATAGATCGTTATTGCTTAAGGTCTTTGAGTATAAAATCAGTCATAAATGGTACTTTTATCTCTTGACGAATTTCTGCTTGCATTCTTAGAGTAATATACAGCTGATGTTGTTTATGTGTTAATGTATGAATGAGTGGACTACCATTTGACACTTTTGTACAGTGGAGTCATTGGTTTGTGCTTAATACATGAATAACTAATTATGCGATATGCTGTTCACAACCGTTTTGCTTACTTTTTATGCAGGATGGTTCATCTTAATTGATTTATATTCTCATAATAGCTGAATAATCTTCATTACCAGTTATTGTGTGAAATCTTTCTAGATCGCATAATGGAAAAAGTTCTATCCCGGGTTAGCGTAGATTAGATGTGTTGTTCTTGATAGATTAAAGTAATATAAAATTTAGTCTCAGAGTTTAGAATTAAACCAGCTTAGAAATAATTCCAGATTTTCATTATCATATTCTACACACACACACACATCACCAAACTCTACACACACACACCCCTTAGATCGGGAAGCTGGTCCCGTTATCCCCAGTCGGACCCGCTACACCAAACGGGCATGGAGCCGCCAACCAGGTTCCCGACTGGGTGGGTATCCCCCTTGTTGTTGACCCGATTTCAGGGCCCTCAACAGATTGCTAATTGACCTTCTTTCCATCTTGTGATGCATCTTTCCACATGTGTTCCCTTCCCAAATGAGTATTTTTATAGGTTTCCAAGGGGTGCACTCATCTCAACCCCCATGTGTTAGAACCTCTCATACACCTTCCTTGACTCACTGCAGCGATCACACCCTTGCTACTAACAAAGTTATCTTACTTGCCTATGTGTGACATCGCGTTCAAGGCATTCCTTTACACCCCACTGCTAGGAATCCTACCCAAACGGTCTGAGGTCTAATTGGGAATTATTATTGGGGAGAACCTCTTAGATGTTGGTGGGTCCAACACCATCAACAGAAGGGATATAGAATTTACCATTGATCTTATTCCTGGAGAAATTCTAGTATCAAAAACTGCATACAAAATGAGTATTCAAAAACTAATGGAATTAAAACTCCAGCTACAACACTGGCTAGCTAAGAAGTACATAATACATAGTGTGTCACCTTGGGGTGCACCAGTCTTATTAGTTAAAAAGAAAGTTGAAACCCTTATACTTTGCATAGATTATAGGAAGCTCAACAAAATGACTATCAAGAACAAGTATCCCCTACCTCAGATTGAGATATGCTTGATCAGGTCAAGGGAGGTTCAATTTTTAAAAAAATTGACTTATATGTGTATATCATATTAGAATCAGAGAAAAATAAATTCACAAAACATCCTTTAGGACATGGTATGGACATTATGAGTTTGTAGTACATGCATTCAAACTTACTAATTCACTAGCCACTTTGATGTGCCTAATGAATAGTGTACTTAGGCCATTTTTAGAAAAAAAATAAATTCTATTCATAGATGAAATTTTAGTCTATTGAAAGAGTAAAGAAGAACATAACCAACATATACAAATTGTTCATTAAACACTTAGAGAAAATGAATTGTATGCTAAGTTTAAAAAAATGTTGATTTTATTAGAAACAAATTCACTAATTAGGCCATATGATATATGAAGAATGGATTTTTGTAGATATAGAAAATATAAAGGCTATTATGGAGATTTTGGTTCCTGAGGATGTTGATGATATCAACTCTTTCATGAGAATTATAGGTTATTATAGAAGGTTCATAGAGGGATTTTCCAAACTAGCTTAGCCAATTACTTATCTACAAAAGAAGGGAGCTAAGTTTGAATAAATTAGAAATGTGAGTAGATCCTTGAGAAATTGAACCAATTGTTAACTACTGATCCAATTTTGAAAGTATTTTATCCCAAGAAATACTTTGTATTCTATATCGATGTTTGTGAAGAATAAATTGAGGGGAATTTTAATGCAAGAAGTCCATGCAATAAGTTAAGAGTCCATATAACTTAAATATCATGATAATAACTATGCTACACATCATATAGAGATAGAAGCCATCATTCATGCTTGAAAAGTGTGGATGCAATATCTTATAGGGAGGAATTTCTAGCTAAAAATTCATAATGTTAGTCTCACATATCTATTTGACCAACCAAATCTGATTTCTAGGAAAGCACAATGGTTGGCATTTCTTAGCGAATATGGTTTTGAGGCCATACAAATTAAAGGAAAATAAAATAACATAGAAGATGTTCTTAGTATAAAACTAAATCAGATGTGTTCCATTTCTACAAGAAGTTTGCAAACAAATATGGTTGAAAAGGTAAAAACAATTGCAAATTTTGATCAAATAATATGTAAAAAATAAGGGAATGTTTCAAAAATATGATTTGGAATATGAATAAGAGAGTGGTTTTCTAGTGAATCATCAAGCTTTGTTGATCTATAGGAAAATAATTTATATACCTAATTATTTAGATTTGAAATCAGTTGTCCTAGTTTAACTATCTAAGAAACAAGCAACTAGACATCCTAGCTATAAAAGCCTACTAAATATTTTAAGAAAATATTTTTATTGACCTAATATGAAAGAAAACAAAATATGTATACAAATATTTATAATTCCAACAAGTTAAAGATTACCATCAATTTCCCTATCGACTATTATAGACTTTACCCATTCCATAGTGCAAATGGGAGATAATATTCATCAATTTTATTATTAGTCTACCTAAAAAAATGCAACAACGTGACTCTATAATGGTGGTGGTAGACAAACTCAGTAAGTTAGAAAAATTAATTCTTGTCAATTATACCTTCAAATCCATCAACATGGTAGAAATTTTCATGAAAGAAGTCCTTAGATTACAAGGTATCCCTGAAACTGTTATTTTAGATCATGATGGAAATTTTATTAACCAATTTTGGAAGGGTTTTTGAGGGTATGGGAACAAATTTGAATCTTAGCACAACTTATCATCATCAAACTTATGTTCATATAGACAGGACCAATCATATTTTGGAATATATGCTAAGAATGTATGTAATAGATAGGCTCACATAGATAGGCTCATTAAGAATATCTAACCGTGTCAAGTACTACAACTAGGGTTTTTGAAGTAGGACCGAAACGTTGCAGATCTAATTCAAGGAGCCAAGAAAGGAAGTCGAGATCTGAAGGGTAGCCAAGAAAGTGGTAGAAACAAGCAGTTTGACCATCGTTGACTCAAGGAAGAAGAAGAGGTCAAAATAAAAATCTTTTTGACTTGGTCTTGGAGAGGTCAAATAGGTTAAGGGTCTTGGTATTTGTTTTCATCAATTGAGGTCTCTATAAGGAAGAATAATTCATTTGGGTTTTCCTCTTAATCTATAGAGGTTTTGACCTTGGCTGATTGCCTACATTCTATGTCTCTTGTCTCTTTATTGTTGGTAGTTTCTTGATGAAGAAAAACATAATAAAAAACTATCTAAAGAGAATATCTTAATCTAAAGAAGTAAAAAAATATCATTCACAAGGAGTTATCTTTTGAAGATAAGTAACCTAATTGTTATTCCCTAGATTTCTCAACATGTTTTCAAAGCTAAGTTAATAAAATCATAAAATAGAATCTCGTCAAGGGACACTCAAGAATTCAAGGACCAAATCTTGAGGAAGGAATCAAAGATAATGTAGGATATCATCCCAAAGTCAAGATCAACAAAGAAGTGTCAAAACCCTAGATCAAAGAAGAATGTTATGAAACCAGCTCACAAAAAAATTGAATAGATAGATGAACGCCTTAGAAATAAGCCTCTTCGAGGGGGAAACCTCATTTACATTACACAAATGAAAAATTCTTGGATGAGACAAATGAAAAGACCTCCTTTCTATATATAGGAGTCAAAGGGATCATAATATAATCAAAGCCGACAAAACAATAATAATGTAAGGGCACAATAATAACAATAGTGGGCTTCTATGGGGTACAATAGTAGCAATATGGGGACTACATGGGTACAACAATATAATAATGGGGTTGTAATAATAACAATAAGGGGTTACACTAGTAGTATAGGGGCCTAACATGCCCATCTCCTTCAAAAGTGTTGTCCTCAACACTTGAGTAGCTCTTGATGCTTCTGTATAAAATTCTTGTCCTCCCATGTGCAATCTATAGCGGGAAAGTTCTTCCCCTTGATGAGATACTCTGAAATTGATCGAGTTCGTAGTTGTCGGTTTCTTGTTTCTATGACTGCTCCAGGTTCCAATATGATATTTCCTTCCTCTTCAAGTTCTAGCAATATTGTTTGAATTGGGATCTTCTACAACTTTTGAATGAGTTTCCATACTTCTTTGTCCTTCTTCCATTCATCCCTTGCTTCGTTTATCCAATCTAGTTGGATAATAGAAATATCACAAAACAATGCTTCCACATCCTCATCCTTTCTTGAGAGTGCATCCGCAACAAAATTTTGCTTCCATTTCCTATAGATGATGTCAAAGTCATAACCCAACGTATTAGTGACACATTTTTTCTATTCTTCTAAAGATAATAGTTGTTCTAAAAATTATTTAAGATTATCATGATCCATTTTTACCTTGAAGTGTCTTCCATTTGGTAAGGTCACCATTTCTTAAGTGCATGTAGTATTTCCAACATTTCCTTCTCATAAATAGCTTGCTTGAGATGTAGCAGTAAAAATACCCAATCACCTACATCAAAAGATTTTTCACTACGATGTTGATCTACCTGTTGTTTCATTCAATTTTGCACCAAAGTGGCGTTATCCTTTAAAAGTTGGAGAACTTATTGTTGATGCTCGATGTGATCTTTCACCGATTGAACCTTTTTCTTCTTGATATGTCCTTCTATTTTTAGAGTTTGAGGAGTGGTAATTTCTTCAATCCTTTACAATATATGGTCGGATTCATTTCTTAATGCTCGATGTGATCTTCCACTTCTTGAACATTTTTCTTCTTGATATGTCCTTCTATCTTGATAGTTTGAGGAGTGGTAATTCCTACCAATGAATTACAAGATATGGTTGGATTCCATTCTTCTTTCTCGATGTGATATTTCACTTCTTGCACCTTTTTCTTCTTGATATGTCCTTCTATCTTGAGAGTTTGAGGAATGGTAATTCTTGCCAATGCTTTACAAGATATGGCCGGATTCATTTCTTCTTTCTCTAGGGTTGGGCCCTGGCGTATATCCTCTTCTTTTGATTTTTATTGGTCCTTTTCTTCCTCCTTTTCATACTCTGTGTAAAATAATTTCTTCTCAGCACACTTATGACCTTTAGTGCATTTTCTATCACAATTGTAACAAAGCCCTTTTTTTCTTTTTTATTCCAATTGTTGTGGTGTAAGCCTTGTAGGTTGTGGAAGGCTAGGAGAAGAAACACTTCCATAATTATAGTAATGAGTGGTGGGATTCCTTGTTTTCATAATATCGCTTTCAGTTTTTCTTGCCAACTAGAATGCCTCCTCCAACAAATTAGGTTCCGAAAAACGAACCTCATGTTGAACATTATCCTTTAAAGTCCCTATGAATACATCAATCCTTTGCTTCTCTAGAATATAATTTACCCCTCTATTTAATTTTTGGAAGTCTTCAATGTGCTCTTCCATTGGACCCATTTGTTTGAGATTTATCAATTGGCTAAAGAAGGAGTTTCTCTTTATATCCTCATAATGTGCTATCATTTCCTCAGTGAAAATTGACCACATGACAAGTGGTTTACGAGAACAAAGCCCTTTATACCATAAAAATTGATTCGGTTCTAAATAATTAGGTGCAATACATACCTTTTGTAATAGTGGTACACCATGTAGATCAAAATATTTCTCCATCTGTAGTATCAAATTTACCGGATCCTTGCCATCAAACTTCCTCATCTTGCTTTTTTCTTGATTTTAGGAGCTTGATCTTGAAATGATTGTAACTCTGTAATTGCGGATCTTCTACCTTTGAAATTACAACCTATGGTAACCCTCTACGTCCTCTTTCCAATGCCACTAGACTGATCAAATTTAGATTCTCCAAGAAAGAGTTATGCACAATCTCCCAAGATGTCATGATTATATACCTTTTCAAAAGAACGAATTGTAGAAAGTGCCACGTGTCTCTTTTTAAACCTTGGGGTCTTAAAAAATATACACAGGAAACTAAAGTCTATCCTCTTTCTGTAACTTCTGACGAAATTGAAATCTGATGCTCAAAACAAAAGTTATGATGATTTTCCCCAGGTCACCTATTTGGAATGTAATTCGGGAGTCTGCAAAAGGCCAACTTCCTCAGATCATATTTCCACAATATAGCGCAAAAAACTCTGAAATTCAGACCCGAGGTTTAGAATGATTTCGGTCCAAATGGGTTTTTTTGTAGCATCTGAAACATCGCAAAAAAAAAGTTATAGCAAAAATTCCAGAATGACCTGTTTAGAGCAGCGAAACCCTAGAATCCAAAGCTCTGATACCAAATGTTATGAAACCAACTCACAAAAAGATAGAAAAGATAGATGAACGCCTTAGAAATAAGCCCGTTTGAGGGGGCAACCTCCTTTACATTACACAAATGAACAATTCTTGGATGATACAAATGAGAATACCTCCTTTCTATATATAGGATTCTAAGGGGTCATAATATAATTAGAGCCGACATAACAATAATAATGTAAGGGCACAATAACAACAATAGTGGGCTTCTATGGGGCAGAATAGTAACAATATGGGAACTACATGGGTACATCAATATAATAATGGTGTTGTACTAATAACAATAAGGGGTTACACTAGTAGTACAGGGGTCTAACATGCCCCTCTCCTTCAAGAACTACTCAAGCGTTGTGGACAAAACTTTTTGACGGAGAGGGGCATGTTAGGTCCCTATACTACTAGTGTAACCCCTTATTGTTATTAGTACAACCCCCTTATTATATTGTTGTACCCATGTAGTCCCCATATTGTTACTATTGTGCCCCATAGAAGCCCACTATTGTTATTAGTGTGCCCTTACATTATTATTGTTATGTCGGCTCTAATTATATTATGACCCCTTAGACTCCTATATATAGAAAGGAGTCTTTTCGTTTGTATCATCCAATAATTGTTCATTTGTGTAATGTAAAGGAGTTTGCCCCCTCGAAGAGGCTTATTTCTAAGGAATTCATCTATCTTTTCTATCTTTTTGTGAGTTGGTTTCATAACAAAGAAATCTTCACCAAAAGGAGTTATGAGATTATCGCTCAAGATATCATCAAATGAAAGGACCTCAAAGACCATATTTCCACACAAGAAATGAAAAACTTGACTCATCCAAGGGTAGATAGATCAGGGATGTTGTGATCATGAAACATATCAAGGCAATCTCCCTCTCTCTCAAGAAAAGGATTTCATCTCAAAATGAAATCCTTATCTTTGAAGAAGGTCATCCAAAAAGCATCAAGACATCATCAAGAAGTCATCAATCATCATAAAAAAAGGGATCAATTTGAAGAGTTCATCTTCACTTGACAAGTAAGTAGCCTTGTTTCTATAAATTAAAGTTATTAAAATGACTTCATTTTGCAAGGATATCAAAAGTTGGTTGGG
Source organism: Pinus tabuliformis (assembly GCA_031772625.1). NCBI lineage: Eukaryota > Viridiplantae > Streptophyta > Pinopsida > Pinales > Pinaceae > Pinus > Pinus tabuliformis. The sequence continues at coordinate 226,034,341 of CM062809.1, forward strand.
TCATCAAACTTCCTTGCATGGAAAAGGAGGATATATGTAGTCCTCAAGAAAAATTAATTTATTGACCATACCAATAGAAAAGTATCCAAACCATATTAAGAGAATGAACTATCTAAATATACCAAAAAAGGATATAAGGGCTCAAAGGATCGTTATATAATCCCTTAAGAATTCCCTCATTCCATATGTAGCAGAGGTGGAGACATCAAAAGGGATATATGATAGGCTAGAAAAATTATTCTCTTAAAGAACAACAAGAAAAATCATATCATTGAGATCTGATCTATGAAAATTGAGTGCATCAAAGGATGAAGGGATATCTAGATGTCTCACAAAATCATCTCTAACAAGGAATCAAATTCAATATATAGGAGAGATTATATCCGATAAAGAAACGATTACCATTGTTCAAAATTCTCTAATTGATGAAAAAGGAAACCTTGTATCAAAGGCGTGTGAACAGGAGAAGGCTATACCATTCAATAATTTGTGGTCACTGTGCAAGAGTGAAGAAAATAAGTTAAAGGAAAAAAGTGATACAAATGAGCAGGGTCAAAAATTTGTTTTCATGTTAAGAAGCAAAGGGATATTTGGAAATTTTATTCCCTAGAAAAAGAAGAAGATCAATATTCTCAGATCCAATGCTATGGATGTCAAGGATATGGGAATTTCAAGGGAGACGTTTCTAAGCTCAAGAAGGACATCAACAAACGAATAAGGGAAAAATCACATATCACTAAAAATGAGGAAGAAGCTAAAAAGAAGAAATTCAAGAAGGAGGAAATAAAATATCTCTACTATTACTGAGATATATTTTCCTCACCTACTTCTTCTCAAGTTTTTGTTTTTCTATTATGAAATATAAATATCATGATAGGAATAATTAGAAGCATGCTAAGATTCATCATGGTAACATATAAGCATTGAAAGAAAGATCTCATGACATCAACATAGAAAAACATGGAGGATAGATGAAGTTGATGGTAGTCACCTATGGAAGTATATAGATTTTGGTAACCTCATTAGAAGCATAAGTGGAACTTATGAAGTAAAATTTTATCTAGCATCAAGCTCATAATAAATCAGTGAAAAGGAAACATTTGTTGGATGAGGATACTCAACATCCTATATTGGAATATTCAATGGAAGGTTCACCAATCAAAAGAAAGAGAGGGTTTCATCAAGAATTCCATCTTGTGGGAATTCATGGATAATGGTATGATGAAAAAAGAGGTGGAGAAGATCAAGGGATTGAAGTTCTTTCAATCAAGGAAGATTTGAGGAATCCAAGATGACCTAAAGGAAAAATGAGGTATGTATGATTTTATTCAATATTGTAGGGTCATGTCATATCGTTGCAGGTAACATGGATAAATGCACAATCTCATGAGCATGATCAAAAGAAAGGATCTCCTACATAAAATACGAAAGAAGGAACGGGGCACACATTAACTAGATGAAATCAACATAATATGTACTCATATAAAATATGAGGTGGTTGAGAGTGATTGGAGGAACTATGATTAAATTTTCATGCGAAGAAAAATGTGTGAAGAAAGAAGGAAAGAAATTGTGGAATATGCAACTACGGAAATAGAAATCAACATCTGAGGATTGAGATATTTGACTAGGATAAATCCATGAAAGGTATGAAAACTTTGATGAAGTCTGAAAAATAAAGAGGCCCTTGATAGTATATATCTTTTGGAGATGTGTCAATGTGTATTTAGGATGCTTATGCCAACTAGGATATGCCATGACTAAATACTACCACAAAGGTAATTTTATTTAATAATTCGAATGATATCTAGATGGCTTATGTAGGGCTTCCAAGGGAAGCACTATGGGTATCTTCCAAAATTGACATCCATGTCATAGGATAAAACATCCTGAAGGGAACATGGCATGAAGTAGAAAACATGGCATGAAGTAAGGCTAGATATGAACTAATGGATCACTTTCCGATGAAGGGAATAATGACATGAAAGAATCATGGATGAAACTGATGGATGGTTTTTTCCCTATGAAGAAGTCCCAAAACATGAAGACTCCTGAATAAAGAAAAGAAGTTCATGAAATCCTAAGGAGGAGTTCCTCAAGGAGCTATTTGTCCCATCATCTCTGTCTAAAGAGAAATTGTAGGTCCCTAAGTAAGAGGGAGTTTGGAAACAAGTTTCTAACTTGATAGAAACTTGGAAGAAAATTATTAATCCAAGAGGGAGCTTAGGAACATTCCTTCCATAGGAAGAAGTACATTCCTTCATTGGAATAGGTATATCCTCCCTAATTAAGAGGGAGAGATAGACACATCATTCTTGTCTTCACTTTGGAGGACATAATGGAGGATTGGGTAAAAATCTGACATCAAATTCTCTTTGAGGATGAGTTAGCGAAACTGAGATAAGAGTAGTCATAGAGGATTGATATTCTTTGAGGATTGGAAATCCAAGATAAGAATAGTCCTTGTGGAACATAGCTTAAGAGAACCTGGGTGGCGTATGTTTCTGGAGAGACAATGATTAGGGTGTCTAAACATCATTAGTCTCACCAGCATTGAGCTATGATCTCGTGGAGAGATAGAAATATTAGTCAAGGCCTTTCCATGTGACAATTCTGGTTGATATGATGCTATACAAATGGGTTTCCAATATGACTGTTCTTATGAGAATTCTTCAGATTGAGAATGTCGAAGTACCTTGTATGTATAATGAATACCTCCCTAGTTAAGGAATGTTGAAAAGTGTAACTAGTTTCGGTCTTCATAATGGCATGTGTAAATATGAATTTATGTAATTGATGTAAAGAATAAAATAAAATTTTATGAAATGCTTGATTCATGGGTTCCATGATCAAGGGATATTATTTTATAGTTAAGACTCCTATTCTAAGTCTTTCAGGTTAGACATCAATTCATAAATTTCATTGAGTCAATGTAAAAGTTTGAAGACCCTTATTGGAAATGTTACATATGTAAATGAGTCATTAGAAGACCCTCCAAGACCAAGTAGAAGCACCTCCTTCAAGTTGGCCTAAAGATATCTCTAGAAAGGCATGTTGGACTTGTTAATAGGAAGAAGTCATCTTATTTGATGGGAAGATCACTATAAATAGGGCATCTTGGCCTCTAATTGAAGACAAAAGTTTTGGTCAAGGAAAAGAGATAGAAAGAGGTGTGAAGCTCATAAATAAGGTAGCCAATAAACAAGTGAAGGAAATAAGTACATAACCAAGTCTATTTCTGGTATGTTTTTGTTGATACTCTTCACACGTACAAGGTATAGGAGTTGCAGAATGAGTTGACGTATTGTAGTAACACTTGAAGGTCAAAACACAAAGAAAGTTAGGGTGATACCCAAGCCACATTACTATAGAAGAAGCCTCCATATAAAGTGAAGGAATTCATAATATCTAAATGAGTCAAGTATTGCAACTAGGGTTTCTAAAGTAGGATTGAAACATTGTAGGTCTGATTCAAAGAGTCGAGAAAGGAAGTCGAGATAGGAAGGGTAGCCGAGAAAGAGAAAGAAGCAAACAATTTGACTATCATTGACTCAAGTAAGAAGAAGAGGTCAAAATAATAAGCTTTGTGACTTGGTCTTGGAGAGGTCAAATAGGTCAAGGGTATTGGTCTTGGTATTCATCAATTGAAGTCTCTATAAGGAAGATTAATTCATTTGGGTCTTCCTCTTAAGCTAGAGAGGTTTTGTCCCTAGATGACCACCTACATTATTTCTCTATTACCTATTTATTGCTTGTAGTTGTTTGATGAAGAAGAACACAATAATAATCAAGTAAAGAGAAGATCTTAATATAAATAAGTAAAAAAAAACATTCAAAAGTAGTTATGTTTTGAAGAGAAATCACATAATTGTTAAGCCCTAGATTTCTCAACGGACAAAACTCATATAATTGACTCGAATTTTGTAAAAGTAGAATCAAAGGGAGAGTTCGTAACAAAAAATATGTGTTTTCTAGCCTATAGGTAAGTGATGCTTCATAATAGAAAATAACGCATGTTAATGTTCAGTGGAAGCCTTTATTTTTAGAAGAGCCAAATTGGGAATTGGAAGATGCTTTTAATAAGACACATTGACCCTTAATTTGTAAACAAGGTTGAATTCCATAATTTTAGAGTAGATACCATGATGGTGTCAAACTCAAGCAAGGGAGGATGTGATAGCCCCTGACTTGGACTTTTATATTTTGAATATGTATATGTTGATTGTGTTTATTTTTCTGATTTTAACAGACCTATTGGAAAAATAGTCGATCAATATTGTATGAGAGATAACTATTTAATTTAAATCAGTGTTATTACGTTATTAATAAAAAAGGAGCCTAGAAAATAATATTGATGTTGCACTTGGATGAAAGCGATAAGGCTGCCAGTAAATGATGGAAAGTGATTGCCCCTATTTATTCAGACCTATCCATCTAATCTAATCGATTAGATTATCAATGATAATGGGAATGTTTGATCAATAACATCCCTTAAACATAATACATTGCCTTTGAGAATGGGGAAGTGGGGCTCATAAAAGACATGGTAACTACTTGCCATTTGGTGGACGAAGTGGAGGGATTTACCAACTACCAATAGTTTTGGTAGAGAGATATTTTTTTTTATAGGGAAAGAATAAACATAGTGTAAAACTGGGTGTGAGGAAAAAGCGAAAAACAAGAAAGGAAAATGAACAAACTTGCAAAATTGAGTGCTATTGGGGGACCCTTTTGGAGGAAGAAGTCAAGGTTGGGTGTAGCTGGTTTGCTACGGTATTAGTTTCCATATTACTATTTTCTCAAGTCGGTATTTTGAAATTCTTAATATGTGATCATTTTATGGAATGAACTGCAAGTTTTTTAGTATCTAAATTCCATACAATGGAAAAAAATTGAGTAAATAAGCTCGAAAAAAGGAAAAAGTGTTGAAGTCCTCTTAGAATACAAGCATATATATATATATATATATATATATATATATATATATATATATATATATATATATATATATATATATATATATATATATATTAAATTCTAAGCATATAGAAATTATAAGGTAGTTGCCAAAACAAAAATATTTACTTTATGTTATGTATACGGTGAATGATTACTTTCTAGACTTCAAAATGTAAGTATGATGAATATAAATTAATGAAATGTTGATAATTAGCTAAGGCTAGTCTACATTTTGTTTCTTTCTTCCCTATGTATGCTAGTTATATAATTATATAACTTGAACAAACAGATATAAAGTAGAGCTTAATTAATAATAATGTATTCTAGTAATAGGATAATCTAAACCACATTATGATTAAAAAATTATTAAACTCAGAAAAAAAATATTTTGTAGATGGTCTAATAAAAGAAATTAAGCTGCCTTTATAAGGATCTGTATAATGCAAGTAATGTACAAAGGTTAAAATGACCTGAAAAATTTAATATTAAGTAAGAAATGAGGATAGATAAACCTTAAGAGTATAACCTATATGATAAATAATCCTTAGAGCAGTTTAAAACAATCCTATTGTTAATTTTCTAGAAAGGTACATACACACACACACACACACACACACACACACACACACACACACATATATATATACATATATATATATACATATATATATATATATATATATATATATATATATATATATATATATATATGAGCAGAAGATTTTCTAAACATACAATATAAAGACAAAATCAAACATTTGTTTTAGGAAATCGATACAATTGTTAAGTTATTGAGGTCAATACATAATGTGCTCATTAACAATGAATGTACAGTTAAGATTGTAGTATTCATAAGAAATTACCATAATAAGAGTAAATAAATTACAACTATTCAATGGTTTGGGTTAGGTTTGCCCTTAACTAAATGACATGCTAGGCATAAATCTTATAAAACATAAATTCCCTAATAGGAAGTAATTATGAGAAAACATTCTATGAACTAAATATTAAAGACATGAAACTTAGCATCTGGTCCTAAAGAAAGAGTCATGCAAAATAAAAGAAGTAATGAGATGTTTCAGGAAAACTCGAATTGGATAAGGAAGCTAATTATCTATACTTAGGGGAATAGCTCCAAACTATAATTTCAAAGGAAAAGGTTTCAAAATTCCTTGAAAGATTTTATGTTACCTATAAGTATTCAAAGAACAAAATTCCTAGTTAGAAGTATGGTAGAAAAACCTCAAGTCAAATTTTCATATTAAAAAAATATAATAAGTAGATGTCTGAGTATCCATAATTGCCTAGAGGAGTAAATGTTGTAGGATAACACGCCTTAACGCTACAACTAAACCATTATTTTATGGTCAAAACAAATTAAAAAATTAGAAACTTCTAGTTATCACAAAATAAAGACCCTGAATAACAGATAAATGAACATGTTACAAAGAAGAAATGTGAACATTTCTATAGGGTTGAAATCCTAACACAAATACAATAATACTTATATAAAACATACATGTCACAAAGGAATTCTACAACCATTCTCAGGTAAATACATGAGCAGTCGACTCAACAAATTGGGGCTAAATGAACTTATAACTAAATAAATACCACATAGGGTGAGGGTTACTATTTTGGAAACCCTATTCATGGAATTACTATATAAATAGAGAATTAAACCTTAAAGTAATCATTCATAAATTTAAGTAAAATCACCTATGCAGAGAAGGAACCATTTTACAAGGGAAATCAAATCTTGATGATCAAATTCTACTAGAGACAAAAGTTAGAGCCATATATGAATATAGCTAGGTAGGTATTTTATAACCTACATTGAATTGTTATGGTTAAATCTCTAATAATTTAAAATGTAAAGGAAATAATAGTAGATAACATAGTAGTAAAATTTGAATTTACCTATATGAGTAGAAGTGTGTAACCATCATCACATTGCTCGTGGAAGCAAAGCCAATAAACCTTTAGTAGAATGTTAGATGATCCAAAATACATAATTTATAGTTCACAAAGCTAGGATAGAATATTTATTTATTTAGAAGATTTAATTAAATATTGGAGACACATAGAAATGGAATATTGTTGTAAAAGATATGACATCTAGAAAGGTGTTGTATCTTAGGCTCCAATTTAGGAGTAGAGTTAGTATATTGTTTAGAATTGCATTTACTGTAAATGGACACTTGTTATTTTAATAAGTGGTCCATAAATAGAATAGGTTAGGACATTGAGCTTGTATATAGCTCATTGCAAGAGTGTTGGAGTGTGTGTGTAAACTCTCGCAAAATTATTATGTAATTTATTTTCCTGATTAGTAAAATTGTGTGTCTGAGGACACTTCTACCATTATTGTGGTATCAGAGCTTCGGTAATGCAGTTGATGTGACGAGGAGATTTCATATCTACAAATTATTGGATAACTCCATTGAATTGATCAACAAATGATTGTTATGCAAATTGTCCAGTTTTTTCTAAAAGGAAAAGAAAATTTATTATTTTATTGATTTTATATTTTTTAATCTGAAAATCAATTTTTTATTATTATCAAAATTTTCTCCTGTGTCTTGAATTTCTATTATATGCTCCGCTTGAAAACATTGTTTGGCCATGATAAGCACATCCTCCACAGTCATATCTAACCCACTTTCAACTGTTGTATCCCTTGATTACCTTCGGCAATCCTCATTCTCAAAGTATTGTCCTTTATTTTTCTAGCTCATGACCTAGCATTCTGGTTCTTAAAAGAGACCCAATTTGTTTTTTTCCCAGTTCCATCCCTGGATATCCCAACAACTGGAGTCCATCCATCCTTAGAAAATGAGAACATCACCTGGTCCTCTGAGACAACAACCTTCTTGGCAACATGCTCTCCTTTGGCAGAAAGCTCGGCATAGATAGTCTTAAATTTTCCAAGCCCTCTGCTGGAATAAGGGTTTGACTTCTTCACATGTTTCTGACAGAACCTCGGCCTTGGCGATGCCGAATTTTATTCTCCTTCACCTTCCATTGAAATCTTTCTACAACGCATGAATTTCTTTCAATAGAAGGCAATGAAAGGCCGAAGTAATCGAAACCGCTTTGAAAATGAATAACAACCCAACTTGTCTTTAGCTAAAACAACAACATTCACTATTTCAGACCTGTGTCGGACATAAATTACATTGCTTCAGGATTGTTGATGTGGGTACCTTAAAAAATGGGTGGATTTAATGGGTGAGTGGTGTTATTGGTTTATTGTTATGCTCATTTATGTATATGCATGCCGATTTTGAAGGAACAACCAGGCAGTCCAGAGTGGTGTGAAACGGATCCGATCCATGGCAAGAAGGCCCAATGTTTCTTTTCTAGATCGGGAGTAGAATTTTTAGAACCATGGACGGCATCAAGATAGTATCTTGAAACTTGAACAATTTGAAGAATCAAGACAAGATTTAAAGATTGCCACAATTGATATTAATTTATTAAGAAGTGTTGTTTTGTTAAATTTTACGGAGAGATAAGGTTTGTTTTTTTTGGAAGTAATAAGTGAATTGTAAGTTGTTAAAATTTGTGCCCATGGGGTTTTGTATTGATGGTGAATGGGTGCACTATTAAGGCACTCCTTGCGATAGGTCACTGGATCAAATCCCTTGTGGGTGCTTACCTACCCAAAAAAAATTGTTAAAATTTGTAATATTTGTAATAGGGAGGAATATTTTATTTAGAGAGATAAGGAATTTACTTGTAATATATATTATTTTTTGGAGTAATAAGGAGAGTCTATATTTGTAATTTTTTTTTTTTTTTGAGAGATAAGGTATAGTTGTATCAATCTACATATTTGGAGTGATATTGTAACTCAAAGTAATTTCTTAATTTGAGGGGGGCTTAGAATACTTTTCGAAGGAAAAGTTTTCTAGGAAATTCTAAACCAATCAAATTTTGAAATATTTCATTGTAAAATTCTTTAGAGAAATTTACTAGAGCCAATTTCAAAGCTCAGTCATTTTTCTCCTCCAAAGACTATACGAGGGTCAAGTCTAAGCCCCGATAGATCTTTTTTACGTGGTTCATTTTGTGTGGCATGTTTCTTATCTTTTTCTTGTGCTTGATTCTTTTTGGTGCAAAGCTTCAAAACCATTTTTCTCCTCCAACGACTATACAAAGGAAGAGGACATTTAAATCAACATCTAGCAGCACATAGTGGACAAGGTCATGGAAGAGGCCAAAGTAGAGGAAACTTTCAAGGAAGAGGAAACAGTCAAGGCAAAGGAAACTTCCAAAAGAGAGGAAACTTTCAAGGTAGAGGAAACAATAAAGGAAGAGATCAAAGTAAAGGAAGAGGGAAAAATAAAAGTAGAGGTCAAAGCAAAGGTAGAGGACAGTATCAAGGAAGAGGCAGAGACATGAATCAAATTGTCTGTAGAAGATGTAACAGAGTGGGAAATTTTGCAGAAGATTGTAGAACTTCCATTGATAAAACTCCAAATTTACATCAAAACAAAACCCAATTTCCACTGATCAAGATAATTATGGTTCAGAATATGTCTTCACATCAAGTCAAAGCAAAGAATCAACAACATTAGTTTCCACTTTTCTTAAAATTTATTATGAAGACAAATATATTTTAGATATAGGAGAAGCTCAACACATGACTTTTCAACGAGTTTCTTTTGGAACTTACAACCATTCCACCTTAGTTCTATCTTTCTTGCTGATGATACAAGACATACTCCTTATGGAAATGGTGTCGTTAAAGCTTATCTTCCTAACATTAGAGAAATATGATTTAATGTTTTATGGTATGTACCGATCTTTAAAAAGAATTTGTTGTCTTTAGTCTTGATCCGAAAAGATGGACATTAGGTGGGTTTGGAGGACGGTCTAGTTAAAATTAATTCAATCAAACAGAGCATGAAGATAGTGATGACAGAGTATGAAGATGGAAAATTGTTAAGGATGAAAGGAACAATTATTCCAAGGAATTTTGACTTTGCAGGGATAGCAAGCACAAACATTTCCCCTATCATATTATGGCATGTGATATATGGACATCTAAACTTTGACAATCTCTCTCAACTGCAAAAACAATGCATGGTTAAGGGACTTTATACCTTCAAGAAATGAAATGCAAGATGTGAAGCTTGCATTATGGAAAACAAAGTCGATGAACTTTCCTGACAAGTTCATGGCAAGAAAACAACCGTTTGCAATTAGTAAATAGTGACATTTGTGGACCCTTGTAAGCTTCTCTAGGAGGATTCAAATATTTCTTACTCTTTATTGATGATTTCAACAGAATGACATGGGTTTACTTCTTGAAGCATAAGTCAGAGGCATTTGAAAAGTTTAAAACTTTTTGTCAACTTTATAAAAACGAAGTCAAAGAAAAGATTGGAACCCTTAGAACTGACAATGGAGGAGAATTAACTTCAAATGAATTCGAAAGTTATTGCAGAGACAATGGGATCAAACTACATCTTACAAATGTCTACAATCCATAACAAAATGGAGTAGTATAAAGAATGAATCACACATTGTTAGGAATGGCAATATTTATGTTAACTTTTAAAAAGTTAAGGCCTATTTATTGAGCAGAAGCAATAAATACAATTTTTTACTTAAGGAACTGATCTCCCACTACTTATTTGGATGGAATCACACCTTATGATGCATGGTTTGGTTTCAAACGTAAATTTAAACACCTTAGAGTTTTTGGTTCTATGTGATATAACTTAGTTCCAAGAGAAAAATGAACTAAGCTTGAATCACAAAGTTTGAAATGCACAATGATTGGATATTCGGATGAGAAGAAATGGTACAGGCTTATGTCAAATGGGAAATTTATTGTCAACAAAAATGTAATTTTTGATGAAACTAAGAGTAAGAGTGTTGAAGAAATAGAACATCGTCTTCAAAAATTGGAAACAAAAGGAGATAAAAGGAAAGGAAACATTCAAAGTCAACCAAATTCACAGAATTGGTATGAACTTGATTTTCCTTCCTCTGAAGATGGTTCATCTATCCATCTACTTCATTAACATAGTCTGGGTCTTCTGGAAGCTCATCAAAATCTCCTAGTAGCAGTAGTTCTTTTGATAGTGATTCTCCGTCCCCAGAATCTGCAGCTGATCAATGTACCTCTGTTTACATCAATCCTATTTATAATGATGGTGACTTTTTAGAATCTCAAAAAAGTGAACAACAATTGCCAAAATGTGTTGTTCAACTTTTGAAAGATGTAAGGCCTGATGAGAAAAATAAAAGAGGAACAAGGGGGCCAACTAGGAATGAAGGAAAATTTTCCTTGATCACGAATGATTTTATTGAACCCTCCATGTACAAATAGGAAGCGAAATATAAATAACAAAAATAAGGTATGGTTGGAGAATATAAGGCAGTTACAGACAACAACACTTGGAAACTTGTCGATTGTCCTCAAATTGTTAAAACTATTAGATGCAAATGGGTTTACAGAATTAAGTACAACTAAGATGGAAAAATCAACAAGTACAAAGCTAGACTTGTGGCTAAGGGTTTTGCACAACAGGAAGGTATTGATTATGAGGAAACTTTTCATCCTACATGAAAATGGAACACCATCCGCTTAACACTCACATTAGCTACACAAAAAGGATGGAAGGTTCATCAGATGGATGTAAAGAGTGCTTTCCTCAATGGAGATTTACAGGAAGATGTATATATGACACAACCACCAGGTTTTGAAATTGAAGGGAAATAACATAAAGTTTGTAAACTTATTAAGGCTTTATATGGGTTAAAACAAGCTCCACGAGCTTGGTATGCCAAAATGAATGAATACCGACGGAAAGTTATCTTTCAACGAAGTGGATCTGATGATACTTTGGATGTACAACAATAGGGTAAAAATATGGCGATTCTTGTTATGAATGTAGATGATTTGATCATTACTAGAAACAATGATGATCATATTCTATAGGTGAAAAAGGAGTTACATGCAGGATTTAAGATGACAGATTTGGGACTACTTCACTACCATCTTGGAGTTGAAATATTCCAATATCCACATCATATTTTCATTTCTCAGATTAAGTATGCAATAAAAGTTCTTCAACAATTTGGAATACAGGATTGCAAGCTCATTCTTACCCACATGGAACGGAACTTTAAACTTTAAAAATTTGAGGGGTGAGGGAGTGGATGACATTACTTATAGACACTTGATTAGCAGCCTAATTTATCTGACAACCAATTGAGTAGATCTATCTTATGTAGTTAGTATCCTTTCACGCTTATGAAGGAGCCACAAGACAACCACTGGAGTGCAGCCAAAAGGGTTCTATGATATATCCAAGGAACAAAATTTTTTGGTCTTCTTTACAAAACGACTAAAAACTTTGTACTTGGCAGATTTCAGATGCCGAATTTGTTGGTAGTATTGATGATCGACAATCAACCTCTGGTTATTTAATGAACATGGGGTTAGCTGCAGTGGCTTGGAGTTTCAAGAAAAAAGCTACAGTGGCCACTTCTTCAGCCAAAGTAGAATACATATCAACATCGGAGGAAACATGTGAAATCATTTGGTTGCACAGAGTTTTGCAGGATTTAGGCATTCCTCAAGCACAAGCTACATCATTATTCATAGACAATCAATCAACCATAAAGCTTGCCAAGAATCAATTTTCTCATTCCAAAACAAAATGCGTGGACACAAAGTATCATCACATCAGATCGCTCATTGCCAAGGACATCATCAAGCCAGTTTATTGTCCTTCAAAAGATCAGGTCTCCGATATTTTCACAAAACCACTTGGTAGGGTCAAATTTAGGATAGAATATTTAATTAAATATTGGAGACACTTAGAAATATAATGTTGTTGTAAAAGATATGACATCTAGAAAAGTGGTGTATCTTAGGCTTCAATTTAGGAGTATAGTTAGTATATTGGTTAGAATTGCATTTATTGTAAATGGACACTTTTTAATTTAATATGTCGTCCATAACTAGAATAAGTTAGGACATTGAGCTTATATATAGCTCATTGTAAGACTATTGGAGTGTGTGTGTAAAATCTTGCAAATTATTATGTAATTTCATTTCCTGATTAATAAAATTGTGTGCCTGAGTATACATAATTACCTAGAGGAGTAAATGTTGCAGGATAGGACGTCTTAACACTACAACTAAACCATTATTTTATGATCAAAAGAAATTGCAAAATCAGAAATTTGTATTTATCACAAAATAAATACCCTAAACAAAAGACCATGTTACAAAGAAGAAATGTGAACATTTTCGTAGGGTTGAAAACTATGACAAATATAATAGTTCTTATATAAAAAATACATGACACAAAGGAATTCGACAACCATTATCAGGTAAATGCATGAGCATTCTACTTAACAAATTAGGGCTAAATGAACTTATAACTAAATAAATACCACAAAGGGTCACAGTTACTATCTTGGAAACCCTATTCATGGAATTACTATAGAAATAGAGAATTAAACCTCAAAGGAATCATTCAAAAATTTAGGTAAAATCACCTATGTAGAGAAGAAACCATTTTACAAGAGAAATAGAAGTTTGATGATTAAAATCTACTAGAGACCAAAGTTAGAGCCATATATGAATATAGCTAGGTGGATATTTTATACCCTACATTGAATTGTTACGATTAAATCTCGAATAATTGAAAACATAAAGGAAATAACAGTAAATAACATAGTAGTAAAATTTGAATTTACCTATCTGACTACATGTGTGTAACCACCATCACATTGCTCATGGAAACAAAGCCAATAAACCCTTAGTAGAATAATTATGGAAAAAAATTGAAAGCTAGAAAAGGAGCTAGAACCGAGATAGGAATCCTTATGTTAAACGTGAAAACCATGAAGGATGAAATGAATAAGTTAGTATGACAAACATGCACACAAAGAAAAGAAATAGAAAGGATTAAGGAAAATTATTTAAATCCTTCTAAATAAAATAAAATTACAATCTTTAGAATTTACAGAAATGAATGGAATCCTTTAGCACAACATTTTCTATCTTGAAGACTGATGAAAGAAGGTTGGTAGAGCCTAGAATTCCTGCATTATCATATTTACAGTAAAGGAAAATATGTAAGGTAACCTTAGCTGTAGACTCAATGGAGCTCTATCCAACGACTACTTATAGAATCATCGGACAAAGGGACACAAGGGTAGTCTATGCAAAAAAACAAAATGCTAAGCATTGTCAGCCCTTGATCGGGAAATATCAAATCATAGACATCGAGATTAGGGTACATGCAAATGAACACGAGTCCACGTGAAGAGAAAGTGTAATTCACCGTCATGGTCTATGGATAAAACTCCACATTTGAAAGAGGAACCACAATCATTTGGAACACAAGTCTTCACATTAATAATTATGTTCAATAGCAAATGTATATGAATGTATATGGACATAAAAAACGAGTATAAACTGAATTTGTGGCCGGAAAAAGCTTAATTCTAAGCCATATATATATATATATATTAACAAACTAAAAAGGCTATACGAAATGCCTGTAGAGACCCTTAGATGTGTATAGGTGGATTCCATGGGTTGATAATGTGTGCATTTACTAGGTATACCATGGGGAATAGGAAAACAATTGGTACATATAGAACTTTCAATAATATAAAGTCATAATGTAGAGTTGTATGAATGTAGAACTGAAAGAAATAAGCACAATGGACATTATTGGTATGACGACGTTTGGTTTTATGAGGCTTCACACTTATTTTAATTATTTAGACAAATTTATTTTTTTTATAATCATAATAAAGGATATTTAAGATAAATTAAGTATAGACAACAAGAACTACTTTCAAAATAAAATGGTAAAACTAAGGGAGACAATAGATTCCATTATGAGTATATTGATGCATGTATTCTCAACGTTTCAATAAATGAGTAGATTAATAATGAACAGAGATAAGAAGGGGATTTGTGCATAATATTTGAGCTTATATTATAATGGTGCAATATGACCAAAAACTATGAATAATGAAGAATAAAATAATGGTGAATCACTACAATATATATGTAGACAATTGTTGTATATATGTATTTCAATTAAAAAAAAAACTTAGGGAGTTCTCTGAGGTCTATTACACTTTCCCCACACTTGGTATGACAAATGGTCATGAAAATGCATCCTAGATCATCATCATATGATAATACTCATCATGTTGAATCTAAAGGTAGGTGTGATTCCATATGGCTCCTCATGGTTGAGGATATATGCCCTCTTCAAGATGAAGTCATGAAGCCATGTCGAGAATGAATGGTCGAAAAATTCATCATAAAATTTATGATAATAAATGTTTCCTACATTGGAGTTTGGGTAAATAATATGGGTCCTAACAGTTGGAAAAAGGGTCCCGCTATCAACCCCTCATGTTTAAAATGGTGACAAAATCAACCATTAAAACATGATTTTTTGTTTTAAAAATAATTTTAAGAGGAAGTTCTAGTCAGCCTCATCATACATGAAATTAAATTTATTATGGTAGGTCATCCCTTATTTTATCCCCCCCGCCCCCCCTGGCCCAACCCCCTCCCGCCTTTCCAAGTATAAGCAGGGGAAGTTGCGAGCCTTCACGAGCATCATTCTTGGGAAGAAAAATCATGAATATTGCTCTGAAATTTGAGGCAATGGACTACACTGAAGACCAATAGTTGTGAATATGGAGAATTGTGTTTTCAGTATATCTCTTAGTTATTTTTTTTAAGGACTCACTTATTAGGGCTATTCTGGACAAGAAGAAAGTACCATTTAAGGGTCAATTTTAGGGACACTCTAGCTGCAAATAAAGTGTTGGTTGAGGATGAGCTAAGCCATAGGAAAGTGTTAAATTTAGGTTTTTCAAGGCCATAGGGAAAGGGCCAAAATCAGGAATTTTCAGGGTATAGGAAAGGGGCCAAGTTTAGATCTATTAAGGGTGTAGCCATAGGGACAAGATTAAGATTTTTGGGGCCAAAATTAAGGAAAATTTTAGCAACTTACTAAGGAACTTTAAGGCATTTTAGGTCGCAACTAAAGGAAATAGGTACCCATATTTAGGTTGCGGTCTAGGAGAGATTTAAGTGGTCTATTTAGGTAACTTCAAGGGCTAATCTAAGGAAAAATAGGGGTAAATGAAGCATACTCTATGGTAGCAAGATTGAAATCAATTGTGTTCTGGCGCATGATTAGATGTACTTCAAGCGTTGATATGAAATTTCAAGGTTTCTTATATACCAAAACTTCTCAATTCTCATAATTGCTAGAGCTAAAATGTGTGCATGATTTCTGAGATTTTTACATGATTATGCATGACTATATATTTATAATAGTAAGATCCACAATTTTTTGATCTAATGATATAATACAAATTAGAGGAGTACACCTATATAACTATATGAAGAAAATTGTGGTTAAGTCGTTAAAGCCAACAAACTTGTAGCACCTTGCATTATGCAGTGAAGTGAAGTGACAATAATCTTGTGAAGATAGCTAAATTTTATTGCAAGTGGGTCATTGTTGCCAGTATGCGATCGAGGGAAAACTTTAAGGATGTAAATTTATCTTAAATATTAGAAACCTTGGTGAATCTTACTAATCCATAATATGAAAACTATAAAATGTTTGGTGATATTTTAGTAAAAATATTCAAACTTCTAATCACTTTATATAGTCTCTACAAAATTTTGGCGATTTTTAAGGAAAAATATATATAATTTTTTAAATGTGGGCGAATCATTTTTAGGAAAAAATGGGAATTGGTGAATCTTTTTTTTGGAAAAAGCATGGAAAATTAGCCCATCTACAAATATTAGCCCCTTAAATTTTCCATGATGCAAGCCCACAAATACTTTATCCTATATTTTGTTTTTAGGGTGGCAATGTGGTGCAAGGAAGGGTTTGAAGCCTTCTTCACATTTGTACCTAAGAATACATTAGGGTGGTAGGGTGGTTCTAGGGAAACAAATTGATGGTAACATTGTGGTGGAGCATCCTTTAAATTGGGGCTAGTAAAGCCAACATATTGGTCCATCCTTTCAGGTAGTTGGTGCTTCATGATCAAATTGAAAGCTTTTCTAGCTGAGTACGAGGGGGTTGGGGTTGATAAATTATTGTACTCACTAATTATATTATAAAGCATTCCATGATTTTCTCCCACATTGGGTTTCAACATAAAACTTATTTTGTACTATTCATATGATATGTTGTTATGTCTATTATGTGGTTTGATTTGTGCTAATGATATTTAATGCATTGTAATTGAAAATTTGATCAAAGTAAGTGAAATATTAATTCACCCCCCTATTATTGTTTCCAATAGTTAGTTGGTATTGTTTTATGTTATTAGGGCAAACATAAGGTATAAAAAATTTCTCCAAAGGAAAATAATAAAATAATCATTAAAACAATAAAATAACAATATGAATTTTTGAAAGGAAGAAGGAAAACTACTTTTTCAAATCATATTTTCAACATTTTCATTTATAGATTTACTTAAATTTCAAGTTTATAATCGTTGGATGTAGAATGAAATTATGCGTCCAATAAGTACATGCTTTGCACACTTCTATAGACCCATAATGAGTTAAGTTAGAAATACATGAATTAATTTGTTTATTTTCAAGGAAAATTACTTTTGTGTATTTGTAATTTATCTCACCATTTTTCCATTAAAATGTTAGAAACATTGAGCACTACTAGGGGGGTGACTCGGTTGTGTGCATTAACTAACAAGTAGGACATTAACATATAATCACATAACCATATAAGAATGTGAGTAGTTAAACCAGAACAACGATAAAAGAAGCAATGCATAACACAAAAACCATACATATGAGAACACAAAGACATCTGGTGGAATGGAAACCCTTTCGGAAGAAAACCAACCTTGTTGTTATTGCACTACTCTAAATCTTCTTTATATGTCAAGAAAATGATATCTTTTACTTAGATTGTTGGCCGCCACCAACTAGGAGATTCGACCTCAAACACAGTAAGCTAGCTACTGTCAAACTGTAAAAAGGGTCTCTTTCACCTCTAATTACCTCACATTAATTTGTCAATCCAGGAACGTTTTTTTATTTTAAAGAGTGTCTCAGTCTGAGGCTATCATTTTCCAGAATAATGCTAGTAGTATAGTGCTCCAAAATACAAGAGTAAACGGATGCTTGTTTACAGCAAACTACTTTTAAAGACTAAACCACACATTCAGAAAACTAAGCAAGTTATCAGTCAAGGGTTCACTAGCAATAACTCATCCCTTTGTAAACTGATGGAACCAAAGGAAAGCAGGGAACAGATCGTCGATCTAGGAGCCGAACAGTAAATGTCAATGCCCACTATAGTCTTATATTGTTCTACACACCGAAGCAATAATAATGCAAATAACAAGAAATGGAACAACAGATAAGAAATGGAACAACAATTAGGAAACTGTAACAGAAACTAAGTTTAATAAGCAACAACACCTTCGTCTACAAGATCAAATGCAACAATCGTGTCGTACAGAAATCAAATGGAAATCCTCTACCTTTAAGGATGAATTGAACATCACACATAAATGGAACAACAATGATTAACAATGGACTATAGAACAACACTTGAAAGCCACACATACATGCACACGACACACCTTAATAGTAATCTGATCTTCGTAAGCCGGTTATAAATAATACGATTGTATTTCAGAATGGAACAACAATGTCTATAAATTCAACAATCGCAAGGAAATATAATCTCTAAGATGAATTCAGTAATACCAATGAATAAGTGTATAACACAGATACTCTATAATTGAATGGGAACAATATTTTGTAAAGACCGACAATATTATATCAGCAGTTAAAGGAACAGTAATAAGTTGCAAAGTTAATATAATGGTTCTCTCTTCAGAAATGATATTACTCAGTAAATCAAACGTAACAGGGCTATGATGTAAAATAATAGAACATATCAGATTACCAAATAGAGCTAATAAGCAAAACCACGCATAAACCAAAAGTAATAGTACAGGAGCAAGTGTTCCACTAGGGTCGGGCCCTTAGCCTCCAGGGGTACACCGCTTGAAGTTATTTCAGGATCAGAGATGAAATAGCAACCAAGTTTGTATTAATGCATAAGACAGAATTACAGAGGATCCCTTCTCAGCGAGAGTCGATGATCAAAGTCTTAACTTTTAGAGAAATTACATAAAAACATAACAGACTATCCCCCCGAACTAATAGTGCTGCCCCTTTTTATAATGGTGAAGGTGGAGATGTCTAGGTGCAAAAATAGTTAAAGCAGCGATCCCTCAAGATCAAAGGATCCCGAGGGATTCACCGAACCATTGGCTCTTAGTTATCTCTTTACTTTCTTGCGCCGAACCGATATCTCCATTTCCTTTCATAGGCTGATATGCTTTGATTTGGTTTGCCTTGTTTGCATGCGGTTCCCCATTAAAGGGACAACGGTTAACCTGGCCTTGTCCTTTCCTTTGGAACAACAGTCTTTCGTTTTTACTTCTTCCTACATAAGAAAATGACAATTGTCAGTGTTTTCGTTTTGCACATTAATCTTACAGGTTTTATTACAATTCCTTATCATCTACCTAGTTCATGATGCAAAAGGTTTATAAGTTCTAATGAAAAGATGCTGAGATAATCACCAAAAACATACCTTCTTTGGTACTCCACAGCTACCACCAACTAGGAGGCTCAATCCAAAAACATAGTTAATTGGACACCACCAACTATTATTTAGCCACCACTAGCACAGAATCACTCCTCGAATATACCAATCCACTACTTCTTAGAGGACTCTCCTCGACAAACTCTATGCCAACCTCATTTCAAAATTTTCAGACTAGATGCCCAAGACACTATGCTCAACATATATATGACTCATTTATGCTATCAAAACCTAACAACAAGACATTCTCAGCAACTTAATAATAATTTTCTGATCAACACCAAAAAAATATGAAATAATAATTAAATATAAAAAACCATGAAAAATAATCTTCTCCAACATAATCAAACTTTGCAGTACAAACTTAGTAAATACATTATCCCAAAACAATCAAATTTTCTCACCAAACCTAAACTCCACAACAACAATATCATCTAGAATCTTCTCAACAAAACCAAACTCTACAACAACACATAATGGCAATTTGATTTTCACACTTAGCGATAGCAAAAATTCATGCAACCATATAGACTCATATATTGAAGCTACAATAAAAATCTCCAACGAAAATCCCTACAACACAAATGCATCAACAACATGAACTCTGATTTGAAACTAGAGAAGGTACAACCATAAAATTCATCTCCATAATAGCGGAAATTGAGAGCCACGATCAATGACATAAAAGGATTATATGTCTAGATCTAATGTAGCTCAATCATCATATGAAATATGCTCTAAGTTTGAGCTGTAATCTCCTCTCCAACTCTGCAAACTTGTAACATACATTCTCACTCAATCTCACCATTTCTTCACAACACTTAAGGATTTTATAATTGATGGAAGGTGCAATAGATATCCATCACTAAGCCTCCTCATATTTGGCTTAATGGCCTTCTAGATGTTAGTTAACCTTTTCCTACATTTTTAATGAGATATACCGAAAAAAATATTAGAACAACTCAAAAAACACCTTAGATGTGCAAGGAGTGCATATATTTTCATGTTTATGCCACAACTGCAAGGATGATAACTAGCTCCCTACAATCATAGTTGCACCCTCACCATTGGCATCACACTGGTTGAGAGCCAACATTTAATGGAAGTCCAAAACCATTATACATTTGATAAATATTTAAAAGATTGGATTCCAATAGCAACATTTGAGTACACTATCATATTTCAATTAGAGTTCCATGATGCTCACCAAAATTCTAGTTGAACATCATTACAATAAAAAAATTGAGCTGTAAATGTGCTTCAATAGAAAGCTTACTCAAAATCATATTCTTGAAATGATATTTTTCCTTGATAATGATCAAGTTGCAAATATTTTCATAAAGTCTCTTAGAGGACTAAACTTTTCAATCATCGACCTATGATAGATGTTCATGAAGTTTTCGTTAATGGGTAATAGGCTCTAGTTATTCATTCCTTCTACCATGATTCCTTGTAGATCCTTCAATATTAATGCAAGTTTTTCTTAGGAGGGGATGATAGCATATTTAGACACTTAGGAGTTAGGTAAGATCAATGTGGTCTAATGCATCTTAAGGTAAATTTTATTTTCCTAGCATGCACTTGTAGTTGCGTAGTCCAACAATTATAATATGCTCTAGACATAAAGTAATGTGATTGCTCATATTATATTTAATATTAGCAACCATATTAATCCATGGATTAACATTGAATCTATCCATACTTTATTTTTAAAGACCATAAGGAGTAATTTTCAAATAATTGATTATAAAATATTATGTGCCATGGGAAATTTAAGAATAAGCAAGATTAACCAAGGTTTAACTGGATGGAAACCCTGTAGCTCGATAGTGATGGAGAATACAGATGATTGTACATGGAGCTCAATCTCTCCAACAGGTGGCAGGCATCGTTATATCCACGTCGACTGGTACCTAGACGCGTCTCTCACTTTTTCCCATTTCTTTAGGCTTGGAGCACGTTTTACTGCGGTTTACTGTTCTGGGTTTACCTTAAGCTGAGACGCTCTGTTAGGGTTGTCTCCCCTGTTTTCCACCTTTCTCTATTGGTTACAGCAAGCTGGCGTTTGCGGTTTCAAAAAACTATGGTCCTTGAGTTAATAGATTACTCAGAGGATCCCCTACCGGAAGGCTTTTTTGGGACTACTCCACACTCAGGCAGGGCAAACCACTATCCGTTCACTTGCGAGGCGAATGCGACCATCATCGATTTTCCCTGGTCTCTGGGCTGTTTGGTCATCTGGTCATTCTACCAGACCTTCCCCCTACCTGGCCGTCCCTTTTCTCCCCGTCGGTCTCTCCGTCCTTGCTAGGGTTTGGATCTGGCTCCCTAAACCCTAATCCCCTGGTGTCCTGGGCTAACCCTTCCTATTTTCCCCTTTCTGGTGGTCCCTCATCTGTTCCTCCTACATCAACTCCATCACCTCTGGCCTCACAGCATTTGACTCAAGATCCCGCCCCTCCCCCTGTCAATCCCTCCCCCCTTCATCTTCCCACTACTGCCCCTTCTCCTGTTTCCCGCCGGGTTCTCCATCTAGGATTAATCCTAACGTTAGGAAGTCTGAGGAGGAAAGACAGAGGAATAAGGTTAAGTGTTTCAGATCGAAGACTGACGATGGCATCCTTCAGCTAGAAGAAGAAATTTAGCTGGCGGAGTCTATGGATATTGTAGATCGAGTCTTAGTTGGCAGGATTCTAGGATGAAACTACTCAGTGGAAAGACTAAAAGCATGGGTTTATGAAGTTTGGGGCCATAGACTCGCCGATCTGTCCACCGTATAGACTTTTGTGTGTGGGTTGTTTACACTTATTTTCGCGCAGCCAGATCATACCAACTGGGTGCTTTCCTCCTACTAGCATTTCGAAAACGCCTCGGTTCACCTGAAAAGATGGTTGCCACGTTTTGACCCAGATTTGGAACAACTTTAGATAGGGCCTATCTGGGTCACGCTACCTAGGCTTCCCCCTCATTTTTGGTCAGAAGAAATCTTCAAGAGGATTGGAAATGACCTCAGTTCATACATGGGTTCGGATAAGTCCTACCTTGTCACGGGGAAGATGTCTTATGCTTGAATCCTGGTGCATAGGATACTCGTGGGAGTTTGCAGGAATTCATTACCATCCAGTGGTGGAACCTTATTAGAACGTAGGTCTTGTATTATGAGGAGGTACCCTATAGATGTCGGCATTGTCATAAGGTTGATCATGTTTTTCATGACTGCCCTCTGAACCCCAACAAAGGCCAGGTACAGAGGGTTCATGAGCAGCATTTTTAGGCAACCTCGGTTTCTACCACGGAAGAGCAGTCAATGGAGGAAAAACCATTACATGAAGTGGCCAAGATAAGTGTCGATGCAGATCCAGGTCCCAGCAAGAAGCGGGGGAACACTCCACCCAGACCACCCTCTCCATTGTTGACGCGAGCTCGAGCGGCCTCTGGGGAGGCTCTCATTGCAGGTACAGTTCCCCCTTCCCCACTCACTGTTAATGTTGTTTCTGATGATATATTGTCTTCTGCATTGCATTCGCATGGTCTTTCCCCCTCAGTGTGTGTTTCACTGTGTTTCCCATCCCCTTCTGTCCCCATTGCTCCCCTCCCTTCCCCCTCTTTTCCTCCCCTCCCCTCGTTACTCTGCCCTATGGTGGTCTTCCCCTCCTAGGGTTCTCCCACTTGCCCCTCCCTCCTAGGATCCCTTCCCCTTTCCTCCCTGGGGCTCTCTCCTAGTAAGGACCACTGTTACCTGACGTGATCCAAATTTTGCTCACTAGGTAAGGATGCAGTTGGTTTTGGGTCTATCTCCTTTCCCCATCTCCGTAAACTCACCCGTGGGTGGCCCTCCAACCTCTCCAAGGCCAGGCACAGGGTGGGAGCTGAGATTGTATCTAGCAGACAAGCAAAAATTCCCCGGGGTCTTAGAGATGAAGGCGCCCCATCCCCTCCCCCTCCATGAAGATCTTGTCCTTCAATTTCAGAGGGTTGGCTAGCCCGGGGAAAAAACTAGCCTTGAAATGCCTACTTCTTTTAGAACCTGTGGGCATCATTTTCTTGCAAGAAACCCTTGGACCCAACTACACCATCTCCCCCCTCCTAGAATCCTAGCTCCCTAGTTGGACTTTCTTTTCTTTGGATGCGATAGGATGCTCGGGTGGTGTATGTGTAGGGTTCTGCAACCACTTCATTAGGATGCTCAATGTCTGGGGGGGGTGGGATGCTTGGGTATTGATATCTTCTCATTGGCCCTAGATTCCAATTTAATGCTATTTAACATATATGGGCCTTGCCAGGACTGAGAGGTTTTCTGGGATAATTTTCTCTCATCCTCTGCTTTTGAAGAAGACTTCATGATCCTCGGTGGTGACCTAAACTTCTGGATGGGTTTTGCGGAGTCTTGGAGACCTAATGCCCAGGCTGACTCCCTGTCTATATTTTTCAAAAACTTGTTGGGCTCTCACAATCTGATAAATATCCCTTTGACTAAGCTTTAGCCTACTTGGAGGAATAATAGAACTGGAGTGGCCAGCCTGGTCAGGTGCTTGGATCGCTTCCTTAACAGAGAAGCCCTAGTCAATCAAGGCTATCAGATTAGGCAGTGGAGAGGCTCAAGAGGAATCTCTGATCATAGGCCTATCTATATGGAGCTGAAAGATGTCCATGAGAAGCCCAAAGCCCCTTACAAATTTAACTCTACTTGGCTAAGGGATTCTGGCTACACTAAGGCAATCAAGGATTACTGGAGGGCTCACCCAGTGGATTCAAAAGGGCTCATAGTGGAAGGATTTGCCTACAATTTGTATGAGCTGAAGAAGATTTCTATTGAATGGGCTAGGAGAAAAGAGGAGCAGGATGAGCAAGCTCTCAAATTAGCTGAGGAAGGAATTGCAAAACTGGAGGAGGATTCAGAGGGGATTCTTACCTCACAGGAGCAAAAGGATAAGCTTGTGAAACTACTCTGCAAAAGGGCATAGATTTTGAAGGATAAGGAAGAAAGTTAGAGGCTTTGTAGCTGAGCTATCTGGCTCAAAGAGGGCGATGACAAAACAAACTTCTTTCATAGACATGCTAATGGGAGAAAGGCGATTAATACTATCTGGGAACTTAAGAAGGAGGATGGATCTACTGTTAACAGTTTTAGAGGGCTCGCTTCTTTAGTTACCACTCATTTCAACAGGATTTACAAGGAGCCTCCTCATGCCACTATGAGAGAGTTTATGTGCATTGCACAGATATTTCCTATGTTCATCGACGAGGAAGCGGGACTCGAACTGTCTAAGGAAGTCAGCATGGGAGAACTTGAAGCTACTCTTAAATGGTTGAAAAAAGATAAGAGCCCTCGCCCAGACAGTTCGGTTGGAATGTAGAGTTTTACTCTACTTTCTTCGACATTTTGGCATCAAAGGAAAACCAAATTCCTTTGATGATTTTTGCCGCATATCCCTCTGTAATTGCATCTATAATATCATTGCCAAAATCATAGCAAATTGCCTCAAGTCTGTCCTCTCTTCCCACATCTCTCCCGTATAGTTTACTTTCCTTCAGAATCGTCAAATTCATGAAGCTGTAGGAACCACACAAGAGCTTCTCCATTCAGTTCAGACCCAGGACCTGAAAGGCATGATCCTGAAAATTGACCTATCCAAGGCCTTTGACAGGGTCAACTGGCTCTATCTTCGTATGCTGCTGACCCATCTGGGATTCCCCTTATCCTTCATCAAATGGATATTTTGTTGCATATCGAACATTTCCTTTAGTGTACTGATAAATGGTTCTACCTCCCCCTTCTTTCATGCAGAAAGGGGTCTGAGGCAAGGATGCCCTCTCTCACCTTTGCTTTTCCTTCTCATCATGGAAGGCCTCAATCGACTTATTAGAGAGGAATACAACTTGAGGCATATAACGGGAATAAAAATAACTGATGATTGTACTCTCACACACTTATTTTTTGTCGATGATGTATTGATCCTCCTAAATGGAGATATTGGGGACACTTCTGCTTTCTCCCGTGTCCTCAGCATCTTCCTTAAGGCCATGGGCATGGTCATAAATGAATCAAAATCCACTATTATCGCCACTGGCTGTTCTCAAAACGAGGTCCAATTTTCCCTCAGAAGATTTTCTTTTGTTATGGTATATTTGGAAGAGGGCCTCAAATATCTGGGGTACAGGCTAAAACCTTGCAGTTATAGGATTGTAGATTGGACATGGCTGATTTCGAAGGTAGAGAAGAGGTTAAATATCTGGTACCATAAATATTTATCTAGACCAGGGAGATTGGTACTTATCAAGGCCATCTTAGAAGCCACCCCAATGTATTGGATGATTCGTGCATGGATTCACAGAGGTATTATGTCACACCTACAAAATTTGCGTTGTAGATTTTTGTGGAAAGGGAACGAACCTACGAGAATATTTGCATGGACGAGCTGGGACTCTCTGTCTTTACCTAAACTCTAGGGAGGATGTGGCATCAAGAGATTAGGACCTTTCTCACAAGCATTGGCTTCCAAACTCACGTGGAAACTGCTAAATAATGACAACCTCTAGAAGAAGGTTGCTATATCTAAATACATCCATCCAGCTAGTGTCCTCGACTAGATCAAACAAGATATCTAGCATAATAACATCTCAATTATCTGGAAGGCGGTTAACAAATCGAAGGAGCTTATCCGCAGTGGATTAACTTGGAGAATTAGATCAAGGGCTAAGATTCAGATAGGTTCAGACCCTTGGGTGGGCTGCAGAAATGCTCATACACTCTCAGATGCCCTGCGAGAACACCTGCAGGCACATGGTATTACACATATCAATCAGATTGCAGATGGGGTACATTCCACTATCTTACATCAAGCATGGAAATCTGCAAACGCTCTGAATATATCTGGATGTTGGGTACACGAATGGAACCACTACACAAATGCATTATCAGAAGTTCACATTAGGATTACTGATGTAGAGGACAAGCTTATATGGGTGCATGCTAAACATGAATCATACTCCCCCAAGGAAGGTTACCTAGTAGTGTTGGAAGGACACAAGCCACCTGATTTGGCTCCATGGCAGAAACACCTATGGAAGCTGAAGGCACCCCCAGACAAAATTACTCGTGGTCTGTACTACACAACAAAGTCCTGACTAGAACCAACTTGATGAAAAGATCTTATGCGGGGCCATTCTAGTGCCATCTCTGTAAAAGTGAAAATGAAGATACTGAATACCTCTTTCTTCGCTGCCCGCTCACACAAGATCTCTGGAACGCCATTCTTCTCTCTATCTCTATTGACTTGAAATGGCAGGCTCCTCATCTATTAGATTCTTGGAATGTGTGGTACACCTGTAAATCTTTAAAACTAAAAAATGTACCACTTCTTATTAGCTGGGCCATCTGGATTGCCAGAAACCAAGCCATTTTTTTACAGAGACCCCCCCACTAGCCTACTATCTCTTTAAGGATTTTAGCTAATTATAACTCCATCCCTGACGAGGAGGAGCCTTAGAACCAAAGGAACATTATCCCTAAACCCATCGATCATTCCCACCCTTGGGATTATTTTGACGGATCAACATAGGAGAGGGGCTACAAGGGTGGAGCTATACTTCACTTATCTGATTCCCATGTTTACAAAATCCAAATGGGTCTGAGAAGGGGAACAAATAATTTTGCAGAACTGGTATCGATTAAAAACATCATTCATTTTGCACTATCCAAAAACTGCAAACAATTACAACTATTTGGAGATTCTCAAATTATTTGTAACTGGTTGAATAAATCAGTACACCACAATTCATACTCTCCACAACATATATTGGATGAAGCACATCGACTCATAACTCATTCTGACGTCTTCTCTTGCCGTCACATTTACAGGGAACGCAACACAGCTGCTGACAGCCCCTCCAAGGAGGCAGCACAAAGTGACGACACTAGCTGGTTAAATATGGAGGAAAGGGACGACAGATGTTATCAGTACTTCCATAGGCCATTCATAGAGCTGGAAACTTGACAGTTTCACACAAATGACTTTTTGTAATTTTGCAATTTTGTTTCTTTTGAACAGTGGTTGACAGACATATGTAAGAACTCACTGTTTACTTTTTTATCAGTACATATAGCTACAGGGCTCTCTGGGTAGAGCAGTACATATATTTATAGACTCTTTTATGTTACATTAAAAAGACTTAATTGGCGAACAAAGTTTTGACTAGGCAAGAAGGAAAAGCATTTCCTGAATATTGTATATGCTATGCATTTTGCAAAATGCAATTTCATTATTAATAAAGAAAGTGCGACTTTTTCCATGGGAAAAAAAATGTTATGTGCCATTCTTCTTGACATTAATATATTGCTTCAAATAACTAATTTGACTAAAGTTGTAACTATTTCCTCTTTAAATATTTTAACTAAATAATATATTGATATATATCATTTTTGCTTTTTCTATGTAAATAATTTCTTAATTATTTAATGTTCCCATATACATCTGCATTATTTATAATACTTAACCAATATAAAAATACTTTATTTATAAAAAATTAAATATAAATTAAAAAAGTTAATAATGTTGTTTTTGTTTTAGCAAATATTTCACATAATATATTATTCATGTCATGCATGGAAGTGAAAACTATGTTTGAAGAGGAAAATATGTTTATTAAAATGTTTGTTTTATTCTTTTACATATGAAAACAACCATCCCTAATAACAAACCACAAATATTTAATTTAATAAATATTTATTATGTATTATATAATTTTTAAAATAATTATTTTATAAAAAAGAAAATATTACTACAATTTATTGAGATATATAAACTCTATCCATTATAAATATTTATTATATATTATATTATTTTATGAAGAAAATATTCTTTTATTACCCAAGTCTATAAACATATATAAACTATATCTCTTATGAATTTGAATTTAAGAATAAACATATATTCATAGTTGGTCTATAGGGCTTTTGGAACACTTTATAATAAAATTATAAAGAAATATTAATAATCTCTTACGTGTCATAAGGTTTAAGGAACCAATTGTAGTCTCTCCTCCTTTCATAAAGTTAGATAGGTCAACTCTAGTCTAGGTGTACACTAATTATCACAATCGTCTCCATCAATTAAATATTAAGTAAAATTAACAACTCTAAGAAAGCATCAATCATGAGGTCTTTTAATTATTGTATTTCACTATTTATGAGATTTATGTTTGGCCATTACAAAATTTCACCATATGTTTTTACATGGTTAATGATTTATAAAATATATTAAGTTGTGTTTTTAATTATTCTCAAAACAAAATATAATATTTAATATAAAAAAGTTGTAGCTAAATTTATTAGCAATAAAGTATAAAAAAAAAAATTATTTGAGTAAAATTTATAATAAAATTAGATAATATCAAAATATAGGATTTAAGTTATGTTTTTTAGGATTTTGAAAAGTCCTTATGGTTATATATTGTTAAAAAACTTATAAAATAAGTAGTGTTTTATATAACATAAAAGTTAGTGAATAATATAGTTGTTTTTAGTTTTATCTTATTTAATGTCTAAAGAATGTGATTCATGCCTATGGAGGTATCTATCTTATTTAATACTCAATGTTTTTTTTTTTTGAGCTTTATTAAGGTTGAATTATTAAGTTTAGTGAACCAATTCTAATCTTTATTTTCATAAGGTTAGATAAATCAACTCTAGTTTAAGTGAAAACTAATTATCACCATCATCTCTATGAATTAAATATTAAGTAAAATTAGAAATTCTAAAAAAACATGAATCATGAGCTCTTTTGATCATTGTGTTCACTATTTATGAGATTTAGGTTTCACAATTACAAAATTAAAATGTATGTTTAATGATGTATAAGAAAATATTAGGTTGTGTTTTTAATCATTCTCAAAATATAATATAATATCTAATACAAAAATGCACTAGCGAAGTTTATTAGCAATAAAGTATAAAAACACTAGTTATGAGTAAAATCTATGGTAAAATTAGACAATATATAATACACAATTCAAGTCATGTTCTTTTGGGAATAAAAGTCGTTGTCATATATTCTTAAAAAAATTCTAATATAAATAGTGTCTTACATAACTTAATATAGTTATTGTTAGTTTTATCTTGTTTAATGTTGGTAGAATGTGATTCCTCGCCTTATTTTTTGTGATGCACTAGAATCTTCATGGTCACTAACCAAATTTACGTTCTATTACTATTTATAAAGTCCTCATGCTTGCACAATTCTCTGTATACTTCATTAACATACATGTAAGTCATGTTTATGAGTTTTGTATGTTTCCAATCACATTAGGATAAGAGAAATTCCCAATTATTAGGGATGAAATTCCTTAGAAATAGATTATAGACCTAGGAGAATTACTAATGTAGGGAGAGGATTAGACCAAGGGCAATTGAATGGAGCAAATGAGGACAAAAATACCACATAATTTGAAGTCCCAAGAATAAATGAACCTCCAAGGAAAGCCAATTCAAAAGAAAACCATGACCCTAGACATGACCCAACACTGGTATAAGGATATGATTAGAGCATGAAAACGAATTTTGATATTTCATCAATTATGGTAAACATCTAATATCTAATGCATTGATTAGGGACTCCAAAGTATTAACATTGATTGATTAGGGGTATTTACCTAGAAGATGCACTAAAGTAGGTTTGGTCATCACCATGACTTATCATTCAGTAATCTACATGTATATTCAACTATTATCCCCACCTAAATTTAGAGGTATTTTGCAAAGAGTTTCAGAATGCCATCCATGGGATGTGGTTGGTATGTGCCGAGTTAGCATAATAGTAATGCTCTACATATCCAATTCCCTACTTCATATCATTCAATGTCCCAGCTACCTTGACATGTGTTGGATAGCGAATTCCAAACGTGAAATTACTGCTTGGTTGACAGTGCTAAATATTTACAATAAAACTTCCTAGAAACAAAAATTTACAATAAAACTTCCTAGAAACAAAAATGTCTGTTTAAATACAAACAATAAATAATGCTAACTTACCATTATATTAGAATCACCAAGACTAATCGACATCCTCATTATATTTACATTTAAAGACAATAATCTTGAAAGAAAAACCTACCATTTTATTTAATTATTTGTAATTATTGCTGAGCACATAAATCAATACTTCATTTTCCACTACATAGAATCACCCATACTAATCAACATCCTCATTATATTTACATTTAAAAACAATAATGTTGAAATAAAAACCAACTATTCTATTTGATTATCTGTGA
The DNA here is from genome assembly GCA_031772625.1 of Pinus tabuliformis. Classification (NCBI taxonomy): domain Eukaryota; kingdom Viridiplantae; phylum Streptophyta; class Pinopsida; order Pinales; family Pinaceae; genus Pinus; species Pinus tabuliformis. Next base: position 226,065,261 of record CM062809.1, read on the forward strand.
TTGTTCCTGAGCCCACACATATATCAATGCCTCAATACCTCATTTACAGTTAGGACTGATCCCACCCACTTCCTTCCAATAATTAATATATTAATATAATAAAGAACTAATCATTTTACAATACCAACTTTTTTTAATTTATCATTATTTATATTTGTTTACAAAAATCAACGATCTTAAATTATCAACGATCTTAAATTACTATCTGATTGAGTTTGACCCGTAGCTTTAAAGTAAATGCGATCCCCACCTTCGGAAACTTCTCCGAAAACACTTGAGCCATCGTATGTTACCTCAAAAGTTTCATTTTTTAAGATATGTGTCGTCTTGTATTAATCTTTTTAAATTGTACAAAAATATAATACCTTTTAATTGACAAGTTTGACCAGCAAACCAATTAATTATTCGTCGAAAATTAATAATATGCTAGCGAACCTTCAAAGAAGGTATCAACGCCTAGAATGGCCGGTATCTTTTTCTTCCCTTCACGCAGTCACTCCCGTTGCGTGCACGGTGCGTTTGTAGAGAAGGAATCTGTCATTTTCGTTTCGGAACAAACATAGTAAAACGCGTAAACAAATATCAGTGCTAAGCATTATTTAATCAATCTACTCCCAACTTCGAACTATGTCTCAAATACAAATCTCTGTACCAAGAAAAGGAGAGAAACCATGGTGGAGTGCTGTATGTGCGGGGATGTAGGCTTTGCAGAACATCTGTTTCAGTGTGGGAATTGCCAATTCCGCTTCCAGCACAAGTAGGACTACACACTTTTTTTTAGCATTGTAATGTTTTATATTAGTATGTATGGCATCTTCAGCTTCCTGTTTGGCTTAGCATTGTAATGTTTTATATTAGTATGTATGGCATCTACAGCTTCCTGTTTGGCTGAAAAATAATAATGTTTTGATCACGAATTTGCAGATATTGCAGCAGAGGATATTTCTATGAAGATCATATTGAATTGTGCGAATGGTGTTTCGTGGAATCTGATCAATCGAGCGGCTTTACTGCTAATTTCTATTCAAACACCAAATCTAAGACGGCCATAATAAAGAACATGGATGGCAAAATATCAAATGGCTCCAATTCTGTTAGAAGGAGATCAGGCAATGCGTTCACTGTCAAACCAAAAGAAGATGAAGCCAGACTTACGGTTAAACGTAATGATCGAAAAGCTAACACGGCATCAGGATTGATGAGAACTCTCAGTAAAACAAATATGAAGATTGCTCCTACAAGAAGTAGGCGAAGGATAAAGCTCCTCCATGAAATCCTATGTTAAATTTATGTTTCCTGAAACTAGAAAGTGTGACATCCTTCTGTTTGGGATTGTAAATTGTGCTCCAAATGTTCCAGGAAAGATATATATATATATATCCTCGGTAATCCTGACCGGTTGGATCTGAGTAATATTCTCTTTCATATGGCAGTTCTCCCTACCTTTTATGTAAATTATTTATTTCACGTTTATGGAAGATATATTGACTAATAGACAGATTCATTTTCCTCTTTAAAATTTGATGCCCGATATCAATTCGCAAAGTTGGAAAAGAGTAATTGTCTCCTGATAAATTCTAGACTATGAACAAGATTGTAATCATTTACTGGAAAACCAGAAATATTCTAAGCCTTTGATAAAATAAAGTTTGAGCGTTTTATGAGTGTAATCATTTGCTACCAATATTTTTTGGTATAAGAGCCGGAATATTGCAACATAGTTCTTGACGAAGATCTAGAAACAGATTGAGTGAGCATAAGAGAATCTGCATTGTGTAGACGCGTGGAATCTGCAAGTTGTAGATGTGTGGGCATGTTCCTCCATCAAAATCGCGGACTGGGTACTCGCTAGGGCAACAGCTGTAGTTATCATCACAGCAGCTGGCCGAATGGAGAGGGCAGCGGCCCTAGGCATAGGTGTAGCCTCCGAAGTGCAGCGGTTGTGGGTAGTTTTTCAATCGAAGAAATTGTTGGTGGCTGTCTACAACAGTTTTTAGGCATACATTGGGTGGTTGTCTAGAATATTTTTAGGTGTATATTGTTTTGCTTAGGATTGAATCATTGTCTAGTATTAGACTATAAGACTTTGAAATCAAACTTCCCCATTTAATTTTTAGACTACATCTTAGAAATTTTTGGACCATATCCTCGCTCAGTTGCTAGTAGACTTGTAAACTTTAAATTGCTGCTGTGGAGAGTCTCATCACAATTTTCGATTTGGCCTTTGTAGTAAAATAACACTAGATGATAGGATGCAATATTGTTGGCTTGTAACCAATGAAATGTAATTGTAGGCTCCCTGGCATTTAAGTCTCTTACATTTTTTCTATTTCAGCTGCTTTTTCAAGACTACTTGAGTAGCTGTGAGGATTCTATGCTAAAAATTTTAGTAGTACTGTTATTTTAGAGAGTAGTACTGTTATTTTTATTTTAGAGAGAAGTTTCCAGGATTAATCACACTGTAAGGATTGGGTAGAGGTTTTCGAACCAACTAATGTGGTTTATCATGACAAGGTGATAAATCAATTGATTTGAGAGAATAAATAACATGAATGCATTATTGTCCACTGTTACCCATTTAGAATTAGTAGTTGGTGAAACAAAATCAATTTCTTAAAAATACAGTTGTTAAGTAATAAATAATTATTTTGATTTTTTTTCACCAACAACTAATTCTAAATGGCTAACACTAGACAATGATGCATCCATGCTATTTATTCGTTCAAATCGATTGATTTCTCACCTTGTCCTAAATATGAACACATTAGTGATAAAAATGCAATGGTGTGTATTAAATGAAATGAAATCCACTAGTCAGTTCTACTAAAGAGAGTCTGAACTAGGAGAGTGTGGCTCTGTAGAAAGCTCTACATTGTTCATGTACATCACACATTAAGTTAGAACCATAACCTAAAAAATGGAAACTAATTCCTATAGTGAGGTCACGTGAACCAACTCACTATTCTAAGATATTCTCCATTATCTCTAACACTATCCCTTAATAGAGAAGGGGTTCACAAACATGCCTAACTTCTCCCTAAACATTTCAAACTTGATTTTTCCAAGAGGCTTAGTGAAAATGTCTTCAACATTATCACATGTATTACAATATACCAAATGGATTTCTTTTGATTGCACTTTCTCAGTGACAAAGTGGAACTTTGTATCAATGTGCTTACTGTTTTTGTGAAACACCAAATTATTACCAAGTTTGATTGAACTCTGATTGTTGTATCTAATTATTGTTGCATCTTTTTGTTCTTCTCCAACATCCTCCAGAAGTCTCCGCGACCAAACTTCCTCACACGTTGCTGCACACATAGATTGATACTCTGCTTCTGCTTAAGACAACGAAACTGTGTTTTGTTTCCTGCTGCTCCATGTGATCACCCCGGATCCAATGTTGAATCCATAACATCTGCGATCGTCTACATTTCCAGCAGTCTTTATCTGTAAATCCTGTCAATCGAACATTAGAGGAATCAGTATAAAGAATACCATAAACTACAGTACCTTGTAGATACCTCAAAACACTTTCAAGTGGCTTGGACATAGGTTGACTTAGCATAGCGATTGCATAAGCCAAATCTGATCTAGTAGTGGTGAGGTAGATTTGGCTCCCAACCACTTGTTTGTAAAGTGTCACATCTTCCTCTTTAGAGCCATCCTCACTCTGTAGTTCGATGTTCTGCGGTAATGGTACTGCTGCAGGCTTACACTAATCTATCCTAAATCTTTCTAATAGTCCTTTGACATACATTCCCTCGGACAAAAATGTTTTTCCTGAATCTCTCCAGATCTGAAGACCTAAACAATATTTTAATTCACCAAGGTGTTTCATTTCGAACACCTGTGACATCTGTTGCTTGATTTATTTGATCAGATACGTAGCATCACATGTAATAATTAAATCATCTATATACAAATAAATAAACACTATGCACCCTTGTTCATCTTGCATGATATAAAGATTAGGGTCATTTTTGCTTATGTTGTAGCCAAATTATAGAAAAAATTAATCAATCTTTTCATACCAAGACCTGGGTGCTTTCTTTAGTCCATAAAGTGCTTTCTTTAACCTACACACTAAATGTTCTTTCCCTTTCTGGACAAACCCTTTAGGTTGCTCTAAATAAACCTGTTCTTTCAATTCTCCATTTAAAAATGCAAACTTTACATCTAGTTGGTGAATCATCCAATGTTTCTTAGTAGCTAAAGCAATCAACATTCTGATGGTACTAAGTTTAGCTACAAGGGCAAACGTTTCTTCATAGTCAATGCCTTCTTTTTGTGAGTATGCGTTTGCTACCAATCTAGCTTTTAATTTATCTATAGTTCCACTTGGGTTTATACAACCATTTACAACCTATGGTTTGTTTCCCTCTAGGAAGTTCAACCAGCTCCCAAGTGTTGTTTCTGATTATAGATTCATATTCCTCTTTGATAGCTATTTTCCATTCGCTACATTCATTTGCTTCCTTATAACTACAAGGTTCAACAATATTCATCATACTAGTTATAAAGGCATTTTCCTTATATATTGCAGGCAATTGAGCTTTCCTACCTAATCTCCTAAGTGATCGGGTATCTTCAAACCTTGTCTCATCATAATTCTCTTTTTCTTGCCACTGTTGCTGCCACTGTTGCTGTTGTATCTGTTGCTATTCCTACTGTTCTTCATCTTCTGCCTTTGTCTATTGTTGATCGTGGTTGTTTCTTGTTTCTTTATTTTCTTCTTCCACCAAGTACGGAATATCGCATTCCTCATTGTGCTTATCAGTGGAATATGACATCTCTACTAACAAAAATCTTGTGAGTAGAGGGATTAAATAAAATATAATCTTTATATTGTGAACAATACCCTATAAAGGTACATCTAATGGCTTTTCAATCTAGTTTTCTTATGTCTTCCTTTGGAATATGGGAAAATGCTTTACACCTAAATACTCTTAAATGTTTCACTGCAGGCTTAAATCCATATAGTGCTTCATAAGGAGTTTTAAACTCAAGACTCTTTGTAGGACTCCTATTTTTTAAATAAACCGCAGTATTTAAAGCTTCAACCCAAAAACCATTTAACATATTCTTACCTTTCAACATGCTTCTAGCGCATTCCACCAATGTTTAGTTCTTTCTTTTTGTTACTCCATTCTGCTAAGGAGTATGGGGTACTATAAATTGTTGTAATATTCCATGGTCTTTACAATACTTGATAAGCTCATCCTTCCTGTATTCTCCCACTTGATCGGAGCAGATAATTTTTATCTACTTCCCTGTTTGATTTTCAATCATATTTCTGAACAGTTTAAAGTATTAAAATTTGTGGCTCTTCTTACTCAAGAAATATACCGAAGAAAACTTTGTGCAGTCATCAATAAATAGTAAAAAATATACTGAACCTTCTAATGACTTTGTTTGCATGGGTCCACAAATATCTGTGTGCACTAATTCAAGTATATCTCTCTGTTTCTTCTCTATTCGAATAGGGAATTATTCTCTATGCATCTTTCCTAATGTATAGGCATCACAATCATTATGCACTTTTTTTAACATAGGAATATCTCTTACCATTTCCTTTTTCTGAAGTAACAACAAATCATTGTAGTTGATATGACCAAATCTCTGATGCCACATGTCTTCTGTAGTCAAACCCGGTGCTATTAAAGCTCGAATTAGTGTTGGTCTTACATCCAATTTTTACAATCCTGTTCGAATTCCTGTAACAATTGTCTTCATGCCATCTAGTAGCTCTTTAATATAATAGCTAGATTTAAAAAATTCAACTTTAAGCTCTTGATCTGTAATCATGGATATAGAAATCAAGTTCTTTGTTATACCAGGCATATACATAACATTATAAATTTGTCTTACGTTACCATTAGGTAAAATGATAGAAATTTTTCCACATCCTTTGATCTGATGACTTCTATCATATCCTAGGTAGATTTGTGCTCCGTCGTTGATTTCTTTAAAATCTTCAAACCGTTGCTTGTTCCATGTCATATGTGTTGATGCTCCCGAATCTTTATACGAGATGTCTGCATCAATATTCTCATCATGATCTGCCATGAAAAATCTAAAATTTCGCTCATGATTATCATTCGTGAGATGACCTGCATGTCTTATCTTCCTTTGTTGTTCTTCATGATATTTCTCCTTCTTGCACTCTCTAGCTATATGACTATGTTTTCCGCAATAAAAACACTTAATTACAATGTTGCTTCTATTCAGATTCATAACTTGGGTCAGATTTTTTCTTTTCTATGAGCTTCCTCCGTTCTATTGTTGCGGATTTACTTTTCCTTTGTAGAAGTTCCTTTTTGCCATCAATGCAAGATCGAAACTCTCAAGCTTTAGAGACGATCTTATTTCTTCTTCTTGCATTAGTATTCCTATCAGTTCTTCAAACTTCGACATTTTCTCTCTCGCATTTATCCCATTGATGAACATCTGGTAGTCATCGGTTACACCATTCATGGTAATTGTTACAAGATCTGTATCTTCAACTGTATGACCAATGTCTACCAATTTGTTCTTTAGATCTTTGATCCTTTCTATGAAGGTAGCAACTATTTCATTCTCCTCCATCTTCAGGGATAAGATCTTTCTCTTCAGGAATAGAAGATGATTTGTATTCCTGATCTCATACAGATCGTTCAAAATTCCCCAAATTTCGCTCACTGATTTACATTCTATGATATGTGGTATGATGTAGTCTTTCGTTGACATTTTCAACATTGTCTTTGCTTTACCCTAATGCTTCTCTGAATCTGAGACTATTTTTGATCCACCTGTTAGCTTATGTTCATCCCCATTTGCAATCGTCTAAGCACTATGCACTTCTAGCAGAGTCTGCATCGAATTTCCAATTCGCATAATTGGAGCCATCGAGCTTGTTATGCTCATTCAAGCATGCTTCAATCATTTTATTATTCATCTTTGCAATTTAAAAAGCTTGACAAGGAAAAAAATGTTAGATTTACCCCAGATCTGTGTCAAAGACAGAGATCGCTGATCTCCAATGTTGTTTTCAACGACCTCCTTCTGGTCTTCTCTCGGCAGACCTCGGCCTCCACGCAACCTTCTCTCAGCCTCCACGCAACATTCTCTTGGCAGCCACCACCAAAATGCAACCCCTCCTTTTGGTTGTGTTGTTTGTTGTTTCCCTGACCTCATAGCCTTCTCTCGGCTTCTCTCACCACGGTCGTCACGCTTATCCACCATGAAGTCGCAGAGATCTTTGCGCATATACACTTGATATCTGTGATGAGCTTCAAAATGAAAATGAAAATGCACAGAAGGTTCACAGTGTGATCTTCATGGTTTTTCCTCAAAGACGCAGCGATTTCACATTGGGCACAACTGTCAAGTTCCTCACTCAACGAATAGGTTCTCTCAGCCCTGCCGCTCTGATACCATGATAAAAATGCAATGTTGTGTATTAAATGAAATGAAACCCGCTGGTCAACTCTACGAAAGAGAGTCTGAACGAGGAGAGTCTCGCTCTGCAGAACGCTCTACATTGTTCATGTACATTACACATTATATAGTAATCACAGATTTAGAAAAGTTAGAACCATAACCTAAAAAATTGAAACTAATTCCTATCCTGAGGTCACATGAACCAAATCACTATTCTACAATATTCTCCATTGTCTAGAATAGTTTTTAGGAATACATTGGGTGGTTGTCTAGAATAGTTTTTAGGTGTATATTGTTTTGCCTAAGATTGAATCGTTGTCTAGTATTAGACTATAAGACTTCAGAATCAAGCTTCCCCACTTAATTTTACACCACATCCTAGAAATTTTTGGACCATATCCTGACTCGGTTGTTAGTAGACTTGTGAACTGTAAATTGCTGCTCTGAAGAGTCTCATCACAATTTTCGGTTTCGCCTTTGGAGGAAAAGAACACTGGATAATAGGATGCAATATTGTTTCCTTGTAACCACTGAAACATAATTGTAGGATGCTTAGCATTCACGTCTCTTACATTCTTTCTATTTCCAACTGCTTTTTCAAGACTAGTTTAGTAGCTATGAGGATTCTCTGCTAAAAATTTTAGTAGCATTGTTATTTTAGAGCGAATTTTTGCGGATTAATAACATTGTAAGGAATGGGTAGAGGTTTTGAACCAACTAATGTGGTTTATCCTCACGACAAGGTGAGAAATCAATCGATTTGAGGGAATATTTGGTGAAACAAAACCAATTCATTAAAAATCCAGCTGTTATGTAATAAACAATTATTTTGATTTTTTTTTCACCAACAACTAATTCTAGATGGCTAAGACTAGACAATGATGCATCCATGTCATTTATTCCCTCAAATCAATTGATTTCTCACCTTGTCCTGAAGATGAACCACATTGGTTGATTACATCGACCCAATCCTTATAATGTGATTAATCCGAAAAACTTCTCTCTAAATTGATAAATCACAAAAATATTACATCTAACATAGCAATGTTATTGTTCAAAAATATGGAAGATAAAGTTGAAGCATGCTAGAATACTAGAGTATGGATCGTAGGTGTTATAAAAATATCGCGTAAAGGCTCATCTCCGAAGAGACTCATAACGATGCCTTCTAAGCTTGGACGGTCCCACTTCATGTTGTGACTGTTTTTTTTTTACCTACAATATGCAAGGGTTTTTGAGCGTTGGAAATCAAATTCTTTGGTTGTCTTGCAAAATCTGCATAAAATTCTTAAAACCTTGATTTTTGTTTACTATCGGAATTTGGTTTTTTTTTGTTTTTTGTTTTTGAAAAGGTTAAGTTGCATCATATATGGTGACTTTCCGATGTTTGTGATTGAAACTTTACAAGAGTTTTATGATTAAGTTTATTTCCAAATAAGAATAATAATTATCGGAAAATAAAAATGAATTGGTTTCTTTCTAAATGAAATAAAATATAAATAAATAAATAAATTAATTAATTAAAATCAATCGAAAATTAAAATTAATTAATAATAACAAAATAAATTTAGATTATATTAACGTTAGTCTATAAATTAATATTTAAAAATTATATAAAGATTATAAATCAATTAAATCAAATAATTAATTTATTAATTAAATAATTAGATAGGTTTCTGGTTTATAAATTAAATTTTTAGGACTAAATTAATTAAAACTAATTAATAATTAATTAAAACATAAAAATGAAAATAAAAGTAATTAAAATAAAATAGTTATAATAATTAAAATTAATTAGACTAATTAATTAATTATATTAAAAGAAACATAAAAACAAAAAATTATTAATTAATTAATCAAATAATTAATTAATTTAACTAATTATTAAAAAATTTAATCAAAATTAAACTAATTAAATAATTTCTAAACTAATTAATAATTAATTAACATAAAATAAAATTAATAATTAAAATAGAGTAATTATAAGTTGATTAAATTAATTAATTAATTAGACTAATTAATTAATTAATTAATCAATCAATTAATTAAACCAATTAATAAATAATTTAATTATAATAATTAAAATAAATAAATAAACAAAACAAATAAATTAAAAAACTAAAATAAATAAATAAATAAAGAATAAAGAATAAAATTAAACTAATAGATGTAGGCTTAATAAGCTTTCACTATTTAGGATTAATTAGGTTTATATATACACTCGTCGGAGGATTCTTCTCTCAAAGAACAATATCTACCATTTTTTGGTCTTGATGATGGATCCCCCTTGGGTTCGAAACGTCGACATGATGAATATGATACTGTGGATAATTTGGTAAATACTACACAAAATAACGACCATAGGAGCTTAAAGTCTTATATTATCAAGAAATTTCCAGTCAATTTTTTTTTTTTTTCATTAAATAAAAAGGTGATTACAATAGTAAGTTTCTGATTTGTTTCTTCCATAAACTATATACTTAATTGATTCATCTACCAAAAACGCACATATAACTGCTTTCTACCTATAACTATATTGATCAAAATATCCTTTATTGTACATGTGTTTCAACTTACAAAAGAACAAAATATTATTACTTTCCCCCCTTTGAAATAGAAAGGATTGCCTTTTCCTTTGCCCCGAATCGATCATCTTTTCATCATGAGAAGTGTATGAATGTGAAGGAACAATGTAGCAAAAAATTACAAAACTATTTGTCATTCATTCGAAAATATACCTTGTTGAATAGCGGAAAAGAAAATCTCTACTTGTATTTAGAATTAAAGAAGAGACAACATAAGAATAGAATGTGCACATTTTAGGTGAAACTAGGGCAATTTAGAGAGTGCGTGCACTCAACACATTGTGCATTCATCAATAAGAAATTTCATACATATATAAGGTAACCAACACAATCTAGAGAGTGCATGCACTCAACACATTGTGCATTCATCAATAAGAAATTTTATACATATATAAGGTTACAAGTTTGTTGAGGAGTTTGTACAAGTCCATGAGAAATAGGATCTGAATCCTAAATAAAACTCACAACTTGATTGAGACACCACAATCACAACAAACTTCTAATAATAATACACTCTAGAATAATCTACATTTCTATATTAATTCCAAGTAGGCCCCTTAATTGAGAAATGGATCATAGCACCTGATAGCTAGGATTTACAATTTAGTCTTACAATTTCAACTGCATGATGTAATTGTGTTGAGGTCTTGTTCTCATTATTTGCAGCGGGTCACCAGTTCCTTGAGCCTAAAATTTTTCTTCAATAGTTGCGGATTGTTGTGCTTTATCAGTAGACTGCTACCATATTTTCTTATAACAATGTATGATCTCTTTTGGACTCCAATTCATTAGAATGCCATGAACCTATTCAATTTCTTCATTGTTCATGTAATTTTCGACATTCATCGATTCTTCATATATAGTTGTAACTATTATGCCATATTTTCTTATAATAATGTATGATCTCTTCTCAACTCCAATTCATTAGAATGCCATGAACCTATTCACTTTCTTCATTGTTCATGTAATTTTCGACATTCATTGATTCTTCATATGTAGTTGTAACTTTTGTGTAAATATTAGTTCCTTATCACTCCTAATATTTGCACATTGAACTTTTCCACATAACAAATTATCTATTCATTTCTTCTCCTACAACATTTGTAACCAACCTTCACTTGAAATTTTTTCCTCATCATATATTGGTTCATAAGTTGTAGCACATTCGGCATTAAATATTGAATCATAATGAGTTTCCATACTATCACATGCCACTTTACTATCAGGAACAAACATACTTTCAAAAACACCTTCATCTTCAATTATCTCAATGCATTCCATTTTGGGCTGGTTTAAATCTGTATTTGGAATTCCTCGTGAATTATTTAAATTCCATTCAAAATTGTTTTATTTTACTTTTCCTACCAATAATATCCTTCTCCTTTTAACAATGCATGAAATGAATAGGTGAAATAATCATAAAACTTGACTAACCTGGTAAAATTTAGCTCTCTATAATAGTGAAAGCACAAGGCCTTCCACATCTAGCAACTAATCTTCATAAGAACCACATCAATTCCATCATAATTGAGCAATAAGCAGCCACACTGTGTTACACATCTTCACTTTGTAGTCGGTAAAAAACACCACCCGTCCAACTCCATGTAGAGGTTGTTTGACATTGTCAATCGGCCTTAATTGTCACTCAGTTGGGCTCCACATAGTGTAAGTATCAGGCATAAAAATTCCTCGGCATCATCAATGTTCGCACCAACAATATGTGCCTCTAGACAGGTTGCTCAATCGGTGGCTTTCGCTTTAACACAAGAAGTTGACTCTCCACAAAAATCCAAGGAACGATTCAATTTCGACAACTTTAAACACTAGTCACTTGAATACAAATACAGATTTGGTGCCCCATTTAAGAGTAAGTTGAAACACTGTATACTGACATGAAGTTTCAAGCCGCGAGCTTGAAAGTTACTCCTTTAACTTTTTAAACAAAGATATAGAGGCACCTATGCCTGTTAGCAAATTTGGAAATGTTATTGATATTGTAGAGTGTGTTGTGGAAAGCTTGGTGAGTTTGAGCATAGGGAGGTGGAACGTGAGGATTTGACAGTCGTGGGTGTTTGAATTGTGCTTTTCATTTTTGAATAGAGAAGTTCCCTATGCAGGAACTCTCCTGGTGAGATAGGCTCATTTGGGAGTTTTCAATTTCTTTCATAGTTTGACCATCATTAATTTTTAATTTGGTATCACATATTGAGAATGTTTTCTATGTTATCCTATGATACCAATTTAAAGATTAATGATGGTCAAATTATGAAATAAATGGACAGTACTCACGTGAGGCTAGCACACTATGAGTTCTTGCATAGGAAACTTCTCTACTCAGCAATTATAATATCAATTCAACATCCACAACTATCAAATCATCGCACTCAACCTCCCTCTTTTCAAAGTCACCTAGCTTTCACCTAATGATACTAATTTAGAATTAAGGAAGAGATAGCATAGAGAGGACATGTGCACCTCTCAAGTGAGACCGACTCAACCTTTAGAGTGCCTACACTCAGTAAATTCTACATTCATCAGCACATTCTACATTCATCAACAAGAAAGTTTGTAAATATATAACATTACAAGTTTGTTGAGGAGTTTGAAAAACTACCTAAGAAATAGGATCTAAATTCAAAATAAATACCACAACTTGATTGAGCCACCACAATCACAACAAAGATCTAATAATAATACACTCTAGAATAATCTACATTTCTCCATTAATACCAAGTCTTGTGTAAAATATGGCAGAGATGGTTAGAGGAGCTCGAGGCACTGAAAATGGTACAGGAAGTCCAACTACCAACCAAATTTTAGTCAAAGAAGTAAGAATCATAGAAATAAGATTAGATGGAATGAGAACAACACAAATAAGAACAGTCGACATTGATGACATCAATGATCTGGAAGATTCCATAGAAGAGTAAGAAGTTGACGGTGAGGAAGAGACTCCATAAGAAAAATGATCATGATAATCACAAGATTGAGTAGAAATCCAAGGTTGGAGGTGGCCATGTACGACGAAAAATTAAATGTTGAAGAGTTGATCAATTAGATAAGAACCATGGACAAATATTTTGTATATGAGAATGTAGTCTACGAGATCAAAGGTGGAATTTGTAGTGATAAGATTGAAATGACATGCCTCACTATGGTGGGACAACATGCAACCAAAGCAAAGCAGTAAAGGAAAAAAGGAGATTACCAAATGGAACCGAATTGTGGAAATATTAAAAGTTAAATTTATACCTCGGGACTATCAACTAAATATTTTTAAGGAAATGAAAATTTTCAAATAGAAATCCATGTCTGTAAAAACATATACAAAAGAATTTTACAGGCTAAGCATAAGATCTAATGATGTGGAAGAAGACTTGGACAACTTAACTAGATATATTAATGATTTAAGATTTGAGATCCAAGATTAATTAAATATTTTGTCCTTAAGAACCATTGAATAAGCCTACTAGATAGATCTTAATATAGAAGAGAAGATGGTAAGGAAGTAAAGACAAAGAGGAAATGGATGACATACAATAATGAATAGAGGACAATAAAGAGGAGATAAATGAGGTAGAGGATAGTCAAAAAAATTATTTTTAGTTCAAAGGGAAGAAGGCAACAATTCCTATCAGTGAGAACCCTAATCAAGAGGATGTGACTTAAGAGGGAGAAGATCCTATCAAAGAGGTAGAGGATGAAACTTTGTTGTTAACCCTTATATATGTAATGCAGTTGGTCATACATCTAATGAATGTCTAGAGAATACTTCCAAAAATACAAGAAATGTCCACATCACATAGGTCAATGATAAAAATTCTTACGTGCATGAGAACACACTAGAAGTTGAAAAATATTTAATAATGAAAAGGCTCTTACTGAAGTCTACAACTAAGATTAGGGACCCTCCACAAAGAAAAAAATTATTCCAAACTATTTTCAAATCGAAAGATAAATGTTGTAAAGTTATAACTAGTAGAGAAATTATTGACAATTTGGTGTCTCTCGAGATGGTCGAGAGGTTAAACTTGACTAAAAAAATGCATCCTACTCCATACAAAGTGTCATGGCTACAGAAAGGACAACAAATTCTAGTAAATGGACAAGGTGAAGTAGAGTTTTGAATTGGTTGCTACAAAGATAGAGTACTTTTCAATGTCATGCCCACGGACATACGTCATTCTTTTTGGCATACCCTGGAAATATGATAGAAAAGCACTACATGATGTAAGATGCAACACATATAATTTTTAAAATGATGGTAAAAGGCATAAAATTTATCCATTAAAGGATGAAAGTGTATCAAAGGAGAACACTCCTAAGATATTTATACTTAACAAAAAGGAGTTTCTTCAAGAAATAAAATATGAGAAGGTAAAAGTTTCCTTGATTGGTAAGCCTAAGGTAATCCCCAGAAATAAAAATTTGAATGATTTTCCTAAGGATATTAAAAATATGTTGGATAGTTTATTGACATTATACTTAGTAACTTACTGGATAAATTCCCTCCCATAAGTAATATCAAGCATCACATAGACTTGATCCTAGGTGCTAACGTTCCAAATAAAGCAAGTCATAAGATGAATCCAAGAGATAATGAGGAGATAAAATACTAGGGTCAAGAATTTCTAGATAAGGTCTCATCACAGAAAGACTAAGTCCATGTCTTGTTCCCACAATATTAACTCCAAAGAGATATGGAGGATGGAGGATGTGCATCGACTGCTATGCTATAAAAAAGTTACAATTAGGTACAAATTCTCCTTACCTCATGTATATTTTCTATTAAATTGTTTAAATGATGTTAAATATTTGTCCAAACTAGATTTGAAAAGTGGATATCATGAAATCTGAATTAAGGAAGGGGATGAATGGAAACAAGAATTCAAAATTAATAATGGATTGTATGAATGGTTGGTGATGCCTTTTGGATTGAAAGATGCCCAAAATACTTTCATGAGGTTAATAAATGAAATATTGAAGGAATTCATATGTAAACTTTTAATTGTTTACCTAGATGGTATCCTAATTTACAGTCATTAAAAAGTAACATTTGAGGAATGCTAGAATGGTGTTGAGGAAATTGAAATAAGAGAATTTACTAGTTAATTTGAGGAAATGAAACTTTATGAAGACAAAATTATTGTACATGGGAATTGTGGTGTCAAAGGATGCCTTTAAGATGGATCAACAAAAGATCCACGCCATAGTCAATTTGCATACTGCAAGGACCTTTTCTGAGGTAAGAAGCTTGATGGTTGGCTAAGTTTCTGTAGAAAATTCATTAGGAATTTTAGTGGCATCTATTCTCCAATGGTGGAGACTATCATAAAAAGAAAAAGACCATTTTATTGGATAGAGGCTGCTAGTAAGAGATTTGACTTGTTAAAGAAAAAGTCACAAAAGAAAACTTGTCCTAGCACTACCATATGTTAACAAGCTTTTGCAAGTTGAGAGAAATGCCAATGGAATTGCAATAGGAGCAGTTCTATGTCAGGAAGGGAAGCCAATTGTTTACTTTAGCCAAAAAATCAACCAAGACAAAAAGGAATATTATTCATATGACAATGAATTTTATGTTATTATTGAAACCCTAAAAAATCCCAAAAATTTATTCTTTATACTCATAATCATGTGTTGTAATTCATCAATAACTAGAAAAAAAAGAAATCAAAGACATGTTAAGTAGATTTAATTTTTGTAAAAAATTACATTTGCAGAAGTGGGAAATCAAATAAGGTAGCAGATGCACTAAATCAAATTAACTTATTCCTACATAAATTTTAAGTTAAGGTTCGAGGGTTTGTTGATTTTAGAGAAATGCAGAAAAGATCGAGATTTCAAGGAAGCTTTTGCAGCTTGCAGAAACCTTGTCAGTTGAGACATAACTCCATGGCTAGACTATATGATAGCAGAAGGAATGTTGTTCAAAGTTAGGTTGTTATGCATTTCAAAACATTGAATGAGAATATTTTTGTTAAAATAAAAATAAAATGGAGGATTAGTAGGGCATTCGGTACAAGATAAAACTTTTTCCTAGCTAAATGCATTCTATTTTTTCCTAGATATGTAGGTTGATGTCAGCATTCAAAAGTAAGAAGTCAAAATTATAGGTTATATTAGCCCTTACTAGTTCTGAACAGACCATGGGACTTCATTAGCATGGAATTTTTGTTAGGATTTCAAAAATCATATAGACTCAATTTATATTGTTGTTGTTAGATTTTCAAAAATGGCACTCTACTTATCCTGTAAAATGACAAATGATGCAATTAATATTGAAATTTTTTTCTTCAAAGAAGTAGTTAGATTGCATGGATTTCCAATAAGGAATTTTTCTTATAGTGGTACAATATTTATGGGCCATTTTTGGAGAACTTTATGGAAACTGTTGGGAACCAACCTCAACTTCAGTTCAACATACCATCCTAAAACTAATGGCCAAACAAAGGTTGCAGATAGGAGTCTACAAAATATATTGAGAAGTTTGATAAGTGAATATCCCAAGTAGTGGGATAAAATATATGCTCAAGAAAATATCATGTATAATTACTCACCAAATGGGAGCTCAAGATTAAGCACATTTCAAATTTTGTATGGAATGCACCAAAGGGGAATTTATGAATTAGGCAATCTTGGGAAATAGGGCTTTACAAGTGCTAACGGTGAAGATTTTGCAGCTAGTATGGAGAAATTACAAGATAGAGTCAAGGAACAATTATAAGAAATTAGCAGTAATTATAGATAAAAATAAAAAGAAAAACTCAAATAAAATACAATTAGATTTTGAAGTGGGGGGGTTTGGTTATGGCACATTTTCAGAAAGAAATATTTTCCAAAGGGGAGTATAAGAAAAATTAAGAAGATTGGACCATACTAAGTCTTGAGATAAGGCTCCTCAAATGCTTATGAGATATAATTGTCGAAAAGAATTGGAATTTCTCCAATATTTAATGTTTCAGATCGATGCCACTTTAAGGAATGAAAAGTTTTTTCAATAGATTCACCTGTTAATGATGAAATTTAGACTAATGAATGGGAGAAGTAGCTACCTATAACACTAAAAAAGAAAATTGAATCAATAATTTACAAGAGGGTGCTATGGAGAGTAGGAATTACAAGGAGTACTTAAATACTTGATCAAGTGGAATAATCAACTAGTATAAGGTGACATTTGAATGCCAATGATAGAAGTTTCCAAATATCATATCAGTATTGAAGAACTAGGGAATAAAAATACATAACTATATAATTTTCCTCCATGTGTGTTTGATGCACGAGCATCATAATAAAATATTAATTTTTTGAAATATAAGAAGTTTTTTAGAGAATTCTAGATTTTATAGATTTTGAGAAAATATTAGAAATGATTTTTTTTAGGAAAAAGTTCTAAAAGGCTCATAAAATCAAGAGGTTTTCTTTCGACTTCCTCCAAAAATCTAGGAGAGGAATTTTCTCTTGAGAAATCATCGATATTTCCTTCTCAAGTATAAATAAGATTATAATAATTTCTTAGAAACCAACAAAGGTTCCATGCTTTTAATAAAAATAAGGCTCGTGTTTTTTATGAGTTAGATTCCTTGTCTCTAATAGAGATACTATATTTGTGAGCCATTTTTAGAGAACTTTCTGAAACAAGTTGGGAACTAACCTCAATTTCTATTCGATATGCCATCCTCAGAATGATGATCAAACAATAGAGGTAAATAAGATTCTAGGAAATAGCTTGAGAAGTTTGGTAAGTGGAAATCCGAAATAGTGGGATCATGTACCTTCTCAAACAAAGTTTTCATATAATGACCCACCCAAAAGAAGCACGAGATTAAGGCAATTTCAAATTTTATATGGAATGCACCCAACAGGAATATATGAATAAAGAAATCTTTGGAAACAAGATTTCAAAAGTGTTGATGGTGAAGCTTTTGTGACTACTATGTAGGAAGTATAGGATAGAGTCAAACATCAATTAATATAAAGAAATGACAAGTACAAGAAAAGAGAAAACTCAAAGGGAAGGCAACTAGATTTTGAATTTAGGGATTTAGTTATGCAATATATTTGGAAAGAAGTATTTCCCAAATTCTAGTGTAACAAATAGAAACTTAAGAATATCAGAGAATGCAAAGTCTTCAAAAAAATCTTCTCAAATTCTTATGAGATAGAAATTCCCAAAAAAAATGGAATTTATTTATTATTTAATGTTCCAGATGTTGTAAAATCTGGAGATTTACATATTACAACTTATTTTCCTTAACTTGATAATTACTTGTGATCTTAGATGTTATTTAATTAATTCTTTAATTATGTCCATCGAGAAATTACCAAAATAAGAAAATCACAAAGAGACCAAATAAATGGTAGATAGGCTCTAAGCGAAGGAAAAACCCAGGAAATTATTCTCTTCTTCTTTAGAATTTTCTTAGAAAAGAGACATCCAAGATCCAAATACCAAATCCATCAAGCCCTACAAGAACCAAGCCATCCCGCAACAAGATCTGCTTTAGAATGAATTCCAAAACTTCAATATTGCAACTTCGGCCTCAACAATAGAATTTCAGCCTTGCAACTTCTACATAATTTCATCCTCCTACAACTGGAAGCTTCACAAACCCTCACTAGAGAAAGAGAAATATAACCATTGACCAATTCAACTTCTACTTCCTCTTCTTCATCCTTCATCTACTCTTTCTCTCCTTCGCTATTGCGAAACAAACTTTCTTGAGATGTGTGTCCAAATGAGGTTGAGTTGCCTTGCATATATAGCCTTTCTTGAGGATCGAATAATGCTCCTTTAAGATTACTTGGACTTGCAATTGGGATGAGTTGGTCTCGGGCTTATCCATGGCGTTTGCATGATAAAATAAATAATTTTCTTCATTTACAATGAGTCCAAATGGAACTATGACACATGATCAATATGATTCTTTATCCTAGAAATACCTACAAGACCTAAAAGCATGAAGAACATGGTTTCGACTCAAACTTGAGTATCAAACCCATACTCGAAAACAAAATGTAATCTTATTTATCTAAACTTTATTTCTTTATAAAGAATATACATTGTCATGATTACAATTATATCACAATGAAGACTGAACCTAGTTATAGTTTTCAACACTCCCTCTTAACTAGGGAGGTATTCACAATACAAGGAATGTCTATCTTTAAAAATTCTGATAAGAAGAGTTGGATTGATAAGCCATATTTGTGTCAAGCATATTTTCATCATAACCAAAATATTACTTGAAGGTATTATCTGGACAAGCTCATATTTAATTATGAGAATTATGTTAGAAGGCATTATATGAGTTTCCACACTACCTCTCAAGTTAAATACCCCATCCAAAAGTATATATGGTATTCCCCTTTAGGAAAATTCTTATCTTGGATTTGCAAGCCTGGATCCTTAAACAATATCAGTCCTCTTCGACTATTCTTATCTTGGATGAACTTCCTCATCCCCAAAGTGTATCAACCACCAACTTCTTTGCATAGATTCTCCCATCCATAAGAAGTTTTATTATTGATTCTTATCCAATTCTTCAGACAAAGTTTTTTCTTTGTGGCCTTCACTAACGCTTATGGTTGTTAGTCCTAGTCTAGTGCATGACGCATAAAGAAAAGAATGATCAATATCACCCCCTTTGAAGTAGGGAAGATATATCCACAAAACTAATCTTTCCTCTGAGGTACTCAAAATTCTTGCCTGGTAATGCTTTAGTCAATATGTCAGCTACATGTCCATCTATAGGTAGATACTATAACTCTACAACCATATGTCATACCAATATTTTGATGTAGTGGTACTTGTTTTTGATATGTTTTATCTTTTCCTATAACACTAGGTCCTTTGTCAATCTTATGCAACTTTTATTATCGCAATGTATCCATGTGGGGCTAAGTGGTCTTTCAAACAAGATTGATAGTAACTTCTTGATCCAAACTGCTTTCTGACAGACCTCACTTGCAATAACATATTCAACTCTAGCATGACTTAAATACTTTGTATCTTTATTTCTCCTTATCCATGAAACCATGGAAGATCCAAGGTTCAAACATCTCCCTATTTTTCATCGTTTATCTATCCCATGACCATCCCAATTTGAATCTATATATGCTATAAGTTGGATTTCATTCCAAATATACCTGAGGCAGTGATGTATAGTCCCAAAAAGTACCTTATTATATGCTTTGATGCAATCCAATGATAATGTTTTGGCTCCATTTGAGACTTACTAAGGATATTAACTACAAAATAAATGTTTGGCCTAGTATTTACCAACTACTTTAAGGATCCAATCAATTTTCTATAGCAGGTCGGATCTACTAGGCTAAACTCTGAACTCCTCAAACATTTCAAATATGAAATCATAGGATTCAACATGGGCTTATAATCCATCATGCCATATTTCTTAAGCATCTTGATCATATACTTACCTTTATCAAGATATATCTCTCCTCAATTATTCCATACTTCTAGTCCCAAATAGTAGTGCATAATCCCAAGATCCTTCATAGCGAATTCTGCTGATAGTTACTTCTTGCATTCCAGAATCAATTTCTCTACACTTGCGACTAGTAGATCATTCACATACAAGAGTATTATAAATAACTCATGTTGTACCACCTTGATATAGAGATTAGGATATGTAGTACTCTTGGTAAAACCAAGTCTCAAAAGGCATGCATCCATTCTTACATACCATACTCTCCATGATCGCTTTAGGCCATATAGAGCCTTCTTCAACATATAGACATGAGTTTCCCTCTGATTTATTTTAAATCCTCGAGGCTACTCAATGTAGACCTCCTCATAAATGGTCCCATTCAAGAAAGTTGTCTTCACATCCACTTTATGAATATTCCAACCCATATAATCAACCAACAAAAAAGGTCATCTTATTCTTTTATACCTTGTTTCAGGAGTAAAGGTTTCCTCATAATCAATCCCCTATTTTTGTGAGAAGCCCCTTGTTACAAAACTTTCTTTGAATTCTCTATGCCCCCATCTGCAATGTGATTTATCTTATAAATCCATTTTGAAGTGATTATTGATTTATCACTTGGCCTAGGTACAATCTCCCATACACATTTCTTCATTATGGACAAGTTTTGTACTTGCGTTGCATTCCTCCATTCTTTATGCTTAGTTTTATCCTCATAGGAGGACAATTATGCCTCAATCAACCTTGTCATCTATACAACATATCCAAAATACCTCTTCGGTCTCTTACTTTCCCTGGATGTTCATACTGCTTTATGTCCTTCTTCCTCTTGAAGAGTAGCTGTCAACCAAACATGCCTCTTATGATTTTTTGGAACAGTTATTTGTTGTATATGCACGAAAGGACCTTCAACCTCTTCTTGATTAGGTCCCAGTGCTTGACCATCATTATCCCTAGAGATATCCTCATAGGTATGAACTTCTTCTTCATCAGAGTCAACAAAACATATTTTTATTTCTTGTAAGCTATGTTTTCATCAAAGGTGACATCTCTGCTCAGTTTAATGTGACGATCCTCCTTAATATAGATTATGCTATAGATTAAGCATTGTACCCAACAAATATGCCCCTTAGACTGGTAGGATCTAACTTCTTCCTTTTATCATTGGGTACATGAATATAAATGGGAAACCCATATATATGAAGATAATCCACAATTTGCTTATTTAATGTAAATTTTTCTTGCAGGGTCATGTTGTTGAGGATACTGTGAGGACTTTGGTTCTTCAAGTAAACAATTTTTATACATGCCTCACCCTCACCCCATAGGGATTGAGGAATATATTGATCATGCAACATAATTCTGGCACATTCCTCAATATTGTTATTCTTCCTTTATGCTACAACATTATATTTAAGATTTTAGGGAACAATGAGATCCCTCTTGATTCCTCCTTCCTTGTAGAAAGTTATTAATTGTTTGGAGGTGTATTCTCCACCATTATCTGACCTTAGAATTTTTATCTTTCTCTTGCTTAGATTTCCCACTTCATTCATGAGTTAATTTACTTTTGAAATATGTCATCCTTATTCTTGAGAAGGTATTTCTTGATTTATCATCAATTAAAGTTACATAATATTGATGCCCACCAAGAGTCACTTAACTACCATAGTTACACATACATCTAAGTGTATGATATCCAAAATTCCTTTAGATCTAGTTTCACTACTTGAAAATGGTTTCTTTACATTGTTTCCTAGTGCACATCCCTCACAGTTTCCTCCATGATCATCCTTTATTTTTGGGATTCCATTGACCATTTGAATCATAGATGACAAAATGCTATAATGTAGGTTCCCATACCTTCTATGACATAGTTAATAATTCTAAATGAACTAGGGCCTAAGATAGAGGTGAATAGAGTCTATACAATGTTCCCTAATTAACCCAAATCAAACTTGATTCATTAATATTAGAGCCCTTATCCAAAACCAAAACCTTTCCCTAAATAAAATAAACTTTATTACCATTGTCCTATAGAAAAGAAATAGAAATTACTTTTTTCTTAAAATCTGGATCGTATAAGATGTTGTTGAGGTGAATATTTCCACCTGAATCAAGCTCCACAGATATATACCAAATTCCTTTCATTAGATAGCACTTGTTGTCTCCAAGTTTGATAGAGTGAGATGATATTACCTTAGATAGGTTTCAAGTTTACTACATTGTCTTGCCATATGTCTGGAGGCACCATTGTCAATAAATCATTCATTCTCATCCTTGCATGTGCTAGATAAAGCGTAGAACAAAATTCTATCTACTACTTCCTTTGCAATCTTAGAGATGATCTTCGATAAATACATTTTGATAGATGTAGATATATTTTCAAAAAACTTAAAATAGTTCATATAACCAACAAAGATGTCATCCTTTGTCTCTTTCTTGCACGTTATCTCTAATATCATGTTGGAAAGTCTGCAGACTTGCATACTATAACTTATCTTCCATAACTTAATAATTACTTGTCATGTTAGATGTTCTTCCATTTCTTCTTTAATTTATTTTGTCAAGAAACTACCAAAATAAGAAGATCATAAAGAGACAAAGTACACATGAGATAAGCCAGGGAGAAAATCCTCCAAGGGGAAAACCCAGAAAAACTTCTCTTCTTCTTTATAATCTTCTTACAAAAGTGACTTCCAATATTGAAATACCAAATCCATCCAACCCTCCAGCACCCAAGCCATCGCCCAACAAGATCTTCTTCAGAATGACTTCTAAAACTTTGATAAAGTGCCATAGCTACTGCAACTTCATCCCAACAAGAGAATTATGACACTACAACTTTGCCCCTCTGCAACTACTACAAAATTCCATCCTACGACAACTTTAAGCTTCACAAACCTTCACGAGACAAAGAGAAATATAACCCTTGACAAATTACCCTTCCACTTCCTCTTCTTTATCCTCCATCTACCTTTTTTCTCCTTCACTATTGTAGATAAAACTTGTTGAGATATGTGTCCAAATGAGGTCAAGCTCCCTTGAATCTATAACATTTCTTGAGGATCAAATAACCCTCCTTTAAGCCGATTTCTTCTTGGGCTTATCCATCGCTTTTACATGATAAAATAAATAATTTTATTTATTACAATGAGTCCATTGTGGCTATGACACGTGATTAATATTATTCTTTATCCTAGAAAGACTTAGAAGACTTAAAAGCATGAACATAATGCTTTTGACTCAAACTTGAGTATGAAACCCATATTATAAAATAAAATATAATTTTATTTCTTTAATTTTTATTTTTATAAAGAATATATGATGTCAAGATTATAATTACATCATAATGAATACCAAACCTAATTAAAATTTTCAACACCAGATATGTACCCTTTTAAGGTATCCACAAATGTTTCAATAGATGCATCTCTCAATGAATAAATTTAGACTATTGAATGAGAGAAGAATTTACCTCAAACACGAACGAATAAAACGGAATCAATAATAGATATGACGGTGTCTAACAAGACTAGGAATAAGGAGTAATTTTAATACTTGATAAAGTGCAAAAATAAACCAATAGAAGATGCCACTTGTATGTGAGTGACCAAAGTTTCTAAATATGGTCCTAGTATTGAAGAACTTGATAAGGGAGGTACACAAATATATATTTTCCTCCATGAGTGTTTGATCTAGGAGCATCATAATAAAATATGTATCTTTTGAATTATAATTATGATAATGTTTCTAGAGAATTCTAGATTTTATAGATGTCTAGAAAATACTAGAAACAAATTCTTTCTAGGAAAAAGTTATAAAAGGCACATAAAATCAGGAGGATTTTTCTTATGTTCCTCGAAAAATAGAGAGGAAATGTCTCTTCAAAAAATCTATATCTTCCCTTCTCAAGTATAAATGATATTGTAATCATTTGTTGGAAATGAGTAAATGTTTAAAGCCTTTAATAAAATAAGGTTGGCATGTTTTTTGAGTTGGTTCTACGAGCTAAATGTAGGGTAACTATGGTCGTTGCATGTTGTGTGCCTCCAAAGGAAAAAATTATGTTGAGCTCTTTATTATTCCTCTTAAAAAAAAAAAAAATACTCTAATAATAAAAAATTATTTTCTATAAATCACTCAAAGCTCTTTATTATGCATAATGGGCATGGCTTGTTCTTTTTTCCTTTTCCTCTTTTCTTTTGAAATATGTTGCGCCTAGGCCTGCGGCAACCCCAATGTTGAATGGAAGAACAATCTATTATATATATATATATATATATATATATATATATATATATATATATATATATTATATATATGATATAAAATCATTTTAAATAAATTAAAATCAAAACATTAAAAAATAAAAAAAATAAAAATTTGGAATTTTGTAATTAATCTCTAACTCAATTGACGAAAATCTGCAATATGATCGGTGGGATTGATATAATTGTTTTATCAATGAGTTATTTTCTATTGAGAATGGGATAGTGTTATGAAAAAATCATTTCATATTTTTAATAATAATAATAATCTAATTTTAATATAGATAATAGGTTTGTAAGCTAAATTACTTAATTTAGTGTAAATATTTGATTATTAAAGTTTAATACTTTTGGATTTCAACCTTTAATTAAAAAAATATTACAATATAAATACATAAATGGTTTCAAAACATAGAGAAACTCTATTTATAGTAAATATCTCAACCACACACTAATATATGAAGCTACTTAGTTGTAGAATATCCCTCAAGCTAACCAAGTCTAAAAACCTCCTCAAAACTAGGAACACACTCTATTACTTAAAAAACATTACACATAAAACAAGTGGGAGTTATAAATATAAAACTACCTCTTATTAAGTACTTTTCTTAATATTAATTACCTAAGTATATTTATTGGTCATCCTAGCATTTACAATCACTACCAAAAATACTTACATCCATATAAAGACACAACCATCCAATAGAACAAATGGGTCCCTAGATGTTGCAACCATTGATAGATAAGGATGTAATTCATGTGCATGGTTCATTCAACCATCATATATTGATACCTATACTCGTAAATTAAATCCGTCCACATTACGATCATCATCATCATGGATTTTTGTAGTTCACCCAAAACCATGCTCTAGGCTTTCTCGACTTACCCTCAACCATGAGGACAACATAGGAAAAGGATTTTCCCAATGAAGAATAAGTTGTGTCACTAATACATCAACAATAATGAAGAATATATATGTATATATAAGAATATTATTATCAAATAAATAAATAAGAAAATTATATATGCAAGAGACATATTAGTGGAAATAAAAGATAAGCAGAGCAATGAAGGTGGCATGTTGGAAATGATAAAAGTAAAAAATGCTAACATGGGAAGGAATAAACAGAAGGAAAATATTGAGACATTCATACAGTAGAGGGATTAGTGAGAAGTAAAGGAAAAGGTGAGTGAAACCTATGGCACAAGTGATGTGAAGAACAACAAGAAGGTGACATATATCAACAGATATAAATGAAATATCATTAATATAATGGAATATAGAAGATAACGAGTCACTTAAATGAAGAATCATTGAATGGAGGAAGAGAATTGATGTGAAAGTGTTGGTGGAAACAAAATATGGTAGTCCAAAAACATATGGGTTCTCAGTGATGAATAACACATGAAAAATAGATTATGAAATAAATCATCAAGGAAGAAAAAGGAATAATTATCATCAAGAAAATACTTATGGGTACTAAAATGTTGGCATGGAAAAGTATTAAGGGATTATATGTTTGCATAAGTAAAATATTTGTTCTAGAAAATGGTTGATGATATGTCTTGTATAATGAACACATGCCCATGATGATGTGGTATGGTAGAACAACCAATATGGCATAGTAGTATTTTAATATGGCATGCTACAAATGTTGAAATAGAGGGTTAGATAATAAGATCAAAATTAACGAGGGTTAGATAATTTATGATATTCATGTTTGATGATGTTTGACTAGCTTTAGTAAATAAAAATTGTCATTATAGTGATTCACCCTCCCTCCTAGTATAATTGTGAATTGCAGAGGATTAAATGATCATATATACTCTATATGTTTTAAAAATATGGAGGCATTAGAAGAAATGAGGAAGAAGTACAACGGTAATCTTTAATCTTCTCCTTCCAACTCTTATTCTAAACATGTAATTTCCACTTCTTTTTTATGCTAAACTGAAAACATCTACTACTTATAATCGATACCTCATTGATTTTGGAGCATCTTATCATATGACTATGGATAAATCCATATTCTATTCTCTTAATCAATGTAACATGAAACAAATAATTTTCGGTGATGATAGATATCTTCATATTCTAGGATCTAGAATAATTCAACTAGATGATGACCATCTTAAATTCATTTTGTATATTCAAATTCTTTGATGTAACATTTTGTAAGTAAGTAAAATAACACATTCCAATAAAGGTAGAATAATAGAGTTTTCATCTTATCAATTTTAATCAACGATTTAAAAGATCCTAAGCACATCCTAGCAAATGAAATTTGTTAATGATATTACTAGGTTGCAACCATTTGAAAATTTAGGGTCATCAAATTTCCTACCAATCCTTATTTTTAATAATTATGACTTGAGAAAACCTTGGTATGAGTGATTTGATCATATAAACTATCATTCATTGGAGAAGCTATGTAATCAAAATATGGTAACTTATATTCTCATAGTGTTTTTGTAGACGTGGTGTTTGTGCAAGTTTTATTCTCGCTAGACATCATTGCGATAATTTTGATAAATATGAAACTTAACACCGTATCCCCCTACAACTTGTTCTAAATGATTTGTGTGTTACATTTCCTTCTCCTTCTTTCTTTGGGTTCAGTTACTTCTTAACTCTTACTGTTGACTTCTATCGATGCACTTTGGTTTATTTCTTAAAATTTAAGAGTGAAACTCTTAACATGTTTGTAGGCTAAAAGTCCCTTGTAGAAAACAATGTAGACTTCAACTACAAAGGTTAAGGGTAGCTAACAAAGGTTAATATGTTAAAAAAAAATACAAAACTTACTACACCACCTATGGCATTCAACTGAAACATAGCATTCCATATATCCAATAACAAAATCATATTTCTAAGAGAAATAATTAAACAATAAAGGAAATTAAAAATCGCTAATATAATACAATGGATTCAACCTTTTCTTTTGTTGGTGTAAAATTATTTATACTTCTTCAACTTAATTCTAGCGAAATTAATATTATATAAATTTTGTGTTTGATGAAATAATTTTAGCTTACAAGGCTAGTTTGGTGTTGGTGCCATCTTCAACTTGTAAGCACTTTTATTATCATCTTATCTTATATCCTAATATATTTTACAATGATTATATTATTGTTTCTTCTTTAGATGACTAAATTCTGTGTACACCTACTTAACTTCCTCCAAATGGATCCATCGAGCATGAACTTGCACAAATGTTATCACTTCCTAAATGGATTTGTATAACATAGAAAGTTGTTAGTGATATTCCTAGTGATCCTATACATCAACATCATACATGTCCACAATCTGGGTGAACTCCTCTAATTTGTGGCATGTTTTAGAGACACATTATCCATATTTGAAAAAACCTTTCAACATAGCCATTCAGATGTAATGCACATAATGAAACATTTTATTCTTTAATGGGAAAAGATAATTGGGATCTTGTACCTCTTTTGGAAGGAATAAATCTTGCTATATGTGAATATGTGTTTGGAAGTAATTATACTTCATATGGAAGAGTTAAATACATAATATCCATTTAGTTTTCAAATGATTTTTTTAAAGTTGATTGGATTGACTATAATGAATTCCATATTCGATGTTCTAACACGTTTTCCTAATATAAATGGGAGGTCCAATATATCGATCTTAAACATTTCTTCCTTCCTAAAAATTTTCTAGAAACTTTTTACATGAAATAAAATGTTAGCTATGTTCAAAATGAGTCAATATTTGTTTTCTACAATAAGAAATATCTCTACAATATTAAGCAAGCTTTTTATGTTTCGTATGCTAAAATTTACATATTAGGCTTATTGACATGAAATTTTTTAAATCTCATTTAAACCTTGATATATATACCAATAAAACTAAATAATCATCCCATAATACTCGTTCTTTGTGTTGATGAACTTATTCTTACTAGTAGTGTCTGCAAGACTCCTAAAAACCCAATTTGAACATAGAAGTAGATTTTATGCATAATTTACCAAAATAAATACAATACATACCTACATCTCCCATATGATGTCGGTGGTTTTCGTTGCTCTTAGTCCTCTGTCTTCATTCCAAATTGATTGATTCTTCCCTACTTATCTAGGATCAACATCTTTGGCTCCGAGATCAAGAAGACTTTGAGATCGAAGTTCACTAGCTCCCATGTCCAAAACACCAGGAACAACCCAAGTTTCCCAATTTTTATCTCAAAAATGAGCTTGAGGTTCGTCCCTCAAACTAAAATTCTTTCCCATCCCAGATAACTCTCCTCCTATTCTCCTTCTATCTTCCATCCATCTTACCCCAAGAAAATTCCCCTTTGCTCCCTTATATTAGAGATGTTTCTTCACTACTCCGTAACCTCACCCCATTTCCTCACGATTAAAAAATAATAATTAAACTCTATCTACTACCTCCACCTAATAGAACTATAACAAACCTAGTTAAAATTCCATGTTAAAAAAAATATAAGACGATGGTTATGGGACACTTGTTCCAAGTTGAATGTTGGGGAAGACATCCTAGTGTGGGTGTTCATTGGTTTATTATGGCTAAGGAAATTGTCAAAGGAAATGGATAAGACTTGGGAAAGGCATGAGGTAGTTATTGACATTTTTTTTTATGAAAATAAAGGAAATTAGTAGAGAAGGAAGGTGAAAGGTTACAGGTTGCATGTGAGGAGGGAATTGAAGTAAAATAATGGAAAATTAAGAAAATAGAGGTGTCATTGATAAAAAGGTTTCTAAGGATCAGTTGGCAAGATTTTGACAGGTTTTGGTGGAGCTCTCTTCTTTTCACTCTCTCTCATACTCTTGGACACTTAGAGTTTTCTTGGAGCACTTTGGCATTGGATCAAGAAAGGAAAAGAAGCAAAAAGGAAGAACGGAGTAAGCAAGAAAGAGAAGGATCAAGTAGCTATAACAATATTCTTTGCAGGTATCAATTTGCATGTGTGTTTTTCCTTCCTAGATTTAGCATGCATGGTATTGCATGTGGTTCGTTGTTGTTATGGCATGGGTTTTACCAGTTACGACATTATTTTCAACCTAGCCTTTCCATTTATGGATAACCATAGTGTGACAACGTTCTCATGTTTTGTTTGAGTTGGATTTCAAGATGGATTCAAAAATGAGTGAGGTGGATCTCCAAAATAAATAGCACATGGCCCTATGATCCCTCAACTTGACTATGGATTGTTGTAAATCCACTGGCCTAGTGACCCATGAAATGAACTGTGGGCTAGGGTAAAGTAAGGTATTGTGTGCCTTGGTGGACCTAGGAATCCTCGAACAATGAATGCCAGGATATACAGTAAATCCTAGAGGTGGGGTCTCTCCATCAGGCCTACTAATTGCGGGATGGGATATGTGGTAAATCCTGGAGAGTGGGTATTGGTTTAGGGCCTAGTGATCCGATGTCGATTGCGGTAAAGCCTGAGAGACTAGGAGATAGGAAAATTCCTCATGGTGTACGTCGCGAAATCCGGTGGCATCCATGATTCTTTTAGCCTGGTGATCTGGTGGAGATCATGGTAAATCCTAGTATTATATGTTTATTGTGTTGGTCTAGTGGTCCGATGTGAATTGTGGTAAAATATGGTTTATATATTGATGAGTATGAGATGGTTTAGCATCGATATGCCTTGGTTGGTTCTTTTGGTTTGAGTGACACATTCGTGCTTGGAATATTGCACAGGGGTGAATGGTTGAAGAGAAAATTGGCTCAACCATTCTATGGTCGGGTGGAACGTGGTAGTCCCATACTGGGTTGGATTTTGCAATCATTAATATGAGGTTATTTATCCTTGTTTTTTTATGAGTATTATAATGGTTTATATGTGGATTATATGGTTATTGTTTTCTTTGTATTTTTGTTGTTACTATGTTGATTACGAACATGTATTATGACAATGGCTACGTATAGATCTCCTCACTTTTGTATCTTTAAATGAATGAGAAATGTATCTATGACCTAATAGATGATAATGAAACTAATGATATAAGGGAACAATGCTTCTTAGTGAATCTCAGAAAGGTATGAGACCCCTATGCTCGAATCTATTGTTTAAACCTATAGATTACATACTTGTGACATGTTTGAAGAAATTTCTATCATGGTTAGTGGGGGTCTAGTCAAGTCATTTTTCACAAAATTGCATTTATATAATTGCTTTGTTGTTATATTTCATTCTTGAAGGTGTCATGGCCAGTGACCTTGTCTCTGGGCCTAAAAAGGTGGCTCAAATATTGGGGACGCAGGCAAAACACTGGGAGAAAAAGTCCATGAAAGTTGGCATACCCATGTTATGGGGGCATCCAGAGCCCCCTGGACACATGCATGCCCATATCAATGGAGTATTCGGGAGTTAAATGGTATAAAATATCAGTGGGACCCAATGGCTAGTTAAATGAGAGGTTAGAATGGTTCTTCGCAATCTTGTTACTAATGTGGAAGGTCTGCATGGTATGGTTCCATCAATTCCACTTCCTTAAGGTCACCTAGGAGGTCTAATCATATCATAGTAACTTGTTGTCACATATTTACCCTGATTGGCTGGTTAATTGGGTAGATGTTGGAGGAGGGTGTTGCAGAGCGGTATCAGAGCATGTTTCACCCCTCAGACTGGATGGGTGGTGTGTTGGTCATGCATTCATGTCAGTTGCATATGTGTTCCTTATTCTTGTATTCCATGTTCTTGTTGCATTTGCATGGTGTTTATCATGGTTGTAGTGATGTCACCATATGAAGGCTTATGGTGATGTTGTAGAATCTGTCGTCATGATTGTATGGTTTTATATGCATTTTTTATGCATGCCAGTGTCTATAGGTTTTTGTGCATACATTGTTATGGTTATAGTTATTCATGCATAATTGTTTAGATATCAATTATGAGGTCATTGAATGTAGTTATGTCATGATTATGTAGCTATTATGTTATGATTATAATGTCTTGACTAAGATAGAATAGGATATGTAGACCATCAAAGTGAAGTTGCAACATTGGACCTCGAGGCAAGAGAATTTTGTCATATAGGTTCGTATGTTGGGCATGTAGGTATGTAGGTTAAGGATTGTTATATTCATTATGGTTATGTGCGTGTCTTTCATTGTATTGATTTTATGGTTACATTCATGATAGATGATCATTGGTTAGTGTAGTCATATGTAGATGTGTTTGATAATCATGAAAGATAGTAACCTGTGGTGGTATGCATTAATATAGTTTTTTTAGCTTAAATAACTTGAAGATTATGTTATATGTTGTTGACGAGTATGTTATAGGTTAACTTGCTATTGTTATATGATAATTAGCTTGATTATTAGGTTATATGTTCTTGATGAGCATGATAGATAACTTATTGTTGTTATATTCTAGTAACTTGTTGATGCTATATGTATCACACAAAGTTGGATTGGTCTATGAAAATGGATAGGGTTATGACATTCATGTATGAGTTAATATGTTGTGATATTATGTCATACTAATCTAGACTGGTTGTATGTATGTGTTTATTATGTATGAATGATAATTGTTTATGAGTTTATGATGTGAACATGTTAGCTAATGACTATTAGGGATATCATGACTTTATTTATGTTTGAGTTGATATGCTAGGAAGTTATATCATGCTAATATATCTCGATTGTGCATAGAGGACAACCTCCCCTGAGACATATTAAGGTATGAGTTTTCTTATGTAGTCTACATGGTGCTTGAATGTTTGACTATGTCATCTATTTGGTGTTTGAATGTTTTGTGCCTATTATTTCATCTACCTATTGTTTGAATGTTTGATTAATCGTACGATATGATTATGTTTCTATAATATTGCATAATTACATGATCTTGTTCTAACATGGTTGTACTAACACATATGTGTTGAGACAATTTATATGTACATGAGTGTAAGTAGGTGATAGTTGTAGCATTATGTATTATGAATGATGAATGTGAGTTGATTGTTGAGTATGACGTGGTTGTTAGACTTGGTAAAGGTTGGATTCAAATTAATATACATGATGTCTTGACCTTTGGAATGTAACTAACGGATGGGTGATGTGACAGTTCATAGTAAGACTCAATTACACGAAGGAAAAGGTGAAAGAAAGGAATTGGGTGAAAAATTCTTTGGCTATGTTTGGAAACTTAAATTCCAAATGAATGAGTGCGTTGCATATAGGAAGTCTTATTATTAACCATAATTTTTTTGAATTTATGTGGATATGTGCTATATTTATGGACATGTATTTGATAGGTATAACAACTAGTGTCTAGCTATAGCTAGATCTGTCAAGGGAAATGGTGTCCCTTGAGGCATGGCACATAAGTGTTCAGCTACAAGGCAATGTGCTTGGTATAACAAGGTAAGCTAACCGATATATTATTATATTTATTTATACATTGACAACTATGTGTTTATGATAGTGTGATGCACGGAGTTGCATGGAAAGAGAGGTTGCCATGAAATCTTAAAGAAGGCTAGGGTTGAGCCTTCCTCGGGAACCATGGGGATTGAGTCATGGTGTCCATTTTTACTCTTGTGGTTTTGGTATTTTTTTATTTCTTGCGTTCAATTGCAACTTGTTTATGTATGGTGCATAACTATGCCACTTTGGTTGTGGTGTCGTATCATTGTTGTTTCTTCATGTTTTTTCTTGCTTGTTTCTTGTCTTGCATTTTATGTTTTAGGTCTTTGGAATTGGTTAGGGAAAGAGTAAATTTAATGGAGTTCAGGGAGAGTTGTGTGGAACCCAATAGATAATGAAAGACTCAGATGAAGCTGGTGCGTGTGTAAGGTCAACTAAAGGTAAGAGTAAGACAATCGACTAAGTTGGTTAGGCCCATTAGTGTAAATGGACAATGGCAGTACAGTGATGAGAAAGGTAACAAGAAAGGTGAAGAAAATGGATCTAAGGCATCAACTATGTTTGGAATTATTGTTCTCAATGTTAAGCATGATGTGCATAGATAAAGGGAGTTCTCTTATCCTTGACCTTATTCTATCTGGTAATTATGTTATGATCATGATGATGTTGATATTTATATATGTATACATGCATGTACGTATGCATGTCATTGCATGACATGATCATGATCGTTTTATGTTAATTTTTATGTATGTATCCATATATCTATGTCACTGTTCGACATAATGCGAGGGATCATTCTTGTGGGGGAATTATTTTTTATGCAGGTGAATGGCATGATGAGGTTCCTATCTTATAGGAATAAAATGGAAAGAGTAGTCATGACAAATATATGAGGTCAGTATCATGTAGATATGAATTGATATTGTATGCTTGTATCATGCCTATGATTATGTTATGATAGGTAACTCAGAGAGATACATCAACATAATGAAAATAGTGTGATCTGCAACATGTTAGGATAATCATGGATGATAGCGAGACACCATAACCAAGGTTTCTTGGATGTGTTGTACTATTGTTGTGCACATGTTGGATATGGTGTACATGTTACATTAGTGATGTTGTGCGCATGCGGTGTTGTGTATATCTAGTATGTGTATGTGTTGTTTATGCCATGTTATGTATAGGGTGGTATAGATAGCGTTGTGTGAATATTCCATATGCAGTTCTGGGTAGAGATGGTGCTACATTCAAGATTAGATATGCGGTTCTGTGTACATATGGTATTGTGCGCATCATGGGTAGGCAGGGTTGTGTGCATATGGTACTGTGCACATGTTGGATATGCAGTGTTGTGTACATATGTTGGATATGTAGTGTTGTGTACATATGTTGGATATGCAGTGTTAGGTACATATGATGTTGTGTGCATGATTGTACAAGTGTTGATGTGTACATGTGGCGGTGCGTACATGTTGTACAATTGGTGTTGTGTGCACATGTTGTTGTGTACATGTCATGTATGTGGCACTCTCTAAATTTGGTGTCTTGTACACATCGTACATGTGGTATTGTGTACACATTGTAAAGGTGGTGCGGTGTACATGTGGCATTATGTACACATTTTACAAGTGGTGTCATTTACATGAGATGTTGTGCACATGTTGTACAGGTGGTGTTGTGTACAAGTGGTGCTATGACCATGTTGTACATATGGTACTGGTGTACATGTGGTATTGTAGGTGTGTCACAGATGTTGTGTTGTGTGCATGTTGTACTATGTATGTGCATTGTGTAGTTGTAGTATTATGGCATGTGTACTCATTGTGTTGTACTTTGTGTAGTACATGTTTTGTGTTGTGATCTATGCCAGGTGTAGGTGTATGTATTACACGGTGTTGTATGTCATGTGTGGTTGTATGTGTGTGATGAAAACTATGTGTATGTGCATATGTTTGAGCAAAAGTAAATGGATGTTTGTTGGGTGTGGAAATTGATCTGGTGTGCATACAGAATAAAGACAAAGGCAAAAGCTAAGGGTTGATCAAAGGACAAGTATCAATATTTTATTTCAGTTTAATTATGCATGTGATTTATTATTCTCGTCTCTGATACTTAATGTGATCTATGATTCTAGTTTATGATGGTTACATTTGATTTATGATTTTTATCTCTGATGGTTGTGCTTTGAGTTGACTTGATGTCATATGTTTATACATGATGATTTGGTCAAAGATGCTAGTTTGACTTGTTGTGACAGGAAGCGAATAGAATTATAAGTGTAACTTGTTGATAGTCCACCAATTACATATGATTTGAAGTTGATTCAATTTATTTTTAATCTAATGGAAGCTATGTTCTTAGTAAAGGAATCACATAAATTCTCGGCTGGGTGGTCGAAACTGATGGAAATAAATAGATACAATAACAAAAGGATTTGGAACATGCAACAGTGTGTTGGTAAAGCACTTCAGGAGTAGGGCCATTGTGGGATATTGGTACCCAATAGTGTCCATTGATTTCCATGAGCATGCTATGATCAGTATGATGGTTTTGAGGCAGGTATATGCCTTGGTTGTTGAACTTCCATTGTGAAGAAGCCTTTCCAAGGGATGGATCGCCCAAGATAGGTGATGTCGGGGAACTTAGAACGTGAGTGACTGCACAAAATGGGTGACCTAATTTCCTGAGGGATTGTGTAGTGGAGAAGGGAAGGATGGTGATATATTATTTTTCTTCATTAGCATTGCCAGATGGAATGAAATTCACATTGGGACTGTGCCTTGGAACAATGAGCTGATAACTGTTCACTGAAGATGATAATTGGTGCACGATTATAGCATTGGACATTGGATGCATATTTTACCTTACGGTGGATTCTAGACTTTGTGGGAAGTGTTAGTGTCAGTGTCTTCACACTACCATCAGTAATCAAAATTCACTCTTTTGCATTCATATTACGAGTCCCATTCTCAATGAGTTGCATTTCATTACGTCATGGATCAACTGATGATAGGGTTCATGTAATTTTTTCCCTCATGACATATATCTGCTGATCTCTTTTCATATTTTTCAGTCCATGATTCCTGTATACTTTAAGTTCATTTCATCATCTTGGGCTTAGGTTTAGGGTTTCAGTCTCATTAGGTATTAGGGTTTTTCCATGGTAAAATTTCAATCACTTCTACTAATAATCATCAATCTAGGGTGAGCAGACACATGAGGATGACAATAATCATCAGAAAAGTTTTAATCTCTTAAATTTGTAAACTTAATAAGTTTTTACCTCAAAACTAGTTTTGAGGTGGAAAGAGAGCATTGGTATTTTATTTTTAATTTTCATGTAATTTTGTTTATCATATATGTAATAAATATTTCAATGCTACTCCTGGTCACTTGGTGACATTCGCCAAGTACATGCCACTGCAAAAAGACAAACAATCAAGCATCAGTCCACCTCTCAAAAGCCAAAAGGTCAAACATAAAAAAAAACAAAGTATTTCAAGAAAGCAATGAGACATTATAAAGTGGGTTTTTGAAAAATGAAAAATCAATGGTTGAAAAGCTATTTAAAGATAATCCATGTCTTATGTCATTTCATTGTTAAAAGTTTCAAAGTGGTAAAGAGAGCCAAAAATGCAATTTTGAGTTTTCATTTAGCAAAGGGAGGAAGTTATAGCATTTTTGGAAAAAATTGAGGGCACTACGCACCTAGAAGCTGGCGCTGTGCATAGAAAGGGCATTGTGCACATGGGGAAGTCACACAATGTAAAAGAGAACGTGCGTTGTGCATAGAGGAGGCATTGTGCACCTAAGAAAGGACATTGTGCACCTGGCAGCTAAGCTCTCAAATGTGCCAAATTGTTCCAAATTGAATTAAATCGCCTTAAATCTCCCAATCTCCTCCTTTTCAAGTAAGTATCATTGTTATTCTTGCTAAAAATGATTTTGTAGTCAGTTTTTGGTAAGTTTGTCTCTTAGGAAAGTAAACCCTAGTTTTCACCAAAATATCTCATAAACTCAAAAGCTCAATGTTTTATTGTTGTTTTCCCCCATCTAGTTGTTGTTCCCTAAAACCTATTCCTGATACAAGATTCCCAAAACACTATTCCCTCTATATTTTCCACACTTCATATATATACCCTAAACCCTATCATACTCCCAAAACCCTACACTATTCCTAAACCTTACTCAATCACTAAATCCTATTCACACCCTTATTCACTATCACCCATTCATCTATCATAATCTCTTCGTACTTATCATACCCTCACTCACCAATCCACCACTCCTCATTGACAATAAAGAAAAACAACAGTACAATAAATGGAGAGGGAAAATGAGTATGAAATGGAGGAAGATACCCTTGGGACAGTTCTAGGGAAAGAAATTTGCAGCAGAAGAAGCCTCACAAGGGAGGAAAGATAATCAGGGAGGAGCCAATTAGTTTGAGGGAATTTCTTTCTTGTCCACTTTCCATCTCATGTTTCAAACATCAGTCATGTTTTGGTTTCTGTGAAATGGTGGAGAGGGTCAAATTCCATCATGAACTAGCAATGTTATTTGTGACAGATCTCGACAACAATGGAGTAAACCTTGATGGAGTTACATTCACTTTGTCACCTCCTATTATTTCAGAGGCTACAGGCATTCCAAATGTAGCTGAAAAATGGAACAAAGGACAATACATTGACAGGGAGTAATATGAGCCTTACATTAAGGCTAAATACCATGGAAAATTGAAGAAGTGTTTCCCTTCAAATTCTTGGAGGACAGGTTTTCTCCACTCATGAAGATCATCATCAAATACTTTACTTGTGAAGGTAGGTTTTCACAATCATATGCCTATCACATTAGATTGTTGATGCATTTTACTAGAGTTAGGATGATGGATATTCCTTATCTCATGTTTTGAAATATTGAGAAGATGGTACTTTATGTCAAGAAGAAGCCATATCCCCAATAACTAAACAACATCTTTCAATATTCTTTAAATATAATCATTTTTCTATAGCAACTGGACCTTATCAACATCATATGGGAGACTTTCATTTCCCATGAGATGTTCAAGGGCCCAAAAATATTTTCATGAGCGCATGAGGAGGAAGGTGGATCTTTAGGACATGATCAAGTCAAAGAAACTAACATTGTTGGAGTGTTAGTGTTTGTGACCTATGAGAGAGGCAATAGGAAACGTTTTATAGCTGCTAGGAAAGTATTATCTCCACAAGGAGTGGAAGGGGTCTCACCTTCATCTTCGGGCCAAAGGCAAATGCTATCTCGACCAGAGTGGAAGGGACTTTGCCTTCATCTTCAGCTAAACTGGTACAGGCTAGGCAGCACAGCAGGGGAAAATATAAAGCTAAGGGAAAATTGCATGAGGAGGATCCTAGTGATGGGAAAGAGAGGGACTTTGACCTAGTTGATAATGAGGAGACACAAGGAATTGATGTCATTGACGTGGAGACTCAAAGTACAAAGATAACTAAAGACATGATCATCAAGGATCAAGAGGTTGACATTCAAATCTTGCCAGTCAATTTAGAGAGGGAAAAATGGATCATCAATTATCTTGAGCAAGAATAGAAGCAATTGATGGACAAGCAAGTCCTTCATGGAGTTGCAAAGGATAAAGGATAACCGACAAAAGGAAAATAAGGCAAAGGTCAAGATGAACTCCATTGAGCAAGATATTGAGAATGACTAGGAAACTTGGCTTGAAAGGGTCAACATTCAGCTTGAAAAGCTGCTTGAGAAGGTCAATAAAGAAAAGAAGATGCTTCATCACATGGCCTATCACTATATGACCTGGAACAAAATATGCAATATAAGGATGAGGAAGCTAAAGACAAGGTTGAGGAAAGCCTTGAGAAGAAAAAAGGAGAATGAAAAGCTTAAAATCTTGGCTAAGGCTTCACTAGCTCATCAAAGAAAGTAATGAAGGAGCCTTGTGCCAAATCTGGGCAAGTTTTGGTGAAATTTTGTCATTTTGAAATTTTCAACACAGGATTGTGTTGCACTTTTGACTGGGACACTTTTTGGAGAAATGGGTTGCATATCCAGATTCACCATGATGAGAATATCAATCCTTTAAAGTTTCAACAAATTTGGATCAAATCTTGGTCACCTAAAGGTCAAAAAACCATAACAAATGACCTCTCTGCCACTTTTTGGACCCATAGGAAGCAATCTTGGAAGATTCCACTTTTGAGGGGGCAAATGGCCTCCAAATGGAAAAATTCAAGATGTTATAGAAACTAGACATGAAGATATTTCCAGCAAGCCATTTGGGGCTCAATTTAGTCAATGGGAAGGCCTCCAAAACTGGGTCTGAGGTGGCACTGCGCACAAGAACAGTGGCGCTACGCATAGGATGAATTTTGCCAGTTTTGCTCAAAAACCCAGTTTTCACCTAGTTATTTC
The DNA here is from genome assembly GCA_031772625.1 of Pinus tabuliformis. Lineage (NCBI taxonomy): Eukaryota > Viridiplantae > Streptophyta > Pinopsida > Pinales > Pinaceae > Pinus > Pinus tabuliformis. The sequence goes on from CM062809.1 coordinate 226,104,784, forward strand.
ACAAATTGACTTTTACTCTTATTGTGGATGAATTTACGAATGTAAATGATGCTAGGCTATGTAAATGTAATTGCAAAATGACTCTAGAGGGTAGATACATCATTTGGAGGTGGTTTGGGGGTAAATGAATCAATTTCCTTGGTTTTAGAGGTAAGCTGTTTCACTGACTATATTCTTACTCTTAGTTTAGATGTGGTTGAAACCACCCCTTTTCTTATGGATTAGACCACTTATGGCTAGCATAGGCGGTTTGATGCCTATATTATGTACTTTCTTAGTCATTTGTAAGGGTTGGACTCTTGTGGATGCTTTGAGCTACATTGTACATCTCTACAACAGTTTGGCAAGGAAATAAACCAGGATTTGTAGCTATTTTTGTGGGATTCTTGTGGTAATGTGTTTTTGCATTGTTTCTCCTTCTATCATTAGTTTTTATCAAGTGTTATGTGTGCCAAAACCTATTTCATTCTTCTTACCTAAATGAAATCAAGATAGATAGGTGGAATAAATTGGTAACAATGCTCTGCCTTGGAAATACATTTAGTTTTTTTTATGTTTTCAGTTGTCTGAAGAGGACTCATGATCCTTGCATGCCCTCCTCAACTCCTCACCAGTATTAGACCTATCATATCACTCAATTCCAAGTTCCAAAACACCTACCTACCTCGCCCTATAGAACACCCTGCAATCTTGACTTCATTTCCCAGACCCAAAGCTGCCTGCTCCATTTGATCCAGCAACACAAACCATCAAAATCAACTAAAAAAACCCCAGAGCTACTATAACTAGCCTAAAATCCATATTTGTTCAGTCATCTTGGTTGAGATTCATAAGGAGAGAGCCCTCTCCCAACCTGGTAGGGCTAGCTACCAGGTTAAGCTTGGTTTGTGGTTACCCTAGAATTGCCTCCCTTCAGCCCGAGGTCGATCTAGGCTCTAACAGGAAGGAGGTGAATTCTAGTATTACTTTGGGGCTAGAGGTGTGAGCCTCTAGATTCCCTTGTTGTAGATGCAAGCATCGTATCCTTTTATTTTTTGGTTGAGAAAATCTACATATATGTATATGTGTGTATTATTGTAAATATTATATCGAGCTCGATTTATAAAAATCCATAGATAGTATGGTTAATTTCTTATCAAAGAAAATGTCTATGTGTGTGTATATGTCATATTATTGTAAATATCGTAATGAGTTGTGTTATAAAACTCTAGTAAAGAGTATGTTTGGCATGTTTCAGTGGTGTTCATTGTAAATAGTACAATGAGATACGTTATAAAGCTCCATGGGCAGTATGTTTTGTTTTCAGCAGTATTCCTAGTTATAGGTGTCATTGAACATTGAGGACGGTGTTACCCCAAAGGGGAGTGTTCTGTAAAAAATCTGGTTAAAAATCCATGTAAAGAAAATAGAAGACCACAATAATGTGACACTTATTCCAAGCTTAATGTTGGGCAAGACATCCTAGTGTGGGTGTCCATTGGTTTATTAAGGCTAAGGAAAATCAACAAAGGAAATGGCTAAGGATTTGGAAAGGCATGAGGCATTTATTAACATTTTATATATGAAAATAAAGGAAATTAGGAGAAAAGGAAGGTGAAAGGTCACAGGTTGCATGTGAGGAGGATATTGAATGAAAATAATGGAAAAGGAAGAAAATAGATGTGTCATTGATATAAATACTTATGAGGATCAGTTGGCAAGATTCTGACAGGTTTTGTTGGAGCTCTCTTCTATTCTCTCTCTCTCATACTCTTGGAAACATATATTTTTCTTGGAGCACTTTGGGATCGGATCAAGAAAGGAAAAGAAGGAAAGATGAAGAAAGAAGCAAGAAATGAATACCGGGATCCAACAACTACAACAATATTCTTTGCAGGTATCGACTTGCATGTGTGTTTTTTCTTGCTAGATTTGGCATGCATGATATTGCATGTGATTCTTTGTTGTTATGGCATGGGTTTTTCCATGTGTGACAATGTTTTCAGCCTAGCCTATCCATTTTTGGATAGTCATGGTGTGATGGGGTTCTCATGTTTCGATTGAGTTGGATTGTCGAATTGGTTTGAAGTAGAGAGAGGTGGATCTCTCAAAGAAATAATACATGGCCTTGTGATCCCTAAACTGGACTGTTGATTACGGCAAAGCCACTAGGATAGTCACCCCTGAACTAGACTGTGGGTTGTGGTAAAGCCATGTATTGTGTGCCTTTCTAGGCTTAGAAATCCTCGATTAATGAATGGAGAGATATATGGAAAAGTCTAGAGGTGGATACTCTCCATTAAGCTTAGTAATCCTAAGATGGGATATGTGGTCAAGCCTAGAATGTGGGTCTCGGTTTAGGGCCGAGTGATTTGATGTCAAATGTGCTAAATCCTGAGAGACTAGGAGATAGGAAAATTCCTCACGGTGTAGTGGATAAATCTGGTATCCATTCTTGTTTTGGCCTAGTGATCTGGTGGAGATCATGGTAAATCGTGTTATTACATGTTTATTATGTTGGCCTAGTGATCCAGTGTAGATTTCGATAAAGCTTGGTTTGTATTAATGAGGGTGAGGTGGTTTAACCTCGGAGTGCTCTGGTTGGTTCTTTTGGTTGAGTCCCACATTGATACTCGGAATATGGCACGGGGGTGAATGGTTTATGAGAGTATTGGCTAAGACATTCTATGGTGAGGTGGAATGTGGTAGTCCCATACCAGGTTAGATTTTGCAATCATTAATATGAGGTTATTTCTCCTTGTTATTTCATGAGTGTTATATTGATTTATATGTGGATTATATGGATGTTGTCTCCTTGGTATTTATGTTGTTATTATGTTGATTACGAACATGTATAATTATAGTGGCTATGTATGGTTGTCCTCATTTTTCTATTTCTAAATGAAATGACAATGTATCTATGACCTAATAGATGAGAATGTAGCTAATGATATAAGGGAACAATGCTTCTTAGCAATTCTCAGATAATAATGAGACCCCTATGCTCGGATCTGTTGTTTCAACCTATAGTTTACATAATGTGACATGTTTGATGAAATGTTTTTCATGTCTAGTAAGGGTCTAGACAATTCCTTTTTCAAGTAATTGCATTGTATAATTGTTCTATTATTATCTTTCACTCCTGAAGGTATCATTGATTTTTGGCCACTGACCTAGTCTTTGGGCCTGAAAAGTGGCTCAAATCTTGGGGGCAGGCACAACACTGGGTAGAAAGTTTCTTGGACGTTGGTATACCCATGTTGTGTGAGAACTCAGAGCCCCCTTGACGCATGTATGCCCGTATCAAGGGAGTGTCTAGGAGTTAAATGGTATAAAATCTTAGTGGGACCCAATGGTTGGTTACCTGAGAGGTTGGAATGATTTCTAGTAGTCCTATTGATGATGTGGAAGGTTTGTATGGTATGGTTCCTTCGATTCGACTTCCTAAAGGTCACCTAGGAGGTCTAATTATATCATAGTAACTTCACATCACATGTTTATCCTGGTTGGCAAGTTACTTGGGTAGATGTGGGAGGAGGGTGTTACAAGCACAATGAGTGGTTTTGTCAATTCAAGGTGGTCATATTCCCTTTGGTTGTTTGAAACATCATAGCCATTCTGTCATCACTTGTTGGGTGGTTGAATAGTTATAACCCTTAATTTTATTAACCTTTATATGATTGATAATTTATAATCTTCAATTGGCTGATTGATTTGGACACTAGAAATATTAACTATTTGTTTTAAATAACTTATTATTTAACTAATTACTTTACAATTAGATTTAATAAATAAGTTTATTAATTTCATATTAGTTATTATATAAATAACTTATTTAATTAAGGAGTCTATAATTATATTCGATAATTAGGTTTGACATTTAATTATAATCTAATATTAACTCATTTACTTGTGCTTAGATAGTCTTCATAATTAATTAGTATGTATGCTAGTGCAACACATGCAATGCATGCATATGTAGTTGACATATGCATGCTTTCTATGCATGTTAATGTTCCAATTGTACTTACAATTCGAGATTGGTATTTACATACACCCTTATTTTATAAAACATTGTCCCAAAGTCAAGGTTTATATAATATCAATTACTAGTTTAGTGATTAGAATAATCATGTAACAATTGTGTTCCCAGATTGAATTCTCATTTGTAATGTGAGGACATTTTTAAAAAATTCTTTGAATATTCATGCCTTACCCCAACAGAGTTCCTAAGATATTATAGAGTAACCATATCCTTCTTAATCTCTTTCACTCCCACCCTATCCATCCTCTATGGAATATGCCATGGCATCAACTATATTGAGCTAACTATCCATAAATACCACAAGAGTGGGAACATTGGCCTAACTTCCCTAATAGGTATCTGGTAATCATCATCACATGTCTAATGGAATGTGACTTTCACATTCCACCCATGACTCTAGTTTTTGGAGGATAAAAGGTGGGAAAATCCTTCACCCCTCCTAGTAGGACCAGGGTCAACACTCTTATCATGGAATCTCATTGATAGTCAATTGTTCTTGAAGTTTTGTCATCATATGGCTATTTTGGATAATGATATTATCTTAAATATACACACTTATCTACAAATCATCACATATGCATCAATATATTCCTAACCAAAATAGTGATATCATCTGCAACATAACACTTCCCTAGACATCATAACATATGTATCAATATATTCACAACCAAAATAATGAGATAATTTGCAATATAAAACTTGTCTACACATCACAAAATATGCATCAATATATTCACAACCAAAACATATTTTGATAACACTTCCCAACATATATATTTGTTGTCATTTATGATATTGGTCTTCAAGTTTACCTAACATGTTTGGCTATGTCTAGCCAATATAACTGCAGTTTAGTTTTCATATTAAGTAGTCAAGTGTGGTCACCAAATTATACACATATCATAAATAATAAGAAATATGCAGTCTTTTATATAATCACACATTTTGCTAAGTGAAACATAATACGTATACATTTCATTGATACAATAATTCTAATTGGTATCCATGTACCTACAATGTGTACATATTTAATTAATCATACATGACAAAATATAACCATTTAAAATAACATTTTTGTGTGTAACTCATCATAGTTATGGATAGGTTCAAAATGATAGTATTATGTATCTAGAAAAATATTGTAAGGATATGAAAACTAATCTTTTTGGTGTTTCAAAATTCAAAACAAATTGGGATAATTTTTGCATATGGTCTCTTTTTCCTTCGAGGCAGTAGACCCACGACTATACTTGTCCCATTTCACCTTCACTTGGTCCACTAGGTGGTTCCAAATCTTTTGAACCCTAAACTCTAGTATATGTAATTCTTCAACCAAAATGATTTCTTCATTTGATAACTATAGTTCCTTCCATTGAATTTTATGGTACTCATCAACTATGTAGTGTATTAGTATAGATGCATGAGAAAAATTATGAATTTTATGCAAGTGCGATGGAATTCCAAGATGCTAGGAAACATGTATGACTCTTTCCTCAATTTGAAATGGCATAGTAAACTAGGGGGGAGCTTTGTTCCCTTTTGAAACCAGATGGTGCTTTTAATTGTTCTGATATAGATAAAAACTTGATCTCCTACTTCATAATTCATATTCATCCTATGAACATCAACATATAATTTCTTCCTATCTTATGCTTCTTTTAACAATTGCCTAATTTATTTTACTTGTTCCTCCATCTCTTGAATTACTTTTAGTCCCTCTACTATCCATTCCTCTAAGATATCCCAACTTAACAGTGTTCTACAAGCTATTCCATATAATGCTTCAAATGGAGGTATTCCAATTGAACTTTGGTAATTTTTATTGTATGTAAATTGAGCCAGGGGAAAGTACTTTTCCTAGTGCATGTGCGTGTTTCTTGGTTCACCCTTTTTATCTGTTCATCAATGTTAAGGTCAACAACATTGATGAACAACGAATCTTATCTGATATCATCTTCTTAGGAACTCCATGGAACTTGATAATTTTGTTTATAAATACCCAAGCTATGTCAACAACATCATAAGTATCTTTTACAGGAATAATACTTTTCATTAGTTTATCCACCATGAATAAAATGGCATTGTTCCTTTGTGGGGTAGGAGGTAGTCACATGATAAAATCCATATAAATCACCTCTCATTTCGTCATAGGAATGTCGTGTGGTCATACGAGACCTGTTGGGTGACGATGGTCAACATTTACATGTCGACAAAAAAATCATTTTGCAATGAATTGGACAATATCAAGCTTCATTCCTACCCAAAATGAGAGTTTCTCCATATCAACATATATTTTATTTACACCAAGATGTGAACAATAAAGTTCTTTGTGGGCTTCATTGAGGATGGTGTTTCAAATATCTCCTACTAGGGATGTACATCATTCCTTGGAATCATAACAATGCATTTTAATCTAGCTCATATCCCTCACATTTCGGTCCTCTTGGATTTTTCCTTGAACCTTGGATCTCACTTTTAAATACCATCTATCCTCCAAGAGATGTTCTAGCTCTCTCCTTCAAGTCTACCTTAATGGGTATAAGGGGAAAGATGCTTCGTCTCTACTTAGAGCATCTTACACTGCATTCTCTTTTCCCTTCATGTAAAACATTCCAAAGTCATATTCACTTAAGAATTACTCTAGTGCCTTTGTGTAGCATTCAATTCCCTTTGGGTAAATAAGGATTTCAAACTTTAGTGATCATTTTTTAGCACAAAGCTTCTTCGTACAAGGTAGTGCCTCCATATCTTTAAAGCTAGCACTACAATGACCAAATATAAATCATGCATGGCATAAAGTACCTCATGAGGTTTTAACATCCATGGGGAATATCCTATTACTCCCTTGTCTTGCATTAATATGCATCGGTTAATACAATAAAGTATTTTTCCATGAAATGTGCTCACAAGATTGTTGCACTAGTTAACAATATTTTAACATCAATGGATGCAATGTCATATGCCTGGATCGACTCATACATAAATCTTTGTGATCGAGAGTTGTGATAGGTTTTTCAATTTTTGAGAACCCTTGTACAAACCTTTCATAGTATCCTACTAAATCCATAACACTACACGCTTCATGCAAATTTTGTTTCTATAGACCAATCCATGATTGTTTTTACTTTCTCAAGATCTACTAATATCACTTCATTGGATATGATGTGACCTATATAATGAATCTCTTCATGAAAGAAAGAAAACTTCGAAAAAATTCCATATAATTGGTGCTCCCTTAGGAATGCTAGTACTATTCACATGTGTTCTTCATGATCCTTCTCATTCCTGGATTAGATAAGAATATCATCTAGGCAGGCTTGTACAAAGCTATCAAGAAACTTGTGAAAAAAACTATTCATAAGATTCATGAATATTATGGGTGCATTCATCAACATAAATGGCATCAATGTCAACTTATAATGCCAAAAGCGTGTTCAAAATGAAGTCTTAGGAACATCGCTATCCATAAATTTTGATTGATGATAACCAAACCATAGATTGATTTTTGAAAAGAGATAATATCCTTTCATTTGGTAGAATGGACCATCAATTTAGGTAATTTGATTTCTATTCTTTATTGTAGCTCAATTTAAGTCATGATAGTCTTTATATAGCCACAAGGAACCATCCTTCCACTGAACAAAGATTATAGGTGCTCCCAAGCCAAGATACTGGGAAAATGAGTCCTAAGTCTAATAATTCCTTCAAATGTCTTCACAATCCTTGAAGCTCTACTGCCATCATTCTATAGGGTATTTTAATATATTGGTTGTGTACCAGGATTTAATCCTATTCTGAAATCAAGCTTCCTTTGAGGAGGTAATCCTAGTAGTTCCTTGGGAAAAAAATCAATAAAATTTGGAAACATACGGTATTTCTCTACGAATGGCAGCTTTTCCTTGCTTACTTCCATTAGTACATACACTTGACAACCTTTTCTTAGGCAACACTTCATTTTCCATATTTAGATGAAGTCTAAAGATACCTTCCTTTTAAACCATTGATTTGGATTGAATCTCCTTTATTATTTATGCAAAGAATTCTCTTTGCATAACAGTTGACCCAAGCTTGGTGAGCTTCCAACAAATCCATCACCATGATTAGGTCATAAGTCCCTAGGTTAGTGAAGTATACTTTTAACTTATTCTAATAGACCCCTAAATCAACCATGCATTCCTCACAACTTGATTGTAGAAATTATAGTTCCTTTGAAGCCATTTCTACCTGTTTACAATGGTATTATTAGCATGTTGTCAACGCACATTTATTTAATGAATATGAAGAAATTGAACTATCAATTACACCAAAATCAAATAATATTTTTATTTTTATGTTGTTAATCACTCCTGATGACTCCATACAATGGATTGATTTTTTGCTTGGTTGTTATTGACTACTACATGGATGGACTATGACCATGTTTTATATTTAATAATGGATATTTTCATTCTCTATGCATCGTACTTAACAAAGACTCTAGAAAATGACACTGAAAATGTGGTCCTCCATATCCCAAATAATTAATCTGTGGTGATGCCCTTGCGTCATTATTTGAATTTATTGAAAAGGAGTTATTTCCTCGCATGCTTCTTCATTTGCTAAAGGTTCCTTGATATTTCCACTATCTCATGCTAGACCTTGATGATACTGGAGATGTTATGCAACTAGGTCACAAATAGATAGATCCACGACTAAAAATTTATCTTCTTCGAGGGGTGTTACACAATATTTTGTCAAACCTCCTATACGTCCGTGTGACATACCTTGAAGTGCCTGAAATAGGACCATTATGCAATGTACTCATTCATGTATACAACTCAGATCCCTCCTAAGACATTGATTGGAACATGCCTTGATCTTTCCCTCAAGAAATAACTCTAAAACCTAGAATTGAGAATCATCGCACTTATAATACTTAAAACAACGATGGTTATGTGTTACACTGTACTTTACCAGCGATGGAATCACTCTCTTCCCTTTTATACCATGATGATCCCAAAGAGGTAATTTTCCCAAAGAGGATGAGTAGCTTTGTGATCTAGAAGCTTCCATAGTGACGAGCTAGAGGTTGTTTGGCATAGATGAGGTCAAATCTCCCAAATTGGCCTCTTGGTCTTATCCCTATGAGCTACCTCCTTGAGATGAGGCCCTAATACTATCTTTGAAGAAGTTCTAACTCCCTTTCCTAGCCTATAAACTCATCCTCACCCATTCCCAAATGGTTGGTCTATCTCTATTTGCACCCTTATGCTAAGATTGTGCCTAGAGGATATTCATTTCACTTGGAGAAGGAGTGCTTGGAGAGTTCTTGGATTGGACTTGGATTACCACTCAAGGAGAGCCTATCAACATCAAGGCTTTGGTTGTGAGCTTCCCTTTATCTTATAATAATACACAACTTCTGGTTCATCTTCCCAAAATGCATATGTTCATGTATCATTAGCTTGACATTCCTTCATTATTTAAGTAGGTTTCTATTTGTTTTGGCATGCCTTGTTGTGTCCTGCTCACTTGTATAGGTACATAAACACTGAGGCAAGTAGCAATAAGTGTGTTATACAAGCGGTTCAGGGTCCTCAACAAAAGAGATCAGAATAGCATTAGAACGAGGTAGGCCATCTCTTTCATTCTATTTTTCAATTGTAACCGAGGAAGATGTCTAGTTGATTGTCACTTCAGTTGCTAGACCCACTCATTGGGCTAGAGGGATCATCTCTATGCACATAGAGGATTAACCTTGTCAACAAAATGGTGACTCCACTAGGGAGCCTATGATCCTTTCCATTCAATTATTCACCTTGTATTTTGATGAGTTTGATCAACCATCCATTCCCAAACATCATTGTTTTTCTGTAGCCAGTCTCACATTCCGGTAGATGCTTGAAGGTTGTTGATTTGAGTTTTTCTTGAAGATTTTGTGTTTTTTATTTGTTTTTCTCACCCATTGCATTTTTCACCCAGACAGACATGATGATATCACGGATGTGTTGATTACAGTGGCTGTGATCATTTCTTTTCTCTGAACAGGTAGGGTTTTTCATCTTGTTTTCAGTTCTTTCTATCGTTTCCGAGCAATTTACCAGTATGATTTTGGTTGGCTCCTTTCTTGTCTAATTGGAATCACCTCATAACTTGGTTTAAGTGTGTTTGAAGTTTGATTATCCTTTTATGGTTTCTAGGTATTCTAGGTCACCCTTCATTCGCTGGTTGGTATTCTCATTGGAGATCAATATCCAGTGTTAAAGAGTCTTTTGTTGTTTGGGTGTCCTTTGCAAATAACTTTTGCTTCTTGAGCCTTAAGTTGTTTTCATTAATGTCGGATTGAGTAGACACTATGAAAGTCACTTAACTTCTATTTGACAAACAATATATTAGAAATTGACTGACTCATTTGAATAGAAAGGAAGTGTTTTCTTTGAGTTTGTTTTTTGAAAAGCGAAAGTAAAAGTGTTTATCTTTTATGTAACTTTCGAAGTAGTTTTTGTTGCATTCAAATCACTAATGTGAAAGAGATTTTCATCTTTTTTGGCTTGCTTGCATTCTCTTTTACCTTTTTCACTAGACTACATTTATTGCACTAAAATGAAAAAAAAAATATATCATTACATCTTAAGGTAGATTACTTTAGGATCAATTGTTTTTCCATTGCATTTGTTTTGAAATCAAATATTAGATTTTATTTTTGGTATTTAGCATTGGAAATTGTCGTTCATGCATTGAGAATTGGTTTGTTGCATGATTTGGGTGATTTTCTTCATTACATAGATAACTTTCATCGAATTGAAGGATTTCAATTTTGTCATCTATTTGCATTTTAGGAACATGTAACATCGTTAAGGCCTTGAAATTGAAACATAATTTCAAGATTATCTTTAAAATCTATCAATTAATCTAAGGAGAATTTGAAACATTATTGCTCTTACTTAGTGGTCTAGGTTAGAGATGTGTTTTGGCGTCTATAAAACTTAGCGCCTCTTGTTCCCTTATACATTAGACAGTGCTAGCACGGACTTGTGATCCCTGCACCATCGAGTATATAAAGGGATACCCCCATAGGTTGCAAACATTTATCCATAGGAAGCCGCGTCTGCCGCCCTGTAAACGTGATACACCGAACATAACGATCGAGGTTGATTACCTACACGTATGTCAAGTCCTTGGTAAATTTATTTGTTGAGGTGTATATCGTAGTTCACAGTTACTTGGTAGTCCTCTTTCCTAAAGTTACCTGAGTGGTCATTTCGATCTTTTCTGACTCTTTAAATTTGAAAAGAAAATCGAGAACTTGTCCTTTCAAGCTCGCTAAACCAATGAAATTGAATAGAGTGGCCTTTTCATCCTTTTATTGACTCTTAAAAGATGAAAAGGCCAAGTTTTTATTTCTAAAAATAACTTCCCACTATAAACATTTCCAACCCGTGCAATTTCTTCTTGGATAAATATTGAGTAATTCCCTATTAATTTCAAGATTTTTAATAAACCCTCAACGAATTTCCTTTCCTTTTCTACTCTTGAGAAGAAGTCATCACGACTAAACCATTGAGTTCATCTCATAGTTCCCCTTCATTGTCTAATACTAAAGGGTCCTCCCAAGGAGTTCATCTCGAGCTTCCTCAGTCACTTGAAGGTCAAGTTTTTGAACTTGGTATTGTTCCAAATATCCAAATCCTTTCTTCTCATCCACCTCCATCGGATTCATGGTCACCTCAAGAATCTAATCCTGATACTCCTATACAGACCCCGAGAGTTTGCAGACTCCTCAGAGTCTGTAGAGGCTTTTTATTCATCTACTGAATCCGTTATTTGATTCTATTGTAATATCTCCTCAGTGTCTTTACAATCCTTACGATCGACATGGTATTTCTTTGGAGTTATATCCTCGCACATTACTAATTCCTCGAGACCAGTTGTTTCCATCTATGGAATTAGAAGATGAAATACCAACCTCTCCTCAAGGTCATCCAAAAGTTTCCACAACTCACACTCAGGTGCATGAGGAGCACAAGTATGAATTTCCTCCTAAAGGTTTTCCTTTTGTAGGAAGAACCCCATCTCACATGTTCCCTGGAACCAGTGGGCTTATGCTTCCACATGGTTATACAACCTTAGCTCAGTTGGTTTCAGGAATGCCAAATTCTTCATCATTATACCAAAATCCTATTTAGTCATCTAATGCCATGCCTACTTATAATCTGTTCATTCCAAGCGTGACCTCTCAAACTTCTACACAAATTGTTGTCACGTCAATTCCTGTTTGACCTTCGATTCCATCACATCTTGTCTCATCCTTCTAGTACAACCAACTATTTCAGGTTAGCTTTTAGTTAGTTATTCTACCCCTCTATCAAGTGGATAGAATGTCTTGCCACCTGGGGGGCAAGATCTGAATATTACTCTTCTGTTAGGTGAAACCAATGTGGGTGGATTAAAAACTCACATAGTTGGAGTTAATCAAACTTATTATGGTGGTATTCATAAACCTGTTGGTCCATTCGGTTCAGGTAACATCCCCTATCAATAGCCTTATATGGCTTAGATTCCACTTCAATAGGCTTATGTCCCATATGGTTCACAAGCCTTAGTTAATCTGTCTTACATTCCTCAAGAAGGAGCTTATGTCCAGCCTGGTCAATCCATTGTTCCTGGTGGTTATGGTCAGATTCAATTAAGAAATTACCAATACCCAAAGGGTATATTCCAAGGAACTTTCCAACAGCTCATGTAGCAGCAAGGGAGACCATTGCAGCAGCAAGGGAAACCATTGCAGCAACAAGGGAAACAATTGTAGTAGCAAGGGAAACCTTTGCAGCAACAAACGCAACCATTACAGCAATAGGGGCAACCTTTTCCGAAGTCTTAGCATCCTTTGTAACAACAAAATCAGTTTGTTCAGTAGTCCACTCAACCTTAGTACTCGTAAGGCCAACCTTCGTAGTAGCAAGGTCAACCTTTATAGCAGCAAATTCAGTCTTTGTAGCAAAAAGGCCATCCTTTGTAGCAGAAAGATTTATATGCATATCAACAGGGTCAGCCCTTTGCAAGCCTGAGGTAAACCCCTGTAGCAGCAGGGTCAGTCTCTTCAGGTTCAGGGTCAACAGGTTCAACAACCTTATAGACCATATGCCACATACAATGCTTATCAGTGGCCTATGGTAGGTCAATATCAAACCTACCATGGAGAAAATCCACCTTATGGTTGAGGAAACCCTTAGTGGGGGAAAAATCAAGTCCTGTATAGACAAAATCCTCCACTGTGGGGGAAAGTACTTACCAGCAAGGTTGGAACTTGAAGTTCGGGTCTCCTCAAAGATGTTATATGTCATTCAATGCATAATTTCCTTTCTTGGATACATTGGAGTTTCTTGATGTCTGACTACTCACACATGATCCTATTTTTCATTCACCTTATTAGCCTCCGTTTCCAACTAAAATTCCAAGTGATTTCCTCAAATTCAAGGGAAAGTCTAAAGAGGATCCACAAGCCGATGTGATGACATATGACTTATGGTGCTCTTCAAATTCATATGTTGACAATTCTATCCGTCTTCGCCTCTTTCAGAGAACCTTAATAGGTGTTTCCACAAAATTTTATATCGACTTTCCTCGAGCTACCTATGTTGACTTGAACTCTCTAGCTATGGCCTTCCTCACCCACTTCCAATCACCATTTCAGTATGAAATTCACACTCATTTTATCACATCCCTTAAGAAAGATACCACGACTCACATTTTTGATCATATCCATGAATGGAGACATTGACATCACCTCATAAAATTTGAGATTTTTGATGAGTTATTGACTCAATGGTTCATAAAATCATTCATTAACAAGATTGCTAAGGATATAACTATGGGTGGATGTGTTACTAAAGATCAAACTATTTCCTGTGCTCAGTATCTATAGTTAGTCTATTTGTAATCTGGCACGTTGTATGGGATGTTGGCTGATGCTCTGAGACCATCTTTAGATCTGACAGCGTCAAAGTGTCCTAATATAGCACCTGTTGATGGTGTAATTGGTTCCATGTCTTAGACTTCCACGATAGCTTCTTCCAAGTAGGAATCTGTTTCAAACACTACTTCCAATAATCCTTTGAAAAATTCATCAAGTCATGGTAAAACCTCTGAGGTACATGTTGTTTAGTCTACCATAACAAATAAGGCTTCTAAAGGTAAGAGAAAGGGCAAAGGTAAAGCCAAAGCAATTCCCCAAAATAGGATCCACCCAAATCATCTACCGATGATGCTTCTTAGAGGAAGCTGAAATATCCTTGCCTCATCTATGAGGAATATCATTACATCAAGGATTCTCCTCAACGTTCTAAAGTTAACCACTTATTGAAAGGGACTCTGGATGTTTTCAAATAAACTTTTCAATATCAGCAAATCCAATTGGTAGACCAACCACAATGAAAATTTCCTCCTTTGGTTCCCAATTTTTAATGATGCACATTTTATCACCTATTTTAATTGCTACTCGAACAAAGGAGTATCAAAACCCACATAAGAAAATGGTGGAGAAACAAGTCACTGATATACCATCTAGTTCCTCTCTGTCCAGTTATAGTCTACTTCATATTGAGTGCCCTAACAGTGAATATATAATCTTCCCACCTCCCAAGGGTGTACTTCGGAAATCATCTTATAATCCGAATGCTAGAGCTACATAGCACTGCAATATTTTTGAGGATTTAGCTGAAGCACTTTGGATGATGTCTTCCTTGGAGGTCCTCCAAACCTTTCCAATGCATGGGAAATCATTGTTGTATACTATAGGTACCATTGATTCTGATGATTCGAGTCTGATTAGCTTTGATCTTGAAAACCACATTCCTCATCTACCTCATCAAATTTCTTTTCTGATACAGGTTCTTATCAAAGGAAAGACAATCCATCAAACTGTTATTAGTGAAGGTGCTTGCAGCCGCATCTTGTATGTTTCGTTTTGGAAGGCCATTGGCTCTCCTTCTCTTAACTAGTCCCCAAGCACTTTGGAGGCCTTTGATGGTAGTAGATTACATTGGAAGGAAAGATCAGTGATTAAGAAGTGGAAGTTGTAGATGTGAATCTCAACTACAACATTCATCTTAGGCGAAGCTAGACCAACGCTCTGTTTTGTGTGGTTTCTTCTTTGTTCTAGGTGCTTCATTTTCCTCACAAAGGTAAAATTTTCAACGTCGACCAACTGTGTTTTTCCTCTTTCGATTCATCGAATGGCAATGTCCCTTATGTGGGAAATAATGAGATTCCTTATGAGAGTGTTGAGGCAGGTCTCTTCAAAGACTCTGCTTTAATGGGTAATTTTACTCTGCCACCCCTAAATGTTACTTCAATCAATATGATCTCAGTTTCTACAAATCCTTTGATTATTCCTACTCTAGATCTAATTGATTTATTAGCTATTCTATGCCTTTAAGTGCATTGGAGAAAAATTATCAACACATTATCTTAGCTTCAATCGTAACTTTAGAAAGCCATATTGTTTTTAGTATGAACCTGGATAGTTATTTGCCATCTCCTTGGCTTGGTTATTGGGATTCTCCAGATCCTTTGAACAAGAGATTCCCCAGCGATGAGAGTATCGTTTAGGTCATGTCTCTGGACGAAACTCCTTGGAACAATCTAAATCATCATTCTTCCTTTCTTCCCAGCCTTGGTGAGATGTCTTCATGTCTTGAAGAATTTGTTTCTCATTTACCAATGCCTCCACCCAGACACATGTGTTGGATTTTCAAATGGTAACATGGGAAATATCACTGCTACTATGCCTCTTGACATTTCCATTAAACCTGGAATTGCCAAGAACATTCATATTGGGTTTTCATGTTCTCTCGATGAGATCAAGGTTTACACTCAACTTTTCAAAGAATTTGGAGACATCTTTGCATGGTCATACGAGGAAATGCCTGGTATCGATTTAGTAATAGTGGTGCAGGAAATACTGTCTTATCGTGGTGCAAAGCCTTTTTGCCAACGGCTTCGCCCCATGCTTCCTCGAAAGGCTGCTACTATTAAAGCAGAAGTGGAAATGATTTTGAAAGATCATTTTATTTATCCCATCCCATTAACAGATTGGGTGTCCAACATTGTCCCTCTTACTAAAAAGCAGGGAACAATCCGTGTCTATGTTGATTACCGTGATATCAATCGTGCATGTCCCACAATCAATTATCCCACTCCATTTATCGATGAGATCATCGACGAGTGTGTTAGGAGTGAGATTTTCTAGTTCGTGGATGGTTTCTCTGGCTAGAACCAGATCAAGGTTTCACCAGCTGATCAACATAAAATGACCTTTATCTATCCATGGGGCACTTTTTCTTATAAAAAGCTTCCTTTCAATTTAAAAATTTTTGGAGCTACTTCCAAAGAGCATTGTCTTTTTCATTTCACGATATTTGACACATTGTTCAGCCTTACCCTGATGACTTACCAACCCATTCTACTAAGTTTCATGACCATCTGAATCACCTAAGATTCATCTTCATGTGATATCATAATTATAACATTCACCCCAATCCACATAAGTGCATTTTATCATTGAATCTGGTCGAATCTTTGGTTTTTTGGTGTCCTACGAAAGTATCGAAATAAATCCTTTAAAAGTTGAGGCTATTTTGAACTCCCCCCCCCCCCCCCCCCCCCCCCCCCTCATTACTTCAATTACAAAGCCTGCAAGGAAAGGCTAACCTTCTCCATCGATTCATTCCTAATTACATTGAACTTACCAAGGGTTTTAATCTCTTACTTAAGAAGGGGATACCTTTCATTTGGGATGAAGTTGCCCAAAAATCCTTTGATGCTTTGAAAAAAACACTTATCAGTGCTGCTTTACGACATCCCCCTAATAATCGATGCGATTATTTCTATGCTTTGTTGCAATTGATACTACTATTTCCATAGGGTTGGTTCAAGATGATGTCGATGGTAATGAGCATGTGGTTTATTATTTGGGATGAAATCTTTTCAATACTAAGTCTCGATATTCCCATGTCGAGAAGCTTGCCATGGTAGTAGTCCATTTTGTCCAAAGATTTCGACATTATATCCTTTTACAAAAAACCATGGTGATTTCTAATTGAAACCCCATGACCTATATACTGACTCGTCAGTTACTACGGGGCAAGTACTCCAAATGTATTGTTATCCTATAGGAGTTTCATTTGGATTTTACTACCGCCAAATCAAACAAATCGCTCATTTTTACGAATTTGAGATGTGCCCTTCTGTTTGTAAGCACTTCTATAGATTTCACTAAGAAAATTACCGATGAAACTCTGATTCCGATCAGCACTCTCAACCCATGTTAAGGAGATATTATCATTTTTCTTCGAACCCAGACATTTTGATATCAGTTGTCTCGATTTGACCGACATCACATCCGACATCAATCCCAACCCTATCAGATCCATGGCAATACATTGTAGCAGATTGGTGTGGACTTTGTTCTTTGCAGGTGTCTCACCTTAGAAGAGGCTAAAAAAGTCTTGAATGATTTCCACTCTAGTGCCTATGGTGGTCATATGTCAGGATATTCCATTGCCCAAAAAATCCTCCACGCTAGTTATTTTTGGCCTTCTATCTTTAATGATTGTATTCTAGCTGTTCAGAAATGCCATGACTACTAGATTTTTAACCGCAAGAAGAGTGCCCTGCCAGCATCCTTACACCAAATAGTTATCATTGGCCCATTTGATAAATGGGGAATTAATTTCATGACATGTAACGCTCACTCAACTGGGCAACATGGTTATATAATCATCATGGTCGGCTATTTTACTAAATGGGACAAAGTGATGCCTATATACAATGCTGATGGTATCACTACTACTCAGTTCCTATTTAACCATGTCATAACACATTTTGATGTTCCTCAAACCATTGTAACTGTCCATGGATAAAATTTTCCTTAGTACATTATGGCAGAGCTGACTGCTCATTTGGGCCTTCGTCATGATAGTTGGACTCCTTATTATCCACAAACCAATGGCCAAGTCGAAGTAGTTAATAAAGTTTTGATTACTATGCTTCAATGTACTATTGGGAAGCACAAAAAGGACTCACATTTCTTAGCTCCCTGGCCTTATATAACTTCTGCTAATATGGCCAATGGATTCACTCCATTTCAACTGGTGTATCCTTTAAATGCATCTCTTCCGGTCAAATTTTAAATCCCTTCGCTCAAATTAGCTATTAAACTCCTTCTGAATACCTCACCTAAAGAGGAATAGATTATCTATCTTTAGAGGCTTGATGAGACTCATCGCATTACTACGATGGTCATCAAAGATCAAAAGAAACGTGTCAAAGCTCATTTTGACCAAACTATTTCTCCACGCACTTTTGTTCAAGTCGACTTGGTCCTTCTTTACAATTAAGCCAATGATAAATTGGGAGCAAGAAATTTTTTACCCATGTGGCATGGGCCGTACATCATCAAGTGTGTCTTACAAAAAGGTTCCTACATTCTGTGTGATTATGAGGAAAATGCATTGTCACAACCCCACAATACGTTGTATCTGAAGAAGTATTAGGTGTGAAATTCGTGTAATGACTTTTGTACGTTAGAGTGTCAATTCATTAGGGTGCGTTTTGAGTTTTTCTATGTTTGTTTTCTTTGAAAACATGTGTTTTTTTCTTACCCTGTGTTCCACTTGGTTTGCAGATGTCGTCAAGCCATTACATTGGTTTTGCTGATGGTGCTTGTCATAGCACATAGAACCTGTCTTCCAGAGCATGGGTACTCTATGCCCCTAATGGCGAGCTGATTAACTTACAAGGTATATGCCTTGGTCAAACAACTAACAATATTGTTGAATATAGTGCAGTCATTGAACTCTTGTCAAAAGTAGTTGCTCTTGGCATTAGAGATTTAGTTGTCAAGTTGATTCATAACTCATTGTGTTACAGTTAAACAATCATTACTTAGTGACAAATCCCCAAATATTGCATATATATCTACATGTTAGATTACTGGAAAGAAATTTTGGTTTCATCACATATCAACATGTTCAACGTAATTTAAATAGATTAGCAGACGCATTAGCAAATTTTGATCTTGATAGGCATTTGTGTCATTTATAAAATTGATCATATTGTGGACATGTAAGTAGAAAATAAAACATGCATATATATATATATATATATATATATATATATATATATATATATATATATATATATATATATATATATATATATATATATATATATATATATATATATATATCGCATCTGTTAGAGTGTTTACATCAAGATATAAAAAAATGGAGTGTTCTGTGACACTTGGCTTTCAAAGCTTATAAAATCTATAAAAGAGCTAGAAAGGCTATCAGCGTACCTGGTGCTCATGATAGCATGAGACCACTCTGATCACTTGGCCTAACAACCAATGTAGTCTTGCAGATACTCCCACTATGTGCCTTTGTCATGGCAGCGACACCACATCAATAGTGGCATACTATGGGACTCCTCGAGTTATCACCTCTAGGTTGCGCTCCATCTCAGCTAAGGGGTCTACCCCTTTTTCATAGTTTGTGCCCACAATCTGATGAGAAACGCGTCGTGCTATTGGAGACATGCCTAGTGGTCTCTCTGGTCCCACATCTACACATTGATCACAAATTGAGTCTTAATTTACACTTTCACAAAAAATAATAAAACCTGAAAAATCCAAAAGACAAGTTTTTAACTGCATCGGTCCACTATTCTCCATGTGGCAAAGGTAGATCTGGATCCCACCTAAAATCCATACCAGCATAAGCATATTCATCTACCATGAGTAGTTGGAATTTTAGACAACTGAAAAATTGTGCTATGTAATGCATATGTTGATCTGTTCCTCATCGAGGCATGAGTTGACTCCATGTCATTAGTCTTGGACCTCGAGGGGTAGGATTTGGTACCTCTACCCACTGATACTATAATAAGGGAACTCACTTTAAAATGAAGGTCACCAATATTTAACCGAACACAAATTTCTTCAAGTGACCATGCTTCCCCTTGGCCTGTTGCCTTTTCATATTTTCCAAAAGGCATCCACACTAGTTAAATATGGTGGGTGTCAAACACAGAATAACATACTAGAACTAGGATTTCGAAGCCTCATGCAAGGCTTGTGTGATAGATACATGCACCATAAGGAACAAGATTTTTATCAAGGAAGGTTTTTGGTGATTGTCGTTGTCTTCACCTTCCCTCCGTTGGTCATTTCGGCACCTAAACAATGTCTCTGTATTAGATTTTTCATACTCTCACCTCATGGGCAAGATCAAAGGATTTGGATCACTTCTCCTCTTCAGGATAATCCTATGATGAAGTAGATATCTGCCTTATCAAGTTTTGGTTCCTGGCCTTTTATGATGAAGACCTCTCTATCTACATCCCAAAGACTGATCAAATAGGGCAACAATTCCATCTGGGCCCCTAATCCTATGATTTTGAAGAACTTTAGCAATCCACAGTTCCTTATAGCATTGATATTTTCAAGATCCTAAGCTGCTTGGTGGTCTTCAGCCTCATGGCCTCTTTTTTTCCATTCCAGAACCGTGATTTCCTGCAAAACATCATTTAACACCAATTAATGTTTTTTTCATGGATTAAAATCAGATTTTTTTTTTGAAAAGAAGGTTTTTGCTTCCAAGGACTCTGCCTTAGCGCCATCACATTTGTTTTTACAAACAAAGAAATATCATCCCGTGGGACTTTTGGCTCGAGTGTGATCATTGTGGGTCCAATGACCATACCCGTGATGATCGTTGGTGCCCTAAATATTGAAATTAATACCTTATAGCAATAAATTACAATTAAAAACACATAAAAAGGTGATAAAATGCAAGAGCAAGGATGGGCATCTTACCTGTTGAATACAGTTCGCGAAATGGCACCCTAAATCTCCTGTAACGGGCACTTGAAAATCAAGAAAATTATGGCAGAAATGCACTCTTAGAGCTTACTATGGTAAAATTGTAAAAAATAAAATTACTTTTGGTTATTTATAAGTTTTGAATGTCATGTTTGCCAATATTTAAATAAAATTTTATTACTATTTCTCGATATCAGTGATGGGTGTGTTTCCTTGTGCAGTTACAGGAACCTTTAGGTGAACAATGATCATTATTGACTGATTCTTGCAAGTTTTTTTTATCTCTTTTTATGACTCATTAAATAAACGAAAAAGGAACCCCTTTGGAGTCATCTTTGAGCGCTTTTCTAACTCTCCAAAATTGAAAATATTATCGAGTACTTGTTATTTTGAACTCATTAAAGTAAATGAATTGACGTCACCTGAGTATATGTTTACCCCTTTCCAGGATGAGATTGACTATTTACGAAAAAGGTACACATTGATTGACATGGTAAAGAGGTTCTCTAAGATATTATTTTCTACCTTTTCATATTTGAGAGAAAAATTACAAAAAGGGACATGATGGAGTTTTATTTTTGTTTCTTTTTCAAAATCTCTAAACATGAAAAAGATACCAAGTTATTCTTATGCTAGAATCGTTAAAATTTTATGATGAAAGACTCGTCACCATGATGAGACCGAGCTTCTACTTCCTAGGGCTTATAAAAGTTACTAGGATGGATTCATTCAAAGAATGAACTTACTGACAAGAAGATGCTATCTCCTTCAAGCTTGTGATAAAAATAATTGGGGTACTCGCTAGAAATAACAGGGAAAAATGAAGATGAAACATCCTTTGTATAGGAAGCATGTTGTTCCTGATCATGAAGCCTTTTGCTCTTGTGTCGAGTTTGGGATATCCTCACTCAGTCACTTGTCTTCGCGGGTTTGGGTGATCCATTTTTACCTCTCATTTGACTATTCCATTTTTCCATCTTTACCTTTAGTCTTATGTCGAGTCAGATGCTGTCACACTCTAGGGTTGTGTCGCTAGTGTCCAAGAGAAGTCCAAAATACAGTTATTTACCTATACATTGTCTGACCCATTGTTACACTCTTGGATCTCATTCATTTCATTCCACTTTAATCCTTTTTTTTTGTCGATGATGAGGGACTCATTATTTCCCTCCTTCGATGGGTCACTTCTTGTCAACTTCAACTCATTATTCAGGAATGTGATTTAGAAATTCCCTTTCAGTACCTTAGAGCTTACATGCCCTAATGGAAAGTTCTTCACATCCAACGACAGTCTTCATCATTAGCCTTTGATTGGATGATTCCATGAATGTTTGACTTTATTTTCATTATCACCTTCATGGAATGTATTTTCATACCTTGAGAGCCATTTTATTATTGGAGGTTTCTCTCATACATGTTAATGGTCCACATCATTGGCCAGTAATCAGGTGGTTTTCTAGCATGTTTGACATCACATTTATTTGCATGTTAGGATTTTTACTTTGATTGGGTCAGGATGGAGTGCAAGACCCTCCGTCTTGTGTGATATGAATCAGGCTGCATGGAGTTATATATTATTCATGATTGTACACATGTTTCTACTATACAGATGGTTGTGACCATACCGTGGGACTTTACATTTATGATGATCCTTCTATATCGGATGCCTACGACCATACCTTGGATCTTACATTCATAGATGATCCTTCTAATTTGGCGGTTTCACCCATACCATGAATCTTTTCATATAGTCTTCATCATCCGAATGGCTGCGTCCATGATGTATATTCATGTCTTTATCTCAGATATGTATATGTATATGCATCATTGATTTGCATGTCTCTTGACAGTGTGGATTGTCATCCTTGCAAAATCTCATAAAGCATCTTAGCCATCACTCACCGTTCTACCTTCATGCTTTAGGGGGAATTTGTTACACAATATTTTGTCACACCTCCTGCACTTGCCTGTGACATACCTTGAAGTTCCCGAAGCATGACCATTATGCAGTGTACTCATTCATGTATACAACTTAGATCTCTACTAAAACATTGATTGGAAAATGCCTTGAGCTTTCCCTGAAGAAATAACTCTAAAACACTAAATATAGAATCATCGCTCTTATAAGGTTTAAAACAAATATGGCGACATGTTTCATTGTAATTGACCAACGATGGAATTTCTATGTGTTATAGACATTTTTGTGCCTTACAGCATTGAGCATGAAATGTCCATAATCTAAGGGATCCAAAGTCCCTAAACATGTTGTTCCTACCCCTAGAGGAACAAGGCAAAGTAACCACAACAATTCACAGAAGTTCTCCACCTGAAAACACTCAAAAACAAGCCAATTCAGGATCATGTCAACTGCTCCACTGAGCATCTGCGCTGAATGTCAACTGCTCCACTGTCTACCTGCGTTGAATGTCAACTCCAACAAAGGCTACCTGCGCTGAGTGAGTTTGGACAAGTGGCAGGCTCATTCCTCAATGTGTCAATTCTCAGGAAGCTTCCAAAATGACACTTGCCTCAGGGAATTCGACTGGTGATGAGTAAGAGGTTCCAAATCTCCAAGTGGAAGCAAGAACCTCCAAGTGGACTCAAGAACTGAGAGAGGGAGAGGACACTAGTCAGATCTCAAGCTGACTCATCCTCTCTCCAAACATCTATATATGGATCTCTTCTCCATGAGATCTGGAGGCTGGAATTTGGTGAATGAAAAGAATTGCTGTTGGTTTGTGGCTGGAAACATTGGGTGCTTAATGCTTTGAAGGGAGTTGAAGAAGGAATTCCATTCTGCTGGGAAGGAGATGCTGGATTGGAGCCCTATGGGTTGTATCTCTTCCTGAACCCTGTTACTTATCAATAAAGCTATCTTGATTCTTTCCTATATGCTGGTGTATTTTGTATGATTGCATTAGTGTATTTGATTTACTTCTAATCCTGAATCATTTATGAATATGTATATTTGCCTTTGCATTGTGTTCTTCTCTTGTTGCAAGTAGTTGTTCTCTTGCCACAGGTAGTTGTTCTCTTGTGATCTCGTGGGATTCAAGTAGCTGTTCTCTTGAGAAAGCGAGGAGACAAGTAGTTGTAGACACGCAAAGAGAAGAGGATCTAGATCAAGGGACAACCGGAAGACAACGGTAAGTCTGCCAATCTCCCCTCTTTCACATTTCATAAAGGAAGAAATCATAATAGCTGTATTCGTTTGTTGCTAAGGCACTGTCACACCTTAGGTGGATAGGATCGTCCTAAATAGGCATTTTTCCCCACAACAAATTGGCGACTCCGCTGGGGAAGAACTTGTTTATTCATTTCATTTGTGTTTCCGTCATTTGTTTACTTCATAGACTTGACAACAACTTTGAACTGCATCTTTCCCGGATGTAAAGTAGAAAGTTGCTGCTTTGATCCAGTTGTTGGACTTGTCTATGATCTAAACTAGATCCACAAATGATTTGATGATCCTTGTGATAGTCTTTAGTACCCTATCAAAGCATCCCTCTGTTTATACCTTGCTTGTGTTTCTGATTTGGCCTGAAACAGTTGATTTTTGAGCATTTTGTGACCCAGAAACCAAGCGAAATGAGAGTTTCTCTTTTAGCGCAGGCACTGTGAAGGCAGTCTGCATTTCAACGCAGGTTCCGAAGGGGGTACCTGCACTGAATGTCAAACTGACAGTGTTGGACTTGCGCTGAACCAGTTTGGCCTTGTGCAGCTGGGGTTCTTTGTCCTTTGTTGCTCTGTTTTGATCTCTGTTTTTGTAGCCTCTAACCAGCATAGGTACCAGTCTGATAAGCTTTTCTCTGCTTAGATTCCGCCTCTTTTTTGTACAAAAATATTGTGAATGTTTTTATGTGTTTGTGGCATCATTTACAGTCTTCCTTTGCATGAGTAAAGTAGTCATCCTGTAGCCTTTGATTCAGATTTGATTGTGATCTTAGAAGAGAGTTTATTGGCTGTTTGCAGATTGATTATAGATTTACTTTTGCTTATTGGTTTGAATTTGTGTCTTTTAAGTGTCAAAACAAGTCTTTATTTTGAAAATCGTGAAGTGATTGTAATCTCTTCTACCATTGTTGTTTTCGAAAGAGTGAACTTGTTTGTATTGATCATTTTAAAAGCAAATTCAAAGTTGTGCAAAAAGCTTTCTTTGTAGGCATTTATACTAAGAAAGAAGAAAACAAACACCTGCATTGTGCATTTTGCATTTGATAGTTTGCATGTTGGATTTAGGGAAAGTGCATTAGAGTGTGCTGATTGCTCTTTGAGAAAAGATAATGTTATTCTTTTCCCTTATTAGCTAGGATTTTCAAAGTTGAAAGATAATAAAGCTTGCTTATCATCTTAGACAGCATTTAGGAATTTGTATCCTACATCTCGTGGTGAACCTTGAAAGGCAAACTTTAAAAAGATCAACCTAAAATAAACTGAATGAACCTAACAACGCTTTGTAACATAACGCACAACATAGAGGTCTAGGCTAGAGACGTGTTCCGGCGTCGTTAAACATAGTGACTGTCGATCTCGAAGAAGGTGGGTGATTCCTCCTGAGAGACGGTAGCGCTAATACGGATTTGTTCTCCCACGTACCGTCGCGTATATATTGGGAGACCCCTATAGGCATATATATTTTATCCTTAGGAAGCCGTGTCGGCCGCCCTACTGATCGCAATGCAGTGAACACAGCATTCACGAAGATCGACCACCCGTACCGTAAAAAGTATTCTGTGGTTTTGCGAAAAGTTTGGCACACCCTTTGCCTAGATCTCCAGAGCAGTTTCTTTTGGCCTTTTTCAGACTCTATAACAGAAAAATTCCATCCGAGCATTTGTCACTTCGGGCTCGTTAAAACATCGAAGGAGACTAGAGTCATCTTTATCTTTTTCTCGACTCTTTAAAACTGAAAAAGCAAGTTGTGTCAAAAGCGTCGTTAACAATTTATTTTAAACGGAACAATCACCCTTTTATCCTGCATTGATCTTTAGGTTGAAAATATGGAGCACACCAACCAAGGAGTTCCCTTGGGTGGAAATCCTAGTCCCTTCTCCTCTTGGGGAGATGTTGGTGCGCCCCACATGGCCACATTGTCGCTTCCAGGATTGACCATTGGCCTACCAGTTTGGATCTTTTCAACCAATGTCATTCAGAATACCACCATTCCTGAACAGTCGAGTCAACAGTTAGATCAGACAAGAGTTGCCACCCAACCTTCCACTTCATCTTCCTCCACTCCTTCTTCTTCGCTTGATGGAACTAGTAAGTCAAAAAATCGTGTTCCTAAGGAGAAGAAGGAGAAGGAGAAGAAGGAAAAGAAGAAGAAAGAGCCTAAGGCGACTGGGGGCAAACAAGTGTCATCTAACAAAAATCCACACACCACACTCGTAAGGCCTAAATCGCCATGCGTCATATGCAGGGGAGACCACTTCCATAGAGATTGTCCATGTATCCCCTGGATACTAAGAGACTGGTCCCCCCGTTTGCACAATTCGGTAGCATCGACCTCTGATAGCCATGTCGACTGCTCACCGTCAACTAGTGGGAGTGAAGCTCCAGGACAGAGAGGGAAAGCTAAATTTCCTTGCTGACTGTGTGAAGGCGGTCACACCATCCATCGTTGTCCCTTCTTAGATGAGGCAAAAAGAGTTCTGGAAGATCGCCCGATTTTACGAGCGCAACTTCCTCCTGGATATCAAAGACTCCTGCCAAGTCCCTCACTAGTTGAGAATCCAGCTGAGCCACTTAGGTGGTCAGCCGAAGCACATGTGATTGAAGATGAACCATCTGGATCCATGCCTGACAAAAGTCAAAAGGTTGATACGGCAGTTGACCCAGTTTTGCCTTCAGAGGCTCCATCTTCGAATGACACCATCACAGAGGAAAATCAAGATGATACCATCCAGATTCTCTTCGTCAACACTGACTCTGATGATCAAGGGGGAAATGCCACCATTCCTTTATCACAGGAAGGAAGTTCATCAGAGCGCTATCCGGCCGTATATTCGGTCCCACCACCAAGCAACCTGGTTGTGTCCTTTGATTGGAACCAGCTAGGCAGACCCCGGTTGCCAGCCAGTATACCATTCAGAATTATTTGTCAAATATACAAGATGGTAATGGCTGGCACTATCATTGATAAGGGGGCATCTGTGAGTATCCTTTCCTCTATTGCTTGGAGAGCACTTGGTTTGCCAGCACTCTATCAGGTTTTGATAAAGGAACCAGTCGACCTTTAGGGATCCTCCCCAATGTGCCTGTAACATTGAAAGGGAAGACCGTTCAAATGAATGTCATGGTCGTTCAAGGACCCTTGGATTATAACCTACTCCTTGGATGAGACTATATATATTGCATGGGAGCTATAGTCTCCTCACTCTTTAGAGTAATGTGTTTTCCGCATGAAGGAAGAATGGTCAAGCTCGTAGACCAACTTTCGTTTCCTGGATCACACATCGCAAATAGTCATGTACCATCCCTAAATGGTCTATACACACAAGAAGTGTCTCAACCCATGGTCCATCCTCCTGATGAGCACGAGTAATCCGGGAGGATATGACCGGAACCCAGGGGGCATGCATCCTGGCCTGCTTCGGCAGGGAAACTTTGGGTATAGGGTAGGTTTCCGCGGGAGAATATGACTAGTCCATACCCCGTCCGTGATTGGAAGAGGGGTTGTTCTAGAATAGGATTCTTTTGTCAAAGTTACGTGTTTGACGCCAGAGTCATTCACCCTTGTCTATTTCGGTAGACATTGTCGAGGAAGTGTTCTGTTGAAATAATAACAGAACAATCTTTGGGTAGCCTGAAAGAGGTAGGCCTCTCCCGGTAAAACAAATGTTTTATCTGCAAATTGAGGGGTAACCTTGAAATCATACTTTATACCTGGGGGCATGCAAACCTTTCGGAGTGCGAGCAAGGGGCAACTATTTATTTTTTAAATTTTTAGGACCTCTAACCCTTTAAACTCGTAGGATTAGTCGTTTCCGAACTTGCATAAAGAAAGGAGAGTGAGCATAGCTTTGGTAAGGCGCAAGCTCTATAAAAAATGGGATCTTTCATGAGACACTCTTATCTTATGACTGGGTAATCGAGCAGTTTTAGCATAAAGTTCATGCTCGTTAAAAAATAAACGCAAGATCCGAGCAGTTTTAGCACATAGTTCATGCTCGTTAAAAAATAAACATAAGATTGAGCAGTGTTTTGGCGCATTCAAGCTCTTTAAAAAATGAACCCAGTACCGGTAAAATAACCATTGTGAATGTAATTTATCAGCCGTTAAAGCCTTGGTCGTGTTTGCACCTGCCACCTCCACTTTTCATTTGGCCGATCGTTCACCCCCATATGATTGTTTACCCATTTTGAGGAACAGCTGCGAAGAGTGATTTCACCTAGCCATCCTTGTGACACTGCCGTGATTGGAAAAAATCCAACCTGTACCTGGAATCAGTTGCTATCCCTATTTATCACTCGTTCCTCAAAAGACGAGTCTTCTTTAAGCTCTTTTCAACTGACTCGTAAAATATGAAAAGATTGCCGAGTTTTTGGCCTTCCAGCTCGTTAAAGGACAGAAAGAGCCATCCCTCCTCTAGATTTTAATCTTTTTGGACCTGAGGGATTATTGCACAAAAAGGTCGAGCGCTTGTTTTATTCGGCTTGTTAAAATTATCGAAAACTCATCCCTTCTGTATTGTTTTATACTTTTTCGGACTTAAGGGATTAGATGACGAAAAAGGAATTTTGGAGTTAACTTTATGTACCTTTTCAGACTCTCTAAAAATGAAAAGGACTGAGTTATCCTTGTCGTTAGACTCGTTAAAATCATTAAATAGCGACGAACTTGTCTTTATACGAGAACGAGTTTCACTATCGCTAAGCTCGTTAAAACATAACGATGGGCTTGCCCGAAGGGCAGGTTATAGAACAAACATATGTTATCCTCCTCAAGCTTGACAAAAATAAATAGGTACTGGTCAGCAATGACTGGGGAAAAATTGGGAAAAATCAAGAAAACTTTGATGGTAGCAAGTCGCTCTTGAACATGACACTTTTCTTCCGTACCACGTTCGGGTTGGGTTGTTTCATTCACCGGTCACATCACCATGGTCTCACCATACCATCCATATTTGGGGTAATGCTACCAATCCATCGCATCAGTGTCGCCATATGTTCAAGAGAAGTCGTTTAGAAAGAGTCAACCGGGTCCCATCCACTGCCATACATTATCCTTCATCCATTCATGACTGCCACCCTGAATCATATGTCACAGATCGTTTTCACCTCCATTAAAATCATTAGCTCCGTTCCATGTCACTGATGTGGGATTCATTAAGGCCCTCCTGTGACGGATCGCTTCTTGCCGACATCAGCTCATTATCCAATAAGTTGATCTAGGAACAACCCCTTCATTACTTTGAAGCTTGCATGCCTCAATGGCAAGTTTCTCACTTCCGGCGACAGGTATACATCAATGACCTTCGACCAGAAGATTTTGCGTGGTGTTCGACGCCAAGTCCTTTATTCACACCACGTGAATTGTACTGCAGTACCTTGAGGGTCATTATCATTATCGGTGATCCCTCTCGCGCTTGTTAACGGTTTACATCATTGACCGGTAATCAAGCGATGTCTTTCCATGTTCGACTTCAGCGCAATTCTCACATGGACCGACTTGTACTTAGAGTGAAGATCGAACGAGTTTGAAGACCCCGGATCTAGTTTCATCCATCTCTGCTGCGATATATATTCAGAACAAATAAAGACATTTGACATGTAGATCATTGCAGCAGATGATCATCCTACTCAAAGGATGATAATTTCGCCAAAATTATCAGTCTACCATCAGACGATCGTCTGTTCTATGTACAAAAATGAATTTATAAAGCTGAGCATGGGAATGCCCGCCTCAGCTAGATCATGAAAGCAGAATGAATCATAATGTATTGTATTGTATTTTATTACAGGTCTCCTCCCAGCAGATGGATGAACTTCGGACCCTCCTGGATAAAGCATTTCACCCGATAAACGGCCTCATACTTTAGGGGGCAACTGTTATAGACATTTTTGTGCCTTGCAGCATTGAGCATGAAATGTCCATAATCTAAGGGATCCAAAGTCCCTAAAAATGTTGTTCCTACCCCTAGAGGAACAAGGCCAAGTAACCACAGCAATTCAAAGAAGTTCTCCACCTGAAAACACTCAAAAACAAGCCAATTCAGGATCATGTCAACTGCTCCACTTAGCATCTGCGTTGAATGTCAACTGCTCCACTGTCTACCTGCGTTGAATGTCAACTCCAACAAAGGCTACCTGCGCTGAGCGAGTTTGGACAAGTGGCAGGCTCATTCCTCAATGTGTCAATGCTCAGGAAGCTTCCAAAATGACACTTGCCTCAGGGAATTTGACTGGTGATGAGTAAGAGGTTCCAAATCTCCAAGTGGAAGCAAGAACCTCCAAGTGGACTCAAGAACTGAGAGAGGGAGAGGACACTAGTCAGATCTCAAGCTGACTCATCCTCTCTCCAAACATCTATATATGGATCTCTTCTCCATGAGATCTGGAGGCTGGAATTTGGTGAATGCAAAGAATTGCTGTTGGTTTGTGGCTGGAAACATTGGGTGCTTAATGCTTTGAAGGGAGCTGAAGAAGGAATTCTATTCTGCTGGGAAGGAGATGCTGGATTGGAGCCCTATGGGTTGTATCTCTTCCTGAACCCTGTTACTTATCAATAAATCTATCTTGATTATTTCCTATATGCTGGTGTATTTTGTATGATTGCATTAGTGTATTTGATTTACTTCTAATCCTGAATCATTTATGAATATGTATATTTGCCTTTGCATTGTGTTCTTCTCTTGTCGCAAGTAGCTGTTCTCTTGCCACAGGTAGCTGTTCTCTTGTGATCTCGTGGGATTCAAGTAGTTGTTCTCTTGAGCAAGCGAGGAGACAAGTAGCTGTAGACACGCAAAGACCAGAGGATCTAGATCGAGGGACAACCGGAAGACAACGGTAAGTCTGCCAATCTCCCCTCTTTCACATTTCATAAAGGAAGAAATGATAATAGTTTTATTCGTTTGTGCTAAGGCACTGTCACACCTTAGGTGGATAGGATCGTCCTAAATAGGCATTTTTCCCCACAACACTATGTTCCCTTCCATACCTGTGATGATCCCAAAGAGTTAATTTTCACAAAGAATATGACAAACTTTGTGATCTAGAAGCTTCTAGAGCGACAAGCTAGAGGTTGTTTGGCATAGATGAGGTCGAATCCTCCAAATATTTCCTCTTGGTATTATCCCTATGAGCTACCTCCTTGAGATGAGAGCCTAATCCTATCTTTGGAGAGATCCTAACTCCCTTTCCTAGCCTATAAATTCATAAAATTCTCATCCTCCTAAGATTGTGCCTAGAGTCTATTGATTTTACTTGGAGAAGGAGTGCTTGGAGATTTCTTGGATTCGACTTGGATTACCACTCAAGGAGAGCCTATCAACATCAAGGCTTTGGTTGTAATCTTCTGTTTATTTTCTAATAATACACAACTGCTAGTTCATCTTCCCAAAATGCATATGTTCCTGTATCATTTAGCTTGACATTCCTTGATCAGTTAAGTAGGTTGCTATCAGATTTTCTATTCATTTTTGCATGCCTTGTTGTGTCTTGATCACTTGTACAAGTACATAAACACTGAGAGAAGCAGGAACAAGCCTGTGATACAAGCGGTTCAGGGTCCTCAACAAAGGAGATCAGAATAACATCAGAACGAGGTAGGCCATCTCTTTCGTTCTTATTTTCAATTGTAACCTAGGAACATGTCTATTTGATTATCACTTTAGTTTTGTAGACCCACTCATTGGCTGGAGGAATCGTCTCTGTTTGGATTGAGGATTAACCTTGTTAACAAGGGGGAAACCTCCTTTACATTACATAAATGAACAATTCTTGGATGAAACAAATTACAATACCTCATTTGTATATATAGGGGTCTAAGGGGTCACAATATAATCAGAACCTACATAAAAGTAATATTGTAAGGGCACAACAATAAAAATAGCGTGCTTCTATGGGGCACAAAAATAACAATATGGGGGATACATGGGCACAACAATAAAAATAAGGGGGATAAATTAGTATTATAGTGATCTAACATGCCCCTATCTTTCAAAAGAGTGTTTCCCTCAATGCTTGAGTAGTTCTAGATTCTTCTACATAAAATTATCATCCTCCTATGTGGAATATTCAGCGGGTAAGTTCTTCCACTTTATGGGATACTCTGAGATTGATTGATTCCATAGTTGTTAGGTTCTTATTTCCATGATTGCTTCAGGCTCAAATATGAGTATTCCTTGTTTGTCAAGTTTTGGCAAGATTGTTTGAATTGGAAGCTTGTCACCTATAACCTTTTTTAAGCAGGAAACATGGAAATCTGGGCATACTCGGGAAGATGAAGGAAGCTCCAATTTGTATTCCATAGTACCAATCCTTTGCAACACCTTGTAAGGACCATAATAATTGGGTGATAATTTATTATATTTCTTAGCTTGCTTGAGAGACATTTATTTGTATGGTTGTATCCATCAAAATACCCACTCACCTAGAACAAAACTTATTTAATCTTGATGTTGATATTCCTATCGTTTCATCCAATTCTGCACCAGAGTGAGGTTATCCTTTAAGAATTTGAGAAATTATTGGTGATGCTCGATGTGATCTTCCACTTCTTGAACCTTACAATTTTCTTTTAAATATGATGTCATGGATGGTGGATTGTATCCATAAAGTGCCATAAATGGGGTCATTTTTTTTGTATTATGGAAGGAAGTGTTATACCACCATTCAGCTAGAGGTAACCATTTGACCCATTTTGTTTGTTTGTCAGATACAAAGCAACAAAGATATCATTCCAAACATGTGTTCACTATCTCAGTTTTCCCATCAGATTGAGGATGATAAGGTGAGCTATGAGCTAATTGAGTACCAAGACAAGAAAATAATTCCATCCAAAAATTTCCAATGAAAATGGGATCTTTGTCACTTACTATAATCGATGGATTTCCATGAATCTTTTCAATTGTTTCCATAAATTTAGTAACAATTGTGTTGACTTTTAAA
Organism: Pinus tabuliformis; assembly: GCA_031772625.1. NCBI lineage: Eukaryota > Viridiplantae > Streptophyta > Pinopsida > Pinales > Pinaceae > Pinus > Pinus tabuliformis. Next base: position 226,137,783 of record CM062809.1, read on the forward strand.
GGATAAGATAATACACAACAGTGATCATAATTGGTAAGCCTATCAAGTACCACCATGATGACACTCCTTCCTTTAGACTTGGGTAAATATGCGATAAAATACATTGATACCTCCTCCCAACGCTGACTTGGAATGACTAAAGGTTGCAGCAGAACCGAGTTCTTAACTGTCTCAACTTTATTTTGTTGCCCAACCAAACATTTTTCCACAAATTTCTGAATATTAGATTTAAGGCCATCCCAAAAAAATCCCTTCTTGATCCTCTTATAAGTTTTTAAAACTCTTCAGTTCCCTCCTAAGGGAGAGGTGTGCAATTCCAAAAGAATATTTTTCTTAAGTTATGAATTCTTACAAATGTATAAGCGATCTTTGTACCATACTGAATCATTTTTCTAGCTAAATGTGTCATATGTACTCGGATCATGTTCCAACCTTTGAATGAGTGACCACACCTCTTCGTCATTCTGCCATTCATACCTTTGGTTATTCACTCTGGTTGGATAATAAAATTTGCACAAATCAATGCTTCCACATCCTCATCCTTTCTTGAGAATGCATCTACAACACCATTTTTCTTCCCTTTTTGTACACGATTTCAAAGTCATAACCCAACATCTTTGTCACCCATTTTTGCTGCTCTTTTGAAGATAATCTTTATTCCAAAAAGTATTTTAGACTATCATGACATGTGTTTACCTTGAAGTGTCTTCCCATTAAGTAAGGTCATCATTGCTTTAGTGCATGTACTATTGCCAATATTTTCTTCTCATAAATAGGTTTATGTAAATGTTTTCCTTTCATTGGAAAAATTTCAAAATCAATGGGTCTTCCTTCGTGCATTAAAATGGCACCAATTCCATTTCCTCAAGCATCACATTCCACAATAAAATTTTTTTTGAAGTCTGGAATAGCTAAGATCAATTCTTGGCACATTGCCTCTTCAATATTTTCAAACGCCTTTATTGCTTCTTGAGCCCAAGAGAATGCATATTTCTTTAGTAGTAATGTTAGGGGTGTCGCTATTCTCCCATAATTCTTAACAAACTTGTGGTAATACGTTGTTAGCCCTAGAAATTATTGAAGATTCTTTATGGTTGTGAGAACTTTCCACTCCTTAATGGTTGTAGTTTTGTTAGGGTCTACCTTACGCCCTCATGAGATATAATATGACCCAAATATTCCACCCCTGCACTTCAAAGAAACATTTGGAGGTTTTTTTCATATAATTATTTCTCCACCAATAGTTTGAGCACGCAGTCAACATGTTGAACATGATCCTTCCAAGACATGTTGTAGATTAGTGTATCGTCAAAAAATACTAACAAAAGTTTTCTAAGAAAGGGTTTGAAAATGGAATTCATCAAACCTTAAAATGTGGAAGGTGCATTGGTAAGGCCAAAATATATTACCAAAAATTCATAATGAACCTCATGAGTTTTGAATGTTGTTTTCAGAATGTCTTCATTATTCATTCTAATTTGATGATATCTTAAATGAAGATCTAGCTTGGTGAAGTAGATTTCTCCATGTAATTCATCCAATAATTCATCATTGATAGGAATGGGAAATTTATTTTTAATAGTGAGCTTGTTGATCTCCCTATAATCGGGACACATACACCATGATCCATCCTTCTTGTGTGTCAATACCACTAGAGTAGAGAAATAACTTTGACTAGGTTGAATTACATGAGCCTATAGTATTTCTGCAACCATACGTTCAGTTTCACTCTTTTGGGCATAAGGATATTTGTAAGGTTCGATGTTTGGAGGAACACTTCCTAGAACCAAGTGAATGACATGATCATGATCATGAATAGGTGGGAGGTGTTTGGGAGTATCAAACATCTTGGAATGATTGTCCATGAATTTTTGGAGATTTGTAGAAATAGATGATTTCGAACGTTGAACCCTTAGTGAGCATAATTGTTCAATTACACACCATTTTTCTTTCTCCAAAAGATCTTTAATGCCATTAGAGTATATTATATTTCCTTGTTTACCTATGATACCCCTTAATTCAACTTCCTTTTCTTCCCAAAAAAAAATCAAGAAAAGTTTTGAAAATTGGAAGCTATCGTCCCCAAAGATTGTAACCATTTGACTCCTAGTATAACATCCACACCAGCCACTATAATGGAAATCACTGGACTATTAATACATATCCCCCAATGGTTAGATTGATATTATGGCACTTTCCAGTGTAATTTATAGTTCCTCCATTTGCAACCATAACTTGAAACTCTGGTGTTGGAGATAGTAAGCAATTCAATTCCTTATCTATCTTACACTGAATAAAATTATGGGTAATACCTAAATCAATAAATATTGTTACCTTTTACATTTTTATTTCTCCTTCTATATTGAGAGTTTGAGGAGTGGTAATTCCTAATAATTCATTACAGGATATGGTCAAATTCATTTCTTGTTCATTGGGGTTAGTTCCTATTGTATATCTTCCTCTTTTGATGTTTCTTGTTCCTCTTATTACTCCTCTTCAAAATATATGTAGAATAATTTCTTATAAGCACGCTTATGACCTCCAATAGTATATTTTCTATCAGAACTATAACAAAGCCCATTTTCTCTCTTTTCCTCCAATTTTTGTGTTGTCAAACTCATAGGTTGTGAAAGACTAGGAGCAGTAACACTTCTATCTTTATAGTTTTGAGTGGTAGACTTCCTTGTTGCCATAACTTTGCTTTCATATTTTCTTTCCACCTTGAATGCCTTCTCCAATTAATCTGGTTCCGAAAGGTGAACCTGATGTTGGATGTTATCTTTCAAAGTCCCTATGAAGGCATCAATCCTATGCTCCTATGGAATATCTATTACCCAAATATTCAATTTTTTGAAGTCTTCAATGTGCTCTACCATTGAGCCCTTTTGCTTGAGATTTGTCAATTGGTTAAAGAAGGTGTTGCTCTTTGTATCTTCATAATGTGCTATAATTTCCTCCATAAAAATTGACCAGTTGAAAACTAGTTTACGAGAACAAATCCATCTATACCATATAAATCCATTGGGTTCTAAATATAAAGATGCAATATGTACCTTTTGTGAGGATTTCACATCATGTAGATCAAAATATTGCTCCATCTGTAGTATCCAAGTTACTAGATCCTTGTCATCAATCTTCCTCATAGCTATATTTCGAATGTGATAGTTCTTAAACCCCACATTGGAGTCTCTAAACTCGTAATTGATATTCATTTTTTCTTTAGCATGATTTTAATGGATTGCCTTGTCACCATTGGGATGCCTTTCTTCTATCATCTTTGTCAAACATTCCTTTAACCCCTCTATCTTGACATTCATCATTGCTTCCATGTCTTATTTTAAACCATCATTCAAAACTCCCATGTGCCTTTTTACACCATCTATATTAATATGTGTCATGGCTTCCAATTCATTTTTTGCTACTTTTTGTAAGAGTGAAATTTATTGTGCTCAGTCTGGTAAATTTGATATATCATGCTTCATTTCTTCCTCTTCTTAACGCATCATAGATAAGGTTTTTGGTTTCTTAATAGGTGTGTCAATTTTTATGTTTTGTGGCATTTTGGAATCAAAAAGTCATATCTATTCTTCAATATGACCCTTGAATCACTTGAAACTTATTTTTCAAACACAAGTTATGTAAATTTTTTAAAAAATAGACACAATTTTGTTACTTTTAGGAGCTCGATTTTGAAATGTTTATAACTATATAATTTCAGTTCTCCAAGTTCTAAAATTTCTTCATGTGGTATCTCTATGAGTCCTCTTTCCAATCCCATAAGTCGGTGTTGAGAAATATAGGGCATAAACATTAAGTGATTTCTCTTAGATTAGTAATTGCTTGTGAATTATTTTTACTTCATTAGGTTAAAATTTTCCGTTCCTTAGATTATTAGTGTTCTTCTCCATCAAAGAGTAACCAATGCAAAAACATAAATAGACAAGAGACACAAAATGTAGGCTAAGAGCCACGATCAAAACCTCTAACTTTTTGAGAGGAAAACCTACACAAATTCTTCTTATAGAGATTCCAATTAACAAATATCAAGACCAAGACCCTTAACCTATTAGCCACTCCAATACTAAGACACAAGTCCACTTCCATCTTCTCATTTCCCCTTCCTAGGTTCCTTATACTTAATATTTCACACCATTTGATATCCAACTGTGGTAAATGTGTTTTTCAAGGAAACCAAACTTTCTCCTTCAACAATTCCATTGAGTCTTGAACCAAAGTCACTACCCTTATTGAGACCTTATTTCTTGTCATAGTAATGAATCATTGACACTGTGATTCCAACTTTCTTCTCATGTTATCACTATAATGCATCCATCTGAAACTCAGAAAGAGATATGAGCTTCTATTGACTGAGATCATCCTTAGTATCCCTTCCTTTCTTCCTTGCAGTCCTTCCCTTTTCTATCCAAACTTGACATCCTATCTTGGCAACTATTCATTGTCACTATGACCTTCATATCACAGGGCACAAATAATTATAATTTGTTTCTCAATAGGAAGTGGTGAATATTGCGGTTGTTTCATAACTTCAGTGAGCCTATGAGTTCCCTTACCACTTATTAAACTGTATACTTCACTGAATTCTGGCCTTCACTAAAATGGTTATGCAAATCAAATATGAGACAAACTTGTCTTCAATTACAGTCATCCAAAAAAATTAAAGAAATGATGCTAGAATTTATGTATTTCTGAACTAGGGAAAGGTTTCCATTTATAGTTGTTTTTCCTTCATATATAAGCTAACATGAGTTTATGAAAATGTGTTTCTCTATAATAATAAGCCGAGATGAGTTAGTTGTTGTGACTTTAATCCGACATGAAAAGGAAGATCAGGATTGTGCCTATATTTGGAGGTTTATTTTACTAGGACACATTTGACATATCTTTATACATGACATTGAATCTTTGACAAATCCTAAGGCTCTCAATGGGAGCCATCTAAAATAAACCTCTTTCTCATGAAACCCATGAAGCAAGATATTGCAAACATAATTTTATTTACTTCTTTTCATCATTTACAAAGATCATAATTATATGTCATTATGAGGACCAAACCTGGTTACATTTTACAACACTCCCTCTTAACTAAGGAGGTATTCATAATGGTACTTGGTCATTCTCAATCTAATGAATTTCTCATAAGAAGAGTCATATTGGTAGCCCAACTCTATCCACATGATCAAAGCACAATGATGGTGATATCAATGACTCATAGACACCAAAATCATTGTCCCTCTTAGAACATACCCTACCCTGGTACTTAGGATATATCCCATGAGGACTCTTCATATCTTGGACTCCCCAAACCTAAAATAATATTGGTACTCCATGAATACTCTTCTATTGGATTCCCTATCTCATCTTCAAAGAGTATTGGATGCCAAATGTTACCCAATCCTCTCATCCTGTCATCCCAAGTGAAGATGAAAATGATGTATTGATCTCTCACTCTTAATTAGGGTGGATGTATTTGTTCCATTAAAGGAATTTAATCATTCTTACACAAGGAATGTACCTAAGATCCCTCTTGCCTTTGGAATTTTAGGCTCCCTCTTAATTGGGGACCTACAGTAATTCCTCAAGCAGCTACTTGAAGAGATCCTTCCTTCGATTTCATGAATTTCTCTGTCAAGGATTCTTCATCCTTCATAGCTTCTTCATAGGGCACAAAACATCCATCACTTTCATCTATGCATCAATCATGTCATTATTCATTTCATTAGGAAGCGATTGATTAGTATTCTTTTGGATTTTCTTCATGTCATGCTGTATTCTTCATTTCTTTTGGAAGGATCTTACATCCTTCTACATGGTTCTTCCTTTCGCAATCCTACATAAGCCCATCCAATTATTTGTTCAAAAATAAAGAAATAAAAATTAAATCAAAATTACCTTTGTTATGGTCTTTCATCATGACATCTTCGAGTGTGTGTAAACATCCTACACACATGTTGACATATCTCCCAAAGATATCCATTTTCAAGGGTCTCCATCTTTTTCAGATTTCCATTAAAGTGCTCATATCTTTCCAGAAAATTTCCTAGTCAAATCTTCTTGGTATTTTAGATGTTGATTTCCTTTACCATGATTGCATATCTCATGACCTCTTATTTCATTTTTTCACACATGATATCGCTAAGAGATTTCATTCAGAGTTCCTAAATTGGAGACAACCACCTCACAACTCATATGCAGACATATTATGTTGATTTCATCTAGTGTGAACCATGGCATCCAGCATCATTTCCTAGCAGGAGTTTCCTTTCCTCTGACCATTCTTCTAAAGTTAGGGCCATGATTCATGTTACCTGCAACCATACAACAAGACTTTAGAATAATTAATACAAGCATGCATACCTCATTTACCTTTAGGCCATCTAGGCTTCTTTCAACAACTTCATTGATTGAAGAGAGCTTCAACCCCATGATTTTCTTCATATCATATGTCATCATACCATCATCCATGAATTTCACAAGTTTTAGTTCCTGATGAAAGACATGCTTCCTCTCTAGCTCAGTGAATCCTCCAATGAGGATTCCATCAAAGAATCTTGAGGATCTCACATGTTGTTATCTAGTAAATGTTTCCCTTTTGACTGATATATGATGAGACTTGTCCTAGATGAATTCTTCCTCTGATTTTTCAATGAGGTCACCAAGAGATATATCCTTCAAAGTTTATTGTCATAAATTTTGTTCCATCTGGCCTTCCTATTTTTCCTACAAGCACTTGCTTCTAATTATTTTCCTCTTCCTTGGACTTCCTTCATTCAACTTCCTCCACTTCTTTAGCAAAATGGGCTTCTTATCTATGCTTCTTATTATTTTGCTACTCAAGCTTAGGAAAATCTTCCCTATAATTCTTATAGCATTGAATCTTAAATATGTTCTTCTTTTCCTTTTGACAAATGTCTGAATACTTTTTTTCCTCAACTAATATTCTTTTATCTTGCATAGAAATCACTAGTTGTTGAATGGGATAGATTTCTGATACTCATATACATTGTTACCTTTTTCATGAGTTAGTTTATTTAAAACAATGAATATTATCTTATCCCAAATCTTTCAGTTTAGATCTTATGAACATAACCCTTTAACCTTTAATACCTTCAATTTGTGTAGTAAGATCTAAGTGATGTTACCTTAGTTATCGCATCTTCAGAGAATAGTTCTATCATCTTATCATATACCTCTTAGATGTATCCAATATTTCTATATGAGGGGACCTTTCATAAGAATCCATTTACATTTATTACGAGGAGACCTTTCCATTTATATTTTCAATTACTTCACCTTGTTTGAGGACTATGCATATCGTCCTAATGCAAGTAATTTCGATGACCCAACCAGCTTACAGATCTCCTTGCAAAATGAAGTCATTTTACCTAATTTGATTACAGAAAGAAAGCTACCTACATGACAAGTGAATATGAAATCTTCAACTTGATCACTTTAATGGTGGTTGAAGAATATGTGTTGATGCGTCCTCAGACGATATTCTTCAAGGATAAGGAGGGGATCCTCACTTCAATGGTAAGGAACATTCCTTATAGCTTTTTAAGATGTTGATAATGTCTTCTTGCTTCCAAGATACTCCGACTTCTTTTGTAGTGTAGATCACAAATTCTTCTAGATTTCAAATTTGTTCAAGATGATGTGATATTCAACTTTAAATTACTTTGAACTACCTTTATTTGTAGATATATTGATGAGGGTCTTTGTGGTATTTTTCTAAGGATTATAAGATCCGACACTCTTTATAGTGTATAATTTTAGTTTCTTTGATTTGTAGATCTATTTTCCTTGATGATCCCAAGACTTCCTAAGTAGATTTCCTTCTCTTTTATTTGATGTCTTTCGTGAAACTCAATCTTTGTGTGTGTCTTTGATTAGATTCCCTTCCTTGACTGTCACCTTAGTTGCGATAACATATTGACAAATCTAGGGCATAAACATTAAGCGATTTCTCTTATATTAGTAACTACTTGTGAATTCTTTTTACTTCATTAGGTTAGAATATTATTTGGCTTAGAGTATCAGTGTTCTTCTTCATCAAATAGTAACCAATGAACAAACATAACTAGAAAAGAGACACAGAATGTAGGATATGAGCCAAGGCCAAAACCTCTCACTCTTTCAGAGGAAAACCCACAAAAAATCTTCTTATATAGATTCCAATTGACGAATACCAAGACCAAGACCATTGACCTATTAGTCACACCAAAACCAAGACACAAGTCATATTCCTTGGATCCTTCTACTTCAGATTTCACACCATTTGACATCAAATTGTGGTCACTGTGTTTTGTCAAGGAAACTAAGTTTTCTCCTTCAACAGAGCCACCGATTCCTAAAACAAAGTCACTACTCTTCATTGAGACCTTCTTTCTTGTGATAGTAATGAACCCTTGACACTATAATTCAAACTTGATTCTCTTATTTTCAGTGTAATTCACCCATCTGAAACTCAAAAAGAGATCTGAGCTTCTATTGACTGAGACCATCCCTATTGTCCCTTACTTTATTCCTCGCAATCCTTCTCTTTTCTACTTAAACATGACATCCTAACTTTTCACCTATTCGTTGTCACCGCGACCTTAATATCATAGGGATCTGAGTTCCCTTATAACTTATTAAACGATATTATTCATTGAATTTTGACCTTAACTAAAATGGTTATGAGAATCAAAGATAACCCAAACTTGTCTTCCATTACGGTCATCTGAAGAAATTAGAGAAATGATGTCTGAATTTTTGTCTTTTTTAACTTAGCCGATGTTTCTATTTATAGTGGTTTTTCCTTCCTATATAATCCGAAATTATTTTATGAACCAATGTGTCTCTATAATAAGAATTTGACATGTGTTAGTTACTGTGACTCGAAGCTGACATGAAAAGGAAGACGAGTAATGTGCTTGTGTTTGGAGGGCTATTTTACTAGGATACATTTGACATATCTTTATACATGACATTGACCCTTTGAGAAATCCTAAGGCTGTCAATGGGATCCATCTAAAATAAACCTCTATCTCATGAAACCCATGAAGTAAGGTATTACAAAAATAATTTTATTACCTTCTTTTCATCATTTACATAGATCATAATTATATTTCATTATGAAGACCGAACCTTGTTACATTTTACAACAATCTGATCAAGATTAGATTTTCAAGAAAGAGTTATGTCAAATATCCCACAATGACCTGCTTATGAACTAGTTCAATAGAGATAATTTGTTTGATATACTATGTGTCTTTGTTTCAAACTTCAGCCCTAAAATTTATACACAAAAACCATTCCGCCATTTTTTTTATAGACTTCAAATCCTATGCCTGAAACGAAAGCTATGATGATTTTCCCTAGGTCACCTATTTGAGACAGAATTATTGAGCCCAAGAAAACCCTAACTTATAACATATGTCTAAAATATAGCAAACCAAGATCTAAAACTTTAGAAAAAATTGTATGAAATTTTGGCGCCACATGGTAAAAAGGTTAGCTTCTGAACCCTCGTAGAAAAAACATTATAGAAAAAATTACAAGATCAATTGTTCAAAGAAGGAAAGCCCTATAATCCAAAGCTCTGATACCAAACATTATGCAACCAACTCACAAAAAGATAGACCAAAAAATTAAAAATTATCCTCTTCGAGGGGGAAAACTCATTTACATTACATAAATGAAAAAATATTGGATGATACAAACGAAAAGACCTCATTTGCATATATAGGGTTCTAAGGGATCATAATATAATCAAATACTACATAAAAATAATACTGTAAGGGTACAAACATAACAATAGTGGGCTACTATGGGACACAACAATAATAATATGGGGCCTACATGGGCCAAACAATAGCAATAAGGGGGATGCACTAGTATTATAGGGACCTGAGAGGATATGCAACATTATATGCCACTAGAGTCCTTTTTCCTACTCCCCTAGGAGTAAACCTACCACAATAAGGTGGTGGCCTAGAACTACTTCCCCTGAAAATTTTTTGGGGAGCTTTTGCTAAAAATCCTTGTTGTGGGGGTCCCATGAGCCTGATCTCCTTTTTGATCTGTAGGTTCTCCTCTGCAAAACAAGAGAATTTAACTCCCTCTACTACTAATGAAGTTATCCACATTCTGACCATGGCCCTAATTCAAGGGTTTAATCCATTCATGAAATTCTCATCTTGGTATTCATCAATATCTAAATATGGGAAATGTTTTATAAGTTCCATAAACCTCATTTCATATTTCTCCACTATTTTGTTACCTTCGACTAATTTGTGGAAGACTCTAACCTGATGTGATTGAAAGTATGGTGGCAAGTACGTTGTATGAAATTTTACCTCGAACAATTCCTAGGGAATATTGTCAGGTGTGAGATGTAACTAATTTTCTAGATTTCCCAGCCAAATCAAGGCTTTTCCCCTTAGCTATAATATAGTGATATTGGTGTTGGAGGTGGAGGTATATTCCTTAAGTGAAAAACACCTAGTGACACCATCCAACCATGTTTCCACATTCTCTCTGGATCACCTTATTAAAAATTCTAGGAGCTTAATCTTTTGTAGCTCCTGAGAGTGAGTTAATTATTAATTAATGGAGGATTTTTTTAACCAAGTCATTGCTTTCTCAAATAACCATTGAATTAAATAACTAATGTCTGAGTGGATAAATATATATTTTTTTGTTAGAATCAACATGACATTGGTTTGAAGTCATTCAAATTGATGTGAGATCATATATATATAGTTGTCTTAAGTGCGAATGGGGAACATAGTATACTTTTTAGAAAACATGAAATAAGCTAATAAGCATTCCATGATAATGTTTGTTGTACTTTGTTCAAGATAAAGGGATGTAACATAAATGAATTTCCACTTAGAAACCATACTAGTGCCTTGCTCGCTAGCTTGTGCAGATAGTCTAAAGAGCCATTCCCTTGGCCTTTGAACCTAGATCCTCCTTATCTATGTTAATAATAGATTACACCACTCCAAGTCAGTTGAAATCTAAAAATTATAGGGAGATTTAGGCGGCAGTTGAAAGAGTTGCTCAAAGGTTGATGAACAAGCGAGAAAATCCCTATATATTTCATAAGCATTCTAATGATAAAAACACAAGGGAAAATGAATACAAATAACTGACAGATTGTCTAATGAAGGAGTATATGGTAAGACATAAATTACGTAGGTGATGGTGTTACTGAATCCATTATCCACATTTCTTTATTTAATATTTAACAAATTCTTATTCATATAGTTAAACGTGTGAAATCAACATCCTTGACAACACTATAAGTGTAGCCTAATATTTAGACCTCGAAGCAGAGAACTATAAACTAAACTATATAGACTTTATCTTAAATAAATAATATGAAGTAATATGAAGTAGCATTTAAAAATAAAATATTGAGTCTAAAGAAAAAGTGGCACTCCCTCTAATTCAAGGTTTCGTTTGGTAGTTCCTTTAAATACTTTATGCATACCAAACTTTCTAAGCAAGTTTCAAAAAATTATTAATATATCATTAGTGGTTGTGTGTAAAATAAAATTTCCTCCATGACTAACCTTCAGACCAGAGATTTGTTTCTATTTCAAAAGAATTTCTTTCAAGCTATTTTACCAAATTTTAAAATATTTCAAAAGACAATCTAATTACCTTTTTTATAATAATTACACTAAATATTTACTTCCTTAATATGTGCGTACTTGTCACTATTATGAACAACGCCATTATGTTTTCCAGGGGTGATAGAAAGCGAAGAAGCCTTATGTTGATAGAGTTTCTAATACATAGTAGCAAAGGTAAATAAGTAAGAATGTCTTGCTCGAAAAAGGAGGGTGAGGAATAAAATTTACTTACTCGAAGGATAAGGTATTATAATATAGTTGTTAAAATTTTGTGAGTCTTCAATATTTCAATGATTAGAAAGAAAACAAATTATTATTCCAAAAGAGACACTAGAAGCCTGCTAGTTTCTACCAAACATAAATAAAAAATCAAAGGTATTCTGACAAAGGACCCCTTCTCTATAATGAATATATGTACTGTGTTTCAATTCAACTTCGATGGATACATCCCCTTGTTCTGGAGTTCTAATAATTTTTAAATTTGAGAAATAAGTCTAATGTCTCTATCAATGTACCAAATGCCTTGTTCCTCAAAAGAAACAATCTCCATAACTAGGGACGTGAACAACATGGTGGAATCAAAACAAATTGACACAGCCTTAATGTTCAACAAGAATAGACCTACCACTTATCTATCACATAAGATTGGCTATTCACCCACTTTTACTGCCCTATAAGCCTAAATCCATACTGATTCTCGATTAAAAAACCAAAAAACAATCGCTCAATTCATGTGTTATAGGTATAATTTAATTTTCAACAAGATAGTCATGTAATATTTCCTACCATGCGATATCAATTCAAAATTTTAAATCTAGAATAATGAATATGGAAAGCATAGAGTATAAGCACACTTTACTCAGTCTAAGAAATTGTAACTAGCTTTGATACCATCTCTAAGGGTCCTACAAATTCATTTCCAACATATAAGAAGATTTACATATAATTTACCAAAATAAGTATAAGTACATACATGTTTCTCCCATTTGATGTGATGGATGCCTTTGCTAATGATTCCTCTACTTTTGTTCCCAAACCAACTGATTCCTCCATACCTATCTAGGATCAACCTATTAGATTCCCAGATCTAGAGGACTTCAAGATGAAATTCCACTAGCCCTGATGCCCCAAACTCGAAGAACATCTCAAGTTCTCCAATTTCCAATTCACAGTCAACCTTGAGGAAAGTACCCCAAACTAAAATTCATTCCCATATTAGGTAAATATCCTCTTGTTATCCTTCCATACACCAACCTAATTCCCCTAAGAAAACCCCATTTAATTCCCTATATTTGAGAGGTTTCTTGACTATTTCGTAACCTCCCCCCACCGCCTCTCCATTGACAATTATTTTTAAAATCTAACAGTTGTCTCCAGTTGTCTACATGATGAATGGTTTTCTCAACACCAAGATGTGCTCCTCCCTTTTTATTTTTGAAACATCATGACCATTATTTCATTGTTCATTGGGTGGTTAAATAATTGTAACCCTTAATTTCATGGATCTCTGGATTTTTGAGTATTTATAACCATTAATTGATTGATTGATTTTGTCCTTGGAATTATTAATGTGTTGTTTTAAATAACTTATTTATTTAATTAACACATTTACAATTATGTTTGGTAAATAATTTTAGTAAAATGACTTAATTAATTAATGACTTTATCATTAGGTTTGGTAATTAATAATTTTATTAATTGCATAATAGTTAATATATAAATAACTTATTTAATTAAGGATTTTATAATTATATTTGATAATTAGGTTTGATATTTAACTATAATTTAGTATTAGCTCATTTACCTACGCTTATATATTCATCATAATTAATTAGTATGTATACTAGTGTAGTGCATGCAATGCATGCATATGTAGCTATCATAGGCATGTTAAACTTCTATGTTGCCCACAATTCGTGATGGGTCATTACAGTGTCCCCAATATTTTAAAACATGTTAAAATTATAATTAATAAGCAATTTAAAATAATAGACATAGATTAATTTCATTATTTCCTTAGACTCCAAGTATTTCAAACCAAGTGATGAATTTTCCTTTCCTAGTCTAAGAATGCATGTGACATTTTTCATTGATTTAATATGGAAGATAGTAAACCAACCCAGTCACCTCTTTATTATAGATTCAAACAATATGCCACTTATGCTACACTCAAAATTGATTGAAATCTGTACCATTATTTAGTTGGTAGGACTTAAGGTCTAAAATTGGAAACAAAAGGAAAATAATCAAATAATAATTAAAAGAATCAAATAACAATATGAAATTTTAAATGGAAGAAGGAAAACTACTTTTTAAAATCATACTTTAAACTTATGCACTTATAAACTTACTCAAATTTCAAGTGTATGACTCATTAGATGTAGAATGATATTATCACTCAATAAGTACATTGAACACATTTGATAGACATAGGAGTTAAAATAGAAATACATGAATAAATTTGTTTCTTTTCAAGGAAACACATTATTTCTATGTATTTCTAATTTATCTCACCATTCATCCATCAAAAGTATGTAGAGTGGGTATTCATCTAAGATAATCACATTTTTTCATGTATTTTTGTTGTATCTCACTATGGGTATATCAAAAGTAGGTAGTGTGATTGCTCGTTGGATGTAGAATTCGATATTGCACACAATGAATGCTTACGCTTGAAATTATAATAATCTTATAAGGAGATAGTTGATAAGAAATAGTTTTTCTTCCATTCCTTTCAAAAATATGTACCCTTATGTTTGACATCATGATCTATAATATTATTGATTCTCTTTAAGTTGATTTCAATAAATTTTTTTTTTGTTTTAAGGGCCTTTTTTTACCTCCATATTCCCATAAACATGATTCATATCCATCTTGATATTTCCTATGTTGTCAGTCTTGTTTCCTAGTATATGCAAAGAACTCATGGGAACCATTGGAGATAATTAAAAATGATATTCCATTATAAATGGTATATTGTTTTTCTGGAATGAAATACAATTTAGGAGAGACTCCTTTGTTGGTTGGTGTCACTATTTTTTTTGGGATAGTGACCTTGATGATCAAAAGTATATTATTAGTTACGTTTCAATATTTTTTTTTAGCCTGTCACTTTGGCTTTTGAGAAAAAACAAGATATTGTTTTTTCTTAAGTAAAAGTGGAGTATTGAGCAACATTTAATGCAAGTAAAAAATCATTATATGTTTGATAAATATCTTCAAATTTGGATTCCAATAACAACATTTGACTACACTATCGTGTGATAATTAAAGTGCCATCGAGCTCACCAATGAACTAATTCAACACCACTGCAACAAGGATATTAAGCTATACATGTAGTGCCAAATAAAGCTTATTCATGATCACATTCCTGAAATGTTGTTTTCCCTTGAAAATGATAAAGTTGTAAACATTTCCATAATCTCTTGAGGGACTAAAGTTTTCAATCATTGACCTATGTTAGACATCCATGAAATTTTTATTAATATGGAATATACTTTATTTCTCAATTCCTTCTACCATTCTACCTTTTAAACCCTTTAATCCTAACCCAAGCCATTCCTAAGAGAGTATGTTAGGATACTTAGAGAGTTAAGAGTTGGGTAAGATCAACGTGGTCTGATATGTCTTAAGATAAGTTGTATTTTCCTAGTATGCATTTGCAGTTACATAATTCAATAGTTATGGTATACGCTAGACACAAGGTGATATGATTTTTCATATTCTCCTTAACATTAACAACTATATTGATCCATGGATTAATGTCAAATTTGTTTAATATTTATTTTTAAAAAGCATAGGGAGTTGTTTTGAAATAATTGACTGTGAAAATATTATGTGCAATGTTTTATTCTTATTTTTTACATTAATATATTGCCTCAAATAACCACTTTTACTAATGTTATAAACCATTTCCTCTTTGAAGATTTTAACTAAACAATATATCAATATATAACGGATTTATTTATATAAATAATTTCTTAACTATTTAACTTATTTAACCTATGTAAATATAGCTTGTTTATAATATTTAACCTATATAAAAATGCTTTATATATAAAACATTGAATATAAACTTTAAAAAGAAAAATAATAATTCTTTTTTAGAATATACACCACATAAGATGATATTCATATCATGCATTGAAGAGGAAAATGTGTTTATTAAATTGTTTTATGTAACAACCCTATGGTTCTGCTTTTCAAACAGTTACTACTTTTATACATTGAACTATTATTGGAGTTAGTGGCGATGGAAGCCATGATGAAATTTATGTGATGATGTAATTATTGTATTGTTAACTGAGTTAATAAATAAATCTCTTGGAAATATCTAGGAAATGCACTAGAGTTTACAAGATCTCTTTCCATCTTAGAAAAAGTTGTTGGTAGTCATCCAAGATGGACTTTCCATAAAAATCTCCTAAAAATCCCTAGGAGAAATAATTAGAAATAAGTGGGTTTAATATGATGGGAGAGAAATATCATATTAAATAACTTAATTGGAGAAATATACTAAGTCAGGGTGGAATAAATCATTCTGGTATAAAAATCCAAGTTTTAAAGAAAAAATAAAGAACCTTTTAGAAAAAAGGGGGCCTAGGAAAAAGAGTTGGAAAACCTAAAAGTGGGATGCCACAAAAATCTATTGGGAAGAAATATTATAAAATAAACCACCAAGGAATCAATGGCTGTTAATTCCTAAAGATAATAAGATATTTCCTTGGTGGAAACTAATGAGGATAGTTCATGGTTGGGTCGACCATGCACGGATTCCTAGATATTCCCTAGGCAATTCTTTATGATTAGCTAAAATTTTATTTTTGTTCAAGCATGGGTAGCGAAATTGTTTTAGGATTATTACAGTTAAATTACAGTATGAGGATGAAAATCATAAAATTATATTTATGTTTTGATTATGAATGCACACATATATTAATATGTCTCTTGAGATAACAGTTAAGAATTACATATATTTGAAATTGGATATATATATATATATATATATATATATATATATATATATATATATATATATAATACTTGATGACATTTAATGGGTTTTGAATGAATAGATGAATATGAACAAAATAGTTAATGGGATCACAACTAAAGTATGCATACATGTATTAAATTTTTATAAATCTATTGTGTATTCAAATCAAAATTGAAGATGGAATATGCGTGCATGAAAGGGTTATATCAAATGAACTATTCCATATATAAACTAACTAGAGTAATGGATTTTTGTTAACTCATATGAAAGGATTTACCTCGGAGAAATAAGTATGCACAAAATAGAAGGATTAAAGATAATTGTATACATTAACATTGTAATCTAATCATGAATAATATGAAAGGAATGAAGGTGTGCATAGAATGAAAGTAAAGGCCGAGAGCTAAAGTCTCATAAGAATATTTCATGAAACCTTATTTATTCTTATGATGGGGTTATTTCTACTAGAAAAATGTTTAGTGCCAACAAGTATGCTACAACTTGAAAAACAAAGAATTATAACAAAACTAGATTATGTAGAATTTCAATCAAGAATATGTATATCCAAGATGGAACCATTTATTTCTAAAATGGAAACCTTGAGAATTCCATGAACTTCTTAATAATTAATCTAGTATATGGTTATATTTATAAAGCCTAGCTAGATAAGTAAATAAAGCAAAGAGTACTTTTATATTTCATGTTTTCCTTTTACTGAATTACATAGAGTATAGATTCGAGTAATTTTACGTCGTTCAAAATTAAAGAGGTATACTAAGAGTAATGGTATAAGAGAAATGAAATGAAAGAGAAATGAAATGAAGTTAGGAAACTGGTGATAATAAATTATAAGGGTAAATAGTACAAAGTAGATATAAAATTCTATTATTGGACTTTTTTTAGATGCTAAAGCACAAGTGTATTAAACTACACGTAGTCTAGAGAGTAGTAGGAACAAGAACATTGTCTTATAATGTGATAACCTTTATCCTGGTAAAGGTAGGTGGACCACCAATCGAATAGACAAAAGTTATATTATGGTAGTATGAGTTTTTAATGATATATTGAAACCCTTCAAAATTTGTAGTGTGCCCATTTTGCTATAGAAATAAAGGGTACAAAAGGAAAGGATATACTAATTATACTAATAGGGTAATTTTACTATTTCTATAACTAATATTAAAATAAAATAGTTAGTGTCACAAATTAAGCAAGAACTACAATTGAAAAGTAGTTTCTTTTTCATAATGTAACATATATAAATCATGTGGGCCAAAAATGGATAGAGTATAAATAAAAAAAATCCTAGGGAAAAGAGTATTTATGGGGCCAGTACAATTCAACCATACGAATTTTATAAGTAAATAGTTAAGGATTTTATGGAAAAGTTTTGATGAAAAAAGATAATGTGAATAAATGTAACACATTTAACCTACTAAGGACTCCAAATTTGAGAGAATTTTTACAAATTAATAGAAAATTCCACTATAACCAATGAATACCTAGATTAGAAGAAGTATGAAAGAACATGGAAATATTCAGAGAGACCTCAAGGTCATAATAACTAGTTCCTATATAGAAATGTTACCAATAATGTAATATATGAGTATATAATGTTTTACATGCATTGTGTTGGAATTAGTGCATGTACTAGAAGAGAGAAGAAGCTACAAAAATAAGAAACAAATTATGAAGTCGTTAAGGGAGAACATAGAAAATAATAAAAATATCATTCATTATAGCTAATGGATGAAGGCTGAAATCTCGATCATAAAAAATAAGTTAGGATCATGGTTTTTTTTGGTAAAAACAAGAAAACCTTTACATGATTCAATACAATCTAGTAATAACATATTTAGAAGAAACTTTGTATATGGGTTTCGAAACCCTGCTTCCAAATTATCATGGTTGAATCTCGGGCATACAAAAGTGGGGAATGAAAGTGGATTTCCCTGGAGACACCAAAGTAAACATCAAGGTGTTGAAAAAAAGAACAAGCCATAAGCCTTGTGATCACTTTTATTTTCCTAAACCTCAAGGCCATGCCTACGAGTAAAATATTATTGCTGAGGTTTCGCACACTAGGGTGTTTTAATAAACAAAAAGAAAAGAATTGAGGTAAAATTTGGGAAATGTGTTCATAGTCCATATACCTACAATGAGTAAGGTCATGCCTTTATTTCAACATTGGATACAGAGGAAAGAAAACAAGCCATTAATACCATTAACATTTCAAGGATAAATCGAAAGAAATTGACCAATAAAAGTGACACTAAAAACCCTGCATAAGATATGGAGGCATCAAATGAAAAAAAACACACACCAAAATCTGTAACCGATACCAAAAAATAAAAACATAAATAGAGTGATAATTAACTATAGAGAATCATCTAAAAAAATAAAGTACCTCTACTTGAGTTCCATAGTTTAAAATCATGGTTGCCTTGACAGCCATCCCTAGAAGGAAAAGTAGAAGTCCCAATAAAAAGACTAGCTCATATGAAAAGAAAGGTATGCGACAAATATATCATCACCATACACAAATTTGATATATTTTCTCTACTAAGGATGATTTAAATGAAATCCTAAGGCTCCCAACTTTCAATAATGATAAGTTACAGTTTAAGAGAGGAAAATTCACCATAGAATTCCTAGAGAAGAAAAACCATGCTAGTACATCAAACCCAATGCTAAATAATTACCCAAAATAGTGGTGGGAGGAATAGGGAGTGGTGATTAAAATAACCCTAAGTGTTATCCACCCTTAGATATTTCTATAAATATCTCCATCGTTGCATAAAATCAGGTACAACTGGTCATGTGGGCTGAGCTGAAGGAGCTTCCATAAGGAGTGACAAGTGTGCCACCTTGAGCCAACCGTAGCCAATTATCCTATATGCAAGCTAAGATTCGATATAAATGTCAAATATTGGAATTATAAATATGCAGTGGGTGTATGTGAAGGCTTGGATTTAGAGAACGATTAACCATGTATGGGCCATTGATAAAATAAGAAAGATTCCCATTATTTGAAATGCATGAACAAATTACATGGGAGTATAACCCTTCCACTTTCATTACAAGTTGAAAACTATAAAAAATGCAAAGCGACTCCCAAAAAACTACTCATCATATAAATTGGACAAATTCATCCCAATGAAATATATATATATATATATATATCTATATATATATATATATATATATATATATATATCTATATATATATATATATATATATATATATATATATATATATATATATATATATATATATATATATATATATATATATATATGGGAGAGGCACCATAGATATAGTCGTTTTGACAAAGGTGACGTAATGCTTATTACCACTCATGTGTATAAGTTAAAAATGTGGAGAGTTTATTAAAGCTAATAGAAAGCGTTAGGATTTAAAACCTTAGTTTTAATAGGTGTAGGAAATATATATGTAAATGAGTAACCATATAAGCCTAGCTTTAGCACTATGGTTATGTATATACATGTCATTCCATATGTCACCTTTGAAAAATAAGCCCTTGGATAAATGTCATATATAATTCTGAAACACTGAAGGGTTAGTAAAGAGAGAAAAGTGTCTTTATAATTTAAAAATGGAAGCGATAACATCATCTCTTACGCGTCAAAGGATTATACGTATTAGTGCTCCCTAGAAGAAGATGAATAATAGTTTAAGTATAATCAAATGGACTCTAGAGTTCCTAATGAACTCATGCAATATTGAATAAAAAATCCTATTAGAGATTGTAAAAAATAAATAAAATGTCATTATTCTTATAAGGAGGAAAAAAATTGTTATATAAAACTAGGTATGTTATATATGGTATCAGAGTCGTATGTTCAATATGGAGGCCTATTCGCCAACCCCTAGTTATAAGATAGGAATAAGCATCAGATAAATCAGATCTAAGTGTGAATGGAAGATTAACAACCTAATTGTGAGAAGGAGCACACAACTAGAACCAACTAGTAATAAAATAATAGAGAATATCTTGAGGAGGACAGATAGCAGAAAATATATTATTTCTATCGCTGCAAATAAGTGATGAGGTGAATAAGTAGGAAACGTCATGTATCATTGTTTAAAACAAATTGTACTAGGAATTCAAGTGTTGGTATTCTAAAATTACCCTTAGTAGGGTGAGATACAGTAAGAAAATTAAGTTGAGGCTAGTTGTGAAGAAAATTATTGGTGATAGTTGTGCCCAAAGGAGCAATTTCCAAAGTTTAAATCTAGGAAAGATACCATGACAATCAAAAATAAAAATATGTGTATATATATCCCTGTCAGATTTAAATAGATGTAATAGGGGAATTGAGTTTGTCTAAAGATAGTAGATTACTGAATGGATTAAACCTGGACTCTAAACAAAGGTGGATAAAAACGGGTTATAAATTAGTTTGTTACATTTCAAGTATCTAGTAGTGTGTAAGCTATAAATGCCTTAAGGACTACTATTATATACAATATTATGGGAAATTGTTCGATCTGATGTAAAATAGAGATATGTATACAGTGAAAATCCATCTCTCAACTATCTTGTTATATAAAAGAGTTTATGCGCTTTGAAAGGTTATTATTGTTATATAAGGCTTGTATGCCTTATAATCAAGGAAGTCATATGACAAAGATAATATTTTATAAATCCAAGACTGATACAAATAAATGATGTGGAGTATAAATTTCTCTAAACAAAAATGTAGATGTATAATTTTTTTATAGCTTCAAGCTCTAAAAGCATTAAAAATGTTATATAGAATATTACAACAAGTAAGTTCCTACATAATACTATGTAAATTAAGAAGTGGTAACATAAAATGTATAATAAAGAATACAATACATGAAACAAAACTCGTGCAGAACAAGCACCTAGTAATTACAATAGGTAAGTTTAAAGATCGGAATTTCATACATTATTAGGTGGTGCACTCTAAATTATAGAGTAGAAAAAAGAAAATACGGTATAACCAGAGTAAGAATAGAATAAATATTGAAGAATTTGTGGTTACAAATTACACAGAGTAATTAATATTCAAGAGGAATGTGGTTCACTGATAATAAAATCATATGTGCATAATTCCTTAGGAAGACAATTAAGTGCACAATGACAAAAGAGTGTCGAAGTACGTATTTATAATTGTATGAAAGAAAGAGTTAGAATTGCATGTAATCACGAGGTGTACTACGCGTTTATTCAATAAGAAGAGACAATGGAAGGGAAACCTAGTAGTTTGTCTCATTTAAAAAAAAGGTAGAGGAAAGTATTATAGGCTAATAAGCCGAATTGAACTGATGCAAGAGTGTTATAACAAAATATTTCATAGGAATACATTATTCAAAACAAATTCTGCGTATAATGGGAGGAATCTTCTGTTAGAAATTGGAATAATGTTATAAGGACATATACATGAGTAAATACACATAAATAATAGTGGGTGTGTGAGAAATAATATAAGGATGCAAGAACTTAAGTTATGAATGCAGAATACCAGGTATTCTTAGGTATAAATTATCTCCAAATGGAGTTGTGCACACACACTCTTGAGACTCAAATGGGTATGCAACCATATAAGAATTGTTTTTTACCGTAGGAACTAGGAGTATGTAGTGCATACATAAAATATAAGACGTTTTAAGGTATATAAATATTGACCATAAATGGCTTAAAAGAGGGATTAAGAGCTATAATATTACAAAGGAAGTTTACCACATTATAACAAATAGTAAAAAAAGAGTTTTCTTAAGCATACTTAATATTAATATTGGAACCAATGGAACATTTCTATCAAGGAAATAGATGCTAACAGTTTATCAAAGAATAAGTGGGAAAAATGTTATATCTTATGAAGTATAATTCCAACCACCATGAATTTCCAAGACATACATGTTTTGTAGGACTGAAAAAGTTTATGAGGTAACTGATAAGAATGCCACCTACAAGGTTATAGGTAAATAATTTTGTGACCTCCTCAATTGAGTAATCTCATAAATTGGTTCCCTTGAGGACTATAAATTTTTAGTCCACATAATTTAATACCCTCAATAATGGGAGCACAAGTTGTGACTCATGAAAGTTTGAAGCAAGGGAACATGGATATATACAATGGCCTTGAAAAGGGAAAATAAATTCTTGAGTGGAAAACTTGAAGAATTATATGGTCCTCAATTCTACATGGAATATAAGGTAAAGAAATTGTATTCATTTGGAATTGGTTTACAACAAGAGTGTTGAAAATATGGATGGGGTAGAATATCTCCGTAAATTCCATCACGAAATTAACTAAGTACGTAAACTAATTGGATACTATTAAGTTGAAAATAATACTAATAACGACACTTTAATTCCCAAAGAACTAGGAAACATGAAGGTACTGAGAGGCAGTGCAGAAAATATACAAAAACCATAAAGCCTTACACAAAAATGGATAAGAGTAAAAGTGATCAAAGACAAAATTAGGAGTGAAAATATGAGAACCAAAGAAAAAATACAATAGACACTAACGATAATAAAGGAACCCTTGATTGGCATTAATATCAAGAATAAAAGGATCTAAAATTTGTATGGGAATAGACGTCAGTATTGCTGCTTCATTAGAAACTTTTTAAATTATATTTTTATTAAACCAAAATGACCAAGGTGGTAAATTGGAAATTAAGCATCTCGATAAATCAAGAATATTTATTTAAATTCTTGGAGTGGCCTAAGATAATATTAAAAAACACAATCAAGAGACTGAGTTAAAGGAAAGTAGTGGATAAGATGTAAAAGGGAAAATGAGTGTTAAGATATGAAAAGCTCCATTATCTGTGTTGCTATTGTGAATTCCTTATTTCTTCTCCTCATACTTTTGTGGAATTATGGAAAGGTATGGAAGAAAATGGTAAAACAACTAGGATGGACTTGACTAAGACCACTTAGGAGTGGAATGGATAACAATATAAAATAGAATGCTACAAGTAGTCCTTTAATTTTTAATGCCTTTGTGTAAGTGATATGAAAGGAATTTGGAAATTCCCTATTTTGAATTTCACATTATGTGCCACCCATGTCATTGGCACAACTATGAATAAATATACCACAGGACTTATTGTATTGTCTTGATGTTATACGAATATTGTTGACTTGTTGGGGGTGAATGTGCATAGATTTGTTGGATGTAGGTTGAGGATCCTTTAGTGGCATGAAAAAAGGAAAATGGAAAGCATATGTTTAAAATGTATGAAAACATGCTAGGGAATGAGAGAAAAATGAATATAAGAGTATGTTTTACCCTAAAACTGAAACATCACTCAAAATAAATTGATGGGGAAGCAACTTTAGCATGAGAGAGATTGTTGCACGAAGGAAAGAATAAATTTAGGAAGAATTTCCTTGCCATATTATGAAAATATGTAATTAAGGACACATCTAGGAAAATGTTTATGAAAATGTGGGAGGCATAACACTCCGATGGCTCTTCCTTTTAAACAATTAAAATTTTTATACATTGAAATATTATTGGGGTTAATGGCGATGGAAGCCCTTATGAAACTTATGTAATGATGTAATTATTGTATTATTATTTGAGTTAATAAATAGATTACTTTGAAATATTCAGGAAATGGAACTAGACTTTAGAAGACTTATTCCCAACTTAGAATAAGTTGTTGGTGGTCAAATCCAAGTTGGACCTTCCCTAAAAATCTCCTAAAAATCGATGGGAGAAATAATTAGAAATAATTGGATTTAATATGATTGGAGATAAATTTCATATTAAATCACTTAGTTGGATACAGATATTAAGTGAGGATGGAATAAAGAATTGCGGGGGAAAAGGGAAGGATTCAAGGAAAAAGGAAATGACCTTTTTTGAAAAAAGATAAAAATAAAGGCCTAGGAAAAAGGGTTAGTAGACCCAAAATCAAGATCCTACTAAAATCTGTTGGAAGAAATATTGTAAGATAAATCACCAAGGAATCAATGCTTGTTGATTCCTAAAGGTAAGAAGATCATGGATCGGGGGGAACTAATGAAGACAATTCATGGTTAGATGGAACATGTGAAGATTCCTAGATATTCCTAATCAATTATTTATGGTTAGTTGAAATGTTATTTATGTCCATGCATGGATGGTAATTTATTTTTAATATTGTTATTACGGTACGAGGATGAAAATCATAGCATTCTATTTATGGTTTTATTATGACTGCGCACACATATAGTAATCTCTCTCCTGCCATAAGAGTTAAGAATTATATGTATGCAACATTGGATATATATATATATATATATATATATATATATATATATGTATATATATGTGTATATATATATATATGTGTGTGTGTATGTGTGTGTGTATGTACATATATATACATATATATGCATATACATACATATATATATACATATACATACATATATATACATATACATACATACATACATACATATATATATATATATATATATATATATATATATATATATATATATATATATATATATATATATATATATATATATATATATATATATATATATATATATATATATATATATATATATCTTACGAAAGAGGGAAGGGTACTATTCAAGGAAAATGACTTCGTAGTTTGCATTACCATGTCTAAGGCCATTACAAGACGAGGGTTAGGGTTTTCCTTTACACTGTTCACATCAGAAATACCTACTAGGGATGTTACTTTGTGAAGTTCTTGGAATGTAGCCAACAATAAAATTTTGAGGGGATTAATGATTCACATAATGACAGGTTGTTTTCGATACTATATTCACTGAAATAGCACAATTTATCCGGTAGTTGAAAACTCAAGAAAGGTTTTTCTTTTACAAAGAATTATCTATACAATGATAGAGTGGAAATTCGGCATGCAAGAAGAGTTGGTGGAACAATGAGAGGATCCGTCCACAAATATTTGGATCTAGACAAGCCATCCATATCAACATGAGGGGGTGACAATGATATTAACATCTGGATCCCCAAACATGGGAATATTTTCTTTTCTATCAAATATATTGGATTGGTTTCCCATTCCCAGCCCATTCCCCCATCGATTGCTATACTTTCACAGGCTCACACTGAACATGAAGATGAGGTGCTCCATGAAAACCTTAATGTAGGATGGTCGACACCTTGGAAAAAACTAGTGAGCTCAGATGGTTTTTCAATAGAACCCCTAAAATTTGCTGAGACTCATTTAAACCCTAGATACCCATATCACACTACGGAATTTCAAAGGATTCGGGGCACATTGCAGAATAGTCAGGTTAGCGAGAAGTCACAGGATAATGTGTAGTCTTCCATTCGAAGGCAATACTTGAGGATGGGGCTCCCATCAGACTACAAGAATCGGTGACCATGAAAAATAAGTTTACACCCACAAACCATAGTGGTGCGGAAGGGGGTCCATAGTTTGCAGGTGCGTATAGTAGGGTTGACAACTATATACCCACTCTAACACTGCATAGTGATGAGGATAAACTACAAGATGAAGTTATAACTAATTCTCGAGACAAGGATGGGGTCAAAATAAGAATTCCAAGAAAACAAAATTCCCTAAGCTCAAGGATAAAAATAGGGCTCTTATTATGGGAGAGGGCATTAGAATCGATGATATAATGGACACTAACAACACTATTTTGGTTGGCAGTGCTAACCATAGGAGCTACTCCTCCTCCTAGCTCAAGAAATGGACACATGAAATTTCAGACATGTCTTAGAGGCTCTTCCTGCGGTTTTCAATATGCTAAATGGAGGGTTCGATTTGACTTTCAATAGAGAATAACATGCAAAATGGGTACTCTCATGCTACTAAAACATTGAGATGGCATTCATTTTACTGAGGTGATGGTCCCCAATGGTTGAGGTAGAGAGAGAGTAGCTAGGTGTTGGTCCCATTTGGGTCAGATCAGAGGGTTTGCCCCTTCAGGTTTGGATGGAAGACATTTGTCAATTCATTGGAAAATATTTAGGGTGGTAGGACTATGACTAATCTTATCTGGAGACTAGCTGAATGTCCTACACACAAACGGTATGTGGAGAACCTAATTCTTAATTATAAGGGGTTGTTCACAACCAAATAATCGATTACGAAGGCTTCCCTTTTACATACCATTGGCATCGTGAGGTTGGGCACGTATAGAAATAATTCCCACTACTTTTTAAGGATAACCAAAGTGAAGTCAAAGACAAGTATGGAAATCAGTTATTGGGGACTCGCCGCTAGTAGAGGGACGTCCCCTTGGAAATTTTGAAGAGTTTTTTTTCACTCTAATGACCAGAGATTTCACTGCAAAAGGATGGAGTTCCTGTAACATTGTGTCTTGGCTACATAAAGGTGGAGAAAATTCAAGCATTGGCCAACCCGAAACTGTCACTATTTCGGATACTATTACTCTTTCACCTACCTCATGCTTGCAAAATTTTCTCTTCGTTTTTTTCATATATGCCCTCTTCTACTGGCTATAATATTCCAATAAATAATTTTGGGGTTTTGTCCTGCCTGGTCAATACTATCCTTGTTTGTTGCCTGGTACCATCTCCAACCTTACTTTCTCCTAGTGACACCACTTTGGGGTTTGACAAGGGGCATATATACAACCTTTGATCCATGATAAATCCTATATTTGACATGTAGCTATTTCCAGCCATGGGTTTGGTTTGGGTCCTCTCTCCCCCTCTAAGGTTCCTAAAATCACTCGTGGGAAATAATCACATATATCCAAAGCCATTAATATGGCTTACCGTTTCATTGCTCTTGGAAGACAATTATCACCAGAAGGAGTTCTTAGAGCAAGGAATGCCCTGTCTCTAGTTCAATAATGAAGTGGCCTTATTCTTACTATCGAGGGTTAGCTAGCCCATCCAAGAATCTAGTGCTCAAACACATGACCTTTTCATATGGTCTCGATATCATATTTATTTAAAAAAACTAGGTTCCTTCTCTGATGTTGAACATACCCTCGATGGTTTATTCAAGAATTGGAATTTCTTTGTTGTCGACGTGAGGGGTCACTATGGGGGTGGAAATTGTTATCAATTGTAAATAAGTGAATATTATTAATGTATGGGGACATCACAATTATGTTGCAACTAGCATATTTTCAAAAGACTTCATGTTTCAAATTAAGCTTGTTAATAAATATGGACCTTTCCAAAATCGAGTCTCCTTCTGGAATGATCTTATGGACAAATATTTCATGAACAATGATAGATAGATTATTGGGGGTGATCTTAATTTCTCTATTGGAAGGGATGAATGTTGGGGAAATCATGCTCGAGTGGATTCACTCTCGGATTACTTCTCCCACTTACCTGAATCCCACCATCGTATTGACATAGATATGGCTAGGACACTGCCTACTTAGAGAAATTACCGAGTAGGAGAACCTGATTCTTAATTATAAGGTGTTGTTCACAACCAAATAATCGATTACGAAGGATTCCATTTTACATATCATTCATATCATGAGGATGGGCACGTATAAAAATAATTCCCACTAGTTTTTAAGGATAACCAAAGTGAAGTCAAAGACAGGTATGGAAATCAGTCTGTTGGGGGCTTGCTGCTAGTAGAGGGATGTCCCCTTTGAAATTCTATAGAGTTTTTATTAGCTCTAATGACCAGAGATTTCACTGCAAAAGGAGATAGTTCGTGGAACATTATGTCTTGGCTACACAAGGGTGGAGAAAATTAAAGCATGGGCCAACCTAAAACTGCCACTATTTTGGGTACTATTACTTTTTCGCCTACCTCATGCTTGCAAAAATTTATCTTTGGTTTTTGCATATATGCCCTCTTTTACTGGCTATGATATTACAATAAATAATTTTGGGGTTTTGTCCTGCCTGGTCAATACTATCCTTGTTTGTTGCTTGGTACCATGACCAACCTTACTTGCTCCTAGTGACACCACTTTGGGGTCTAACAAGGGGCATATATACAACCTTTGATCCATGATATATCATATATTTGACATGTAGCTATTTCCGACCATGGGTTTGGTTTGGGTCCTCTCTCCCCCTCTAAGGTTCCTAAAATCACTCGTGGGAGACAATCACATATATCCAAAGCCATTAATATGGCTTATATTTTCATTGCTCTTGGAAGACAATTATCACCAGAAGGAGTTCTTAGAGCAAGGAAGGCCCCATCTCTGGTTCATTAATGAAGTGGCTCTATTATTATTATTGAGGGTTAGCTAGCCCCTCCAAGAATCTAGTGCTCAAACACCTGACCTTGTCATATGGTGTCGATATCATATTTCTTTAAAAAAACTGGGTTTCTTCTCTAATGTTGAACATACCCTCGATGGTTTATTCAAGAATTGAAATTTCTTTGTTGTCAACGTGAGGGGTCGCTCTGGGGATGGAAATTGTTATCAATTGTAAATAAGTGAATATTATTAATGTATGGGGACATCACAATTATGTTGCAACTAACATATTTTCAAAAGACTTCATGTTTCAAATTAAGCTTGTTAATAAATATGGACCTTGCCAAAATCGAGTCT
Organism: Pinus tabuliformis; assembly: GCA_031772625.1. Lineage (NCBI taxonomy): Eukaryota > Viridiplantae > Streptophyta > Pinopsida > Pinales > Pinaceae > Pinus > Pinus tabuliformis. Next base: position 226,166,964 of record CM062809.1, read on the forward strand.
CCTTCTGGAATGATCTTATGGACAAATATTCCATGAACAATGATAGACAGATTATTGGGGGTGATCTTAATTTCTCTATTGGAAGGGATGAATGTTGGGGAAATCATGCTCTATTGGATTCACTCTCGGATTACTTCTCCCACTTACTTGAATCCCACCATCGTATTGACATAGATATGGCTAGGACACTACCTACTTAGAGAAATTACTGAGTAGGAGAGGATATGTTCACTAGAAGACTGGACCATTTCTTGATTAGGGAAACTCTCCTAGACCGATTCACCATGTTCAAACAATGGGTTTGATCAGGGGGTCAATCTGGTCATTACCCTATATATATATCTAGCTATAAACTCGATTTGATAAGCCTAGATCCCGCATAAAATTTAATGTGACATGGCTTAAAGAGGAGGAATTCAAGAATTTTATTTTAGAGAATTGGTGCCCCTGTGAATTTAGGGATGATAAATCTATTGCCTCACAATTTAATCAAAATCTTTATAATTTAAAGAGGAAAAAATTGGAGCAGATAAAAGGAAAATGGCAGAGAGATGAGGAATCTCTAAATAAAATTGCATTTGAATCAAAATAGTTAGAAAATCCTAGAGGAGGGGGATACTCATAAATTGAATCAAAATTACACCTTATACAATTAGAAATGAAAATAAGAAGACTATTGTAATCCATAGAATATTCTTGGAGGCTTAAAAAGTAGGGTGATATGGCTATAGGAATGGGATGAAAATACTATTATTTTTTAAATATGTGAAGGGAAGGAAAGTCATTAACATTATTTGGTCCCTCAAAGATGTTGTTGGAAATAGGGGATCAAAATTTAGAGATTTGGCTAAGATGGGAGTTCAACACTTCTAATCCCTCTATTAAGCTCCTAGGGAGGATTCTATAGGGAAAATCATGAATATTTCCCAAGGTTTCCATAGATTTTCTAATGAGGAGGATAATGAAGACTTATTGAAGCCTATATCTACTGGGGAGTCAGAGGTTGTCTTACAACGGTTCAAAACATATAAGATTCCAAGACCCGATGGGTGTCCTGTAGAATTATACCTCAGTTTCTATGATCTACTTGGTCCTAATCTGTTGAAAGTAGTGGAGAAATGTCATACTTCTGAGCAGATGTATGAAGGCTTGAAATCTACCTCCATGGAACTTATTCCTAAGTCATCTTGCCCAACTCCATTTGATAACTACAAAATGATCTCATTATGTAATGTCATATACAAGATCATAGTAAAAAACATAGGCAAAATAATCAAGTCGAACTTATCTCACCACATTTCATAGGAACAATTCAGCTTCTTGGAGAACCATTAGATAAATGAATCCATTGGAGTGGCTCAGAAGAGGCTTCATAGTTTAAGAAAAAAAATATTGAAGGGCATGATTCTTAAAATAGACCTTTCAAAAGCATTTGATAGAGCTAGTTGGCTCTACATGAAATTGATGCTTACCCATCTAGTTTCAACATCTCCTTCATTAATTGGTTTATGTGTTGTATCACATTTTCATCATTTGCAATTCTAATCAATGGAGATGCTAAAAATTTCTTCCACGTTGAAATGGGTCTTCGTGAAGGCTATCAGCTATCACCCTTATTATTCCTATTGATTATGGAGGGTTTGAGCATACTATTATCCAAAGTGAAATACAAAGTATCTCTAAGGAGAACATTGTTGCAAGGGAAATCCTCTTGTCACACCTATTGTTCATTGATGATTTACTGATCTTCATGGATGGATCGCTTAGTGACTCAACATAATTCAAATATATCTAAAACTTATTATACAAGGCAACATGTACGACAACAAATAATTTCAAATCTACCCTCAAATTAATGAATGTTCAAAGCTCGAAATAGCATTTTCTCGCGGTCATTTTCCCTTCCAAATTAAAACCCTTTATGAAGGAATCAAATATATGGGGTTTCAACTAGAACCAAATGACTATAAAAAAGGTGATTGGATGTGGCTTGTGTAAAAAATTGAGAATATAATAAATTCTCGATGTCACAAGTGGTTGTCCAAAGCTGGAAGATTGGTGTTTATCAAATCAATACTAGAAGCCACAACACTATTTTGGATTTCTTTATCTTGAAATCCTACATACATATTGAATAAAATTTATAGGTAATTGTGTGGTTCCCTTTGGCATGGCATGAAGGAAGGAGAAACATTTGCATGGGTTAGATGGGAAAGAATTTATCTTCCCAAAAAATGGGGTGGTTAGGGCATAAAAGACCTATTATGTTTCTCACAAACCCTAGATGCCAATGTAGGATGGAGACTAATTACGACTCACAGTCTCTATATAGTTGTGACAAATAAACATACATCCCCTATCTACACAAGATTTGATTTGGTTACAAAATAAACCAAGACCTAAAATCTCTACTATCTAGAAAGGAGTCCTAAAATCATTCAATATTATAGCTTTAGGGCTTTCCTGACGAGTTGGCTCAGGAAGTCGTGTCTGTGTTGGAATTGAACCATGGTATAGATGTGGAAATCAACATATCCTCCCCCTAGATCTATTATCCTTCTCATCTTCACACAGGATAAAATATCTAAATGAGATTACAAACCAGGAATATACTATATATGGGGTGAATGTTGGCTTTCTCCAAGATATTTACAGAACCTAGATCAATGGAACCAAAATTAGGATAACTACATAGAAGTGTTGGTTGCATCTCACATCAAAATATTAGATCAGGAAGATGAGTTATTATGGGTTCACTCTAACCATGGCTCATATTCACCCAAATCTAGCTATTGATTCATCATGTCATCAAGGGAACCTGATATACAAAATTGGTGGTGGAAGAACCTCTAGAAATCAAAGAGTTCAACCAAGGAAAGTATGCTACTATGGTGCATACTCACGAATAAATTACCTACTGATGATAATAATAAAAGGTGATCCTTGCATGGCCCTTCTTATTGTGCTTTATGTAGAGAATATGAGGAATCTATAGAACACTTATTTTTGACATGTTAATTAGCCCCTTAAGTATGGATGTTGATATATCAAGGTCTATCTATAAAAATTAGATCGAAGGGGGGAAATATCTCTTAGGATTGGTAGAGATGGTGGAACGACGCAACACCAAAAATGGTTTATAATATACCTCTAATTACATGCTAGGGAATATGGATAGGGAAGAACCAGAATATTTTCCAAGCCAATATCTTCTCTCCTGAACTAACCACAACACAAATTATAACAATATATAACTTCCTTCCTGATGAAGTGCATAATCATGGACCTCACACCATCACTGAATAGAGACTATTAATAACTCATATTCCTTAGCATAATTTGATGGTTCTTTGCAAAAAGGAATATGTGGAGGGGGCATTGCTATACACCTAAATTACTCTCATCATGTTGAAATTAAGGCAAGCCTGGGTCAGGACACAAATAATTATACATGATTGTTCAGTATAAAGCTACTCCTCCTATTATCTATTGAAAAGATTTCTCTGCACCCACATGTTTTTGGTGACTCAATGGTTGTATTTGATTGGTTTAATAAGATTTCTACATGTCACACACACACACACACACATAGAGAGGAATTCTAGATGGAGTTATGTTTCTCAAATCTCATTTTGATTCCATTTCCTATCAACATATTTACAAGAAGCAGAACACTCTTTTATACATGTTATCCAAATATGGATCACAATAGTTGTTCGGTGTATGGCATGTGAGAGAACATCGAGGGAAAAATCATTATCATTGTTATCATTTCCCTTTCATTGACACTATACTGGATATAACAGCTACACAGTGACATATTTTTTTATTTTTTTCTTATCTAACTCATCAACATTAGATATGGAAGATTCATAGTGACATGATTTTGGCTCTTTTATTATATGACTCCTCACATATGAGTACTTGGCACATTACAAGTGCATATCTTCTCATCAATACAATTCATGGAATTTAAGTTTATCATAATTTTTTCTTTATATGTATATGTATCTCAATACAGTTTGATAGACATTATGATGATTATTGATATAATCAACAGTCATTTTTGGCATGATATTTTTCTCATACAACATATATATATATATATATGAAGGAACTAGTTAATGATATCACAACTAAATTACACATACTTGTATCAAATCTCTATAAATCTACTGTGTATTGAAATTAGAATTGAATATGGAATATGCACACATGAAAGATTTATAGCCAATGAATTATTCCATATATAAATTAACTAATGGATTGTTGTTAACCCATATGAAATAATTTACCTGAGAGAAAGAAGTATGAACAAATTAAAGGATTAGAGATAATTGTATGTGTTAACATTGTAATCTAATCATGAATAATAGGAAAGGAATGAAGGCACACATAGAATGAAAGTAAGGACCGAGAGCTAAAGTCACATAAGAATATTTCATGAAAAATTATTTATTGTTACGATGGGGTTATTTCTACTAGAAAATTGATTACTATGGACAAGTACACTACAATTCAAAAAGAAAAGAATTATAACAAGTTATTAGTTTATCCATCAAACTATATTATGCCATGATTTCACTCAAGATCTATGAACAGAATATGTATATCAAATATGGATCCATTTCCTTCTAAAAATGAAACCTATATATATCTATATATATATATATATATATATATATATATATATATATATATATATATATATATATATATATATATATATATATATATATATATATATATATATATAGATAGATAGATAGATAGATTAGTTTGTGTGTGTGTGTGTGTATACAATGTGAGTACAAAATGGACAGAGTACGAATAAAAAAAATTCCTGGGGGGAATAATATTCATGGGCCCAGTACAACTCAACCATACAAACTTTATGGGCAAATATTTAAGGATTTTATGGCAAAGTTTTGACCACAAAATATACGTGAATTTATATAAATCAGTTAACCTAGTAAGGACAACAAATTACAAAGAATTTTTACAAATTAAAAGAAAATTCCACTATAATCAATGCATACCTACAGTAGGATAAGCATGAAAGAACATTATGAGATTGAGAGAGACATTGAATTCATAATAACTATTTTGTGTATAAAAATATTACCAATAATGTAATAGATGAGTATAAAGTCTTTTACATTCATTGTGCTAGAATGAACACATGTTCTATAAGAGAGAAGAAACAATAAAAATAACAAACAAATTATTAATGTGTTAACGGAGAACATAGAAAGTAAACAAAATCCCATTCATTATATTTAATGGGTCAATGTTGAAATCTTGTTCATAACAAAGAAGTTACAACCATGGTGGTTTTTTTCAAAACAAGAAAACCCTTAGAGGATTGAAGATAATCCAGTAATGACTATTTAGAAGAAATTCTTTAGGGTTATCAAATCCTTCTTTTGAATTATTAGGGTTGAAGTATAGGTATACGAAAGTGGTGAATGAAAGTAGGCCAACATGGAGACACCGAAGTAAACATGAAGGTGTTGAAAAAAAACATCCATAACCATTTTATAATTTTTCCTTTGGTAAACCCCAAGGCCTTACCTACGCGTAAAGAATATTTATTTGGTTTCACACACCAGGGGGTTCTTCTAAACAAAAATAAAATAGTTGATCTAGAATGGAGGAAATGTGTTTGTAGTCCATAGACCTACAATAAGTAAGGTCCGGCCTTTATTTCAACACTTCATGTAGAGGCAAGAAAAGAATTTATTGATAGTATTAACATTCCAAGGATAGATCAAAAGGGGATGACAAAGGAAAGTGACAATAGAAAACCATACATAAGATTTGGAGGCATATAATGAAAAACAACACACACCACAATCTCGAAGAGATACCAAAAGAGAATAAAATAAATAGAGTCACAATTACCTACAGAGAGGCATTTAAAAAACCCAAAGTCCATGTACTAGAGTTATGTGGTTTAAAATCATAGTCACCTTTACCACCGTCCTTGAACGGAAACATTCAATGTCTCAATAAAAAGACTAGTTCATAGGAAAAGGAGGGCACATGACAAATAGATCATAACCATAAACAATTTTGACATACTTGCACCCGTAAGGATGATATAAATGAAATCATAAGGCTATCAGCATTCAATAATAACAAGTTACAGTTTAAGAGAGGACACGTTTCCATAGAATGCCTAAAGAATAAAAGCCTTGCTACTTTATCAAAACCAACTACAAAATAAATACTGAAAATAATAATGAGCGGAATAGGGAGAGTCGATTAGAATAACCCTAATCGATCTCCACCCTTATATCATTTTAAAAATATATCCACCTTTGCATAAAATCCAGTACAACTAGTCACGCGGGCTTAGCTTGAGTAGCCTCCATGAGGAGTGACAAGTGTGCCACCATGGGAAACCCTTGGTCAATTGTCCTACACAGAAGCTAAGATTCACCATAAATGTCAAAGAGTGAAATTATACATAGTTGATGGGTATACAAGAAGGCTTGCATTTATAGAAAAATTAACCATGTATAAACCACTGATAAAATAAGACAAATTCCCATTTATTAGTCCCTTCTTTTAGTAATGTAGGCACTCTAGTGATCACTGCAGCATTAAATATCAAATAATCCTTTCTTTGACCAAACATTTCTCCTTCGTACAAAAATTTAAACAAAGTTTATGTTGCTAATTTGGGTTCACCAAAATTTTAACCAAATTTTTGAATTCGACCTCTTATTGGAGACCTCGGATGTCCCAAGGCAACATTAGATATCTGAAGCTTTTTTATCCAAAGTCTGAAAGGGAAAATAAAGTGCAGGAACGTACTTGATTTTGGTTAAAATTTGATATCTTGTCAGTTAATAGATATAAACTTCAACCAAAACTTTAACCAAAGTCTAATGTCTTATCTATTAATTCATATAAAAGTGAGAAACCTCTAACCAAATTTTCATATTAAATCGCATCGCAGTGCTGAGAGCAACTCTTGGATGTTCTCTTTCTTCCATGTTCGTGGTGGCTCTTGGACACACCATATACCATGGACACTAACTCAAGAAAATGCACTTCGCCACTAGTCTCTAATCCACTTGCTTCACCTTCCCACTTGCTTCTAATCCACTATTTTGTTTTATGATTTTATAGGAGTGAAGTAAAGAAAATAGATTCCCCATTCCATTTCTTTATTGTATAGGTTTGTTTGATATTTCAATATGAGTGTAACAAAGAAAATAACGAGTGATTACCATGTACCAAAAAATGACAGCTCCGAAGAAGAAATGATACCATAGAAGAAATAAGACACTATGAAATTGTTTCACAAAAGAAAAATTGGTAAGTTAGCATAGTTCATAATATATGAAACATAAATTGATAATTAAATTAGCATAATTTAAAAATTCTAAGAAATTGATAAGTAAATTAGGCATAGAGTAATTGTAAAGTAAGGCATAGTTCAAATATTTTCCCTCTAGTCTATACATATTTCCTTTGTACAATAATTCATTGATTCAAAGATGTTAGACAAGAAATTGGTAAGTTATGAATAATTCATGTATTTTCCTTCTCGTTTGTAGATATAAGTCATTGATTCAAAGACATTAGATAATTGTGAATAAGTACATGCAAATTGAGACAAAGACATGCACAAACAAACAAAAGATAATGACAGGAATAAACATGTAAAAATTTGAGACCATGGCAAGCAAAAAGCGCAAAAAATTGAGGTAAGTCGGTAACTAAATTATAGACAACAATTTTTTTTGTATCCCTCTAATTTTCAATTTGAAATTTACAAGAGAGGTGAACCCTCAAATCTCCACTTTCCTTTTTATCATTTCATTTATTTTTAATGCAAAACATCTATGCTTCTTTTTTCATTTTAATTGCACTATATGTCATGGAAGTTGTGCTCTATTCTCCTAGTGAAAAGCTAAAGTTGAGGTAAGTGAGTGACCAAATTATATACAACACAATTTTTTTTATCTTGATAATTTTGAGTTTTAAATTTACAAGAAAGGTGAATCCTCAAAATTTCACTTTAATTTTTCTCATTTCATATGTATTTGATGTTAACCATTTATGCATCTTTTTCATTTGAATTTCATTGCATGTCATGGAAGTTTTGTTGCACTCTAAGAAATTACCATTAGAAAATGAATCAAGAAATCCACAAAGTCAAATTTGAACACTAGGAATTCATTGAAAGTGAGGTAAGAGACAACTAACCAATTTGATGATAATGAGCATGAGGAGAAAGGTGTCAATCCCCAAGGAAAAGCCTCCAATCTTATGTATTATGGAAGCATCCATTCAAGTTATTGTTAGTTCAACAAAACTCTCTCCCATTAAACATGATAGATAGATTGGCCACGATATATAGATTGCCACCATCAATGACACCATCAGAACAAGGATCCAAGTTTCTAGATCGACCACCTATGAAAATTGTGCTTCAGCCTCTACATCACTGTCGTCCTCACTAACAAAAATCTGAGGCTGAAGTATTATGAAAAATGTTAATGTCAGCAACACCAATGGCTAGATGGGAGAAGGGTCTCTTGAATCTACTGCAGTTAACATCAACAATAACATAATCTCAAACCCTAATCGAAACCCATCACTAAAATTTTTGTGGAGGAAAATTGGATTAGAACTCATTCATGCAATAAATATCCATTCCCCAAGTCTTTGTGACTAAATTATGAGCACTCTACAAATGTTGTTGCAGCAGAGCAATTGATTGGTTTTGCAGAGACAACATAATTGAAGCAGCGAATACGAGGGTCAAATTTTCTGCAATATATGGATGGAAAACGCATGCCATGCAAAAGATAAAGGAAAATGAGATCATCTTCTTCAACTAGATCTCCCCCGTATGTTATTTAAATTATCAAAAGAACATGGTTTGAGGAGCTTCCAACATCAAAAGGTTTCCACCAAATTCTGAGATTGCATAAAATGTAATCTAGATCTTGCTCATGAGCTTGGGTTCATGGCTAAAACTAGAGGCTAGAAGTACACTGGAAAAGACTTCCTAGAAAATTAGTGAGAGAAATGAAACCACTAGGAAAGTATTACCAAAGCTAGTACAAAAACCCACCTAAAACAAAATTTGTTTTTGTGCTTCCCATGAGGGGCACATAGGTTGCATGTTATGGACTCCAGGTAGGTAGAGTGGACATGTGGTGCATTCATGCTAGGCATGCTAACCAAAATATTCTTTAACCTTTTTTTTTTATATTTTATTTCAATTATTATTTTTATAATTATATATTTTTTGTTTTATTTAAATACATAACTAAGTCAAATCAGATGTTAATTTATATAAAAATAATATATATAAACAAGTAATTGAAAATAAAGCATGCGAACTTATTGCATGCAAGAAAGGTGTCTATGCCACTATCCTCCAAGGTAACTACAAAACTTCAATTTTGTATTTGCATCTTTACCATATATCTAAGTGCTTAAATAGTGTAATCCCTTTGTCCATTTCCACTATAGGCATTGATCCGAAAATAGTATTTGAATATCTTGTCTTTTAACCTCATTGTATAGGCATTCATCCAAAGAAAAAGTTAAGTATAGTTTCTGCAATGCTCACAAGTTCTCTAAGTTCCTAAGAGCATTTTCTTCCAAAGGGAAACATAAAATATGATTTTTTCATTGTTGGTCCGTTTCTATGTCTATGGAATTTGTTATTTATTTGAGAATATGGTTCGGGTGGTATGTTTTGTGCTAGGTTGGGTTTGTTAATTTGGAAAGTTTTTGAAAATTGAGAGAAATACTAGCATAGAGAAGCTAAAAATTGAAGCATAAATCATTTGAATTTACACTACTATAACCTTTTTTTTAAATATCAAATTATTGTGAGTTAAAAGACTATTTAAATAAAAAAATGTAATCTAAAAAATACATGGAAGGGGATCGTACCAAGAACTAACTAAAAAAGGCAAGGAAATATCATAATGATAGTACATCTTTTGCTAAACGAATTTAGTAATCATATTGAGTGAAACAGGAAGGAGAATGCTCGCTTAAGTCTTTGGGAGTACAAAAGCAGGATGCATGGGAAGTAAAAAGGGCAGGGAAGGGGATTTGTACCAAGAAATAACTAAAAAGGGTAAGGAAATATCAGAATGATAATACATCTCTTGCTAAACGAATTTGGTAAGCATATTGAGCGAATTAGGAAGGAGAATGCTCGCTTAAGTCTTTGGGTGTACAGAAGCAGAACCCATGGGAAGTAAATGTGATATTGTTTTGTTGTATTTTGTTGTGACAAGGTTGTTCTGTTTTTTTAAAGTATAAACTATTTCCCTTTATTGATTACATTCTTGAGCAGATCGTGTTGGTTTTCTTATTTGTTCTATTTTTGTTGAAGTATTAACAACAAAATTCCTTTTATTGAGTACATTCTTGAGTAAATCATAGTGGTTTTATTGGTTCATGCTCTAATTGTTTTTTTCATTCTAACTAGGATTTGAGAAATATGTTAGAAAGTAATGAATTTTATATTTCCGTGTATCAAACTGGATTTGATCGTGCATAGTGGATAATGAAGTCTATTTTGTCTCCTTCTGCTCAAGCTAGGGCTACACGCACTCTGAGACTTGCAAGAACCATGTTTTAAACATCACTCTAACATTGAACATGGTGTCAAGGAACGAGGGAAAGTAATTTAAAAAATAATTAAACAAAAAATAGTTGGAACATGAGTGAGAATGAAGAGGTACAAAGATTGTTGTTTCTATTAGAAATTACATTATTTTATTTGTGTTATATTTTTTTGAAAGTAACCTTTTTGTTTTTGATTATGCTTTCTTTTTCATATTAATATTTTGGTTATTTTTCAACTAAAGATGCTACTTAAACTAAAGATATTACTTGAACTACCCATGTAAATTCCTGTATTACTGCAATTTTTATTAAAGTTTTTGGTTTTTGCTAATTTGATATTAGAATCCCTATTTTATTTAGTAATTGCAAGATTATGATTTGCTCAGTGTTAGCCCATTCAAGTTGTTTGGTTATCATTTGTAATTGCAAGATTATGGTGGGCTCCTTTAACCAATGCAAGTTGCTTGGCTAACAACAATATCACTTGTCATGAGAGGAAACAAAACAATATTCTTTGTGGTCAACTCCTGTATTATTGGAATTTTTATTAACATTTTTTATTTATGCTATATTAGCACTCGTATTTTATTTAGTAATTGCAAGCTTATGATTTGTTCCATGTTAACCAATTCAAGTTGACTGGCCAAAAACAATAATATTGCTTCACATGAAGGAAAAAAATAGTGTTTTGTGTGCTCAATTAGCTTTTCTCTAGGTGTAAAATACAACACAAATTATATTTACACAAATACTTTGCCTTTGTCTATTAAAAATAGAAACATTTTAAATGATTTACATTAATTAATCTTGGTTGAATCTCCAAAATTACTATTTGTACCATCACACAGAAACCCTCCATGTGGAGTTCATTTCTAATAATGAGATACCAAAATAAAGTACAATATTTTGACAATGTTTTGAAGACCACATAATGCACTGGGTTAATTGTAGAACATAATTTTTAATAGAATAATGACATTTTTTTTTGAATAATTATTTAGTCGATAGTTAGTCTATTTCAAAATTTTATTATGGTTTTGATGATAGCCAAAATATTTGAACAAAATCACTAGTTTTTAACTACGAAATAAATTGAATAATAAAAATTCAAATCTGTTTAAGATAAATTTCTTGATTATCATGATTAAATTAATTTTCTAAAAAACCAACAAATTTGAAAAAATTATCCCATAATAATTAAAAAAACATAATTTAAAAATACAAAACTATAAATATAAAAGAAAACATAAATATACCAAAAAAAAAATTATTTACATTCTATACTCATTCCTAATCTCTATCAAATTTAGTGTTTATGCATATTATACATTTTCAAATAAAAAACAAAATTATAAAGTTCTTATTAAATATATTTGTTTGTAAAATTTCAGTTAACCATTCATATCCTCCATCTCTATTCTACATATTCAGATGAAAAACAAAATTACGAAGATCTTACTTAGTGTAATTATAGGCATAAAATTTCCTTTAATTAAAATAAAATATTGAAAGATATAATAGCTATTTTTGACTTCATCGTAAATAGGTAGCTAGCTATTGAGACAAAATTACGAAGATCTTACTTAGTGTAATTATAGGCATAAAATTTCCCTTAATTAAAATAAAATATTGAAAGATATAATAGCTATTTTTGACTTCATCGTAAATAGGTAGCTAGCTATTGGTTCAGTAGAACACATGAAAACATCCGATTTCATTGAAAATAACAAAAATAAATTATGAAAATATTTTCTATTGTATATTAGGTTTAATTATTTTTAATGAAAAAATTAATATATATTTATTAATAAAAAATAATAAATTTAGAAAATTATTTCTAATTTAAATATAAATTAAATATCAATAATATAAATCTATTTTAAATACATATATAATATAAGTCAAAAAATAAAAATAAAATCTAATTTATTAACTGTAAAATGAATTTCTCAACTTAACGAATTAAAAAATTTTAAAAATTTAGTACACTCCTCTTTAAAAAATCTTTTACATCTATCTGCAAGGTTCCCAAATTTACTTTTCTATCCGGCAGAGTACCACTGCGTGCCGTTCTTGTCTGAAATGTATGAATAGGTTACGTGGGTATATCCCTTGCACATTCACTGCAACTCGACAACTATCAAAATTGCAGGGACTCCCAAAAAATTTGCCACGTCATATAAATTCGACAATGCATCCCAATGAAATATGTAAATACATATATGGGAGCGGCACCCTAGATATAGTGGTTATTACAAAGGGCAACGTAAGGCTTATTACCACTCATGTGTATAAGTTAAAAATGTGGAGAAAGCTAATACAATTAAGAAGAAATACAATGTAAAAAAATAAAAACTATAAACATAAAGAAAAATATAAACATGCAAGTTTTTTTGTTTTGTTTTATTTACATTATAAAATAATTCCTAATTTTTATCACACTTTTTTGTTTCTCCACATTATGCATATTAAATAAAAGATAAAAATAAAATTACAAAAAAGTTCTTATTAAATATAATTATATGTATAAAATTTATATTTACAAATCATAGTCTCTATCTTTAAAATCATAGTCTCTATCTTTATTTTACCTATTTAAATAAAAAAAAATTACAAAATGTTACAAAGTATAACTATATGTATAAGATTTTCAATAACTAGAATAATATATTGAGATATATCATAGCTATTTATGATTAAGTCAAAAACACCTGATTAGATAATTAATTAAATAAAACACATAAAAACATTCCAGCAATTATATTGATAATTACAAAAGATAATTAAAAATTTATTATCTAATGTGCATTAGATTTCATTATCTTCAATAAAATCATTAACATATATTATTAATAAAAATTGATAAATCCAAAAAATTAAGACTAATTCTAATATATTAACATATATTATTCATTAAAAAAAAAATTCCTCATAAACATTGATAAATCCAGAAAATCCTAATAAAAATATAAATTCCTGATAAAAATTGATAAATCCAGAAAATCATAATAAAAAAATTATAAATCCAAAAAATTATTACTAATTGAAATATAAATAGAATACCATCCATTAAGATTTTTAGTGCACTACTCTAATACCAACAAACATGTTCTACACCTATCTGCAAGTATCCCACATTTACTTTTCTATCCGGCATGGACTACCACTGCGTGCAGTTCTTATCTGAAATGTATGAATAAGTTACGTGGGGTATAGCCCTTCCACATTCACTACAACCCAACAACTATCAAAATTGGAAAGGGACTCTCAGAAAAACTGCCACGTCATATAAATTCGACAAATGCATCCCAATGAAATATATAAACACATATATGGGAGCGGCACCGTAGATATAGTGGTTCTGACAAAGGGCAACTTTAAGGCTTATTGCGACTCGTGTATAACTTCAAAATGTGGAGACTCATGTGTATAATTAGGATTGAAAACCTTGGTTTTAATAGTTGTAGGAAATATATAGGTAATCAGTAACCATATAAGCCTAGCTTTTGCGCTGTGGTTACGTATATACACAAGTCATTTCATATGTCACCTTGGAAAAATATAAATAAGATAAAAGCCTTCAATAAAATGTCATATATGATTCTCAAAGACCGAAGGGTCAGTAAAGAGAGCAAGGAGTCTTTATAATTTAAAAATGACATGATCTCTTACACGTCAAAGGAGCAAACTTATCAGTTTGTGCCAGTAGAAAATGAATAATACTTTAATTATAACCGGATGTACTCTGGAGTCCCTAATGAAGTGCAATATTTAAGAAGCAATTTCATTTGCTAAAATGTTTTTTTTGTAAATATGGTGGACTAGTATTTAGTATATCACTAAGATCAAGAGGGAATTGAATCTAGGACTTTAGTATATCACTAAGATCAAGAGGGAATTGAATCTAGGACTTTAGTATATCACTAAGATCAAGAGGGAATTGAATCTAGGACTTTAACAAGTTATTTTACATTAGGGAGTATTTAAACAAAACACGACATTACTGTCAATCCAAGACTCAATAGAAAATAGGTCATTATTCCTCTGAAAAAAAAAATTATAAAACTATAAAACTAGTTAGGTTAGAGTAGATTTCATGTTTATTAAAAAGTTTGTTATTTTATATTAGATATACTTTTAATTGGAGAAATATTTATTATAAATTATTTATTTTTTTGGGAAAACATATATTTTTAATTAAAAGAGTATTTTTAATACTAAAATTGATAAAGATATATAAATTCTATTTGTAATAGTAAAAAGTGAATATAAGTTAATTTCTTGATTAAAATCATAAACAAACAAATAAGCTCATACTTATATTACGTGTGATCGAAGTATGTCAGATGACAACAAGGTTTTGCGGACAACTCTCCACCCAACCGTAGGCTCAATTGTGCAAGGATATGCTACAACTAGCCACCCTCGAGCCCTCAATCAACGTATTACTGCAAGTGACTCCTAATTCTTAGAACACTATTCTATTCTCCAAGAGAATGAAGGATAGAAACTCGGAGAGATGGAATGCCTCCCATCCTCCTCATCATCTAATAAATAGAACATTGGATGGGGAACCACATGCACACACTCCATGTGTCTACATGCGACTTTGATTTTTAGCTTTCTACTTTGATTTTTTATTTTTCTTGTTTTATTTCTTTTTTTTCTTTAGCTTTCTTGTTTTATTTTCTTCTTTTTCTTTTTTTATTTCTATTTATTCTTATTTAGGGGATAACCATTATTTTTATTTATTTTCTTGTATTTAAATATCATTTATTTATGATTTATTATTATTATTATTATTATTATTATTATTATTATTATTTAATTATTTATTATTAAGTGATTTATTATTTATTATTTATATTATTATTTATTATTTTGTATTATTTATAATTTTATTATTTATTATTCATTCTTATATTATTATTTATTATTTATTATTAAGGGAATGGATATTACATACTCTCCCACTTTAAGGAACTTCATCTCGAAGTTAAATTGAATTATTTTATTATTATTATTATTATTATTATTATTATTATTATTATTATTATTTAATTTAGTTCATGTTGCCAACACCCTCTGCTGAACTAATATAACCAGCAGGCATCGAAAGTCACAACACCCGGGAAATCTCAAGGAATCTTTGTCCTTTTTCCCACCTTCGGTACCAGGAATAAGCCTGACCCGATCTGTATCCTAGTCGAAGGCTGGCCCCAAGGCTTGCACCTGACTCAGACTTCATCTGCCCCAAGGCAGGCATCCGGTTTGGTACTCAATGACCCCGGGCATCTCGCAAGGTTGGCCCACTCGCTCCACAAATACTAAGGTGCATAGCCCCAGGCATCAAAGTCCTTTACATCCCTTCCAGACTTCGGCATCCCAATCCAATAACAGGAACCTAGCCTAGAACATCAGGCACTTGGCCTCCTCAAGATGGTCCCATGGCTCATCTAGAGCTATCCATCAAGAGTTATACACAAGACAAAGGAACCACTGGCATATGTAGTTTTGATTGAGTTTTGTCCCCAGCCCATATGGTAGTACTTATTCTCCCTCATGCGTATGGACTCGCACGAGATCATCAAATAAACTGGCCCTCACAGCCCAATGTGTAGTGTTGTCAATCATTACAGCTCAACATGCAACAATGCATTTGCTATGCCAACATAGTATTCTAAAAAATAATCCACATGCCAAGTCTTGCATGATATCATGAGAATATTTATCATTGTTAATCACAAAATAACAAACTACGTGCTGATGCATGTCATTTGTGTGCAACTATTACATGCTTCACCATTTTAAATTATGATATGAACATATTGCATCAAAGATATATTATGACTTTACCACATGTCAATAAACCTCATATTGTAGCATCATAAATCCTATGCAAATCATAAGGATACATTATCACCATAAGATCCATATGTGCATGATTATATCATATCAGTCAAGTACTTGTCTAAACTAAGTAAGCATTTCCACACATTTTAATCAAGTAAATAAGGAATGTCTTGAAAAATAACAGATGCATCTTCTCGGTAGCTAACCCTAGGCTATATTGGTTCCATTGGACCTTGACTTGTTCAAACTCACGGTTCCTGAGTTGACGAACCCAGTGGTCCAGTATACAAAATGGTTCGACCTGAAGGACTCCTTCCTCGAAAACCTGCAATTTTTCAAATTTCAAAATATGTGATGGGTCGGGTACATATTTTCTAGGCATAGAAACATGAAACACATTATGCATCCTTCTTAGATGGAATCGCAGCTCGAGCTTGTAAGAAACTAGTCCAATCCTCTCTAGGATCGTGAATAGCCCAACAAATCTAGGTGATAATTTTGTTCCCTTACCCATCCTAAAGGGAATTTTAAAGGGTTTGATTCTAATAAAAATTTGGCTTCCCTCTTCAAAGTTTCTAACAATTCTCTTTGCATCAGCATAACTTTTCTGGCAATCCCTGGCTTCTTTTAGTCTCTGTTTAATTGTGGCCATTTTTTCTTCCATTTCTTGGAGCATTTTAGGTCCCAAGATGACTCGATCCTCTAATCGATCCCAAGTTAACAGAGTACGACATGGTATTCCATACAAGATTTTGAAGGGAGCTACCTATATTGAACTATGGTAACTATTGTTTTATGCAAATTCCACTAAGGGAAGGTATTTCTCCCATTGGTTTTGTTGATCCATGACATACATTCTTAGCATGTCCTCCAACACTTGGTTTACTCTTTGTGTTTGACCATCTGTCTCTGGGTGATATGTTGTACTGAAATTTAGTTGTGTTCCCATAGACTGTAATAGACATTTCCAAAATCTAGAAGTAAAATGTGCATCTCTATCAGATATTATCTTTCGTGGTACTCCATGAAGGCGAATTATTTCTTTTAGGAAAATTTGAGCTATAGCTGATGCTTCAAAGGTGGTCTTGACAAGAATGAAGTGAGCACTCTTAGTTAATTTGTCAACCACAACCATAATACAGTCATGTCTTTAGGATTTCATAGGTAAGCCTCCAACAAAATTCATCAAAACAACTTACCACTTAGTTTCCGGTATATCATGGGGTTGCAAAAGCCCTGCTGGGTGATGATGTTCAGATTTAACCTGTTGACATTCTAGACATCGGGCCACAAACTTTGCTATATCCATTTTCATTCCTGCCTAGAAAAATAGTTGTTTTAAGTCTGCATACATTTTCTGGACTCCTAGATGTGCAACATATGGAGCTTGATGAGCTTCCTTCATTATTAAATTCCGAAGATCATCATCTTCTGGGACGTAAACCCTACCCTTATATCATAGCAATCCATCATTTTCTAAGGTGTATTCCTCCCACTTGGGCGCCACAGGCACCTTTTCTTGTAAGGCAATTTTTTTTTCTATTAATGTGGGTACGCTACTAGACGATTTAGAATCCGGCTCCTCAAGTCTATCTTTAATGAGGATATTGAATGAAGTCTAGGTCTCCTACTTAAAGCATCTACAAATTTATTTTGTTTTCCCTTTATATAGGATATCTTGAAATCATAATCATTAAAATAGCTCACTCCAGCGTCGTTGTCCAGCATTAAGGTCCTTTTGTGTGAAGATGTACTCAAGACTTTTATGATCTATTCTTAATTCAAATTGACGCCCCATTAGATAATGTCTCCACAATTTCAAGGTCATTACAACCTAGCTCTAATACCATATGTAATAGTACAAAGTGAATATAAGTTAATTTATTAATTAAAATCATAAACAAGAAAATAAGCTCATACCTATATTACCTATGATCGAAGTGTGTCAGATGACAACAAGGTTTTGGGGACAACTCTCCACCCAACCGTAGGCTCAATTGTGCAAGGATTTGCTACAACTAACCACCCCCGAGCCCTCAATCAACGTACTACTACCAGTTACTCCTAAGTCTTAGAACACTATTCTCCAAGAGAATGAAGGATAGAAACTCGAAGAGATGGAATGCCTTCCATCCTCCTTATCATCTAATAAATAGAACAAACATTGGATGGGGAACCACATGCACACACTCCATGTGTCTACATGCGACTTTGATTTTTAGCTTTCTACTTTGATTTTTTTAGTTTTCTTGTTTTATTTCTTTTCTTTTCTTTAGCTTTCTTGTTTTATTTTCTTCTTTTTCCTGTTTTTTTCTTTTTTATTTCTATTTATTGTTATTTAGAGGATAACCATTATTTTTATTTTTTATTATTATTTAAATATCATTTATTTATGATTTATTATTATTATTATTATTATTTAATTATTTATTATTAAGTGATTTATTATTTATTATTTATATTATTATTTATTATTTTGTATTATTTATAATTTTATTATTTATGATTCATTATTTTTTTATTATTTATTATTTATTATTAAGGGAATGGATATTACACTATTTTTTTTAATTTGAACTTGTAACTGATTAATAAGGAACACATTTGAACTTGAGCCTGTTAATAATTAATAAAAAAAAAGACACGTGGTCATAATTTTTAAAGTTAGGGTGGTTTTGAAATCTTTCTTTTTAATTTTTTTCCAATAAAATAAATAAAAGTATAAATAACGTTTAATAATTTCTTATTTTTCTTAAACTCTGATAAACAAACTTAAGTTTTAGATACATAAAAAAAAATTAGTTATTACTATCCACTAAATATTAAAAACAAATAATACCTCTAAAAGAGAATTTTTTCAAATAAAATAAATAAAAGTATAAATAACGTTTAATAATTTCTTATTTTTCTTAAACTCTGATAAACCAACTTAAGTTTTAGATACATAAAAAAATTAGTTATTACTATCCACTAAATATTAAAAACAAATAATACCTCTAAAAGAGCATTGATTATGAGCTCTTTTAATCATCATATTATGACATTTCATTTAGGCATTGTTAATGATTTATTTAAAAAAGATTAGATTGAGTTTTTGGTTACTTTTAAA
Organism: Pinus tabuliformis; assembly: GCA_031772625.1. Lineage (NCBI taxonomy): Eukaryota > Viridiplantae > Streptophyta > Pinopsida > Pinales > Pinaceae > Pinus > Pinus tabuliformis. Next base: position 226,186,543 of record CM062809.1, read on the forward strand.
ACACAATATAATATATAATATAGAAAAGTTGTAGTTAAGTTTATTAGCAATAAAGTACAAAAAAGAGTTATAAGTAAAATTTGTAATAAAAGTAGACAATATATGTTGGGAAGAGAATTCAAGTAATAATTTTTTGGGATTCCAACAAGTTGTTATTGTTATATATTCTTAAAAAAATTCTAGATTAAGTAGTGTTTTATCTAACATAAAAGTTAATGAATAACCTAGTTATTGTTAGTTTCATCTTGCTTGATTTTCGTAGGATGAGATTCTTGCATGTGGATGCCTACATCTTCTCTCATTTAATGTATAATGTATTATTCTTCTTAATTTTTTAGATTGAATTTATTAACAGAGGTTGATAAGTGTGAGCTTTTAATGACATTGCAAAACCATGTTTGTTAATATCGAACATTTAACTTTCAAAACTTTAATTTACATGTTGTGATGTATGTGAAGGCACATGGCAAATGTTTTTCTGTTATGCATTAATGTTCATTCTGGTGATCATAGTGGTGAATGGTAAAATTGATGTTCTAATAGTATTTATAAATTTTCCTTGCTTGCAAAGTTCTCTATATATTTAGTAAACTTTTATATATGTCATATTTAGGAGCTTTGTATCTTGGTAGCTATATTAGGATAAGACCAATTCTAAAGAATAGAGTTGAAACTCCTTAGAAATAGCTTGTAGACCTAAGAGAATTACCAAAGTAGGGAGAGGATTGCACCAAAGGCAATAGAATGGGTGAATGGGGACAACTAGACCACATAATTTGAAACCCCCAAATAAATGAAACCCCCAAGAAAAGAGAATCCAAAAGACAACCATGACCTTAGACATCCAACACTAGCATCAAACATACAATTAGAGCACGAAGAAACAAAAAGAATGGTCTAATTAATAGAGGAAAACCAAGGAAACCTAATGTACTAATTAGAGACTCCAAAGAATTAACAAGAATTGATAAAGGATCCTTATCTAGAATATGCATGTGCATGAAACTAGAGCAAAAAAACAAATTTCTATTTCTAATCAATAGAGGAAAACCACTAAAGCCGAATGCAATGATTAGAGGCTCCAAAGCATTAACAAGGATTGTCAAGGGATCCTTACCTAGAAGATGCACTAAACTAGGTTTCATCATGGCCATGAACTATCATTGAACAAACCACATGCATATTGTGCTATTACCCCACCTAATCTTAGAGCTAGTTCACAAACATTTTCAAAATGTGGGCCATGGGTTATGTGTGGGGTTTGGATAATAGTAATGCCCTTCAAAACCCATTTCCTACTTAGATATCACCCAATAAGCTCATTATCCTCACATATGTTTGATGGTGAATTCAAAAAATGTATCCATATTTAATGTGTTAAAAATAAACTTAACTAGTGGTAACATGCTTGAATCCCCAATGCTAATCAACATTCTAATTATATATACATTTAGATACAATTTTAATTGATTATTTGTAGTTGTCCCTAAGCCCCATATAAAAGTCAATTGGCCAGTGTTTCTTGGACTACATATTATTTTGATAAAAAATTCTTGGCACTTATCTATAGGTTAATATTGAGAATTCATTTTTTTTTTAATTTTTCTAATCATTGAAATTTTATTTATTTGTAAAGTGATTGGTTGAGATCTTATTATACATTGTTTAATAACTAACATTTATATTAGTTAATGATATTTGTTAAATATAACTTATTATAATATTAAAATCATATTTTAATAAATTTAATTATAAAAAATATTTCAACCCTACACTATTTTATTAATGATTAATTATTTTATTTCATAATAAAATCTACTTTTATTTTTTTATTTAATTAAACTATATTTAACCTAAACCTTAAAAAAACCAACAATTTTAAATTACTATCTAATTGAGTTTGACCTGTTTTAACCGGTCGCTTTTAAGCAAATGCGATGCTCTCCTTTGAAAACTTCTCTGAAATCACTTAGCAATCGTATGGCGTTCTACACCATATCAGCTACGACTATGACGTTAACGGATGGTTACGGCCCAATTTCAACGGTGACAATTGTAAACGGCAGACTAGCATAGTAGGCAATGTTAGAATTTGTGGATCTGGTCCACCTCAGAGTTTGGATCTTTGTGAATTATGTCTGGTTATATGAATCTTTTTAAACCTGTCAAATAGTACAAAAATTATATCAATCTTTTTAGATATGTCAAATTGTACAAAACGATAATACCCTTAATTTAGATATGTCAAATTGTACAATAAAACGAATTACTTATTTTCATAATAAAGTTTACTTCTATTTTTTTATTTAGTTAAACTATATTTAAATTAAACCTAAAACCTTTGTTTAAAAAAACAACAATTTTAAATTACTATCTAATTGAGTTTGACCTGTTTTAACCCGTCGCTTTTAAGCAAATGCGATCCTCTCCTTTTGTAAACTTCTCCGTAATCACTTAGCAACCGTATGGCGTTGTACACCATATCAGCTACGACTATGACGTTAATGGATGGTTACGGCCCAATTTCAACAGTGCCAATTGTAAACGGTAGAGTAGCACAGTAGACAATGTTAGTTTGGATTTTTATGAATCATGTCTTGTTATATGAATCTTTTTAAAGCTGTCAAATTGTACAATAATTATATCAATCTTTTTAAATCTTTCAATTTGTACAAAACAATAACACCTTTAATTGACGACGTTGACAATAAAACGAATTACTTAATCGGTCCAAAACGAATACCACACCTTCAACGAAGAAATCAACGTCTAGAACGGCCGGTAGGGAAGGAATCCTCCCTTCACGCAGTCACTCCCGTTGCGCGTGTACCGAAGGAATCTTTCATTTTCATTTCGGAACAAACATTGTGGAGAGAAACCATGGTGGAGTGCTGTATGTGCGGCGATGTGGGCTTTTCAGAGCATCTGTTTCAGTGCGGGAAATGCCGATTCCGCTTCCAGCACAAGTAGGACTACACAAATTTTTCAGCATTGTAATGTTTAACATTTGTATTAATGAAATGTACAGATTCCTGTTTCGTTCAATAATAAATATACTGTTTTGACCATGAATTTGCAGATATTGCAGCAGAAGATATTTCTATGAAGATCATATTGAATTCTGCGATTGGTGTTTCGTGGAATCTGATCAATCGAGCGGCTTTACTGCTAATTTGCATTCTAACACCAAATGTAAGCCGCCCATAATAAAGAAAGTCGATGACAAAAGATCAAATGGCTCCAATTCTATTAGAGGGAGATCAGCCAATGCCTTCACTGTCAAACCAAAAGGAAATGAAGCCAGAATTACGGTTAAATGTAATGATCGAAAGCCTAACATGGCATTAGGATTGATGAGAACTCTCATTAAAACAAATACGAAAAAAGCTCCTGCAAGAAGTAGGCGAAGGATAAAGCTCCTCCATGACATCCCATGTTAAATTTATTCTTTCTGAAAACTAGAAAGTGTGATCTCCTTACGTTTCGGATTGTAAATTCTGCTTGCTATTCTCGGTAAGCTTGGCCGATTGGATCTTAATCTTGCAAAGAACAAGGTTCTCTTCGCTATTGCAGTTCTCTGTAGGTTATTTTTTTGATGTTTATGGAACATCTTTTTTATTAATATACAAATTCATTTTCTTTTTAAAATTTGATGCCCGATATCAGTTCGCGAAATTCTATATAAATAAAAATCTGTAATACAATTTTGATGCATAAGCATTGTCCAAAATATAAGAAGGCTTTTTTGGTCCGAAAATTCTATATGTTAATGATTTTTTTAGAAAATATTAAAAAACAAATTGGTTTTGAAAAAAGTTATAAAAAGTTTTTTTTTAAATTAATAATATTTTTAAAGTATGAATATTTCCATAATTAATAAATTGTTGTGCAAGACTTCTCGAGAATTGTATGCTGCCCACAGTTCTCCAGAAGTCTTCAACAATAATAATGTTTTTAAGCAATTTTTGGGAAGCATTTTTTTTCGGAAGAAACTCTAATTCTTTCCTTTGAGATATAAATAAGATTCTAATAAGCGGGTAGAAATCGAGAAAGATACCAAACTTCTAATTAAATAATATAAATGTTCTGAATTGAATTCTCTGTGCTGCTGATTTTTGGCATCAAAATCGTAAAATTGCTAGAGTGTTGGAAATATTAATTCTGTTAAGCAGTGTCATACGAGTCATATATGTCAGAAGTATTTTTTTGCAGGTTGCATTTTTGTTTGAAGATGGAAGGTTTAAAGCCAGAACAGAAGTACCCCAGAACCTTTCCCCAGAAGTTAAGGAATTTAATGAACTTTAGTAAATATGGTCACGCATTTACTTTACTACTATTTCCCATACTCCATACTTAACAACAACAACCTATTAATTAATTTTAGTTTGTCATGTATTAATGTAAAATTCTATGTTGAGATAAATATGGATGTAAAAGTCATTTTGCAAGAGAGAGGTAGGGAGGAGAAAATCTTGGAGCAAATTTTGGTGAACACTTGAAATGAAATCACTGTAAATTTTGTTTTACTTGATGAATCAGCCCAAGTCTCATATGAATGTATTTTCATGAATTCAAATTTAATCCTAAGTTTTATTGTGTTTCTCCAAGGTTTACTCTGTGTTTTTTTTCCATAAGTGAAGTGTTTTATTAAAGCTCTCTATAGCTGTGTGAAATCAAGCTTCACAAAACCTCTTACCTCTCGAGACAAACAAGTGTTTTTAATATGTTAAAATTGTTTTGAGGGCAGATTGTTTTTAGCATATTTACCAGCAAGTATAATTTTTTTTATTTTTATTTTTTACACTCAAAAATGGCAACATCAAGCACAAGCTTGACTAATCCTCACATACCTCATTTTAATGGAAACAATTATGATTATTGGACTATTACAATGAAGGCCCTGTTTTCTTCTCAAGTCATTGGGATTTGGTGGAGAATGGTTTTCAAAAACCAGGAGATACAACATCCTACAATGTCTTGTCTCAAGAAGAAAGAGATTTGTTAATGTACAACAGGAAGAAGGATGCAAAAGCCCTCTTCTACATTTTTCAAGTAGTTCATGAAAGTATTTTCCCAAGGGTTGCATGGGACACCCTCCATACAACTTACCAAGGCATGGCAAAAGTCAAGACAACAAAGCTGCAAATGTTGAAAAGAGACTTTGAAACACTTTGTATGAAAGAGTCTAAGAATTTAGACTCATTTTTTACACATGTAATTAAGTGGGCTGGTTACTCAAATCATGCCTCATGATGAGACCTTTGGGGAAAGAAGAATAGTTGAGAAAATTTTGAGAAGTTTGCAAGCAAGGTTTGATGCCATTGTAGTGGCCATAGAAGAGACAAAGGATCTCTCACAGTTATCAGTCGATGAGCTTAATGCATCACTGATTTCTCATGAATATAGACTGAATAGAGCAACCGACTTCTCATTGGAGCATGCCTTCAAGACAGAAGTATCATTTGATCAAGGTCAAGGCAAAGGAAAATCATATGTTAGAGGAAGAGGAACAAGCCCACACAGATGTGGAAGAAGTAGCCCTTCAAGCTCAAATGGAAGAGGGAGCAATCAAAATCAAAGTCAAGGCCCAAGCCAAAATCAAGCACAAGGTGATAGGTATAATAAATATCAAGTTCAATGAATGTAGAAAGAAGAAATATGACATTAGTAACAAACCAAGTGTAAATTTCACAAAATAAAGTCAGAACCATGATACCATGTTTTTAGCATGTAATGTAGCACAAGAAAAACAAAGTGATATATGGTCTCTAGATTCACGGTGTAGCAACCACATGTCTGGAAACGTAGAAATGTTTTCCAATCTCAATGAAAGTGTGAAATCTGAAGTGATATTAGGGACTAATAGCAAAGTCTTTGTCATGGGCAAAGGAAGAGTTAATATCCTAACAAAGAAGGGGGAGAAGAAGTACATATCAGATGTATACTTTGTCCCCGGTTTGAAGCATAACCTCATGAGCATTTGACAGCTCATACAAAAGGACCACAATGCCTTTTTCAAAAATGATGTGTGCACAATTTTGGATAGACCTCCAAGTAGATAGTTGATTGCAAAGGTTCAGATGACAAAAAATAGAATGTTTCCCCTAAAAATAAGATCAGATTTGCAGAGAGAAGGTGCACAAGCACAACTCTAGATGAACTCACAAGAGGATTCAAGAAAAGATGTGGTTGTCATACAAGTAAACTTTCAAGAAAAGGTCAAAGATGAAAATTGGTTATGGCATTTGAGATTTGGACATATCAACTTTGGAGATTTGAATTCGCTACATAGGAAAGGCATGGTGAAGGGACTACCACTCATAGAAAAACTAGACAACCTATGTGAAGGATGTATGTCAGGCATGCGACATAGAGAGACATTTCAAGTAGGAAAGTTGGTAAGGGAAAAGGCACCTTTGGAGATTGTCCACTCAGATTTATGTGGACCAATGCAGATACCATCAACTAGTGGCAACCACTATTTATTGACCTTCATAGATCACTACACAAGGAAGACATGGGTCTATTTCCTAAAATAAAAAAGGGAAGTGTTTAAGCACTTTCGCCAATACAAAGCTCTTGTTGAGAAGAAAAGCGGACACTACATCAATGTCATTAGGACTGACAGAGGTGATAAATACATCACAAATGACTTCCTTTGATTTTGAAGGGAGCATGTGATCCAAGTGGATATTGGTGGCCACCCACCAGGTCCACTTGGACCTCCACCATCATTTCTTTCATCTTTTCAGTTTTGTTCATTGAAGCACAATTTACTATTTTTAGCAGATTTTCAGGTCTTGAACTTCTGGAGCAATTTTGAGGCCCTAAACGACATTTTTTGGGAAAAATGGGAGCAACATGGGTTCGTGGACCGATGTAGCTCTTCCCAAAGTCATGATTCTCGGATAGTTCTTTCTAATGAGATATTGTGTGCATCAAACGGAGATTGTATGCCAAAGTTACGACCCCGGGAAGTTGATGTACCAATTTACCCAAACGGGGCCCACAGTTTGACGTTTCATCTTCTAGGGTTAGGTTTTTGGATGCTTAGGTTTTCCATTGTTTCTCAACAATAAATAGGCCTTCTCGCCTCATTGTAACATGGTTTAGAGGCATGTAGCTTCCACATCTCTTCTCATAGATAAACTACTATTACCCTAGCTAGTTTATTTCCATTTCTATTTGTAAGCATATTTTAGTATTTTACAGTAATGAAATGAAGTATTATTTCTGATGTATATCTATATTTATGGTTATTTTTGTAATTTGTTGTGTTCCTGTTTAAATCTGGATCAGTGGTATTAGATTAGTTTGCTCTTTCCCTATCTTTCTTTACATGTCCCCAACGAGGTCAGGATATAAAGAGTTATGGATTGAACCGGTCGAACCTTTGCAGCACTAACCTCGCAAATCCTGACAGCCTCCCATAACAGATGAATAGAAAGATAAGGGGACAGGAGATCCTATCAAAGTCTTGGTCAGAGAGGCCCTCGAGCGATAAAGGAACACGATGATGGAAAACTTTGCCCAGATCCTTCAGCGGCTACCTAGGGGTGACACATCTACTTCCAGCAGCTACTCTGGAAGCGCTACACCCTTTAAGGTACAAGTTAGCCTTGACATTCCCATCCTTGAGGGTCAGATAGATGCAGACGCAGTAGATAAATGGTTAAATATGCTAGAATGGTATTTTTCTGTTCATGACTTTTCCGGCCAGGAAAATATTACTTTTTCTCTTCTCAAAGCCGCCTCTCACGTCAAGAACTAGTGGGAAACCTACTACATTTAGAAGGATTAAATTATGACCTCACTATTTTCAGCTGCACCCACTTGGAGTTCATTCCGGACTGCCATCAAGGAGCAGTACTACCCTATCGAAAGTTGTGAGGATCAATACATAAAGTGGACCACGCTGTAGTAGTGAAGGGACCAATACATGCCAGAGTTTACCAATATTTTCCATACCCTTCACACAAATTTGGGTATCAAGGATTCGGAGCAGCATTTGGTACTCAAATACTGCAGCTGCATGCATAAGTACATCCAGGAAAAAATAGAATTCCTGAACATTTCCTTGCTCAGCATGGCATACATATATGCCATCAAGGTCAAGAAAAAGTTTAAATAGAAGAAGCAAGACTTTGGAGTTGTGAATCCGAAGCAAGGGAAAGGTGCCCCAAAACCATAGAACAGAGGACAAAGCCAAGGTGGGGCAGCCCAAGACAACCCGCCAAAGCTGCAAGCAAAGAATAGTGCCGCAAAGCCGGAAAAGGACACGGGAAAGTGGTGTGAGTTCCATAAGAGCTACACTCACAACACAAGTGAGTGTTGGGCCAAGAAGTAACTGGTCGCCGAGCTAAGGGTTTCAGAATCAGATGCATGTTTCGACTTTGAGTCAGAACTCGACAAGCATAATGACAAAGGGAAGCACATTATCAATGCAAAGCCTAACGCCACCATTGCCACCACGAAGATGCAAAATGAGGAACCTGAAGATCCAGAGGAGGAGGAGCATCTCTTCCACTCCCACATGTGGGTAAAGGGCTCCCCGCTACAATTCATTGTCGATAGTGGGATCCAAAAGAACCTCATTTCGGTAGAGGTCGTGAAGGGGCTCGACTTACCAACCACATCACATCCATAACCATACACCATCGAGTGGCTTCACCAATGACAGGATCTTCGCTAAGCCAACAGTGTCGCCTATCATACAACATCAAACCCTTCACGGATGAGGTATTGTGTGACATTGCTCCCCTTGATGTTTGTGATGTATTATTAGGACAACCATTGTTATGAAACTAGCTCAAGAAAAGATAGAAAAGATAGATCAATGCCTTAGAATTTAGCCTCTTCAAGGGAGAAACCTCCTTTACATTACATAAATGGAAAATTCTTGGATGATACAAATGAAAAGACCTCCTTTCTATATATAGAAGTCTAAGGGGTCATAACATAATCAGAGCCGACATAACAATAATAATGTAAGGGCATAATAATAACAATAGTGGGCTTCTATGGTGCACAATAGTAACAATATGGGCACTACATGGGTACATCAATATAATAAGTGGGTTGTACTAATAACAATAAGGGGTTACACTAGTAGTATAGGGGCCTAACATGCCCCTCTCCTCAAAAAGTGTTGTCCTCAATGCTTGAGTAGTTCTTAATGCTTATGTATAAAATTCTTGTCCTCCCATGTGGAATCTTTAGTGGGTAAGTTCTTCCACTTGATGAGATACTTTGCAATTGATCAATTTCATAGCTGTCGGGTTCTTTTTTCTGTGATTGCTCCAGGTTCCAATATGATTTTTCCTTCCTCTTCAATTTCTGGAAATATTGTTTGAATTGGGATCTTTCGCAACTTTTGAATAAGTGGCCATACTTCTTCGTCCTTCTTCCATTCATCCCTTGCTTTGTTTATCCAATCTCGTTGGATAATAGAAATAGCACAAAACAATGCTTCCACATCCTCATCCTTGAAGAGTCTTCACATTCGGTAAGGTCGCCATCTTTTAAGTGCATGTAGTATTGCCAACATTTCCTTCTCATAAATAGCTTGCTTGATATGTAGTAGTAAAAATACCCAATCACCTACATTAAAACATTTTTCACTACGATGTTGATCTACTTGTTGTTTTGTGTGATTTTGCACCAAAGTGGCGTTATCCTTTAAAATTTGGAGAACTTGTTGTTGATGCTCGATGTGATCTTTCACTGCTTGAACCATTTTCTTCTTGATATGTCCTTTTATCTCTAGAGTTTGAGGAGTGGTAATTGCTTCCAATCATTTACAAAATATGGTCGGATTCATTTCTTGATGCTCAATGTGATCTTTCACTTCTTGGACATTTTTCTTCTTGATATGTCCTTCTATCTTAATAGTTTGAGGAGTGGTAATTTCGACCAATGAATTACAAGATATGGTTGGATTCATTTCTTCTTTCTCGATGTGATCTTTCACTTCTTGCACCTTTTTCTTCTTGATATGTCCTTCTATCTTAAGAGCTTGAGGAGTGGTAATTCTTGCCAATGCTTTACAAGATATGGTCTGATTCATTTCTTCTTTCTTTGGGGTGGGGTCCTGGCGTATATCTTCTTCTTTTGATGTTTCTTGGTCCTTTTCTTCCTCTTCTTCACATTCTATGTAAAATAATTTCTTCTCAGCACACTTATGACCTTTAGTGCATTTTCTATCACAATTGTAACAAAGCCCTTTTTCTCTTTTTTCTTCTAATTGTTGTGGTGTAACCCTTGTAGGTTGTGGAAGGCTCGGAGAATCAACACTTCCATATTTATAGTTTGAGGGGTATGCTTCCTGGTTTCCATAATTTTTCTTTCCACTATGTTACAAAGCCCTTTTGCTCTTTCCAATTGTTGTGTTGTTGTTCTAAAGAAGGTGTTGCTCTTTGTATCCTCATAATGTGCTATCATTTCCTCGGTGAAAATAGACCATGTAACAAGTTGTTTACGAGAACAAAGCCCTTCATACCATAAAAATTGATCCGGTTCTAAATATGAAGATGCAATACATACCTTTTGTAACAGTGGTTCACCATGTAGATCAAAATATTGTTCCATTTGAAGTATCCAATTTACTGGATCCTTGCCACCAAACTTCCTCATCTTTCTTTTTCTTGATTTTAAGAGCTCGAACTTGAAACGACTGTAACTCTGTACTTTCGGATCTTTAAGTTCTGAAATTGCGACCTATAGTAGCCCTCTGTGTCCTCTTTCCAATGCCACTAGTCTGATCCAAATTGGATTCTCGAAGAAATAGTTATGCACAATCTCCCAAGATGACCTGATTATAGACCTTTCTAGAAGAGCCAACTTGTATGAAGTGCCACGCGTCACTGTTTCGACCTTTGGCTCTGAAAAATATCTACAAGAAACTAAATTTTGTCCTCTTTCTGTACCTTCTTACAAAATTTCAATCTGATGCTCAAAGAGAAAGTAATGACAATTTTCCCCAGGTCACATGTTTGGAATGTAATTCAGGAGTCTGCAAAAATACCAACTTCCTCAAATCATATCTCCGCAAATATAGCGCAAAAATATCTGAAATTTGGACCCGAGGTCTAGTGAGATTTCTTCTTAAATGAGGTTTTTTTAGCTTCTGAAACTTCGTAGAAAAAATGTTATAGTGAAAATTCCACGATGACCTATTTGGAGCAACAAAACCCTAGAATCCAAAGCTCTGATACCGAATGTTATGAAACGAGCTCAAGAAAAGATAGAAAAGATAGATCAATGCCTTAGAATTCAGCGTCTTCGAGGGGGAAACCTCCTTTACATTACATAAATGAACAATTCTTTGATGATACAAATTAAAAGACCTCCTTTCTATATGTAGGAGTCTAAGGGGTCATAACATAGTCAGAGCCGACATAACAATAATAATGTAAGGGCACAATAATAACAATAGTGGGCTTCTATGGGGCACAATAGTAACAATATGGGCACTACATGGGTACATCAATATAATAAGTGGGTTGTACTAATAACAATAAGGGGTTACACTAGTAGTATAAGGTCCTAACAACCATACTTGTGGAAGCAACATGCTGTGTATGAATCCAGGCCCTGTGCTGTAATTGTTACTTTGGGAAATAAGTTGTACAAGATACCGGAGGTAGCACCGCCTACCACCATATCTTTGGTTAGTGAAAATCAATGTAATTAGCTCATTTCCAAAACTGGGAAATCTATTTTTCTGATGATACACCCTCAAGGAAAGAAGAAGACGATGGCCACAACCTCTAGACAAGGCCCCTCCACACGACAACTACGGATGGACAAGGTCATGGACGAGTATGAGGACATATTCACCTCCCCCGCAGGGTTTCCTCTGCACTGTTAGGTCAAGCAATCCATCAATCTGACCCCCAGTGCGCTGCTGCCCAATGGACCAATCTATCGACACTCCATTCTAGAGAACGATGAAATCAAGAGGCAGATTCAGGAGCTGTTGCAAAAAGGTCACATCCATCCGAGTTCATCACATTGTGGGAGCCCAATCGTGTTGGTACAGAAGAAGGATGGGACTTGGAGACTCTGTATTGACTATCGAGCTCTGAACAAGATCTCTATCCATAATAGGTACCTGACCCCACTGATTGATGACCTCCTGGACCAATTGAAGGGGGAAAAATATTCCAGCAAGATTGATTTGAAGTCAGTATATCACCAAGTACCAATCGAACCCTCCGATGTGTGGAAGATTGCCTCCAAAGCTAAGGATGGCCTGTTCGTATGGTTGGTTATGCCTTTCAGATTGAAAAATGCTCCTACAACCTTCATGAGGCTAATGGATGATATCTTGCGGCCATTCACCAACTCATTTGTATTGGTATACTTGGATGACATCTTGATCTTCAGCTAGAGTTGGAAAGAGCACCTCCACCACATCTGAAAGGTTCTCCAAACATTGTGGCAACACAAGTTATGTGCCAATTTGGAGAAATTCACTTTTGGCATGACCCAGGTTCAGTATCTGGGATACGTTATTTATGAACGGGGGCTGCATTTAGATTTAGCCAAGATCCAAGTCATTTAGGATTGGTCATCTCCAACCACTCTATTAGAGCTCCGTAGCTTTCTAGGTCTTGCCAACTTCTACTGCAGGTTCGTGATGGGAGTTTTTCATATCACTTAGCCCTTGAGTTAGGTCACCAAGGGAGGAGCGATAGAAAAATTCTTTTGGTATGAATCTCAACAGAACGTATTCATAGAGTTGAAAGATCACTTCTGCTTAGCACTTGTGCTCGCATTACCGGACTTGCAACAACCATTTGAGGTCGAAACAGATGCATCTAACTATGGTATTGGGGCAGTCCTTACTCAACATGGGCATCCAGTGGCATATCATAGTGAGACACTTTCAGACAAAGTCTGGAAGTATCACACATATGAAAAAGAGATGTATTCCATTGTACAGGCCTCCCGACAATGGAAGAATTACGTTTTGGGGAAGGAAACGGTCATCCACATATACCACCAACCCCTGTAGTTCATACAAACCCAAGGAAAATTGCAAAATGGTCGCCATCAGAAGTGGTCCACATACCTGCAACAGTTCCATTTGAATATTAAGTATAAGAAGGGAAACACCAATAATGTTCCATATTTCCTTAGTCAACCACCGATCATGGCATTAACCACCGTGCTCAGCTCTTATGGGAACCAAACTTTTGATTGGACACTTCTCTACAAAAGCGACCCAAAATTCGGCCACACATACCAGACACCCTTGGAGGGTCAGCATGTTGCAGATTTTCACCTCCAGGATGCCTTTTTATGCCACCTAGGTCACCTTTGTGTTCCTTCAAGAAAGCGTGCCAAGATGATTTTGGAAGCACACTACAGTCGGGTTGCTTGGCATTTTGAGGTCGAGAAAATGGTGGCAGTACTACAGAATTATTTCTAATGGCTGAATCTTTGACAGGATGTTGGGATGTACATCAGAGCATGCACTACCTGCGCCATTGCCAAACCGACCATCAAGAAGCAAGACCTCTATACCTCGCTGCCTACCCCTAGTCAACCTTGGGAATCCATCTCCTTGGATTACATGTCGGGCCTTCTTTCTACTAAGCATGGAAATGACTGTCTTTTTGTGGTCTTTAACAGGTTCTCGAAGATGGCCATTATGGCGGCCTGCAAGAAGAATATCACAACAGAAGCCACTGCCAAACTCTCCTTTGAACGATTGTGGGTACATTTTGGGATCCCACAGTCTATCATCTCAGATTAGGATAGCAGGTTCCTTAGTACATTTCGGTCCAGTCTCTGGTCCGTGCTGGACACCAAACTCACTAAGTCCACATCCTTCCATCCTCAAATTGATGGCCAAACAGAGGTTGTGAATAGGATGATCGTACACATTTTGTGCATGTACAACTCAAAGCATCCACACACATGGGATGAGAGCCTCCCCTATGTTTAGCACAGCTACAACTGGGCTCTCCACAGCTCGACTGGCCACAACCCTTTTCAGGTAGGCTTGGGATTCTAACCACTATGTCCCATTGATGTGGCCATGCCATTTGTAGCTACTCTCGTAGATTTGGCTCAATTTTAGTCTGAAACAATAAGGCAAACAACTTCATTGAGCACATCCAACATATTCGCCAGCAGGTCCATGACATTCTGGAGAAATCAAATGCCAAGTACAAGCAACAACATGATCAACATCGGGTGCCACACAAGTTTCAGGTGGGTGACAAAGTCTGGTTTCATTTGCAAAAGGAATGCCTTACCGGAGCCTATCGGAAACTCAGACCACTCCGATATGGTCCTTACACCATTATAAAGGTTGTGGGAGATAATGCAGTCGAGCTAACATTCCCCCATTCCTTGGCCTACACCCAATGTTCAATGTGGACTGCATATGGCCATACTTCCCACCATTACTAGACACATCCGACATTGCAGAACAACTCACACCCACAGATTTAAATCCAGATTGCATGGAACAAGCTGCAACTGGTCGGATCATCAACACACAGATCAAGCCAACAAAATATCCAACTGCATCGAATTGTCAAAACAGGCCACCTCCTTCACGAGGGCAAGTGGCTCACTAGGGACCAAGTTCAGTAGAATTTTCCTCATCTCATGGACGAACTCAATGTAATGGCGACCACTGCTTCCTAAGGGGGGAGGAATGATCCAGGTGGATATTGGTGGCCACCCACAAAGTCCACTTCCACCCCCACCATTGTTTCTTTCAAGTTTTCAATTTCCTTAATTGAAGCACAATTTACTATTTTTAGTAGTTTTTCAGGTCTTGAACTTCCGGAGACATTTTGAGGCACTAAACGACGTTTTATTGGAAAAATGAAAGCAACATGTGTCCTCCCAAAGTTATAGTTCTCAGAAAGATCTTTCTAACGAGATATTGTGTGCGTCAAATAGAGATCATATGCCAAAGTTACGACACCGGGAAGTTGATGTACCAATTTACCCAAACGGGGCCCATAGTTTGGTGTTTCATCTTCTAGTGTTAGGTTTTTGGATGTTTAGGTTTTTCCATTGTTTCTCAATAATAAATAGGCCTTCGAGCCTCATTGTAACATAGTTTAGAGCATGTCGCTGCCAAATCTCTTCTCAGAGATAAGCTACCATTGCCCTAACTATTTTATTTCCATTTCTATTTGTAAACATATTTCAGTATTTTACAGTAATGAAATGAAGTATTATTTCTATTGCATATCTTTATTTATGGTTACCTCTGCAATTTTTTGCGTTCCTGTTTATATCTAGATCAGCATGGAATTCACAAGCAATTTACAACAAGGTATACACCTTAGGAAAATGGTGTTGCGGAAAGGAAGAATAGGACCATTATGGCAATGGAAAGGAGTATGATGAAGGCAAAGCTTTTGCAAAATGATTATTGGGCTGAAGTTGTCACTTGTGCAGCATATATCTTGAATAGATGTCCAACCAAAAGGATCTAGAACATAGTTTCTAAAGAAGCATGGAGTGGAAGAAAGCATAGTGTCAGTCACATGAGAGTTTCTGGATGTGTAGCGTATGCACATGTCCTGGATGAGTTGAGGAAGAAGTTGGACAACGAGGCCTAGAAATGTATATTTGTTGGAGACAGTGATGAATCCAAGGCATACAAATTCTATAGCCCATTAACCAAGAAGGTCATAATTAGTAGAGATGTGTAGTTTATAGAAGAGGAAGTGTGGGAAAGAAGTTTAGAAAAGACAGTCAATGCCAAAGCATGTATACCACATGAGGGCAAAGAGGAACTAACAACAACAAGTAATTCCTCAACAATGACTCCCTATACTCCTATTAAAGCACAACAAATATGGTAGCAAGCACCACCATCAACAAATTATACGACAGTTTCACGCAGCCAAGCAAGTGATTCTCCAAGCATGCCGCAAAGTGCAATATCAACTGACACATCAAGACCATCTTCATAAATAACGAGAAGACCAAAATTCATAAATTTAAATGAAATTTATGAGCAAGATGAAGTTGATAGTAGTGCTGGTATGAACTCCTTATTTGCCTTGTTTTTTAATGTAGGTGACCCAATCCATTTTGAGGATGCAGTCAAAGAAGAAAAATGCGTTGCGACAATGGAGGAAGAAATAGAAGCAATAGAAAGGAATGACACATGGGAGTTAGTGAACCTTCGAAAAGGAAAACATGTCATTGGAGTGAAGTGGGTTTATAAAACCAAAAGCAAAATTGAGGGAAATATTGAAAGGCACAAAGCAAGGATAGTTGTCAAAGGATACAAGCAGCAGCATGGAAGAGATTACGTAGAGACGTTTGCACCAATCGCAAGGATGGAGACCGTGCACGCAATTGTGGCAAATGTCATGTAGCATCAATGGAAAGTGTATCAAATGGACGTAAAATCAACGTTCTTGAACGGGATGTTGAAAGAAGTGTATGTTGTGCAAACACCTGGTTATGAGGTAGAAGGCCAAGAAGACAAAGTGTATCGGTTGAGGAAAGCTCTCTATGGGTTCAACCAAACACCACGCGCATGGTATAGCAGGATAGATGCCTACTTGTTGGACAATGGTTTTGAAAAAAGTGATGGTGGGCCTACTCTCTACATCAAAGAGAGTGATAGTAAGATTCTTATTGTTGTCTAGATGATTTGATTTTTACAGGAAGTTATGATTTCCTCATTGCTGATTTCAAACATGTCATGAAGAGTGAATTTGAAATGACTGACTTGGGAATGTTAAGATATTTTTCGAGCATAGAAGTGAAGCAAATAGAAAATGGAATTTTTATCTCTAAAGCAAAATATGTGGCAGACATTTTGGAGAGGTTTAAATGTAGAACAGCAAGCCCGCACCAACTCCAACTGTCATGGGGTTGAAATTGAGCAAAGAAGATTGTAGTAGCAATGTCAATCCAACATTATATAAAAGCATGATATGTAGCTTGATGTATTTGACCACCACTAGGCCAGATATAATGTATGCAGTAAGTTTGGTGTCGAGGTTCATGGAGACACCTAAGGAGACACATTGGTAAGAAATGGAAAGGAATCTAAAATATATCAATGGGACAAAACAGTTTGGTGTTTTGTACACAACAACAAGTTATTTTAGGCTGGTTGGTTACACTAACAGTGATTGGGCAAGAAGTGTCAATGATTAAAAGAGCATGTCAAGATATGTTTTCAATTTGGGTTCTGGAGCCATTTCATGGGCCTCCAAGAAGCAGCCAATAGTGTCACTGTTAGCAACAGAAACTGAATATGTCACAGCAACAACGACAATGTGTCAAGTAGTTTGGATGGAAGGATGTTGAGGGATCTTCGTCATGAACAATAGGGAATGAAAACTATTTTCTGCAACAATACCTTAGCAATCCCATTGTTAAAGAATTATGTCTTTCACATGAGGACCAAGAATATTGATGCTAAATATCATTTTATTAGGGAGTTGATTAATAATGATGAAATTGTGTTGCAGCACTACAGGTCACGGGAACAATTTGCTGATACCTTCACAATGCCATTGGCACGTGAAAGTTTTCTTTATCTCAGAAACTATTTGAGAACTGTCAATGGTGTCAATTGTGATTAAGGGGGAGTGTTGGAAATATTAATCCTAAGCACCACGTTAAACAGCTTGACAGTAGCCATACATGTGAGAAGTATTTTTTGCACATTGTGTCTTTGTTTGAAGATGGAAGGATTGAAGCCAGAAAAAAGTACCGCGCAAACCATTCCGTAGCACATCAAAGAAGTTAAGTAATTTAATGAAGTTTAGTAAATACCAGTGTTCCATGGGGACTCGCCCCTCTCGCCCCCCCAAGGGGTCTAGTTTCCTAGGTCCCCCACACTCCAGGGACTTGGGGACAAGAAGGGGTATTTTCCCCATGCTCCCAAAAATCCGGGTACAAACGGAACGTGCCAGGGGGTTGTTTCCCTGTCCTGAGAGGTCGTTTCTAAAAAGGGGGACGAGGGGCGTCGTGCGGGGTCGAGGGTGTTTGTAGGGGGGCGAGAGGGGATGAGGGGCATGATTTTCTTTTAAAACTTTGGTTTAAAAATAAAATTTAAGTTAAATTCTAATATAACTAAGTTTTAATAAAAATAAAATTTAATTAATTGTTAATTTGGCAGCATACTATTAGTAATTATGTAGGGTTTTAAACTTTTAATATAAGGAAGTAACTTAGTTACACTGCCACCCTCACACCATTCGCTCCTCAATCCTCCATCGAGCAGCAGTCCAACGATCCAACACATTTCTCTTGTCGAGCACATTCCTCCTATGAGCAATAGCCCACGACTCCACCGTCTATATGGCCGCACTCCCCGTTAAGAAGCAGTCCATCGGTCCGTCGCAACACTCCTCCCCGTAGAGCAGCAGTCCACCGATCCATCACCATTTAGGTTCGCGGACCACTTGCAGGTTGCTTCCAACTGGTCACCATTTTTTTGGAGCCTAGAGCCCAGAACACAAGCAAGGCAAGCTCGTTTTTTATTTATTTTTTCATTTAATTATTTTTTTTTAAACTTACTGTATTTCTAAAAAGAATTAGAAACTTGACTGCATTTTTTCAATTTTTTTTTTGTAAATTTTAATTTTTTCTAATTTTTTAGACCCATGTAAGAAGTATTGACTTTGTTTTAGTTTTTTAGGCTATATTTTTTTCATTTTTTTTTTTTTTTTTATTTTTTTTTTTCAGTTTTGACTGTGTTTAAAAAAAAATGAAACTTTTTTTGTAAATTTTAATTTTTTAAAATTGTTTAGAACTTTTTACTGTGTATTAATTTGATTTTTTTCTTGTAAAATTAAAAAAAAAAAAAATCAATGTTCAATGTGTGTGCTGTAGCTACTATCCTGTGTATTAATCAGCCTGTGTAATGTTTTTAATTTTTAATTTTATTTTATTTTAATTACAGGCTACAACCTACACTTCGATTTTCCATTCAACTTACAAAGTTACAACTTACAACTTACAACTAGGAGTCAGAGTCAGACTTCTTCTGGGAACAATGAGAACAGTGACAACAACTATAGTGGTAGTGAGCCAAAATATGCACAAGAAGAAGTTGAAAGTGAGCACAATGGGGCAAGATACCAGAATACGCATGGTGTAGATTCTGGAGGCCCACTAAGAGAGTTGGAAAAATTTGCAAAGGGGACATTTAATCCTTTAAAACCACTTCTAATCTATGCAACCAGACTGCCGAAAAAGAATTCAAAAGTTGGTGGTCGCTCACATGATTATTTATGCAATATTTGTGGGCATGACTTTGTTGGCAGCTATACCAGGTGAAGCAACACATTTTGGCTATTACAGGTAAAGGAGTCAATATGTGTCCCTCAAACAACCTAAATTTAGCTCAAAGAGAGAAACTTTAGATGCTAGAAAGGGTAGCCACTGGAAAATGACTGTTTTCTAGCTGACATGTTGATCCATACACAAATATTTCTCCATCCAATGCCTCATCAGAAAAGACAAAGGTTTCTACTGCTGCATCTTGTTCTTGTGCAATGGGTGGTACAGTGTCTAGGATGTATAACATTCTAGATCGAGATGACACAGATGATGCAATTTGCAAATTTTTTTTTGCTAATGGAATTCCCTTCCATGTTGTTCGTTCTTCTTATTACAAGGAAATGGTCCAAGCAATTGCAAAAATAGGGCCTTCATATGTACCACCGAGAAAGCATAAACTATGAACAACAATTTTAGATAGACAAGTCTCCAAAATTAATGTGTAGAAAGAGAGAATGAGACAAACATGGTTGAGGTTTGGTTGCTCTATTGTTATGGACGGATGGGCTAACATCCGATAATGCCCACTAATCAACATCATTGTGACATTATCAGAAGGTCCATTCTTTCTTAAAATTGTTGACTGTTATGGAAAGCGCGGGCATGTATATTTCCAATTTGAGCTTCTTCGAGAAGCTATAGAAGATGTTGGGCCTGATAGTGTGGTGCAGGTTGTGACAGATGCAACATGAGTTTGTAGATTAGCTCGGTTATTGATTCAAAAAAGTTATCAACATATTTTTTGGACTCATTGTTGTGTGCATGCACTCAATAATGGACTGAACAACACTGGAAAGATTCAATGGATATCAAACTTGGTGATAGCGACAAGAGATGTGTAGGTGTTTATCTACAACCACCACACCTCCTTGGCTATGTAGAGGGCTCACATGATGGAGTAATTCATAAAACCCACTATTACTAGATATGCTAGATATTTTCTCTTATTGGAGATGATGATAAAGGTACAAGCACCTCTACAATCCTTGGTTGTGAGTTCAGAGCGGGGAAGGTGGTCAAAATCAAAGATAGACACGGGGAAGAAGGTCAGGCTTCAGGTGTTGGACAATGATTGGCGGGCATATTGTTCTTATTTGGTTTCATTCTTGGGCCCTATTGTGGATGTCATTCTTACACTGATTCATATGCTCCTAGTCTTGGAGAAATCTATGAGACCTTTGATAGCATGTTGGGTCATGTGAAGGTAGCCATTAAGCAGAAGGAGCCCTCATTAGAGTTCTATATTTCCCAGATTCGACCCATCATTCAGCGTAGGTGGGATCACATGAACACACCTTTTCACATGACAACATATGCATTAAACCAAAAATGGCATGTTGAGAGACCTGGGAGGGTACCTCCTATTGATGATCCATAGGTAAAGAATGGCTTCCTAGATTCAATTGCAAAGATGTACAGTGAGGAGGAGAGGTCAATATTTCAAATAACGTTTGTTCAATTTACATCTCTTAGTGGCCCCTTCAACACACGTGGTGCTCGGGAAGATCACATAGGTCTAGCCCAAGATGATCCAATTGGTTGGTGGAGGATACATGGGGATGGTGCTCCAGAGCTCAAAGATCTAGCTATGCATTTTTTGTCTCAGATTTCTAGTTCCTCTGCAGTAGAGAGGAATTGGTCAACATATAGCTTCATCCACTCTATCAAGAGGAACAAGCTTACCTCTAAAAGAGTGGAGAAGTTAGTTGATGTGCATAGTGCCCTACGTCTTAAGCTTAGGAAGACACCTGAGTATTTGAAGGGACCATCAACACAATGGGATGTTGATTCGGAGGATGATTCACAGGTAGATATGGAGGAGAGACTTGATGAGAGACAAATTAGGTTTGTTGGTGTGCCACTTAGCATGTTTTAGAATTCTAGTGATACAGATTCAGAGGGTAATATGGACCATATGGTTGATCTTAATTTATTCATGCAGCAGCTGGATGCAGAGACTAGCGGGGCATTACCTTGAGGCTTGAGCAAAATTATGCTCGTTTATCTTTTAATATGTTTATGTTCTTATGTTATTCTAACTTTTATAATTCTATAAAATTCTGACTCTTGATGTATGATGTATCAGACTTGACTTTTATAATTTTATGTCAATATTCACGGTTCACTGTTCATTCTTAAATGTTCATAGTAGGAAGTGAAACATCAATATAGTTTAAACTTTAATCATAATGTATGATGTATGATAATAAATTAGATTTCTTTTTTTTTTAATTATTATATAATATTAGATCATTATATTCATATCAATGATCATGGTCTGCAACTTTTCAGTTTAAACCCAATTGTCATAGTGGACTCAATTTATAAATTATTAAATTATATTTTATATTTACATGTTTTTAAGATCCTGACGTCCCCCCACGTTTCCTAAAAATTTGAGGGGAACTTTTGCATAGGCTGCTCCTGCATATCCTTGCTCCATCACACCCTCATCTCGGAACCTTGGTGGAACATTGGTAAATACGTGCAAGCATTTACTCTGCCACTATGGAGGGGAGGTTTTGCATAGGCCTCTCCCGCGTATCCTCGCTCCATCGCCCCCTTGTCTCGGAACCTTGGTGGAACATTGGTAAATACGTGCAAGCATTTACTCCGCCACCGTTTCCCATACTCCACAAACGTCAACACTCAACAACAACAACAACATATTAATTAATTTGCTCTCTCATGTATTAATGTAAAATTTTATGTTGAGATAAATATGGATGTAAAAGTCATTTTGCAAGAGAGAGAGAAAGAGAGTGAGAGTCTGTAAGGTAGGGAGGAGAAAATTTTGGTGGGCGCGTGAAAACAACAGTTATTGTGTTTTACTGGTCCATGAAAACAACAGTTATTGTGTTTTACTATGTGTTACTCTGCAACCCTGGTGAAGCATAAGTCACTGTAAACCTTGTTTTATTTAGTGTGAATGAGTCATCTCATATGAATATATTTTGTGTTGCTCCATGTTTTACTCTGTGTTTTCTTCCGTAAGTGAAATCTATGTTTTATTAAGCCTCTCTATAGATGCGCGAAATCAAGCTTCACGAAGCTCTCCCCTCTGCCTCTCCGTGTAAATTATATTGTTTCTAACAAGTTGTTGAGGAAGATCTAGTGAGATATTTTATGTTTGTAGACCAATTGGGTGACCATAAGATAATCTACAATGTGCAGCTGCGTGGAAAAATCTATGTAGCATGGAGCATGTTCAGCCTGCAGAACTTGTAGACGTGTTGGAAGGTGCCTCCATCAATATCACAGACTCATAGATCATCGTAACGAGTGCCCGTAATCGAGAGGGCAACAGGCGCAAGCATAGTTGTAGCGTCTGTAGTGGAGTGGTTGTTCGTGGACTTGTAAGCTGTAAATTACTGCTGTAGCGTGAGACCCCGTGGGGCAGAGTAATTTTGGAGTTGACCTTTGGAGGAATGGAACACTGGATCATAGGATGCAATATTGTTGCAATAGAAGTTGGAACCAGTGAAACATAACTTTCAGGTCCTTGGCCTTCACAACTTATCTCCAGCTACTCTTTCAAGACTCATTTGTAGCAGTTACGATTCTCTACCAAAAGTTTAAGTAGGATTGTTATTGTTGAGCTAGAAAGAAGGATTGAGTTGAAGCATGCTAGGATACGGGAGCATGGATCAAAATAATTTTAGAAAGATTGTGTGAAGGTTATGCTCCAAGGGGACTTGTCCCTATGGCTTCTAAGTTTGGACGGTCCCACTTCATGTTGTGACCAGTTCTTTTACCTACATGCTAGGGTATTTGCGTGCTAGAAAACGAATTGTTTGGTCATTTTGGAAAATATGCATAAGATTCTTGAAACCCTGATTTTTCTTTACTATGGGAAATTGGAATGTTATTCCTTGAAAAGGTTTAGCTGCATCATATATGGTAACTTTGAGAAGATTGGGATTGAAACTTTACAACATTTTTATGGTCAATTGTACTTTGAAATAAGTAATAATTATCAAGAACCAACTATTTGTGTAAAAGATGGCATAGAGTGTTAGAGTAGCTTGAGGGTCTGAAATTGGTTGAGGAAGTTTAATTTCCAGCTAAATCTTAGTCAAAAGGAAAGAAGCATTAAAACACAATTAGATGCAATGGAGACTATACAAAGATTCGAAAAAGAGTCTCATGACATGAACAGATCTAGAAGATTCTTTAGAAGAGAAGAAGCTCATGATGAGGAAAAGACTACAATAGAAAATATGATCAAGATAATCTGAAGATTTAGTAGCAAGCCAAGGTTGGAGGTGCTCATGTTCAAATGTTGAAGAGTTGATTAATTGGACAAGTGTTATGAACAAATATTTTGAATATGAGAATTTACTAGAGGAGAAAAAAGTGAAAATTCAAGTGACAAGACTGAAAGGACATGCCTCAATATGGTGAGACAACATGCAACTGAAGTAAAGCAGTAAAGGAAAAAAATATATTACCAAATGGGATGAAATTATAGAAAACTTAAAAGGTAAATTTTTTTCCATTTCTTCCTCAGGACTAGTAGCTAAATATTTTTAGACCAATGCAAAATTTCAAATAGAAATTTGTCTCTACAAAAGAATATATAGAAGAATTTTACATACTAAGCGTAAGATCTAATCATGTGGAACAATATTTTCGAAACTGAGCTAGATATATTAATGATTTAAGATTTGAAATCCAAGATGAGTTAAATATTTTTTGTTTAAGAACCACCAAAGAAGCTTACTAGATAACTCTTAATATAGAAGTGAAGATGGTAAGGAATCAAAGACAAAGAGGAAAGGGATAACATACAATAACAAACAAATTAAAAACAAGTAGTGATAAATCAGGTAGAGGATAGTCAAATGACAGATTTTCAATTCCAGGGGAAGAAGGCAACAATTCCTATCAGCTAGAATCGTAATCAAGAGGAGGAGATTTTAGAGGGAGAAGACCATATCAAAGAGGTAGAGGCTGAAAGGTTTTTGTTAGATTCTATACATGTAATGAAATTGGTCATAAATCTAATGAATGTGTAGAGAACAACTCCAAAAATACAAGAAATGTCCACATTATATAGGTCGATACAAAAAAGTCCTCTGCATGAGAACACACTAGAAGATGGAAATTTTTTTATAATGGAAAGACTCTTGTTAAAGTCTACCAACAAGATTAAGGAGCCTCCACAAAGAAAACATTATTCATAACTATTTGCAAATCAAAAGGTAAATGTTTTAAAGTTATAATTAGTAGTGAAAGTATTGACAATTTGGTGTCTACAAAAATGGTGGAGAGATTGAACTTGAATAAAACAATGCATCCTACTCCATACAAAGTGTCCTAGTTGCATAAAGTACATTAAATCATAGTAAATGGACAATGTGAAGTAGAGTTCCAAATTGGATGCTACATAGATAAAGTAATTTGTGATGTCATTCACATGTTCATTCTTTTGGGCATACCCTCACAATATGATAGAAAATCACTGCAAGGGATAAGATGAAATATGTATACTTTTGAAAATGATGGTGAGAGGCACACACTTTTACCATTAAAGGATGGAAGTGTTCTGAAAGATAACAATCCTAAGTTATTGGTCCTTAGTAGAAAGGATTTTCTTCAAGAAATCAAGTATGACAAGGTAAAGATTGCTTTTCTCGGTAAGCCTACGGTAGTCCTCACAAATAAAAAATTGAATGATCTTCCTAAGTATATTGAAAATATGTTGGAGAGTTTCTTGACATTATAGTTGATAGCTTCTTGGATAAGTACCATCCCATAAGTCTAGTATCAACCATCATATGGACTTTATTTGAGCCACTAACCTTCAAAATAAAGCAACTCATAAGTTGACTCCAAGAGAGAATGAGGAAATAAAAGACTAGGATCAAGAATTGCTAGATAAGGTATCGTAAGAGAAAGATAAATTCCATGTGTTGTTCCCACAATATTAACTCCAAAGAGAGGAGGGGGATGGAGGATTTCAATATACTAAAGTGTTATAAAAAAGTTACGATTAGGTACATATTTGCGTTACCTCACATGGATGATCTATTGAATTATTTAAATTATGCTAAATATTTCTCCAAAATATATATGAAAATGGGATGAATGGAAACGAGAATTCGAAACTAATAATGGATTATATGAATGGTTGCTGATGCCTTTGGGTTTGACAAGGGCCCACAATACTTTCATGGCGTTAATAAATGAAGTATTGAAGGAATCCATAGGTAAATTTTAAATTATTTACCTAGATAGTATCCTAATTTACAGTCAATAAAAAAAGAACATGTGAGGAATGTTAGAATTTCGTTGAGGAAATTGCGATAAGAGAAGTTAATAATTAATTTGAGGAAATGTAGGTTCACGAAGACAAAATTATTGTACTTGGGATTTGTGATGTCAAAAGACAGCTTGAAGATGGATTAATAGAAGATCCATACAATATTCAATTGGCCTACCCCAATGACTATTTCTAAGGTAAGAAGCTTGCATGGTTTGCTATGTTTTTGTATACAAATCATCAAACATTTTAGTGGCATCAATTCTCCAATTGTGCAGACTATCATAGAATAAAACAACCATTTTATTAGATAAAGGGTACTAGTAAGAGCTTTGAGTTGCTAAAGAAAAAATCATTTAAAAAACTGTCCTATCACTGCCATATTTTAACAAGATTTTTGAGGTTGAGACTAATGTCATTGGAACTAAAATAGAAGCAGTTTTGACTCAGGAAGGAAATCCAATTTCTTACTTTAGAAAAGGCCTCAAAGAAGCCAAACAACTATATTATTCATATGACAAGTAATTTTATGTTATTATTGAAACCATAAAAAAATTCCCAAATAATTTATTTTTTATACTAATAATCATTCCTTGTAAGTCATCAACAACTAGAAAAAATGAAACCAAATAAATGTTAAGTGGATTTAATTTTTGCAAAACATTACAATTTTAGAACTTGGAAATCAAATAAGGTAGTATACGCACTAAGTCAAATTAACATATTCCTACATTAATTTCAAGTTAAGATTTTAGGATTTGGTGATTAGAAAGAAATGTAGAAATGAGATCTAGATTTCAAGGAAGCTTTTGCAACTTGCAGAAACCCTGTAAGTACATTCATAATTCCATGGCTAGAATATATGATAGAAAAAGGAATATTGTTCAAAATTAGTTGATTAAGAATTCCAAAATGTTGACTGAGATAAAATTTGTTAAACTAAAAACAAAATGGAGGATTAGCAAGGAATTTGGTGCAAGATAAATCTTTTTCCTAGCTAAGTGCATTCTAGTTTTACCTAGGCATGCAGGTTGATTTTAAAATATTTGTGGAGGCATGTAGAGTATGTCAACATGCAAAAAGAAAGTGAGAATACTAGGTTATATTATCCCTTTCCAATTCCAAATAGACCATGGCACATCATTAGCATGGACTTTAAGCTAGGATTTCCAAAAGCATATAAAGGAAATGACTCACATTATGTTGTTGTTGATTGATTTTCAAAATGGCACTTTACATATCCTATAAAATGGAAAATGATCCAACTAATATTGCAAATATTTTCTTCGAAGAAGTATTCAGATTGCATGGATTTTCAAGAAGGATTTTTTTGATAGAGATATAATATTTATGGGTCATTTCTAGAGAATATTGAGGAAAATGTTGGGAACCAAGCACAATTTCATTTCAACATACCATCCTATGGCCAATTAGAGCTAGTAAATATGAGTCCAAGAAATATTTTGAAAAGTTTGATAAGTGAATATTTCAAATCGGGGTTCATGTGAAGAACTTGTATAAACCTTATGTTGAATATTGCATTGCATTAAGTAGTAAGGTGGAGAAAGAAAAGAGTCACAATGTTGGTGAAGTTTGACATAGGATATTGGGCCATTTGCATCATGGAACCTTAAAAATTATGTAACAAAAAACCACTAGCTTCCCTAAAGGATCACTTGAGCAACAAAATACCTACAAGGGTTGTACCTTGGGGAAGTATGTAAAATCCACATTCCATGCTCGAGACAGTAAAGCACATCCAGTCTTGGATAGAGTCCACTCTTATGTTTGTGTACACTTCTCGATAACCTCAACTCCTATACATAAATAATATGTTAATTTTATTGATGATTTCTCAAGAAATTGTTGGATATTTTTCATGTGGAAGAATGTGAGATTGGGAAGAAGGTGAAGGCTCTTGGGACTGATAGTGGAGGTGAGTATGTTTTGAATGACTTCAAGGAATTAAGTGCCAAGGAAGGAATTTGAAGAGAACTTATAGCTCCCCACAACCCACAACGGAATGGGGTAGCTGAGAGGAAGAGCCAAAGCATTGCGAGAGATGCGACAGATATGCTACATGACCAAGGTATGCTATTGCATTTTGTGGGTAGAGGGATGTAACATAATAATCTACTTGTAGAACTAGATTCCTCATCGGATTCCTAGTATGATTACACCGAAGGAGGATTTATAGGGGAGAAATTTGGATGTGTCTCATTCAAGCATTTTTGGAACCTCTTTTTACTATCACGTATCCAAAGGAAGAAACTTGAGCTGACAACAGAGTTGGAATTTTTTTGGGATACAATAAAAATCCACACAGTTGTTGAGTGTACTTACCTTCCACTAGAGTGATAGTTGTAAAGGATGCAAATTTTGATTAGGGGAAAGAAATGAGATGCTCTCTAAAGAGGGAGCTTCAAATACCACTAGAAGAGGAGATTTCAGCTCCAAAGCAGGAGTGTGATGAAGTTGTGGAGAAACTAAAAATGGAGGAATGGAGTGGAGACATCCACTCAAGCAGAACCATCCAGAGTAGGTAGAAAAAGAACTAGGGAACCTTCTATATTAGTGCAGGATGTGAGGGAGAATGTTGGATCTCCTTCAAATTTGTGTAGTCAAAGGAGGTCGCCTGAGAGGTACACTGGCTATATCGCTTTAATGAATGATCTTGTAGATACTAAGCCATCCTTTTTTGAGGCAGAAATTGAACAGGTAGTTTGGGTTGATGAAATTTTGGAAGAATATGAATCCATCATGAATAAAAGTGTTCGCGAAGTGGTCCAAAGATGGAAAAATAAATCAATTGTGAGTTTAAAATGGATCTTCAAGGTTAAAAATGTAGTATATGGAAGCATGGAGAAGTATAAGGCCATATGTTTTTCCAAAGGATTCTCTCATGTTGAGGGAATTGGCTATGAGGAAACATTTTCTACCGTAGAAAAGTATTCATCCATTAGATCAATTCTTCAATTGGTTGCACATATGGGGTGGAATATCCACCAAATGGATGTAAAATCAACATTTCTCAATGGTTTTATTGAGGACAAAGTGTACATAGATCAAACAAAATGTTTTGAGACATTTGATCGAGTTTCTAATGTGTTCAAACTCAGGTGAGCATTATACAATCTCAAGTAGGCCCCATGAGCTTGGTATACCCAAATCTATTGTTATTGCACTAGATTGGGCTTCACCAGATTGAAACATATGCAAACCTCTATCATATTTTGATAGAAGGTAAATTTATTATCATTATTTTATATGTTGATTCTTTAATATTGAAAAGTGATGAGCATCTAATTAGCTCTTGCAACCTTGAGGACCTTGCAAGGGAATTTGAGATGAAATACATGGGTCTCATGGATAACTTCCTTGGGTTGAAAGTATGGAAAGGTGATGGGGATTCTTTTATGTTTGAAGGAAAGTATGTGATAGAGATACAACACAGATATCACATGGAGAGTGGTAAGCCCATGGAGACACCTCTAGCAACCAACTAGAGGAAGGAGAATGCCACTTTAGGTGAAGAGGTTGATGCTGCCATTTAGGATTTATGGTACTTGATAAGTGCTACCTAGCATGGACTATTGTACAAATAGATAGAGGGAGTGAATTCGTGTGGCTTCACAGATGTAGATTGGGCAGGAAGTCAATCCTATCTAAAGAGTACATTAGGTGGAATTTGTTGAGAAATCTAGGGCATCCAAAGTTAGGAGATTTTTCTTCTTGATAATTTCTTGTGATATAATTTTACTTATTCGATTATGATCTTCTCTTCATTATGTTATTATTGTGTTATTTTCATCAAGACAATTACCAAATAAATAATAGAATACAAGAGAAACACTATGTAGGCTTGTCAGTGAGGGCAAAAACCTCTCTCTCTTTGAGAGGAAAACCCAATCAGAAATTCTTCTTATAGATCTTCAATTGGTGAATACCAAGACCATGACAAAGACCCTTGACTCTAGTGTCCTCCCATGACCAAGTCACTAACCTCTTCTTCAATTATGATCTTTCTCTTCTTGATCTTCACTTCCCTTCTCCTCTCGGTCTCAACTCCTTCCCTTGATCTTGGCTTCCTTTAATTCTTGGTCTCTTCTTCTAGGCTTGTCACCCTACCACAGAAACCATGTGTTATCTTCACTTCCTCTATAGTCTCCACATGAGAGAGAGTTCTTGCACCTTGGCTCAGCTTCTCCTATAAAGGCTCTATACCCAAACAATAATCACCTCAAAGTGACATCAGATCCTTCGACTTCTTCTAGACACCTTTGGTTCTGTTGTCTTCACATGTGGAAGGAAAAACTAACCCAAAAATAATGCTTGAATATCTTCCCTATCCTTCGTCTTTGTCGCGCTAATATGGAGGCTTCTTTTAGTGTATACTTCAAACTTTTTTCTCGACTTACTTCACTGAATTTTTTGTTTCTAAATGAGGCCTAGTATGGGTATATATACAAGTTTTTTCATGACCTCTAGGTCGATATATTAACTTCGATGGAAGTTGACTCCATATTCTAGATTCATAACTTTGTTGTAGGCTGACATGATGAGAGTTAGTGACAACGTCTTGGAGGATGAATTTACATAGACAAGTGTGACTTGTTACAATGTGTAACATCTCTTCATTACATTAAAATTACTCTTTCATTCTTTTATGACTAGATGACATAATTCCTAAAGGCTCTCAATTAGAGCCTTGACTCAAAAATAAAACCTCTTGCTCATGAAACCCATGATGCAAGCATTACAATAATTTTATTTTTATCCTTTACATCTCTTTACAAAAAATCAAAATTACATGTCATTATGAAGACTGAACATGGTTATACTTTTCAACAGTCTCTCTTAACTAGGGAGGTATTTATAATGGTACTTGGTCATCCTCAATATGAATAATTTCTCAGAAGAATCAGATTGGTAACCAATTTGTTTAGCATCATATCAACCAACATTGTCACATAGCAAGACCTTGACTAACATCTCTATCTCCCCACAAGATCTGAGCTCAATGTTTGCAAGACCAATTATTTATAGACACTCTCATCCTTGTCTCTCTTGGAACATACCCCACCCAGGTTCTCAAGGTGTGTTCCATTAGGACTATTCTTACCTTGGATTGTGAGTCCTCAAAGAATATCAATCCTCGAGAACTACTCTTATATTGGATTCGCTATCTCATTCTCAAAGAGTATCACATGTCAAACGATTACCCAATCCTTTCCTTCTATCTTCCCAAGTGAAGACTAGAATGATTTGTCTATCACTCCATCTTAATTAGGGAAGACATGTCTATTCCAATAAATGAATTTATTAATTCCTACATAAAAAATGTACCTAAGCTCTCTCCTAGATTAGGAATTTCCAAGTTTCTTCCAAGTAAGAAACTTTCCAGGCTCCCTCAAAAAATACAGATCTACAACATCTCCTTAGGGGGAGATGATGGGATAATAAGCTGCTTGAACTACTCCTTATTTTGATGTCATCAATTTATTTTGTCATAGAGTCTTCATATTTTGGTACTTCTTCATTAATCCTTTTATCAGAAAGTGATTTATCAGCATTCATCTGGCATGGCTTCATGTTATGCTCTGTTCATCATGCTTTCTTTTCTGGAAGGTTCTTGCATCCTTCTATGTGCTTCTTCATGGAATACTTTCATAGTTCTCCCCTTTGGTAGACCTTCATAAACCCATCTAGATACTAGTTCATCAATAATCAACATTTAAATCACAATTATCTTTGTGATGGTATTTTATCATGACGTCTACCTGTAGGCTTCAATATCATTCATATATGTTGACACATCTCCTAAAGATATGTTTTTTCAAGGGTCTCCATACTTTTCTAGACTTCCATCAAAATCTCCATATCTTTCTAGGAGATATCATAGTCAGCTATTCTTGTTCTTTCAGATGTTGAATGCCTTTAGCATTATTGCATGATCTCTTCCTTCCTTTCTTCACACATTTCATTCCCAAAGCTTCATAGTTCCTCAGTTCTAGTAAACTACCGCATATGCCATATGAGGAAATATTATGTTGATTTCATCTAATAAATGTGACCCATGCATTATTGCATCCCTTTGAGGGAGGAGATCCTTTCATTGATCATGCTTAGATAAAGCAGTGATCCATGTTATCTGCAACTATAAGACATGACTTTCATGATATCAAGTGTAAGCATACATACCTCATCCTCTTTTGGGTCATCCAGACTTCTTGCAGCAGCTTCCGTTGAGTCAAGGAATTTTACCCCCTCTTCTTCACTGTTATGTTATCATGCCATCATCCTATGAATTTCAAAAGATTGAAACTATTGAAGAAAAACTTGCTCTTCCTCTTCATTGATGAATCTTGCAATGAAGATTCCATCAAAGAATCTTGAGGATATTGTAGATCACTAGTAAAAAATGGCTAATTAATTACTAAAAAAATGACTAAAATTTGCATATAAATGACCATTTTTCAGTCGGTGACAAGTAGTAGCTAATTTACAGTATCTTATAACGCGACCAACTTTTAGTCGTTTTTAGCTTAGTCATTAATTAGTTGTCTCAATTTTATCATCTAGTACTATATTTAGTCATAAATTTGGTCATTGATTTAGTCATTATTTGCCAAATTAATGACTAAATATACAAAAAAATATATTACTATATGGTCACCTGAGAAAACCAATTAATGACCAAAGAAATATGACCAAAATGTTGGTCAGGTTATAAGATATTGTAAATTAGCTACTAATAATCATATATATGCAAATTTTAGTCATCGTTTGAAACCAATTAATGACCAAAGAAATATGACTAAATTTTGGTCATGTTATAACATAGTGCAAATTAGCTACTAATAGTCATATATATGAAAAATTTAGTCGTCCTTTGGAATCACAAATTTACCATTTGTAGTAGTCAATTTTTTTGTAGTTTCATAATTAATATATAAATGACTAATTTAGTAGTTTATATTCATTTCATTTACTTTGATTAATAATAATTATAAATGACTAATTTAGTCATATTCATTTTATTTGTGTTCAAAATTAATCAATATAAACTACTAAATTAGTAGTTTTAGATTGATTTTATGTGTTCATTATTAATGAACATAAAGTAATTAGTATGATTTTTCAACTAAATTTAAAAAATGTCATACAATGTGCATGTTCATCTAATATGAAAACATAGAATTTCATATGTTAATTACAATAATAAACAATATCAATTGCATCTATATATAATTTCAACCACATAAATTATATTATATGGAATGTTAAAGTATTACAATACGAGTTTCTAACTTAATATTCTTTGAACTACAATTTACACATGAAATGATGTTTCATAACTTCAAAATATTATAAGGCATTATAGGTGAATTCACCAACTCTGAAGACTTGACCATCAATCTTTATGTGTGATATTGAATCTAAGAATATCGCTAGATTGGTTCTCTTCTCTCTCTCTTTTTGCATTTGTCGCTCTAGTGTTAATACTCTCAGCCTCTTTCTTCAATTCCTGCTTCTTAGCATCAATACTGAGTTCATTTTCTAAAAGGAAAATAATATACAATGCAGAGTGTAAGACATGAAATACAATGAATAGTAAAATATAAACTAAAGTAGACTATAAAGAGTTTATACAACATATACCTCAACATCAGTAATGTCAAATCTAGTTTCCCCATACAAGCAAGACACTCGAACAAGTTTTCTTCAATTTGGCGATAGTGGCCACTATAATGTGGCCGGATGACCTGTATAAACAAAGCAAATAAATTGTCACCATATAAAATAACACCTTAGTAGCTTAGTATTCAACCTTCAGGGAAAGCTTAGGCAAAATCATGCCAACTAAGTTACATGATAAAAAGTTCAAGCTATAGGTAACTTGTGAAAATAAATAATCTAATATGTGATGTTTAATCCTTGTCATTTTATTCGCAACAACATTTCATTTTCTAATGCATGAACTTGGTCAAGTATATAAACAAAATGTGCTCAAATAACAACATGAAAGTAAACTTTTCTGATAGTCATAAAAATCTTTTAACACAAAATAGTTATAAGGATTCCAATCAATATTGTGTAATACTAATTTCATCTTCAATCATTGGCTATTGTTTAAATTGACATGATACCAAGTATTTTCAATTTCATAGTTAAATTACAAAACAAAATCATAAGAAACATTTAAAATACAATCAAACAATAAAGAGAGGATATCATGGAATGGATATTGAAATTATAAAAAAATTGTTTACCAATCCACCGATGTCTTGTCTGGCATTCTTAAAGAATATGCTTCCCAAAAATAATCATGAGGTGAAAGAATCACAAGATTAAAAACTATAGGAATCCGTACTAGAAACATTTCCAAATTTGATGGCTCAAGTGCCTAGAGGACCTCTAACAGCTAATGAATCATATCCAGTACATGTCTCCCCATCCTTTTTCCAATCACGTTTCCTGTAACATGCCCACAACAAAGTCAAGTAACAATCAAACAAAGACATTGACATTTGTTGTTATCTTTTCTATCTATAAAATTTGAATATGATTTGTTTCGAGAACATATTAATTCATACTTAAAGTCCTCCTAAGATATGAGAGTGTACCAATGAAGCATGACATCAGAAAAATCGACCTCAATCAAGTCCTCAAACAATTTCTACAATATATTTTTCATGCTATGATATCTTGGGTGTAAAAAAGAACATATCTACAAAAGAAAAATCCATATATTACTTATGTTCAAACTCTGTATATGGTGTATTCTTAGGCAACTTTTTAAGATGTTCCTCCGCCTTTACCAAAGTGAACTGTAGCTTGGTTAAACTCGATATCCTTTCATTCAACACCAATTTCTGCAAGATAAATGTCACACATTATTCTTTCCCATTTCTCAAAATGGTATATATGATAAATTAAAAGTCACATAAAACCAAGAGAAAACCATTTTCTAACTAAAAAAACAAACAAACAAATAGTGCCTCTACTAAAAATTCATTCTAATATCAGCAGATGAAAAGAGAGTGGACCATTTTTTCCGCTTGACTTTGCATATTTTTGTTATGAAATTGCTCGAGCTTTAGGAACCAAAAAATGTGAGGGAAGTTGTAAATGTGAAAAAAATTATATTGACCTTTGTAGACTTCTTCAAATGATGTGAATGATGCCATTTTTGGATGTGGTAAATCTCATAATAAGAAATGGCCACATTGGATGCATATATTAAATATAAAAACTTGGGGACATGACATGTATTCTAATAAATTGCATTGCAATTACTACCATGAGCCTCTATGGGTTACAACTCCTCAATATGTTATTCTGGATGATGCAAGAGAGATGGCAACAATAAATATGGGTGGTCCTAGCTTGTATGGTGGATATCTTCAAACCAAGGTCATCATCTTAATGAACCTAGGTCCTGAAATGGTAAACCTAGATTTGGTCCTCACCTAGGATCTGTCAATGATATTTTCACAATAGTATCACAATTTATCCAGTAAATAAACAGTTAAAATGTATATTAAAACAAATCGAAGTGAACTACTCAAAATTCTCTTAGGTGGGATGTGGTCAAGTGGTTAAATCAAAGAACTTTCAATGCACAAAACTAGGTTCAAAGCCATGTGAAGACATGTTATTTAATTAACATGGCCAACGAAGTTATCTACCTCATCCAAAAGTGGGTGGAAGTCTTAAGAACCTTGATGGCCCATGGTTGTGGTCTATCTCAAAAAGCAAGGAAATATGCAAGTATTGGATGAATTTAATGTGGCAAACAGAGTTATCTACCCCATCCAAAAGTGGGTGGAATTCTTAGCAACCTTGATGGCCCATGGTTATGGCATATCTCAACAGACGAGGAAAGATGAAATCTTGCATGAATTTAATGGAAGAGATACCATTGGCCATGACCTCTAAGAAAAGGTAGAGCCCAATTCATTAACAAATTTCCATCTTCCAACTGCAGAAATAATATCACAAGATCCTGAACTAGATGAAAAAATATCTTTGCTTTGTAGTCATCAAGTCATGCATGGAATGTGTGGCCTTGTATGATTCAAAGAAAGATGCTTCTTCAGAATTTTCTATGGCACTTGAATACACCTATGAAAAAGTACATTAAATCAAATTTAAATATTAGATGGAAATAAAGTAGAAATATCAACTATGGTGTTAATATCAGTCCCAACAAAAAATTATTATTGGCTAAAAATAAATATGTTACACACACAATAGTGCCAACTCCTTTTCTTGTATTGGATCAGTTGAAGGTCGAGCACTGATGTCCATGACAAATTTGGGCAAGCCAACACACCCTCAAATTATTAATTCAATCAAAATGGGAAGGTCTAAGCCCTCATCCAAATGTTGAAAAAATATGAAATGAAGGGCTTGATCAAAACCCCACCCATATCAAATATTTGAGAGCTCAGTTAATAATCTTACCATTACCTAAAACAAAAAATGTTTCACAACTTTTCAACCAGATTAAAGATCCAACCAACCATGTTTGGAAACACCCATTTTGAAGAGCATATGCATTATAAAACTTACAACATCTGACTTCACAAAACTACATTTCTAATTAAGTCAAGGTGTTGAGCTTCTTTTTGCTTCAAAATAAAACACATCAACTGAAATAATTATTCCGAAAGGAAAAACTCAAAATTTACAATCAAAATTTGGCAGAGACCTTCACTTAAATCTGTACAAAATAGTGCATATCCATGACATATCCTTCAAATCTACAAAATCAGAGATAACACCACCTTCGCATGGTTCTAAAAGGATTTGGTTTCCACCTCACGAGAAAGAGTAAAAAAATTTTTTAGGCCTCTAGTCATGGTGAAGTAGTGTAGTTTTCATTCAATAATTATTGAGGCACCCCTTAATTGTTGTTGGTGGGTCCAAAGCATGTTGAGTGCATATGGTGAACATTTTCTTGTTCCATGAAAAGATATGTGATATCTCTGCTCCAACAACAATATTTTTGAGAGGACTAACAATGTGCAAGTAAGATGCCTTCAAGGTCTCACCCTTACCAGTTCTGCAAAGCATGAATAGGTTTCAGTATGACACCAAAAGACTTTCTATGCAATGCTTCATAAAAAAGTTTGCAATTACCCCTAAATTTTACCAAAAAACCAACTAAAATTCATTATTTTGGTTTACAAGAATGGCAACGGCCAAGTCTTACAAGGTAAAAAAAAAAAACAAAATAAAGCTTTGAAATACCCAAGCCTTCATCATATTTCAAGAAGTTTCCTGATGCAATGTAGAAAGCAACTTCACCCCCTACAGAAAGATTCTCGTTTCCAATTAATCCTGAGAAATGTATTATTGGAGATGGTGTCAATACAATTCTTGTACTAACCCCTACACTATCATGCATATATTGAAGCTCAACCTATTAAATTTACACTAATAATGTAAGAAAAGTTAAAGTGTAATCCACTTCACAAAAAATTACAAAAGTATTTTTATCACTATAAAACATGAGGAATGTTGTTAAGCATTGTGTTTATCACAACATACCAGCATGAAGTTTTACCATGTAGATAACCTTGTGACTATTGATAATTAAAATTTGGGGGCATGCTAAAGCTTGACTAATACAGATGTCTAAGTAAATGTCTACAATATTACAAAGAGAAGGTTGCAAATAGAAACAAGAACAACATGTTTCGTTGCAATGGTTCTCACATATAAAACCAATTATTATTTTTCATATCCTTCCAAATGGCTTATTTCAAACTACAGAACTTGCAATTTCTTCCCTTGTTAGGTGAGAATGAGTGGAAGAGCACACTACAGATGAAAACTACAACATATTGCAAATATATGCATTTAGGAAAATGGCACAATACACACAAATGTCTAATCATCTTAATTGACATGATGTCTTTATAGATGGTAAAAATGAATGCCACAATAACTGAAAGAATGTTTTAACTTATAGAATGTAGTAATGTCCTAATTAATACAAAGTACTACAAGTTGTTACTTTACAATAAAACACCTACATTAACCATGCAAATTGTTCAAAGCTAAATATGATGTCAAACATAGATTTGATTGTTAAAATCAAACAATTAATACAGACGACATCTTTCACAACTAGGTTTTGATTCTCAAGTTCTCTATTCTTAGAGGTAGCCATGAATTCCCTAAGGTGGGGTGGCTCCCTTTCCTCCCTTGATCCAGCCTTTGAGGTAGCCACAAAAGCTTTCAAATATGTTGTGGCAGTTTCTTTCTCAAAAGAAAAAGAACCATAACATCAGCCAAATGATGGTTTGTTAAGAAATGGAATAAGTGCTTAAACTCATTCCATCAATCCAAGGAGAAAAGCACTTCATTGCTACCTCTAAAATATATGCTTTGAAATATAGATTCAATTATCAACTATAAACTCCAAAGTTACTTGAAAACATCACCCATTGTCACCTTGGTGATCATCCTTCTAACATAAGGCTAGATCTCCTCCAACATACGGGAGGAATCCATGATAAGCCTACAAACTTGTCCTTCAAATGCTAAAAAAAATATTTGCAAAATGATATTGTTTCTGTCTTTTAAGATTTGAAATGGAAAGCTAGGCAAGACATAGTGCCTAATCCCTCGGCTATAGACTCTAAGCAACAAACAAAAATTTAAAATTGATGACTAAGATGTGAGTCATGAAAAAACAACCAAATATCAAGTGTTATCAGTCAAGAATAAATCCAATAAATATGTAACAATGTTATATCCTACTAGATGGAACATTTGAAGATGATGTGCTCCCCCAACTTAATCTCTTGTAAGTCAGATAGCTGAAAATTCCCTTTGAGGTGTGTGATGTTGTGAACTATCTCAAATCAAAGCTAGTAGGAGCCCACTCTAAATGAACCAAGGGGAATCCTAAGGTTTTACATTCAATATTTATTAGTATAGATAGGCCTAACAATAAGAGCCACTTAGTTATAGAAAGTGCTCAAAATAATAAAATGACATATTCAAGCTAACGCCCTCACACTTGGTCAAGTTTCCTATGACTTTTTGGTTGGATACCAAAATGGAAACTTTGTACCTGCATATGAGTTAGGTCCAGTGTCTCTTGGTCCTATCATAGTTACCAAGGAGCCTTCCTCTTAGTTAAAAAATAATAATATTTCTTCGAGAATTATCTATTAGGTGAGGAGATCTTGAAATTGGTGGAAGAAACTCTTTCAGAGAAATTGCCATCAAGTAAAGGGAAAAAGGAATAAAAAAATGCAATAGATGATTTGAAGTCCAAGTACACAAATTTCATGCCAGGAAGGTTTCCTAATTTGCCAGAGGAAATTTCATGCTAATAATGTGATGCAATATTGCTCTTAAATATTATTGTTTGAATTCATATGTTTTTCTACGATCTATGACCTCTACAAGGCTAGCAAAATTGAGGATGCAAAAAACCAATTCAAATAAATTTTTAATAGGGGTTTGTTATTGAGTTTTACTACTTATGGGGCATTCATAGGAAGGACGGAGGAAGGTGAAAGGTTGGTTGCTAAGGGAACAATAGTTAGCAATTATTCTCAAAAATGATTTCTACTATGTATCATACACCATCACTGCTATGAGTAATACTTACTTGATGCTTGATTTAGTGTTAGGTAAAAAATTATGTAAAATACTTTCTTCCGGACCTATCGCAATTAAATTGGTGTTCTATGGATCATACAAAAAATTGTTGCAAAGTTTCAAGTTTTTAATAATGTTACCAAAATAGAGGGTATGAAAAATGATCACAAAATATGATCGCATATAAGATTTGTAGTTGTTTATGTTACAGAGCCTACCATCTTATACTCTTATTGTGAATTAAAATATTTCCACTGACATGGCATACTGCAAAAATTCAATGAAAACCACACTACCACTGTTACACTAAAAAATGTCACCATGGCTATTTACAGTTGGTATGGCTCTATCAACAGTCATACTACCCTCTTAAGCAAGTCTTATGCCTCTGTTATCCATGTCAAACTCCAAGAAAGAGAGAAAGTCTTTATAAATATGTTTATCTCTAGGTACGCAAGTTCTCTCAAACCTTGCCGGCGGGTACGCAACTATTGTTCATGAGGTCTGCGTCCAAGGACGCTCTGTATCTAAAGGGGCAGGTGCGTCCCTCTGAAAAGGTTAAAATGCGCAAGTTTTATCTTCAAAAACTTACTTGTGGTCATTTCTAGAGCATTCTAGAAGGATGTTTGACGTGTATTGAGCGCCTCCAGATGGTTCATGCACCCCTACCAAAGAGGAACTTATCCCATCAATAAGGGAGTGATCCCATCCAAAGAGGGGACTATCCCATTGATGGTGGACCTGATTAACTTCCTCTTGAGCACTATAAATACAGGCATTGGGCCAGAAGGAGGGAGGTTAAAAGCTATACATTTCTAAGGGTAAATGCTGCAGGAATTAGGACTCCCATTTAGAAGCTTGTGAGGAGAGATTTCCATCTTTACTTGTTCTATTTGGAAGTGGGTGAGCTTTGTCAAAGTAGAGGAAAACTCTTGTGGACCCTGGAAGAGCTTGCACAACACCAAGGCTCAGGTTGTAATGGTTCCTTTTGATTACCTTTAATGCAAATTGGTCCATTCTTCTCAATAACTTGTTGTTTATGGGTTATTTCATGTACTCCTTGGTCTATATGTTGAATATGCTTTGTTTTATGTTATAATCAGGTGCTATTTAATTGTTTGACTGTTGGTGATTGCAGGTTTTGGAGAAAAGGAGGAGCTCATCCAGATCAACAAAGCTTGGACTTCTACAACAGCGTTTGGACAAAGGTAAGAACGAAACACTTGATTTCTCATATCATAATGCATGTTTAGAGAAGGATAGCTCCAGTTTGTTTTGTTTGTCATTAGAATGTCTTAGACTTCTAGGAAGGTCGGTTGTGTCCGCACTTTTGACTGATTCCGTGTGACAAATTGGCGACTCCACTGGGGATTCCATTGATGAGAAAAGTCTTTTCCTTTGTGTGAACTATGCTTTGAGAAAATTGGTTTATTTTTCTGTTTTTGGCTCTGTGATTCTGTCTTTGGGTGGGTTAGCTTAGGAGTAGTTTTATTTTGGTTTCTCTTGAGTTTTTCAGTAGGACGCACCCTCTGAGTGCTGCACAGTGCGTCCCTGGACGCACTTTTGCTGTGTGCACAGAGCGGGTACGCACCTGTTCTAACGGGTTGCCTGCGTCCCCTACTAAAATTTGAGAAAATTCCATTTTTTACACTTTTTCCTCTTAGATTTTGCTTTTTCTTAGTTTTTACTGCCCAGATTCATTAGTATCCTGTCAAAGATCCTTCACCTGAACTTGTTTCATTGGCATTCCTACTCTAAGCTTTCATCAATTGGGTGCTTTGATTCTCTTTTTTGATAAATTCTTGATTTGTTTTCCTTTGGTCATTACTTGGAGGTTTCTCTCAGTCTTTTCACAATTTTGCATCTTTTTGCTTCTGTTTTTGCAAAAAAAAATTCCCCCTCATTCGCCGGGGGGGGCTAAATTGTGTATGAGTGCTAATCGCCTTTGAGTGTTTTTATTTTTTGATCTTTGGAACTCTCACCCAATTTTCTCAATTTGCACTTGATTGGTTCTTAGATCACATTAGAATCGTCTTGTGTTTGAGAATTCTCATTTTCGGAATATGAATGAAAAATGTGCATAGATTACATTTGCATACTTTTCAAGTGAATTGTGCATAGATTACAATTGCATAGTTTACATTCTGAAAAATCAATCGTAGATTTAGATCAGCTTAATTTGATTTGAATTTACACAAAAAATAAAAATAAAAAATGGTTTGGAATTGATTTGCATTAGTTTTTCTTGATGAAATTAGTGGATTAGAGAATTTGTTATATTTTCTCTTAGTGATCAATTTTTTCATTGTTGGAAGTGAATGGAAACTCTCTCCTTACTTTAGTTAGGATTCATCGAATTGAAAAGATTACATTATCATATTCGATTGCATTCGGTTGAGTCGGGTCATCACACCATTGGTTTCATATCCATTTACCCATTTGAGTAATAACAGCCTCAATAACACATCGCTTAATTAAAATTCATCTAGTAATTTTTACATTTCTAGGGCTCTGAAACACCAACATAGCTTAGGCTAGTGTCTTGGAGTAGGTGAGTACTTAACTCTCCAAGACAGTAAAACCAAACAAGTAGCTGATCTTGTGATAGAATCAAATCCAATTGTTACATTTAAACTCTGGGAAATCTCCTCTTAAAGGAGAAGCACGAGCTCGTGTCCGAACCAGTGAGGGGATCCATCCTCCCTCGTTGGGAACGACGCCAGACAGTACGTATTACAAACGGTAAACCTCGGATTAACCATTGTCGAGGAGCCAGGGGTCACTTATCGGTAAACCTTGGATTACTGTCAAGGAGCCGGTAAGGGGATTGAGCTTGCTACTCTGCCCTTGCGTGCTGTCGGAGTTTAGACTGTTCCCCCAGGTGTAATTGTTGCCGTTGGTAACCTTAGTGACCATAATCTTTAGGATTCTACCCAAGGTGACGGTGGAGGGAAGATCCCACTGTACCTGGAGCAGACGTCGGTTATACTCAGTTGGATTTTTCGGGGGGTTCACTTCACTTCGAGACGGTTAAAGTGGAGGAACTTGTGCCGGTCTATTCACTAAGCAGGTTGCCGGGGTAACTGTTCCACCCTCCACTTCTGTACTGAATTCGGCGATGTTGGATTTCATCACCAACTAGTGTTTTCGGTCCGGAAGGTTACTGTTTGTGTGTGGTTTGACTCCTAGATTTGATAGCGCGTGTTAATTTGTTTGTTTTTACTTTTAGAGACCATAGGTGTGATTTGTGAATTTTAATTGTTAGGTGTGAATTGTGACTTGTTAATTTTAGTTTTAAATTGTTAATAAAATTCACTGAAGTTGAATATAATGGCAAATGTTCCGGAATTTATCAACCTAGGAACCCCTCCTGATGAGAATCCTAGTACTTTTCCTTACTTTGGAAATGTTGGTCCTCCTTACATGGCTACTTTGTCATTACCTGGATTTACAATAGGTTTACCGATATGGTTATTTTCAACTTCGTTGGCCCAAAGTACTCCAATTGTTCCACCTCAACCGGATGCTTCACCTCAACAGAGTTCACCATCTCAACATCACCAACCTTCTGTTGACCCTTTACATTCTTCGCCTAATTTTTCTTCCTCCATTTCTTCCTCTTCCATTGGAGAGTGAAACTCATGTCACTCAAGTTGATGATCCATTAGTTGATCAAGTGGTCGATTCAATTTCGCATTCGATCGATCCCACTTTCCCTTTAGAGAGTGAACTTCATACCGCTCAGGTTCTTCTTGTTACATCAGATTCTTCTATGCCCGGGGGCATTTCACCTGTTTCTACAGAACCCCCTCCAAGTATTG
This sequence comes from Pinus tabuliformis, assembly GCA_031772625.1. Classification (NCBI taxonomy): domain Eukaryota; kingdom Viridiplantae; phylum Streptophyta; class Pinopsida; order Pinales; family Pinaceae; genus Pinus; species Pinus tabuliformis. The sequence goes on from CM062809.1 coordinate 226,229,551, forward strand.
AGGTCTTTTCCTTTGATTGGAATAGACTAACAGAACCTCGTCTTCCTTCCTCCATCCCTTTCCAAATCATTGTCAAGGCTGGTGGTAGGGACATACATCGTACTCAGGTAGATGAAGGTGCTTCTGTTAGTATTTTATCCTCAACTGTTTGGAAAGCTTTGGGTTCCCCTCAGCTTGCGCCTATTACGAAGAATTTGAAAGCTTTTAACCGAACCATTAGTGAACCTTTAGGGATCCTTCCTAAGTTTTCTATTACCTTGGAAGGAAAAACTGTCTGTATTGATCTTATGGTAGTTCGAGGTCCCTTGGATTTCAATTTACTCCTTGGACGAGACTATGTTTATGCAATGAAAGCTATCGTATCGACACTCTTTCGCGTGATGTCTTTCCCTCACAATGGAAATATTGTGACTGTAGACCAGCTTTCGTTCCCTAGTCTTGTTTCAACTACCAATAATATAACACCCCTAAATGTTCTTGATTCTATAGTGGTATCTACCCTACCACGGGTTAATTATGTGGCAACTGGTCCCATGTTTTCAGTTACCAATGTAAGTGAGCCTCTCATTGATTGCTCATCTTCCTTTGATTTAGATCCGGTAATTGACATGGAAAACTCTATGGGATTACTTGAACATGATGTTCTTATCCCTTTTTAGTCCCTTGACATGTGTTCCATCCAGAGAGCTATTCTTCCTTCTGATGAAGATCTCTTGGAAGCCATGATGAAGGTGTGTCCATTGACATGTCTTTCTTCCAGTTGGAAGCCATGATCGGTGTGTACGAGGATAGTTTTTTCCTGTATCAACCTCGTTAAAAAATGAAACAGGCTAGCGTGAGGAAAGTTCCTTTTACTGTGTCAACCTCATTAAAAAATGAATCAGTGTGTACGAGGAAAGTTCTTGTTACTGAGTCAACCTCGTCAAAAAATGAATCAGGTGTGAGGATAGTTTCTTCTAGTCTCAACCTCGTTAAAAAATGAAACTGGAAGTCATGAGCACAGTTCCTTGTCTTGTGTCAAGCTCATTAAAAAATGAAACAAGGAGTTACGAGGATAGTTTTTTTCCTGTATCAACCTCGTTAAAAAATGAAACAGGCTAGCATGAGGATAGTTCTTTTACTGAGTCAACCTCATTAAAAAATGAATCAGGTAGATTTTAGGATATGTAGGTAGATTGTAGAAAGTAGGGTTTTGAGGATAGTTCCTTTTACTGAGTCAACCTCATTAAAAAATGAATCAGGTATGAGGATAGTTCCTGTTACTGAGTCAACCTCGTTAACAAATGAATCAGGTATGAGGATAATTCCTGTTACTGAGTCAACCTCATTAAAAAATGAATCAGGTATGAGGATAGTTCTTTTCTTGTGTCAACCTCCTTAAAAATGAAACAACTCCCTTTTCAAGTTAGATATTGAAAGTAAACCTTCATTCCATCTATCTGATTGAATGCAATGAAGCCTGGGAGGCATGTACCTCGTTTTGCATCATTAAACTGGGGGCATGCGAACTTTTTGAGGATAGTTCCTTTCCTGTGTCAACCTCACTAAAAAATGAAACAACTCCCACAAGTCTTTCCAAGATCTTGAAAGTAAAGCTTCATTCCATCCACCTCATTGAATGCAATGAAGCTTGGGGGGCATGTACCTTGGTTTGCATCTTTATGCTGGGGGCATGTGAACTTATAACAAGCATAGTTTTTCGTTTCAAGCTTGCATAAACATGAAACTGAATCCGAGCATAGTTCTTTTCCTGTGTCAAGCTCGTTAAAAAATGAAACAAATCCTCCTCTACTTGAGTCGAGAGATTGACTAGATCTCGTAAATGTTAAGTTGTATCTTTAGGTTAGTTATTTCAGTTTTTTGCATAATTTTCTTACAGTTTTAGGTCGATTCTTTCAAATGATCTCGTAACTCAACCTTCATTTCATCCAACCGATTGAATGAAATGAAGCAGGGGGGCATGCACTCTAGCAGTTACGCTTAGGGGGCATCAAGCACAGTTTTATCTCTGTTTCAAGCTTGTGAAAAAATGAAACTACTTTGAAGCATAGTTTTTCTTTGTTTCAAGCTTTTGTAAAAATGAAACCTATCTCGAGTCAATTTCGGTTATTTTCAAGACTCGTTAAACTCATGAAAATCCCGAGATTATTTTGCTATCTTTCATTGTCGTAAAACAAATGAAAATGCCGAGTTCTTTCTGTCTTTTCCTACTCGTAAATTAAATTGAAAGTCGGCCATATGAGTACATTTTTATCATTTTTTCGAACTCATTAAAACTTACGAAAAAATGAAAACCATGAGTACATTTTTATCCCTTTTTCGAACTCGTTAAAACTTACGAAAAAGTGAAACCTTGGAGTTCTCTTTTAAGCCCTTTTCAGACTCTCAAAACATGAAAAGATTGCCGAGCGTTTCTTTTACACTCGTTAAAACAGAATTAAAAGACGGTCCCCTTATAGCCCTTTTATGACCGTAAAAACAGGAAAAGGTTGCCGGGTTTTTGTCGTTTCAAACTCGATACTGGAAATAAAACGACGTGTCCTTGATCGCTTTTTACCTTTCAGGTCAGTGGCACTAATTATGAAAGTACTCCTTGGTCGCAAGATCAAGCGGTTCCCCCAGGTATTATTTTATACTTTTTCGGGCTTGAGGGACACAAATCTACAAAAAAGTTCAACTTGGAGTCTTCTTAAGTTTTTCAGACTCTCTAAAATTGAAAAATGCCGAGTTTCTCCTATACTGGGCTCGTTAAACATTTCACAGTAAAGGACCTGTTCAATTACAAACAGGAACGAACCACTCCTTCCTAGGGTTCGAATCAAAACTAGGTTGGACTCATCCGAAGGATGAGCTTATAATCAAGCATATGTTATCCTCCTCAAGCTTGTTAAAAATAAAGAGGTACTTGCCAGAAATGGTGGGGGAAAAGAGAGAAGAATGAGCCTATTTGTTACCTTTTGTCTCAGAAGAAGCTTTACTACCACTCTTGAACACGACACTTTTCATTCACCTGGGTTGGGAAATCCTTTACCTCATAGTTGATCAAAACACTTTGAAAGTCTTCAGCCGGGTTCCGGGGATTAAATTTGAGTTATTTAGCACCAAACCATCTGTTGTGTCGTTATGTGTTCAAGAGGTCTGCAAACAAAACTTTCATCTGCAAAATACTTGTCATCCATTTGACCATCCCTGAGTCAGTCCTTACAGCAACATTTCTTCAACTTGAACAATGATTTCGTGTTGTGGGATTGCCTGCAACGGGTCACTTTCTATCGACATCAACACATTATCTAGAGAGATGACTTATAAATCGTCAGTGCCTTGAAGTCTGCATGCATCAATGGCAGGTTTCTCGCCTTTGACGTCAGTTTACATCATTGACTTTCGATCAAAGGATTCCGTGAAATGTTAGACATCAACTCATTCATTCACATCTCATGGATTGTACTGGGTACTTTGAGAACCATTGACATTACTGGTGGTCTCTCCCATGCTTGTTAACAGTTTACATCATCGACTGCTAATCAAGTGGTTTCTACCATGTTCGACATCGACTCATCTATTCGCATGGCTAGAATCGTACCAATTCGAGAAGTAGGAATGAAGACCCTGGATCAAATCTTTACTATCCAGGCTGCGAGGAGTTTTGTATTCATTATCTAAGTAGACTAACCATAAACAGATGGCTGCACCCATACTGTGTCTACAAAAGTCTATGATTATGATGTACTGCAAAATCATTTCTGTATCAGAGTAGTTAGTCAGTTAGTTAAAGTTTTAATCTGAGTATGGGAATGCCTACCTCAGTGATGATATAATCTTATACATGTATTTTGTGTTGAAAATTGCAGGTTCCGACCAGGTTCTCCACGAGATAATCCTTGAAATGATAAAGCGCTTCACCCTTCCTAGATAATACAAAACCCTAATCTATTCCAGGCTTCGCACTTTAGGGGGCAATCTGTTACACTAAAAAATGTCACCATGGCTATTTACAGTTGGTATGGCTCTATCAACAGTCATACTACCCTCTTAAGCAAGTCTTATGCCTCTGCTATCCATGTCAAACTCCAAGAAAGAGAGAAAGTCTTTATAAATATGTTTATCTCTGGGTACGCAGGTTCTCTCAAACCTTGCCTGCGGGTACGCACCTATTGTTCATGAGGTCTGCGTCCAAGGACGCTCTGTATCTAAAGGGGCAGGTGCGTCCCTCTGAAAAGGTTAAAATGCGCAAGTTTTATCTTCAAAAACTTACTTGTGGTCATTTCTAGAGCATTCTAGAAGGATGTTTGACGTGTATTGAGCGCCTCCAGATGGTTCATGCACCCCTACCAAAGAGGAACTTATCCCATCAATAAGGGAGTGATCCCATCCAAAGAGGGGACTATCCCATTGATGGTGGACCTGATTAACTTCCTCTTGAGCACTATAAATACAGGCATTGGGCCAGAAGGAGGGAGGTTAAAAGCTATACATTTCTAAGGGTAAATGCTGCAGGAATTAGGACTCCCATTTAGAAGCTTGTGAGGAGAGATTGCCATCTTTACTTGTTCTATTTGGAAGTGGGTGAGCTTTGTCAAAGTAGAGGAAAACTCTTGTGGACCCTGGAAGGAGCTTGCACAACACCAAGGCTCAGGTTGTAATGGTTCCTTTTGATTACCTTTAATGCAAATTGGTCCATTCTTCTCAATAACTTGTTGTTTATGGGTTATTTCATGTACTCCTTGGTCTATATGTTGAATATGCTTTGTTTTATGTTATAATCAGGTGCTATTTAATTGTTTGACTGTTGCTGATTGCAGGTTTTGGAGAAAAGGAGGAGCTCATCCAGATCAACAAAGCTTGGACTTCTACAACAGCGTTTGGACAAAGGTAAGAACGAAACACTTGATTTCTCATATCATAATGCATGTTTAGAGAAGGATAGCTCCATTTTGTTTTGTTTGTCATTAGAATGTCTTAGACTTCTAGGAAGGTCGGTTGTGTCCGCACTTTTGACTGATTCCGTGTGACAACCACTACCATTAAAAAATGCTTGTTGAGAAAATTCATCTTGGAATCAATCCAATCTCAAAGAGACAACAATAGATTTTGTTGATAAAGTGTTTGGCGTAAAGAAATAGAAGCACAAATCGTATTATGATTAATTTGGCACATTTCTCGCCCAACAAATATAAAAACAAACCAAAATAAAAGTACAATTGTGCTTAGGATCACACACATAATCATTTACAAATTTTTTTTATCTCTAGGTTAAAAAGAAATTTGGCATTCACTATTACAAATGAATAAAACAGAGTAGCAATGATAGCATAAAGGTTTTATCTAGATGCATTCATAGAATATCCAATTCCTGAATATGAAGTAAGATGATGTAAACTTTTTGACTTGATTGGAATCCTTTTTACAATTGTTTCTAGGTAGTAAGTATAGCAATTGATACATTCCATTACTTATGGATTCCTTTGAAGTATATAGTGACCTTTACTTGAAATTTTCATTGTTGGAAACTCATGGTTAACCAAGCTTGTAGTCCATATAATGTGTTGGGTGCAGTTTGTATTAGTTAAGGGCACTGTTCAAAACCCTAAACCTAAACCCTACCACCCCAATAGAAACAAAAAGCACTATCCATGTCCATTTTTAAGGGATGTCATAAATTTCAAGTTTTGCTACGTTAATTATTTTTTTATGTTTTTTTTTCAAGGTGAGTGGGGTGGGGGTCAGTAGAGCTTATATTCAAAAAGTTGCTGCCATACAATACTACTTAAGTTAATTAAAAACATATAGTCTTGGGCAAACATAACCTGGAATCCCTAGTTAAGGATGAACCAGTCAAAATACTATGGAGGCCTACCTATATCTACTTCTTAGAATTCCATAGGTATATTGTTTAACATACTAGCATAATAAAAATAGAACTCAACAAAACATACTAGGTTATTGAGAAGAGGTAAAAATGTAATGCCCATTTTGGGCTTTAGTTACTTGGTCCACGTGACACGCTAGGGCTTCATAGTTTACAATTGTGGAGCCAGTATCAATGTAGATGGCCACATGATTGTCTTCAGTTGCAGTTTCCAATGGGTTTGAGATATGACCACTTAGGGTGTATCCATAGAATGTAGTGGGCCAAAGGAGGTAGAGTCTACAAAGGTGTTGCTTAAGTTGAGAGTGGGAGATCATTTAACCTTGATGTGTAGGTTGAACTGAACTAATGTGCACCCAACCATCATTTATAGAGACTCCATAATTGAAGCCATTTTCAATTGGTTCCCTCTAAAATGGTCATGGTGGCCCAAGGTTTAGCCTCCCATTTCCACAAATTAAAAATATGATTCGATGTTTGTGCCATGCATTATATAATTGATCTTGGTGCATATGGATGTGGATGGAAATTTGGGGCAAGCATTATTGTAGAAATAGGTCCTATAAGTCAATTTTTTTATGCTGCCATTGTCAATAATGCACTACCCCAAGGTAATTTTAATTTGATGGTTGTCACTAGATATTCCCTCACTATTTATGCATGAGTAGTCATTGATCAAGTTTAGAATGAAAATTATTAACCAATTGTTTGGTCTTGATTCATCTCTTCCTTCATTGTCACAATGAGTTCAACCTTTCACACCTTTCTAGATTCATACATTCTCCACTTGAATGCAAGAATTAAGAAAATGTTACATTTCAACAAAAGAAGAGGTCGACACCAAAAACATTGTTCCCAACATGTTATTGCCGCGGGTGTTGCGTCTCATTTTCTAGTATATTACCAAGAGTAAGTGAATTGTTTACTGCGTGGAGAAATAACCAACACATAGAAGAAGTAAAATATTTTTCCTTTATGAAAATAAAATATGCGAATAGGATGTACAAGGAAGCATTGTATGCAGCTACAAGACAACATACAACCATCTTCGAGGCATTGGGAATACCGATATATATGCATTACTCTGGATATTTAATATGTCAAACTTAAGGGTTTTGTGGTCTTTACACTAGTTATTTTTCCATCCTTGCAAGGGATGTCCCATTTGTCAGGCTTCCATGTATAGGAAGCACTAGAATGCGGAAGTCAGTGCACCGGTGCAACTGTCTATACATAATTACATCACTTATACCATCCTCTTCTCAGGATTCCATCCAAAACTCTCCATAGTTGATTTGAGGCCCGACTATTCTATGATTGGTAGTGCAAGTGGCCGAGACTACCACTTAAGGAAGTTTTGTTTTACCTTACTCTAGAAAGCTTGACCAAGGAACATCATTGGCTAAGGGGGGGATCATTTGTAGAATGATTGTTGAATAGAAATAATGTCCAAGATTTATTTCTGAGATGACCCTATTGTTGTAGCTTTTATAATGATGTGCAATTTGTCCAGATGGATACAGTTTACTAGAATTGTTCACTTTGTACCTTCTTCTGGCATCTCTTTCACCTCAGCAAGAGCAGATAGAAAAGTGGATCCTATGGACCTTTACACCTGGAAAAAATTTCTAGGTTATGCCAACACTCCTATTTTTTAATCCAGCACATGGCAAATGAATTCTACGAGATATTAACCAGGACAACATATAGTAACATGGAAAAACCCTTCTTTATAAGGGTTGTAATTTGTGACCCCTGTCAGGTCTATAATCATGATTTAGGGGTGCTTATAGCATACAAAAATGACTTACAAAGTTAAAGCAGTTACCTTCTTCAGATATTGGTGAAAATATGCAGAGGTGTTAATCAAACCTTATCATTGCCTCGATATGATGGTGTTGCAAAGATAGTGTTTTCAGAAAACAGTTATATTAAAACACTTGTTCAGATCTGATTTCTATACCCAGATTTGAAAAGAACATTTTCATCAGGTTGCAAAGTGATAACTCATTTTTAAAAGTTTCTTGTTTTTGAAGCTTGGTTGGTTAAAAATCCTAAAGGACTACATTAGAGGAGCACTCCATCCCATGCACATGGATCACTACTTCAATGCACCTCTTTTAGATCCTGGAGGTGGCTAAATTTTGAGGAAGTTGTAGCTTGCACTTGAGATCCTGATTCTGAGGAGTTGGTTAACATGAAGAAGAATACCCAAGCTTTAATGGATATAAGGCAACTGTCATATTCTCTAAGGTCAAGGAGGCAATAAGAAGTAAAGTGCTCCATGCCTGAGGGATACAAGGGTAATTTAATATTAATATATGATTGGAGTTTTTTAAGGAATTCCCTAGATATAAGGATGAATGTAACCTTTTTCAGTTGTTATCACAAATCTGAAGAAGTTATACCTTTGAAATGCCATAAAACATTTCAAATAATGTTTCACAATTCTAAAATGCCATCTAAAATGGGCATTTCAAGACAAAATGGGCACGCCTTAATCTGGTTTAACTGTGTTTTTACAGGGAAATTGACCATAGGAACCTACCCAAGTGATTTAAATTGGCATTGACATAAATTTTGACACTAATTTCAAATTGAATAAGCTTCTAGAAAACCCTTACACCCTATCTTTGTTCTAAATACAATTTACCACTTATTATTTTCTCACACTTTCTTCCAGAGTGTTTGAACAAAGGTATCTCCTGCGCAAACAAAAATCACTTATGTTGTGTGTGAAGCATTGTGATATGGTTTTGTAGTCACAACCAAAAGATAGTTGTGAGCAACAACATTGCATTGTTCCACACCACATTTCTTCACATTTTCTTCAACAACTTTTAATAGCTACAACAAGCATGTTATGTGCATTTTGGACAACATGGATATTATTGGAGGCTACATTTAAATTTCCTTACTCAATTATCCTTTATTCTTGTGCTATTTTATATTTATAGATATACAGACAGATATCGTTTCCCTATTTCAGTTTTTTTTGTCTTTTTACTTTTTTGATGGAGGATGAGGTAGGGATCATGTTTCTAGCTTGTACCCCTCTCCCAATACCATGCAAATTCGCTTCCGAGGATTTTTGAGATGGAGACTCAGAGGCTTTCTAAGAGTGCCGTCAATCCATCTCCAAGGCATTTGTCACACTTCAAAAAATAATTCCAACTTAGAGTGACTTTTTAGGTTAAAATTGAGGCCCTTCACGGTTGATTAGAAATGGGCTTCGAAGAGGTTCATTTAAGGATTTCAAAACTAAGGATATTTATTCTGAAATGTTAATGTAACAATAATTCTCAAACGTTGATGCATCACTAGGATAACAAGATTAACACATCAAAAGTGTTTCCACAATTTACATTGAACTGAAACTCAATCAAGAAAGTATCCAACAAAATTAAGAAAGAAAAAGGCAACATATAATAAACAAAGTAGACAACTGACTGAAAAATTACTAATAATACATTTGACCTGATTCCCAAGGGTTCTTAACGCTACTTACAAAGGTCTATTCTAAGAGAACTAAATTTGTCACCACTACAACTTGTACCACCAGGTAACCATTATATCCTCTCTATCAGATATATGAAAAACAATATAAGATTACATGTAATGCCCTTCCATAACTTTTTCCATGTTGTCATCATATGTAGGAATAAACACATCGCTAGCCAATGACACCATGTAATCCAGTGCAGCCATTTCAGATGAATGATTTTGGAATGGATTTAAATCCATAGGACAAATAAGAGTCTCCTTCCTCACCTGCAGATTTTTGTTGATCAGCATGAGTGCATGACATAAGAAAATCCAACCAATTTCAAAGGAAAATGAGTTGAAGTGAGTGAATCAATCAACTTACAATATTTGCATAAGTTGAATAGAGGGCAGGTATCCTTCATTCCCACCATAGATTTCTTTAGCAGCAATATATATCTGAATATTTCTATCAAAATCAAAAGATTTCAATACTAATGGAGTCTCCTATGGTGTTACTGGAAACAGTTCGTCCTTCCTCTTCATTTAAGAAATTATGACCTCCTTCCACCAAGGGTAGGCATGCCTATGAAAGAAATACAACAAGATAATAGGATCAACATGGTTAACAATAAATATTTTGACTTGACAAGGAAAATATTATGATTTCCAAAAATGTAATATACCTATGTCTAGCGAGTTCCTCAACTTATTCATCAGTATAGCGAAAAGTGCAACAAAAAGAAACCAATATATCCATTTCATAACAAATATGAAGAGCCAGAAAAGGACCATGTTGCTGTGATATTTAAAAAAAATTACCCAATTCATCAATTTTTGAAGTGAGAATCATGGTGTTGTAATTCACATGACAACGTAGCTTTTAAACCTCAAGTGGCAGGTTATCATAGCTTTTAAACCTCAAGTGGTGGGCTATCATTTTCTAGATGTGCATATACCTCGTTCAAATGCAAAACTTTGTGCTCTCTTATAAGGGGAAGGATTTGTATCATGGTAGGAAACTTTATTAGTATCCTTCTGTACAAAGCCCAAAGTATTAAATGATAGTCTTCAATACTCAATCTGATGTAGGTAATAGGACATGTTTAGCCAGCTCACAGGAGGCATGGTGAAGACTGCCCCATCTTCTGCCCTTGCCTCCCATATTCTGCCTTTTCCTTCAGCTTTGAACGAAGCTTGTTTACTATTTGAAGCTTACCTCTGAGAGATGTGATAAACTGATCCGCATCAAAACTGTCTTCAAATTCACTATTCACATAGAATTAAAGATTAATTTTTTCAAAAGGAAACATGAAGGATAAACCACCCCCACAAGTAATTAATTCCATGCAATACCCAATACTGAAATTAATCAATAAAACATATTGAAGATCTATTAACAGATAGGAGGAATACTAAATTTAAACACATGGGATCTGCCTAATGCGAGGCCTTGTCTAGTTTTGGGACAACCACAGTCACATTGAGATAATTGTTACCATGTCACATATATAACATGAGAAAAATATTGACCTAAATGAAGCCTTGTCCAGCTTTGGGACAACGACAGTCACATTGAGATAATTGTAACCATGTCACATATCTAACATGAGGAAAAGATTGACCTTGATCAAATGATAATATATTACAAAACAGTCACAAAAGAAAATTCAACAAAAACAGTGACAACATGAAGTAAACAATTATAGAGTTTGGAGAACCATAATCAAAGCCCTAGCTAAAGGACAATCACGCATAAATCTAAAAGGTGGAGATAAACCAACTTTCATATTGCATCTCACATCTTCCATTTTGTGCTATAAATTTTAAAAAACTCTGCTCCAAGAAGACATTGATAGCCCTTCTTATAAGTCAGGTGGTTTCTCTGCTGATAACATCCATTGTATTCTCCTCAAATGAGCTTACCTGTAGATGAATTGATGTACTGACCTCACAGTCCTTGAATTATATTCTTCTGTCAATTGTTTTTGGAAGTCAATTAATATATCGTAAGAGGTGGCTTCGGGCTCAATGGTACTACTATGTTTTGTTGGCTTTCATGGATGTTGAAGCTAACTATGTAATGGTGAGGGCATATGACTATACATCGTTAACAAGTGTCATGTTGATGGACTACAGGGAAATTCCTTGTGTCTTGTTCCTTACATGGATATTCTTGAAAATAAGATACAAAATCATATAGTTTATTGGTGTAGGAGTATTGTGTCGTTGGGCTTGTTCTCATTGTATTTTCAGATGTGCATGCCTCTGATATACAAAATGGGAGAAAGCTTATTCTGATCCAGGCCTCCGTTGCAAGATATCATTAGGTATCCATTGCTTTTATATAGTCGTGCGAAAAATTTACATACTCAAAAATTTCAATATAATATTCAATATTTTCTCAAATAGATACCCAAAGGAGGGCTATGACACTGCCAAGGCTGACATTTGGTCTTGCGGGGTCATACTTTTCATTCTCTTGGCAGGTTTCTTGCCATTCTTGAGAACCTTGATGGAATTGCATAAGAAGCTTCACATGTCACACTCTACTCATGGTTCGCAGTATGGAAAACGTGTTGTCATCATTGGAAGTACAAAAGAACGTTCGTTCCCTCGATTAAAAGGGTGAAAATAACAGACTAGTTAAAAAAAAATCTCCCTTGATGCAATTAAAGGTCAATAGCATCCACCCACATTTTAAATTTGCTGCCACCAACAACCCAACAATAGTATGATCATCTCCTCGGAATCCTTTACTGCTTTTGAAGTCTGTGTCATCATCTCCACCATGCTCTAAGGAGCCATGCTGTTCAATCTAAGCTCCCACAACAAAAAGAGTCATTGCTTCAATACAAATTTGTGTATTCAATCATCTCAACTTGAATTTAATATAACCGATAAATAATCTATTCATTTCATTTCCTATTGAATCATATAAATACATTGAGTGGAAATCATAGATGGGTGAGAGTTTGATCACCTCTCCTTTTTCTTCTAGAGGAAGTGCTATAGAGATAATTTATTCACTATTTCCAAACCTATACGCGGAATGAAACCATGCTAAAACAAGTTTATACCTAAAAACCTTCATTTACCCTTTCACATTCTATGTATCCAACACCTATTCAAAATAACATATGTTTCATATGCGTCTTACCTGCTGCTACTTTCTGAGTTTGATTTTCATTCACAGAATTCAATGTAGATGTGAAAGGTTGTTGTCCTCACATCTGTTCAATTTTTCCATTGGTAATCTTAGAGGTAATTTTAGATGTTCTTTTATGTTCAATTTGATGGCCTTGTATAAGAAGATCCACAAGGGGTACTTCAAATTCTTGCCCTGCTTTTCCTCCAACATCCGACAACTCATTCTCCAGTTCCTGGATCCCAACCCTGAGATGAGGATAACCCTCACCGAGCTAATGAAGGTCCCCTACTCTTCGAACCCCCACATCCTAACTGCGATGTTGATGTCATCCTTATTAACGATTTCAATTGAGCATTCTTTATTCTCAAGATGGCCCGCTTCAATGCATTCGACATTATCGCTCTTTCCCCTGGATTCGACCTCTCAGGGTTATTTGAGGACAAAAACCTAAAGCGAGAATTGTGGCTCACATCAACTCAGCCATCCTGGAGGAAAATATCAAACCTGTGAGGAGATTACCAAAATATTGAGATTCAGAGTCAAGAAATCTGAGGATTGCAAGATGAAGTTACAGAGACCTGAGCAGGGGCTGAAAGGGAATTTGTCAATTGATGCTGAGATTTTCAAAGTAACACCCTCGTTCTTCATTATAGAGCTTCAAAAGATCAATATCGAGGCAGATACAAATATAGGCACTGAACAAATCAGTGTTTTGTGGGGTGAGCTATTGAAGAGATCCTCCTCCATCCGCTGTATCGAAATTCAACCCTGAAACCCTACCTGTCCATGAATAATTGTTGAATTTCCAATGAAAATGTAGAACAAATTTGTGTGAAAATGAACAAATCTGCAGCTAAGGCATGAGAGTTCAATCTATTTGGAGAACGAGAATTGATCTAGATATCCTAAATATTGATCCATTATAGCCTCTCGCTTCCATATTTTGCAGGGAAGATTGGAGATCGATATTGTTGTGCAAAACTGTTGTTCTGGCCTTCGCTTTTTTGGTGGGAATTAGACCAGGGTAAAATATGTTTAACAACACGCCCAATTTTGAGCAAAATGTGTTAAATTATGGGATGGATAGATATATTTTTAGGCGCTCAATTTTGAGCAATCTGTTTTACATTCATTTGAAGATTTTTGGAATTTTCTTTCTGCGAGACATTTGTTTTTTCTTTAAATGGCGTGTAAGATAATAACTTTTATTCATTGTGAAAATTCACAAAAGTATGCGTGTTGATCATTTTGAAGGTAAAAATCTTCTTAGAGATTAAATATTTTGGGTGTAAGAGTGAGATACTTACACAATGAGTTTTTACATCTTGGATAAGATCTTTGTTTCGATTTATATATTATAATTCTATAATGGGCAAACTATGATGTTAGTAGTGTTTGGTAGCTTACAACAACAACATACTTTTCAATTTCTTTTATAGCATAGTTTTTTTCATCTACACATTGAGTAGTGTTTGATTCATATGCTCATGCACATCATTGTAACCTTACTCATCATATCATTTTTATTAGTGCTCATAAGTTTAGCGATAACCTATCTATTAGCAATTTTGCACACATAGCTCCATTACTAAATTGAGACAAAAGTTGGGAAAATATACATCTAATCTAGGAGGACCTAATGTGACACATTAGGCCATGATCTCCAAGGAGCATCATCACTATTAGTTCACCTCCCATGAAGGATCCCTTTCTAGATCTTAAATGCTAGTTTGTTAGTTAGTTGCATACTTTGTTGTTTCTTCTATCCTTTAATTTGTATGCATGCCAAATTTAAGGAGTGACTCTTCAATTGATGATCTCTATGTAAAACTATAAAAAATTCTTTGCGAGATGATAAGAACCAATAATTTTTCTTTGGATTCATTTATGATTTACTTTCTCTATTGTCTGTGTATTTTTTTTGCATTTCTTTGTTGATGTTTGAGATAAATATGGTTAAACCACATCACACTTATTCTTCTACTTGAAAATTTGCTAGGTTTTGACAACATACCAATAAGACGATGAGTGACATACCTAGACCCTTAGCCTAAGGCATGTTACCATAAATCCAACTCTATTACCATTTTGAATACAACGAATGTATGTCGTCTGATATATAGGCTCATGTGACTGCCCATGATTTTAAAATTAAAGAATGCATATGAACTAATCATGCACAACAAGATTTAAACATACATAACATAAATTGAACATAACATTCAAGCATAACATTTACATATTAAATAATGGAGTGATTGGAATATTTATCCTTATAAATGTTTTACACAACAGCTACAAATGTCAAATATTCCATCCAAAAATAGCTATTTTTGGACTAATTATCTCTACAATAGGCCACCCCTAATCTAGGGCTATGATTCCACAAAGGTGAGCATGATCCTGTGGATGTCTATAGTCAACACTAAGATACCAATACTTAGTAAATTAAGAGTGATGTGACCCCTACAATAATTCCTACTAGCCAATTCTCTTTCCCATCATTGTTCACAATCTAAGGATGATATTTATTTCTATGTATCATAGTCCCTTAGACAATCTCCATCCCCTCTAGGGCTCTAACGTAGATTGGTAAGGAATCTCTTAGTTATGGTATTTAGGAAATCTAGCTACTAGTGGAGCACTTACAATGTCAACCTTTAAACAAGAACTTGAGTGATTTCTAAATGCGAACCTCTCACAAATGTTCAAATCTAGTTCTTATCATAAATATCAACACTAGAGATTGCTTTTCAACACAAATTGTATTTTCTCCTCTTGTAGCACCAAAAATCTAGCTTCTTTTGTCCCCTTGTTTTTTGAAAGTTAGTTATCTCCTCTGCTTAAATTCCTTTTCTTATGCATCTTCTAACTCAGACAATTCAAAACATAATTTTACTCATCACATGTTCTCACATCTAGGTGAGATGACTCTCTCACCCACCTCTTAGATGCATTCAATAAAACCACTCCCCTCATGAGTGTACTTAGCCCATGCTTTAATAACTAATTGATATGAATCTTCTACCAACCTCAAAAATGAATTCAATGGCTGGTTTTAATAAGTCAAATGGGGATTATATGGTAATTAAATTTAATTTATTCTAATAACATGGGACTTTAGGCATGTGTGATTTACCCTTGGACCCATTTTTATCCACCTCCATTATGGAATGGTAGGTCCTCCATGAATATGTTCTTGTCCATTTTATAACCAGTGATGCATTTTATATTAGTATTTTCAATATAAAAGTTTACATATAATTTCGTGTTTGATATTGTGTCCATGGCTTATGGGACTAGCATGTGATATAAGAAACCATAACCTAGGGAATCTAAGCCTTAAAAATCACTTGACGATCACACTAGGCCAAGACCACACCAACCCTTAACATGGATAATTTCTTTTGATGTCTCCTCCTGGTTATTGCTAGTTTCACACGATGGTCACCTTACATAATGAAACCATTGAAATCCAATAATGCTAGTGATATTTTGCTACATTTTTACATATTATATATCTTGGCATTGACACATTCATCATATTTAAATATATACATTTCTAATCTAGTGATCAAAATTGTTGTGTTACATCTTCCTCCCCCTACACTTTTTCACTATATTTGATGCACATCACCACATAGGTTTACATGTATATACAAAAAAAAGTTACATCTTAGCACTGTATAATTTTACAATTTAGTAACTCCTATGGAAATTTCAAATGCTCAACTCTCACTCCCCTCAACCTACATAATCCAAGGAAGAGTACTCCCTTCTCTCCATCACAATCCTTCAAGATGTCCCACTTACCATTGAGAGCACAACCACTAGTTGGACATTAAAATATCCAAGCTACGAAATTTAGTAATCCTAGCTATAAAAATGGAGTCTTTAGTCATTTATGCACAAATGCACTTTCATATTTCCTCAAAATATGCAAAATCTATTGGTAGTCCTCCCACATAGCCTCTTCATGCTCCCATGTGGTATCTTCAGGATTGCAGTAGGTCCATTGGACCTTTACCAAGATAATGGCTTTGTACAAGAGCATTTTGAATTCTTATTTAAAGATGCATATTGGCTCCACCCAAAATTCTTGTTTGTGCTCTACCTAGACCATAGTCTAATCAATCACAAGGTTAGGATTAGGCACGTACTTTTTCAATAAATATACATGAAACCATTTTATGAATATTCATGGATGAAAGTAATGTAAGAATGTATATAACCAAAATTATCTTATCTAGGATTTAAAATGGCCGACAATATTATGCTACCGATTCTGGGTAGCTTCCCAATTTTAGTGAGCTCTTTTTAGCCTTCACTTTGAAAAACACATGCCTAACCAATCTAAATTATCTATGCATTTTTCCTTTGTTTGCGCAACTTTCTACCTATCTTATATTGTATCCTTTATATTTTTACATATCCTTAACGTATGTTCTTACATCTCTTTTATAGTATACATCCCAACAATCACTTTGTTTTGTAGGTTATCCCAACTCAAAATATAACTTCACAATTTCCTTTTTATATAAATTTCCACAATATTGGATTATTTATCAATCAGCTTAATTGAAATAATATGTGTTCCTTTCGTAAGCTTGTCCATCAATACCATGATGGAATCATATCACCTTGTTATCCTTGGTAGCTTGGTGACGAAATTTATGGTAACAATTTCTCATTTGCATTTAGCAATGGAGAATGGATATAGAAATCATGTTGGATGTCTATGTTTAGCCTTTACCTTCTAACATTACATGCATTTGGCTATGTAATCAGCGAAATTTTATTTCATACTATGTCAAAAATATTGGATTTTTATAGCTACAATAGTTTTATGGTACCCTAGTGTCCAACATATGATGCATCACACAGTTCTCTTATCACTAAATTTCTCATTTATTGAGAATTAGGATCATAAACTTGTGTTCCTTTTCAAGAGGTTTCCATCCCCTTCTAGCATGTAGTCCTTAAATTTTTGGTGTGAATTACCTTATTTTAAGCCTTCTTTAATTTGCAAATAATGTTAGTTTTATCATAATCTTCCAAATTATTCTTTTTGAGTCCATATTGCATATGATAATAGATATAGCATCTTGCATTACATGCACCCTCTTAATGTTGAGTGTCTTAGCGTCTTTATTCTTCTTTCCCTTAATGTTGTTGATGTCAAAATCAAATTCACTAGGCAATTCCAACAATCTAATTTGTCTATGTGAGTATTTCAAACCACTATGGTCTATTTTCAACTCAAAACTTCATCTCATGAGATAATGTCTCCACACTTTCAATGCATGAATAATATTTGTAAGCTCCAAGTCATGGGTAGCATAATTTCGTTCATGTACTTTGATTTTATTCAATTCATATGAAATTCCTATCTTGCATAAGGGGTCCACCAATTCCTTCTTTACATGCATTTAAGCACGCTAAAAATATCCTCATTTGGATATGCATTCTTTAGAATAGGTGCATTGGTTAATAAATATTTCAGATATTGAAAATTATCTTCACAATTTGTATTCCATTCAGTCTATACTCATTTATGTTGCAACGAAATAATTGAATGTACAATATTATAGAAACCTTGAATAAATATCATGTGGTAATTAGGTAAACCCATAAAGAGTCTCACCTTTGAAATATTCTTTGGTGATGGCTAACCTTTGATGGATTAATTCATATTCCCTAGGTCCATTGTTATGCCCTCCTCTAAGACATTTTGAACTAAATCATGGATTTTCCTTTGATATAAAGTGCACTTGCTCAACTTGGCATACAATTATTTCTCTTCCGACATGGATAGCACCATCCTCAAATTTCACTCATGCTCCTCCTTTGTCTTGGAGTGTATAAGAATATCACCCAAGAAGGCAATAACAAATTAGTCTATATAAACTCTAAATAGTCTATTCATCAAACACATAAAACTAGAAACTACAGAACATGTTTCATATTAAACGTTGTAAGGTGGTAGCATAGGAAACAATATCATAGAAGAAAGAACAAAAATTTATGAAATTTTGTTTCTTTACTACCATTTCTTTTTTATCATATGTTATGTTTCAAGGAGATTTCAACCAGGCCAATATTCTAGAATATGTTCAAAATGAAGGTAATGTGCAACATCTTAAGTCCAAAGGAGTTATGAAAATGCTCTTCATTAAGATTCATGAACTATTACAAGTAAATGATTTAAACAAAACATTTCATAGCGAAAGTAATATCATATCACCTTTTATTCAAAATGCCATGGATAATAGCTTCTGTTAGAAGGGATTCAAGATAATGTATGTGCATTTTGAGTCATTTTTATGTCATATGTTATGACTAGAACATTTTAGTCATTTTGAGTCATTTTTATGTACTTAACATTGCAGATGGATTTAGAGACCCTCTTAAATGGGTCTCTAAATTTTAACACTGTAGATGGACTCAAATACCCCTTTGTCTCTAAATTTAACACTGTAGATGGATTCAAAGAAGGGGATCTCTGAATCCATTTGTAGTGCTAAAATTTAGAGAAAAAAGGGTATTCATAATTTTAACATTGTAGATGGATTTAGAGACCCCTTTGTCTGTAAATTTTAATAATGTAGATGGATTCAGAGACCCTTGTAGTGAAATGTAACACTTCAATATCAGAATTGCAATTTTCCATTTTCGAAGTGACATAATTAAAAATTACAAACATAAATGAGTAATTCGTATACTTGTTGTACTTGTTATTTGGTCGTATTTTTATTCTTGGACTACAGTAATCATTTAAGCTAATCATTATTAGTTTTATCACTTACTATCTAGTCATATATTTTAGTCCTCGACTAAATTAGTCATTTAAGTTCATCACTTTTAGTTTTGTCACTTATTATTTAGTCATATATTTTATCCCTAGACTAAATTAGTCATTTAAGTTAGTCATTTTTAGTTTGGTCACTTAAAATTGCTCAAATTTAGTAGTAATTCACTTGAAATAATCGTGGTGAATAACCTTTTTATTCATCTAGTCAGTAATTTCATCATTTTCTACTAGTGGATGTTACCTTTTGATAGATGTATGATCACCTTTTTCCTAGATGAATTATTTCTTTTTCGTAAGTATTACTTGAGCTTTCAATGAGCTTTATCCTACATAGTTGGCTTCCATAGGTTTTTTTTCCCGAAACCCCGTATATTACATATGTCACAAGATGTTACCTCTAATGCTTCTACCATGATGTCATTTTCTAATATGATGCATCCTATATTATTTTCAATTCTTCCTATATATAATTTACAAACAGAATAGTACCTTTTTTGTGAAGGACATACTCTTAGTCATAATAGAGATATTTCACTTCCTCCTTCTCAGGATTCTTTATCTCAGGCTCTTCCACTTCTTTGGTAATATGGGCTTCTTCCTTATTCCTCTAGTTATTGTCCCTTTTAAGCTTAGGGAAATCCCTTTGATAGTTCCCATATTCTTGACATCCATAGCATTTTACTTTAGCCATGTTCTTATTCTTCTTCTTTTGAGGACCAAATTTTCCAAACCTTCCTTTCCTTCTGACATAGCAGCATACACTTGATTCTTCTCATTTGTTCCTACATTTTCCTTTACCTTTGGCCTAATTTCTTTGATCTTACACAATTACCATATATCTTGAAAAGGAGT
Organism: Pinus tabuliformis; assembly: GCA_031772625.1. Classification (NCBI taxonomy): domain Eukaryota; kingdom Viridiplantae; phylum Streptophyta; class Pinopsida; order Pinales; family Pinaceae; genus Pinus; species Pinus tabuliformis. The sequence goes on from CM062809.1 coordinate 226,249,717, forward strand.
GGATTATTTCTTCCAATAGATACTTTAAGTGAAGTTTCCCCATTCCTTCGATAGTGCATTCAATACTACAATGGTCATTTCTTTGTCAAAAATTATTTCACCAAGGTCTTGAAGTTGATCTCTTATTTCAGAAATCCTCATAAAATATGAGGCTATTCCTTCTTCCCTTGAGATATTAAATTTGTAGACTTCTTGCCTTAGAGATATTACTTCTCCAACAATACTTACGGAAAACAATTCACCCTGTTTGTCATATATAGAATTTTTAGTGTCTAATTTGATACATATGGGATGAGAGAGTCTCTGATGGATTCTATGAGAATCCTCTATGATCTCACTTCTCCATTCATGAATCTAGCATGTTGAGTATATCCTTTGGGAGGTTGAGTTATTGACCCTTTGATGTAGTCCATGACTTCATTCTTGATGAGATTTAGGCTTGTTCTTTTATTCAATGCAAGGAAGTTTTCCACCCGAACCAATTTGTTGCTTTCCTTGCAAAAAAAAAATTGATAGTATTAGATGAAGTCATAAAATTACTTGAGTATTTGCTGCTTTCTTCCTCCTTAATCTTGAGGTTCATAGAGGAATACTCCTTGAAGGATTGATGAGAGAGATATTGATTCATGATCCTTCTTGAGTGTTCTATTCTACCTTTGATCTTGAAGAGCTTCCTTAGATGATGATCTTGGAAATACTTCTAGGGTTTTGGTCTTTCTTCATGCTTCCTTCTTGAACATGATTTCAAGATTTATTGCTATAGTAGATTTATTCGGTATAGGGTTTCAGTATGATGAAGGTCTTGATATTCTTGCTTGGTGTCCTTTGAAATTCTTTGATCCTTCTTTTAAACTTGATTCTCGTGTGCCTTCTCTTATTAGATGCCCTTTCTTGTGTTTAGCACCTAAGCTCTAATACCATGTTGATAAATCTAGGGCATCCAACACTAGGAGATTTATCTTCTTGATAAATACTTATGATATAATTTTACTTCTTGGATTATGATATTCTCTTCATTATGTTATTATTGTGTTCTTTTCATTAAGAAAATTACCAAATAAATAATACAAGATAAGAGACCCACTATGTAGGCTTGTCAGTCAGGGCCAAAACCTCTAACTCTTTGAGAGGAAAACCCAATCAGGAATTGTTCTTATAGATCTTCAATTGAAGAATACCAAGACCATGAGAAAGACCATTGAATCTAGTATCCTCCCAAGGCCAAGTCACTAATGTCTTATTCTACGATGATTTTCCTCTTCTCGATCTTAGCTTCCTTTCTCTTCTCGGTCTTGACTCCTTCCCATGATCTTGAATTCCTTTAACTCTAGGTCTCTTATTGTAGGCTTGCAACCCGACCATAGAAACCCTAGATTATAATCTTTACTTCCTTTATAGTCTCTATAAGAGAGATACTTCTTGCACCTTGAATAAGGTTCTCCTAGTGAGGCTCTATACGCAAAGAATAATCACCTGAAAGTGACAACAACTCCTTCAACTTCTTCTAGATACCTTCAGTTTTGCTACCTTCACTTGTGCGAGGAAAAAATGACCAAAAAAATTCTTTACTATCTTCTCTATCCTTCTTCTTTGATGCACTAATATGGAGGATTCTTCTGGTGTATATTTCATACTTATTTCTTGACTCACTTCACCAAATTTCATCTTTCCAATTGATCCTATTATGGGTATATATACAAGTTTTCTTATGACCTCTAGGTCGATATGATCACTTGGAGGGAAGTCGACTTCCTCTTGTAGATTCATCTCTTTGTTCTAGGCCGACATGATGAGGGTTAGTGACAAGGTCTTGGAGGATTACTTTACATAGAAAAGTGTGACTCTTTACAATGTGTAACATGTCTTCATTACATGAAAATGACTCTTTTATTATTTTATGACTAAATAACAAAATTCCTAAAGGCTCTCAATGGGAACCTTGACTCAAAAATAATACCTCTTTCTCATGAAACGCATGATGAAACCATTAAAATAATTTTATTTTTCTTCTTTACATCTCTTTACATAAAATTACAGTTATGTGTCATTGTAAAGACCAAACCTAGTAACACTTTTAAAAAGCATTGTGATAATTAGAGTTGCATTAAGCTCTCCGAGAATCTAGTACTTCATGGTCGATCCAAGAATATAGATATTACGCATCCTCATTTATGGGACTATGTGTAGAGGAGGGTAATGTTGATATAATATGTTTTGACAGAGGAACAAGATGTTGACATCTTCACTAAGGATCTATCAAGGGGGAAGCTCAAATTCCATAGGTGCAGGATAGCGATGGTTGGAAATCCCTTTCATGCTAAGAGGGAGTGTTAAGAGTGTAGCAAGAAAGGCTCAATTTGACTTAGCCTTTGTCAAATTTAGAAAATTCTAAATTTCAGCATCAACAAGCAACCTGGAGGAAGTTAAATGAGGTTTTATGGCTCTTGTCATTCAATTAGCTCAATAAATTAAGTTTATTAGGCTTTGATCTGATTTTGCATGTGTTGATTGCTAATTTGTAGCAATCTAGTTTAGTTATTTCTTGTTGTACTAAGTTAAAATACTTCTAACAATTAACAAAACTAGTTGAAATCATTTGTGAAATTGCACGTCAGTATAACTCAAAGATCATCCATCTAACTGTTCAATCAACCAAAAATAGCTCATACATGCAAGGAATTCAAATTTCTTAGCTATGGTGGCGATTCCAAGGTAGTGTAACATCAGTTGTAGACTAGCGTTGACTATATATGTGTTGCATGCAATCAATGAACAATCCTTGGGAATTGTGCAATCATTTTGGAGGAAATTCCTAAAGAGTAGGGGCTAATTTTCTCAATAATTTCACAAGGAAATAGGAGCTCAGGAGGAGGAAAAAATTGACTAAGTTTGGTTTAGAGATTCTCATTGAGCAGAGAGAACAATTATTCACTTGCAGTTTGATCTGAGAGAGAGAAATCAATTGTAATACATTCTATATTCATATGATTAATGTTGGTAAGTTTAATGGTTTTTTACTAGTTAGTTTCCCCTAGATAAATATGTGTATTTGTGTATGTGATTGATGCATTTTTGTGAATTTTCTTCTAAATTGTGAATTAATTTATGCAGATCAATAGAGTAGAATTATGTCTCTTGATTTAGACTAAATTTATTGAGAAATTTCAATTCTGTCACCATAGTTCTACAGATTGCATACAAGTCCAAAAATTTGACATAAATCACGAATCTCTATCTGATATCACCTTCTTAGGAACTCCATGGAACTTGATAATTACATTTATAACTGCTCGATCTATGTTAACAATTTCATAAGTATCTTTTACAGGAATGAACTAATCACCTTTTGTTAGTTTATAGACCATGGCTAAAATGGCATTGTGCCTTTGTGGGGTAAAATGTAGGCCCATGACAAAATCCATATAAAACACCTCTCATTTGGTTATAATAATTTCATGTAGTTATAGGAAGCCCTCTCAGGGACAATGATCATATGTTACATGTTCACATTAAAGGCATTTTGCAATGAATTGCACAATACCGTCCCTCATTCATGCCCAAAAGAAGATTTTCTTCATGTTAGCATACTTTTTCTTTACACCAGGATGTACATAATAATTTTTTTGTGGGCTTCATTGAGGGTGTTTTTTCTGGTATCTCCAATATCGGTGATGTATGTCTTTCACTGGAATCATAACATTCCATTTTTCTCTGGCTCATCTCCCTCAAATTTGGGTCCTCTTGGATTTTTACTTTCAAGCCTAGATCTCAATTTTAAATACCATCTATCTTCCAAGAGATTTTATAGCACTCACTCCTTCAAGTCTACCTTAATGGGTATAAGGAAAAATATCCTTCATATTCTTCTTAGATCATTCACAACTACATTCTATTTCCCTTTGATGTATGAAATTCCAAAGTCATATTCGATTAAGAATTACTCCAACAGATTTTCTTGACATTCAAGTCCCTTTATGTAAATAAGTATTTCAAACTTTGGTGATCACATTTCAGCATAAATCTCCCCCCTACAAGGTAGTTCCTCCATATAGTTAAATCTGTCGCTAAAATTACCAACTATAAACCATGCATGGCATTCAATTCTTCATGAGGTTTTAACTTCCTTGACGGGTATCCTACTAAACCCATAAAACTACATACTTACTTCCTTTCTTTTTTCAGTATCGACCAATCCATGATTACTTTTACCTTCTTAGAATCTATTGATATCCCCTCTCTAAATATGATGTGACCTAGATAATCATTCTCCTTTTGAAACAGAGAACACTTTGAAAACTTTCCATATAACTGGTGCTCCCTTAGGAACCATAGTACTATTCACGTCTTTTCCATGATTCTTCTCATTCTTGGAGTAGATAAGAATAACATCTAGGAAGACTTGTGCAAATCAATCGAGATACATACAAAAAATATTATTCATAAGATTCATGAATATTGGGGGTGCATTGATCAACCCAAATGACACCATTATGAAATCATAATGCCCAAAGCGTGTTAGAAGTGGAGTGTTAGGGACATCACTATCCCAAATGCTTAATTGATGATAACCAAACCATAGATTTATTTTTAAGAATGCAAAATCCCCTTTCATTTGGTCGAAGAGATAATCAATTCAGGACACTAAATACCTATTCTTTATTGTAGCTCAATTTAATTCACTATAGTCTATACAAAGCCACAAGGAAGCATCCATATTCTCAACAAGGATTATAAGTTCTCCCAAAGGTGAGATATTGGATTAGCTGAGTCGTAAGTATAATCGTTTCTTCCACTATATTTGTTATTCTTGAAGCTATAGATCCGTCATTTTATATGGTGTTTTAGATGCTATCTTGATACAAGGGTTTAATCCTATTCTAAGATCATGTTCCCTTTCAGGAGGTGATCCTAGTAGTTCCTTGGGAAAACATACTAAAATTTGGGCAACATGGGCTATTTCTCTAGGGATGGCCCCTTTTCCTTTCTTACTACCTTTATTCCATATACTTGAAAACCTTTTCTTAGGAAAGACTTAATTTGAATTGTTGAGATGAAGCGTAAATATACCTTCCTTTCAAACCCTGGATTTGGATCAACTCTCCTTCATCATTTATGCAAAGAATTCTCTTTTCATAACAATCCACCCAATCTTGGTGATCTTCCAATAAATCCATCCCCATGATGAGGTTAGAATTAACTAAGGTAGTGAAGTATAATTTTAACATAGTTGAATAGACCCCTAAATCAACCATGCATTCCTCAACACTTGACTCTATGTATTGTAGTTTCCCTCAAGCCATTCCTACCCATTTAAAATATTTCTTCTTTCGTTATTTCAAACCATGTTTGTTTAATGCATATGAAGAAATTAAACCGTCAATTGCACTAGAATGAAATAAGATTTTGATTTTTATGTTATTAGTTGTACATGATGACTCCATTATGGTGGAATGATGTTGTGCGTAGTTGTTGTTGACTGTTGCATGGATTGTATAACTACCTTTGATATTTAATGATGGATATTTTCATTCCATATGCACCATACTTGATGAAGCCTCTCGGAAATCACGATGAAAATGGGGTCCTTTATATCCCCAATAATTAACCTATGGTGATCCCCTTGTGCTATTCTATGAATTTCTTGAAATAAAGTTCCTTCCTCATTTGCTTCTTCTTCTATTGAATGTTCGTTGACAATTCCATTCTCTCATGCTATACCTTGATGATATTGTAGATACAAAATTAGATACCAATACAGTTTTTGTTCCTACTCCGCTTAGAGCAAACCTACCACAATAAGGAGGTGGACTTGAACTTCCTCCCCTGAAGAATCTCCGGGAAACTTTCCCAAGAAATCCTTCTTGTGGGGGTCTTGTTGGTCTGATGTCCCTTTTGATCCATAGGTTCTTCTTTGCATAACAAGCACATTCAACTACCTCTACTATGAACAATGGTCTCCACATTTTGACCATGGTCGTAATTCGAGGGTTTAATCCATACATGAAACACTTAGCTTGGAATTCATCAGTATCTAAATAGGAGATATATTTTAGGAGTTCCATAAACCTCATCCAATGTTCCTCCACTAATTTTTTTCCTTATACTAATATGTGGGAGGCTCTAGCCTAGTTTTCTAGAAAATAGGGTGTCAAGTACTTTGCATGAAATGTTTCCTCCAACAATTCCGAGGGAACATTGCTCGATATGAGATGTCACTATATTTCTAGAATTTCCACCAAAAGGTACTTCCCATTAGCCAGAATACAGTGATATTTTTATTAGTGGTTGAGGTATATTTATTTACTGCAAAATAGCTAGCCATACCTTCCAACCATGCTTCCACACACTTTATGACCCGCCCTCCTGAGAATTTTGGGAGCTTAATTTTTTGTAGCTCCCAAGAAATATCCTCATGAGGTTTTCTAAGATCTGATCCTTTATCTCCCTTTAGGTTTCTGTCCTAAAAGTTAGGTTGCTCTTCCTTAGTATTGATTGTTGGCACACCTTTTAGTGTTTCCATGATTTCTTTCAATGAGCACATTATAATAGCTAACTCAAGTGTTAGAGTGGTTGGTGCTGGTGGAGGTGTTGGTGGTGCCGATGGTGGCAATGCCACTTCCAATTGGCCTCGTTGTTGATGTGTCTCTATCATTGCAACTTTATCTTGGCCACAAAATATGCTTATGAGAAACTTAATTTTCAAAATAAATCATTGTGAATACAAGCATGTATAAGGGTATATATTTTCTATTATTATTACCTTCAGGTAGATGTTACTAATACAGAGGTCAAGGAGGGTGCTATCATTAACTCATCATTCTAAATTCAAGGCTAATCTATTCTATTATAACTGATTTTGTTTCACTTATTTTAAGCAATTTAAATACTTTACCTTCATTCCATTTTTTTTTCACAATAACGTAGTTTTAAAATGTCTTAAAAGATCATTCGTGCTATAAATACTATTTTTCCAAGACTAATGTACGAAACAAGGTTTGCCTTAAACAAGTTTACATATGAGACAGGGTCTATAATGAACAAGTTTTTCTATTGTCAACATGCTATGGAGACTCTTTGGCCTTCTTTTGTAATTGATTTAGTTGCATAATATCCTTCTTCACATTATACCACTTTACAACGTTATCTTTGCGCCCCTTGAAGTTTTGTGCGTTATGGGAGATATTAATGGTGTATTTACTATCTCTAAATAGAATGAGATTTCAAGTTAATAAAGACTATCAAATTATAATACTTTGTGAATATTTATATCAAAGTATTCATAATGACATAAATTAAGTCTTTGAGCAGTATATCATATTTTTGTTGAAAAAATATGCTAAAATTAGAAATTGTTACACCTTCCTTAAAACTAATATATGTCGGTATACTATATAATACATAAATAATATGAAATTGTTTCTATGTATATTCATACAAATAACCATGCATTCAAAATTTTTATAAAAGTGACTATGATATTAACGTAGGAGGTTGATCAAAATAAGGTGGTAGTCTTAAAAATAGACTAATGGTTACTTTATAACCAATCGGATGCGTTCAAGTGGATTTTGTACATGGCTTAATTTATCTTGAGGATCCCGCTTTTCCACTAAACCCATCTGTCCCACGTTGACTTTCCCTTTTTAAACCGGTGCTACACTCTACACCGTTGATGTCCTCTCTCGAGATCTAACGATCATCGCTCACCCCGATCACTAACTAGCCCATTGATTTTCTACTGTTGATCTGTCTGTTTGATCCAACAGTCATCACGTGATCTCACACCGACTCAAGCATAGTCTTTATCGCTTAGGAGGCACACCAAAAAAGTTTTTTTATCTCTCCTTCGTTTGCTACATGTCGAGTGCTAAAGCTAATCATACGGACTCGAAATATTACCGCTTACCACTTGAAAGGCATGCGATATACCACTTCCTGCTCTTCCAATACAACCCATGTGCATTAAATCAAACTTTAATAAAGCACTTAATAAATGTTTAGCACTTAATTCAAAGATTACCCGTTAACGCTAAATGATTGTGATTAACAAAAAACACATAAACACTGAGATTTACCAATAAAGGGTGAAAACAAAGGATATACACGTTTAGGGTTCATAACGTAGATACATAGATGTAAGCAAGATTATGCACTAGGATTAACACACAGTTGCACACTGAATCAATTTATTCAATACAATAGAATTTACAGAACCTTTGCCCTCTCGGCTCAATTACAACTATTTATTTGACCTCTGTCTCAATCTCAAAACCCTATCTATCAATCAAACTCTCGCTTCTCACTCAATAATCAATCATCTCAACTAATCCTTCGCCATTACATTCTTTTATCTTTTATGAGTCAAATCCTCTTCTAACTCTACTAACAACTCGATCTCTATTTTAATCAATCTAACAATCAAATCTCTATTCGTAAGCTCTGTTACACACCTATACTAACAACTTATCCCTTAGTCTAAAATAATACAATTTTCTAATTATTACAATACTGAAGTAAACATCATTTTCGAGAGATCCAAGCCTCTCTACCAAAATTGAATTTTGACCACTCAGGTCAATGAAATTCAACTCATTTAGCCATAACATGTGAACAAACAATCACATTGTTGGCTAAGTCTAGATGCTCCTACATCAGACACCAGGGGAAGAAAATAATCATCCCTCAGACTTTCAGGGTTTACCCCATACTTTTGCAACTCTACTGCTGTGAACCAACTAGCATCCTCCACTAGGTGTCTGTTGAGCATTGGAAAAGGTATGTATTTAACATTTATTTCTTTATATTTTCCTTTGAATCATAACTTCTTTACATTTTAAGATGGTAATATGTTAAATAATTATGATAGAATTAAGGAGATTTGTGATTAATGCAAAATGACTAATTATTGTCATTTTCTATACAGAAAGTGAAGAAAATGGAAAATCACTATTTGGGAGGAAAAAACAAATCATAAGAAACCACTATCCCTTTGAAAGAAAGCCGTATCTGGACAAGGAGATAAAGATCGGAGCACATGATCTAAGAAAAGGAAGAGAAAATGTGGCATCACTGCAAGAAGACAAAACGATAACTAGAGATCAAAGATGTAGCGAATCCCTCAAGATCCTTTGATCTTGAGGGATCACTGCTTCAAGGATTATTAGTACTCTTGATACTTCCGCCTGGCCATTATAAAAAGGGATAGCACTGGTAGCTAGGGGGCAGATATTATTGTCAATTTGTAGAACTTACTGTTGTAATCTTAGCTTTGATCATCGACTCTCTTTGAAGAGCCATAACTGTAACATTGACATCTATGATTAATATATAACTCAATTTTTGTTCCATTATCTAATCCTGGAGTAAACACAGCAGTGCTTCCCTGGTGGCTAAGGGCCCGGCCCTAGTGGATCAACTTGCTTCTTGTATCATTATTTTACGATTACAATTGTGTGTGGTTTGATTTTCTTTGCACTTCCTTAATTTTCTTTATTCCGTAATCTTCTGTTCCTGAACATTTCAGTGAATCGCTTTGTTATATCAAAATTGTAATTGGATCACGAGATTATTATTCACCACCGAAAATGTTACGTTGTTAATTCTGAAACAATATTGTATTGTTTAATTCAAATTCTGTTGTTCATTTACAGTAGCGAGTGTTGTTCATTTATAGTCGCAAGCGATGTTCATTTAAAATTGCGATAGTTGTTCATTTAGCTACGGTTCACTTACAATTGTGATTGTTTTTCATTTAACTTCTGTTCAATATAACTGCAATTACCATTCTTATATGACTGTGGTGAATGTCCATTATGCTAGAATAAGATTACTGATTCAATTACTCTATATTTGTTGTGTGGTCACACTAAATTCGGTTTGTTGTTCCTTTCTTAGATTGTTTTTCAATTCCTTTATTAGTTAAAGATTGATGTTGAATTCCTTTCTGTTAATATTGCTGCTTAATTCATTTCTGTAGATCAAGATTTGTTGTTCGACCTTTTCAATAGATTTAGTTTTTGCTCCTTTTCTAATTATCGAATTTTTATTTCCAATATTTGTTTTAGTGTGGATTGAAAGATCTATAACTGTAAAGCACATTGACTACTACTGTCTAAGTTCTCAGATTGGAGATCTTGTCTATGATTGATTTTCATTTACATCAGTTTACAGGGGAAAGAGATATCGCTATTGCATCCTTGACTGATGATTGTTGTAGTTTCTTAAGTGAATGATTTAGTTACAAAGCATTTAATTTTCTTTCCATTACAATCAGATCTTGTTTCCAACATTCCTTTACTTTTGAAAGCAGTATACTGCAAACATTACTCTTGAACAAGTGACTGCCTCAAACTGAGTACACTGTTGAGATAAAAAATCATACCTGGATTGATAATTAATGTAGGGTAAATAGGGGTTAAAAGACACCTTTTTATCGCTCAACATTTTCGCACTGTTTCCAGTGAGAGTGTAGCCATTTGTTTCTTTTGAAAAGAGAGTAGTGTGGGTACCTACTAGGAGAGATTTGGGCTTTAAAAACAAAAGGTAAGAGCCTTCGTACGAAGCATGTAACAGCCCTCCTCCCCCACCCGCTTTCCTACAGATTTGTTGATTATTTTGGGTAGAAGTAAGTATTTGATTTGTGTGCATGACTAAGCTGAAAAAGCTTGAAAAGAATCTAAAACCACTACCCAATCCTGATAAAGCTAAGGGATTGGTGACCCTTGGCCGATCAACCTTTATAGACGATATCATTAAAAAAGTAGAATCTCAGCCATCAATAGGCCCTAGAAAAGTTGCTTCTAAACAACCTACTAGTTCCCTTCAAGCCACAGAATCACCATTTGTATCCTTTGCTGAGGTACATAGCCAAACAGAGGAGCAATATTTTCAAGAAATTGGGAATTCTAGCCCAAAATCGTTACAAGAAGAGAACCTTAGTAATCTTTGTGAAAGAGGAGAAATAGGGGAAACCAAAAAACCAAGATCTCATCTTGGAATAGTTCAGCCACTAAACAACCCAGATAAGGGAAGTGTTATCAAAATCATCCAGAATAAAGCTGAAGAACCTGAAGAGTTAGGATCCCCCCAGATATTAGTTCAGCAAGTAACTCTCATCATCCCAGACAAAGGAAGTGTTGTTAAGGCCATTATTGCTCCTTCTAACGAGCTTAGGAATACACGCCTAGAAATAGCAGAAGGATATTGGCACATATTTCACCAAATGGCCCAGAACTAGCAAACACCCCAAACCTCCACACTGCAATATCCCATTGTAGATACTGCAGTTAATGCACCTATGAAGGCCATTCATCTCCAGTATATTTGTACATTCCATGGCCTAACATTAGAAGATCTAGACGCATTTTTATTTGAATCCGATGTACTATGCCAGGGGTATGACTATAACACCGATCCCCAAAAGCTAATATTATTTCCCTCCACATTAAAAGGAACAGCTTTACAATGGTTTATGGGGTTAGGTGGAGGTGTTATAAACGACTAGGATTAGAAGAAAGGTGATTTTCTAAAGAAATATCAGGATTATTGTAGGTCTAGAGAATTAAAAGATGAAATATTTCAAATGGTAGCCAGACCTAATGAGACACTAGAAGAGTATGTTGAACGTTTTTAGTATAATCTTTAGAGATCTCCTTATGCATCATTACCCTTACCTGACAATGTATTAAAAACGACATTAATTAAAGGAATGAAGGAACAATGGGTTGAAACATTAAATATTATGAGAAAAGGTGACATCTATCAAGAAAATTTTGCTAACATTATTGATTTGTGCATCAGGAGTTCACGAGGTAGTACAAGGCTAAAACCAGTGGAATGTGATATGCTCACAAGGGACAACAAGATCTCCGGTGGAGGAGTAACCCATTAAAAAATCAGGAATTTACTAGAAGGTTTAAGAAATGATATATTGGGGACTCTGACAATCAACTCGATATTATGCAACCTAAACAGAAACAAGTAGAAGCAGAGCAAAACCTGGAAATATTCTGCCCTAGATGCAGAAAGAAACATAGCCATAAAGAGTGCCCACTAGATGCAGTTCAAGTCTATGCTATTTGTACAAAAGATCACTCCACATAGAACTACCCCTCACTCCCGGGTTTGAAAGCAGTGTACAAGGAAATGAAAGAAGAATCAGAACCAGTGTATCTACTCAATCAGCACCGTCAATGGCAGCCACAACAACCAAGTATGCCCTCTGATCCATCATCTTCTTTCCAACCTCTACAATATCATACTCATCAATATAATAGAATGTGGAAAAATCAACCACCCTTCCCAAACTGGTCCCAACAACCATTTCCTTCATCACCACGGCCAAATTAAACAAGCCAAACTAATTGGCCAAATTTTCCCTACTCTCCACCATATTGGAAAAACAATGCATATCCAACGTAATGGTCCTCTCCCACTTTGTAGAGTCAAGCCTAGCAGTCAAACTGGCAAAGACCGATGAATTAGCCAGCTGGAACCATCCCTCTCCCTCAACCCACACTACCAACGCCATATAAACTACAACAAAATCCCCAGTCCAACTTAAGACCACAACTCCCAGCCCAAACCAACATGAACCCTAATAATAGACCGGTTCAATCTGTTCAAATAATCAAAGCACCAGAACTAGAAACCGATGTAAGGGAGTGAAACGACCTTCAATTAAGGTCTGGGCACATAATAGAAACTGAGGGAGATAAAAATGATCAAGTTGAAAATCAGTTACTCGTAGAACAAACACTACGAGAGGAAGATGTGGTCGGACAACGAAATTATGACTAGGCAACCACGTCTTCTCCCCAATTCCCAGAATGATTAATCGTACCACGCCCTATAGAACATCCCAAATTTGATATTCTAGGAGAACTAAGAAATTTTTATATAAAAATCCCAGTCCTCCAAGCTATCCAAGACATCCCAATATATGAAAAAACCATCAAGGAGCTATGTATAAGAAATCAAAAGAGGGGAATAATAACTAACCCAACCATCCAAGTAGTTGGAACCCTATATAATCTATTATTAGGAAGAGAAGCACCTGTCAAATATGAAGACCTAGGGAATCCTATAGTGATGGTGAAAATAAATGGACAAACCTTTTCAAATGACCTAGTTGATTTAGGGGTTGCAATTAATATTTTAACAAACACCACTTGTCAAAAACTTGGCATTACATCAGTGGAGACAACCTCTACATTATTGGAACTGGCTGACCGATTAGTAGTTAGGCCAAAAGGTACACTACACAATGTAATGGTATCCATAGATTCCTAAGAATACCCCGCCAACTTTCTGATAATCAACCCAAAAAACCGACTCGCTGGACACCCTTTAATCTTAGGTAGACCTTGGTTTGTCACTGTTTATGCTTACATTGGCTGCCGACAAGGCAGTGTGACCATAACTAGAGGAAGTAATATCAATAATATAGCTCTATACCCTCTAGCCCAGCCAAGTGTAACAATAATAAAAACTAACAAATAACCTGTATCATACCTCACAGAAAACATTAGGTCCCCATTAACCATAGAAGATGCCCTCAATTTTAAAGACCAAACAGAGGATGAAGCTATTAACAACTTCATTAACCAATCCGAATCTAGATCCCATGTACAATGTCACATGATAGAGGTAGCATTTTATAATGAAACAGAAGAAGATCCCCTCGAAGACACTCATGATCAATCAATACCCACTACCTCTATCTCCAGTAACAAAACTATAGAGATTGAGCCAGGAAAAACCTTGAACATTAACAATAACTTGACTCCTGAACAAGAAGAAAAGCTAGTCCAACTACTGAGAAAATATAAGGAAGCTTTTGCATGGGATTATCCAGACATGAAGGGAATTTGTCCCCAGCTATGTACGCATCACATTTATATAGAAAATGATGTTAGACCCATTCGCCAACCCCAATGGAGACTCAACCCTCACCTGAAAGATATTATAAAAGCTGAATTACAAAAACTTTTGGATGTAAACTTTATTTATCCAATCTCCAATAACAAGTGGGTCTCTCCACTAGTAGTGGTGCCAAAGAAGAATGGAAAATGGAAGATTTGTGTAGATTACAGAGAATTGAACAAAGCAACCCAGAAAGACCACTTTCCCCTTCCATTCATTGATCAGGTATAAGATACATTAGCAGGAAAGAAATTATTTTCTTTCTTGGATGGCTTCAGTGGATACAATCAGATTCAGATTGCCCCTGAAGACCAGGACAAAACTACTTTTACCTGTCCTTGGGGAACATTTTCTTACAGAGTCCTACCCTTTGGCCTATGAAATACCCCTGCCACATTTTAGAGGGCCATCCTAAGCATCTTTTCAGATTTAATGAATGAAGGGTTCATAGTATATATGGATGATTTCACACCATATGGAGATCATTTTGACCCAGCACTAGACGTATTCGAAAAGGTGCTGCAACAATGTATTTCCACCAAGATCTTCTTGAGCCATGAAAAGTGCTATATGATGATGTCTGAAGGGATCATCCTAGGTCATTATATCTCAGAAGCTGGAATACAGGTAGATCCATCCAAAATTCAAATAATTTTGTTAATACCTACTCCTACCACAGAGACAGAGGTACACAGTTTTCTAGGATTTTTTGGTTATTATAGGAGATTCATAGAACATTTTTCTCAAATAGCTACACCTTTATATGCACTGACAGGGAATGTTGATTTTTCTTGGACAGATAAATGTGACCGTGCTTTTGAGGATATGAAAAATCTTGTGTCAACGGACCCAATGCTCAGAGGTCCAAATTGGGACCTGCCATTTCAAATTTCATCAGATGCTTCAGACATAGCTATTGGAGCAGTCCTTGGGTAGGAAGAAGACAGAAAACCATATGCAATATATTATATTAGCAAGAATTTGTCTCCTGCTAAGCTAAACTATACGGTAACTAAAAGAGAGTTTTTAGCTGCAATACATGTTTTAGATAAATTTAGGCATTATATCACTGGATATCCTGTTGTTTTATATACAGATCACTCTGCCATAAAATTCTTAGAAAATAAACCTATTACAAATGGTATAGTAATAAGACGGTTGATTTTATTGCAGGAATTTGACATCATAATAAAATATCCACTGGGGAAAGAGAATCCAGTAGCTGAATTTCTCTCATGAATGTCGAAGCCAGCAGACGGAGTAGCAGTTGAAGATCAATTTGTAGATGAACATTTATTCGTTGTTACTGTCAAGACACCATGGTATGCTAATGTTGCAAATTATTTAGCAGTAGGAAAATTACCAAAGCATCTAACCCCCAATGAATGAAAATAGATTGTGCAACGTAGTACCCATTTTCTTGGATTGGGGGCTACCTATTTCATACAGGGGCAGATATGCACATCAGAAGATGCGTCCATGAAGATGAAATATTTGGCATTATGAAAACTTGTCATGATTGACCGTGTGTCAGACATTTCATAGATCGCAGGAATGGTCACAAGGTTCTACAAACAGGTTATTACTGACCCACAATCTTTAAAGACGCTAATAAATTTCTTCAAGCTTGTGACAATTGCCAAAGAGCAGGATGCCCTAGACAGTCCGACAAAAAGCCTTTAAACCCACAATTAGTAATCGAACCATTTGAGCGTTGGGCGCTCGATTTTGTTGGTCCGATCAACCCATCATCAAATCAGAAAACATATATTCTAGTAGCAACAGAGTATGTTACCAAAAGGGTTGAAGTAGAGGCACTTCCAAGAGCTATAGAGGACTCTGTGATTCATTTCCTGTTCCAAATATTTGTGCGATATGGCCTCCCGAGGGACATAGTCACAGAGGGAGGACCGTAGTTTGTAGGTAATAAAGTCACTTCAACATTAAAAAATTATCACATTCAACACAAAATTACCACTCCGTATCACCCACAGGGAAATGGACAAGTAGAGAGCACGAATAAGGTGATAGAGGCAATATTGACAAAAATATTTGCATCACACTGGCGTGATTGGGCTTCGAGATTTCCCGAAGCCTTGTGGGCATCCCGAACAATGTGGAGAAACACCATCGGTTATTCACCATATCATCTAGTACTTGGAAAAGAACCCATCTTTCCAATAGAGTTCGAAATACAAACATTAAGAATAGCATAGGAGATCAGTCTAAATTTAAATGAGGCCTAGACCAACAGATTACAAAAAATTAATGAGCTAGATGAAATTAGGCTCTCAACTCTTCAACAAACTGCATTAATCCAACAATAGAGAGAAAAATGGCACGACGCCCTGATAAAAAAGAAAATCTTCTACGAAGAAGATTGGGCCCTCCTATATGACTCCAGGTTTCAAAATTTTCCAGGAAACCTTTAGACTCGATGGCTTGGATCATATTAAATTCAAAAAGTGCATGACAAGGGCACCATTACCTTGACTACTATTGACGAATCTAGACATACCTTTAAAGAAAATGGTCATCGAGTGCGACTGTACCATAAACCGCTTACTCGAGAATCCTTTTACCAGCAGCTCTGGGAAGATTCTGATATGCAGATTCTTGCTGAGGAAAATAATCCTTCCTCAGCATTGGTTCACTAAATAATCTCATTGTTCTTAAATTTTGTACATAAGTTTTTCTTTTCTGCTTGTATAAACTACCTTCTGTATAGATTTTTTGATTTCTACATTTTTTTTGCATTTTGCTGTTCCTTTTGAAGGAACAACATTTCCACCTTTTTGTTGTTCCTTTCGAAAGGAGCAACACTTTTGCATTTTGTTGTTCCTTTCTGAAGGAACAACATTTTCGACTTTTAAATTTTGTTGTTCCTTTCCGAAGGGACAACATTTCCACCTTTTTGCTGTTCCTTTCCAAAGGAACAACATTTTTCTATTTTGTTGTTCCTTTCCAAAGGAGCATCATTTCTGCCTTTTTGATGTTCCTTTCCAAAGGAACAACTTTTCCGCCTTTTTGCTATTCCTTTCCGAAGGAACAAGACTTTCGCATTTTGCTATTCCTTTCCAAGGGGACAACATTTCCACATTCTTGTTGTTCCTTTTTAAAGGAACAACACTTTAGCATTTTATTGTTCCTTTCCGAAGGAATATCATTTCCGCATTTTTTTTGTTCCTTTATGAAGGAACAACACGTTCGCATTTTGTTGTTCCTTTCTGAAGGAACAACATTTCTGCATTTTTGTTGTTCCTTTCTGAAGGAACAACACTTTCATTTTTATTGTTCCTTTCTGAAGGAACAACACTTCTGCCAGATTGTTTTGTCGTTTCTTTCCGAAGGAACAAAAATTACGCCATATTGTTGTCATTCCATTTAAAGGAATAAACCTCCTTTGCATTTTTTTCTTTTTGCCTTTCTTTCCAAAGGAACAGCAGTTTCGATTTCAGATGATCTTAGGTTGTTTTGCCAAAGGATCGTTATTTTATTTTGTTCTTACTTTATTTGTTGTTTCGTTTAAGGAATAGCTACTATTCCTCTTAACGAAAAACAGTTTCAAGTGTATTTTTTTCTTTTGTTTGTTGTTCCTTTTAAAGGAACCACAGTTTTTGCATACATATGTTCTTTTGTTGTCCCTCTTAGTAGTTGTTCCATCTAAGGAACAACAATTTTTGAGTTCATTTTTTTGTTTTTCATGTGTGTGTGTGTTTTATCATTTAGAGGATTTTTGTGAATGATATTTCATTTAAAGCACAGGTATACATTTATGCAAGAACAAAAAAACTAGAGGATACTGAAATCAACACACCAAAGAAAAATTGTTATCCTTAGAGAAATTGCTTTGAATCGATAAGAAAAAAGAGGAAAGGATACAACTATTTATATCACTTTGCTGTATTTATTTTCACTAAAACCAATTTGATTGATTATTTTTATCATGTTGGTTCTTTCTTAAATCTCCATAATTATCTTTGATCATTATTATTGAATAAGAATAAGGGCATATTTTCCTCTATTGAGATGTTCAAACTTCTTCCACCATCCCTACTCTTAAGGAGTGTTGAGCCATCCTCTGTATATAAATAGGAAAGTCCTATATAAAAGAAAAGAAAAAAGAAGAGAATATATATATATATATATATATATATATATATATATATATATATATATGATTACTAACATGATTTGTCAGATGAAAGATAGGGGGTCTCATCAAGAGCCAACCTACTATGATCATAAGGAAGCAAGTGAAGTGGCATTCCCACTATGGCCACCACACCAGGGAGATGATCCAAGAGGCATATTAGAAAAATAAAAAAAGTCCTTGGAACAGGAGGTCTCATCACGAGCTGGCCTGCCCACCTTTCACTCCTTCCTGGTGAATGGAATTGTGATCCATCTAGTTACCAAGCCAGCATAATGGCCTCCATTTTGACATCACACAGCACTTTCCTAGGCATACATGAAGGATTATGGTTCCATGGGTGAAACAAGCAACTCTGTCAAAGTTATGGACACCTGTAGGCAACAAAGCTCTGCTGATGGTATTGAAGTCATACTTTTCAAACACCAATAGTCATTATAAACCTTGTTCTTATATCTCTATCTTGATTTCAAATGAGATTATGTTATATAGCCTTTTCTAACCTCTTCCACATGAAAAATCGTTTATAAATCAATCATAATGGTTAAAGTGGATAATGACCACATAAGAACTTTTACTTACATCAGTTTTCCTCTCCTCTATTTTTTGCATCATTTCACAACATTTCCATATCGATTTGCGATTTCCATCATAAGCCTTAATTCCAGTAATCCGCTAATTTTTGTAATCATGTCATGGATATATACGTTGTTCCTTTATTTTACTATATGACTGTAGTCCAACATGTTGCTCCATTATTTGCCGGCAGAGGACGACCTATGACATTTCAGGGGGGCAGGGGTGACCTCCATAATACACTGGCATACATGTCAAATCCTTATTTGGAGGTACTATGACTACATCAAAACTCAGGAATAACAAGTTTAACGATATTGATATTTCCCAATATGAACAGCTTGATGTTCGATCGTCATTTCTATGTTTTTGCTTTGTAAAAATTAACAGTGTGCTAAGATTGAACATCTTGCTGTTCCATTGTCATTTTTGTGATTTTTCTCTATAAAAATTAACAGTGTGCTAAGCGTGAACAAAATGGGAGGCAGATCAATACGCAGTGAACCACAGGTGTTAATCATCTCCGACGGTGCACACAAAATTTTAGTGAGAGCAGGATGGATTGCCTACCTTAACTGACTACAACAGCCTAATGAGACGGTGGCCATTGAATTTCTGTAGAATTTGCAGGAAGATCACTCTATGGTGAGGGGGAGGAAAATAATAGTAAAAGAAGTGATAATTGATGAAGTATCGGGCCTACCAGTTGTTGGACTAGTATGGACCCAGAAAAAAGTGAGACTTCAAGATGCTATAACCATTTTCTAGGATGAAGGACAAAGCCTTACTATTAAAGGAAAAAGAGTCCTGCCTGCAACCCTAGGAGAACCTTGGGCAGAATTAGCCAAAATTGGGCAAAGCTACATCACATGCGATGGAAGAAAAGATGTGGTAAGACCATGCCATCTCAAATTTTTAGCTATATTAAAACAAAAATGTGTTGTAAATTTTCCCGCATACTTAAATTTTGTATTGCATGATGCTTCTCAAAGTATAAGAAAAAAACGTCATGTAGACACGGTAGTAAGTCATCATAGCCTAATTCGGCTAATAGTCAGTTACAGTCTCATCCAATAGTAGATTAGTTAGGAATAATTGGTATTCTCAATAGATGGGGGATTGGCCTTACCAGCCCCAAAATGAAAAAGAACTTCTAGCACATCAATTAGACCACAAAAACGAAGGCAGTCCACTAGATTGGGGAGAAGTAGGGGAATGTTGGGAAGTCCCCAAGAAAACAATATCCAACCATTAGAGATATATGACTCAGAGGATGAGCAACCCCCACAACTTGAAGAAGGGGAAAACGAAGAAGAAGAATTAGAAGAAAATGTAGAAGAGGAACTGGAAGAGGAAATTGAGCACTTCAGTGAAGAAGAAGGTGAGGAAGTAGAGCCACCCAGTAGAAGCCCATTACAAAACCCTCTACAAGAAGATGAATTGGCCCAAATTTTGGCCAACATGGGTGAGTATATCCAGCGCCACAGCCCACTTGACCTCGATATTGAGATAGGGCAATCACAGGAACACTCTCCTCACAATAACTGTGCATCTGGGGAGATGAATGGCGAAGAAGAGGTAGACGCAGAAGCCACCCGGGAAATAACAAATCAAACCATGGTTTCCACCCCTAAGAAACCTAATCAGGAGCATGAGAACACTGAAGAAGTGTTACAAGCATAAAATATGGAAATAAGCCAGGGCGAGGGTACAATCCCTGAAGAATAGAGCCTAGGTCCAAGAAAAGAAACAGTTATTCCTTCGAAGAAAATGAATGAAATCAAAAGGCTACGAAAGGAACAGAAAAGGCTATTAAATGTATTTAAACAACTCAAACAACAAATAAGGGTCCTAAAAATGGGGAGAATCTCAAAGAGAACCCCTGGAACAAAGGATGCAACCATTTAGACAAAACCCGATAAAATGAAGACCAAATTAAATCAAACGAAACCCATTATCATTCAGGACCACAAGGAACAACATGTGACTGTTACAAACGTAGAGGCCCAAATAGAAGGCACGTTATTCTATAATAAGGATGTCAAGACAGAGGCATTTTCCTTTAGCATCACAACTGACCGGACAGTTCATGAGAAGGAAACATAAACTATTGGAACCAGATTTCGCAATAAGGAGATCCAGGCAGATTTCCAGCCGAAAAGTGTTTCGATCGACAATGATCCTAGGATAGTAAGACTTCAAAAGGATCTAGCACAGGTCCAACAGACGATAGAAAAGCTCACAAAAGAAACTGTTCCTCAAGACAAATATCAAAAGTTATAGCAGCAAGTAAAGAACATCAATGCATTGGAGAGAAAGGCCTTCAATAGATGTCGAAGGGTAGAGGAAAAAGTTAAAAAGTTAACCAATAGACTAGACACATTTACGAGTCAAATGGATACTCTTTGTTCTCTATATATTGATGTTCTAGCATGTAGGGCACCTGCCAAATATTATGCTTTGTTTTTTATGGAAAGGTACTTACAATTAAAACTTAAGACTATCAAGGCAGGGGTGCCTATAGAGTTAAAAAATCTTGATGATTTTATAAACTACTGTAAACATTATTGGGTGAAAATATAGCGATTGCTATG
This sequence comes from Pinus tabuliformis, assembly GCA_031772625.1. Lineage (NCBI taxonomy): Eukaryota > Viridiplantae > Streptophyta > Pinopsida > Pinales > Pinaceae > Pinus > Pinus tabuliformis. The sequence continues at coordinate 226,270,963 of CM062809.1, forward strand.
TGAGTTTTATTTTCATAATTTTTTTTTGGATGGTGAAACGGAGGAGAAACCTAGTCCTTTTGTGGGTAATATCCAACTTCAAGCATTCATCTCTTTTTTTGTTAACCAGATAAAGTGGCTTAAAGCCCATAATACCTTTCAGAGACAAGAGAATGGGTTAGATCTGTAGGTAAGGGGTGAACCAAAAAACCCATTACAACTACAGGATAGGCATAGAAGCTTAATGAGAAAGAAGGGTGTGATCTAGACATTGAGACCCATTCACACAACAGTTGTCCAGCAAGGGGTAGAATACTTCCTATCCATCAAAGACCTTGCCATAGCAGTAGCTAAAATTCGATGAAAGACATCCAATCAGAATGTTCAAGACAGAGAGCCATTCAAGTACGAAAATTTTAAGTTAGTTGTTGGTCACCTGGTCACCTATAGTAACCTCATCTTGAGAGAAGGCCCATATTGGGTAGGTTGTAGGTTTTGAAGACCAATTATCTGGTATCTTGCAGCAAGGTATAAGGCCCTATATGAATTGCCTGAAGGCTAGACAAGGCATATTTTTGAAGTTTTAGCCACACATCATGGTTTTAGACCACTGCATCAAAATCCTTCTCTAGGCTATTCCCTAACTACCTTGCATCTAAATTACAATGTTTTCATGAGGGCATCAAAAAGGGTAAGCAGGGGGGTGTGTTGAGCATTGGAAAAGGTATGTATTTACCATTTTCTTCTTTATATTTTCCTTTGAATCATAACTTCTTTACATTCTAAGATGGTAATATATTAAAGAATTATGATAGAATTAAGGAGATTTGTGACCAATGAAAAATGACTAATCATTGTCTTTTCTATATAGAAAGTGAAGAAAATGAAAAATCACTATTTGAGAGGAAGAGACAAATCATAAGCAACTACTATCCCTTTGACAGAAAGCCGTATCCAGATGAGGAGATTAAGATCGGAGCGCATGATCTAGGAAAAGGAAGAGAAAACATGACATCATCGCAAGAAGACAAAACGATAACTAGAGATTAAAGATATAGTGAATCCTTCAGAATCCTTTGATCCTCAGGGATCACTACTTGAAGGCTTATCAGTACTCTTGATACTTCCTCCTGGCCATTATAAAAAGGGATACTGCTAGTAGCCTAGGGGGCGGATATTATTGTCAATTTGTAGAACTTACTGTTGTAATCTTAACTTTGGTCATCAACTCTCTTTGAAGAGTGATAGCTATAACTCTGCCACTTATGATTAATATGTGAATCAGTTGTTGTTCCATTATCTTATCCTGGAGTAAACATAGCAGTGCTTCCCTTGTGGCTAAGAGCCTGGCCCTAGTGGATCCACTTTCTTCTTGTATCATTATTTTACGATTATAGTTGTGTGTGGTTTGATTTCCTTTGCACTTCCTTAATTCGCTTTATTCAATAATCTTCTCTTCTTGAAAATTTCACTGAATTGCTCTGTTATATCGAAATTGTAATTTGATAGCGAGATTATTATTCACAACTGAAAATGCTATGTTGTTCATTCTGAAATAATACTGTACTATCTAATTTGGATTCTTCTGTTCATTTACAGTTGCGAGTGTTATTCATTTACAGTCCCAAGCACTGTTCATTTATAGTTGCGAGTATTGTTCATTTACAGACTGATATTGTTGTTCATTTATAGTTGCAATTGTTGTTTATTTAGCTATGGTTCACTTACAATTGTGATTGCTGTTCATTTAACTATCATTCAATTATAACTACAATTGTCATTCCTTTATAACTGTCGTTAATGTCCATTATGCTTGAATAAGATTATTGATTCAATTATTCCATATTTGCTGTGTGGTCACACTTAATTCGGTTTGTTGTTCCTTTCTTAGATTGCTATTCCATTCCTTTATTAGTTAAAGATTTCCGATTAATTCCTTTCGGTTAAAATTGTTGTTTAATTCATTTCTGTAGATCAAGCTTTGTTGTTTGACCTTTTCAATAGATTTAGTTGTTGTTCCTTTTCTAATTATCAAATTGTTATTTCTAGTCTTTGCTTTACTGTGGATTAAAAGATCTATAATTGTAAATAAAATTGACTACTGTTGTCTAAGTTCTCAGATTAGAGATCTTGTCTATGATTGATTTTCATTTACATTAGTTTATAGGGGAAAGAGTTATCATTACTACATCCTTGACTAATTATTTCTATAGTTTCTTGAGTGAACGATTTAGTTACAGAGCATTTAAGCTTCTTTCCATTACGATCAGATCTTGTTTCCATCATTCCTTTACTCTTGAACAAGTGACTGCCTCAAACTAAGTACACTCTTGAGACAAAAAATCGTACCTAGATTGATAATTAATGTAGGGTAAATAGGGGTTAAAATACACCTTTCTATCGCTCAACAGTGTCCTTTCCATTTTACTAGATATTGAAAATAAACCTGTCCTCTGTTTCTTTTCGATACTCTTTTCTCCAAAACAACTTCCACCTCTTTCTTGACTGTCTTTGGCATTTGTTATTCCCAGTTCAAAGTTTGAACTTCATCTTTTGTAGCTTCCTTTTGTAGCTTTGTATCTATCTCTTTGCATGGATACAAATCTGCTACATTGAACATAAGTGATATTCCAATTCCTTCTCGCAATTCAATTTCATAAGCATTAGTTGAAAACTTTCTTACAATTCTACATGGTCCTATCTTTTTCATTTTTAGTTTATTGTAAGACTTAGCAGGAAATCTTTCTTTTCTCAAATACACCATAACCAAATCTCCTACTTGGAGTTATTTCTCTGTTCTTTTCATATCAGCTCTTTGTTTGTATTTTCCACTGCTTTCCTACAATTTTCCTTTGACATCTTCTTGAAGTCTCTTCATCTGCTCTGTAAACTCTTCAACTTTTGTGCTTCTTGTCTCCTATTTACCGAAATTTTTGAGCTCATACACACCTCTTGGATTCATTCCAAAAATATATGAAATGGACTCATTCAGTACTTTGGTTTGGAGTGTCATTATAAGAAAACTCAACCTGAGCTAGTGCTAAATCCCATTGGTTAGTATTTTGATACATTATGCTTCTCAATATGTTTCCCAAGCTTCTATTTACCACTTCGGTCTGTCCATCTATTTGAGGATGGTATGTTGAACTCAAAGTAAGGTTAGCACCTAGTTTCTTCCAAAGAGTTCTCCAAAAATGCCATACAAACTTTGTAACTCTATCAGACACAATACTTACAGGCAATCCATGTAATCTTACAACTTCTGAAAAAATAGATTAGCAATATGCGTTGCATCACTAGTCTTCTTACATGCAATGAAATGTGTCATCTTGGAAAATCTATCTACCACAACGTAAATGGAATCATTCCCCCTTTGAGTTTTAGGTAACCCCAAAACAAAATCCATGCTAACTACATCCCATGGTCGGTCTAGTATTGGAAATGGCTAGTGCAATCATGTATTTTGGCTTCTCCCTTTAGCATGCTAACATATCCTGCACTTCTAAGCAAATATCTTAACACTAGTTTGTATCTTTGGCCAATAGTAAAAGGCATTTACTGTTAGAAAATTATATATTACGGAGCAATGGAACACATAAAATATTGCAGAAATATAAACACAGAAAATTTATAAAACAAGAGAGACACAGATATACGTGGTTCACCCAGTTTGGGCTACATCCACGGAGAAACAACCACTCCTTCCTTTTATATTATCCAACAAACTGAAGAGATAAAACCTACAGCAGATCCACTGTAACGCCCTCTTTAATCTCAATCTCCTCTCTCTTCCTCACTCAAAATACAGATCTTCATAGACGCAATATAATTCCCTCATATATAGTGAGGGGTTGCCTTCTAGGGCAAAAAACCCTAAACTAAACATAACTTCTACCATGAGATCATCCACCTAATGAACGGCCCAGATTTACTAGAAATTAGTAGACTTTTACAAGGCAACTTTACATCTATTTTTAGCTTCGTGGGCACTGCCCTCGAACCCCCGCCGGGGGACCACTAGCCCCCAGACCCCCCAGCCAGGGGGGATGCACCCCCCCACATGGAGCGATGTACGGTGTTTGTAGGGTATACATCCAGTTGAAAATTTTGAATACAAAAGATAATCAGGCTCCACTCCCGACAATCTCCCACTTGGATATTGATTATAGCAACTCCACCGTTGCTTCATTTTCTAGACAATGACTCCTCTTTGGACCTGGCTATTTCTCATCTTCTTCATCATACTTGAAGACCAATTGAAACTGAGCAGATTCTCATTTTTTCCCTGGTTACAACTTTTGTTAACATATCTGTAGGATTCTAGCTAGTGTGTATCTTTTCCAGCTTCAACTGTCCATCCTCCAATGCTGACCGTATGAAATGGTACTTGAGCTATATATGTTTAGTCTTGGAATGAAATATAGAGTTATTTGCAAGATGTATGGCACTTCGGATGTCACTGTATAACCTGCCCAACTCCTGCTTCTTACCTAATTCATCCAGAAACCTTTGTAACCAAATCATTCCTTTAGTTGCCTCTGTAGCAACAACATACTTTGCTTCTATTGTTGAAAGTGCAACAACACTTTCTAGTTTTGAGACCCAACTAGTAATTGTTCCACTTACAGTAAACACATATCCTATAGTGCTCCTCCTGTTATCTCTATCACCTGCCATATCTGCATCAACATATCCTTGTAGAGCAATGTTTCAACCACCAAAGCATAATGCTTGATTTGTGGTACCTTTCAAATACTTGAGAATCCACTTCACTGCCATTCAGTGTTCTTTTCTTGGATTTTTCATGTACCTGCTTACAACTCCCACTGCATGTGCAATATGAGGCCTTGTGCAGACCATTGCATACATTAAGCTTCCAACTATTGATGCATATCGAACTTTAGACATATGAGCCATTTCTTCCTGAGTCTTGGGACATGCCTCCTGACTTAATTTGAAATGGTTAGCCAAAGGTATACCAACTGGTTTTGCATTCTACATATTAAACCTTTTCAACACCTTTTCTATGTACTCACTTTGAGATAATGTTAATTTGCAATTCTTCCTGTCTCTAGTTGTTCTCATACCAAGGATTTGTTTTGCAGCACCCAAATCCTTCATTGTAAATGAGTTTTCCAATTTTCTTTTGAGCACATTTATCTACTACATGTTAGAACCTGCAACAAGCATGTCATATACATACAATAACAACATAATATAGTTGCCATCATTTTTCCTTTTGAGATAAACACAATGATCAAAGTGACATCTATTATAACCTTGTTCAAACATAAACCTGTCAAATTTTAGATACCACTGCCTTAGAGCCTGTTTTAAGCCATACGAGCTCTTCTTCAACCTACACACTAGTTTCTCCTTCCCTTTTACCTCATATCCTTGTGGTTGTTACATATATATCTCTTCCTCCAAATCCCCATGGAGAAAGGTCATCTTTACATCTAACTGCTCAAGATGCAACTGTTAAATTGACTCTAGACTTAAAATAGTTTTGATTGAAGTCATTTTCACAATAGGAGAAAATATCTCATCAAAGTCTATACCCTTTTCATGTGAAAACCCTTTCATCACAAGTCTATCTTTGTACCTCTGTTTTCCTCCATCTTCATCCTTTAGACTGTAAAACCATTTAGTATGCAATGCTGTTTTACCTAAAGGCAACCTGACTAAGTCCCAAGTCTAGTTACGTCCTAAGGAGCCCATCTCTTCTTTCATGGCTTGCTCCCACTTCTTCGTGGTTTCTACCTGCACTGCTTCTTCATAACATTCTGGTTCACCAGAATCAGTCAACAATACATAATATAATGAAGGAGAGTATCGTTCAGGGGGTCTACTTATCCTGGTAGATCTTCTAACACCACTTTCAAGTGTTTGAATTGCATGTTGCTGTTGTGGTTGTTTCTCTGGCTGTTGGTCATTATGATTTTCAGGCACCATCACTTTTCCTGTGATATCATCAAGCATTGTGTATTCTCTGTTTTCTTTTTCTTGTTTCTTTTCCTACAACTGATTCTTATACAAGACCTTTTCATTGAATATTACATCTCTGCTCCTAATGATTTTGTGATTTTCATAATCATATAAGCAATAACCAAAATCATTAACACCATATCCAATAAAGGTACATTTCCTTGATTTTTCCTCAAGCTTTGTTCTATTTTCTTTGTTAATGTGGACAAAAGATTCACAACCAAAATTCATTAAAAATGAGTAGTTTACCTTTCTACATGTCCATGCCTCCTTTGGAATACCACCATCCAAGGAACATGAAGGCCCTCTGTTTATTAGATAAATAACAGTATCTACAACATCTACCCAAAAATGTAAAGGAAATCCTGCATGCAATCTCATGCTCTTTGCACGCTCCATGATTGTCCTGTTCATCCTTTCTGACACACCACTTTCTTGTGGTGTTCCTGGAACTGTCTTCTCTCTACAAATTCCATTCTCTGAATAGTACCTATCTAACTCTTTGCTGCAATATTCACCTCCATTATCTGATCTGAGACACTTCAACCTTTTCCCTGTCTCATTTTCAACCAAAGATTTCCATTTCTTGAAAGTATCAAATACATCAGATTTATTTCGAATAAAATAAATCCAGGTTTTTCTTGTTGCATCATCAATAAAAGTGACATAATAACAAGAGCCACCAAGAGATGATACCTGAGCAGGTCCCCATACATCTGTATGCACAAGCTCTAATTTTTTGCTCTTCTTTTCTTTCCCAACTCTAAGGAATCTGACTCTCTTCTATTTTCCATAAACACAATTCTCATAGAATTTTAAATCAACATGCTTCAAACCTGGCAACAAATTTCTTGAGTGAAGAATCTCCGTCCCCTTCTCACTCATGTGCTCGATCCTACGATGCCACAATTCTGTATCTTCTCTTGTAGAGGTTAAAGCATTAATAGAATTAGAAATACCATTGAATAAATACAATGTACCAACCATTTCTCCTTTCACAATTACCAAGGATCCTTTAGTGACCTTCAAGGTTTTATCTATGAAAGTAGTTATGCAACCTTCACCTCCCAACTACCCTGTTGAATTCATATTTTTCTTCAGATGTGGAATATTCCTTACCTTCTTCAATAGCCACTAATTTCCATTTTGTTGTTTTATGAAAATTGTACCCATTCCAACGCTTTTATAGGGTTTATCATCACCCAATTGAACTTGTCCAAAATCTCCTTGAACATAATCATGAAAATGTTTCTTATCAGGTGTGGCATGGAATGAGGCCCTTGAATCTAACAACCAAGCATCAATAATATTTTCTAATGAAAGAATCAAAGCATCTTGCAACACATCACCTATTACATTCGCTTCATGATAAGTTTCTTGCTATGAATCTCCTTCTTTTCCCTTCCGAGACTTGCAGTCTTTCTTCAGGTGTCCTTTCCTCCCGCATTTCTAGCACACTATCCTCGATCTGGACTTGGATCTACCTTTTCTTGACATACTGCGATATCTTGGGCTCTTTCCTCTTTCAATTTTTCTTCCCCTAGTCTCTGCAGTCAAAGCATTACCTAATGTATCACCGAAGCTTTTCCGTTGCATTTACTCGCTAAGGAGTGCACTGACAACATCATCAAACTTTAAAGTACTAGATCCAGAGATAGAGTTACTAATGGCCATAACTAAGCCATTACAACTTTCTGGCAATGAGCACAGAAATAACAAAGCCCTAACTTCATCATCAAAATCCCTACAGAACTTAACTAACTTGTAACTGTATTGAAATCATTTAAATGGTCTGCAACAGATCCACCTTCTGACATCTTCATATTAAATAAATGCTCCATAATAAATACCTTATTTGAGGCCGAGGGTTTTTCATATTGTTTGGCCAATGCTGACATTAAACCTTGTGTTATCGTTTCCTGTCAAATATTAAACGCTACTAACGCCGCTAGGCATAGCCATATTGTTCCAAGTGCCTTTCTGTCTAGAATATCCCATTCTGTGTCTGTCATACTCATCGACTTCTTTGTCTTTCCGCTCAATGGTAGGTACAAATCTATCTGATACAGATAATCTTCCATCTGCATCTTCCATAGCTGGTAGTTTTTTCCCTTGAAGTTTTCGACCCTAAACCTACCATCTTCCGCCATTGCTCCCACTCGAACCAGGAAGCCTTCGCTCCTATGAGTTTATCAGCCAAATACACCTTCAGCTCCGATACCAGTTGTTAAAAAATTATATATTACGAAGCAATGGAACACATAAAATATTGCAGAAATATAAACGCAGAAAACGCATAAAACAAGAGAGACACAGATATACATGGTTCAACCAATTTGGGCTACGTCCACGGAGAAACAACCAATCCTTCCTTTTATATTATCTAGTAAACTGAAGAGATACAACCTACAACATATCCACTGTAACACCCTCCTCGCTCTCAATCTCCTCTCTCTTCCTCACTCAAAATACATATCTTCATAGACACAATACAATTCCCTCATATATAGTGAGGGATTTCCTTCTAGGGCAAAAAACCCTAAATTAAACATAACTTCTACTGTCAGATCATCCACCTAATGAATGGCCCAGATTGACTAGAAATTACTAGACTTTTACAAGGCAATTTTACATCTATTTTTAGCTTCAGGGGAGCTACCCCAAACTCCCCAGCCAGGGGGGATTAGCCCCATCGAACCCCCACAGGGGGGACAAGTCCCCCCCGCACCCCCCAGCGTGGAGGGGTGTACAGTCTTCCTAGGGTATACATCCGGTTGAAACCTTTGAATATAGAAGATAATCAGGCTCCATACCCAACATTTACCTGAGCAAAGGTTTTGTCTTGTAGAAAGTGACCAGATAATCCTCCATTCTGTTTCTCCTTGATTATCTTTTCCCTCATAGAACAGTTAGCAATGCACAATTTGTTGCCTTTAGATAATAAAACTCCTTGGATAAGATAATCTAACCACTAACCTCTGTTATGAACTATTGTATTTTGCACAACTGCATATATGTCTTTGAAATCTGCATCATCTTTATACATATCAACCATTTCTTCAAATCCTACAACACCAACTTCTAATTCTTCCACAATGAAATTTACCCTACTTAAAGCATCATAAACTTTTTTCAACTTACCACTTGTGTGTTTTATCAAAAAAGTAAAGCTCTGTAAAAAATCTACCCACTTGGCATGTTTCTGGTTCAATTTTGGCTGGTTGTTTATGAACTGTAATGCATGATTGTCAAAATACAATATAAACTCCTTTTGTAGCAAATAATGTCTCCATTTTTTAAAGTTTTCACAATAGCATAAAATTATTTATCATAAGAAGAATACTTTTTCTTAGCTTCATTTAATTTCTCACTAAAGTATGCTATTGGTCTCTGCTCCTCACTCAAAAATGCTCTAATTGCAACTCCACTAGCATCTGTTTCAACTTGAAATACTTTTTCAAAATCAAGTAAAGCTAAAACTAGTTTCTCGGTGATTTTCCTCTTCAGAAACTTAAACTTCCTATCTGTTGCTTTTGTCCACTTGAATGGCTGATTAGTCTCCTTGATTTTTTCAACAATTGGTGCACAAATCTAAGTAAAACCTCTAATAAGTTTCCTATAAAAACTTGCAAGACCATGAAAACTTCTTACCTCAAATATATTCCTTGGAATAGGTCAGTTCTGAATTTCTTGGACTTTCTCTGGATCCATTTTCAACCCTTCTTTAGAAACTACAAATCCAAGGTAAATTAATTCTTCTTCCATGAAACTACATTTCTTCATATTTATTAGTAGTTTCTCTTTCTGCGGAGTTCTTAAAGCTAACTTAATATGCTCTAGATGTTATTCTTTGCTTCTACTAAACACTAAAATATCATCAAGACAAATAATAACAAACTTTCCTTCATATTCCTTCAAGACTTCATTCATCAATCTCATGAATGTGCTAGGTACATTAGTGAGTCCAAAAGGCATCATTAACCACTCATACAACCCACTGTTTGTTTTAAATGTAGCCTTCCACTCCTCTCCTTCTCTAATTCTTAATTGATGATATCCACTCTTCAGAACTATTTTAGTAAAATACATTTACCCACTCAAACAATCAATCAAATAGTCCATGGATGGTAAACGAAATATATACCTGATAGTGATATTGTTTATGCCTCTGGAATCTATACACATATGCCATTCACCTTCTTTCTTTAGACTAAGTATTATTGGTACAACACATGGACTAAGACTTTCTCTAATTAGTCCCTTATCCATCAGTTCTTGCACTTGCCTTCCAACTTCTACATTCTCTTGAGGAGTTAATCTGTATGCTGCTTTGTTTTGAAAACTTTCTCCTGGTATTAGTTCAATATGATGACTAATACTCCTGATTGGTGGCAATGCATTTGGCAACTCATCCACAATAATATCAGCAAAATCATTCAACAAAGTTTTGATTTCTTCATGTAAATCATCTAAGTTTGTGGAAGACAAAATTACCTTCGGTCTCCCTATGACAACAAAATGCATTTCTTCAGATTTTACAACCTCTTGCCACAACTCCTTTCCACTCATCAGCATAACATTGTTTCCAGGTGCTCCTTTGTCAGCTTCATCTTTCAATGGCAATAGTGTATGTTTATTTCCATCCTTCTCCCGATGATAATAATTTCTCCTCCCATCATGAATAGCTTTCTAATCAAACTGCCAAGGTCTTCCCAGTAATACATGGCATACATCCATTGGCATTACATCACACAATATCACATCTTTATAAGTACAAATTTGTATCTGTACCTTGCATTGTTTTGTCACGATAATCTTATGTCCTATTTGCAGCCATGCCATTTTGTAAGGAGTAGGGTTTATTGTCCTCACTAATCCTAGCTTGTCCACCATCTCTATAGAAACAAGGTTATTAGTGCTTCCACTGTTAATTATCACTTTACAACATTTACCTTTGGATTTGCATGTAGTTCTGAATAAACTCTTCCTCTGAGCTGGTTCTCCAGTCTCTTTCTTTGCCTTAAGCAATACCCTTTTCAAGAACAAGGATTCTCATACTTCAGGGGATTCTTCCTTGTCTGTAATTTGAGGTTTTAATTCCTTTGCTTCAGCCACAGTCACATTCCTCTAACTTGTTGTTCTATTATGAGGACAGTCCCATGATCGATGCCCCCATTCTCCACATGTATAAAACTGAATATCTCTTCCTCGACCTCTTCCTCTAGGTGCAAATCTTCCTCTATTAAAGTCTCCTCCCTGTGGCGGTCTACTAGTTGAACTTCCTATTTCACTCTAATGTTGTTGAAACCTTAGTTTGGTAGTTCCTTTACCTCTTACTTAGATTTTCCCTCTATTCCTCTGATTCTTTTTCTTCAACATCTTCTCTTCTGCCTTCAAACCTACTTGATAGGAATCTTCAATTGTCCTCCGACTCAGCAAGCTGATCTCATCCTGTATGTCATATCTCAAGCCATTGATATATCTAGCTACCTTCACCATGTCATCCTCTGCATGTAATACTCTAATACTCACTCTATAAAACTCTTCTGTATATTATTTGAGAGACATACATTTTTGCCTTAAATTTTGTAACTGTTTGATAAGTTTTAACTGGTAATCTTTGGGCATAAATTTAGCTTTCATTTTACTCACCATTTTATCCCATTTCTTGATCTTGGACTTTCCTTTTCTTGTTCTAGATGTTTGTAGTTCATTCCACCAAATAGCCGCATGACCCTTCAATCTAGTAACTGCAAATTTCACCTTCTTTTTGTCATCAACCTCCTCATAGTCAAAATACTTTTCCAATGAACTGATCCAATCCATAAACTCTTTTGTATTGAGACTCCCTTCATACCCAAGAACTTCCACCTTTAGTTTTCCACCTACTTTAGCCAACATCTTGATAACTTTGGTAGTTTCTTTTTCCTCCTCTTCTTTTTCTTCAGAAGATTCCTCTGTAGCATTGGAAACTCCTTCATCAGGTGCTCTCCTCTGAGTAGTCTCCATTGTGTCCATCCCAGTACACAAACTCTGGATCTCCTCCAGTAGAACTGTATTTGCTTCAGGTCTTCCTCGACCTATGTCGTCTCCCCTCCTTGGTGGCATGTTTATTGTAGTCAAACTCAATCTCTATGCTTTGATACCAAAATGACACAGGTGGCTGATCAAAATAAGGTGGTAGTCTTAAAAATAGATTAATGGTTACATTATAACCAACCATATGTGTTCAAGTGAATTTTGTACGTGGTTTACTTTATCCTAAGGGTCCCACTTTTCCACTAAATCTCTCGGTCCCACGTTGAGTTTCCCTTTTTAAACAGGCATTGCACTCTACACCGTTGATCTCCTCTCTCCATATCTAACGTTCATCACTCACCCCGATCACTAACTAACCCGTTGATTTTCTACCGTTGATCTATTCGTCTAATCTAACAGTCGTCACGTGATCTCGCACAGACTCAAGCATGGTTTTTATCACTTTGGAGGCACAAGAGAAAAGTTGTTTTCTCTCTTCTCCGTTTGCTATGTGTCGAGCACTAAAGCTAATCTTGCGGACTCGAAATATTACCACTTACCACTTGAAAGGCACGTGATATACCGCTTCTCGCTCTTCCAATACAACCTACGTGCATTAAATCAAACTTTAATAAAGTGCTTAAGAAATGTTTAGCGCTTAATTCCAAGATTACTCGTTAACACTATATGACTGCGATTAACGATAAACACATAAACGTTGAGATTTACCATTAAGGCGTGAAAATAGAGGAAATATCCGTTTATGGTTCAGAGTGCAGATACACAGATGTAAACGAGATTATGCACCAAGATTAACACATAGTTGCACACTGAATCAATTTATTCAATACAATAGAAGTTATAGAGTCTTGGCCCTGTCAGCTCAATTACAACAGTTTCTTTGACCTCTATCTCAATCTCAAAACCATATCTATCAGTCAAACACTCGCTCCTCACTCAATTCTCAATCATCTCAGCTAATCCTTCTCCATTAAATTCTTTTATCTTGTATAACTCAAATCCTCTTTTAACTGCACTAACACCTCGATCTCTATTTTAATCAATCTAACAATCAAATCTCTATTCTCAAACTCTGTTACACACCTATACTAACAACTTATTCCTTAGTTTAAAATAATACAATTCTCTAATTATTACAATAATGAAGTAAGGATCATTTTTAGAGATCCAATCCTCTCTACCAAAACTAACTTTTGACCACTCAAGTCAATGAAATTCAACTCATTTAGCCACAACATGTGAACAAACAATCACATTGCTAGCTAAGTCGAGATGCTCCTGCATCATATATACATACAAATGACTCAATAATTAATCCATATACCTTTATTACATAAGTACTATAAAGGCTAACCCATATACAAATTAACTTATGATATGAGTTAGGTATTTAAATATATCTACATACATAAAATACGTTTAAATATAACTAACTAAAAATTTATGTGTGAGAGAATAATTTAATATTTCAAATTATATACTGTGATAGAATATCTATTTTCAAATTATTTTAGATGGTAAAGTATTCTTATTATCATTAGACGTCAAATTCTTAAAAATTATAATAACAAAACTGTTGGGATCACGATTGCCATTACACCAAAACCCGCAGGTGTTAGTAAACAAATGCATCGCCAAAGTTAACGGATCCTCGAGAGACAGTTAGTCCATATCACGAAACACACGGAGAGTGCTGGATTATCCAATGCCCAACAAAAACTAAACTCATAAAATAATGTCAACAATTTCCTCTTTAAAAATATATATTGAAACAAGACTTATATAGCTATAAAAATGACATAACTTTGGTTTTACTTGATGTTTAAATTATTTATGAAAATTCCCTGCCACACAATATCTTGCACTTGTAGGTTGGGGAGGAGGCTCAGTAATTGTAGGGGACTATATTCCTGCTTTCAAAGTGTAAACAATGATTGTAGCGTAATGTGTAGCTACATACCTTCACATGCAATAGAGTTTTTAATTTGAATCAATGCGGTGACAAAAAGAAATACATTAATTTTCTCTACACAGCACGTAAGTGAACGGATTTTGTTGTGGATTTCAAAAAAAATTCTTTAAAGTTGTTTTATCACATTTCTAAAATATTTCAAAAGACACTAAATCTTACCTTCCATGCTCTCTGCTTACTATCTACTATTACAAACGGCGCTTGTATTTTGTCGAGGGGTGATGGAAGCTTGACGCTGAGGGAGTTCTTAATAGATGGTAGTAATAAAGATAAAATAAGGAAGAATGCCTGCTTGACAAAGGACGAACGCGAACAAAGTTTAATTATTTGAACAATAAGATATTACAGTAATACAACCATGGTTAAGATATTTTATATTAAAAATAATAATGGGGTTGATATAGTATATATAATAATTGAAATACTATTATTATAATTATAATTAATAATAATTATTTAATTATTTTTTATAATAGTTAAATTATTAATTTACAAGAAATAATTAATTTTAATATTATTTATTGAAAAATATAAATAATAATATTAACAATAACTATGTTTATAAAAAATATTATTATTAGTTATTAATTATTAAATTATTTATTATTATTAATAATACCTATTTAATTTTTTATTATTAAATAATAATAATATATACTTAATTCTTTTTATTTAATAGTAATTAATTGATTAATTATTATTATTATTTAGTAAAAAATTAAAATTAATCATGGTTGTTCACCATCACTGACCATGATTGATTTTCATGTTGAGACAACCTTTGTCACAATGTGGCGTTCAACCATGGTTGACACCAGGTTTGACCATGAATGACCATGACTGACCATCGTTGACCGTGGTTGATGATAGTTGACCATGCTTTATTTTCTTTTTGGGACAATATTTGTCACAATGCAACGTTGGACAATAGTTGACAGGGACTATAAACTGTAGAAATTTATATTAAACCCCAAGATTTATATTCTAAATTGTATGAATAATTTTATATGCTTGGAATATCGACCATTAGATTAATAAACCTAAGGTATTGATATTTTAAACGTAGGGGGAATAATAAAACCAAGGCATTGATACTAAAAACCCAAGGGATTATAAACCCAAGGGAATACTATTAAAACCAAGGGATTAATATTATAAACCCAAGGTATATAAATCCGAAGATAATAATTATAAACCCTAAAATAAATATGGTTGACAATGGTTTACTATCGTTGATTTTCATATTGAGACAATCTTTATCACAATGTAGCATTGGACCATGGTTGAGAATGATTGATTTTCATATGAAGGCAATCTTTGTGACAATGAGACATTGGACCATGGTTGACCTGGATGATTATCCTATTGAGACAATCCTTATCACAATGTGGCCATGCTTGACCATGATTAACCATGGTTGACAATGTTTGATGCTTAATGTTGTTATGCTAGCACAACC
The DNA here is from genome assembly GCA_031772625.1 of Pinus tabuliformis. Lineage (NCBI taxonomy): Eukaryota > Viridiplantae > Streptophyta > Pinopsida > Pinales > Pinaceae > Pinus > Pinus tabuliformis. The sequence continues at coordinate 226,286,400 of CM062809.1, forward strand.
ACATTAGTAAATGAAACGTTGGAACATAATTGACCATGATCGACCATGGTTGATCTTCATATTGAAACAATCTTTGTCACAATGCGACACTAGAACATGGTTGACCATGGATGACAATGTTTGACACAATGTGACATTGGACCACGAGATAATATTTGTCACAATATGACCATGGTTTACCATGGTTGATTTTCGTATTAAGATAATCTTTGCCACAATGTGATGTTGTAACATGGTTGACCATGGTTGATTTTCATATTGAGACAATCCTTGTCACAATGTGACATGAATGATATTAAAGCCAAGGGATTAATATTATAAACACAATGTATAGAAACACTAATATAAATATTATGAACCCTAAAATAAACATGGTTGATTGTGGTTGACCATGGTTCATTTTCATATTGAGACAATCTTTGTCACAATACAACATTGGATAATGGTTGATCATGGTTCAACGTGATTGATTTTCATATTGAGGAAATTTTTGTCACATTGCAACATTAAACCATGGTTAATTTTCATATTGAGAAAATCTTTGTCACAATGTAACGTTGGACCATGGTTGACCATCATTTTAAACCCAAGGGATTTATATTAGACCCAAGGATTTATATTATATACCCTATAAATAATATTACACCCTAGGAAAACGAACTCATAGATTATTAAATCCAACAGATTAATATTATAAACTGATAGGAATTATAAACGCAAGCAATTAATAATAAAAACTAAAGGGATTATAAACCCAAGCGAGTACTATTAAACCCAAGGGATTGATATTATAAACCTTAGGTATATAAAAACTAAGATAAAAACTATAAACCCTAAAATAAACATGGTTGACCATGTTTTACCATCGTTGATTTTCATATTGAGATAATCTTTGTCACAATGCAACATTTGACCATGGTTGACCATGGTTGATTTTCATATTGAGATAATATTTGTCATAATGTGACATTGTACCATGGTTGCGCACAGTTGACCATGACTATAAACCCAAGGTACTTATATTAAACCCTATTATTAATATTACAAAGCTTATGAATAATAATATATGCTAGGAATATCAACCGTTAGATTGATAAACCCAAGGGATTGATATTATAAACCGAGAGGATTAATTTTAAAACCACAAGGTATTATAAATCATAGGGAATAATATTAAACCCAAGGGATTAATATTTTAAACCTAAGGTATGTAAAACCTAAGATGAATATTATAAACCTAAGGGATTAATACTAAAAACCCAAAGGATTATACTATAAACCCAATGGATTAATATTATAAACCTAAGGTATATAAATCTTAAGATAACTATTATAAACCCTAAAAAAAACATGGTTGACAATGACTTACCATGCTTGATTTTCATATTGAGACAATCTTTGTCACAATTTCACCATAGTTATTGAGCATGGTTGACCATGGTTGAAGATGGCTGGCCATGGATTATACCATGGTTGTCACAATGTGACGTTGGACCAAGAGACTATATTTCTCATAATGTGACCATGGTTATAGACCATGGTTGACCATGACTGACCATGCTTGGTTTTCATATTGACACAATATTTGTCACAATGCGACCTTCGAACATGGTTGGCCATGGATAACCATGTTTGAAACAATGTGATGTTGGATCAAGAGACAATCTTTGTCACAATATGACCCTCGTTGACCATGGTTGAACATGGCTGATTTTCATATTGAGAAAATATTTCTCACAATGCAACATTGGAACATGGTTAATTTTCATATTGAGACAATCCTTATCACAATACGATATTGGGAATAATAAACACGAGGGATTAATTCTAAAACCCCAAGGTACTATAAACCCAAGAGAATAATATTAAACCCAAGGGAATAATATTATAAACGTAAGGTATAGAAACCCTAAGATAAATATTATAAACCCTAGTATAAACATGGTTGAATATGGTTGACCATGGTTCATTTTCATATTTAGAAAATCTTTGTCACAAAACGACATTGGACCATGGTTGCTCATGGTTCAACATTATTGGCTTTCATATTGGGGAAATCTTTATCAGATTGCGACATTGGACCTTGGTAGATTTTCATGTCATAAAATCTTTGTGAGAATGTGACGTTAGACCTTGCTTCACCATGATTATAAATGCAAGGGATTTATATAAACCTAATGATTTATATTATAAACCCTATGAGTAATATTACACCCTAGGAAAATGAAGCCATAGAGTATTAAACCCAATGGATTAATATTATAAATCAAAGGGAATAATAAATCTAAGGGATTAATACTAAAAACCTAAGAGATTATAAACCCAAGCGAGTAATATTAAACCCATGCCCATAGTATCTATCCCCGTTTGTACACGACCATGATGATATGAACATGAAGTTTGATCACCTACCAATTGTGTTGCCACATTACTGGCATGACCGAATTTCAATTAAAAAATAACATGAAACATTTTTTTGTCATTGCTTCATGCCTCATGGACGCAGAGCTGTAGATATGCTTCTCAGACGGAGCACATTCGAGGGATATTGCTGCAAAACTAAATCTTTCGCCTCCAATTATTTTTATAAAAAAAAGTAAATGAACTTACTTTCAATATACAAAAGCCTTCGTCTAAATATAGTTGTTATATTATTGTGATTCTTCTATTTTTCAATGATTAAAAAAAAAAGAAATTAGTATGTATATTATTGTAGTGCATGTGATGCATATGTAGTTATAATATGTATGTTAATATTTTTATTTGGCCAACAATTTCAGATGGGCCATTACCTTGTCCCCAATATTTTCAAAATATGTGAAAACTATCGTTAAGAATAAATTTAAAATAAGAAACTTAGATTACTTTTATTGTTATCTCCTTCTCTAATTCGTATTGATGATATCCACTCTTTAGATCTATTTTAGTAAAATACATTGACCCACTCAAACAATCCATCAAGTCATCCATGCATGGTAAAGGAAATCTATACCTGATAGTGATCTTGTTTATGGCTCTTGAATCTGTACACATACGCCATTCACCTCCATTCTTTAGACTGAGTACTATTGGTACAAAACATGGACTAAGACGTTATCTGATTAGTCCCTTATCCATCAGTTCTTGCACTTGTCTTCCAACTTATGCATTCCCTTGAGGAGTTAATATGTATGCTACTCTCTTTGTCAAACTTGCTCTTGGTATTAGGTCAATATGATGACTAATACTCTTGATTTGTGGCAATTCATTTGGCAACTCATCCACAATAATATCAGCAAAATCATTCAACAGAGTTTTCATTTCTTCATGTAAATCATCTAAGTTTGTGGAACTCAAAATTATCTTCGGTCTCCCTATGACAGCAAAATTAATTTCTTCACCTTTTCCAACCTCTTGCAACAACTCCTTTCTACTCATCAGCATAACACTATTTCCTGGTACTCCTTTGTCAGCGTCATCTTTTAATGGCAACAATGTATGTTTATTTCCATCCTTCTCCAAAGTATAAGTATTAATCCTCCCATCATCAATAGCTTTTTGATCAAGCTACAAAGTTCTTCCCAGAAATACATGGCATACATCCATTGGCATTACATCACAAAATATCACATCTTTATAAGTACCAATTTGTATCTCTACCTTGCATTGTTCTGCCATGATAATCTGATGTCCTATCTGCAACCATCACACTTTGTAAGGAGTAGGGTGTACTGTCTTCACTAATCCTACCTTGTCCACCATCTCTGTAGAAACAAGGTTATCAGTGCTTCCACTGTCAATTATCACTTTACAACATTTACCTTTGGATTTGCATGTAGTTCTGAATAAACTCTTCCTCTGAGCTAGTTCTCCAGTGTCTTTCTCCGCCTTAAGCAATACCCTTTTCAACAACAGAGATTCTCCTACTTTGGGGATTCTTCCTTGTCTGTAATTTGAGGTATTCCTTCCTTTGCATCAGCCACATTCACATTCCTCTAGCTTGTTATTCTATTATGAGGATAGTCCCATGATCCATGTCCCCATTCTCCACATGTGTAACACCGAATATCTCTTCCTCGACCTCTTCCTTTGGGTACAAACCTCCCTCTATTAAAATCTCCTCTCTGTGGTGGTCTACTACTTGAACTTCTTGTTTCACTCTGATGTTGCTGAAACCTTGGTCTAGTAGTTCCTCTACCTCTTACTGAACTTTTCCCTCTATTCCTCTGATTTTCTTTCCTAAACATCTTCTCTTCTGCCATCGAACCTGCTTGATAGGAATCTTCAATTTTCTTCTGGCTGAGCAAACTGGTCTCGTCCTGTATTTCATATCTCAAGCCATTGATATATCTGGCTACCTTCTCCGTGTCATCCTCTACATGTCCTGCCCTAATACTCAATATATAAAACTCTTCTATATATTCTTTGACACACATTCCTTTTTGTCTTAAATTTTGTAACGGTTTAAAAAATTTTAACCGATAATATTTTGGCATAAATTTAGCTTTCATTTTACTCACCATTTTATCCCACTTCTTGATCTTGGACTTTACGTTTCTTGTCTGGATGTTTGTAGTTCATCCCACCAAATAGTTGCATGACCGTTCAATATAGTAACTGTAAATTTCACCTTCTTTTTTTCATCAACCTCCTTATAGTAAAAATATTTGTCCAATGAACTGATCCAATCTATCAGCTCTTCTGCATTGACACTCACTTCATACCCAGGAATTTCCACCTTCGGTTTTCCACCTACTTTAGCCAACATCTTAATAACTTTGTTAGTTTCATTTCCCTCCTCTTCTTCTTCCTCAGAAGATTCTTCTGTAGCACTGGAAACTCCTTCATTAGGTGATCTCCTCTGAGTACTCTCCATTGTGTCCATCCTTGTACATTGACTTTGGATCTCCTCTAGCAGAACTGCATTTTCTTCAGGTCTTCCTCGACATATGTCGGCTCCCCTCCTCGGTGGCGTGTCTACTTCAATCAAACTCAATATCTATGCTCTGATACCAAAATGACGTAGGAGGTTGATGAAAATAAGGTGGTAGTCTTAAAAATAGGCTAATGGTTACTTTATAACCAATCATATGCATTCAAGAGGATTTTATACGTGGCTTACTTTATCCTGAGGGTCCCGCTTTTCGACTAAACCCATTAGTCCCACATTGACTTTCCCTTTTTAAATAGGCGCTGCACTCTACAACGTTTATCTCCTCTCTCCAGATCTAACGGTTATCGCTCACCCTAATAACTAACAAGCCCGTTGATTTTCTACCGTCTATCTATTCATCTGATCCAACGGTCGTCACGTGATCTTGCGTAGATTCAAGCACAATCTTTATCACTTCGGAGGCATACAAGAAAAGTTGTTTTCTCTATCCTCTGTTTGCTACATATTGAGTGCTAAAGCTAATCGCACGGACTCAGAATACTACCCCTTACCACTTGAAAGGCACATGATATACCTTTTCCCACTCTTCCAATACAACCCATGTGCATTAAATCAAACTTTAATAAAGCGCTTTAGAAATGTTTAGTGCTTAATTCCAAGATGACCAGTTAACGCTAAATGACCGTGATTAACGATAAACACATAAACACTAAGATTTACCATTAAAGCATGAAAATAGAGGAAATAGTCGTTTAGGGTTCAAAATGTAGATACACAAATGTAAACAAGACTATGCACCAGGATTAACACACAGTTGCACACTGAATCAATTTATTCAATACAATAGAAGTTACAGAGCCTTGGCCCTCTCGGCTCAATTACAGTAGTTTATTCAACTTCTATCTTAATCTCAAAACCATATCTATCATTCAAACTCTCGTTTCTCACTCAATCCTAATTCATCTCAGCTAATGCTTCTCCATTACATTCTTTTATCTTTTATGAGTCAAATCCTCTTCTAGTGCACTAACAACTCGATCTCTATTTTAATCAATCTAACAATCAAATATCTATTCTTAGGCTTTGTTACACACCTATACTAACAATTTATCCCTTAGTTTAAAATAATACAATTTTCTAATTATTACAACAATGAAGTAAAGATCATTTTTGAGAGATCCAACCCTCTCCACCAAAACTAACTTTTAACCACTCAAGTCAATGAAATTCAATCATTTAACCACAACATGTGAACAAACAATCACATTGCTAACTAAGTCCAGATGCTCCTACATCATATATACATACAAATGACTTGATAATTAACCCATATACCTTTATTACATTAGTACCATAAAAGCTAACCCATATACAAATTAACTTATGATATCAGATAAGTATTTAAATATATCTACATACATAAAATAAGTTTAAACATAACTAACCAAAAATTTATGTGTGAGAAAATAATTTAATATTTCAAATTATATAGTGTGATAGAATATCTATTTTCAAATTATTTTACATGGTAAAGTATTCTTATTATCATTAGACATTAAATTCTTAAAAATTATGAAAATTATGATAATGAAACTAAACTGATAAAATAATGTCAACATTTTCCTCTTCAAAAATATATAATGAAACAAGACTTATATAGCTATAAAAATGACAGAACTCTGGTTTTACTTGATGTTTATATTATTATGAAAATTCCCTGCAAGACAATATCTTGCACTCGTACATTGGGAAGGAGGCTCAGTGATTTTAGGGGTCCATATCCTGCTTTCAAAGTGTATACAATGATTGTAGCATAATGTGTAGCTACATACATTCACATGTAATAGAGTTTCTAATCTGAATCAATGCGGTGACAAACGGCAATATATTAATTTTCTCTACACCGCACGTAAGTTAACGGATTTTGTTGCGGATTTCAAAATAATTTCTTTATAGTTGTTTTATCACATTTTTAAAATATTTCAAAAGACACTAAATCTTACCTTCCATACTCTCTGCTTACTGTCTACTATTACAAATGGCTTACTATCTACTATTACAAACGACGCTTGTATTTTGTGATATAAAGCGGAGAGGGTTGACGCTGAGGGAGTTTTTAGTAGACAGTAGTAATAAAGATAAAGCAAGGAAGAATGCGTGCTTGACAAAGGACGAATGGGAAGAAAGTTTAATTATTTGAACAATAAGATATTATACTAATACAACCACATTATTATTAATGCGGTTGAGATATTATACTAATACAACTATATTAAACATAATAATGGGTTGATATTATTAAATATATAAGAATTGAAATATTATTATTTATTTTTTTTGCTAGTTAAAACTAATCTAAGTACCCATGGGGATTTGAACCGGTGACCTATCGCAAGGAGTGTCTTAACAAGGCACCCATTCACCGTCAATCCAAAGCCCCTTGGGCTAATTGAAATATTATTATTATAATTGTAATTAATAATTATTATTTAATTCATTTTTTATAGCAAGTAATTAAATTATTAAATTATTTATTATTATTATTAATACTTGTTCAATTTTTTTATTATTAAATAATAATAATAATATCCATTTTTTTCATTTAATAATAATTAATTGATTTATTATTAATATTATTATTTAGTAAAAAAATAAAGTCAATCATGGTTGTTCAACATGGCTGACCATGATTGATTTTCATGTTGAGACAACTTTTGTTACGATGTGGTATTTAATCATGGTTGCCACCATTTTTTACCATGAATGACCATGATTGACCATGGTTGATGATAGTTGACCATGCTTTATTTTCTTTTTGAGACAATATTTGTCACAATGCGACATTGGACCATAATCGACTCGGACTATAAACCGTAGAAATTTATACTAAACCCCAAGATTCATATTCTAAACGCTGTGAATAATTTTATAAGCTAGCGATATAATCCCTTAGATTAATAAACCTAAGACATTGATATTATAAACCCAGTGGAATAATAAACCCAAGGCATTGATACTGAAAACCCAAGGGAATACTATTAAAACCAAGGGATTAATATTTTAAACCCAAGGTATATAAATCCTAAGATAAATATTATAAAGCCTAAAATAAACATGGTTCACAATGGTTTACTATGGTTGATTTTCATATTGAGACAATCTTTATTACAATGTGGTGTTGGGCCATGGTTGAGAATGATTGATTTTCATATGAAGACAATCTATGTGACAATGAGACATTGGACTATGGTTGACCTAGTTGATTATCCTATTGAGACAATCTTTATTACGATGTGGCCATGGTTGACCATGATTAACCATGACTAACAATGTTTGATGCTTAATGTTGTTATTCTAGCACAACCACATTAGTAAATGCAACATTGGAACATAATTGACCATGGTTGATTTTCATATTGAAACAATCTTTTTCACAATGCGACATTGGAACATGGTTGACCATGGATGACCATGTTTGACACAATATAACATTGTACCAAGAGATAATATTTGTCACAATATGACCATGGTTTACCATGATTGATTTTTATATTGAGATAATCTTTGCCACAATGCAACGTTGTGACACGGTTTACCATGGTTGCTTTTCATATTGAGACAATCCTTGTCACAATGTGACATGAATGATATTAAAGCGAAGGGATTAATATTATAAACACAATGTATAGAAACTCTAATATAAATATTATAAACCCTAAAATAAACATGGTTGATTGTGGTTGACCATGGTTCATTTTCATATTGAGACAATCTTTATCAAAATGCGACGTTGGATAATGGTTGGTCATGGTTCAACATGATTGATTTTCATATTGAGGCAATTTTTGTTACATTGCACCATTAGACCATGGCCAATTTTGATATTAATAAATATTTTTCACAATGTGACGTTGCACCATGGTTGACCATCATTATAAACACAAGGGATTTATATTAGACCCAAGGATTTATATTATATACCCTATGAATAATATTACACCATAGGAATATGAACCCATAGATTATTAAATCCAACATATTAATATTATAAACTGAAGGGCATAATAAACCCAAAAGATTAATACTAAAAGCTAAAGGGATTATAAACCCAAGTGAGTAATATTAAACCCAAGGTATTGATATTATAAACCTTAGGTATATAAAAACTAAGATAAATACAATAAACCCTGAAATAAACATGGTTGACCATGTTTTACCATGATTGATTATCATATTGAGATAATCTTTGTCATAGTACGACATTTGACCATGGTTTACCATGGTAAATTTTCATATTGAGATAATCTTTGTCACAATGTGACATTGTATCGTGGTTGAGCATGGTTGACCATGACTATAAACTCAAGATACTTATATTAAACCCTAGTATTAATAATACAAACCTTATGAATAATATTATACGCTGGGAATATGAACAGTTAGATTGATAAACCCAAGGAATTGATATTATAAACCCACAAGATTATTTCTAAAACCATAAGGTATTATAAATCCTAGGGAATAATATTAAACCCAAGGGATTAATACTAAAAACCCAAAGGATTATATTATAAACCCAAGGGACTAATATTATAAACCTAAGGTATATAAATCTTAAGATAACTATTATAAACCCTAAAAAAGCATGGTTGATAATGATTTACCATGCTTGATTTTCATATTGAGACAATCTTTGTCATAATTTGACCATGGTTGACCATGACTAACCATGTTTATTTTTTAATGCGTTTATACTAGTGCAACCATATTAGTAAACGCAATGTTGGAAGACGGTTGGCCATGGATTACCATGGTTGTCACAATGTGACATTGGACCAAGAGACAATATTTCTCACAAAGTGACCATGGTTATAGACCATGGTTGACCATGATTTACCATTCTTAGTTTTCATATTTACACAATATTTGTCACAATGTGACCTTCGAACATGGTTGACCATGGATAACCATATTTGACACAATATGATGTTGGATCAAGAGACAATCTTTGTCACAATATGACCCTGGTTGACCATGGTTGAGCATGGTTGATTTTCATATTAAGAAAATATTTCTCACAATGCGACATTGGAACATGGTTAATTTTCATATTGAGACAATCCTTATCATAATGCGATATTGGGAATAATAAACACCAGGGATTAATTCTAAAACCCCAAGGTATTATAAACCCAAGAGAATAATATTAAACCCAAGAGAATAATATTAAACCCAAGGGATTAATATTATAAACGTAAGGTATAAAAACCGTAAGATAAATATTATAAACCATAATATAAACATGGTTGAATATGGTTGACCATGGTTCATTTTCATATTGAGAAAATCTTTGTCACAAAACGATGTTGGACCATGGTTGATCATGGTTCAAAATTATTGATTTTCATATTGGGGCAATCTTTATCACATTGCGACGTTAGACCCTAGTTGATTTTCATATTAAGAAAATCTTTGTGACAATGTAACGTCAGACCATGGTTGTCCATGATTATAAATGCACGAGACTTATATAAGACAAACGATTTATATAAACCCAACGATTTATATTATAAACCCTATGAATAATATTACACCCTACGAAAATGAACCCATATATTATTTAACCAAACGGATTAATATTATAAACTAAAGGGAATAATAAACCTAAGGGATTAACACTAAAAACCTTAGAGATTATAAATCCAAGCAAGTAATATTAAACCCAAGGAATTAATATTATAAACCCTAGGTATATAAAATCTATGATAAATATTATAAACCCTAACATACACATGGTTGACCGTGTTTTATCATGGTTGATTTTCATACGGCGACAATCTTTGTCACATTGCGACATTTGACCAATGTTGGCCATGGTTGACCATGACTAATTTTCATATTAAGACAATCTTTGTCACAAGGTGACATTGGACCATGGTTGCACATGGTTGACCATGATTATAAAGCCAAGGGATTTATATAAATCCTAGGATTAATATTACAAACCTTACGAATAATATTATACCCTAGGAATATGAACCCTTAGATTGATAAATCCAAGGGATTGATACTATAAGCCCACAGATTAGTTCTAAAACCCCAAGGTGTTATAAACCCTATGGAATAATGTTAAACCCAAGGAAATAATAAACCTAATGGATTAATACTAAAACCCAAAGGGAAATCGTTTAAATATTTGCACCTTAAAGGATTTGATCCCCTTTGGCCTATGGTATATTTTGAATTAAGGTAGTGTTACATGGGGTCCCTCTCTGGTATAAAATTATTTCTACATTAAAATATTTTTCATTGCCATGCTTTCAATGACAGAAAACCTCGCTTTAATAAGGGGAATAATGTAGGGGTATTTCCTTTAATTTTAACATTTTAGTTTATACATAATTCTTGGTTCTATTTTATTTTGCTCTGAGAGTCTTTTAATTACTTTTATGACCCTAAAAAATACAATTATTAAAAATACCAAAAATTATATCTAACTAATCCTTTAAAAACCCTAAAATCATATCTAACTAACTATTTAAACATATCTTAGCTAGATAAGATTTTTTTGAGCTAGATATTCAATGCCCATAAACAATAATCTATGAGCCAAATTATATGTCAAAAATACCATGTGAGTTGATATGCATTTGTTAGATTGTGACATTTCCAAAAAGGTCTTTTTGACTAAACATTTATCATTTATATTAATATGTTGAAAATTTATATTGAAATTTAGAAAAAAATATAATTATCTTGATTTTCAGTAAAAAAATTAAAATATTCATTTCATTAAAAATAATGAATACATCATTTAAAAATATACATAGTGTTAATAGATTAATAGAATAAATAAAATTTTGTAAATATTAATATATAAAAGATAATTTAAAATGCTATATTATAATATAAAAAGTAAATATGATTTGGGAGCTAGATTCGCAGTGGTTGTATATAAAACATTACACATATTAAATTGTAAAAAAAAACCATAAAAATTATATAAACTATAGTATTATTATTATTATGAAAATTTATATATAATTTTATTAAATTAATAAAATAATTAAAATTTTGTAAATATTAAAATAAAATATAAGTAAAAATATTATATTTTAATATAAAAAGTAAATTTGATTTCCAAATTAAATTGAGAATGGTTTTAGTATAAAGTATTAAGTCATGTATGTGATTCATCTTTCGTTTATAAATTATATATTGGAACGATTATAAATATTTCATATCATGACCATACAAGTCTAACCCAGTTATCTATAATATATATAATTAAAAATTTTCTAATACCAATTTACATAACAACTTATAACAACTATGAAGATTGCTATCTTTTTATCTTTAAAAGCCATACTTCCTTTACCTAGGTAAAAGACCTATAAAAAATGAAAATAAAATATCACGCGTAAAGACCCATAACAAATAAGTGGTTTGATGTTAGTTACACAACAATATCTAGTGGGAGTCGTTAATCATTATTATTTTTGTAGTGGGAGTGGTTAGATGCTAAGTTACACATTATTATTTTTGTAAAGTTCTTATTTCACTAAGAAAAAAAAGGAGAAAAAACTAATTTCTAACTGTTATATTTGAAAATGCAATGTAATGATACAATAATCCGATCTGCTGAGCGACTCCCACTCTTTGTTTTCCTTATAGGCTGTTATCCAAATTTGGGTTTTCCAGAGGGAGGGAGGGAGTTGCAACTGTTCATTCAAACATTGCATGAATTCCATTGCCATTATGAATGAATGTGAATGTTTTTTTGTGTGGATGATAACATATTTTTATTGGTATTTACTCTATTCGTCTTAAAATTTGAAATAGATTTTTCTGTAATTCTCACTCGTTTATTTATGCATATGATATCATACTTTCATGTGTATGAACTTTGTTCATCTAAGAATTTGCAACATAATTTTATATAATACTCCACATCCTTTTTCTTTTTTATGGTAGCAGTAGTACAAAATGTTATTCAATAGTACATATAGAATCATCCTTTATTTCCCATGGTTTCGTTTACAATTTTTTACATGGCATAAAGCGGCTATGCTATGCTATGTACTCTAGAATGTGAGCCTTTGAAGACATTAATAACATATTCATAGGCGATGGGATACGACGACATTAGATTAATTAGAGAATTATCATCATAAGGTTTTGGATTATTATTTAATTTTAAAGATGATAATATAATAACTGATTTGTTGTGGGTTTAGAAACCGAAAGAGAGTAAGATAAATATTATGAGGAGGATTTAAAAATTGAAATAGCCTAATATCCACACGCAACTCGCTACACAATTGCGTGTAGGAGTTGCATGTGACTTTTATTTTTATTTTTTTAATATGGAAGATAGTAAACCAACCCCTTGTCCTCTCTATTCCAGAGTCAAACAATATGCCAATTATGCTACACAAAAAGTAGATGGAAATTTGTACAATTAGTTAGTTGGTACTATTTTTTGCTATTTGGGAGAATTTAAGATATAAAATAGAAATCTGAAGGAAAATAATGAAATAATAATTAAAACAATGAAATAACAATACGAATTTTTAAAGAGAAGAAGGAAATTACTTTCTTAAATCATTCTTTCAACATATGCACTTACAGATTTACTGAAATTTCAATTATGTGACTCATTAGATGTAGAATGATATCATTGCCGAATATATACATACTTCACACCCTTTTGATAAACACATAATGAGTTCAAATATAAGCAAATGAATAAATTTGTTTATTTTCAATGAAACATATTATTTTTGTGTATTTCTAATTTATCTTCAATGAAACATATTATTTTTGTGTATTTCTAATTTATCTGACCATTCATTTATCAAAAGCACATAGAGGGGGTACTCATCTAAGAGAATCACAATTTTTTTTATGTATTTCTATTTTATCTCACTGTGGGTCTATCGAAAGTATGAAATGTGAGTACTTGTTGGATGCAATATTTGGATTTGCACACAATGGGTTCTTATGCTTGAAATTCTAGTAATGTTATAATGGGATAAGTTGTTAAGAAATAGTTTTTCTTCCATTACTTTTAAAAGTATTTACCCTTATGTTTAATATCACCATCCCTAATATTATTGGTTCTATTAAATTTGATTTTAATAATATATATTTTTTGTTTCAAGGGCCTTTTTTCAACCTCCAAATTCCCATAAACATTATTCATATCCATCTTCATATTTCCTATGTTGTTGGTCTTGTTGCTTAGTATATGAAAACACCTCAAGGGAACCATTAGAGAGAAACAAATATGATATTCCAATATAGATGGTATATATTTTGGTTGGAATGCACTACAATTTAGAAGAGGCTCCTTTATTGGTAGGTTTCACTATTTCTTGTTGGGCTAGTGACTTGATGATCAGAAGTATATGATGAGTTATGATTCAATATTTCTTTTGTGCCCATCACTTGGGATTTTGAGAAATAACAAGATATTGTTTTTTCTTTAGTAAAAGTAGAGTATCGAGCAAAATTTAATCCAAGTAAAAAACGATTATAGATTTGATAAATATTTTAAAATTTGGATTCCAATAGCAACATTTGACTACACTATCGGCTCACAATTAGAATGCCATCAAGCTCACAAAAGACTTAATTCAATATCATTGCAATAAAGATATAAGTTATAAATGTCTTGCAACATAAAGCTTATTCATGATCACATTCTTGAAATGTTTTTTTGCCTTGCAAATGATCAAGTTGAAAATATTTTCATAATATCTCTTAAGGGGCTAAAGTTTTCAATCATCAACCTCTCTTAAGAGCTCATGAAGTTTTGATTAATGTGGAATACATTTTAGTTCTCAATTCCTTCTATCGTTCTACCTTGTAAATCATTCAATCCTGACCTAAATAGTTCTAAAGAGGGGATGTTAGGATATTTAGACACTTAGGAGTTGGGTAATATAACCATGGTCTAATGTGCCTAAGGTAAATTTTATTTTCTTAGTATGTATTAATATGCATTTATAATTACATAATCCGATAGTTATGATATGGTCTAGACATAAAGTGATATGATTGTTCATCTTCTCCTTAATATTAAAAACTATATTGATTCGCGGATTCAAGCTGAATTTGTTCAATATTTGTTTTTAAAGAGCATAAAGAGTCATTTGAAAAAAATTATTTGTGAACATATTATGTGAATTTCTTTTTTGCATTGATATATTGCCTCAAACAAAGACTTTGACTAAGGTAATAAACCATTTTCTTTGTGTTAAGTCTAAATAACACAACTGATTGAAAAAGAATTTTGTTAGTAAAGTGACATATATTCAAACCTGGCCAAGTTTCTAAACACATGTGCTAGGAAGAAACATTTAACTTACAAAAAGAGCCATCTTCTTTGTGATAATTTTAACTAAACAATATATTAATATATAACAATTTTATTTTTTTATATAAATAATTCCTTAACTATTTAACCCTGAGAAAAATACCTTATTTATAACACTTAATGTATATAAAAATAATTTATTTATAAAACATTGAATATAAATATAAATTAAAATAATAATAATTCTATCTCTCTGTGGTAATAATTTACAATCTCTCTGTGGGTTATGTATTTATGATCTCTTCGCGGTAATAATTTATGATCTCTCTGTGGTAATAATTTACGATCTCTGGGGTCATAATTTACGATCCGTCTACGGTAATAATTCACGACCTCTCTGCGGTAATAGAAAAACAATCTAGGGCACGTGCGTCTGTGGTCTGGCTTGTTGATATCAGGTGCACAAATTCCTTATATTTTTCTAATATATATTTGCTCTTATATTTTCAAGTATGAATAATTCACCACAATTACCAAAGATTACCAAAGGTAGACCTAGCAAATTTACTCTACAGAGCCTCTATGAGTATATAGAGTCTTTAGAGAAAAGTAGAGAAGAAAGAGAAGCCAAGCTACAAGCAGAGTTAGCAGCCATGCTCGAAAATAAATCCACATCTCTTGAAGACAAGATCCAAAAACAAATAGAAAATAAAATAGAACTATTGGAGAATAAGATGGAGGCAATGGAGACTAGGTTGCAGGTTATAGAGAAACAAAACCAAGATATAAACCAAACATCCTAGCAAGTAGATGTTCATACTTTAGAGAGTCTTAAAATGAAGGACATGATTAAAAATCTAGAAGGAAAAGTTAATAGCCACCTCACCTTAAATAGTGTGGCAGGTAAATTAGATATCAAACTAATTAAAGATGAAATGAAAAAATTGATAGAATTAGACCATGAGGATAACAATAGGGCCTTGAACCTTATAATCTTAGGTTTGAAACAGGAGGTAGACGAGGATACTTTAGCCATCACCCAGACAGAATTACATAATAGATTACAAATTGAAACAAGGTGTCTCACAGAAGCAACAAGGTTGGGGAAACTAACTGACAATAAAGGAAGGTTGATCGGAATAAAGGTGAGCTATACTGACCATAAGTATGACATAATTAGTAAAAACTCAAGTCTAAAAGGAATGAGAATATTTATAAATGAAGATCGCATTCCAAAAGATCAAGAAAAATTGAGAAAGGAGGTTCAAAAGGTAAAGGAAGCTAGGAAGGAAGGAAAATGGACAATAATCAGAAATAGAAAATCCATTATTCAAGATTGAAACCAAAAAGATAATAATACATAGCAATTCAACATGCTCCAGATTCTTTCTTGGAACTGTTGGGGCTTTCCATGGAACAAACGCCCCAAGCTAAGTCGGATCTCTGATGATGTTGATATTATTTTTCTTGTTCAAACCTGGGACCACGAAGAATCTAAGGTCCCTAACATAGATGGCTTTATATTATGGTCTACCTGGAATAAGCGATCCTCCCATAGAGGCATTGCGGGTATAGCTTGTTACATTAATAATAATATATCTCCCCATGTTAAGATTTATAAAAAAAACCCTTACACCCAATATATTTGGATAGAAATTACTGACATTTATGATAAAAAGACCTACATAGCAATCTGTTATTCCCCCCCCCCCCCATCAATTCTAACTTCTACAAGAAAAAGAATCTAGATAAAAAAAGTCCTTACAATGGTTTAGAGAATGATATTTCTAGCATAAGGAATGAAGGCAATATCCTTTTAACGGGTGACTTTAATGCTTGAACTTCAAGCAAAAAAACTATTCTTCTAAGAAATAATTCCAACCCTAATCCTCTTTGGTTAGACGAAGACCTTCCGCTAGCTAGCCAGTACAAAAGGAGGTCTGAAGACCTCGGGGAGAATTTGTTTGGGTCAGAGCTAGTCAAGCTATGTAGTGCTCAGGATCTCCTAATTTGCAACAATCTAAATAAGTGGTCTAATTCTAGCCAGATGATCTGCATCCATGGGCTTTGTAGCAGCATGGTAGACTATGTTATCATCAATCTCCCTCTGTACAACAAAATAACAAATTTTGACATCTTAAATGACAACAAGCTTGACTCTGATCATAGGCCTTTACATATAACTCTCAATTTTGTCATGCATAGAGATCCCATAGAAGATAATCCTTATAGCCAAAAGAAGTTAATATTTCATAGAAACAAAAAAGATCTCTTTCTAAATGAATCAAAAACTAATTTGCTTCCTTTATCTAGTATAGACAACATAGAATATCTCTATCGTAATTTTACTACAATCCTCTCATATTCTATTAACAAGTTCTCAATTGAAGTTTCAAGTAATAAAAGAAATAGCAAAACCAACCCATGGTATGACAAAGATTGTAAAACTGTGAGGAGAGAAATTAAGGAATTTGTTGATGAATCTTTTAAAATTAGCAAGATAAAAATGTACGAAGCCCTAACTAAAAGGAAAAAAAGGCAGTATATTCGTAAAAGACAACATAATCTCTTACACCCCCCTAAGGTAGCTCCTAAGAAATTCTGGAGGCAGATTCTAACTAGGAAAACTAAATATAATAATAAAATTGCTTTAAATGACTGGAATTCCTATCTTAAAAAGCTTCATGAATCTCCAAATGTCATGGATAACTTTGAAACCCTACTCACAAAGAAAGAAGTTTTCTCATTAGAAGACATTGATTTTGGTGTTAATCGCTTGGCTAATGGGAAAGCTAAGGAGATTGAAGGTTACCAGGTGGAAATATTTAAAATTGAAGGTCCTGTCCTCATCCCCCACATTCACAAGCTTTTCAATCAAGCAGTCAAGAAAGGTTTCCCTAAACCATGGACTCAAAGCCTCATTATCCCTATTTTTAAAAAGTGGGGATACAAATAACCCCTCTAATTATCGGACAATTATGATCAGCCCTCTCCTAGCCAAGTTATATGGTATTATTTTGGAAAGGAAGTTGAGCATATGGCTTGAAAGTGAAGGTAAGAAGGCTAAAGGCCAAGCAGGTTTTAGAAAGCAGCACTCAACAACAGACCACCTCATTACACTTAGGATCATTGTGGAGGAACGCCGCAATGATAAATCCAATCTCTTTTGTTGCTTTGTGCACTTTAGAAAGGCTTTGGATACGGTTCCTAGAAACAACCTTTGGAACAAATTAGAAGAGCTAAAGGTTCCTTTTTAGTTGAGAGTTGCCAATATAAGGTTATACGAGAATGTAATTACCAAGTTAAAGAGCTATGAGGGGTGGTCGAAAGATATTAAGTGTAATATCAGAGTTAAACAAGGTTTCCCCCTCTCCCCTACCCTATTTGGCATTTACATCGACAAGCTAGAAGGTTGTTTAGAGGAAGCAGGATGTGCTGGCACGATCTTAGTTGGGATAGTCATCATCCTTCTTCTGTACACTGACGATATTGTTCTTCTTGCAAGGTGCCCATCTGATTTTGATAAGCAACTTATACTTCTTAAGGATTTCTTCTCTACCATTGGTATGATTGTTAACACTAACAAAACGAAAGTTATGATTATCAAATCCAAGAAGGACACTTACGGTAATTTTATGTATGACAATAGTAACTTGGAGGAAGTGTCTTCCTACAAGTACGTAGGAGTTGATATTCATCACAAGCTCAACTTGAACTATAGCATCGAGAAAAGGATTAATGGGGGATGGAAAGCTTATTTTGGTCTTGAAAATAATTGTAAAATGGCAAAACTCGTAATGTGGGATAGAAAGAAGTTCCTCTTTGAAATTTTAGTCACTTTGGTTATCTTATACGGATGTGAGGTTTGGGGTTGTAGTATCTCTAGAGAATCCTGGAGAAGGATTGAGCAAATCCAGAAGCATTTTATAATGTATAACCTCAAAATTAAAAGCAACACACCCTATCCTATTCTCCTTATAGAAGTGGGTCTTTCCCCTATCGAGAGCCTAGCTATGACTAGGCTTCTATTGTACAAGCACAAACTCAATAACATAGGAGACCATAGACTTCCTAAGCTAGGTTTAAATTCCAGCCAAAACCACCTAAGGCTCAAACGACGTTGGTATAAAGACACCATGGCCTGGTTAAACCATTGGGAGATCAATGAGAATGTTGCATTACAAAACATTAATAATATTAAAAATATTGTTACTTCTAAGTTCAAAGAAAAAATGTGGTGTGAGAAAAATTTAGCAACTAAAAGAAAATTAGGATATTATAAAAAGGTCATCAACCCCACCCTAGAAGATCAAAAGTATCTCTCTGTTTTAACTGTCTCAAAGAAGAAAATTAATATAGCCAAGATTAGAACGAACTCTCATGAGCTCCATAGTGAAACGGGTAGTTGGGCAGTTCCTAAAGCACCATGGATGGAAAGCTTCTACCATCTCTGTGAGAATACGAACATCGAGGATGAAAATAAATTCCTCTTAGAGTGACCCCGTACAACCACATTAGATCTCATTTTCAAAATCTTCGTTGCAATACTGACCTTCCTAGCCTTTTCCGTTGTCAAAATTACAGTGAGCTCGGGATGCGCCTCCTCAAGCTTTTTGAGCATAGGAATAAAATCTTAAATCAAATTAAATAATTCGTTTCTTTAGGTCCGATAGACCAAAGCTTGGTCTCAGTGGAAATTAATCATCATCATCATCATAGAATATATACCACATAAGATGATATTGATATCATGCATTGAAGAGGGAAATATGTTTATTAAAGTGTTCAATTTCATGTTTATTAAATTGTGTTTTATTATATTAGATATATTTTTTATTTGACAAATGTTTATTATAAATTATATATATATTTTTTGGAAAAATATAATTTTAACTAAAAAATAATTTTAATATTAAAATTTATTAAAAAAATTAATTCGAGTTTTTATTAATAAAAAATACATGTTTTTAATTTTTAAAGCTATTAAAATTATGGTAATTTGGGAATATTTTTGTTTATTTTTCTTTCAAATAAAATAAATAAAATTATAAAAAATTATGAATAATCTCTAATCTTTCCTAATTTTTGATAATTTAATTTTATTTTCGGATAAATTAAACATTAATTATTACCAAAACCAAAACCACTATCACTTAAATATTAAATATAAGTTAAATATTAAATGCAAGTAACACCTCTAAGAAAACACGAGTTGTGAGGTCTTTTAATTATCATATTCACTATTTATGACATTTGGGTTAGGAAAGTAAAAAAATTGAGCTTTATTTTTATATACATTGTTAATGATTTATGAGAAAATATTAGTTTGAGTTTTTTATTATTTTCAAAACGCAATATAATAAATAATATGGAAAATTTGTAGCTAACTTGTTAGCAATAAACTATAAAAAAAGTTAGGAGTAAATTATGTAATAAAAGTGGACCATATAGGTTGGGAATAGAGAATTCAAGTCATATTTTTATGGGATTCCAATAAGTTGTTGTTATATATATATATATATATATATATTGAATTAATAATTTTTTAATTAATATAAAAGTTTATAAATAATATGGTTATTGTTAGTTTCATTTTGTTTAATTTTGGGAGGATGAGATTCTTGCATGTCGAGGTTCATATTTGTCTCATTTAATACATAATATTTTATTCTTAGATATTTTCTAGGTTGAATTTATTAACACTAATAAAATAAAGGTTGGTGATTGTGAGATTTTAATGACATTGCAAACCATATTCTTTTGTTAATATGGAACATTTAACTTTGAAAACTTGAATTTACATGTTGTGATGTATTAGAGTGCATATGACTAACGTTTTTTTGTTATGCGCTAATGTTCATTCTCATGATCATAGTGGTCACTAATAAAATTGATATTCTAATGGTATTTATAAATTCCTCATGCTTGCAAATTTATCTATATATTTAGTAAACTTTTAGGTAAGCCATATTTAGGAGATTTTTATCTTGCTAGCCATATTAGGATAAGAGTGATTTTGAAATATTAGAGCTGAAATTCCTTAGAAATAGATTGTAAACAAGTGAATTACCAATATAGGGAGAGGAATGCACCAAAGGCAATAGAATGCACCAAAGGCAATATAATGTGGTGAATGAGGACAACTACACTAGTTAATTTGAAACTTGTCCAATAAATGAAACCTCTAAGCAAAGAGAACCCAAAAGCAAACGATGACCCTAGACACCCAACACCGGTATTAGGCATATGATTAGCGCGCAAAAAAAAAAAGTTTGTATGTCTAATCATTAGAGAAAAACCAGTAAAGCATGATGCATTAATTAGAAACTCGAAAGCATTAACAAGAATTGATAAGGGATCCTTACCTAGAAAATGCATGAAACTAGAGCACAAAAACAAATTTCTATATCAAATCAACAGAGGAAAACCACTAAAACCTAATGCACTACTCCAAAACGTTAACAAGAATTGGTAATAGATCCTTACTGAGAAAATGCATTAAACTAGGTTTCATCATCACCATGAACTATCATTAAAAAAAACCACATGCTATTATCACCACCTAATTTTGGAGGTAGCTTGCAAAGATTTTCAAAATTAGATTATGATTAGTATGTGTAAGATTGGCATAATAATAATGTCCTTCATATCTCATTTTCTACTTAAATATCACTCAAAACCCTCATTACATATATTTGATGGTGAATTCTATAAATATGTTGATATTTAGGGTTTTAAAGTGAAACTTAACTGATGATAACATACTATTATACTTGAATCCCCTATGTTAATCAACATCTTATTATATCTACAATTAGCAACAACAATCTTCATACAATTTTATAATTTTATTTGTAGTTGTCGCTAAGCCATATATAAAAATCAATTCCTCATTTTCAGTAATTAATACACTAATAAAAAAAATAAACCTTTCGCAATATTAACATTTGTTAATTTGCCATGATTTAGATTTGTTTACGAGAATCAATAATGTCAACTTACTATCTAATTGAGTTTGACCTGTAGCTTTTAAGCAAATGCGATGCCTTCCTTTGTAAACTTCTCCGAAAACACTTGGATCAATCGTATGGCCTTCTCAACCAGATCAGCTAGTATTATGACGTTAATTTCAACAGTGACCATTAGAAAGGTTAGAGTAGCATGGTAGGCAATGTTAGAATTTGTCGATCTGGTCTAACTCAGAGTTTGGATTTTTATGAATTATGTGTTGTTATATCAATCTTTTTAAATCTGTTAAATTGTACAAAACTATGATACCTTGACAATAAATGAATTACTTATTCGGTCCAAAACAAAAAATATGCTACCGCACCTTCGACGAAAATATCAATGTCTACAACAGCTGGTACCTTTTTCTGCCCTTCACGCAGTCACTCCCTTTGCGTGCACGGTGCGTGTGTAGAGAAGGAATCTTTTATTTTCATTTAGGAACAAACAAGTAAAGCGCGTTAACAAATATTTTATCAATCTAATCACAACTCCCAACTGTGCCTCAAATATAACTGAATATTTATAAATATTTAACTAAAATATTCACTATTTTTAATTGATTACAATATATATTCTCTAAACTTTATCTTTAAATAAAATATTTAAATAAAAATCATATTATTTTTATCTATTTTATTATTATAATAAAAAATTGTATATTATTATTTTTCTAATAATAAAATTTTAAACAATTAATAGTAATTAAAAAATTCAAGTGAACTAAATAAACGAAATTAACAATGTTAATGTTATCTACCATGTGTAAGACCTATATATTTTTTTTTTCATATAATTTGGAAACAACCAATTATATGGAGAATTATGAAAAGCATAGTAAACTTATAACTACCAATTCTAAAATAACATATTAATAAAATAATTCATTTTCTTAAATTGAAGAACATCATTTACGACTTTTAATTTTTTCTCTCCGTTGGAATACCACTGATAAAAGACACTTAAAACAACCCTTCCCGCAGAAGGCACCTTTTGATAAAAACTTCAAATATTTTCTTCTCGTGGCGGACCATTGAGAAAGCTTCCAAATATTTCCTTCTCGTGGAAGGCCACTCAACGCCTTCACCCTGTTGGAAAGGCAGAGAATACTGAAGAAACACACTATTTCTTCCTGACTGCATTAAATATCGCACAACCCTCTCCACTCCTCCTTTTCAGCGACACTGTTGCTCGTCTTCATCTCCACCGCCACTTTGGCTTCCCTTGCCTGAAGCAGAGCGTTGCCAGGTTGGTCCGATTGCAGCGGAAACGCAATCATTGCAACGCCCGCGACCACGCTCTCCAGAGCCGAATTCCATCCGCACTGGGTAATGAAAGCCCCTGTCGCTTTGTGTGCCAAAATCGCAGCTTCAGTGCCCACCCAATCTCTATCAGGCACTGGCCCTCCCCCTTTCTCGTAGCCTTTCGGCACGCGTTCCGCTTTCCAGTCCTCCACTGGCGCAGCACCTTTTTCGTCTCGTCTCAAGTTCGGCGGCCGTAGTACCCACAGAAAGGGCTCCTGCTCACCTCAATTTTTTGACCGCACCTATGTCCGTTCGATTTCTAAATATTCGAGAAATCAGCCATAGATTTAAGCTCAAGGCCTCCGGACCTAGAGCCAGCTCTGTTACCTGCACCACAGAAACATATGATTGCGCTGGAGAGCACCATCCCGTCCTTATTCAACAAGATATTGCAGAAATTTCCCGCCCAATTCTTAAATTTGAAATCCTTGGTCCAAAGCCGAGCCTTAAAGGCTTTAAATGCAGATTTTATCTACCACCTGCATCGCTGGTGGGCCAAAGGGAGGCCGAAGATCTCCGGCAGCCCGTCGCCGGGAAGGTTGGATGGATGGTTGCATTAATGATAGTTGAATGGTTGGATGGATCCATGCGAATGTAGATATGCACTTTAGACTGACCGAATACCCTATAGGATAGCAAATATTGCTTGCCCGTGGAAAAGACTATATACCCTAGAGTACGTTGAGGCTGTGGAAGTTGTAGACGTGTGCGCATGTCCCTCCATCAAGATCGTAGAGTGGGTACTCCCTAGGGCAACAGCTGTAGTGATCATCACAAAATTGGTAGAAATATTAGAGTAAAAGCATAAAAAAGATTATATGCAATGGAGATGGTATAAAGAAGAATATTTGTGACATCAACAATCTAGAAGAGTACTGGGAAGAAGAAGCTAATGTTGAGAAAGGGACTCGAAAACAAGAAAATGATTAAGATAGTCATAGGATTGCACAACATATAGAGGTGGGAGTCGTGAGAAGAAGAGGCTAATGTTGAGAAAGAGACTTCAAAAAATAAAATGATCAAGATAGTTATAGGATTGAGCAACAGAACGATGTCGGAGGTAGCCATATATGACGAAAACTTAAATGTTGAAGAGTGATCGAATGGATCAACACCATGGACAAATATCTAAAATATAATAACATAGCCAAGGAGAAACAAGTGAAATTTTTAGTGACGAGATCGAAGGGACATGCCTCTTTATGGTGGGACAACATGTAAGCGGAGCATAGGAGCAAAGGAAAAATGACAATTACTAGTTGAGATTGAATGGTGATAGAATTAAAAGGTTAACTTCTGCCTCATGACCATCAACTAAGTGGTTTCAGACCAATGCAAAATTTCAAATAGAAATCTATGTCTACAAAGAAATATACAAAAAAAAAATTATAGGCTAAGTGTAAGATTTGGACATGTGGAGGAGACTCTAGAAAGTTAGCTACAGAAATTAATGGTTTAAGATTTGAAATACAAGATGATTTAAATATTTTGTCTCTAAGAACTATTGACGAAGTCTACCAAATGGCTCTTAAGATAGAAGAGAAGTTGGTAATGAAGAAAAGTCAAAGAGGAAAAGGACGAAGGAAAATAAGAAATAGAGGACAATCAAGAAGAGAGAAATCAAGCATATAACAATCAAGAAAAGAGAAATGAGGAAGAGGACAATCAAGTAGAAGATTTTAAGTTCAAAGGGAATAAGGAAATATTTCTTATCAATGAGAATTGCCATTGAGAGGAGGAGATTTTAGAGGAGAAGGCTATATCAAAGAGGTAGCAGACAAAACTTTCATGTTAGATGTTATGCGTGTAATACAATTGGTTATAAATCTAATGAATGCTAAGAGAACCCTTCCAAAAAATATAGGAAATCTCCACATTACACAGGAAGATACCAAAAAGCCCTATGTGCATGAGAATGAACTTGAAGTTGGAAAATCTCTGCTAATAAAAAAAGTCTTGTTGAAGTCTGCCAAAGAGGTTAACGAGTCTCCAAAGAGAAAAAAATTATTCAAAATTTTCTACAAATTAAAAGGTAAATTTTTAAGGTTGTAATTTACATTAGACGTATTGACAATTTGGTAGCTACAGTGATGGTGGAGAAGTTAAAGCTCAAGAAAAAAATGCATCCTATACCATACAAACTTTCATGGTTGCAGAAAGGACATCATATCCTGGTAAATGAAAAATGTGAAGTAGAGTTCAAAATTATATGCTACAAAGATAAAGTACTTCATGATGTCATGCTCATGGACATATGTCATGCTCTTTTAGAAATACCCTAGAAGTATGATAGATAACAACTACAAGATGGAAGACACAACACATATACTTTTGAAAAGGATGGTTAAAGACATACACTTTTTCCATTGAAAGATGAAAGTGCACCATAGCATACCAATCCTAAAGTACTACTACTTAGCAGAAGGGAGTTTCTACAAGAAGTCAAACATGAGTAGGTAAACTTTTCTCTGATTGGTAAGCCTAAGGTAGTCTTTACAATTACAGATTTGAATGATTTTACTAAGAAAATAAAAAATATGTTGGATGATTTTCTTGACATTACAATTGATGACTTGCCAAATAAATTTCCTCCTGTAATTAGTATCAACCATCACAAAGGCGTGATTCCAGGTGCTAGCCTTCCAAATAAAGAAACATATAATATGAATCCAAGAGTGAATGAGGAGATCAAACACTAGGTTCAAGAATTGCTACATAAGGGTCGCATCCAAGAAAGTTTAAATCCATGTGTTGCTTCCACAATATTAACTTCAAGGAAGGATGGAGGAGCGAGGATGTGCATCGACTCCATGGCTATAAACAAAATTACAATTAGGTATTGATTCCCCTTACCTCACATAGATGATTTATTAGATTGTTTAAATGGTGTTGAATACTTCTCCAAATTATATATGAAAAGTGGATATCATTAAATTTGAATTAATAATTTGAAGTAATTATACAACATTCAAAACTAATAATGTGTTGTATGAATGCTTCGTGATGCATTTAGGATTGAAAAATGTCTCCACTACTTTCATGAGGTTAATGAATGAAGTGCTGAAAGAATTCATAGGTAAACTTATTATTGTTTACCTATAAGCTATCATAATTACAATTAGTTAAAAAACAGAACAACCAAGGTATGTTAGAATGGTGTTGAGTAAATTGCAACAAGAGAAGTTACCAATTAATTTGAAGAAATGCAGCTTCATGAAGAAAATATTATTCTACTTGGGTTTAGAGGTGTCAAAGGATGGCTTAAGGAAGGATGAGGAGAAAATCTACTCCATAGTCAAATCGCCAACCCCAAGGACCGTTGTTTAGGTAAGAATCTTCCATGGTTTGGAAATGTATAAAAAAACCATTCCAAATTTCAGTGGCATGTATGTTCTAATTATGGAGACTATCAAAGAAAGTAAACAACCATTCTATTGGACAAAACCTATGTATTAACTGCTACAACACCCTTCAAATTTTAGCCTATATTCAAACTTTTTTGCCTCTCTTTAACCATGTGAACTGTCGTTTCTAGTTGTTAAAGTCATTCCATTCTTTCTTTCTAAGTTTCCAAGTCTCTTCGTGAAGAAATTCCAAGTGTCGTCTTTTGTTAAGGGAAGTGTGTCTCTTTACAAAATGGAGTCATAGTGCACCTTTGAAAGGGAGCTTTGGTGCTTTCTCTTATACTAATATGTTCTATCTATCATAGATATATGCATTAGACTTCTTCCCAAAGTAATGTGCACATTCCTATTGCAAAGGACACCAGTGTCACAATGTGTATCTTAAGTGTCACACTTGGAGGAAAATGAAGTTTTCTTATCGTTTCAACGGATGCATATTGATTTTTGGAGTCAATTTTTTCATTGTCATATTTTTCCTCACTCATCCCAAACTTAGTCAATTTTTGAAGTGTTATTGTCTTCGCAACTTTCGCGACCAACCACTAACCATTTTTCCTTCTTGAACTATTCACTGTGCAGTCTCAAGTCCCAATCAACCATCCTTTCCTCCTTGAATTGCGTAGTCACTTCCTCCAAGAATTACACATCACACAATCCCAATGCCCTATCCCTACCACCTACACTTTCTCACTACCCAATATTTTCCCAGTCATGCCTCCACTATGAATAACACATTATCAATCAATAGTAAAGCCTTGTCTCAGTCCTTAAATTTATTAACCATGCAATCACCTCTCTTACTCCTTTGAGAACTATGCACTATGCAACCATAGTGAGCAAGCCTACCTCACCATATCTTGACCTTCCTTAACTATCCAGTCATGCCTTCCTATCCCTCGATCACTACACATTACATAGCCCTAGAGCATAGACCTTCACCTTTGCCTCCTTCTCCTACACACTACGTAATCCCTAATCCTCCTCCTTAACACTGCAATTTGGCCCATCTCAAGTAGTATGTTGCATCCATAATAAGATAAAATAGGCTTTTTTTCCGACTGATGTCGTCATGTCATGAGTGAATTCCATTTGTCGGTGCTAGTATCTTGACATGACATGATAATGATCAAGGAGGATGTCAAGGATATTAGGTAAGAAGACACTTGTGAAGTCAAAATGACGAAGAGATCATCAAGTAGAGAGATGAAGGAAAATTAGATCACAACAAAGGAGGGAAGATTAAGACCACAAGGAAGACCCCATATCATCCCAGCCTCTTGGAGGATGAAGATGAAGTACATGAAATATATATCATGAAGATATAAAGAAGGAAAAAATGAGAGAACCTTGGCATTGATACTCTACAATCAAGTTCCATGTCATCATTTCCAAGTCATGGCCTATCTAAGTGTCACCACAAGAGTCATGTGTGTCATTGTATTTTTCCACATCCTTTGTGGATGTAATTATGTCATGAGAAAATGTGAAATGTGTGGAAGCCCAAGGCTCACACATAGAATGTGAAGAGTCGTGTAGAAACTCGAGGGTCTCATAGGAATTAGAAAAGTCAGATGGGAAGTCAAGGGTCATGAGGGAATCATAAGGGTAACAAGGGAGGTGTAGAGTCACCTCATTTGTTATATATACACCCTCATGGCTCATGAAAATGAATTTTCGCCTTGCCTCCTCAAGGTAGGCATATGAGAGAGGATAAGTATTTTTAGAAGAAGGTAGTTGCTTAACATTAAACTATTGTAACTAGTGTTGTATCATTGTAATGGTGCATCTTGGGACTTTCACTCTATAATTTGAAGCCCTTTGAGCCTGCACACTTTTCATGCATATGTCATGAATGATTGTAAGATTACTCTTTCATTATTTGTGGTGTATATTTATGTTTCTAAGTACTAATGAAAATGAAATATTTCATTGGCTTTGGTATGCATCTTTGAATAACGTCTCTTCTGCTTTCATGATCATTATTTATTTGTGAATTATTTTGCAAGGTTATTAATGATTCTTTCAGATATATGCGAGTGTCTTTATTAAGACAATACTATTAATTTTCTCTTGAAGACTCATTTTCTCTTCCTTTCAATGAAAGAGCCATTATACACTTTGAAATTGAATACATCACAAAGATAACTTAATTTTCTATCTTGAAAGGACATTTGTTTCTCATATTTCGTTTATTGTAGCCAAGGAAAATATTTGAGATTATGGAAACCAACCTAATTTTCTAGTTGGGACTCCTAATGTAAATGATGTGAGGTCTAATTTGGACTTCATACTATAGAAACCCCATGACTATTTATAACTTCCAGAACTGTGAAGTAGGGTAAGATTTTTATATTTGACAAATCATCACATTCACACAAAAAGCCTTATGTGCATGGTATTAATTTTCTGAGTCCAACTCCAACTCATATATCTGGGAAAGAAGTGTCATCTGACCAAGGTTCAGAGTGTGCATACGAAGTTACCTACAAGAAACTCTAGACACTTTAGCCTATTACTCATTAGTTTGCTAGACCTCTTGGATTGCTTCCTGTCACATCCTTTCTTCCTCACAAGTAAACAAAGAAAAAAAAAACCCATAATGGTGTGTTGGTTTCTTTAGTGAAAGAATTGGTTAACGTAACCCTTGAAGATTTAGTTGACCCTTCTGATGGAATTCAACAATAAGGGGATCTTCCAAAACCTATTAGATAAAATATGGATGGAGAGAGGGAGGATCTTCATTATTGTAATGAAGACCAATTGAGGTAATATGAACACTCAAACAATAACAAGAATTTGAATGGTGAAGAAGAAGAGTATTCATAATCAAAGAGCGAGAAGCAGGAGAAGAATGAAGACCTGGTTGATGACCAATTGGATTGGATGGCCCAAGGACGTATTGATCTTCTAGCAAATCCTTATTTCTAACATAAGAACCCAAAAAAGTTTCTTACCAAGTATGATCCTAATAACAAAGTGAAGTCGAAGACCACATTGATGAATTCTACTTGCATCTATAGATGTTAGTGGTACTTTTGATAATGTTGCTTCTATATTATTTCCATACACTTTAGAAATTAGAGTATCAATTTAATACCATATCCTTCCACCAAATTCATTCCAGAATTTGAGGGATTTTAAAGAGTTATTGTTAGAAAAATTTGATAATGATAAAAGTACACGCATGTTACTTAAAGAAATCAGAAATACTAATATGGGGGATGATGCAAATCTATAGTAGATTTGCTCAAAATTGGTCTCTCTTTACCCTTTTTGTCACAAATATTTTTCCTATAATTAACGCTCCCTTCACCAGCTTTGAGATTTAAATCCCTTTAACAATTTTAGGGAAATATAGTAAAAATGGGAGGAGTCAAAAGGAGAGCCAACTCTATGCAATTATGGCTAGAATTCATTTTAATTCCCAAGTTTTGTGGCAAGACCTTTACGTTCCACATTCTACCATAGGATTGGGCCTACGTGACACTACCCTATTATGCTACACTCTCGTTCTAATTTTCATTCAAATTCTACTTCTATATTATCAACAAAGGATTCGTTTCAATTGGTGTGCAACCGATGCCAAGTGATCCTAGCTCAAACATTTGCACTATGGAAACAATCGCTTGCAAAGTCCACTGGGTTAAACCCATTAGTCAGTGTCCACCTTGGTCTCCCTCTACAATTAGAATCCTCAGCTACTGTATGCATATCCCCATACTAATTAAAACTCATTCTTGTGAAGATCTACCGGGGTAGGCCTCTAGGAGGGGGGCACAATTGATAATATGGGCCACTTCATATATAACCTGACACAATAAATCAAATCCTCTCTTTTAGAGCCTCCAGGAAGAGACATCTAGGCTCGACCCACAAACAAAGCTCTAGGCCACAGATAAAAATACGGATGAAATGGAAAACATGACCTATACAAAGTCATTAAGGTAAGTCTTTTGGGAAATGTCCACCTACTCTTTATAGCGTGATTTTTTTAACTTGGGAACTTAATAATATTGATGGGGTAATGACCTCTGGGAAAGTTTTGTTAATTAAATCCTTTTTCGACTGTTGTGTTGGTTATTGATGAATCCATGTGGGTAATGAAAAACACAAAAAAAAATTTGTTTTTTTCAAAGGATTAGCTCCTCTATTGGATTTTCCTTGTGCACTTTAATGTCACTCTCCCAGGGAAACTCCTTGTTGTTGGGAAAAGTATCCAATACGGAATGACCCTATCCCACTCTAAGGGTGATAGTACCTCAGCAACAACTGAATGCAAAGCTATTCAAGATTACTTCTTTATGAGATGAGAGAGAGAAGAGAAAGGGGATCCACTAATTGTTATCTTCCGCTAATGGTTGATCCAATATTCCCTCTTTGTTGCTTGCTCCTAGCTTCTTGCTCTTTCACCGGCGCAGCTACACAAAGATCCTGTAAAAGCACAAGAAAAGGAAACTAGAAGAAGCATACATCCATAATCGATTCAGGGATTAGAATAAATCAAATATACAAGCATCAATTCACCATTGAGACACATGCATATAGAAGAACCTTAAATACTTTATTAATGGAAGAAGTAAAGTTCTGAGAGTGTTACAACCATAATAGGCCCAATCCAGCAACACCTCCCAGCAGAAAGAAATCTCCTCTTCACCTCCTTCAAGCAAATCACCCAATAGTTCTATACTCAAACCAACAACACTTCCTTACTTGCGCAAAATTCCAGCCTCCATAGACCTCATGAGAGAGCTCTATATATAGAAGTTTTAGAGAAAGGATGAGTCAGCTTGAGACTGACATGAAGCTGACTAGTGTCCTCTCCCACTTCAGTTATTCTTCAGTTCTTGAGTCCACTTGGAGTCTCTTGCTTCCACTTGGAGATCTAGATCCTCTTACTCATCACAAGGCGAATTCCCTGATCCAAGTGTCATTTTGGAAGCTTCCTGGGCATTTGACACCTTGCAGAATGACTGTGCCACTTGGCCAATCTCGCCCAGTGCAGGTAGCCTTCATTGCTTTTGACATTCAACACAGGTACAGAGTGGAGCAGTTGACATTCAGCGCAGATGCTCAGTGGAGCAGCTGACATGATCCAGAAATAGCTTGTTTTTGAGTGTTTTCAGGTGGAGAACTGATTTTCAGTGTTGTGGTTTGCTGACCTTGTTCCTCTAGGGGTAGGAGCAACATGTTTAGGGACTTTGGATCCCTCAGATTATTGACATTTCATGCTTCATGCTGTTAGGCACAAAAATGTCTATAACAGTTGCCCCCTAAAGTATGAGGTCGTTTATCGGGTGAAATGCTTTATCAGGAGGATCCGAAGTTCATTCAATCGCTGAGAGGTGCCCTGTAATAAAATACAATACAATACATTATTTTTCATTCTGCTTTCATGATCTAGCTGAGGCGGGCATTCCCATGCTCAGCTTTATAAATTCATTTTGGTACATATAACAGACGACCGTCTGATGATAGACTGATAATTCTCTGCTGAAATTATCATCCTTTGAGTAGGATGATCATCTGCTGCAATAATGTACATATCAAATGTCTTTATATTTCCTGAATATATATCGCAGCCCGGATGGATGAAACTAGATCCGGGGTCTTCAAACTCGTTCGATCTTCACTCTAAGTACAAGTCGATCCATGTGAGAATTGCGCTAAAGTCGAACATGGAAAGACATCGCTTGATTACCGGTCAATAATGTAAACCGTTAACAAGCGCGAGAGGAATCACCAATAATGACAATGACCCTCAAGGTACTGCAGTACAATTCACGTGGTGTGAATAAAGGACTTGGCGTCGAACACCACGCAAAATCTTCTGGTCGAAGGTCATTGATGTATACCCGTCGCCGGAAGTGAGAAACTTGCCATTGAGGCATGCAAGCTTCAAAGTACTGGGGGGTTTGTCCGTAGATCAACTTCCTGGATAATGAGCTGAAGTCGACAAGAAGCAATTCGTCAAAGGAGGGCCTTAATGAATCTCACATCAGTGAGACGGAACGGAGCTAATGATTTTAGTGGAGGTGAAAACAATCTGTGAGATATGATTCAAGGTGGCGATCATGGGTGGATGAAGGATAATGTATGGCAGTGGATGGGACACGGTTGACTCTTTCTGAACACATCCCTTGAACATATAACGACACTGATGTGATGGATCGGTAGCATTACCCCAAATACGGATGGTTTGGCGAGGACCATGGTGATGAGACTGGTGAATGAAACAACCCAACCCGATGTGATACGGAGGACAAAGTGTCATGTTCAAGAGCGACTCGCTACCATTAAAGCTTTGAGGTTCTCCCAATTTTTCCCCAGTCATTTCTGACCAGTACCTCTTTATTTTTGTCAAGCTTGAGGAGGATAACATATGCTTGTTCTATAACCTGCCCTTCGTACAAGCCCATCGCTATGTTTTAACGAGCCCAGCGATAGGGAAACTCGTTCTCGTCTAAAGACAAGTTTGTCGCTATTTAATCATTTTAACGAGTCTAGCGACAAAGACAACTCGGTCCTTTTCATTTTTAGAGAGTCTGAAAAGGTACAGAAAGTTAACTCCAAAATTCCTTTTTCGTCATCTAATCCCTTAAGTTCGAAAAAGTATAAAACAATACAGAAGGGATGAATTTTCGATAACTTTAACGAGCCAAATAAAACAAGCGCTCGACCTTTTTGTGCAATAATCCCTCAGGTCCAAAAAGATTAAAATCTAGAGGAGGGATAGCTCTTCCGGTCCTTTTAACGAGATGGAAGGTCAAAACTCGGCAAACTTTTCATATTTTACGAGTCAATTGAAAAGAGCTCAAAGAAGACTCGTCTTTTGAGGAACTAGTGATAAACAGGAATAGCAGCAGATTCCAGGTACAGGTTGGAATTTTCCAATCACGGCAGTGTCACAAGGATGGCTAAGTGAAATCACTCTTTGCAGCTGTTCCTCAAAATGGGTAAACAATCATATGGGAGTGAACGATCGGCCAAATGGAATGGAGGTGGCGGGTGCAAACACGACCAAAGCTTTTTATGGCTAATAAATCTACGATCACAATGGTTATTTACCGAAATAGGTTATTTTTTTAGATAAAAATGAGCTTAAACTCTGGGGGAAACATTGCTCACTGCTTTTATTTATTTTTTAACGAGCATGAAGACCGCGTTAAAACTGCTCAGATCTTGCGTTTATTTTTTAACGAGCATGAACTTTATGCTAAAACTGCTCGATTATATGGTCAAATTTTAATTTTTTACCATTACTAGCTTTTCTCTTTTCAAATATAGTACTGCATTTTCAATTGCTGCAACAAATTTTGTTAGAAGTGAATAATATTTGCATGAAAATGAGATTATAACCCTAATATTTCACTTTGTACTACGTAAAAAGCCATTAAAAAGGTGTTTTTACCTCTCATTTACCATTTCATTTGCATTTGGTTTGTTGGAGCTCTGGAGGTGCCTCTTCCCCCTTGATTTTCACCAGCTGATTCCGGGAGATTCTGCGGACGATTTTCGGTGCCGTCTAGACCAGGTAGGAGCTAAACCCTAGCTCTTTCTTTTCACGGTTTCATTTCCCTATTTTTTGCCTGTTTTCCGGTCTTTCTCAGCCCCTGGGGTTTTGCCAGGGCGCCCTAGGTTCAGCGCAGGTTGCCCATTCGAAACCTGCGCTGACGGTCAATCTGCCTTAAGGCAGTCTGACCCTCAGTGCAGGTGGGGGACCTTCTGCCTGCGCTGGGCTCAAAAGGACTGAGTTTCAAGGTCTTTTTTGATGATTTTTTCGCCAGTTTTTTTATCAAAACAGGAATTCACTCTTTCTCTTGTTTGCTTTGCAGGGAACCTTGAAAAAAATGTCCCTTACATGGCGAGAACGAGAACATGAAGAGGAGGACATGATTTCCCTCCATGACCCGGTCACGGTGAACGCACTGCGGAACTGTGGCCTGCTGAAGTTCTTCCGTATCTCTAGCATGAGAGCACAGATTTCTCTACTATAGTATATGCTTGATGCTTGGGATCCTGTTAACCAAGTATTCCAGATTAGGGGGAAGACCATCCCCTTGACCATAGAGGACATGTACTTCTTGACTGGATTGTCAAGACGAGGTGCCCCGGTTTCCTTATCAGGTACGGCCCGGGGGACTGATTCCACCAGAGATTATGTTTGCCAGTATTGCAGGGAAGGTTCTCAGCCGAGCAGAGATGGCAAGATTGTTATCCGTGAGATTACTGATCGGGCTCTCAGGTCCATTCTGTTCACTATTGGTAGGATGGCCGGCAGCGCAGCTCTACATGTTGCCAACAGGTCTTATATGCAGCACGCCTTCGAGTGTATCCAACCGAAAGTATTCAACTGGTGTGATGCAGTACTTGTTCAGATGAAAAGTCAATTAACCAAGGTAAAGGACAGGAAGCTAAAGAACTTTTGATTTGGTTCTATTCTGACTGCCTTCGCCTTGGAGAAAATCCCACTGATGCAGCCTCAGCACATCATACTTGACTTGCCTTCTCTGACCGAGCCACGCATGCAGAGGTGGGTTGACCACATGTATAGGCATGCAGGTCAACCTCAGATTACTTTTACTGAGGCCTTCTTTAGGTGGTTCGAGCGCCAGGAGATGGCGTTTTTTGAGTATCCATATGTGGGTATGGATTTCCGAGGTGATCCGGATTTGGTGCTACCGGATAGCGAGCAGTGGGGTGCCATTGGTAAACTCTTTGATCAAATTACTGTTTATTGTTCTTACTCATAATGTTGTTGTGCTTTATTCTATCAAGACTTTTAATTGTACTCTTGGGTGCATGCAGATATTGGTCCTGTTCGTCCAGCAGTTCGTCCAAGATCGCCAGCTGCTGCCCCGGCAGGGGAGCCTGCTAGGAGAGTTGTTATTCGCGATCTTGACGATACTGAGACCCTTACAGCTGTGCATGAACAGGTTGAGAGCGTTACTCGTGGCCTTCCGGATGTACAGATCGACGAGTTACCTTTACAGCTGCAGCGGCATATCATTGGCGTGCCTAGACGATGGACTCGTCTCTTGCGCATGATCGCACAGGCCGTGACATACTATCATGAGAACCACTAGGCTAGGGTGCCCCCTAGCATCTTTTTGAGTTTTTAGGTCATATGACCAATTTTGTCTTGGTTACAGAACATTATGTATGAACTTATATAAACAGCTTATATATTTTGATTTTCGGGTTTTATTCTGGTTGATTTATGTGATCCGTATGTACAATCTTTGATGATGTGTCCTTTTCATAAATGTTGCAAAATGTCTATCTAACACATAGTTCGCTAATGAGTTGGTTAATGTGTTTAAATTTCTTGAAATATGTTGATATTGAATTGAATCAAATCGTCTTTCCAAGATCTTAACCCTTAGGAACATGCGATAAATAGCTGGATTGCGAACAGAATATACACCATTGAGTTGTAGTATTACGAGCTGTGATTCTAGCCTGACAATTAGTCGGCATATGCCATGTGTGATGGCATCAGAGAGTAGTTCTATCAACGTGCTATACTCAGTGATGTTATTCGTTGATTGCCCAATACATACGCCTCTGAAACTTACTAACTCGCCGCTTGGATCAAAAATGACCCAGGCCGCGGAAGACAGGTCCCGCGAACTATGACTCGCTCCGTCGGCATATCCAACACATGTCTCCATAAGGTTCGACATCTGTCACAAATGAAAAAGGTGGATCATTCGACCAGAACAAATACTTTAGCAAAAACAAAATACAACAAAAGTATGCAGGTTACTATTTAAGCATAGTAACGCTTGAGGTACAACCCGTTGCGGGGCTGCGCCAGTGGAATTCCATCATAATCCATTAAATCGTAGGCTCCTTTTGCTAACACCCTTTTAACAATATAGGGGCCCATCCATAAGGACTTGAATTTACCTGCTCCCAATTTATCGGATGCTTGATCATAGAGCAAGACCAAATCATCTTCTGAGAAGACACGGGGTTTGACATTTTTGTCGAACTGAGCCTTGACTCGTTTCTTATGGGCCTCGTTAGCCAAAGCGGCGTCACGACGGGTTTCATCCAACTGGATTAATTCCAAGAAAGGAGCCTCTTCCTCTGAAGTTCCGGGGAGGAGATCGATTGCGAGTTTAAGCGACAAAATTTCGCACTGGATTGGCAAGACTGCTTCCAGGCCATACACCAGTTGAAAAGGTGTGAACCCGGTTGCGTTCTTTACCGAGGTCCAGTAAGCCCAAAAAGCTGAGTACAAGATTAGGTGCCATCTTCTTTTATGAACCCCGATCATCCTTTGCAACATACGCTTCAGGACCTTGTTGATTGCCTCAACTTGTCCGTTGGCTTGCGGATAATATGGGGTAGAGCTGTCGTGAGATAGCCCTAGCTTGGCAGCTAATTCGACCATCATGTGATTGCGAAAATGCGATCCATGATCTGTAACTATAGCCTGTGGTACGCCGAACCTGGTGACTACATGATTGAAAAAGAAAAGGGCAGCTGTTTCACTAGTGTTATCCAATGTAGGCATCGCCTCGGCCCATTTGGTAAAATAGTCAACAACGACTATAATATACCCATGCTCCCCGGTCGAGGTGGGGTTACATTGCATGAAATCAATGCCCCACTTGGCGAAGGGCCCAACAGCAACTATCGGCTGTAAAGGTGCGGGTGGTCGTCTGGTTTTGCTATCAAAGATTTGACAAGCATGGCAACTTCTGACTGCTGTTATGCAGTCTTTGAACATGGTTGGCCAGAATTATCCTGCTCGTAAGATTCTTTGTGCTGTTGCATATGCAGACTGATGCCCCCCACACGTGCCTGAATGACAATCATTCAGGGCTTTTTCGGCCTCCTCATGGGTAAGGCACCTCCTTAGAACTGTATTGACACCATGACGGTAAAGCGTATCACCGACGATCATGTAGTCTTTTGCTTGGTATCGTATACGTTTTTGTTCGGAGCGAGAGGTATTAGACCTGAATTTTTGGGTTTGGAGATAAACTATGATGTCTCCATACCACTCATCACTTACAGATATCAAAAACAAACTTTCGTCCACGATTGATTCTTCCGATGTTTCATCGTTGGACGATGATGGGAGATCGCATAATAATTCTGCGAAAACTAGAGCTTTCTTTGATTTGGATTTCACAAATTCCAGATCAAACTCTTGAAGGATCGCTATCCATTTTGAATATTTGCCACCCAGAAACTGTCGCGACAATATATACGTCATGGGGTTGCAATCTGACAAGATGGTAGTTTTTCGAAAGAGGACATAATGTCGAAACCTTTGAATCGCTTGAACAGCTGCAAGCGCTAGTTTTTCAACATAAGAATATTTACTTTCTGTATCGTTTAAGTTTTTACTTAAATAATAGATAGGATGTTCAATTCCATCGACTTCTTGAACTAAAACCATCGCAATGGTCGTATCCGCTGCAGCCAGATACAGGTTAAAATCTCTTTGATAGTCCGGGGCGTACATTAATGATTCTTTTACTAGACAATCTTTCAGAGCATCAAAGGAAGCTTGCGCCACCTAGTCCCAGACAAAAGGTACATCCTTTTTCAAAAGACGAGTATAACCCTTAGCAAGTTCTGCGTAATTTGGAATGAACCTCCTCAGAAAGTCTGCTTTCCCTTGGAGTTTCTGAATCTGAAGCAAATTTGAAGGTGGAGGCAAATTAATGATTGCCTGAACCTTACAGGGGTCGAGACGAATCCCATCTTTGGAGACTACAAAGCCAAGTAAACGACCAGAACCGACGCAAAACACACATTTGTGCGGATTGAGTCTTATCTTGTAGTGTCGGCAACGTAGAAATATCGCTCTTAAATGCTGCGGATGATCAGTCTGCTTTCGTGAATGAGCCGGAAGATCATCGAGATAAGGTTGAACAATGTTCTTGATGTCATGGAAGGCATAATTCATTGCCCTCTGAAACGTCGCCCCTGCGTTCTTTAAACCAAAGGGTAATTTTCGATAAGCGAATGTGCCCCACGGACAAATAAATGCAGTCTTTGACTGGTCCTGTGGGCGGATATTTATTTGATTATACCCGGAAAATCGATCCATAAATGAAAAGATTTCACATCCGACGCATTCATCAATTATCTGTTCGATGAAGGGTGTAGGGTAGTTGTCCTTCGGACAAGCTTGGTTTACATCCCTATAATCAACACACACTCTAATCGTCCCTTGTTTCTTCATAACAGGGACAATATTCGATACCCAATCGGTTAGAGGAACCGGGTAGATGAATCCAGCATGGAGGAGTTTTTCAACTTCCGCCTTAATGGCAGCGGCTTTCTTGGGGTGCACCTGCCGAAGCCGTTGTCTTACTGGTTTGACATCAGGATACATTTTAATTTCATGTTCAACGATACTCGAGTCAATGCCTGGCATTTCATCATATGACCAAGTAAAGACATCTCTAAATTCGCGAAAAAGAGCGTTATATATTTCCAATTCTGAAGGGGAACAACCTTTGCCGACATTAATATTCTCTACAACATCTGTCTCGGTCGAGATATTTATGGCTATAGTCTCTTCAATATTGGATAGGTTTCGCTCGGAATCCACCGTATTTACAGTATTTGTTAGGAATTCAAATACTAAAGGGTGATAAAGGTCACTTTGAGTATCTTCTTCATATTCCGGAAGAAGGGAACGGTGGTGGTAATCATTCCATGGTGCCCCCTCAATCATCATTGATTGTAAGATTCCTTCGTCAGTCCCATGTACTTTCGACCAAGGATCTAATGGGGTTCCATATTCTCTAGACCTATCTACCCAAATGCTTGACGAGCGTTGATTTGGGCTCGCCTCCCATGCCTGAAACATTGATTGCTACAATATTTCCAAAGGGCTTGGGGACAATACCATTGCATGATCCATGTTGACCTTCGTGGAAGATATCATGTTGCAGGTTGCTACAAACGATACATTTCCTATATAAATAGGAGGCGGTAGCGCGAAGGTTCCCATCAATGTGGGGTCTTTCAATAATCCTACTCCGATATCTTGAATTGAATGGTTACTTTCATGGATCATGGGAATGCTTCCTGTAACTTGCGAACCATTAGGGAGGAAATTCTGTTGGTCGACAATCGTAATCCCTCCTTCAAACGGGAATGCGATCTTCCTAAAATAAGTCGACACGACAGCTACCATGGCATAAATCCATGGTCTACCCAGTAGGATGTTATAGTCAAGATTTCCATCAATGACCTCAACATCAATTTCTACTGTCTTTCCTCCTAGTTCAACTTTCAAGTTATTAAGGATACCGTAAGGGGTATAATTCCTTCCATCGAAAGCTTTTAATGTCGTCGAAGATCACGACAAGGTTGGAGATCCTAAATTTTTCCAGCAGCTCATCGACATAATACATGTCGAGGCTCCCTCATCAATTATTGTTCTGTGAACAGTTTTGTTGAGTGCTTTCACTTGTATAAGGAAAGCTAGCTGAGCTGGTAACTGAGGATCATATCCCTTGTGATCAAAGGATACAAGATTGGAATCCTTAGGATCAACCCCACCAATTGCTGATAACAATGCCTGCCTTTGGGTTGGACAATTTTGTAGCACCTCAAGAGTCGACATAGCGGATGGCGATTGAGCCAAATCTTCCACTATGTTATAATGCTGCGCCGCTCTGGCGCGAGGATTAAATGTCGACTTGTGTACTACACCCTTTGGTGGTTTTATTGTTAATTCAGGGATGATGGGTGGTACAACTTCTGTCGAAGTTGTTGTCGAACTACTTGGTTGATCTTTACCTTTTTCGTTCGACATCTGAGGATTCCCATAATCTTTATTCCTTGTCGAAATCAAAGCATCATTCTGTTGTTTCGAAACCGACAACATAAGTACTTGCGACGGGGAAGCATTTCCACTATCAACCAGATTTTGACCTGGGTTGGGAAATGGATCAGTTAACACCGCTGAGGTTTGAGAACTTTTAAAGAACCTTTTTAACTCAGCTTTGAATGGGAAATTCTTGGTGTAATGATCCTCATCATCACATATTTGACATGGATAAATTTGTTTCCCTTTGCCAGGAGGGTTTGAAGAATTTTTTCCAGGGGATGACTCACCCTGTTTCTTCTTCTTCCCTTTGTTTTGTTTTTTCTTCTTGCTTCCTGGTTGATTGGTTTCTTTGCCTTTATCTTCCGATACGGCATTTACTTCCGAAGCAAGAATTTCTCCTTTTGCATTTTGATCCGAATTCTTACGGGCTTTCTTTGCGGAAGCCTTTATCGATTTCGTGTTTGCGGTACCAATCACGCCATCACCGGCATGAGAGTCACTATTTGATTTAGGAGGGGGAGGAATTGAAAATTCCGGTCTAGCGGCGTCAGGTATTTTTTCATAGAGCGTGCCGGACTGGGTGTAAACCAAGTCCAAATACTGCGCACGAGCAATGACTTTCTCCTCTGTTACGACCCCCCCCCCCTTGGCCACATCTTCCGTAATAGCCGGAAGTAATGACTTTATAAACCATTCAGCTAACAGCTGATCGGGAACATATGTTTTCACCATCTTACGACGACGACGCCACTCATGTATATGATCAGATATATGGATAGCATTTGTCTGTTTGAAGTTGGTTAATATTTCTGTTCCTGTTTCATACCTTATCGGTAATTGAAAATGGGTTAAAAAGGTCGTGGCTAGGGAAATAAAATTGTCGAAAGAGGCTCTTGGCAATTCAATATACCATTTAGCCGCTGGACCTGTCAATGTCCTCTGAAAAAGGCGAAGTCTTATCGAATCGTCGTTAAGGGTGTTCGACGAACACCACAGATGAAAAGTCATCACGTGATTCGACGGGTCTTCACCTGGATTTCCATTGAATTTAGGAATGTTAGATGGAAGTTTATGAGGAATTGCTGGCCACCAAGGGGCATAAGCAATCGGATCGTTCGTTAACCGATGTAAATCAGGTAACTCTAAAGTTGCCACGAATGGTAGCTGTTGATTCAGGTTAGGCGAAGCGTAACCAGGGTACGATGGAATCGCTTGAGCAGTGGGTCTTTGCATACCAGCATAATGTAATTGATGTTGGTATGACTGATACGGTTGGTGGACTTGACCACTGTAAAGTGGTTGGTTTTGACCGTTTTGGATATACGGTTGTCCACTATTCGCAAAGATCTGCTGCTCAGAACCTTGGTATACTTGCTGGAATTGCGGTTGTTGGTATTGTACAAGCCATGGTTGTGACGCCATGTTCTGTTGCGCCATGCTAACCATTGGACCAAGGTGTGGGGTAATTGTACCCGTTTGCACTTGTGTCGTCCCACCAGTTGGCGATTGTGGTTGTGACCCATGGTCAAGTGACTGTTGCATTACAACCCGAGAGATCTCAGGTTGACATGTAACAGGTATCGCTTGAACTTGCGACACGGTTACAATAGCCGGTGTGGTTGGGATTTTCGTCACAGGTACACACTGTTGCATAGAATATACAATCCTTGGTTGTTGAGGTAGCATAGGTACCCAACTACTTGATGCAATTCCAGTATAACCTGAACATTGTTGTGAACTCACGTATGGGTACCCTCCCGGAGGGGGTAATGAAAGGGCATATTGCCCCCCATACGGTAGCAATCCGGAACTAAAAGGGATTGATGGCCCAGATTGACCTCCAAATGGATCAATTTGGCGAGTTTCAACATAAGAGTTACCGGGCATTACTCCGGATGAACAAACTGGAACAGACCATACTGTCGAAATAGTCCCTTGGTGGACTCCTTCTAGCTGTTGAGAGCTAGTTGGGACAGCTGGTATGCCGGCAAACATCGTTGGAGTGACGGCAGGGGCTTCTGCTGTCGCTGTGTCATTTGACACAGTCCTAGACGATGACGGTTGTTCAGACATTTTAAGTCTATCCAATAGATTGCCTAGCGATTCTACAGGAACTTCCACTTGTGGTGGATTAACTTCTGATGAAGGAAATAGAGTGACCCTGACTCCAAAATGAGTTGGAGTACTTGCTTGCGGATCCTCTGCAATTTCCTCTATCGCAATCAAACCCGGTGGAAGAGGAAGACCGTCAGGTCCGTAAAATATTTCTGGTGCCGAAGAAGTGGTTGCTTCGACAGCGACAGTTGTTTGAGGAACAAAACTCTCTGGACCGGTTACAGATGGAACTGGTTCAGTTACACAAGTATTTTCCCCCAGACTAGGATCAGTATTACCGTCCTTCTGTGGCTGTTGAACTTCTTCTATAGAGGCAAGGTTTCCAGAAATGTTAGGAGTAACCGGAACCTCAGATGTAGTTGGAACACTTGTTCTAACTTTCAAAGGAGATTTTGAACCGGTTAAACGAGTTCGCTTTGCCCGTACTGTTTTCGATTCCGGAGACAAAGACGGTTGACTCGTAAGCCTCCGCAAACGACGGGGTTTCAATTGACTTTCTTCCACGATTGCGGATTACTCGATCAACCAAAATATTAAAAGGGGAAATTTGTGTTTCCGAATTGAATGAATTTTATTAGACACTTTTAGACACAACTTGCTTTTTCCCTTTTTAAGAGTCGAGAAAAATCTAAAGATGACTCTAGTCTCCTTCGATGTATTAACGAGCCTGAAGTGACAAATGCTCGGTTGGACTTTTTCAGTTATAGAGTTTGAAAAAGGCCAAAAGAAACTGCTCTGGAGATCTAGGCAGAGGGTGTGCCAAACCTTTCGAAAAACCACAGAATACGTTTTACGGTACGAGTGGTCGATCTTCGTGAATGCTGTGTTCACTGCATTGCGATCAGAAGGGCGGCCGACACGGCTTCCTATGGATAAAGGCTTTGTTCCTATAGGGGTCTCCCAATATATACGTGACGGTACATGGGAGCACAAGTCCGTATTAGTGCCACCGACTCTCAGGAGGAATCACCCACCTTCGTCGAGATCGACAGTCACTACGTTTAACGACGCCGGAACACGTCTCTAGCTTAGACCTCTAGATGTTTGCGTTATGTTTCAAAGCGTTGTTAGGTTCATTCAATATATTTTAAGTTGATCTTTTTAAAGTTTTCCTTTCAAGGTTCACCACGAGATGTATTGATACAAATTCCTAAATGCAGTCTAAGATGAGAAGCAAGCTTTTTCAATCTTTTCGACTTATGAAAATATTAACTACTGAGGGAAAAGAGAGACAAAATCTTTTCACACAGATCAAAGAGCACCCGCTAATGCACTTTTCCCTAAATCAACATACAAACTTATATGCAAAAATGCAGGTATTTCTTTTCTCTTTCTTAATGTTTATGCGATACAAAAAGAAAGCTGTTGTATAATTTCGAATTCAATTTCAAGTGAAAGCAAACAAGCTTGTCCAAAATCGAAAGATACCTTAAGATTTACTTGTTTCGACACTAGAAATATATAAATTCAAACCATATGACGAAAGCAAAAGCTCAATCAGCTATGAATAGCAAACAAACTAACTCTTAAGATCAAAACGACACTTAATCACAGGTCTAGATCTAAGAGGCCACAACAAGACTAGTTCTCTTTCGTTATGGGAAACTTTAAATGCACGAGAAATACACAAAGAACAAACACAGTTTCTTTATACAACCGAGGCGGAATAGTGACAAGGAAAGTTGGTTTCAGATAGGCACATTGACTGGTAACAGACAGCAAAACAAGAGTGAAAACAAGGCAAGAAACAACAGGAAACCTCAGTAGCACTAGACAAAACTGGTCCAGCGCAGGTGGTACACAGGCAGTTTGACCTTCAGCGCAGGAAGCCCCTTCGGGAACTGCGCTGAAATGCAGACAGCCTTCACACAGCCTACATTGAAGAACGAAACTTTCGTTTCTCTTGGTTTCCGGGTCACAGATTGCTAAAAAATTCACAGTTTTTGCTCAAATCAGAAGCTATCAGT
This sequence comes from Pinus tabuliformis, assembly GCA_031772625.1. Taxonomy (NCBI): domain Eukaryota; kingdom Viridiplantae; phylum Streptophyta; class Pinopsida; order Pinales; family Pinaceae; genus Pinus; species Pinus tabuliformis. Next base: position 226,331,202 of record CM062809.1, read on the forward strand.
CAAGGACACACTAAGGGATGAAAAGGAGGATGAACAGATATCACTAAGAGCTTATTAGAGTCCTTGTGGATCAGCTCTTCAAATCATAAACTTGCCCAGAAACTGAGCTAGAGTAGCTGCCCTCTACTTTGTATTTGAAAGATCCAAATACAGTTCGATTCGGTACTCCCTTTGTTTATGAAATGAATAGCAAAAACACAAACAACCAACAAGATATTGTCCCCAGCGGAGTCGCCAATTTGTTGTTGGGAAAAGTATCCAATACGGAATGACCCTATCCCACTCTAAGGGTGATAGTACCTCAGCAACAACTGAATGCAAAGCTATTCAAGATTACTTCTTTATGAGATGAGAGAGAGAAGAGAAAGGGGATCCACTAACCGTTATCTTCCGCTAATGGTTGATCCAATCTTCCCTCTTTGCTGCTTGCTCCTAGCTTCTTGCTCTTTCACCGGCCCAACTACACAAAGATCCTGTAAAAGCACAAGAAAAGGAAACTACAAGAAGCATACATCCATAATCGATTCAGGGATTAGAATAAATCAAATATACAAGCATCAATTCACCATTGAGACACATGCATATAGAAGAACCTCAAATACTGTATTAATGGAAGAAGTAAAGTTCTGAGAGTGTTACAACCATAATAGGCCCAATCCAGCAACACCTCCCAGCAGAAAGAAATCTCCTCTTCACCTCCTTCAAGCAAATCACCCAATAGTTCTATACTCAAACCAACAACACTTCCTTACTTGCACAAAATTCCAGCCTCCATAGACCTCATGAGAGAGCTTTATATATAGAAGTTTTAGAGAAAGAATGAGTCAGCTTGAGACTGACATGAAGCTGACTAGTGTCCTCTCCCACTTCAGTTATTCTTCAGTTCTTGAGTACACTTGGAGTCTCTTGCTTCCACTTGGAGATCTAGATCCTCTTACTCATCACAAGGCGAATTCCCTGATCCAAGTGTCATTTTGGAAGCTTCCTGGGCATTTGACACCTTGCAGAATGACTGTGCCACTTGGCCAATCTCGCCCAGCGCAAGTAGCCTTCATTGCTTTTGACATTCAGTGCAGGTACATAGTGGAGCAGTTGACATTCAGCGCAGATGCTCAGTGGAGCAGCTGACATGATCCAGAAATAACTTGTTTTTGAGTGTTTTCAGGTGGAGAACTGATTTTCAGTGCTGTGGTTTGCTGACCTTGTTCCTCTAGGGGTAGGAACAACATGTTTACGGACTTTGGATCCCTCAGATTATTGACATTTCATGCTTCATGCTGTTAGGCACAAAAATGTCTATAACACTCCTTTACCTTCTCCACTCCTCCTGCAACCACTCCAACAATGATACATACACATATATATGGAATATTGGTATTTGGCATAAAATATAATATTAAAGTTGGATTGTGTATTATTGATAATATTGTAGAAGGACTAGTTTTTAACATAATTAAGGGATTGTCACCACTAAACAGACAAAACCGTTTTTATTAAAATTCAAGGAATATATAGATTACATTAGAGTTCGGTCTAGATCCATGACTATAGGATCAAAACACCTTTTTAGGGAAAAACTAAACAATTATAACATTTCCTTAATAATTTTCCTAAATTAAACAAATAACATCACAATTTCAAACAAATTCTATCCTAGCAAAGCACTCATTGAGGAACCAACACCTCTGGTAAATGTTTTTTACCTCTTGGTTAATGAGAATTATAGGTTCCCTTGCATCGTGCTCCCAAGGAACAATGGTTCTAGGGATTCTTGTCTATGAGTTCTTCAACATATTTGCCACTTTTTTGTATGAATGTGTATGTAATCCAAGTTGCATCTGAAACTGGAAGGTTTTTCCATTTTACTAATGTTGTATCTATTGCAACACCCTCCAAAATTTTGGCTTACACTCAAATTTTGTAGTCTTCCTCGGTCTTTCCATTTGTTTTTGAAAACACTAGAGCTCATTTCATGAGCTTTCTCAAAGTTCTTTAGCCCCTTTTGCATGTTGGGTTAACTATCGTCTTTTGGCATGTCTGACTGTGATAAAATTCTTGTGAGCCTTTTCTGATGGTTTCAAAGATTAGTCTTCATGTATTTGATATTTTCCAACCATTTAAACATTCGTCGCATCCATACACAAAGTCTTGAGCATTGTCACACAGATATCATCACAATAGTCCTATAGTCTATCTTAAGTGTCGCATTTGTCGTATCTTGTCATGAGGTAGTCACATGAAGGGGAATTATTTGTTTGTGTTTTGATGATCTATGTTTTCATCTAATAATGTATTCTAAGTGTATGATCTTAGAGATCAGAGCTCAAATATCTCCTCCTTGAGCTATGCATTGCACAATCTCAGAGCTCAAGATTTCCCTTTATCTATTGGAACTGCAAAATGCATAGTCATTGGGCCCCTCTCCCCAACCTATGGATTGTATTGGGCTCATTTCATGGATAAGAATGAATCCTCTTAGACTAGGGGGTTTTATGTAGGAGCATCCAACGCTCTTAATCAAACGAGGAATCCAAAGTGGAGTAAGGAGGACGTGGACCATCAGAGAAAAAAGGGGGACAAATTCTGTTTTAATAGAGCTAGTTTGATGAACTTAATTAAATGTAATTTTCCATGTATGTGTATAGTTGAGTGATTTGTGAGAGGAAATCAGGGAGACGATTTGATCGGATCCTTCGAGTGATCTGATCCAATATTTCTTATATATTATGACCCCCCGTGTAATATAGAGAGACAGAGAGACAAAGAGTAATATAGAGAGACATATATAGAGTATTCACAATGTAGTCGAGAAGAGAACTGTGACTAAGGATGAAATGCCTTAGGATGTAATCGTACTGTGTATAATGAATAGATGCATGTTGTGTGGATTTCCGTGTGTTTATGTAATAATGCCTTTGTGAGTTATCTGTTTATATATGTGATGATGGATTGAATACAATGTTAGTAGATTGTTGATCAACCATCGATCACTTAAAGGATCGATGACGATCCAATAATAAGCCAAAGATATCGAGTTGATTGTGGTATGGGTGTCGTAACAAAGTATGTAAGGAACCCTGTATGAGGCATAGATCCATCAAAGTAAGTGAAATCAAGTCAAGGAGGAAACAAACAGAGAGTGCATAGGATTTGTTGGATCTCATAGATCAACAGTCATCGCATGGTGGAAGAGCGCGGAAGATAATCAGTGAAGAGGTGGTTTCTTGATAAGTGGTAAGCGAAAATTATAGGTGAGCACTCAATTCCACTAACGAAGCGATGCATAGCACTTGGGAGGAGAGAGGAAACCACTTATCGTGCGGGTAATCATGTGCTATTTGTCTACCCAAAATCTCTGATAACTGTTGGATCAAGTGTGTTAGATCCACGAAGGAGGATTTTCGTGCAAGTTGATTTGATTGGAGATCGGAGATCGGGGAATGCAGAGGTTGGAGAGAATTATGGAAAGGCTGGAATGAGTGGACATGATGATAATTATGAATCGGGTTAATAAATTTTGAGATCCGACTTATGGGTTGAAAGTGGGTTTTTCCATGTTTCTGTGTGCATCCATGTATTCTGATATGTTGTATGGTCCTGAGTTTAAAGGCTTAACGACTCAAATAAATGCTTTCGATAGGTTTGTGGGCACATAACCCATAGGCCTCAGGATCAAAATTTGTAAATGAAAGGGGATTTTGCCTTACCCCAAAATCGCCTTTCATCATTTGGTATCAGAGCAAGGAAAGGGAAGAAGATTTCCCGCGAGAAGGAGGAAGAAGGAGTGCAAGCAGAAGGAGAAGGAGGTACAATTGTTTGAAGTATGGAGAATTTATGGTCTTACTGTCATACAGATAGCGGCAACAGGAGGTGAGAAGACTTGCAAGAAACCTTGAGCGAGGAGTGCTCAAGTGGTTCCAGAGGAGAGAATTAGAAGGATGCCAAAAGACTAAAGCTCAAAGGAGAAAGCTTGGTGAGGTATCATTTAGCAGAGGAAGGCTGTTACTGTAGAGGTTGGTTGTAGCTCACAAAAGATCATGAAGACTGTTCTACTAAGAAGTGGGTAGGATTGCTAAGGATAAGGAGAAGCATATGACCACGAGGTCATAAATTTTTGTGCCTCGGGAGTCTGATGCAGGAGCATCCGAAACTCTTAATCAAGTGTGGAATCCAAAGCAAAGCAAGGAGGACATGGACCATTAGAGCAAAACAGGGAACAAATTCTGTTTTAATAGAGCTAGTTTGATGCAGTTAATTAAATGTAATTTTCCATGTATGCGTGTAGTTGAGTGATTTGTGAGAGGAAATCAGGGAGAGGATTTGATCGGATCCTTCCAGTGATCCAATCCAATATTTGTTATATATTATGAACCTATGTGTAATATAGAGAGATAAAGAGAGAGAGAGTAATATAGAGAGACAGATATAGAGTATTCACAATGTAGTCAAGAGGAGAACTGTGACTAAGGCTGAAATTCCTTAGGATGTAATCGTACTGTGTATAATGAATAGATGCGTGTTCTAGGGATTTCTGTGTGTTTTTATGTAATAATTCCTTTTTGAGTTATCTGTGTATATATGCGATGATGGATTGAATCCAGCATTAGTAGATTGTTGATCGACCATCAATCACTTAAAGGATTAATGGTGATCCAATAATAAACCAAATATATCCACTTGATTGTGATATGGGCATCGTAATAGAGTATGCCAGGAACCCTGGATGAGGCGTAAATCCATCAAAATAAGTGAAATGAAGTCAAGGAGGAAACAGATGGAGAGTTCACAGGATCCATTGGATCTCATAGATAAACATTCATTGCATGGTGGAAGAGTGTGGAAGATAATCAGTGAAGAGGTGGTTTCTCAAGACAAAGTGGTATTTTGTGTTAGGTAGAAGTGGTAAGAAGTAATTTGGGGTGAGCACCCGATTCCATTAACTTAGTGACACGTAGCACTTGGGAGGAGAGAGGAAACCACTTTTTGGGCGGGTAATCCCTATGCTATTTGTCCAACCGAAATCTCTGATAGTCGTCGGATCAAGTGTGTTAGATCCGTGATGGAGGATTGTCATGGAAGTTGATTTGATTGGAGATCAAATATCAGAGAATGCAGAGGTTAGAGAGCGCTATGGAAAGGTTGGAATGAGCAGACCTGACAATAATTATGAATTGGGTTAATAAATTTTGAGATTTGGCTTATGGGTTTGAAGCGGGGTTTTCCATGTTTCTGTGTGCATCCATGTATTCTGATATGTTGTATGGTCCTAGGTTTAAAGGCTTAAGGCCTAAAATAAACAATTCTAATAGGTTTTTGGGTCCATAACCCATAGGCCTCAGGATCGAAATTTATAAATGAATGGGGATTTTTCCTTATCCCAAAATCTCCTTTCATCAGGGTTTTTGGATTGATGGCATCTCGTCATGAGTGAATTGTAGCAACAGGTACACTATCAAGTCATGGTGAGATGATGAGAAAGGAGAAGAAGGAGGGAATCATTGGTGTAGGCCTATCACCCACCATATAACCATCCTTAGTCAAACTGATGCCAAGGTAAACACCCACACATATCCACAGTATGAATTAATTAGTAATAATGCATCTACACTTGTCCAAGGATATTTAACTCTGCAATGGAGTTAAATATTCAGAACCAATTAAGTCGTTCCTTTGTATCGGAACCAATTACCTCGCTGTAATCCTCTATTGGGACTATATTAACCCTTTATAACCTTTTAAATCCTTTATCCATGCATATATAAACTTCCCCTTCTAAATCTTGGTTAATATATGTTATATCGCACAACTTGCACTATCGATGCTTTTCCACTTTATATCCCATTACAAAGGGAAATACTCCCAAACACATTTTCCACTTTACTACGGCTTTAGCACATATTTCAAGGTTGAAAAATCTATCGCAATCGCTATCAGCTATCGAGACTTCCATAGTCTTAACACACATATGCACCCTCCTCCGACTCTGATCTGACTATCGGTCGATAACACATACCATTAAGCCTTAAAAAGGCTCGTAACACTTATCATAATATAAGGGGAATACATGGAAATGAATTAACCTTCCACTGAATCAGATAATAAGTGGACTTCAATGTTTATACACCGGCATTCATAATTGTCGCCAGTTCCATAACTTATCGCTCCACACTTCTGCTATGCCTATCTCCGATGGTTCCAAGCTTCGATATTCTAATAATTGCTATCATATATCGCTCATCCACCTACAAATTACCTCTTCCAATGTGAACTTTTGATTGCGCGATCGCCGATCAGATTATCAACATGTTGTGCTGTGCAACAACCCCTCATTTCTATTGAAAATTTACACAAAATTTTCAAAGAAATGGATCCCTTTTTAAATAAACTTAGTTAGATTTGTGAATTAATGAATAAAAATAGTATTGACCTCATTAGAAGATTTTTTTTTATTAAAAGGCCCAATTTAAATAAATCATTTTATAGAAGCCTTTGATAAAAAGTGTTCCTTTTAAATATTATAATAAATTTTACATTTGTGATAAAGCGATCGGAGATCGCATATTGAAAAAACAAAGGAACATTCCCAAACAATGACCTCATCCAATCCTCCGATCCAATAAAGAAATCGCATTTGGAAATTGGCGAAATCACATGTCAAAGATACACACACAAAAGGCCTCATCAAATCTTCCGATCTAATACCGCAATCGGCAATCGACGATATCAAATGACAAAGGGATAGAGCGTAAGCCAAACCCCAATTTTTGATCAATCAATTGGGTGTGCATCTCAAAAGGTAAACATACAATAAAATGATTTGTATGCATAATACTCTGCTCCATTATAATATTACTTTCTGACAATCCGAGATATTCATTGCAAGTCACTAAGCCTCTCCCTTTGAAACTCCCGATTGCAATTTGTGATTTATCACCGATTGCCTATCGAGGAAATCTGAAACATGCTTGAAATAATCATTCGGTATATGATCGACGAGATGGGTATTTATCATATTAATTCACCACGATTGGCAGTTCGAACGGCTATTAAATTTGACAGTTAAGAATAATTCCTTCAAAAAGATTCCGTTCGTGGTAATTCTTAACTGCATTTGATTTATCGTATGTCAATCACCATAATCCTATTCATTGTCATATTGGCTTTCAGTGGCAAAATAGTTGTCTTACAGTTTGAAATTATCTGTGCAGGGTCTCTCTGAATCCATAAATCCAAAGAAAATGGGGAAGAAATCAAAGAAGCCGACAACAACTCCTACAGCCAAGGAACTAGGAATGAGCAAGAAAAGATTAATCTCAGACACATGTCTCAGTCGGGGAAATACTAGCTTGGAAAGCATTTATAATTTAATATAAGTAGAGGAGCCTGAAGAATTATCAGAGGAAGCCACAGCTGATTCAACCAACAATTCAGAGGGAACTCTCAAATAATTGGGTTGTTCTTATCTTCACAAGATAGCAGTGCAGGCCAAAATTTTGCCATATACTAATATGGTAAGATGGGTGGTTGAGAAAATCCTAACTGCAGATAGAGAATTTTCCACGGACGATGGAAGGATATTCGGGTCATTCAAACCTGAATATCTCAAGAAAATGTACCATCTACTGGAGCCCAAGAAGCACTACAACAAGGCATTCCTGTAAGCATTTGCAAAGGAAAACGACTTGGAATCAGACTCGATCAAGCAATGGAGGAATTTCCTGAAAAAACATAAGCATGATTCATCGGGTAAGTATTCTGTGGACTCAGTAGCTTCTCTATATTGCTATGCTGGGGCTATGATGTGTAGACTGCGGGGACAACATGATTTTGCCAAATTTTCTATAGAGATGGTCCCGTTAGTGGAAGTAGCGATTAATGGTTATGTTATGGATTGGACAAATATTTTATTTGATAGACTAGCCACTAAGATATTAGAATACATAAGAAAAGCGTATACAACTACCCAGATCATTCCCCCTTTCTACTACAGTGCATATATTATGGACATTATTTGTTTTAATTCTGAATTCCTGATACTCGGATGGAAGTGGACTTCCGAGGATCCCAACCCGATTCATATTTATCACAAGTAGTTGTGGAAGGCACACCATTAAAATCACCTGTACAAAATTTGCAATGGTTTGGTTTCACCTATATATTATTCTATTTTCAATAATCCTGCTCCCAGAATATCCTAGGATGTAGAAACTGATCTGAAAACAGTAGGCAGCTGGTTCAGAGAGGATAAATTTACCTATGTGAGGCTTTTTGGCAGTCTCACTAAACCCCATGTTCTCCCTCTGTATGTGCCCGATAAATTGTTAGCACGCGAATTGGCATATCAGATAACTATTGAAGGGACATCAAGAACCCTTAAGGATTCTAAGAAATAGATGTGGCCTATATTCCCACTACGATGTGACATTTTCACCTTACATGACTACAAGCATGCAAAAAAAGAGGCAGAAAAGATTCAAATGTTGAATCTTCCCACCATTCCTAACAGGCAATATGACCTGAACAAAGTTTCTCATAATGTCACTGCTCAAGCTAAACTTGCCAAATTCGATCATGAAGTGGATGGCTTTGATGATTTATTTGCTTCGGCCGATACAATTTTTCAGGTTAAAGGATTGGCTAGAATAAGGTATGAGGAAGAAGGGTTAGAAATGTTCAATAGGCTCAGAGACCAGAGGTTGAAAACTCTACCTTTGGACCTATTAGCTACAACCCCTACAGTTCAGCCATCAAGTCAAATTAAACAGAAAACAACCGAAAAGACTGTTCTAGTGGAGAAGATCCCCGAAAAATAAAATTTGCCATAGCAGCAGCAAGGACAACCAAAAATAAATAAACTCATTGATTCAAACATTTATGTTGATCCCAAATTGCTCAAAGAATGGAAACAATTTGATTCTATCATCAGTAATACTGAAAGTCTACAAGGATTCAACACACCTGAGGTGAAAACTGGTCAGAAATCAACAATCAATATAGTTCCGATAGAGGGAATTAACAACCCACCCATAACTCAAAAGGATATAGAAATAATTCCCGAGAATCCAACCGATGAAATTGTTTTACATGTACAATAAATACCACCCTTGGATGTCTTCTACAATTGTAATCATAGGGCTATGATCAAAAGACAAAGGAAAAAGAGGAAAATTGATCAATCTCCTCTTTTGACTTCAAAAATGGAGATAACAAACGTGGTATGGAGAGAAGAAGTCAACCCTTCTGAAGATCTCACTAAACTCTCTCAGTTTGTTGGAGCATACACATCAACAACAATGGACAAGGCATCGAAGGTAAGCAACTTGCTTAAAGAAAGAGATCAAGCAATTATTTTACTGGAAACACAGGTAGAAGATAAGCAGCAAAAGATAGAGCAGTTGGAACAATAGTTAGCAGCCTAGATACAGTCAAATGATCAATTGAACAAGAAATTGCTCAAAGAAAAGCAAAGAATTGGTCAACATGCAATTCAGAAACAATAAGAGCTATCCCAAGCATTGAGGAAGCTGTGATCATTAAATGAACAGTTGAGCAAATCAAAAGAAGAACAGATCGCTCAACTATCACTACAAATAGAAAGATTCAAAGAATATCCACAAGTGGGAGAATTCAGATTGGAAGCTCTCCAAATTACCAGAGCATTGTCTAATCAGTTGAGCTTATTATGTCATAATATCTCTCTCGATCTTCCCCTATGTTAAATTTCATCATCTATGATTGATAAGTAAGTTGATGTGAGATAGAAATTGGAGCAAGCAGATGAAAGATTAACAAGGTTTCTCTCTTGGCAAGAAACCAAAGAAGGAAAAGCTTCAAATCTACCCCAAATTCTGGAATCGCATAAAGAAATCCTATTCCTTGAATGGAAATCTCAACTAATGAAAGTAGAAAGGGCGACATCAAGATGCAGATCAGCAACAAGTAATCTAGTTGAATTGATTAATGATACTCTTCATTTGTCAAATTCAATTACAGAGTGTTCCCTAGGGAAGCTTCCACCAATAAAAACATTGGAACAAACATGGAAACAGGAGCTGGAAAAGAGGGAAAGATTAATCGCAGGCATTCAAACTTTGACATGGGAAACCTTTTGGTTCTTCCTTGTTAAACCACATAGTCAGTGAATAGTGATGAAATGACTCACTGATGCAATCAGTTATATGATTCCCGAAATTACTGATGCTACATACACTGCTCAGTTACATTTGCACATGAGTCATCCACCAGAACTGCAATCGATGCTCGCCATTTACCAACTCAAGCCACAAGATAGTTAGCCAAAACAGTGAACCATTCTGACCGACTACAACATGCCTATTTTAAGAAGATTGTCACAATTTGCGTGATTTGGTTATACCAGCACATAGCATATTTATTTCATAGTTTGTTAGTTTAATAGTATTTATAGACCCTTTCATGTTTTTAGAAAGGCTCCTCAAATTTTTGTATTAAGACTTGGATTGGAAGTTCACTACTGTGCTTCCAATATATTTATGTTTATAAAAACTGAACCTGAATTCTAAGTTTTGATGAAGAACACTTTTATGTGATATGCACTATTGCTTCTTGTGAAAGCGTTTCCAAGTTGAAAAGCGGGATCTGAATGGGATTTATATCGGAGGAAACCCAAATGCATATGGTACTATTATCTATGTTTGTGTTTCATGCTTTTATGTGAATCAACATTTATTTAATTTTTCTATTATATATATATATATATATATATATATATATATATATATATATATATATATATATATATGCTCTTACAACAATTCTTTCACTTATCACTATTAATGTTTAAGAATTGTTATTTTTCATATGTATATATATAAGTAATATATAAAGATTAGTGTGATAATGTTTTAATTATTACTTTGTTCAACTACTTGAACAAAGTAATTATCATATTAATAAATATTTTTGTTTATAAGTAGAGTCATCTATATGCCTAGTTGTCAATAAGAACCATAAAAAATTGCACTAAGAGAAAGACTTCCCGGGATAGATGAGTTATGTATATTATTGCATATTAGAATAAATCATTCATCATCCCCATCAGATATTTGAAATTCAATCACTTATCCATCCCATTTATAAATCATTGGGAAACTGGTCCCATTATATGCAGTCGAAGCCACCACACCAAATTAAAAGGGAGCTACTTTTAAGGTCTGGACCGGGTGGTTTTCGCTGATGTTGATGTAGCAATTTTTGAGGCATCAACATTTTTGGCACTAGAAGGAGGGCATGAACTATGAATGGCGAAAAAATCCAAATCTATAATCCATTTTGAAAGTAAATCTCCATCCACCTCACCTCTGACATCCCCCTTGCATGCCAAAACTCTAGTATTCAAGTGAGAAGTTGAGGAATCAACAACCACTGCTCAACCCCAAAACATTTCAGACAAATCAACTCTAGAATCTCCTAAAGTAAAATCTCTAATGCACAAACTTCAAGGATTCTCCATATCACCACAGAAATCTGAGTCATCACAATGCAATGTGACTTCACAATTCGTTCCTCCTCACCCCTTTACCAGACTTCAGAGTGAAAAGCTTAATATTGAACCCACTGAGTTACCTTTTCCTAAAAGGAAAAGAGAAAGGAAGACAACTGAAGGATCTAATAGTGAAACTTTATCATCATCATCATCCATTTCATCTTCTCCATTGTGAAGTCAACCATCCACTCCTCCACTCCAGATTGTCATTCAACAGGGAACTGCAACTTCAACATCTATTTCCCAGCCATCTCAAACTTCAACATCTATTTCCCAACCATCTAGAATTTCATCTGTGCTATCATATATTAGTAGCTTGACAATGGCACAAAACCCATGGAGCAGTCCTGGTGCAGTCGCCATGCATGCACCTTTAAACCAAATGCCAACTCATCCTAAAAAATGGTTGCCAAAATTTAATCCATATGCAGGTATACAAGAGGACGAACACATAAACGACTTTATGTTGTCAGTTAGCTTAAAAGGAGTTACTGAGGAAGAAGTAGTTGTTATACTTTTCCCTTATACCCTATAAGGATCAGCTGGGTCTTGGTACTTTTCCCTACCATCATGATCCATTACTAGTTGGAATATTTTTCAAGAACTATTCTTAACTAAGTACGGTGATGACAGATCTGTAGCAACGTTAATCAATGACCTTTCAAATCTTAGAACAGAATCTATAGAACTTATTAAAGAGTTCAATTAACAATTTAATAAACTCTTAAATAAGATTCCTACTACCTCTAAACCTACCGAACAAGTTAGAAGTGAATGGTATATAACAACTTTACCTTCAAACATAGCTATCTTTGTAGATAGAGCTGGAAAATGTACTTTAGCTGAAAATATGAAAGAGGCAATTGCTATGGAAAAATGTATCATCACCTTAGAAAAGAAAGTTGCTCTTGAAGATAGAAAATCTAAAAAAGTCTCCTTCAAAGATGATTCAAAGAAGAAAATGGCTAAATATCCATATGATATTGAAGGTCTCCAAAAAGTTCTAAAGACTATGTCAAATGAAATGATAGAAATCAAGAAAAAAGTAGCTAAGACTTCAACTAAAAATCCATTTAGAAAATTTAAGAAACCAGAATCAAAACCCCCAATTCTATATCCAATGCGGATTCAGACCCCGAGGAAAATGAAGAAGAAGATAAAATCTTATCATCTGAAGAAACTGAAGAAGAGGTAGTTGTATAATGTCATGGGATGTGGGACATCATTTTGCCTAATTCTGATACTGAAAATGAACAAGAAGCTTTCCTAGTAAGTACCAAGAGTAAAGACACTCCAGAACCTGTTCAAGTAACACAGAAGAAAAAGAACACGGGTACTACTACTAAGTAAAAGACTCCCACAAAGAAGTCTACAGTCACTGCGACTCAAAATCAGACATCAGCTTCCAATATACCTTCAACATCTAAAACATTAGTAGTTGCAGACTCTATGGATTACAACATTATTGAATATATGAAGAAAACGAAAGCAAATATCACTATTTTTTAGCGTAGGAAACTCAAACATCAACAAAAATTGATGCTCAAGGAATTGGATGCAGTACCCTCTTCTCCCCTTCCGAATGTTGTATTGTCAAAAGCTACTAATGAGTCAGGTAAACCACCAGCTGGTAGAGTCGAAGCTACTGATACTGTTCTAATTGGAGATAGATCAAATTCCCATAGTCCTCCCTTTCTCTTGACCTATGAAATTTATAATAGAAACACAATTGCTTGATAGACTCAGGGGCTACATCGAATATAATGCCAGCCTTTGTTTGTTCTAAACTAAATATTGAGCCCCAAAAGTCTAATGTGTATATTGTCTAGTTGGATATAACTAAGATTCAAGTATTAGGAGAAATCAAATTGGTTACCATGAGGTTATCAATTGATCCAAGAGTGGTTCAGAGAATTGACATATTAATTGCTGATATTCCTAAGTTCTACGGTTTGATTTTAAGTAGAGACTTGTCTGAGAATCTTCATGGCTACATTTCCACCGATTGGTCTCACATGCGGCTGCCCTATAAAGGAAAGCCAAATCAGATTAAGATTGATAGGGAGAAGCATATGACTCATACTGTAACATAGTTGAACAAGAAAACCAACATATAGCATTCAACAATAAAATTCTTGGTAACTACTCATGTCAATCATTCTTTGGTAATTTCACTGCTCAATCATCACCTTTCTCGGTTAATAATTTCACATATCAAAATGAAAATTTTTCCCAAACATACACATCAAGGTGTGTTAAAATTGCTGAGGAAATTGTAAATAAAACTGTAGATAAATCCTTATTTCGGTCATTATATTTTGATGGGTCTAAATCTAATGAAGGTATAGGAGAAGGATGTATTTTAGTTAGTCCCGAGGGAGAAAATACCATGACATCATGTATATTAGAATTTCAATGCATAAACAATATTGCTGAATATGAAACCTTGATTCAAGGACTTTATAAAGGAATTGGTCTTAAGGTACAATATTTGAAAGTCTTTGGTGACTTTGAAATTGTTATAAAACAAGTTAGAAATACTATATATTGTCTTTCTAGTCACCTTAAACATTATCAATCCTTAGTATCAGACCTTGTATCTCATTTTCTAGCATTTAATATTTCTCTCATTCCTAGATCTCAGAACACAACAGTGGATTTACTAGCCAATGTTTCTTCTAAGCTCCTTCTATCTGAAGATTACAATCTCGATAGATTTTCAGTAGCGTTAATTTTCAGACCATCGATTCCCGATAATGTCAGTAACTGGCAAGTATTCAGTCATGATGATGACATTTTAAATTTCTTAACTTCTAATAAATCCTATGATGATCAAATTATTGATGAAAGTGAGCATGATCTTCAAATGAAGGAAAAGTTTGAAGAAAATTCAATACCAAAATCAGTGGTCAAAATTGAAGATATTTATGACATCAAAGATAGGTTTAAATAAGTTACTAATTCAAAGTTCTGAAGTTCTACTTTGAGCCTTGGTACAGAGGACAAGCCACAAAACATAAATTTGTGATTAGGACTTACTTCAGAAGAAAGAATTACATTTATTAGATTATTGCATATATATAAAAATGTCTTTGCCTATAACTATGATTATTTGAAAACATATGATACTTCTATCATACAACATACAATTCAAACGATATTTGAAGAAAATCCAGTACAATAGAAATTAAGGAAAATTCATTCCAACCTCGAAAGTCAAATAAAAGCCGAATTAAAAAAAACTCTTAAAAGCTAGGATAATTTTTCCTGTTAGACATTCAAATTAGGTGTCCAACTTGGTGCCAGTAAGAAAGAAAAATGGTGACATTAGAATTTGTATTGATTTCAGAAATCTAAACAAAGCAAGTCAAAAGGATAATTTTCCTTTACCAACAATGGAGCAAACTCTCCATTCAGTAGCTGGTTCTGAACTAATGTCTTTCTTAGATAGTTTTTCAGGGTATAACAAAATTTTGGTGTACCCCAATGACAGACTTAAGACTACTTTCAGAACTAAGTGGGGAACTTATGCCTATCAAAAGATGCATTTTGGATTAATCAATGTTGGAGCTACACTCCAAAGAGTGATGGACATAGCATTCAAAGGTTAAATTAACAAATCAGTAGTTGTCTATTTGGATGACATTACTGCCTTCTCTAAGAAAATATCAAGTCATTTACATGATTTGAAACAAATTTTTGAATGTTGTAAAAGGTATGTCATTTCACTCAATCCTAAGAAGTGCTTTTTTTCTCTTGACCAAGGTAAACCCTTGGGGTTCATTTTTTCAAAAGATGGTATTTATATTGATCCAGATATAATCAAAGAGATTTCTGATATTCTATTTCCACATAATAAAAAATCAATGTAATCATTTTTAGGTCAAATTAATTTTGTAAAAATATTTGTTCCAGATTTTTCACAGATTGTTTTACCATTACAAACCATGATTAAGAAAAATTCAGTGTTTAAATGGGGGCCTATAGAAAGAGAGGCATTTGATTCAATCAAGAAATCAATCATAAATTCTCCTGCTTTAAGCACTCCCAATTTTTTGAATCATTTCATTTTATATACTCTTGCATCTGATTCATCTTATGCAGCAGGGCTGACACAAATCAATGATCAAAACTTGGAAGCACCAATTTCATTTTATAGTTCAAATCTTCAAGGTGCTGAATTTAATTACTCTGAAGTAGAAAAGTAAGACTTTGCTATATATAAAGCCATCAAACACTTTAGGCCCTTTCTCTTAAAGGCTCACACAAAAGTTATAGTCCCATTTTCAGTAGTAAGACAGCTTCTAATTCAAAGGGAATTGTGAGAAAAAGGGCAAATTGGGTCACAACATTACAAGAATATGATTTGGACATTACACCAGCAAACATTGTCAAGTGTCAAGGTTTTTGCAGGTTGTTAGAAGGAGCTTCTAATATTCAAGAACATGAAGATACAAACAATATCCAAGAAAAAAATGAGTTAAGTACCATTAATCCTGAATCCCAATATGAAGATTCGATATTCTATTTGAAAAACGGATATGCTCCTTCTAATCTTTCCTATAAAAATAAATGTGCCATTAGACTAAAAGAAAAAAACTTCATGATTGTTGATGATGTGTTGTTTAAACGAAATTATGATTCGATTTTGTTAAGATGCTTAGAAAAACCTGAAGCACAAAAAGTCTTGCAGGAATTACATGATGTTCTAGCAGGAGGACATTTTGGCACTGATACAACAGCCCACAAAATTATTCATGCTAGGTATTATTGGCCTACCTTATTTATAGATACTCATGAGTATGTAAGGAAATGTAGAACATGTTAAACTACGAGTGGAAGACAAAGGAAGCCAACTTTTCCTCTGCAACCAGTCAACATTGAGAAACCCTTTGAACAATGGGAATTGGATATCATTGGAGAAATTATTCCACATTCATCCAAACAACATAAGTATATCCTTACATCTACTGATTATTTTACTAAGTGGGTAGAAGAAATTCCTTTGAAGAAAGCAAACTCTGAGGCAATCATTGAATTCATAGATCAGTTCATCATTACCAGGTTTGGTGTCCCAAACGCTCTTATTTTTGATAATGCATCTTATTTCTATGGTAATTATATACTTGAATTTGCTATCAAAAGAGGATTCAAATTGAAATATTCTGCAAACTACTACCCTTAGGGTAATGGTTTAGCAGAATCCACCAATAAAAATCTTATCAGAATCATTAAGGGAACTATTGATCAGAATCATAAGAATTGGAACAAGTCTTTGATATTTGCATTTTGGGCAGATCGTATAACACATAAGGCCTTAATAGGCACTTCTCCATTTAATCTAGTGTATGGAAACGAGGCTATCATGCCAACAAATTTAGTACTTCCATCACTAGCCTTAGTGTAGTTTATTGAAGAAAATCCCTCATCTTCTATTCAATTGAGACATAATCAAATTCTGAAACTAGAGGAAGAAAGGGAGAAAGACCGAATTACACATGTCAAGCATCAACAAATTATTAAGTCTTCTTTTGATACAACTTCAAGCAGCTCAAAACATTTACAAGTTGGTGATCTTGTTTTGAATGGGACAAATCCCACGAGGATAAAGGAAAACACACTAAATTTTGGAAAATATGGCTCGAACCATTTCAAATCAGCGAGAAGATAGGCCCATCAACGTTCATATTTCAAGATCTATCAGGAAAGAGAGATTCTCTTCTTGTCAATGGGCTTATTTTGAAAAAATTCTTCAATTGAGGAGGTAACCCCTTCTCACTTTGTAAATATTCAATTTTCGGCTATATTTGTGTGAATAATTAGTATATTTTCTTCCTTAGAAAATAAAGTTGTAAATAGGATTGTATTGGTCTTTACTATTTTGAAAAGGTTACTTAAAAGAAAATAGTCTCAATATTTACTTTTTATAGATCGAAGCCTTGAAGAAAAAGGAAAATTCTAGGAAATTAGTTATAAGTAAACACTGAAAACCCTTTTTATTTTTGTGAAATCTTCTCAAAACTTGAAAATACTGTAAACCGTTCTAAGTTTTAGAAGCCTAAAAAATATTATCAAT
The DNA here is from genome assembly GCA_031772625.1 of Pinus tabuliformis. Taxonomy (NCBI): domain Eukaryota; kingdom Viridiplantae; phylum Streptophyta; class Pinopsida; order Pinales; family Pinaceae; genus Pinus; species Pinus tabuliformis. The sequence goes on from CM062809.1 coordinate 226,348,802, forward strand.
ACAAAGCAAAGACTGATCCAACCTTATCATCTTCAACTCTTAAAAATTGTCATCCATGTTCTCTTAAGGAGAAAATTATTCACCCCATCCATCAAAGTTTATGATTTTTTAGAGTGTAGTTCTAAATATATTTGATATAAAAGATAAGAGGTCTCATCATGAGCCTACTTACCGTAATCATAGGGGACTACTTCAACTGACATTACCAACACTGCATACCAAAACAAGGTAATGGCTTATAATTATAAGACAAGGGGTCTCATCACGAGCCAAGTTGTTCAGTTAAATTACGACCAGTGAATGGTATTGTCAACAGCTGGCCACCAAACTAGGACATTGATTGTTTATCTTAAAAATAAAGAAATAAGGGAAAAGAAAATGCAATACAAAAATTGTGGAAACATATCTTTCGGATTCATTCTTTTAAATTATACTTTGAAATGGATTGGACAATGAATGATAAAATGGTTAAAAGGTAACCCTATCGAGACTATAAACATTTGCTGGCAGTAGTGGCTCTACTTGTGACAAACGAGTCATTATACAAGTGAAGTCGGAGAAGTTTCTTGTTTTATCATTATCAACCAATTAAGGTTTAATTAAACTTAGAATGTATTTAATTTTGAGATGAGAAAGAGATAGCAAAGATAGTTTTCATTATATTCAGAGCTTATGATTACCTAGTTATATAAGAGTTTCTATATCCATTAAGGTTTTCAAATTTATAAGGTTAGAATATTATATTATTTTGTCAAAGATAACTATTTCCTCCAGTGAATCGCCAACTTTTGTGTTGTACAACAACCCCCCATTTCTATTAAAATTTTACACAAAAATTTCAATAAGAAATGGGTCCCTTTTTAAATAAACTTAGTTAGATTTGTCAATTAATGAATAAAAATGGTATTGACCTCATTACAAGATTTTTTTTTTATTAAAAGGCCTGATGTAAATAAATCATTTTATAAAAGTCTTTGATAAAAAATGTTCCTTTTAAATATTATAAGAAATTTTACATTTGCGATAAAGCAATCAGAGATCGCATATTGCAACAACAAAGGAACATTCGCAAATAATGACCTCATCCAATCCTCCGATAGGATAAAGAAATCGCAATCGGAAATCGGAAAAATCACATGTCAAAGATACACACACAAAAGGCCTCATCAAATCTTCCGATCCGATTTCGCAATTGGAAATCAACGATATCAAATGACAAAGGGATAAAGCGTAAGCCGAACCCCGATTTCTGATCAATCAATTGGGAGTGCATCTCAAAAGGTAAACATATAATAAAATGACTTGCATGCATAATACTCTGCTCCATTATAATATTACTTTTCGGCAATCAGAGATATTCATTGTAAGTCACTAAGCCTCTCCCTTTGAAATTCCTTATTACAATTTGTGATTTATCGCTGATTGCCAATCGAGGAAATCTGAAACACACTTGAAATAATCATTCAGTATATGATCGATGGGATGGGTATTTATGGTAAATTAATTCACCCCAATTGGTAGTTCGAACGGCTATTAAATTTGACAGTTAAGAATAAGTCCTTCAAAAAGATTTCACTCATGGTAATTCTTAACTGCATTCGATTTATCGTATGTTAATCATCATAATTATATTCATTGTCATATTGGCTTTCAGTGGCAAAATCTTTGTGTTATGGTTTACAATTGTCTGTGCAGAGTCTCTCTAAATCCATAAATTTAGAGAAAATAGGGAAGAAATCAAAGAAGCCCACAGCAACTCCTGTAGCCAAGGAACCAGGACCAAGCAAGAAAAGATTAATCTTAGACACAACATGTCTTGGTCTGGGAAATACTAGCTGGGAAAGCATTTATAATTTCATAAAAGCAGAGGAGCCTGAAGAATTATCAGAGGAAGCCACAACTGATTCAACCAACAAGTCAGAGGGAACTCTCAAAGAATGGGCTTGTTCTTATCTTCAGAGGATAGCAGCACGGGCCAAACGTTTGCCATATACTGATGTGGTAAAATGGGTGTTTGAGAAAATCCCAACTGCAGATAGAACAGTTTCCACAACCGATGGAAGGGTATTCAAGTCATTCAAACCTGAAGATCTCAAGAAAATGTACCATCTACCGGAGCACGAGAAGCGCTACAACAAGGCATTCCTCAAAGAATTTGCAAAGGAAAATGACATGGAATTGGACCCGATCAAGCAATGGAGGCATTTCCCAGAAAAACATAAGTATGATTCATCGGGTAAGTATTCTGTCAACTCACTAGCTTCGCCTTATTGCTATGCTGGGGCTATGATGTGTAGACTGTGAGGAAAACATGATTCTACCAGATTTTATATAGATATGGTCCTGTTAATGGAAGCAACAATTAGTGGTTATGTTATGGATTGGGAAAATATTTTGTTTGATAGACTAGTGACTGAGATATTAGAATACAGAAGAATAGCATATACAACTACCCATATCATTCCCTCTTTCTACTATAGTGCATATGTTATGGACATTATTTGTTATAATTCTAAATTCTTGATACTCGGATGGAAGTGGACTTCCCAAGATCCCAACCTGATTCATATTTATTACAAGTTGTTGTGGAAGTCATGCTATAAAAATCACCTGTATAGAATTTGCAATGGTTTTTTTCACTTGTATATTATTCTATTTTCAATAAGCCTGCTCCCAGAATATCCGAGGATGTAGCAACTAAACTGACAGCGGTGGGTAGGTGGTTTAGAGAGGAGAAATTTACCTATGTGAGGCTTTTTTACTGTCTCACTAAACCCCATGTTCTCCCTCTATATGTGCCTGATAAATTGTTAGCATGGGAAGTGGAATATCAGATAACTGTTGAAGTGACATCAAGAACCTTTAGGGATTCTAAGAAATAGATGTGGCCTATATTCCCCCTACGATGTGAGATTTTCACCTTACATGACTACAAGCATGCAGAAAAAGAGGCAGAAAAGATTCAGATGTTGAATCTTGCCACCATTCCTAACATGGAATATGACTTGAACAAAGTTTCTCATAATGTCACCGCTCAAGCTAAACTTGCCAAATTCGATCATGAAGTGGATGACTTTGATGACTTATATGCTTCAGCCAATACATTTTTTCAGGTTAAGGGATTGGCTAAAATAAGGTATGAAGGAGAAGGGTTAGAAATTTTCAATAGGCTCAGAGATCAGAGGTTGCAAACTCTGCCTTTGGACCTATTAGCTACAACCCCCACAGTTCAGCCATAAGTTCAAACTGAATAGAAAACAGTTGATAAGAATCCTGTAGTGGAGAAGATTTCTGAAAAAGAAAATTTGCCAGAGTAGGAGCAAGGATAAGCAAAAAGTAGTAATCTCATTGATTCAAACCTTTATGTTGATCCCAAGCTTCTCAAAGAATGGCAACAATTTGATTCTATCATCAGTAATACTGAAAGTCTATAAGGATTCAGCGCACCTGAGGTGACAACTGGTCAGAAATCAATAATCAATACAGTTCCATCTGAGGGAACTAGCAGCCCACCCATAAATCAAAAGGATGTAGAAATAATTCCTGAGAATCCAATTAATGAAATTGTTTTACATGTAGAAGAAATACCACCCTTCGATGTCTTCTACAGCCCTAAGCATAGGGTTGTGATCAAAAGACAAAGGAAAAAGATGAAAATTGATCAATCTCCTCTTTTGACTTCACAAATGGAGATAAAAAACATGGTATGGAGAGAAAACGTCAACCCTTTTGAAGCTCTCACTAAATTCTCTCAGTATGTTGGAGCATACACAACAACAACAATGGACAAAGCATCGGAGGTAATCAACTTTCTTAAAGAAAAGGATCAAGCAATTGTTTTACTGGAAACACAAGTACAAAAGAAGCAGTAGAAGATAAAGCAGTTGGAACAACAGTTAGCAGCCCAAGGCAGTCAAATGATAAATTGAAGGAGCAATTGCTCAAAGAAAAACAAAGGATTGATCAAAATGCAATTCAGAAACAACAAGAGCTATCCCAAGCATTGAGAAAGATGCGATCATTAAATGAACAATTGAGCAAATCAAAAGAAGAATAGATCGCTCAACTATCACTGCAAATAGAAAGATTCAATGAATATCCCCAAGTGGGAGAATTCAGATCGGAAGCTCTCCAGATTAACAAAGCATTGTCTAATCAGTTGAGCTTATTATGTCATAATATCTCTCTCGTTCTTCCCCTGTGTGAAATTTTGTCATCTATGATTGATAAGTAAGTTGATGTGAGATAGAAATTGGAGCAAGCAGATGAAAGATTAACAAGGTTTCCCTCTTGGCAAGGAACCAAAGAAGGAAAAGCTGCAAATCTACCCCAAATTTTGGAATCGCATAAAGAAATCCTATTCCTTGAAGGCAATCTCAACTAATGAAAGAAAAAATGGTGACATCAAGATGCAGATCGACAACAAAGAATCTGGTTGAATTGATTAACGATACTCTTTGTTTGTCAAATTTAATTACAAAGTGTTCTCCAAGTAATCTTTCATCAACTAAAACATTGAAACAGACATGGAAACAGGAGCTGGAAAAGAGGGAAAGATTAGTCGAAGGCATTCAAACTTTGACATGGGAAACCTTTTGGTTCTTCCTTGTTAAACCACATAGTTAGTGAACAACGATGAAATGCCTCATTGATGCAATTGGTTATATGATTCCTGAAATTAGTGATGCTACATACACTGCCCAGTTACGTTCACGCATGAGTCATCCACTAGAACTGCAACCAATGCTAGCCATTTTCCAACTCAATCCACAAGATAGTCAGCCAAAATAGTGAACCATTTTGATTGACTACAACATGGCTATTTTAAGGAGATTTTCACAATTTCTGTGATTTGGTTATACAAGCATATAACACATTTATTTCATAGTTTGTTAGTTTAATAATATTTATACACCCTTTCATGTTTTTAGAAAGGGTCCTCAAATTTTTTTGTTAACACTTGGATTGGAAGTTGCACTATTGTGCTTCCAATATATTTATTTTTATGAAAAATGGACCTGAATTCTGAGTTTTGATGAAGAACACTTTTATGTGATATGCACTATTGCTTCTTGTGAAAGTGTTTCCAAGTTGAAATGCGAGATCTGAATGCGATTTATATCGGAGGAGACCCAAATGCATATGGTACTATTATCAATGTTTTTGTTTCATGCTTTTATGTGAATCAACATTTATTTAATTTTGTTATTATTGATATATGTATATGCTCTTACAACAATTCTTTCACTTATCACTATTGAATGTTTAAGAATTGTTATTTTTCATATGTATATATATATATATATATATATATATATATATATATATATATATATATATATATATATATATAGTAATACATAAAGATTAGAGTGATAACATTTTAATTATTACTTTGTTAAACTACTTGAACAAAGTAATTATCATATGAATGAATATTTTTGCTTAAGCAGAGTCATCTATATGCCTAGTTGTCAGTAATAACCATAAAAAATTGCACTAAGAGAAAGACTTCCCGGGATATGTTATTTATTTATGTTATTGCATATTAGAATAAATCATTCATCATTCCCATTAAATATTAGAAAGTCAATCACTTATCCCTCCCATTTATAAATCATTGGGAAATAGGTCCAATTATATCCAGTCGGAGCCACCACACCAAACGGAAAAGGAGCTGCTTTTAAGGTCTAGGCCAGGTGGCTTTCCCTGATGTTGATGCAACGATTTTCGAGGCTTCAACACGGCGGTATCACCAATCACTCATTGAAGTATCATTGGTTTGTTATCGTCAACCCTTGGCACCTCTGAAGTGATTGTGATTTCAATCGTAACTGTTGATCTTTGTAGATCCAACGACTACTAAGCATTAATTCTTTACTTCTCCACTCATCCCTTTACTTAGAATTTATGCCATTTTCAATGGTTTTTGCAGTTCTTTTGGGTTCTTCAGAGGTTCTTCCTCCTTCGCTATTCACTACGACCCTTCCTTCTGTGCTTCTCTTTGCATGCACCTCTACTTCAAAGTAACTCTTGATCTCTTAAGAGGATCAATACGATTTCTCTGAATCGTATTCTTCTCTACAACATCATTCAAACTCTACCTTTCATGTGCATTCAATCATCCCCATATGATTCCTCTGAATCATCTTCATCCCTTTGCTCCTTCAGAAATCTGCCTGCAACTTGCAGAGCGTACGAATTCACAAGCAATTCATTCAAGAAATGCTTCTTCAACACATATTGACACAGATAGGAACCAACCTTTCATATATTAATGAAAAACACAGATTACATTCGAGACTCCTTGGTCTTGCTCACGCACACACATACACACACAGAGGCCTGATTTCCTATTAGTGTCCTCTCCCTCTTCCCGTAGGTTTACATACATATATATATGAAAAAATATGATTGGATCGTTGAAGGTCCCATCAATCCTCTAACAAAAGCCTAAAGCTCTACATGTATGCATACATGGTAGAAAAGCCTGCTTGAGACTCTATTCTATCTTTTCCCTATTTTAAAATAGAAAAGCCTCCTTATAGCTCAATGGTCCACATCTATTCTCCCTTTTATGCTTAAAATCTCTCCCTTGCTCCTAGGATCATGGAGCTACTCATGTTCTCATTTATTTTTTTTGAGACCATCTAATTAATTTACACGTAAGGCCTAAATATTAAATTGACTTGAGACTTACGAAAATAATTTCCCAAAAACGCATGACCCCCTATGTCTACTAATTACAATGATTTTCCTTGGGTTTAATGCTCCTGCATCAGACTCCCAAAGTAGAAAATATTCATGATCTCCTGATCATGTGTCTTCTAGTCTTGGTCTTCCTAGATTTCACACTTTGTTCTGTAGCTGTCCAGATGCTTTATTCCTTTGCTGCCACTGCACTTCTGTTGTCTTTTGCTCCATTTTATTTTTCTTGTCAATAAAATTCAAGTTCTGATTGTTCTTGCTTGCTGCTGCTACAATTTTCCTCCATCTGGACTGATTCATCATCTGCTACCATATTTCTTCAATTTCTATGTCCATCATATCTTTGGGCTAGTACATATTCTACTTCTTACTTCTGCCTTCTTCTCTTTGTTTCAAGCTACTATTTTTGTATTCTATGCTGACTTCTCTTTTACTTGTTTCATCTTTTGGTTTGCTTGCTGCCATTTTTTCTTTACTTGCTACCTCCCTATCATCCTTACCCTCTCTCATAACTGGATCATGACTATTCAGCATCCTTTCTAGCAATTTAATTTCTCCATTCCATTGATTGAGTTCTTCCATAGCATTCTCTTCTTTCACTTTTATTTGATTGTTCACTTGTGTCAAATCTCCTCCAGCATCTGCAACAAAACCTGCACACTCAAAGCACTTGTCAAAATTAAAAACATAAGGTTGTTGTCCCTTATCTTCCTTTGGAAACAATTTAGTTGGTACTTTGTTTTCTCCTTCTCCTTTGTTGACACATTAGTATTCTAATTCAAATTCTCAGCGGAATTCATGAGACTGTTTGTAATCTCTCTTCTACATCATTTGTTCTAATGATGTCTTCCTGCTTGGGTTCACAGTAGTGAACTTCTTCATATTCAATTTGAAATTGTTTGATTCCTACTTCCTCTTTACCATCTTCAAACAACCTTTGTTCAGTCCCTTTGATCACATACTCATAGTCATTCATGCTGTTTATTGAACCTGCAAACAAATTATTACAACTTCCTGTCTAAATGGCTACTTGAGACACATCTTCTTCTTCAGAAACTATAACTGCAACTTCTGCTCTATTGTGAGGTTCTCTCATTAGTTTCTCCAATAGTTTAATTTCCTCTTCACACTTAGCAAGTACGTCATCACAATGCTCTCTTCTTCCAGCTTCATCCTTCACATGCTGTGTTATAGTATTAAAATACTATCCTGCTTTGACCCTTGTAATCTCAAGGTCTTTTTGCTATAGCAAATCACTACATCCCTCCTTCAAGATGTCTTCTCCATCATACTCGGTTCTTCTAGAGTACTCCTAGATACTTTTGAAATCTTCAAAATATCGTCCATCCTCTTCCAAAAACTCTTTTGTTAGTGTTCCTTTTCTCTTTCCTAAGTCTTTCCTATAGAATTCCTCTACCTTAAAATCTCTCAGTAGATGTTCTTCTTCCCTACTGTCTGTATCGCTATCTCCACTGTTCCTATCATCATAGTGAATTGATGATCCTTTACTATGTTTTCAGATAACATAGTCTCTTCCTCAAGTTCTCCTTCGGTCCTTGGCTATTTATCTTCTCTGAAGATAGCTTCAAATGGCTGCTTTTCTCTTATAATATCTGCCATCATACACAAACTATCATTTTTAAAAATATAAGACCCTATGGTCTCACTTGATGGTTCAACCATCATTTCTCCTTGTTATTCTAAATCATTCATATGATACAAAAATTCTTTGATAGTCTCTTCTTCAATCTCCTCAAGCCCTTCACCTGGTTGCTTGATATCTTTCTCCATCTGTATATGAGACCTATCTATCTCATCTTTTTCCAGAACAAAATCTAGATTCTGTTGTTCTTCCTTCTTCATGACAATATCAATAAATTGTCCTTCACCTGCAAACATACACAAATTGTCAGATTTAAAATCATCAGACCTTTTGGTCTCACTTGAAGTTTTAGTCTTCAAGTCTTCACTTTCACCTAGAAATTCTCCTTGTTCTGGTTTACAAATGGATTCTTCCATTTCTAATTCAACTTCCTTGAGTTTTCCTTTCATCCACTTTACTTTCTTTTGTTGTAGCCTTCTCTACATCTCATGCCATTCCACTGACTTCTTCCTTAAGACCCAACCTATTCTTTGGCTTTCCTCAAGCATTCTCCTTAATGCATTGAGTTTTTCTTTTAATTCAGCAACCTATTTATCAATTTCTTCTTGACTCATCTTCTTGCCATTTGCTTTGGCATCCTCTTTCTTATATTCTCTACTATGGCTTCTCTCTGAACCTCTGCTATGACTATCAGTAGTCAGTTTCTTTTCTTTTATCTTCATGAGCTCCTTTGCAGCAAGCCTCTGCAACAAATATTCCTCCTAGCGGCAATCTTACCTCACTAAGCTCTCCTCACTCAATCTTTTGGTAAGCGTAGGTCCTCTATCTGGAACCTCTCCTTCTTGAGCAAAACCTTTGCTCCTTCTAGGCTTCTGCAATCTCTCACTCCCTCTTGAGAACACTTCAACTGTCCTATTTTTCCAAGTTCTTATTGGATTCTTCATGTCCACTGCCACTTTTCTATCAGAGTATTCTCCAAACTCTATCTTCAAGAACTCACCTGGTTCTTCTCTCACAACTTCTCTTGCTGTCACCTGCGCATTAGTATAGAAACACACATTCTTAATTTAAAATATAACATGCCTTCAAGATCTCGACATGATCTTGTTTCACCCATTCTTCTGCACTTTGAATGGATTGTCCTCTGGTTGGTTTCCAAGTCCTCTTTCCTTCAGAACTTTCATTAAGCAATATTGCCTTCTCCTTCCTTCAAGGAATCTTCTATTCCTGCTATTCCAAACCTCTTCTGGGACTACTATAGTCTTCCAAGAACTTCAAAAGTTCTCCTTTTACAGATTACAAATTTTCTCTGATACCACTAATGGTGCAGGGTTATCACCCAGCATATAACCATCCTTAGTCAAATTTATGCCAGGGTAAATACCTACACATACCCACAGTATGCATTAATCAGTAATAATGCATCCACACTTGTCCTAGGATATTTAACTCTGCAATGGAGTTAAATATTTAGACCATAAATGGTATCAGAGCCCCTTTATACAATCATTCCTTTGTATTAGGACCAGTCACCCTGTTGTAATCCTCTATTGGGACTATATTAACCCTACAGAACCTTTTAAATCATTTATGCATGCATATATAGCCTTCCCCTTCTGAATATTGGTTAATATATGCTATATTGCACAACTTGCACTATCGACGTCTTTCCACTTTATATCCCATTACAAAGGGAAATACTCCCAAACACATTTTCCACTTTATTATGGCTTTGGAACATATTTCGAGGTTGGAACCTCTATCGCAATTGCAATCGACTATTAGGACTTCCATAGTCTTAACGCACACATGCACCCTCCTCCGACTCCGATCTACTATTGGTCGATAACACATACCATTAAGCCTTAAAAAGGCTCATAACACTTATCATAATATAAAGGGAAGACATGGAAATGCATTAACCTTCCGCCGAATCATATAATAAGCAGACCTCAAAGTTTATACATTGGCATTCATAATTGTTGTCGGTTCCATAACTTATCGCTCCACACTTCCACTACACTGATCTTCGATGGTTCTAAGCTTCGATATTTCGATAATCGTTATTGGATATCGCTCATCCACCCGCGCATTATGTTGTTGGGAAAAGTATCCAATATAGAATGACCCTATCCCACTCTAAGGGTGATAGTACCTCAACAACAACTGAATGTAAAGCTATTCAAGATTACTTCTTTATGAGATGTAGGAGAGAGGAGAAAGGGATCCACTAACCGTTATCTTCCGCTAATGGTTGATCCAATCTTCCCTCTTTGCTGCTTGCTCCCGGCTCCTTGCTCTTTCACTGGCCCAACTACACAAAGATCCTGTAAAAGCACAAGAAAAGGAAACAACAAGAAGCATACATCCATAATTGATTCAAGGATTAGAATAAATCAAATATACAAGCATCAATACACCATTGAGACACATGCATATAGAAGAACCTCAAATGCTTTATTAATGGCAGAAGTAAAGTTTTGAGAGTGTTACAACCATAAGAGGCCCAACCCAGCAACACCTCCCAGCAGAAAGAAATCTCCTCTTCACCTCCTTCAAGAAAATCACCCAATAGTTCTATACTCAAACCAACAGCACTTCCTTACTTGCAAAAAATTCCAGCCTCCTTAGACCTCATGAGAGAGCTCTATATATAGGAGTTTTGGAGAAAGGATGAGTCAGCTTGAGGTTGGCATGAAGCTGACTAGTGTCCTCTCCCACTTCAGTTATTCTTCAGTTCTTGAGTCCACTTGGAGTTTCTTGCTTCCACTTGGAGATCTAGGTCCTCTTACTCATCACAAGGTGAATTCCCTGATCCAAGTGTCATTTTGGAAGCTTCCTGGGCATTTGACACCTTGCAGAATGACTGTGCCACTTGGACAATCTCGCCCAGCGCAGGTAGCCTTCATTGCTTTTGACATTTAGCGCAGGTACAGAGTGGAGCAGTTGACATTCAACGCAGATGCTCAGTGGAGTAGCTGACATGATCCAGAAATAGCTTGTTTTCGAGTGTTTTCAGGTGGAGAACTGATTTTTAGTGCCGTGGTTTGCTGACCTTGTTCCTCTAGGGGTAGGAACAACATGTTTAGGGACTTTGGATCCCTTAGATTATTGACATTTCATGCTTCATGCTGTTAGGCACAAAAATGTATATAACAGTTGCCCCCTAAAGTATGAGGTCGTTTATCGGGTGAAATGCTTTATCAGGAGGATCTGAAGTTCATTCAATCGCTGAGAGGTTCCCTGTAATAAAATACAATACAATACATTATTTTTCATTCTGCTTTCATGATCTAGCTGAGGCGGGCATTCCCATGCTCAGCTTTATAAATTCATTTTGGTACATATAACAGACGACCGTCTGATGGTAGACTGATAATTCTCTACTGAAATTATCATCCTTTGAGTAGGATGATCATCTGCTGCAATAATGTACATATCAAATGCCTTTATATTTCCTGAATATATATCGCAGCCCGGATGGATGAAACTAGATCTGGGGTCTTCAAACTCGTTCGATCTTCACTCTAAGTACAAGTTGATCCATGTGAGAATTTCGCTGAAGTCGAACATGGAAAGACATCGCTTGATTACCGGTCAATAATGTAAACCGTTAACAAGCGCGAGAGGAATCATCGATAATGATAATGACCCTCAAGGTACTGCAGTACAATTCACGTGGTGTGAATAAAGGACTTGGCGTCGAACACCACGCAAAATCTTCTGGTCGAAGGTCATTGATGTATACCTGTCGCTGGAAGTGAGAAACTTGCCATTGAGGCATGCAAGCTTCAAAGTACTGGGGGGGGTGTTCCTAGATCAACTTCTTGGATAATGAGTTGAAGTCGACAAGAAGCGATCTGTCAAAGGAGGGCCTTAATGAATCCCACATCAGTGACACGGAACGGAACTAATGATTTTAGTGGAGGTGAAAACAATCTGTGAAATATGATTCAGGGTGGCGATCATGGGTGGATGAAGGATAATGTATGGCAGTGGATGGGACACGGTTGACTCTTTCTGAACAACATCTCTTGAACATATAACCACACTGATGTGATGGATCGGTAGCATTACCCCAAATGTGGATGGTTTGGCGAAGACCATGGTGATGAGACCGGTGAATGAAACAACCCAACCCGATGTGATACGGAGGACAAAGTGTCATGTTCAAGAGCGACTTGCTACCATTAAAGCTTTGAGGTTCTCCCAATTTTTCCCCAGTCATTTCTGACCAGTACCTCTTTATTTTTATCAAGCTTGAGGAGGATAACATATGCTTGTTCTATAACCTGCCCTTCGGGCAAGCCCATCGCTATGTTTTAACGAGCCCAACGATAGGGAAACTCGTTCTCGTCTAAAGACAAGTTTGTCGCTATTTAATCATTTTAACGAGTCTAGCGACAAAGACAACTCGGTCCTTTTCATTTTTAGAGAGTCTGAAAAGGTACAGAAAGTTAACTCCAAAATTCCTTTTTCGTCATCTAATCCCTTAAGTCCGAAAAAGTATAAAACAATACAGAAGGGATGAATTTTCGATAACTTTAACGAGCCGAATAAAACAAGCGCTCGACCTTTTTGTGTAATAATCCCTCAGGTCCAAAAAGATTAAAATCTAGAGGAGGGAGAGCTCTTCCGGTCCTTTTAACGACCTGGAAGGCCAAAACTCAGCAAACTTTTCATATTTTACGAGTCAATTGAAAAGAGCTCAAAGAAGACTCGTCTTTTGAGGAACGAGTGATAAACAGGGATAGCAGCAGATTCGAGGTACAGGTTGGAATTTTCCAATCACGGCAATGTCACAAGGATGGCTAAGTGAAATCACCCTTCGCAGCTGTTCCTCAAAATGGGTAAAAAATCATATGGGGGTGAACGATTGGCCAAATGGAATGGAGGTGGCAAGTGCAAACACGACCAAGGCTTTTTACGGCTAATAAATTTACGATCACAATGGTTATTTACCGGGATAGGTTCTTTTTTTAGATAAAAATGAGCTTAAACTCTGGAGGAAACATTGCTCACTACTTTTATTTATTTTTTAACGAGCATGAAGACCGCGTTAAAACTGCTCGGATCTTGCGTTTATTTTTTAACGAGCATGAACTTTATGCTAAAACTGCTCGATTATATGGTCAAATTTTGATTTTTTACCATTACTAGCTTTTCTCTTTTCAAATATCGTACTGCATTTTCAATTGCTGCAACAAACTTTGTTAGAAATGAATAATATTTGCATGAAAATGAGATTATAACCCTAATATTTCACTTTGTACTACGTAAAAAGCCATTAAAAGGTGTTTTTACCTCTCATTTACCATTTCATTTGCATTTGGTTTGTTGGAGCTCTGGAGGTGCCTCTTCCCCTTGATTTTCACCAGCTGATTCCGGGAGATTCTGCGGACGATTTTCGGCGCCGTCTGGACCAGGTAGGAGCTAAGCCCTAGCTCTTTCTTTTCATGGTTTCATTTTCCTGTTTTTTTCCTGTTTTCCGGTCTTTCTGAGCCCATGGGGTTTTGCCAGGGCGCCCTAGGTTCAGCGCAGGTTCCCCATTCGAAACCTGCGCTGAAGGTCAATCTGCCTTAAGGCAGTCAGACCCTCAGCGCAGGTAGAGGACCTCCTGCCTGCGCTGGGCTCAAAAAGACTGAGTTTTAAGGTCATTTTTGATGATTTTTTTCGCCAATTTTTACATCAAATCAGGAATTCACTCTTTCTCTTGTTTGCTTTGCAGGGAACCTTGAACAAAATGTCCCTTACATGGCAAGAACGAGAAAATGAAGAGGAGGACATGATTGCCCTCCATGACCCGTTCACGGTGAACGCGCTGCGGAACTGTGGCCTGCTGAAGTTCTTCTGTATCTCTAGCATGAGAGCACAGATTTATTTACTGCAGTATATGCTTGATGCTTGGGATCCTGTTAACCAAGTGTTCCAGATTAGGGGAAAGACCATCCCCTTGACCATAGAGGACATGTACTTCTTGACTGGATTGTCAAGACGAGGTGCCCCCATTTCCTTATCAGGTACGGCCTGGGGGACTGATTCCACCAGAGATTATGTCCGCCAGTATTGCAGGGAAGGTTCTCAGCCGAGCAGAGACGACAATATTGTTATCTGTGAGATTACTGATCGGGCTCTCAGGTCCATTCTGTTCACTATTGGTAGGATGGCCGGCAACGCAGCTCTACATGTTGCCAACAGGTCTTATATGCAGCACGCCTTGGAGTGTCTCCAACCGAAAGTATTCAACTGGTGTGATGCAGTACTTGTTCAGATGAAAAGTCAATTGACCAAGGTAAAGGATGGGAAGCTGAAGAATTTTGGATTTGGTTCTATTCTGACTACCTTCGCCTTGGAGAAAATCCCACTGATGCAGCCTCAGTACATCATACTTGACTTTCCTTCTCCGACCGAGCCACGCATGCAGAGGTGGGTTGACTACATGTCTAGGCATGCAGGTCAACCTCAGATTACTTTTACTGAGGCCTTCTTTAGGTGGTTCGAGCGCCAGGAGATGGTGTTTTCTGAGTATCCATATGTGGGTATGGATTTCCGAGGTGATCCGGATTTGGTGCTACCGGATGGCGAGCAGTGGGGTGCCATTGGTAAACTCCTTGACCATATTACTATTTATTGTTCTTATTCATAATGTTGTTGTGCTTTATTCTATCAAGACTTTTAATTGTACTCTTGGGTGCATGTAGATATTGGTCCTGTTCGTCCCGCAGTTCGTCCGAGATCGCCAGCTGCTGCCCCGGCAGGGGAGCCTGCTAGGAGAGTCGTTATTCGCGATCTTGACGATACTGAGACCCTTACAGCTGTGCAGGAGCAGGTTGAGAGCCTTACTCGTGGTCTTCCGGATGTACATATTGACGAGTTACCTTTACAGTTGCAGTGGCATACCATTGGTGTGCCTAGATGATGGACTCGTCTCTTGCGCATGATCGCACAGGCCGTGACGTACTATCATGAGCACCACTAGGCTAGGGTGCCCCCTAGCATCTTTTTGAGTTTT
Source organism: Pinus tabuliformis (assembly GCA_031772625.1). NCBI lineage: Eukaryota > Viridiplantae > Streptophyta > Pinopsida > Pinales > Pinaceae > Pinus > Pinus tabuliformis. The sequence goes on from CM062809.1 coordinate 226,364,125, forward strand.
AGGTCATATGACCAATTTTGTCTGGATTACAGAACATTATGTATGAACTTTATATAAACAACTTATATATTTTGATTTTCGGGTTTTATTCTGGTTGATTTATATGATCCATATGTACAATCTTTGATGATGTGTCATTTTTATAGATGTTGCAAATGTCTATCTAACACATAGTTTGCTAATGAGTCGGTTAATGTGTTTAAGTTTCTTGAAATATGTTGATATTGAATTGAATCAAATCGTCTTTCCAAGATCTTAACCCTTAGGAACATGCGATAAATAGCTGGATTGCGAACAGAATATATACCATTGAGTTGTAATATTACGAGCTGTGAGTCTAGCCTGACAATTAGTCGGCGTATGCCACGTGTGATGGCATCAGAGAGTAGTTCTATCAACGCGCTATACTCAGCGATGTTATTCGTCGATTTCCCAATACATACACCTCTGAAACTTACTAACTCGCCGCTTGGATCAAAAATTCCCCAGGCTGCGGAGGATAGGTTCCGCGAACTACGACTCGCTCCGTCGGCATATCCAACACATGTCTCCAGAAGGTTCGACATCTGCAACGAATGAAAAGGTGGATCACTCGACCAGAACAAACACTTTAGCGAAAGCAAAATACAACAAAAGCATGCAGGTTACTATTTAAGCATAGTAACGCTTGAGGTACAACCCGTTGCGGGGTTGCGCCAGTGGAATTCCGTCGTAATCCATTAACTCGTAGGCTTCTTTTGCTAGCACCCTTTTAACAATATAGGGGCCCATCCATAAGGACTTGAATTTACCTGCTCCCAATTTATCGGATTCTTGGTCATAAAGCAAGACCAAATCACCTTCTGAGAAGACACGGGGTTTGACATTTTTGTCGAACTGAGCCTTAACTCGTTTCTTATGGGCCTCGTTAGCCAAAGCGGCGTCACGACGGGTTTCATCCAACTGGATTAATTCCAAGAAACGAGCCTCTTCCTCTAAAGTTCTGGGGAGGAGATCGATTCCGAGTTTAAGCGACGAAATTTCGCACTGGATTGGCAAGACTGCTTCCAGGCCATACACCAGTTGAAAAGGTGTGAACCCGGTTACGCTCTTTACCGAGGTCCGGTAAGCCCACAAAGCTGAGTACAGGATTAGGTGCCATCTTCTTTTATGAACCCCGATCATCCTTTGCAACATACGTTTCAGGACCTTGTTGATTGCCTCAACTTGTCCGTTGGCTTGCGGATAATATGGGGTAGAGCTGTCGTGAGATAGCCCTAGCTTGGCAGCCAATTCGACCATCATGTGATTGCGAAAATGCGATCCATGATCTGTAACTATAGCCTGTGGTACGCCGAACCTGGCGACTACATGATTGAAAAAGAAAAGGGCAGTTGTTTCACCAGTGTTATCCAATGTAGGCATCGCCTCGGCCCATTTGGTAAAATAGTCAACAGCGACTATAATATACCCATGCCCCCCGGTCGAGGTGGGGTTACATTGCATGAAATCGATGCCCCACTTGGCGAAGGTCCCAACAACAACTATAGGCTGCAAAGGTGCGGGTGGTCGTCTGGTTTTGCTATCAAAAATTTGACAAGCATGGCAACTTCTGACTACGGTTATGCAATCTTTGAACATGGTTGGCCAGAAGTATCCTGCTCGTAAGATTCTTTGTGTTGTTGCATATCCAGATTGATGCTCCCCAAATGCGCCTGAATGACAATCATTCAGGGCTTTTTCGGCCTCCTCATGGGTAAGGCACCTCCTCAGAACCGTATCGACACCACGACGGTAAAGTGAATCACCAACGATCATGTAGTATTTTGCTTGGTATCGTATACGTTTTTGTTCGGAGCGAGAGGTGTTAGGCCTGAACTTTTGGGTTTGGAGATAAACTATGATATCTCCATACCACTCATCGCTTGCAGATATGAGAAACAAACTTTCGTCCACGATTGACTCTTCCGATGTTTCATCGTTGGACGACGATGGGAAATCACATAATAATTCCGCGAAAACTAGAGCTTTCTTTGATTTGGACTTTACAAATTCCAGATCAAACTCTTGAAGGATCGCTATCCATTTTGAATATTTGCCCCCCAGCAACTGTCGCGACAGTATATAAGTCATGGGGTTGCAATCTGACAAGATGGTAGTTTTCCGAAAGAGGACATAATGTCGAAACCTTTGAATCGCTTGAACAGCTGCAAGCGTTAGTTTTTCAACATAAGAATATTTACTTTCTGTATCGTTTAAGTTTTTACTTAAATAATAGATAGGATGTTCAATTCCATCGACTTCTTGAACTAAAACCATTGCAATGGTCGTATTCGCTGCAACCAGATACAGGTTAAAATCTCTTTGATAGTCTGGGGCGTACATTAATGATGCTTTTACTAGACAATCTTTCAGAGCATCAAAGGAAGCTTGTGCCACCTGGTCCGAGACAAAAGGTACATCCTTTTTCAAAAGACGAGTATAACCCTTAGCAAGTTCTGCGTAATTTGGAATGAACCTCCTCAGAAAGTTTGCTTTCCCTTGGAGTTTCTGAATCTGAAGCAAATTCGAAGGTGGAGGCAAATTAATGATTGCCTGAACCTTACAGGGGTCGAGACGAATCCCATCCTTAGAGACTACAAAGCCAAGTAAACGACCAGAACCGACGTAAAACACACATTTGTGTGGATTGAGTCTTATCTTGTAGTGTCGGCAACGTAGAAATATCGCTCTTAAATGCTGCGGGTGATCAGTCCGCTTTCGCGAATGAGCCGAAAGATCGTCGAGATAAGGTTGAACAATGTTCCTGATGTCATGGAAGGCATAATTCATCACCCTCTGAAACATCGCCCCTGCGTTCTTTAAACCAAAGGGTAATTTTCGATAAGCGAATGTGCCCCACGGACAAATAAATGCAGTCTTTGACTGGTCATGTGGGCGGATATTTATTTGATTATACCCCGAAAATCCATCCATAAATGAAAAGATTTCACATCCGGCGCATTCATCAATTATCTGGTCGATGAAGGGTGTAGGGTAGTTGTCCTTCGGACAAGCTTGGTTTACATCCCTATAGTCGACACACACTCTAATCGTCCCTTGTTTCTTCATAACAGGGACAATATTCGATACCCAATCGGTTAGAGGAACCGGGTAGATGAATCCAGCATGGAGAAGTTTTTCAACTTCCGCCTTAATGGCAGCGGTTTTCTTCGGGTGTGCTTGCCGAAGCCGTTGTCTTACTGGTTTGACATCAGGATACATTTTAATTTCATGTTGAACGATACTCGAGTCAATGCCTGGCATTTCATCATATGACCAAGTGAAGACATCTCTAAATTCACGAAAAAGAGCGTTATATATTTCCAGTTCTGAAGGGGAACAACCTTTGCCGACATAAATATTCTCTACAACATTCGTTTTGGTCGAGATATTTATGGCTATAGTCTCTTCAATATTGGATAGGTTTCGCTCGGAATCCACCGTATTTACAGTATTCGTTAGGAACTCAAATACTGATGGGTGATAAAGGTCACTTTGAGTATCTTCTTCAGTGATTGAATGAACTTCGGATCCTCCTGATAAAGCATTTCACCCGATAAACGAAGTTCATTGAACATGGTTGGCCAGAAGTATCCTGCTCGTAAGATTCTTTGTGTTGTTGCATATCCAGATTGATGCCCCCCACACGCGCCTGAATGACAATCATTCAGGGCTTTTTCGGCCTCCTAATGGGTAAGGCACCTCCTCAGAACCGTATCGACACCACGACGGTAAAGTGAATCACTGATGATCATGTAGTCTTTTGCTTGGTATCGTATACATTTTTGTTCGGAGCGAGAGGTGTTAGGCCTGAACTTTTTGGTTTGGAGAGAAACTATGATATCTCCGTACCACTCATCTCTTGCAGATATGAGAAACAAACTTTCGTCCACGATTGACTCTTCCGATGTTTCATCGTTGGACGACGATGGGAAATCACATAATAATTCCATGAAAACTAGAGCTTTATTTGATTTGGACTTTACAAATTCCAGATCAAACTCTTGAAGTATCGCTATCCATTTTGAATATTTGCCCCCCAGCAACTGTCGCGATAGTATATAAGTCATGGGGTTGCAATCTGACAAGATGGTAGTTTTCCGAAAGAGGACATAATGTCGAAACCTTTGAATCGCTTGAACAGTTGCAAGCGCTAGTTTTTCAACATAAGAATATTTACTTTCTGTATCGTTTAAGTTTTTACTTAAATAATAGATAGGATGTTCAATTCCATCGACTTCTTGAACTAAAACCATTGCAATGGTCATATTCGCTGCAGCCAGATACAGGTTAAAATCTCTTTGATAGTCCGGGGCGTACATTAATGATGCTTTTACTAGACAATCTTTCAGAGCATCAAAGGAAGCTTGTGCCACCTGGTCCCAGACAAAAGGTACATCCTTTTTCAAAAGATGAGTATAACCCTTAGCAAGTTCTGCATAATTTGGAATGAACCTCCTCAGAAAGTTTGCTTTCCCTTGGAGTTTCTGAATCTGAAGCAAATTCGAAGGTGGAGGCAAATTAATGATTGCCTGAACCTTACAGGGGTCGAGACGAATCCCATCCTTAGAGACTACAAAGCCAAGTAAACGACCATAACCGATGCAAAACACACATTTGTGTGGATTGAGTCTTATCTTGTAGTGTCGGCAACGTAGAAATATCGCTCTTAAATGCTGCGGGTGATCAGTCCGCTTTCGCGAATGAGCTGGAAGATCGTCGAGATAAGGTTGAACAATGTTCTTGATGTCATGGAAGGCATAATTCATCGCCCTCTGAAACGTCGCCCCTGCGTTATTTAAACCAAAGGGTAATTTTCGATAAGCGAATGTGCCCCACGGAAAAATAAATGCAGTCTTTGACTGGTCCTGTGGGCGGATATTTATTTGATTATACCCCGAAAATCCATCCATAAATGAAAAGATTTCACATTCGGCGCATTCATCAATTATCTGGTCGATGAAGGGTGTAGGGTAGTTGTCCTTCGGACAAGCTTGGTTTACATCCCTATAGTCAACGCACACTCTAATCGTCCCTTGTTTCTTCATAACAGGGACAATATTCGATACCCAATCGGTTAGAGGAACCGGGTAGATGAATCCAGCATGGAGAAGTTTTTCAACTTCCGCCTTAATGGCAGCGACTTTCTTTGGGTGTACTTGCCGAAGCCGTTGTCTTACTGGTTTGACATCAGGATACATTTTAATTTCATGTTCAACGATACTCGAGTCAATGCCTGGCATTTCATCATATGACCAAGCGAAGACATCTCTAAATTCACGAAAAAGAGCGTTATATATTTCCAGTTCTGAAGGGGAACAACCTTTGCCGACATAAATATTCTCTACAACATCCGTTTTGGTCGAGATATTTATGGCTATAGTCTCTTCAATATTGGATAGGTTTCGCTCAGAATCCACCGTATTTACAGTATTCGTTAGGAACTCAAATACTGATGGGTGATAAAGGTCACTTTGAGTATCTTCTTCATATTCCGGAAGAAGGGAACGATGGTGGTGATCATTCCATGGTGCTCCCTCAATCATCATTGATTGTAAGATTCCTTCGTCAGTCCCATGTACTTTCGACCAAGGATCTAATGGGGTTCCATATTCTCTAGACCTATCTACCCAAACGCTTGACGAGCATTGATTTGGGCTCGCCTCCCATGCCTGAAACATTGATTGCTACAATATTTCCAAAGGGCTTGGGGACAACACCATTGCATGATCCATGTTGACCTTCGTGGAAGATATCATGTTGCAGGTTGCTACAAACGGTACATTTCCTGTATAAATAGGAGGTGGTAGCGCGAAAGTTCCCATCAATATGGGGTCTTTCAATAATCCTACTCCGATATCTTGAATTGAATGGTTGCTCTCATGGATAATGGGAATGCTTCCTGTAACTTGTGAACCATTAGGGAGGAAATTCTGTTGGTCGACGACCGTTATCCCTCCTTCAAACGGGAATGCGATATTCCTAAAATAAGTCGACACGACAGCTGCCATGGCATAAATCCATGGTCTACCCAGTAGGATGTTATAGTCAAGATTTCCATCAATGACCTCAACATCAATTTCTATTGTCTTTCCTCCTAGTTCAACTTTCAAGTTGTTAAGGATACCGTAAGGGGTATCAGTCCTTCCGTCGAAAGCCTTTAATGTCGTCGATGATCGAGACAAGGTTGGAGATCCTAAAGTTTTCCATCAGCTCATCGACATAATACATGTCGATGCCCCCTCATCGATAATCGTTATGTGAACAGTTTTGTTGAGGGCTTTCACTTGAATAAGGAAAGCTAGTTGAGCCGGTAACTGAGGATCATATCCCTTGTGATCAAAGGATACAAGATTGGATTCCTTAGGATCAACCCCACCAATTGCGGATAACAACGCCTGCCTTTGGGTTGGACAATTTTGTAGCACCTCAAGAGTCGACATAGCGGATGGCGATTGAGCCAAATCTTCCACTATGTTATAATGTTGCGCCGCTCTGGCGCGAGGATTAAATGTCGACTTGTGTACTACACCCTTTGGCGGTTTTATTGTTAATTCAGGGATGATGGGTGGTACAACTTCTGTCGAAGTTGTTGTCGAACTACTTGGTTGATCTTTACCTTTTTCGTTCGACATCTGAGGATTCCTATAATCTTTGTTCCTTGTCGAAATCAAAGCATCATTCTGCTGTTTCGAAACCGACAACATAAGTACTTGTGACGGGGAAGCATTTCCACTATCAACCAGATTTTGACCTGGGTTGGGAAATGGATCAGTTAACACAGCTGATGTTTGGGAACTTTTAAAGAACCTCTTTAACTCAACTTTGAATGGGCAATTCTTTGTGTAATGATCCTCTTCATCACATATTTGACATGGATAATTTTGTTTCCCTTTCCCAGGAGGGTTTGAAGAATTTTTCTTAGGTGATGATTCACCTTGTTTTTTCTTCTTCCCTTTGTTTTGTTTCTTCTTGCTTCCTGGTTGATTGGTTTCTTTGCCTTTATCTTTCGATACGGCATTTACTTTCGAAGCAAGAATTTCTCCTTTTGCATTTTGATCCGAATTCTTACGGGCTTTCTTTGCCGAAGCCTTTATCGATTTCGTGTTTGCGGTGCCAATCATGCCATCATCGGCATGAGAGTCACTATTTGATTTAGGAGGGGGAGGAATTGAAAATTCCGGTCTAGGGGCGTCAGGTATTTTGTCGTAGAGTGTGCCGGACTGAGTATAAACTAAGTCCAAATATTGTGCACGAGCAATAACTTGCTCCTCTGTTACGACTCCCCCCTTGGCCACATCTTCCGTAATAGCCGAAAGTAACGACTTTATAAACCATTCAGCTAATAGCTGATCAGGAACATATGTTTTCACCATCCTGCGACGACGACGCCACTCATGTATATGATCAGATATATGGGTGGCAGTTGTCTGCTTGAAGTTGGTTAATATTTCTGTTCTCGTTTCATACCTTATTGGTAATTGAAAATGGGTTAAGGAAGTCGTGGCTAGGGAACTAAAATTGTCGAAAGAGGCTCTTGGCAATTCAATATACCATTTGGCCGCTGGACCTGTCAATGTCCTCTGAAAAAGGCGAAGCCTTATCGAATCGTCGTTTAGGGTGTTCGACGAGCACCACAGATGAAAAGTCATCACGTGATTCGATGGGTCTTCACCTGGATTTCCATTGAATTTAGGAATGTCAGATGGAAGTTTATGAGGAATCGCTAGCCACCAAGGGGCATAAGCAATCTGATCGTTGGTTAACCGGTGTAAATCAGGTAACTCTAACGTTGCCATGAATGGTAACTGTTGATTCAGGTTAGGCGAAGCGTAACCAGGGTACGATGGAATCGCTTGAGTAGTGGGTCTTTGCATACCAGCATAATGTAATTGATGTTGGTATGACTGATACGGTTGGTGGACTTGACCACTGTAAAGTCGTTGATTTTGATCGTTTTGGATATACGGTTGTCCACTGTTCGCAAAGATCTGCTGCTCAGAACCTTGGTATACTTGCTGGAATTGCGGTTGTTGGTATTGTACAAGCCATGGTTGTGAAGCCATGTTTTGTTGTGCTACGCTAACCGCTGGACCGAGGTGTGGGGTAATTGTACCCGTTTGTACTTATGTCGCCCCACCAGTTGGCGATTGTGGTTGTGACCCATGATCAAGTGGTTGTTGCATTGCAACCTGAGAAATCTGAGGTTGGCATGCAGCAGGTATCGCTTGAACTTGTGACACTGTTACAATAGCCGGTGTGGTTGGGATGTTCGTCACAGGTACACACTGTTGCATAGAATATACAACCCTTGGTTGTTGAGGTAGCATAGGTACCCAACTACTTGATGCAATTCCAGTATAACCTGAATACTATTGAGAACTGTCGTATGGATATCCTCCCGGAGGAGGTAATGAAAGGGCATACTGCCCCCCATACGGTAGCAATCCTGAACTCAGAGGGATTGTTAGTCCTTGAGGACTAGATGGCCCAAATTGACCTCCATGAGGATCAATCTGTCGAGTCTCAACATAAGAGTTGTCGGGTATTACTCTGGATGAACAAACTAGAACAGACCACACTGTCGAAATAGTCCCTTGGTGGACTCCTTCTAGTTGTTGAGAACTAGTTGGGACAGCTGGTATGCCGGCAAAAATCGTCGGAGTGACGGCAGGGGCTTCTGCTGTCGCTGTGTCATTTGACACAGTCCTAGATGATGACGTTTGTTCAGACATTTTAAGTCTATCCAATAGATTTCCTAGCGATTCTACAGGAACTTCCACTTGTGGTGGATTAACTTATGATGAAGGAAATAGAGTGACCCCGACTCCAAAATGAGTTGGAGTACTTGCTTGCGGATCCTCTGCAATTTCCTCTATCGCAATCAAACCCGGTGGAAGAGGAAGACCATCAGGTCCGTAAAATATTTCTGGTGCCGAAGAAGTGGTTGCTTCGACAGCGACAGTTGTTTGAGGAACAAAACTCTCTGGACCGGTTACAGATGGAACTGGTTCAGTTATACAACTATTTGCCCCCAGACTAAGATCAATATTACTGTCCTTCTGTGGCTGTTGAACTTCTTTTATAGAGGCAGGGTTTCTAGAAATGTTTGGAGTAACCGGAACCTCCGATGTAGTTGGAACACTTGTTCTAACTTTTAAAGGAGATTTTGAACCGGTTAAACGAGTTCGCTTTGCCCGTACTGTTTTCGATTCCGGAGACAAAGATGGTTGACTCGTAAGCCTCCGCGAACGACGGGGTTTCAATTGACTTTCTTCCACGATTGCGGATTACTCGATCAACCAAAATATTAAAAGGGGAAATTTGTGTTTCCGAATTGAATGAATTTTATTAGACGCTTTTAGACATAACTTGCTTTTTCACTTTTTAAGAGTCGAGAAAAAGCTAAAGATGACTCTAGTCTCCTTCGATGTATTTACGAGCCCGAAGTGACAAATGCTCGGTTGGACTTTTTCAGTTATAGAGTTTGAAAAAGGCCAAAAGAAACTGCTCTGGAGATCTAGGCAGAGGGTGTGCCAAACCTTTCGCAAAACCACAGAATACGTTTTACGGTACGAGTGGTCGATCTTCGTGAATGCTGTGTTCACAGCATTGCGATCAGTAGGGCGGACGACACAGTTTCCTATGGATAAAGGCTTTGATCCTATAGGGGTCTCCCAATATATACGTGACGGTACGTGGGAGCACAAGTCCGTATTAGTGCCACCGACTCTCAGGAGGAATCACCCACCTTCGTCGAGATCGACAGTCACTACGTTTAACGACGCCGGAACACGTCTCTAGCTTAGACCTCTATGTGTTTGCGTTATGTTTCAAAGCGTTGTTAGGTTCATTCAATATATTTTAAGTTGATCTTTTTAAAGTTTTCCTTTCAAGGTTCACCACGAGATGTTTTGATACAAATTCCTAAATGCAGTCTAAGATGAGAAGCAAGCTTTTTCAATCTTTTCGACTTATGAAAATCTTAACTACTGAGGGAAAAGAGAGATAAAATCTTTTCACACAGATCAAAGAGCATACACTAATGCACTTTTTCCTTAAATCAACATACAAACTTATATGCAAAATGCAAAATGCAGGTATTTATTTTCTCTTTCTTAATGTTTGTGTGACACAAAAAGAAAGCTGTTGTATAATTTCAAATTCAATTTCAAGTGAAAGCAAACAAGCTTGTCCAAAATCAAAAGACACCTTAAGATTTACTTGTTTCGACACTAGAAATATATAAATTCAAACCATATGACGAAAGCGAAAGCTCAATCAGCTATGAACAGCAAACAAACTAACTCTTAAGATCAAAACGACACTTTATCACAGGTCTAGAACTAAGAGGCCACAGCAAGACTAGTTCACTTTCGTTATGGGAAACTGTAAATGTACAAGAAATACACAAAGAACAAACACAGTTTCTTTATACAACCGAGGCAGAATAGTGGCAAGGAAAGTTGGTTTCAGATAGGCACATTGATTGGTAACAGGCAACAAAAATAAGAGTGAAAACAGGGCAAGAAATAGCAAGAAACCCCAGTAGCACTGGGCAAAACTGGTCCAGCACAGGTGGTACACAGGCAGTTTGACCTTCAGCACAGGTAGCCCCTTCGGGAACTGCGCTGAAATGCAGACAACCTTCACACAGCCTGCACTGAAGAACGAAACTTTCGTTTCTCTTGGTTTCCGGGTCACAGATTGCTCAAAAATTCACAGTTTTTGGCCAAATCAGAAGCTATCAGTCAAGCACACACTAAGGGATGAAAAGGAGGATGAAAAGCTATCACTAAGAGCTTATTAGATTCCTTGTGGATCAGCTCTTCAAATGACAAACTTTCCCAGAAACTGAGCTAGAGTAGCTGCCCTCTACTTTGTATTTGAAAGATCCAAATACAGTTCGATTCGGTACTCTCTTTGTTTATGAAATGAATAGAAAAAACACAAACAACCAACAAGATACGATCCCCAGCGGAGTCGCCAATTTGTTGTTGGGAAAAGTATCCAATACGGAATGACCCTATCCCACTCTAAGGGTGATAGTACCTCAGCAACAACTGAATGTAAAGCTATTCAATATTACTTCTTTATGAGATGTAAGAGAGAGGAGAAAGGGATCCACTAACCGTTATCTTCCGCTAATGGTTGATCCAATATTCCCTCTTTGCTGCTTGCTCCCGGCTCCTTGCTCTTTCACTGGCCCAACTACACAAAGATCCTGTAAAAGCACAAGAAAAGGAAACTACAAGAAGCATACATCCATAATTGATTCAAGGATTAGAATAAATCAAATATACAAGCATCCATACACCATTGAGACACATGCATATAGAAGAACCTCAAATGCTTTATTAATGGAAGAAGTAAAGTTCTGAGAGTGTTACAACCATAAGAGGCCCAACCCAGCAACACCTCCCAGCAGAAAGAAATCTCCTCTTCACCTCCTTCAAGCAAATCACCCAATAGTTCTATACTCAAACCAACAGAACTTCCTTACTTGCACAAAATTCCAGCCTCCTTAGACCTCATGAGAGAGCTCTATATATAGGAGTTTTGGAGAAAGGATGAGTCAGCTTGAGGTTGGCATGAAGCTGACTAGTGTCCTCTCCCACTTCAGTTATTCTTCAGTTCTTGAGTCCACTTGGAGTTTCTTGCTTCCACTTGGAGATCTAGATCCTCTTACTCATCACAAGGCGAATTCCCTGATCCAAGTGTCATTTTGGAAGCTTCCTGGGCATTTGACACCTTGCAGAATGACTGTGCCACTTGGCCAATCTCGCCCAGCGCAGGTAGCCTTCATTGCTTTTAACATTCAGCGCAGGTACAGAGTGGAGCAGTTGACATTCAGCACAGATGCTCAGTGGAGCAGCTGACATGATCGAGAAATAGCTTGTTTTTGAGTGTTTTCAGGTGGAGAACTGATTTTTAGTGCTGTGGTTTGCTGACCTTGTTCCTCTAGGGGTAGGAACAACATGTTTAGGGACTTTGGATCCCTTAGATTATTGACATTTCATGCTTCATGCTGTTAGGCACAAAAATTTCTATAACACATTACCTCTTCCACTGTGTACTTTCAATTGCGCAATCACCGATCGGATTATCGGCGGTGTTGCCAATGGCTCATTGGAGTATCACTAGTTTGTTATCGCTGACCCTTGCCACCTCTCAATTGTGATTGCAATTTCAATCATAGTTGTTGATCTTTGTAGATCCAATGGCTACTGAGCATCAATTCTTTACTTCTCCTCTCACCCCTTTACTTAGAATTTACACCATTTTCAATGGTTTCTTCGGCTCTTTTGGATTCTTCAGATGTTCTCCCTCCTTCGCTATTCGCTATGACCCTTCCTTCTGAGCTTCTCTTTGCATGCACCTCTACTTGAAAGCAACTCTTGATCACTTAAGAGGATCAGTACGATTTCTCTGAATCATATTCTTCTCCACAACGTCATTCAGACTCTGCCTTTCACGTGGATTCAATGATCCCCACATGATTCCTCTGAATCATCTCCATCCCTCTGCACCCTTCAGAATTCTGTCTACAACCTGTAGAGCCTACGAATTCACAAGTAATTCATTCAGGAAATGCTTCTTCAACACATATTGACATACACAGGAACCAATCTTGCATATATTAATGTAAAACACATATTACAATCGAGACTCCTCGATCTCGTTCACACACACACAAGCCTAATTTCCTATTAGTGGCCTCTCCCTCTTCCCGTAGGCTTACATAAATATATATATAAAAACATTGGATCGGATCGTTGAAGGTCAAATCAATCCTCTAACAAAAGCCTAAAGCTCTACATGCATGCATACATGGCAGAAAAGCCTCCTTGAGAATTTATTCTATCTTTTCTCTGTTTTAAAATAGAAAAGCCTCCTTATCACTCAACGGTCCACATCTATTCTCCCTTTTATCCCTAAAAGCTCCCCCTTGCTCCTAGGATCATGGAGCTACTCATGTTCTCATTTATTTGTTTTGAGAGCATCTAATTAATTCACACTTAAGGCCTTAATATTAAATGGACTTGAGGCTGAGGAAACTAATTTCCCGAAAACACATGACCCCCTATGTCTACTAATTACAATGATTTTCCTTGGGCTGATTGCTTCTACATCAATCATGCTTAATGACTCTCTTACAGCCAAACTCAAAAGTGGATCAATCAAGACGAGGCAAAGGGACACAAGTTTGAAACTACCATCCAAGACTAGAGATCATTTGGAGACTCTACATCATCAAGCCATTCAAAGGTGAAGAGAAATCATATCCAAGAAGACATCCAACACTCAACAACAATAGTGACTTGACATTACCACATCCCCAATAAATCCATGTCAACCATGTCATGTCATGTCATGTCATGAGTGATCATATGCCACATAATTATTGTGGAACATGGATATTATATTCAAATGCATTGTAATTGGAAGTCAAAAGGACACACATGGATATGAAGAGTCATGCAAGTTGAAAATTCAAAGGAAATTGAACAATCATGAGGGTAGTCAAAGAGTCACAAGGGAGAAGCATCAACCCTTGGTTATATATACCCTCTCATTGTATGAGCAAAGGACGTTTCACCTTGGCTCCTCCCGCAAGGCATTAGAGAGATGAGTTAATTCTTTGAGCAGAAAGGAGTGGCTCCAATGTCCCACTATTGGGGGTAGTTATGCACATTATAAACATGTGTCTTGGAAATTTTTCTTAATAACAGAATAATTTTAAGGCCAACACGTTCTCCATGCATGGAGTTTGAATGTTGGTAAGACTATTCTATAGATGCTTGTATTTCACGCTTCATGTACTCAGATAGTTGAACTATTTTTGTTATTTTAGTGCTTATATTATTAAGAATGTGTTGTAATGGTTTTTATTGTTGTCCCATCCTTGTGGACTATTCTGTGGGATACTAGATAGATCTATCATTTTTTATTGGTTGTAACGACCATCGCATCAATTGTGGACTATTCCACTAGATGTTAGAAGAACCCTTTCAGTTCATTTGTGCCTCTTCCTGGGTTGTACTATTAACTCTCACTTAGAGGCTCACTTTTATCCCCCCTTTGTAGTACAATAACCTTGACACAGTTGCAACTTCATACTCACTAGGCACACCTCCCTTTCTTTTAGAAGACACCATTGCATCACTCTCTTGCGCTAAAGGTTAGAGACGAGGAAAATATATAAGGATTTGGCCACCATGCCTTTAAATACCATATGCGACTCCAACACCAAATGGTGTGAGGTATGATTTGGACTTCATATTGGGGATATCCCATAAATGTTGGCAGGCCCAACACCATCAACATTTATGGCACTAGAAGGAAGGAAGCTAGTATTTTATGGCTGATAGACTCAACAACCCGATCATTCCCTCTTCTGGTTAATGCAACAATGTTCATTCCACCTCCCCTGCTCGCGCTTTTGAAGTTGGTGAATCTTCTTAGCCCAGGCCTAAACGTGAAATTCCATACACTTAGATTCGGGCCACCCGCCCCATAATTCGTCAATTCGCTAAATTTGTTGGATTGGTTATGGGGCTATTCAATCTTCCATATTCTCCAAAGAAGAACAAAACCACATCCATAGGGATAGTAGTCTCGTTTGTTGAAGACCTGGTTCTTTCCACTCTTGAAGAATTACAAAACTCTATGGAAAAGGAAGAATAACCTCCACTCTTTCACGGTGGTAATAGAGGAAGAATTCTACTCTCGGGTGCAACTTTCAGTGGGATAGGCAGAGAAGAAGAAGAAGATGAAGAAGAGTCATGAGGCTCTGATAAAGAGGAGGAGGGCAATGAAGAACAAGACATGGAAGACCAAAATCTGGATTGGATGACCCAGGGCCCACTTCCACTTTGTCTCCTCCATAAGATGCGAAGGCATGTGGAAGTGATTTTAACAAAGTATGACCTAGATAAGACAGTAAAGGTTAAATACCATCTAGGAAAATATTACCTACATTTGCAAACAATTGAGGTATGTTATGATGATGTTGCGTGTATATTGACTCATGTATCTTGGATGGTAGAATAGTTGCATTGCATCACAACCTTCCTCCAAACTCCATCCAAAATTGTAGGGGGTTCAAGAAAATATTCCCTGAAAATTTTGTTGATGACAACACCGCCTGGGAAGATTTTAAGAACCCCACCAAATTTACATGTATAATAAATGGGTGAATCTCCATGGTATATAGAAAAAATGGAAGGTGATTTTATCAATAATATGATATGTATATATAATTTTTTGGCGAATCTCTAACCAGGCATGGCGAATATTTTACTCAATTATAAAATCTTGTGTTTATTGAATACACAAGTGAAATCATTGAATTTCTTTAAAATATCTTTTGAAATCAAAATTACCAAAATTACATATCGATAATCTAGTGCGTGTAGGATAAAATTCACCTGTGCCATTCACAGAAAGCATGAGTAAAAACCTAATACTATATATAAAACGAAGAAAAATTCAAATTCATCGATAAAATTCACCTGTGCCATTCACAGAAAGCATGAGTAAAAACTTAATACTATATATAAAACCAAGAAAATTCAAATTCATCACTTCTAGGGACCTCGTAACCACCCTGCCAATACAAAAGTATGTTCTTGTATGCAATTAGAAAAATTACCCAAATTACAATCTGTTTACTCTAGCATATGTTGGAAATTTATAGAAGGATGACTAGTGCAATCAATCCATTCCTTTTGCCCCTAGATTTGTTTCAGTTTAAAACAGAAGTATACAAATATACTTGTCCAATGTCTATGCTTTAACCATTCACCTTAAGATATTTTTACAATATAATTTCCTAAGTCTATTTAATATCTTCATTATCATAAAAACCAACCTATATCCATCTTAACTCCACATCTACCACTCTTAGGGGGATGAAATCTATTTATCCCTCTGAGCACTTGGTAGACCCAGAATTAAGATGGATCTATGATGATAGAATTTCCTCTTTAAATAGTTTATGCTCACATGAATACCATGGGTCAATACCATGGGTTATCATAAACCTGGAGCTTAAAAATTACTATTAGTAATTTATAAAAATTAATAAAATTAATAGTTGATTTTTATTTTAACCAAGCGAAAATGTTTAACATACATTAAATTACAACATCCATTTTTACTCTTGATCGGATCAAATATTTTTTCACTCTATGCTAGTTTGCATATCACGATATTTGATACCTCTCGGGGGTTAGTAGATCCAGAGTAAAGATGGATCTATGCTGGTTTAATTCCCCCATTTAAATAGGCTACATTCCAGGTGAATACCATGGTCAATACCATGTGCCATTTTGGTGAATACCATGGGTCAATACCATGTGCCATTTTTATTTTTATTAATACTAATATTAGGGTTAATAATGTTTTTTTGCATGGTATTAATAACAATCTAGTCCATGGTATTTGTCCCATAGTATTTTACCCATAGGTTTCACCTAAATATAATGCATTTTTTGAGTGTTCATAAATATAAGGTGACTTATGGAGTAAATATAAAAAAATGTTTTATTTGTTTACCATACCTCTCGTTTATTTATATTTTTATTAATTTACCATACCTCTTTTACAAATATGGTATTTGGCCCATAGGATTCACTTAAATAAAACCTCTTTCTTGAGCCTTCATAAATAGAACGAGGGTTATGGACTAAATATAAAAAGAGGTTTTATTTATTTACCATGCGTCTAGTTTATTTATATTTTTATTTATTTACCATACCTTTTGAGTAATTATGAAAAGACGTTTTATTTATTTACCATACCTCCACTTTACTTATATTTTTATTTGTTTACACCCTTGCATGTATATAAGGTGACTTATGGAGTAAATATAAAAAATGTTTTATTTATTTACCATACCTCTCATTTATTTATATTTTTATTAATTTACCATACCTCTTTTATAAATATGGTATTTGGGCCTTTGGCCCATAGCATTCACTTAAATAAAACTTATTCTTGAAAATGGGCGAATGGATTCACTTAAATAAAACCTATTCTTGAAAATGGGGGAATGGAAGGTTGTAACTCCTAATTTCAAGGGCTACATTTACCTTTTTTACCCTCTCCCTTAAAATAAGGTGGGCTATTTGAGGTGATTTGTAAAAATGTACTATGATACAAAATATTCGCCCACTAAAAATT
Source organism: Pinus tabuliformis (assembly GCA_031772625.1). Lineage (NCBI taxonomy): Eukaryota > Viridiplantae > Streptophyta > Pinopsida > Pinales > Pinaceae > Pinus > Pinus tabuliformis. The sequence continues at coordinate 226,381,333 of CM062809.1, forward strand.
TAAAACCCCTTAATTTCGCCAAAGGGCGAACATTCACCCCTAAAATTTTCTATGAATACCGCGACCATGTTATTGTAAGAGCTTGATAATCTCAATATGGATCAAAAGGATAAAGTGAAAGATTTCAACCAAAGGTTCAATCGCACCTTGAACAAATTTCTAGAAAACACAAAACCTCACGATTCTGTCACAATAGATTACTACACTTCTAGATTTCCATCGAGTACTACACAGTTTGTGAAGCAAACTACGAAACATACATTGACAAAAAATAACAAAGATAATATCACTGTCGAGAAGGAATTGCATGCTATTGGAGACATCTCAAATGATGAACCAAAAAAATACTCCAAGGACATGAATAAAAGATCTAAGGTATTTGTGAGCAAGGCTAAGAAGAAAGTACAAAATGATCTTGAAAGGTTGACTCGTTTTGTCAAGTACCTATCCACTAGAATGGAAGAACTCAAACAGAGCACAAGAGAGACCATTGTGATAAGCAAGTCCTCGAGGTTTAACCAGTTCATAAGGACTACAACTTTTAGTAGTGGCAATAACCAATTGAAAAATTTTGCGTGGAGTTCCAATGGTATCTTGGACATTGACAAGATGGGCACAAATCAATATTCAACTTTCACTCATAAAATACGTGTCCACAATGGAAACAAGCCATGAGTAGGATGGGTATGCAACTTGTTGATTCGGTCATGGATGAAGAGTAGAATGAGCTTGCTAAAGAAAAAGGTGAAGATTCTGCAGCTGATGAAGCTCCACATGTTGGGTATGAAGTGAAGATGTTCAATTTTATAATCACACCCCAAAAGAGTATCACTAATAAATATCCTATGAGTGACGGTCCATCCCAGAAGTATACTAACCGGTACAACCTAAGAAGACAAGGGCTGACCACCACAATTAAGTTACTGAAGCATAAATTTAAATAAAATTTGTTAAGTAAAATCCATCCACTGGCTAACTCAACGTAGAGCAATCAGATCATGTGCGGGAAAGAACTGTTAGTGAAAGATGTTTTCAACAGTAGTAAGGACATAACGATTCCTCTAGAAACCACAATCTGAGTTCAATCCCCGAACACCTCAGTTAGTCAGTCTGGGTATGATCTGAGTTGAATCAACTCCTAGATTTAACCAAGATGTTTTACTTCCGTGATGTTTATAAAATTGCATTTAAAAGAGCATAAAGGAGTATATATGCATGTTGTAAAGAAGAAACATGACAAGAATCGGAAACATAAAACAAAAGGCGTTGATAATGGAGTTCGTCCAGTGTGGACTACGTCCCTGGGCCCCAGTTTCAAGATGGTTTAGGTCGTTGCATTAAGTGTTGGAAAGAGTGACGATGTACGTGAATGTGTTTTCTCTATCATGCAAGGAATGTTCTCTCATGCAGGAGTGGCTCCACAAGATGTTCCGCTGCAGGAACTCTCATTCACAAAGGTACTTTTATCAGCATGACATAATTTCACGTATGACAATAATGAGCATCTTGCCAACATGGCATGAAAGCGATCTCAATTCAAACATACATGGCAACATATGAGTATCTTGTCAACATGGTGACAAAGGGATATCAATCAAAACATGAAATAAGTACATCTAACACCAAGAAAAAAACAAGATCCCACATCAAACATCAAACAAGGATCTATACAACATAATGCATCTCAAGTGAAAAGACAAAGAAGTACATGATCACACTGCAAATACCTCACATCAAGGAGTTATTTGAAGAAGAGGATGATAAACTGTTGGATCTGGCTGTACCTTCAATCTCGTGGTGTCGAATATCATGGAATGACTAATCACACATTGAATGTTCACACCTACACTCCACTTGAAAATTGGCTGAAAAATGGAATGTTCAAATGGAAAATTTGATTACAACATCATATTCGTGGCATCGAATAGTGTAAAATCGACTATCGAATTTATGAATTCTAATAAAGTGAAAATATGGGGCTACAGGAATCTCTTAGATTCCCCCTAGATTCCTCAAATATTCCCTCCTCAATGTCATCTGAAGATCTGTTGCTCAGATCAAAATTTTTATCTCGTTATTGAGATCCTTGTGAAATTCTGAGAAGAATGAGTATAAAGTTGGCTACATTTAAAATTTGGGAAAATTCAGCTTCTAAGGAATCTCGAAGATTCCCTCAAGATTCCTGAAGAATATCCTCCACTGTGAATATGAAAATATGCTACTCAAAAGGTGAATTCAACCTCTGCATTCCAAGCCCTATTAAAATCTGAGAAAAATTACTGTAAACTTGATTACATTATGATAAAATGAATTTTTACCTCCCAAGGAATCTTTCACATTCCTCAAAGAATCTACATGAGAATATTTCTTGGAATATTCTAGGCATCTACCTCATTTTTTGTGCCTAGGCCAAATCCCCTTTGCACTTCCATGCCTCTGTTCCATTTCTCTCCCATTCGGTGCTCCATTCAGCCTGTCTGAATGCGTTTGGAAGGCTTAAATAAATGTTTGGTGGAATTAATTTTAATGTTAAACAATGATGTTGGTTCGGGTCTGACACGTATTATGGGGCTGCCTGTTGGGGGCCTACCCACATGGGCTAGGCGGGTTCAACTCCCACTGGCCCCATTAATGCATATAACATATGGTCGCTGGTGGGGTGGTGGGGTTGGGTGCTCGCCACCCCATAATTTTTTTTTTTGTTGTTATTTTATATAACAATAAGCCGTTTTTTGGAAATTATGAGGTTATTAGGTGAATTAAATAGGCAACAATTTTTCTCGCTGCCACTGACCAGATTCCGACGACTGCTGTCAGTGCAATTTGTAGGTCCATTAACCTTGCCACTTGGCAAAGTCAACCATAAACTTTGATTGGCTCTATCTACCTCATACGAGCTCAGATTTGATTTTTGTTCACACCGTTGGAATCAGGGCAATGAGCACTTCGATCTAGTGCTAGTTTTAGATCAATATAAACACTTTTAATTTTGACCATTTCTGAGTCCTCTTGGACTTCTTCTTGTGTCTAGAGCCACCTGCATCAATCCTCCCCATTGAGGAGATTTTGATCCTCCAAAATCATGAAAAGTAATCTACAACTTCTTTGTACCCTATCTGGACTTACAAGTATTTGATATGTCACCCTTCCTTCTCCTTCACCTTTGTCCTTCTAAGCCATAAGCGGTGAGCCAACACCTGCAACCTCTACAAACATATACCATAATTCTGCAAATTAAATGCTGAGTTTACATGACCAACTAATGACCAAAGTATCCTATACTTTCCACGAGTTTATAACACATACTCAGTGGTCAAGTTTACATCAAAATGGAAACAGTACCGCAACTATGAAAACAAGGTCAAAATATCATTGTTGCTTCAATAAGTGATGGAAAACACATCATCACTGCAACACATGATTTAAAAAATAAGGCCAAAAAATATTGTTGCTTTGACAAGTGATGGCAAGACAAACATCACTTTCAGAGTTTAAAATGCAACACAAAACAAGACCAGAGATCATTGTTTCTTAACAAGCGATGGAAAATGCAGCAAATTATTTACAAAAGCATGACCATGATACACTAACATATTTAGAAACAATTTTTCACTTATTGTTGTGAATGGGTCACCCCCCTGTGGTGGTTTTTCTTGTTGAACAATTGTTTCACTTGGTTCACGCACCAAAGCTTTGTCTTTAAGGTGATGCTTTGGATGGAGCCTCCAACATGTGGCCCTTTCGTGACTGCTTCTATTGTAATGGCTGCAATACATCTTGTTCCTCTAGATCTACTTAACATGTTTCGTTACCTTCTGTTGAGAGGGTCTTTCATGCCTCATCCTTTTTCGTGCTACTATTCATTTCCAGCACTCAACAAATGTATGGTTATGTAATCCACAAAAAGTACATGTTTTTTGATTCCATGATTTACGTTCATCTTTAACAACATGATCATAATTGAAATTAACATTTGAATGTTGATACTTATACTTTTCCTTGTTGTCTCTAGCATAATTACGTCGATGAGAGCTTTCCTTAGCTCTTTCGCTACAATGAGCACTGCCATGGGATGATGGTGATGAGTTCTCACCATTCTCTTTCCTTGATGATTTCAACAATGTTGTGGAATCTTCTGACACCTTCAAGCATTCTCCTTCAGTTTATCCCAAGCCTGTATATCGAGATCTTTCCACTGTTGAGTTGGAAAGAACTGATGAGGGCTTCTCATCATCTATTGCTGGTGGTTCGTTCTATGTCTTGGCGCATTCGTAGCTTCCTTCCCAATATACCCATGTCCTGCATGATTGGGTAATTCCTCTGCTTTGATGGGGTTGACAATGCCTTGGCCATTAATACCCAAGCCTTTCCCTTCATACCCCATTTTCTTAAATATTTTGGAGACAATTTCTATGGTATGATTTTCAAAAATAGTGAAATCATGATCAAGAGGCATACATGAAGATGGAGAACTACTTTTTACCTCACATGGGTCACGCTGCAGCTTTTCCAACGCCTCGTCCTTAGCTTGCAGTTGTCGTAGAAAAGTATTTTTCTCCTCTCTCTTCTTGTAGAAGCATCTTCAATTCAACGTTGTCTACTTGAAGACTCTGGTTGTTGTGCTTCAGTTTTTCCAGGGCCTCTTCCATGGCTATCAACTGAAGCTGCAATTGATGCTTGTCCTCTGTGTCTTTTTGTAGAGCTTCATACATTATTTCAACCCTTTTGGACACTCTGAGCATGGTCTCGTACATCACTTTGCAATCCTCCATCGTTGCACATTCCACTGTTCACGCTCGCAATTCACATCCATGCAAAGAACGCTCTGATACCAAACTTGATCCGAGTTGACTCAACTCCCGGATTTAACCAAGATATTTTACTTCCGTGATGTTGCTACAATTGCATTTAAAAGAGCATAAAGGAACATATATGCATGTTGTAAAGAGGAGGGAACATGACAAGAATCAACAACATAAAACAGAAGATGTTGGTAACAGAGTTCGTCTAGTGTGGACTATGTCTCCGGGCCTCAGTGTCAAGAGGATGTAGGATGCTGCATTAAGTGCTGGAATGAGTGATGATGTACATGAATGTGTTTTCTCTATCATGTAAGGAATATTCCCTCATTCAGGAGTGGCTCCACGAGATGTTCCGTTGCAGGAACTCTCATTCACAAAAGGACTCTTATCAGCATGACATAGTTTCACGTATGACAATAATGAGCATCCCGCCAACATGGCATCAAAGGGATCTCAATTCAAACATACATGGTGACACATGAGTATCCCTTCAACATGGTGATAAAGGGATCTCAATCAAAACATGACAATAAGTACATCTCATATAAAAAAAAAAACAAGATCCCACATCAAACATCAAATAGGGATCTATGCGGTACAATGCATCTCAAGAAAAGAGGCAAATAAGTACATGATCACACTACATATACTTCACATCAAGGAGTTATATGAAGAAGAGGATGATAAACTGTCGGATCTGGCTGTACCATCAATCTCATGGCATTGAATATCATGGAAATGACTTCTCACACATTGAATATTGACGCCTGCACTCCACATGAAATGTTAGGGTCCCACCCTAACCCCCTTATTTATGTAATGGGATCATGTCATAGTCAAGAGTCAATAACGCCAATATTAATAATTTTAAGTGGTTAATTCGCAATTAATGACGGAACCACAGTTAGTTGCAAATGGGCCGTAGTATTAGATAGATGGTATTAATAAAAACCACGGTATTGGCCCGTGGTATTGCATGTATGAGTCATATATAAAGGATAGGGACTCCCTGCGAGGAGAATCGCGTCTTATTTTGTAGTCGAGCTCTGCTCTATTGGAGGTTGCCCCCTCGAAGAGGCAAGTGAACATTACTCTCTGAATAATAAAATCATTGTCATTCTGTGTTCTCAATATCTTTTCTTTGCATATTCTGTATTTGGGTATCATTTTGTAGGTTAAGAGCATAACAAGTGGTATCATAGCACTTTCCAGGGCCGGTGGGATCTCCATTTCTTAGCAATTTTTTTTTGGCTAGAGTCGTGTTCCGGCGTCTTTAAACCACGGGATCTGTCGTTGAGCGCATAAACCTGCGGATTTGGGGAGGCATGCATGCAGGAAATACAAGAGGTGGTCATGTCCGTTGGACTCCCTTGTAACCCCTATGGGTACCCCTTCGAGTAGTAGCGCATTAGACAAAACCGCACACGAATTGTCTTCCACGTACCCTCTGGGTATATCGGAAGCCCCCTAGGCTCCCTTGAAACCTTGCAATAGATAAACCGTCGGCCTTCTTGCGGCTATAGTACACCGCGAATAGCACTCGGGGAGATTACTCGCCTGTAAGATAGGGTAGTCGGGTTGTACGACTAACGGTACGGTCGATCCTCCTTAGTTAGAGCCATGAAACATTGGGCCAAGTACTACTGCCAGACCCTTATGTATATTGCGATCTGTAGCACCTGACACTCCTCAAGACCTTAGTTCCCTTTTCTATCGGGGGATCACACAACATCTCTTCCAGATCCGCCTGTGCAAAGGGGTGCAGCAGTAGCAGACATTAGTCCCACAGTCTCGAGCTCGCAGATCAGCCATTCCGATCTATTAGATCCATTAGATCCACAGAAGCAGTCTGTTCCGCCACCATTCAGATCTCTCAGATCCCCCAGATCAAAGTCGTTGTGAAGGGTTCCTATATAGGGGTATAATTTTCGCAGGACTTTTGGCCGCATTGACATTTTGAGGATTTGGCCACTGCATTATTGATAAGGAAGGAGTACTCTGGGTGAAAATAAGTACTTGGGGTGCTTATTGGTGATCTAGCCCATCAGAATCAGGACGACGAGCTGAGCACGGTGGTACCATTCACTTCTTAGTGAAATTTTTTTAGGCGGTCCCAATTTTCAGAAAACTCGGTTGGTGTATGGTAGAAACTAGAGCTCAAGCGATGGCCAATGAAAGGATGGACAAATTTGAAGAATCAATGCACAACCTCCACCTTCAGCTTATCGGACTATGTAACATGGTCGAGAAAATAGTCCCGAAGGGCAAGGAGCAAGCCCACGAGGAGGAGTATAATGGCACTGAACACAATGAGGGTGAGTCTAGCCACTCTCCTCACATCTGGCACACCCACCCACCACCAAGTCAGTGACCTCCCAAGTTGGATATGCATAAATTTGACGGCTCTCACCCGTCAGCTTAGATAGTACAAATGGAGTAGTATTTCAAACTGAATCACATCTTCGATGATGAGACTCAGCTTATGTTGGGGAGCATGTACTTGGACAATGAAGGTGGCAATGGTGGGAATGGCATCAACTTTGCACTGGACCTTTTAAGACTTGGACCAAATTCACCAAAGCTCTTCAAGATCGCATTGACCAGGAATCATCTTTTTTTTGTCATCTTACTAAGCTCCGACAGACTGGTACAGTTGATGAATATATTACAGCTTTTGAAGCCTTAGCCTTCCGCACTTGGGGTCTCTCAGATGTGTTGTACACAGAATGTTTTATCAGCGGTCTTAAAGAAGCTATCAAAGCCCAAGTCCTACTGCACCACCCTCCCACATGGATGGAGGCTTGCAAGGTCGCTCGTAACGCGGAACGTGCATTACAAGCCCAATACAGTCGCCCAAATTTCTCCGCTAAAGGTTGCCGCCCACAGGCTCACAACACGACTCAAACACTTAAGGTCCAAAAGGTGTCACCTGTGGAAATGGCCGAAAGAAGAAAGCAATGCCTATGTTACTACTGTGATGAAAAATACTCCCCAGGTCATAAATGCAAGGAGCCCAAATTTCTTCAAATTGACGCCACTGACTACAGCTCAACAGAGGAAGATCCACCACTGGAGGAACATGAGCCGCTAGAAGAAGACAACCAAAAGGACAATGTCTCTGATGAACCAGTTATTTCGTTGCATGCTTTGGCAGGGATTTCTTCCCCTCAAACTCTCAAAATCATAAGTTTTATTAAACATCGCCCAGTAGTAGTCTTGATTGATAGTGGAAGTACACATAATTTCATCCATCAAAAATTCACAGAAGCAGTGCATTGTTTTGTACGAGCAGTTTCTAACTTCCAAGTTCAAATTGCGGATGGAGGCATAATGAAATGTGAAGGCCACTGTGAAAATGTCAAACTTCAAATGGGGGATTATCAGTTGAAAACTCACATGTTTGCCATACACATGGGGAGTTGCGACATTGTCCTCGGCCCTGAATGGCTCCGCACTCTTGGGCCAATCACAATGGATTTCCAGGAGTTATATATGAGTTTTAAGTAGAACAACTACACACATACCCTCCGTGGACTCCAGGCGGGAGCCCCCTCTATCATCAGCTCGCATAGGATGGAAAAATTGTTAAAAAAGGGAAATCATGGAGTTGTAGCTCAATTTAATGCCATCCAGGCAGTCGAAACCAAGCCTCTGCCAATTCATCCTGAGATGCAACAGATTTTAAATAACCATCTGTTGGTCTTTGACAAGTCTCATGAGCATCCACCCTCGCGAGGGGAACATGATCATAGCATCACCTTGGTTCCAGGGGCACAGCCCCAAAATGTGCGCCCATACAGATATCCGTTCACCCAAAAGAATGAAATAGAGAAAATCATCAAGGAATTTTTGGAAGCAGGTGTCATTCGTCCCAACATTAGTCCTTATTCATCCCCAGTGGTCATGGTGCTCAAGAAAGATGGGGAGTGGCAGATGTGTCCCGACTTCAGGGCCCTCAATAAGTTGACAGTCAAAGATAAATTTCCCATCCCGGTGGTTGATGATTTACTGGATGAACTCAATGGGGCTCAATTCTTCACTAAGATGGATCTTCGCTCAGGCTACCACCAAATTCGCATGAAGGAAGTCGACATCCCCAAGACTGCTTTCCGAACTCATGAAGGCCATTATGAATTCCTGGTCATGCCATTTGGTCTTTGTAATGCCCCCTCTACTTTTCAGAGCCTTATGAACCACATTCTCAAACCATATCTCAGGAAATTTGTCCTTGTCTTCTTCGATGACATCCTCATCTATAGTTGCACTTGGGCCACACATCTTCAGCATGTAGATCTACTCTTGCAACTGCTCCGCAAGCATAAATTATTTGTCAAGACGTCCAAGTGTTCGTTTGGCATGGCAAAAGTAGAGTATTTGGGCCACATTGTGGGGCGTGAAGGTGTCAAGGTGGACCCCAAAAAGATCCAGGCAATACAGGAATGGCCTCAACCTAAGACCTTGAAAAGCTTGAGAGGAGTTTTGGGTCTCACGGGCTATTATCGTAAATTTGTCCACAACTATGGTCGCATAGCCAAGCCCCTCACCCAAATCCTAAAGAAAAAATCATTCTTCTGGAATGAGGAAGAACAACAGGCCTTTAAAGCTCTAAAAAATGCCATGTGTTTCGCTCCAGCCTTAACACTACCTAACTTCAACAAATCTTTTGTCATTGAATGTGATGCTTTGGGTACAGGTATTGGGGCGGTCTTAATGCAGGAAGGGTGACCGTTAGCCTTCACAAGCCAATAACTCAGTGGGAGGAATCTGGGCCAATCTACCTACAAGAAGGAAATGATGGCCATCTTACATGCAGTCGAGACCTGGCGACCTTACTTATTGGGGCGACGTTTCCAAATCCGCACAGATCATCATAGTCTTAAATATTTTTTGGAGCAATGCCTATCCTCCCCACAAAAAAATAAATGGCTAGCCAAAATGCTAGGATATGAATATGAGATCATTTAGAAGAAAGGGAAAGACAATAGTGTAGCAGATGCATTATCTCGCCAATTTGAGGAGGAAAGTACTCTGCTAGCAATTTCCCTCCCCATTCCAGAATGGACTGAAGAGGCTTGCAGGGAATGGTTTTCACACCTCGGGATCTCCCAACTCATTTCTCAATTGCAGGTAGATCCAAATTCCACCAAGGGCTACTCGTGGTAGGATGATATTCTCCGCTACAAGGACAGAGTCGTAATATCACTAACATCCACCCTCAAAAGTTGCATTTTGGCAGAATTGCACTCATCTCCCATTGCAGGACATTCGGGCTTTCAGAAGGCGTATGCTCGCACCAGAAGATCATTTTTTTGGACAGGCATGAAAAAGGAAATCCTTACTTTCGTAGCAGAATGCGATGTCTGTCAATGCCACAAAGGGGAAACCGTCAAGACACCAGGCACATTAAAACCATTGCCCATTCCGGCATCAATTTGGACGGAGGTTTCTATGGATTTCATTACAGGTCTTCCAAAGTCAGGGAACAAGTCAGTCATCATGGTGGTTGTGGACCGACTATCGAAGTATGCTCATTTCTACACCCTACCCCACCCATTTACACCAACTTTGGTTGCTCAATATTTCATGGATTAGATCTTCAAATTGCATGGCATGCCCACTTCTATTGTGTCTGACCGCGACCCGATCTTCACCAGTAATTTTTGGCAGGAACTCTTCAGAATACAAGGAACTCAACTAAAATTCAATACTTCCTATCATCCGCAAACAAATGGTCAAACCGAAGCCGTCAACAAATGTCTAGAAACCTACCTTAGGTGTTTCACTTCAGAAAAGCAACACCTTTGGGTACAGTGGCTACCTCTGGCTGAATGGTGGTATAACACCAACTATCATGCCACCACAAAAATGACTCCCTATGAAGCAGTATATGGTCAACTCCCGCCTTCACCTACTTCGTATCTCAAGGGATGCTCAAAAGTAAAAGCAGTGGATCAACTCCTACAACACCGCGCAACCATGCTGGCCCATCTTCGAGAGAATCTTCATCAAGCTCAGAACCGCATGAAGCAACAGGTAGACCAGCATCGCTCAGAGTGCCAATTTCAAGAAGGGGATCAGGTCTTTTTACGGCTCCAACCATATAAGAAAACATCACTCAAAGACAAGGGGTGTAAGAAACTCTCTCCCAAATTCTACGGACCATATCAAGTACTTCAGCGCATTGGAGAAGTGGCCTACAAGTTGGCGTTGCCACCTACTACAAAAATCCATCCAGTTTTCCATGTCTCATGCCTCAAGAAAGTGATTGGGAACAATTGCAGAATTTAGACCAGTCTACCTGAACTAAACGAAGAAAGGTCCATCTGGCTTCAACCCGAACAAGTCCTAGACACACGAGACAAGAAACTGTGTGGCCAAATGATTAAGGAATTCCTCGTCAAATGGAAAGACACCTCCCCGGAAGATGCAACTTGGGAACCAAAGACGATTCTTTAGCAATTTCCGCAGCTTCAGCCTTGAGGACAAGGCTAGTCTTAAGGGGGAGGGCATGTTAGGGTCCCAGCCTAACCCCCTTATTTATGTAATGGGATCACGTCATAGTCAAGAGTCAATAAATCCCATATTAATAATTTTAAGTGGTTAATCCGCAATTAATGGCGGAACCACAGTTAGTTTCAAATGGGCCGTAGTATTAGATAGATGATATTAATAAAACCCACGGTATTGGCCCGTGGTATTGCATGTATGAGTCATATATAAAGGATAGAGACTCTCTGCGAGGAGCATCGTGTCTTATTTTGTTGTCGAGCTCTGCTCTATTGGAGGTTGCCCCCTCGAAGAGGCAAGTGAACATTACTCTCTGAATAATAAAATCAATGCTATTCTGTGTTCTGGGTATCTTTTCTTCGCATATTCTGTATTTGGGTATCATTTTGCAGGTTAAGAGCATAACATGAAAAGTGGTGGAAAACTGTAATGATCGAATGGAAAATATGATTACACCATCAAATTCTTGGCGTCAAATAGTGAAAAATTGACTGTTAAATTTCTGAATTCTGACAAAGTGGAAATATGGGGCCACATGAATCTTTTAGATTCCCTGTAGATTCTTCAAAGATTCCCTCCTCTGGGTCATTTGAATATCTGCTGCTTAGATCAAAATTTTTATCTTTTCATTGAGATCCTTGTGAAATTTTGAGAAGAATGATTATAAAGTTAGCTGCATTTTGAATTTCCAAAAATTCAGCCTCCAAAGAATCTAGAGGATTCCCTCAAGATTCTTGAAGTTTCTCCTCCACTGGGAATCTTAAAATCCACTACTCAAAAGGTGAATCCAACCTCGCCATTCCGATACCTGAGAAAATCTGAGATAAATAACTCTAAACTTGATTACATTCTGATAAAACGAATTTTTACCTCCCAAGGAATCTTTAAAATTCCTCAAAGAATCTACATGAGAATATTCCATGGAATATTCTGGGCATCTGCCTCATTTTCCATGCCCAGGGCGTACCCCCTTTATACCACCACACCTCCATTCCATCTCTCTGCCATTTGGTGCTCCATTTGGCTCGTCTGAATGCATTTGAAAGGCTTAAATAAATGATTAGTGGCATTAATTTTAATGTTAAACATTGGTGTTGGTTGGGGTTTGACACGTATTACGGGGATGCCCATTGAGGGCCGACCCAGATGGGCTGGGTGGGCTCAACTCCTACTAGCCCCATTAATGTATATAACATATGGTCATTCGGGGGGTGATGGGGTTGGTGGCCCGCCACCAAATAAAATATATATTTTTTGTTATTTTATATAACATTATGCCATTTTTTTTTTAAATTCTCGAACCTGGAGGTTAGGAAAATTAAAGAGGCAATAATTTTGCTTGCCATCGGTGACTGGATTCTGATGACTGCTGTCGGTGCAATTTGTAGGTCCATTAACCTTGCCACTTGGAAAAGTTAAGCTTGAACTTTGACTGGATCTATCTCCTTCATACGAGCTCAGATTTGAGTTCCATTCACATCATTGGAATCAGGGCGATGAGCAATTTGATCTGGTTCTAGTTTGAGATAAATCTAATCACTTTCACTTTTGACCATTTCTGAGTCCTCTTGGATTTATGCCTATGTCTGGAGCCACCGGCATCACATCAAGAGTTTCATTCAGAAAATATGTGCCCATAACGGAAACAAGCCATGAGAAGGATGGGTACACAACTTGTTGATTTGGCCATGGATGAAGAGTAGATTGAGCTTGCTAAAGAAAAGGATGAAGATTCAATATCTAATGAAACTCCACATGTTGGGTATGAAGTGAACATGTTAAAATTTATCCTCACACCCCAAAAGAGTATGACTAACAAATAGCATATGAGTGATGGTCCAACCCAGAAGTAGACTAAACAGTACAACTTAAGAAGACAAGCGATGACCACCACAATTGAGTTACTAAAGCATAAATTTTAAAAAAATCTATTAAGTAAAATCCATCCACTTGCTAACTCAGCACAGAGCACTCAGAGAAAGTTCATGAAAGAATTATTATTGAAATGTTTTTTCAACAACAGTAAGGACATAACCATCCCTCTAGGAACCATAATCCAGGTTTGATCCCTGAACACCTCAGTTAGTCTTCCTGTTGTTTATTATAACATTGTTGATGATATGAGGAAGGTTTGTGCAAACATCTCCATGTTTGAACTAACAAATATCTTGAGCTAGCGGGGCATCATTCTATGGGAACTTGGGAAAACCTCTACAAGTAACGCTACCTCTTTGGATAACGCATCTCATATGTCTCTGGATACTCTCACATCTTTACTTAATGAACTTATGATGGATGCAAACAAACTCTGCACTCCATTCTTGTTCTTGAGAAATATAGGGCATTCAATGTTAACAATTCTCTTCTTGATAATTGCATGTGATATGTTTTTACTTCTTAACTTATGATCCTTCTTTGTTATCTTCTTAGTGTGTTATTTTCATCAAGGCAATTACCTATAAATAAAGACATGTGACATAGTATATAGGCTTCGCCTACTAGGGCCAAAACCTCTCACCTATTGAGAGGAAGACCGATAAAATTATTCTTCTATATCATCAATTGATAAGTACCAAGCCCATGACACGGACCCTTGACTATAGTATCCTCCCAAGAACCTTGTCACTAACCTTGATGTCCTTCCTATTCCTTATTTTACCTTTCCCCCCAGAGAAACTCGATCTCTATCTCCTATACCACACCTTCACAAATTCCCTAGAGAATATTGGTCTTTAGGTCTTCTAGAGAGAACCTTGGTCTCTAATTTGATCACTTAGTAGAGTACCTCTCTTGCCGCCCTAGAATAATTTCACTCCTTTAACATCACACTGCCCAAAAGAATATGTTGTCGAGACTTCACACTTCCCAGAAGAATTTGCTACCCAGACTTTGCACTATCCAGAAGAATCTGCTACCTAAACTTTGAAATTTGTAGAATAATCTTCACTATAGCTAGAAGATGATATAGAAGAATCTTCGCACTTATCTTTTGTTGCTCCTTCTGCGCTCTCCTTTTTGTGATCTTTCTTTCGGATTCTCTTTGCAATTTAATAGTGAATGATTATCCCAATTGTGTAATTCCAAATGAGGTTGAGTAGGGGTATTTATACCCTTCTCCGCTTCCCTTTTGGCGGACTTGACAGTTGGAGTTTAGGCTGTATTCATCTTGAATTTTCTTCATGGTTTGTAGGCCGAATTGAAGGGGTTTGGTGAAAATTTCTTGGAGGTGTTGTGGTCACCAACAACCCCCCTCTTTGTTTGATATTAGTAATAACATCAAGCAAAGGGGGACCCTTAACCAAAAATCCAAAAAATATTTTGTTTAAAAAAATCGTTTGTATTAACTCCCTAAGAGCTATATCGCGTCGCAAAGATAGAGAGAAGCGTTTTCCCAAAGCGCATAAATACACTAAAAAGGAGCGACACGAGAACCCATCGCATCGCGTGCATTAAAAACGCTCAAAAAGGGAAAACCTAAGGAATCGCCGACGGCCGATATGCGACGTCGCACGTCGCAATGTCGCATAAGCAGCACAGAGTGATAAAGCGAAAACCTTGCGATCTTGCGATCTTGTGATCTGCGATCTGCGATATTTGCAATTTACGATAACACTTAATGACGTCGCAGTCCTCGATACTACGATTCCAATCGCAGAAAGGACTCATCACAAGAATTCTCGGACATAAACGGTAAACCCAAAATTGAGCGCGCGCCTTAAGGGAAATTAATGATCGCATGCTTCAGTATCCAAGAATGATTGCATCGCGTTTTTCGAAGAGTCAAATCATGATGAGTGTCAGAATTACGCATTCATTAGAACTTAATGCTTTCATGTCAATCTTTTCGTCATTTCTCTTCTTCTTTGTGTAAACTGCAAGACATATAACTGATATAAATCTATATGCAGGAAACATCCAAGGAAAAGAGGAAAGCGCCAATGGGGTAGCAGAGAGAAGATGCCTCCGCAAATGGATGCCGCATGCAGCAGGACCACGGATTCCAGAGTATCACCCAACAGGCGCTGATGAAAATAGATTATCTAAGACTCAGAGTCAAAGGCACAAAAAAGCAGCGTGTTTGCAAAAGATCTTGAAGCTCAGACTGGGTAAAGCAAAAAGAGAAACACGAAAGAAGGAGGACGCTCCAGAAAAGCCTGGAACAAAGAACGGAAGCAATTCTCGATACAGGGGATTGTCCATACAATGCGACTCCTAACTCGTTGAGTCATTCGCACGACTGGAAACTGAAATAGCAACAGCAAAATCAGTTCGAAAGGAACCTGGGTTGTACTAAGTATACGCACAGCGAATACACCCAGCTAGAGAAAGGTTTTCAAAAATATCTTCTAGTCTGTCAGAAAGAGGTGCCAGCTCTTGTTATTTCTAATTTTCAAGCTCGAACAAAAGGAAAGAACAACCAACCGACTATTTCAGGGCAAACAGCGCATTGCTTACAGCACTAAGGAGCAGATACAGAAACGGTTAGAAATTAGATTTGATTTTTAGAAATAAATTTGCTTTTAGTAAAAGGGCGGTCATTTGAAGCCGTTCCCTAAATTTGTGTAATTAAGATTAATTAGTTTAGCAGTATTTAACCCTTCTCATGGCATTTTGAGAAGGGTCCGGAAATCTGTCAAAAAAATTGTCCTCAGAACATGCACTTTTGCACCCTCGGAGGGGGTTTTTGATGAATGGATGGATCGAGATTTATTTATGTTTGCATTTTAATGTCTGTTACTGATGTTTCACTTTTGTACTCTTAGCAGATATTAGAACAATTAGAAATAAATCGTTATTGCTTGAAGTTTATTAGTGAAATCAGTCATAAATGGTACTTTTATCTCTTGACTAATTTCTGCTTGTATTCCTAAAGTGATATGCAGCTGAGTTCTTTATATGTTAATGTATGAATGTGTGTATTACCATTTGGCACTTCTGTAAGGTGGAGTCATTTATTTGTGCTTGACATATGAATAACTAATTATGCGATATGTTGTTCACGACTGTTTTGCCTAACTTCTTATGAAGAATGGTTCATCTTAATTGATTTATATTCTTATGATAGCTGAATGATCTTTATTACCAGCTATTGTTCGAAATCTTTTTAGATCGCATAATGAAAGAATTCTACCCCGGGTTAGCGTAGATTAGATGTATTGTTTTTCATTAGATTACAATAGCATAGAGTTAGTTAAGAAATTAGAACTAAATTAGCTTAAAATACCCCTAAATCAATACCATCAAACTCTACACACATACACACCCCTCATATTGGGAAACTGGTCCCATTACCCCCAGTCAGACCCGCTACACCAAACGGGCATGGATCCGCCAACCAGGTTCCCGACCGGGTGGGTATCCCCCTTGTTGTTGACCCAATTTCGGGGCCCTCAACATATTTGGCGCTAGAAGGAGGGCACGAGCTATGAAAGGCGCATAAGTCAAAATCTAAATACCATTCTGAGAGCAAATCACCCTCACCAACTCCCCCGACTTCTCCAGTACGATTAAACTCGGAGCTAGAAGTCGCTCAGGCATCCACCGCTGCTACACACTCTAATATATCAGACCAACTTATCATTGATCCCCCTGAACTTCAAACTTTGATTCGTAAATTCCAGGGATTCTCCATTTTTACTCAGAGGTCTGATAAATCTAAAGGCAGCGTGATTTTGCAGTACAATCCTGCTCATCCCCTGACCAGATTGAAGAGTGAAAAGTTTGGCATCCAGCCAACTGAAATCCCTCTCCCCACTAGGAAAAGAGCAAGGAAATCACTTCCAGAGTCTGACAGAGAGACTCTTTCATCTACCTCGTCCATTTCAACTCCCTCACCGCAAAGTCAGCCACCCACATCTTCACCCCAGATCACTCATCCATCTTCCACAACCCTTCCTCCGCGATCATCGAAGATCATAATATCTCCATCTTCTCAGCATCAGAGATCATCTTCTGCACTTCCATTGACTAGCAGCTCAACGATGGCCCAGTCTCCATGGAACAATCTGGGGCGGTTTTAATGCCTCCACCCCTGAGCCCTATACCGACCCATCCTGAGAAGTGGCTACCTAAATTCAATCCAGAAACAGGCATGCTAGTCGAGGAACATATCAATATTTTCATGCTTTCTGTTAATCTCAACGGAGTTACTAACGAAGACGTTGTTGTCCGACTTTTCCCTTATACAATGCAAGGAACAGCCGGGTCATGGTACTTTTCGTTACCTTCCGGATCCATCACAAGCTGGGACATTTTTCAAAGTCAGTTTGTCACCAAGTTTGGTGATGACAGATCCACGGTGACATTGATCAATGACCTATCTAATCTTAAGGCTGAGGCTAGAGAACCCATTAAAGATTTTAACTTACGGTTCAATAAGATCCTCAACAAAATCCCCGCTGCTTCACAACCCAGCGAGGAAGTAAGATGTGAATGGTACATCACGGCTTTACCTCCAAACTTGGCTATCTTCGTAGATAGGGTAAACAAGACCACCTTAGTTGACAACTTGACAGAGGAGTTAGCAGTTGAAAAACGCGTAGTAGCCCTTGAAAAGAGATCTACAATTGAAGAACGTAAATCTAAGAAGATCTCTTTCAAAGAAGACACCAAGAAGAAGCAAACGAAAGATCCTTTCGATATGGAAGGATTACAAAAAGTGTTGAAAGCCATGTCCAATGAGATGATTGATATTAAAAAACAAGTAGCAGAAACATCTTCAAGAAAGCCTTTCAGGGCTTTTAAAAGAAACCCTCCCATGGAGACGAAGCCACCCAATGTTGTCTCAAACGTCGAATCTGAAGAAGAAGAAGAAGAGAATACCACTGAAGGGCAGACCGACGATGAAGAGGTGGTGGAACTACAAGGAATGCGGGATTTCATCCTCCCACAAGAAGAGGATCAAGAAGCATTTCCTGTTAGCACGAGAAGCAGAAATCAACTTGATCCTCCCCAAACTACCCCAAAACAAAAGGGCGCAAGCCCTGCAACAAAAGATAAGGTCGCAGCAAAAAAGACAACTACTAAAGTGACCCAGTTTAGCCCAGTCCAATCAGATCAAGCACCTCCATCAAGAACACTGATAGTGTCGGATGAAATGGAGTATAACATCATTGATGACATGAAGAAGACTAGGGCTAACATCACTCTTTATGAATTGAGTAAATTGAAACACCAGCAGAAAATAATGATGAAAGAATTACATGTTGTGCCTACTACATCTTTACCTACAGCTGTATCTTCCCACAATCTGGGAAGGCCTCCAACCAACGCGATCAATAAGATTGATCCAAATGACATCGCCTTGATTGGAGGAAGATCAAGATCTCATACTCCTCCTTTTCTTCTCACATGTGAAATCTTCAATAAAAAAGTGCACAATTGCTTGGTCGATTCTGGTGCTTCAACGAATATTTTACCCAGGTCAATATGTACCAAATTGAATGTGCAACCTCAAAAATCCGCAGTACGTATAGTTCAACTTGATCGATCCCAAGTCGAAGTGATTGGTGAACTTGATCAGGTGACCATAAGATTGTTGTCTAACCCAAAAGTGTGTCAGGTTATCGACATTCTAGTAGCTGATATCCCTGAGTTCTATGGTTTGATTCTTAGCAGGGATTGGTCGGAGAAACTCCACGGATATTTCTCAACCGACTGGTCGCACATGTGGTTACCATACAATGGTAAACCAAATTAGAAAAAGGTTGAACGAGAGTTGCACCAAAAATACATAGTGACAGAACTGGAAGGAGAAAATGAGGCCATAACATACAATAGCAACATTGTAGGCAATTACGCAGTAGATTCTTTCCTCGGCAATTTCAATTCTCATATTTCACCTTACTTAGAGAATTCAGTTTTATCCCAAGTTGAAAATTTCTCCCAAACTGATGACTCAAAATGTTTTAGTTTTTTAGATAATTCTGTAAATACATCTTTATTTTGGAAATTATATTTTGACGGGTCTAAATCCAATGAGGGAGCAGGAGCAGGATGCGTTCTGATCAGCCCGGACGGGAACAATATTATGCTCACATGTAGACTTGAGTTCGATTGCACGAACAACACAGCGGAGTACGAAGCCTCGGTTCAAGGCCTATACAAAGCAATCAGATTGAACATTAAGTA
The DNA here is from genome assembly GCA_031772625.1 of Pinus tabuliformis. NCBI lineage: Eukaryota > Viridiplantae > Streptophyta > Pinopsida > Pinales > Pinaceae > Pinus > Pinus tabuliformis. The sequence goes on from CM062809.1 coordinate 226,400,772, forward strand.
TCTTCAAGTCTTTGGAGATTCTGAGATCGTCGTAAAACAGGTACATAACACCATACACTGCCTGTCAAGTCATTTAAAGCACTATCAATCGTTAGTTCAAGATCTCACTGCACATTTCATAGAATTCAACATCTCGTCAATTCCAAGAATTCAAAACGCGAGCACAGACCTGTTAGCTAACGTAGCCTCTAGATTGATTCCTTCTGAAGATTTTAGTCCTGATAGGTTTTCAATAGAATTAATCTTTAGATCGTCCATCCCTGACAACATCACCAACTGGAGAGTATTCAACGACGATCCAGACATCGTAAGTTTCCTCACCTCTGAAGGATCCTACTCAAATCAGATAATCAACGAAGGCCATCATGATCTCCAAATACAACAAAGTAGCACTGACAATGCTATACCGAAATCAGTGGTCAGGTTAGAAGATTATATGATTTGAAAAGTCGGTTCAAAAGGTCAGCTAATGCCAAACTCTACAGTTCAACTCTGAACTATGAATCGGTGAACCTAGGGACCGATCAGAAGCCACAAAAGGTTAACCTAGGCCACAGCCTAGCCCCTGAAGAGAAATCAACATACATTCGTCTTCTGAGACAGTAAAAAAACGTTTTTGCCTGGAATTACGATGAGCTGAAGACTTACAACACTTCTATCATTCAACACACTATCCCTATGATTGACAATGAAAAACCTGTCCAGCAGAAGCTCAGAAAAATACACCCTAACTTAGAAAATCAGATAAAACCTGAGCTTAATAAGTTGTTGAGAGCCAGAATAATTTTCCCCGTCAGGCATTCCAAATGGGTGTCCAATATGGTACCCGTTAGGAAGAAAAACAAAGACATTAGAATCTGTAACAATTTCTGAAATCTCAACAAAGCCTGTCAGAAAGATAACTTTCCCCTCCCACCTATGGAACAAATATTACAGGCAGTAGCAGGCTCAGAATTAATGTCTTTCCTGGATGGATTTTCAGGATACAATCAAGTACTAGTGCATCCCGATGATCAGTTAAAGACTACGTTCCGAACCAAATGGGGCACTTATGCATATCAGAAGATTCCATTTGGTCTGATCAATGGCAGAGCTACCTTTCAGAGAGCCATGGACATCGCATTTAAAGGGTTAGTCAATAAATCAGTAGTGATTTACCTGGATGATATAACAGTGTACTCCAAAAAACGAACCAACCATCTCAAAGATTTGAAGCAAATCTTTCAAAGGTGTTTGAGGTATGGGATTTCGCTCAACCCAAAGAAATCTTTCTTTGCATTAAGTGAAGGGAAATTGCTCGGATTCATAGTGTCGAAATCTGGTATTCACATAGAACCCAACCGAATCAAGGAAATTTCCGAGATATCCATGCCCCATAACAAGAAAGCCATGCAATCCTTCCTTGGACAGATCAATTTTGTCAAAAGATTTGTCCCGGATTTTTCACGTATTATTTCTCCCTTACAAAATATGATAAAAAAGAATTCAAATTTCAAATGGGGTCTAGACGAGCACGAAGCATTCAACTTAATCAAACAAGCTATCATCAATGCTCCATCTCTAGCAACCCCAAATTTTTCAGAACCTTTTATCTTATACACGTTTGCCTCGGAGAAATCCTATGCTGCGATTTTAACTCAAGCGAATCAAGAAAAGGTAGAAGCTCCAATCGCATTCTTTAGCTCGAACTTACAAGGTGTTGAACTTAATTACTCAGACGTAGAGAAACAGGCATATGCCGTTTTCAAAGCGATCAAATATTTCAGACCTTTCTTGCTAAAAGCCCATACAAAAGTCATAGTACTGTTCCCAACGGTAAGAAACCTCCTGATACAGAAGGACGTGGGCGAAAAGAGAGCGAATTGGATCACCACCTTACAAGAATACGATCTTGAGATCAAGCCAGCACACATCGTGAGAGGTCAAGGCTTCTGCAAGATGTTAGCTGGAGCATCGCAAATTCCTGAGAACTCGTCTGAAGAGGTACACACATATGAGGTAAGCCTAAACGACACATAATCATTATATGCTGACACCATTTATTTTCTTAAGAACGGGTATGATCCATTTCATCTGGATCACACCAAGAAGAGAGCCCTGAGGTTGAAAGCTAAACAATACCAGATAATAAATGATGTTCTGTTTAAAAGAAATTACGATTCTGTGCTTCTTAGATGTCTTGAGAAAAATGAAGCCGAAAAGGTTTTGCAGGAACTTCACGATGGACCAGCAGGTGGACACTATGCTGGAGAAGCCATCGCCCATAAAATCTTGCGTGCAGGATATTACTGGCCCACGCTGTTCAAAGACTCATATAACTACGTAAGGAGATGCCAAGTCTGCCAGACTGCTACAGGGAAACAAAAGAAGTCATCCATGCCACTGCAGACGGTTAACATTGAGCAATCGTTCAGTCAATGGGGCCTGGACATAATAGGTGAGATCGTTCCTCACTCTTCTAAACAGCATAGGTATATCCTCACGGCAACTGACTATTTTACCAAATGGGTAGAAGCAGTTCCTCTCAAGATATCTAATTTTGAAAACATTATTGAATTCATAGATCAGTTTATCATCACTAGGTTTGGATTGCCAACGACCTTAATGTTTGATAATGCATCATATTTTTCTGGAAATGCAATGACTGAGTTTGCGCTCAAAAGAGGGTTCAAGATGAAGTATTATGCCAACTACTATCCGCAAGGTAACGGGTTGGCCGAATCAAAAAACAAGAACCTAATCAGGATTATTAAAAAGACAGTTGACCAAAGCCAAAAGAATTGGCACAAAGCGCTGGTAAACGCCTTATGGGCAGATAGAATTACAAAGAAAGCTTCTATCGGCACTTCTCCCTTTAATTTAGTTTATGGGAGAGAAGTGGTTCTTTCGACTCACCTAGTCATTCCCTCTTTGTCTTTAGTGCAATACATTGATGAAGTACCTACTTGCTCTTTACGATTAAGACACATGGAAATAACCAAACTAGAAGAGCAAAGAGAACAAGCTAGGAAAACCCATGCTCATCACCAAGCGCTAATAAAATCTTCTATTTACTCAAGCATCATGACCAGAAAAAACTTTCAGATGGGAGATTTAGTTTTAAAATGGGATAAGGCTCATGAAGAAAAGGGAAAACATACGAAATTCCAGAAGCTGTGGCTTGGTCCTTTTCAGATTGTAGAGGTCATAGGCCCATCGACTTTTGTGTTGCAGGATTTAACAGGCAAGAGAGATTCTCTGCCTGTGAATGGACAAATTCTCAAAAGGTATTTTCCATAGAAGAGAATTCTTCTAATTTTTGTAGGATAGATTTAATTTTTAGTTTTTATTTTGTTTTGTTTTTCTCTTTTTATGAATAAAACCGGTGGTAAATGATCATTTAAAAGGATTCATGAAAGAGCATGCCAATTCTCTATCAGATTTTGATTTCGCTTGTACAAATAGCAAAATTTTTGAAAAATATGAATTTTATTATTGACAAATAGAGTTAACTTCACCCTGATTACGATACTAGTTTCAACCTCAAAAAAACTTTGACGAAAGCAACCTTTGGTAAAGAATTGTTTTGTATCAGCACAATGAAAGGTATCATCAATAATGAAACAAGTATTCTCTGCAAAACTGTTGTTTTCAAAAACTCTATTATTGTCGTCCAGAGCTTTCTTAAGGAAAAACAATGACTTCCTCCCTGCTAAAAGGAAATTGCAGCATTCAGAGAAACAATCCAAGGAAAACACTATATCTCAAGGAATAAGAGGTCTCATCACGAGCCGGCTTATCATGATCACAGATATTATAGCTTGCTGACTTTGCCAATAGTGTCTATCAAAACAGGGCAACGACTTAAGATTGTTGCAATCAAAAGACAAGAGGTCTCATCACGAGCCGACTTGTTCAACAAAAGTGTAAATCAAGTGAATGACTGTGTCATAATTTGGCCACCAAACCAAGACATTGTTCTTTAGAGAATTAAAAAAGGAAAAGTGTGTCAAAAAGGATTTTTTTTTCTCTGGAATGTTGCGAGTAACCTCAAGCAGGAAAAAGGATCATTGCTGGATAACATGGTAACCCTGTCGAGGCTATGGACGCTTGCGGGTAGCAGAGGCTCTACCTACGACAAATGAGCATACTTTTAAGCCAGTACGCAGAGAAGACCTTATTTTATCTTTAATCAAGACCAAGTAATGTCTGGTGCGAATGCAAGAAAAAGCCTGAGGAAGCAAGCAATTGGGATATAAAAAGGTTGAGACAAAGTATCGTTGACAAGGTGAGGGGTAATCTACTCTATCTGTCCATAACAAAATTTAGACATATAAAAATTTTGTTGTTTCGGAAGGGAACGGTCAATAGAAAAGCAGAGATAACTGGTTCTTCACAGTGAATCGCCATTATTGTGTTCACCAACAACCCCCCTCTTTGTTTGATATTAATAATAACATCAAGCAAAGGGGGACCCTTAACCAAAAATCCAAAAAATATTTTGTTTAAAAAAAATCGTTTGTATTAACTCCCTAAGAGCTATATCGCGTCGCAAAGATAGAGAGAAGCGTTTTCCCAAAGCGCATAAATACACTGGAAAGGAGCGACGCGAGAACCCATCGCATTGCGTGCATTAAAAACACTCAAAAAGGGAAAACCTAAGGAATCGCAGACGGCCGATATGCGACGTCGCACGTCGCAATGTCGCATAAGCAACATAGAGTGATAAAGCGAAAACCTTGTGATCTTGGGATCTTGCGATCTGCGATCATACAAAGCTGCAATCTGCGATATTGGCAATTTACGATAACACTTAATGACGTCGCAGTCCTCGATACTGCGATTCCAATCGCAGAAAGGACTCATCGCAAGAATTCTCCGACATAAACGGTAAACCCAAAATTGAGCGCGCACCTTAAGGGAAATTAATGATCACATGCTTCAGTATCCAAGAATGATTGCATCGCGTTTTTCGAAGAGTCAAATCATGATGAGTGTCAGAATTACGCATTCATTAGAATTTAATGCTTTCATGTCAATCTTTTCGTCATTTCTCTTCTTCTTTGCGTAAACTGCAAGACATGTAACTGATATAAATCTATATGCAGGAAACATCCAAGGAAAAGAGGAAAGCGCCAATGGGGTAACAGAGAGAAGATGCCTCCGCAAATGGATGCCGCATGCAGCAGGACCGCGGATTCCAGAGTATCACCCAACAGGCGCTGATGAAAATAGACTATCTAAGACTCAGAGTCAAAGGCACACAAAAGCAGCGTGTTTGCAAAAGATCTTGAAGCTCAGACTGGGTAAAGCAAAAAGAGAAACGCGAAAGAAGGAGGACGCTCCAGAAAAGCCTGGAACAAAGAACGGAAGCAATTCTCGATACAGGGGATTGTCCATACAACGCGACTCCTAACTCGTTGAGTCATTCGCACGACCGGAAACCGAAATAGCAACACCAAAATCAGTTTGAAAGGAACCTGGGTTGTACTAAGTATACGCACAGTGAATACACCCAGCTAGAGAAAGGTTTTCGAAAATATCTTCTAGTCTGTCAGAAAGAGGTGCCATCTCTTGTTATTTCTAATTTTCAAGCTCGAACAAAAGGAAAGAACAACCAGCCGACTCTTTCAGGGTGAACAGCGCATTGCTTACAACACTAAGGAGCAGATACAGAAACGGTTAGAAATTAGATTTGATTTTTAGAAATAAATTTGCTTTTAGTAAAAGGGCGGTCATTTGAAGCCGTTCCCTAAATTTGTGTAATTAATATTAATTAGTTTAGCAGTATTTAACCCTTCTCATGGCATTTGGAGAAGGGTCCGGAAATCTGTCAAAAAACTTGTCCTCAGAACATGCACTTTTGCACCCTTGGAGGGGGTTTTTGATGAATGGATGGATCGAGATTTATTTATGTTTGCATTTTAATGTTTGTTACTGATGTTGCACTTCTGTACTCATAGCAGATATTAGAGCAAGTAGAAATAAATCGTTATTGCTTGAAATTTATTAGTGAAATCAGTCATAAATGGTACTTTTATCTCTTGACTAATTTCTGCTTGTATTCCTAAAGTGATATGCAGTTGAGTTCTTTATATGTTAATGTATGAATGTGTGTATTACCATTTGGCACTTCTGTATGGTGGAGTCATTTATTTGTGCTTGACATATGAATAACTAATTATGCGATATGCTGTTCACAACTGTTTTGCCTAACTTCTTATGGAGAATGGTTCATCTTAATTGATTTATATTCTTATGATAGTTGAATGATCTTTATTACCAGCTATTGTTCGAAATCTTTTTAGATCGCATAATGAAAGAATTCTACCCTGGGTTAGCGTAGATTAGATGTATTGTTTTTCATTAGATTACAATAGCATAGAGTTAGTTAAGAAGTTAGAATTAAATTAGATTAAAATACCCCTAAATCAATACCATCAAACTCTACACACACACACACCCCTCATATTGGGAAACTGGTCCCATTTCCCCAAGTCGGACCCGCTACACCAAACGGGCACGGAGCCGCCAACCAGGTTCCCGACCGGGTGGGTATCCCCCTTGTTGTTGACCCGATTTCGGGGCCCTCAACAGGAGGATACTTTAAAATGACAATATTAACCTATTACAAAGTGTAACATGACTTAATTTTCATGATAATGACTCTTTTATTTCTAGATGAATAAACTCTAAAGACTCTTAATGGGATTCTTGAATAAATATAAAAAAAAATGCTTTCTCACGAAACCCATGAAGCAATTCAATATAATAATTTCATTTTTCTTATTTACATCTCTTTGCTTAAAATCATAACTAGATTTCATTATGAAGACTAAACCTGGTACACCTTTGAACACTCCCTCTTAACTAGGGAGGTATTCATAATGGCACCTTGGAATTTCTCAATATGAAGAATCTCTCATAAGAAGAATTCAGATTTGTAACTCATTTGTATAGCATCATACCAACCAACGTTTATATAGAAGGCCTTGACTAACAACTCTATCTCTCAATAATATCATAGCACAATGTTGGCGAGACCAATGATTTATAGACACACTCATCATTGTCTCTCTCAGAACATATCCCACACGAGTTCTGTCAAGATATGCTCCAAAAGCACTATTGTTTTCTTGGACTCTTGAGTCCCGAAAAGAATATCGATCCTCCATGAATACTCTTTCATGGGGTTCAGTATCTCATCCCATAAGAGCATGAAATGCCAAATGATTACACAATCCTCCATTCCGTATTCTCAGGGGAAGCATAAAACATATCCATCGCTCCTTCGTATACCATGAGGTTTTATTTTATTAAATGAATGTACTCACTGCTATCAAAGAGGAATGTACCTAAGCTTCGGATTTAGGAATTTCTGAGATTCCTCCAAGAAAATTCTTCTCAGGCCCCATCTTAGCCAGGGACTTATAGTAGCTCTTTATGTGGAGATCTGTTGAAACCTTAGATTTATGTTGCTCCAACATGAGGGATAACCACTCGGTCTGGACCTTGAAGGAAGCTCCTTTTCCATTTGGTGTTGTGGCTCCGACTGGGGATGATGGGACCAATTTCATAGTGTGGGTTAAAAAATGACGATGGGTGGTTTTTCAGGTGATTGCAATAATAATAATGATAACTAAATTACCTATTCTGACATGAAAATATCTAATTAACTTAATCTAATATAAACCTGGGGTGTTCTATGCGATGTGCGATCTGGAAATGATATATATTTGGTATGTGGTAATAAAGATCATTCACGTGTTAAACAAAGATGATAACATGTAAATATAATTTCTTTGACTAAATAGTTAGTCAAAGAAATGCGTAAATTATATGGCATATATTTAATTATTATATATGAAAATAACGCTTTCAGCTAAGTATTATAGAATACTACAATTAACACATATTGGAAAGAACATATTCCATATATAATTCATGAAACGAAATATTATCACTAATTTAATAAAACAAAATTGATCATACAAGATAAAAGTGCCATATGTGTGAAGTTATGCTCATTTGACTAGTGACATAGATCAACTCCATTCTTCAATCAAATTATTCTCCAAGCATATGTAAGTGCTTCAACAAAAGAAATTAGTTTGATATTAAAAGGTAATGACAATTTTCCATAATTTCATCAAGGCATCTACAAACTTACAAAAGTGCATTCTTTCCATTTTTTTTTTATAAAATCATGGAACTTTCTCTAAATGCATGAGAAGGGTATAAATACTATCTAACTAAAGTTTAAAAATAGATTATAAAAAATATCTGAAGAGGTTTCAAACAACCTTCCCCTTAACTAGTAACTAACTCTAAAAATAAAACTGATTTGATGACTTGAGGCTATGAAAATGTCTTGCTATCTGCTAGCTTTTCCTTGAGGTCACATATGTCAAACATTGGTTTTAGTTGAGGAGGTGCTCTAAGTTGCGTTCTGACCTGTCCTGCAAAGATGGCATCTATAAGAGGTGGCGACATTCTTTGTGTTGAATTAAGTGAACAATTCAACGTCATAATTTTCCTGTGAAGTTTGACAAGAAATTGCCAATATGCCTCCCAGTCAGTGTTTGATAATTTTGTGAATGGCTCTCTTTGTATTTTCATCTTTGATTTCCATATTTTATCCAAGTATTTCAAATCTAGCAGTGACTTTGGATCACCTTCTTTTATCAAGTTGGTGGTGTGCAAAATATGATTGACTACCTTTATTATATTCTTTGCCACTCCTGCTGCTCTTGGTACTACCAATTATGCTTGCTTGATCTGTGCATCCCAATCTGTGAATAATATGTCTTTATAAGTCTCTTCAATATCTGGCATATTAGCACCTCTTCCTTATTCAAATTCTTTCCATTCAATATAGTCATAGATCTTAGTATTTAAGTCATTAAAATTAGTTCTTTGATCAATATCCTTATCTGTTAATTGATGACTGGTATCCAAATAAGGGGTGATATGGGACATTTTTTGGTAGAATAGATCTTGTTGTTTTGGAAGAATGGAGTTTAGCTCCAATGCCTCTTTGATGAACTCACAAATAGTGGGGACATATTTATATTTCACCATAGCCTCTTGTAACTCTTGGATTTGCATATTCTTTGCTGAGATGTCTACTCTATGGCTTATCCTAATTACTTCCATACTTTGCTACAATTGGACTATTTGTTATGCAGTTTGTTTGTTCACATTTGTTTTCTCAATTTTCAGTTTTTGCTCATGTTGTGTTATCCTTTCTTCTCTTTCTCTTAACAAAATATATATTTCAGTAACCTTATCAATGGTGGAAGTAGCATATGCCCCTGCAAATTATGACAGCCTAGTTAAATTTCAATTGGATTTGTAGGAATATCCTTCCAGTCTAGATCCATTGGTTCATTCCCTAGTCGGATTTCAGGTGTTTCCACTCTCCTTCTCTTACTCTGTCTTCTTACTACAGCCTTATGCAGTCGGCTGTAGAATAAATCTAAAGGAGGTATTTATGTAGCCTTTAGGATAATCTCAGATGTTGGAAATCTAGGTATAATATGCATTCTGTGAATTTATCCCTTGCTCGTTCATTGGCTAAGACTCTGAAACTTTATAAGTTTGTTGTGGAGTATGATATCATGTAGTTTCTTGGACATCTTTTGCTTTGGTAGTATCTTTTGGTTTTTTATTAAACTGGTCCCATTCCTACTCCATAGCACTGGTTTCATCTTTGGGACCGGTATCCTGAGTTAGGTTAGTTTTGACCTGTTTCTCAGCTAGCCTTTTACTAGATTCTATTATAGCATCTATTTCTTGTATCTTCCATGTGTTATGGGCTACATTCACATGAGATTCTATTGCGGAATTTGGTCCCTCATTGTTAATGGTCACACTCGGCGTAGGTTTGTCATTAGTTCTTAGCAAATCCAATGGGATTGTTTCAAGCGTCTCATTTCTAAATTCCTCAAACCTTTCGAAGTCGACATGATTCAAATTCATCTTTCCCCAGTTGAATGCATGTTCAAATGACTCAGTTTATTGTAATAATTCTTAAAATTCATGATCTTCATGGATAAAGGATTTGAACTTTAGTGCCATAGTAACATTTTGTGCTACTTTCTCTGGGTCAAATTGCCTCTTTGGCAGAGTAGCCAGCCTAAGCCTCTTTACGTTTGGTAATTCTTTGTCTGCATGGTTGAAGTTCGCTAATGAAAAAGAACCATATTGGATGGGAAAGGGCGGCCATAGTGATTTTTTTTTATCTTTCAAAGTCCCGGTTAATCTGTTTTCAATAGTTTGGTGGGATATTTCTTTGGCTAACAACTTGCCGGGGACATACAAAGGAAGTACACATGGTTCTATTGTACTGCCGTAAGCTCTGATATATGTGAACCATTTCTCAACAAAGTTCTTTCCTACTACAAGAAGGTCTGTAGCGGCTTCCTTAGAAAATCTCGGGGCCTTTCTATCAAAAATCATTTGATGTAATGGTAGAATAACACCATGGAATATCTTGTAAAAATGGGGTATAAAATGGGACTCCCACATTTGTTTTTGATTGAGATGGATGGCGTATGGGTCTTGCAAGGTCCACTTCCAAACCATAATTCGAAGCTTAGTAGAGAAGCAGATAGATTCCATGATATAAGCACTCATATAAAATGGAGGAAAGTTTTTTGTGGAGGTGGATCTCTTATGACGATATTCAGAAATAGCCTTATCTGAGTTGTCAGATAGTATAGTAGCCCAATTCATTATATGAGATCTAATACATGCATCGACTAAAGGGAGCAATTCTATAGAGAACTTAGTATTATTAGGCATTCTATACAATCTACATAACATAGAGGCTGCATAGTTATGGGGATTTTCTAAAGACACTATGGGGTACATACCCATATTATCATATTTGAATTTGTTTTCTAGGACTGTCCATCCCTGAATCATATTGAAGGGTTCTTCATTCTGCTTCACGAACTTGGCCATGAATGATCTATCATATATATCTTGAGGGTCAGGAAGATGATACATTTATTTCAAATCTTCGGCTTTAAATGATCCCATCAGCTCCATCTTTGAATTCTTGAATTATCTGTCTTCAATACTGACATTCTCCACCGCCCATCTAACCATATCCGTGTATGGTAGCATCTTGTCTCTTTCTCATATTTTATGAAGAAAAGAGGAAGCAACGTCTTTGAATTGAACTACCAAGGGCTGTATTGAATCTGTTGATGCCTTGGTAATGGTCACATCAGGCCCTCATCTTCAAGTATATTATAGATAACTTCCGTCATCGTTTGCAAATGGTATCAGAAAATATGGGCAGCATCTTTGTAACCTCAGATTTTGAAACACATTCTTTCTTCTGTTTTTGCATTACTTTCCATAAGGACATATCTTTTGAAGCTTTCTTGAAATGAAATAGAGTTATATCAGCGTAAACAGTAGAGGGAAATTAAGGTTGAAGAGCTCTTTGAAATGACTTGAATCATGGGAATATTTCACCATAATCTCTATATTAACTATCCATGACTTGAAAATATTAACTTCTCTCCTCGGGTTGCTAAACAATATTTTCTTTGTTAGACCACTTGATATTTCACTAAAATCTCAATAAATTCCCACTCTTTATACCTAATTTGCCGCATCACGACTTTCAAATGTTGCAACATAGCGTTATTCGTAGATAATTCGAATTGCGATTGTGAAACATCACAATATCGCAATTTCACAATTTTTAAGGGATAACACAATGGCATGCTTTATTAAATTGTGACTTGTGAAGTGCGATCGCATATTCTTATGGCGAGTGGAAAATCGCAGTGGAGGCTTTATCGCATATCATATTTCAGGATTTTCTTTAGGATGTTTATCATTGTCACATGGAAAACTGCGTGATGCGATTTGCGATCATAAAAGTTTAAGTATGGGTTGCATTCTAAAGGTTTACAACAATTTTTAGAGTTAGCGCTTATTTCAAAATATAAAAATTTAAAACTGTCCCCATTTATATGTCAAATACTAACTATTCATCCCTATAAAATAGGGGGTTTATACATAGTACAATAATTGGCGATTCACTTGGGAGAACCAACTATGTCTGATTGGTCTTCTGAAATCTTTAAAACTTTCAAAATTAGAAGAGTTATAGGAATAATAATTACACGAGTTACGAACTAAACAACACTTCTCTGAAATCATAATCACTCACTCAATTTAATCATTCAACTACTTTACTCTTGTAATGATAAAAATATAAATGTTTGCATGAGTCTATACTAAGATTTAAAGAGATATAGTAGTTGTCTTCTATGTATTAGTTTTTATTGTTTACTCATTTATCATAGATAGAGCCTCTACTACCAATAGGCATTCATAGCCTCAATAAGGTCATCTTTTAACCAACAGTGATTCATTGACCCATCCGAAGTAATTTTCAGAATTCAAAATGATATTCATTTGCTTTCTTTCTCATTTGGATCTTGTTTTTTCCTTTTATGTAATTTTTCTTTTTAATTTCCTTAAAAGACATTGTCGAGGCTTCGTAACCTAATAATTACAATGCCATTCATTGGTAGTAACTAAAACAAACAAGTTGGCTCTTGATGAGATCCCTTGTCCTTTGATTTATTAGATTATTGACTATTACCATGTTTTGATATGCAATATTAGTAATATTGGTTTAATTATTCCCCTATGATCATGGTAAACAAGCTCGTAATGAGACTTATTATCTTTTAAGTTTTGCATATTTTTGAATTACACTTTGAAAAAAGAAAATTTTATTAGATCGGGTGAATCATTGGCTCTTTTTAAAATTTTATTGATGATAATAATAGAGTTTTGAGATACTCATCTGAATAGAATCCTTACGAGGTTAAAGATTCTTTTCTTGATTGATAACAAAACATATATATATTATAAATATAATATCTTGTTCATGGAGTAAGTGCTTTTAGCAAGGTCAAGCTTTTCCAAAGAAATAGGGTTTAGTTTGATACTCAAATGCTCTAATTGTTTCTTTAACTTTTCCTATTTATAGAAGTGAAAAATTGATATTCTCGGAAACTTTATTTTGAGAACCCAAAAGTAAATACTATTTAACTTTTATTTTTCTTAAGAATCTTAAAGACAATATTATACAAAATTAGAAGAGGTTATTTTCTAGGAAAAGTAATTTTTCAAAATTTTCCCATTAATGGGCAAAGAATCTATTCTACATGACAAGTCTTGTAAAAGAAATGTTGATGGACCAACTTTCTCAATGATTTGGAATGGTCCAAGCCATAGTCTTTCGAATTTGGAGTTTTCTCCCCTTTCCTCATGTGATTTGTCCCATTTCAAAACTAGATCATCTACATCAAAGGTTTTATGACTGGTAGAGGTTGTATCATAAGAAGCTATGACTAATTATTGATGATGGGAATGGGTGGATTTAGCTTTTTCTCTTTCTTCTTCAAGCTTAAGGATCTGAAATTGTCTTGCTTGAATAAAAGAGGAAGGATTTTCATTAATAAATTGCACTAGGGCGAGAGATGGGATTACTATTTTTTTGGGGAGAGCTACTTATTTTCCATAAACTAAAGCAAAAGGAGAAGAACTGATTATGGCCTTTTGTGTTATTCTATCTACGCAAACAGAAAATGTGAATTTTTTGTGCCAATTCCTATGAGTTGGTCTATAGTTCACTTGATGATTTTGATAAGGTTTTTGTTTTTTGTTTCGGATAATACATTACCTTGTGGATAATAGTTGTATGAATACTTAATTTTGAAACCACTTTTTAAGGAAAATTATACCATAGTATTTCCAGAAAAATAATATGCATTATCAAACATTAAATCTATAGGTAAGCCAAACCTAGTGATTATGTATTGATCAATAAAGTCTGTAATACTTTCTATGTTAGCTAACTTTAGTGGGATAGCTTCTACCCATTTGGTGAACTAATCAGTAGTTGTAAGGATGTACTTGTGCTGCATGGAAGATTTAGGAACAATCCCACCAATTATATCTAATCCCCATTGTTCAAATAGTTGTTGTATATTCACTTGTTGTAAAGGAAATGCTCGTTGCTTTTCTCTTCCAACTGCAGTTTGAGAAGTTTTCATTTTCTTCCATAGTCATGTGTATTCTTGAATAACATTAGCCAATAATAACTTGCATGCAGGATTTTGTGAGTTGTGGTATTTCCTCCGAAGTGACCTCCAGCTGGTCCATCATGTCACTCCCGCATAACCTTTTCATCTTCAGTTTTCTCTAGGAATCTTAATAATACTGAATCATAATTTTTCCTAAATAATACATCATCAATTAATTCATATTGATTTGATTTCAACCTCAAAGAACGCTTTTTTTTTGTAATTGAGATGCATAGGATCATATCCATTATTTAAATAAAATTTCAAATCAACATACTGTGATTGTGCATCGTTGAGGCTTACCTCTGATATTTGCACTTCATTACCTTGGTCTTCTACTGTTGATAAATGGAAGCTCCAATTAGCATTCTGCCAAAACCTTAGCTCCTAACAATTTTAGCTGGTTGGATTTCTACATTGTACTCTTGAAGTGTAGTGACCCAATTTTATATTTTCTTCCCCACTTCTCTTTGAATCAATAATTGCCTTACTGCAGGGTAAGGTACTACCATTTTTGTATGAGTTTTGAGGAGAAAAGGTTTGAAATGTTTTAAGGTTTTAACGACAACAAAATCTTGTTTCTCAATAGTGGAGTAGTTTGGCTCGACACCGTATAAATTGGAATTGAAAAAAGAGATAAGTTCCTCGATGTTTTGATCATTTAGATGTGTTCAAACTCTTGCATATGATGTATCAAAAGAAAATGTGTATAATACAAAAGGATTAAGAAAGTATGGAGTTGTTAAAGAAGGAGCATTGATAATGGCTTTTTTTATTAACTCAAATGACTATCTTTCATTTTTACCCCATTTGAAGATTGCATTCTTTCTTATCATTGACTTAAGGGGTAAAACAATCTATGGAAAATCGGGAACACATCTTTTTACAAAATTAATCTGGCCTAGGAATGATTTCATGGTCTTTTTGTTATGCAGGAGAGGAATACTTTCAATTTCTTCGATTCTATCAGGATCAATATAAATTCCTTTCTTGGACACTGTGAATCCGAGAATCTCACCTTTTTCTAATGCAAAGTATGATTTTTTGGGATTTAGAGAAACTCCATATTTCTTGCATCTTTCAAAAATACGATTTATGTCATTCAAATGATTTTTTTTGTTCCTAAAGTAGACTGTAATGTCATCTAGGTAAATAACAACTTATTTATTAATCATAACTTTAAAAGAAATATCCATGGCACATTGAAATGTAGAACTTGCATTGATAAGTCCAAAAGGCATATTCTGATAAGTGTATGTCCCCCACTTGGTCCTGAATGTTGTCTTTAGTCTATCATCTGGATGCACAAGAATCTGATTGTATCCTAAAAATCCATCTAGAAAAGGCATTAACTCAGAGGCTGAAACTGATTGCAATATTTTCTCCATGGTAGTCAAAGGAAAGTTATTGTTTTGACAAGCTCTATTTAAGTTCCTAAAATAAATACAAATCATAATATCTCCATTATTTTTCCTAACAGGAACCATATTTGATAACCATTTTGAGTGTGTAAAGGGAAAGATTATTTTTTATTTCAAAGGTTTGTTTAATTCAGATTTGATTTGGCTTTCAAGATTTGGATGAATATTTCTATGCTTTTGTTGAACTTATTTCTCATTAGAGGTCATTGGTATAGTGTGTTGAAATACCAAGGTATCATAGGTCTTGAGATCTGAATAATCCCAGGAAAGGACACCTTTATATGTTTTCAAAAATTTGATAGATGATATCCTTTCTTCAGATGATAAGCCAAGAACTAGGTTGATGTTTTGAGGTTTTTTAGGTGTGCCCAGGTTTACCACATCAAATATCAAAGTAGAACTGTGAGTGTTGGAGTTGGTAATATTTTTAAATATGTCTTTCAAATCATAGGGATCTTCTATTTTGACTATAGACTTTGGAATTTGATTTTGATCTTGTTTATGGTTGATTTCAAAGTCATGTTCGTGTTCATATATGATTTTTTCTGCATAAGATCCTTCTGATGTAAGGAAATCAATTATATCAACATCATTATTAAACACTCTCCAATTTGTTACATTATCTAGAATGGATGGTCTAAAAATTTAACTATATAGAAAATTGATCTGGACTAAATTCCTCTAAAGGTATAAGCTTAGATGCTACATTGGCAAATAAATCAGCATTTGCATTTTGTAATTTGGGGATTGAAGAAATGTTTAAAAGTAGTGAAGTGAGAAGTAAGATTCTGGGCTAGGGATTGATAATGTTTGAGATCCCAGACACACAATGGATTTTGTTTCTTACTTATTTAATAACTATTTCAGGGTCTCCATATACTTGCAAATACTTGACATCAAGGCCAATGGCTTTATATAGCCCTTGAATTAATGCTTCATGTTCTACAGTATTGTTAATGCATTGAAATTAAGGACTGCATGCTAACATGGTTTTCTCTCCTTATGGGTTCATTAAGATACAACTAACACCTGCACCATCTTCAAACTTGGAACCATCAAATTAAAGGGTCCAGAATAATGAATTATCTAAAAGTTTATCAACTACATCTATACACTTGGAAGCATCTGTTTGCGAAAAATTTTCTATCTGGGATACCACAACATTATCTGAAAAAGGAGATTTTTTGCGTTAAAGGATCCCAAGAATGACTGAGTTGAGTATTTTCCGATGATATTATTGATGAAGGAAACTGGTTCATTACTCCCCTCGATATCAGTGATTGTGTACTTCATGAATGTCTCATGGTCTACTCTGATTTGGTTAGGTTTAACATTGTATGGAAACCAGATATGAAACTAATAAATTGCAACTATCCGTGTAACTTTTCAGACCGATCCCTACATAAAATTAAATCATAGAATTTAGGGATATTAGCCACTAGAATATTGATTACCTGTGAAAATTTTTGGTTGGAGGAAAACCTGATTGAAACTGATATCATTTCTCCAAGTACCTCTACTTTTGTCCTATCTAGTTGAACTATGTGTACAGCAGATTTTTGTGTTGTGATATTTAATTAGTGCACACAGTTCTTGGCATGATGTTTGAAGGGGCTCCTGAATCAATAAGGAAATTGTGGATGTTTTTGTTGAAAATCTCATAAGTAATAAGAAATGGAGGAGTATGAGAGATAGATATATCACCTATTAGAACTAGGTTTGTGGGATTTACTTTGTTTGAAGATGTAGGAGGATTTCTCATATCTTTAGCAACTTGAGTAACTACAATGGCTGGTAAAGGAGCTACAGGAACTGCTTTTAATTCTCTAAGTAAGATTTTTTGTTGTTGTTTGAGTTTAGTCAATTTATGTAATGATATATTTTCTCTCCTCCTTTTGATATCTTTGACTATATTGTATTCCATTTTATCTAAGATTACTAAAGTTTTAGAAGAAGTTGTAGGATCTAATGGAATAGAATCAGTTTGAGTAGTCTTATATTTCTTACATACTGTTTTTTCCTTTACAGGAGTAGCAACTTTCTATTTCTAATTTGTTGTTGACATATTAGTAGAGCTTTTAATTCTTGTAGTTACTAGAATAGCTTATGCTTCCTCTTCAATTGGTAGAGTAAATCCCACATTCCATTTAACTCAACTTCTTCTTTAGTTTCTGTTTCTTCTTCTGTTATTGAGTCTTTTTTTGGTTCTTGATTGGATTCAGCATTTGAAATAGTATTTGGTGGATGGGATGTAGAAGAAGGATTTCTTTTGAATCGACAAAAACCTTTCTTGGGAGCAGATGATTCTGTAACTTGTTTATTCATTTTGACCATTTCATTTGACATGGTCTTTAGCACCTTTTGAAGGCCTTCAAGGTCCAAAGAGTCCTTTGGAGCTTTGTTTTTTGAATATTCCTTGAATGTCACTTTCTTTGATTTCCTTTCTTTTATTTGCGATCTCTTTTCTAAGGGAATAATTCTTCTTTCTACAGATAACACTTCTTTCATGTTTTCTACAAGGGTAACCTTATTGGATCTATCTAAAAAAACTGTGATATTAGAGGGAAGGGAGGATATGCACCACTCTATTTGCACATCTACTGTAGGTCTAGAGGTAGCTGGGATTTTGTTCAGTAACTTGTTGAATCTGGAGTTGAAGTCTTTGATCCTTTCTTCTAAACTTGCTTTTAGGTTGGAAAGATCATTGATTAAAGATGCCACGGTTCTATCATCACCAAATTTTGCAAGAAATATTTCTTCAAAAGTCTCCCAGGTTCTTATTGTGCTAGCTAGAAGGGAAAAGTACTAGGATCCTACAGATCCCTCAAATGTATAAGGAAACAATATGATAACAACATCTTCATGCGCAACTCCATTAAGGTTCATGGATAAAGTAAGGTTATTTAGATGTTCTTCAACAAGAATACCATCATTGAGATTATACATAGGTAACCATTCTTCTGGGTATGCTAGGAGAGAATTTGGATTAGCAACCAGTACAACACCATGGTTTGTCCAAGGTCGAGCATGTTGATTGGCCATAACTTGTGTTGAGGTTTGCGAAGATGAGGAGGAAAATCTAGAACTAAATAGGGATGGTGAAGAACTTACTACTGGTAGCAACACTAATTGTTTGAGTCAAAAAAATGGATAATTGAGAAGAGGCGGACTGAGTAGAAGATAATGGGGGTGTAAATAGAGGGAAAGGTGATCTGATCTCGATGGTATCTGATTCATATTTTGATGTGGTAGCTTCCTTACATCGTGAATGAATGGGAAACTAAAAATGGGTTACTCCAAGCCTTTCACTTTGTAGTTGAGTTAATACACAAGTATCTCGTAATAGGGAAGCGACACTTTCTTCCGAAGCTTTGGGCTTTTCAAGTTTCTCAACATAAATGGATATCTCTTCCAATTTTTATATTAAGGATTAAACATTGAGGGACTCAGGAGTGTAATCTGAAGAAGGTTCCTGTCTTCATACTTCAGGAGATGAGGGAGAGGCTTCTACAACTTATTTATGATCCAGGGATTTTGAACGAGATCCAGAAGATGTAGAAGTTGTGGAGGGATTTCTACTCTTATGAATGTTTTTAAATTGATATTTAGATTTATATGCCATTCATAGTCGGATGGCCCTCCTTCTCACACTAAAATGTTGAAGCCTCAGATTTCTTTTTCTCCAACATGGGGGATAACCACCCGATCCGGACCTTGAAAGAAACTCCTTTTCTATTTGGTGTGGTGGCTCTGACTGGGGATGATGGGACCAATTTCCTAGTGTGTGTTTAAAAATGATGATGGGTGGTTTTTCAAGTGGTTGTAATGAGAATAATGATAACTAAATGACCTATTTTGACATGCAAATCTCTAATTAACTTCATCTAATATAAACCTGGGGTTTTCTGTTGGATATGCGATTTTAAAAAGATATATGTTTAGTATGTGGTAATAAAGATCATTCATGTGTTAAACATAGATAATAACATGTAAAGCTAATTTATTTGACTAAACAGTTAGTCAAAGAAATGTGTAAATGAAATCTCATATATTTAATGATCATATATGAAAATAAATGAATTCAGATAAGTATTATACCATACTGCAATTAACACATAACAGAAAGAACATATTCCATATCTAACTCATGAAATGAAATGCTATCAATAATTTAATAAAATAGAATTGATCATAGAAGATAGAAGTACCATATGTGTGAGGTTCTACTCATTTGACTAGTGACATAGATCAACTCCTTTCTTCAATCAAATTATTCTCCAAGCATACAGAAGTGCATCAACAAAAGAAAGTAGTTTGACATTGAAAATTAATGACCATGTTCAATAATTTCATCAAGGCATCTACAAACTTACAAAAGTGCATTCTTTGAATTTTTTTTGTTGATAAAATCGTGGGCCTTTCTCTAAATGCATGAGAAGGGTATAAATACTATCTAACTAAATTTTAAAAATAGTTTATAAAAAATATCTCAGGAGGTTTCAAACAACATTCCTCTTAACTAGTAACTAACTCTAAAAATAAAATTGATTTGATGACTCGAGGCTATGAAAATGTATTGCTATTTGCCAGCTTTTCCATGAGGTCGCATATGTCGCACATTGGTTTTACTTGAGGAGGTGTTTTGAATTGTGTTTTGACCTATCCAGCAAAGATGGCATCTGTAAGAGGTGGAAGCATTCTTTGTGTTGAATTGAGTGAACAATTCAACGTCATAATTTGGATGTGAGGTTTGACAAGAAATTTCCAAAATGCCTCGGAGTTAGTGCTTGATAATTTAGTGATTACCTCTCTTTGGATTTTCATCTTTTCTTTCTAGTTTTTATCCAAGTCTTTCAAATCTAGAAGTGGCTTGGGATCACCTTCATTTATCAATTTTGTGGTGTGCAAACTATGGTTGGATGCCTTTATTATATTCTTTTCCACTCTTGCTGCTCTTGCTACTGCCAATTCTGCTTGCTTGATCTGCACATCCCAATCTGTGAATAATATGTCTTTATGAGTCTCTTCAATCTCTAGCATAGTACTGCTTCTTCCTTCTTCATATTATTGCCATTCAATATAGTCAGAGATCTTATTATATCAGCCATTAAACTCAGTTCTCTAATCAATTGCCTTATTTGTTCATTGATCATTGGTATCCAAATAAGGGGTGATATAGGACATTTTCTAGAAGAATAGATGTTGCAATTTTGACAGAATGGATTTTAGCTCGAATGCCTCTTTGATGAACTCATCAATAGTGGGACATATTTATATTTTTCCATAGAATTTTGCAACTCTTGGATTTGCATATTCTTTTCTGAGATGTCTGCTTCATGGCTTATCCTAAGTACTTCCATAATTTTCTGTAATTGGACTATTTGTTCTGTGGCTTGTTTGTTCACCTTTGGTTTCTCAATTTCCAGCTGTTGCTCAAGCTATGCTATCATTTATTCTCTTTTTCTTAGCAAAACAAATACTTGAGTAGCCTTATCAATGGTGGCTATAGCATATGCCCCTGCAAATTGTGACAACCTGTTTCAATTTTCAGTTGGATTTGAAGGAATATCCTTACAAACTATATCCATTGGCTCATTCACTGGTGGTATTTCAGGTGTTTCAAATCTTCTTCTCTTCCTCTATCTTCTTACTACATCGTTAAGCAATGGGCTATAGAATACATCTAAAGGAGGTATTTGTGTAACCTTTAGGATAATCTCAGATGTCGGAAATGTAGGTAAAATTTATGCATTCTATGAATTTGTCCCTTGCTCGTTCATTGGCTTAGACTCTAAAACTTTCTGCGTTTGTTGTGGAGTAAGATATCCTGTATTTTCTTAGACATTTGTTTCTTTGGAAGTATCTTAGAGTTTTTTTATTAAACTAGCCCCATTCCTACTCCATATCGCTTCTTTCGCCTTTGGGATCGGTATCCTGAGTTAGATCAGTTTCGACCTATTTCTCAGTTGACCTTTTGCTAGATTCTGCCATAGCCTCTCTTTAATGTATCTTCCCTATGTTCTGGGCTACATTCACCTGAGATTCTATTTGAGAATTTGGTCCCTCGTTGTTAATGGTCACACTAGGCATAGGTTTATCATTAGTTCTTAACAAATCTAATGGGACTATTTCAAGCCTCTGATTACTAAATTCCTGAAACCCTTTGAAGACATGACGATTCAAATTCACCTTTGCCCAGTTGAATTCTCGTTCAAATGACTCAGCTAATTTTAATAAATCTTCAAATTCATGATCTTCATGGATAAAGGGTTTGACCTTTAATGTCGTAGTAACATTTTGTGCTACTTTCTCTAGGTCAAATTTCCTCTTTGGTAGAGTAGCTAGCCTGAGCCTCTCTATGCTCGATAATTCTTTGTTTACATGGTTGAAGTTTGCCAATGAAAAAGAACCACATTGGATGGGAAAGGGTGGCAATCTGTTACACAAAAATATCGTCACCATGATTATTTGTGGTCAGTATGGGTCTATCATCACTTGTACTATCCACCTAAGCAGGTCTAAGACCTCAGCTCTTCAAATCAAGCTTTAGAAGTGGGAGAAAGACATTAAATATCAATGTAACTCTGGTTCCACACTTTCTCTCATGGTCACCTGCGGTCCCACACCTTCTGTGTACAAAAGTTGCGTACCTACCCGCTCTGTTCCTAACGGTGTAGGTGCGGAACCCTGTGAAAGTCAAAAGGCGCAAGTTTTATCTTAAAAAACTCACTTTGGGTTAATTCTAGAGTTTTCTAGAAGGAATTTTGACGTGGATTGTTCGCTCTTAGGTGGTTCATGCATCCCAAAAGAGAAGGAGCTAATCCCTTGACTAAAGGAGCTATCCCTTTGAAGGAGGGCTTTATCCCTTTGAAGGAGGACCTAGTAACTTCCCTCCATTGCACTATAAATACAGGCATTGGGGTGAGGACTAGAGAGGTTAGAAGCTGAACATTTTGAGGGTAAATGCTGGTGAAATTAAGACTCTTTGGTTGAGCTTGAGAGGAGAGATCACATACCTCTTGGTTCCATTGGAGAGTGAGTGAAACTTGTCAAAGTAGAGGAGACATCTTGTTGGACCATGGGAGGAGCTTGTACAGCGTCAAGACAAAGGTTGTAAGGTTCTTCTTCTTTTGAATTAATACAATCAAACTCATTTTTCTCAACAAGTATCTTATGTTATTTGTTTCATGGACTCCTTGACTTTCATGTTAAATATGTTTTATGCAATTGGTTTTTCAGGTGCTATTTAATTTGTTTTCCTTGTTTGTGCTTGCAGATTCGCGAAAAGGAGCTCATTTGGATCAAAGGAGCGAGGGCATCCACAAGCCTGCTTTGGACCAAAGGTAGGCCCTAAAAACACTTGTTTGCTATTGTTTATTGAAGCATATTTAGAGAAAGATAGTGTCTGGTTGGTTTGCTTGTCGTTAGGTCTTCTTTAGATCCTAGGAAGGTCTATCTTGTCCGCAAGATCGACTCATTCCGTGCGACAAAATGGCGACTCCACTGGGGACTTGCTTGTTTTCTTTGTCTATACTTTGACTTGAGAAACTGTATTTTCTGTTTCTGTTTTTGACTTGATGATTGTGGGATTGGGTGAATTTAGTTAATGTTGAGTTAGTTTTCATTTTTCATAGTTTTGAGAGAGGTACGCACCCTCTGAGTTAAGCACAGTGCGTACCTGTACGCACTTTTGCTTTGTGCACAGAGCGTGGATGCACCTGTGTAAACAGGTTGCCTGCGTACCCTGTCAAAAATTTGAAAAATTTTAATTTTTTCTCTTTTTTATCAGTTTAGAATTTTTTTATAGGTTTTAGCCATTGCCCAGACCTACTTGTTCCCTGTCAAAAACTTTCCTTGGTTTAATTTCATTAGCATTAGGGTTTTAGGTGGAATTCCTAGGAATTTTGCTTGTTGGGTTTGTTTTTCATTTTTGGTTGTGTAGTGGCTCTGAGCTTAGAAGCCGTAGGGACCTCAAATTACCTTGGTGTCTACCAGTCTTCTTATGAGTCTGACCATTTATGAAATCTCCCCTTGTTGAGGAATCTGCTTTGAGTTTTCTCATTTCAAAATTTCGAAAAGCTTGTAGTTGAAAGTTTGGAATTTTCATTTAAAAAAAAAGAAACGAAAGATTGGTTGTTTTTTGACTAATTGTGATTCTGCATAAATTAGTCGTTAGCTCACATTTAGCTAAGTAAAACATCCTCAAAAAGACTTTTAGTAGGCTTTCACTTCAAGTAGCTTTTTATATAGTTTGTAGCTCTCAAAGTTATTCATTTTCATTAGTTTTGAGTGTTTTATTTACAAAATATAAAAAGAAATCTCTTCTGGAAAAGTTTGTTTTTTTTTGTGTAGTGATTGAGTGCTTTGAAAAGAAAAGGGAAATTTGTGTGAAATAGCTAGTTGTCTCATTTTGAGTGCTTTGGAAAGGAAAAGCTCTTCTTTTAATTTGTTTAATTGAGAAAGATTTGTGTTTACAAAGTATTTGCATTCTCAAACTCTTTCTTAGTTTAGAAGTTCATCGAAGAGAAAAGATTGTTTAAATCATCTTAGGTGCATCTTTTTAGTGATTTCGAGTCGAGTCTTTACACCACGAGTTTCATCTCCGCCACCTCTTAACTTAAACAAAAACCACCAAAATTAACGCTTAAAGTAAAATTCACCTAGTAAAATTTTATTTCTAGGGCTCTAATACACCAACTTAGCTTAGGCTAGTGTCTTGGAGTAGGAGAGTAATTAACTCTCCAAGGCAGTAAAAACAAACAAGTAGCTGTATCTTGTGGTAGGAAGAAATCCAATTGTTGCATTTATGCTCTAGGAAAGCTCCTCTTAAAGGAGAAGCACGAGATCGTGTCCGAACTAGTGTGGGAATCAATCCTTCCTCATTGGGAATGACGCTAGATATTCACGTATTAAAAATGGTAAACCTCGGATTAACCATTGTCGAGGAGCCTGGGGTCACTTGTTGGTAAACCTTGGATTATGTCAAGGAGCCTTCAAGGGGATTGAGCTTGCTACTCTGCCCTTGCGTCCGTATCGGATCGTAGACTGTTCCCCCAGGTGTATTTGTCTCAGTTGGTAGCCTTAGTGACCATATTCTTTAGGATTCTTCCTAAGGTGACAGTGGTGGGAAGATCCCACTGTACCTGGAGCAGACGTCGGCTAGACTCACTTGGATTTTCTGGGGGGTTCAGTTCACTCGAGACGGTTAAGTGGAGGAACTTGGTCCAGTCTATTCATTAAGCAGGTTTCCGGGGTAACTGTTCCAACCACCATTTCTGTACTGAATTTTGTGACGTTGGATTTCATCACCAACTAGTGTTTTCGGTCCGGAAAGTTACTGTTTGTGTGTGTTTGATCTCTAGATTCTTTAGGCGTGTGATTCAAATTTGTTTGGTTCTTTAGAGGCTTTAGGTGGTTTTCATTGAGATTTTACTTTTTTTGCGTGTGAAGTAGTTAAAAGTTTTTAACTGTGGCTGAATTACTAAGACAGTCCCGTAGACTTTGGTGCCAGTCTCCTGAGTTTGTAACCGTGGCTGATTTACTGAGGAAGTCCCGTAGACTTCGGGGCAACCTCCTGAAGAAGTCCTGAGCCAGCTTTAAGGCTTGAAAGTCCTCGTAACTCCTAGTGGTAGTAAAGTTGGGTCACCTGAGGAAGGAGAGTCTTCATTGGTTGTACATCCTGATTACCAAACTCTAGTAACAGGTTATAATCCAGAATCTATTTCGGTTTCCGAACTTGCTGGTAGCTTTTCATCTACTAGTGATATAGGTGAAGAACCTGAGATATCTGAACCTGTTACTCCAACATCGGGGTTTGTCTCTCCAACTTCTAGTGCTCCTAATTCACATAGGGTAGAAAGAGTAATCACCGAAAATCTTCCTTCTGGTTTAATAGCTATTGAAGAACTTGCTCCGGAAGAAGAAGTAGGCATCCCAATCCCTGAAAATCAACCTGTTATTGATCTAAGGGAGCGTGAATCAATTTTTTACAGTCCACCTAGAAGTACTACTTGGTATCTTTCTTTGACTAATTATTTGGAAAACCCAACGTTAAGTTTTTCACCACCTCGTGCTCCTTATCATCCTAGAGGTTTTTATACTCCCGTAAATATGTCAGGTCATTCATCCATGTTTACTCAATTGCCTGAATCATTTTTGTACGGCGGTCCTTCTGTTCCCTCTGGGTATCAGTCACTTTCTGGTACTTTTTCGGGAGCATCTCCTCAACCCATTGAACAAGGGTTATTCACTGGAAGCAATGGTGCAAAGCCGTTGAGTGTAGAAGACATTCTTATGATGTCAGGTTCTATTCCCAATTCTCAACCTCAAGGTGGCCAGTTACCGCCTGGGGGGCAGCCTCAATTAACGCCTGGGGGGAAACCTCAAGGTACACAAATTGCATCTGGGGGGAAACCTCAAGGACAGTACGTACCTACGGTACAATACGTTCCTCAAGGTCAACCCCAGACTCAATATGTACCCTAAGGTCAACCCCAGTATCAATTTATACCTCAAGGTCAACCCCAGTATCAGTACGTGCCTCAGAGGTATCTACCCCAAGGTCAGTACTCGAACCAAGGTTTCCAACCACCCCAAGGTCAATCTTATGTTCAAGGAACGGGAAATGTACCTTTCAATTATCAATCCTACCCTCAACCCGGTTATGGTCCTCAATATTCTCAACCTATTATGGGTCAGTACCCCAGAATGAACATAGTGTGGGATCCATCGCAAACTCAACAGGTGTTGCAGCCATGTGTACAGTTGTCATCTCAAACTGGACAACCCTTAGTTTCTGGTTCACCCCAGCAACCAGTCCAGTCTAACATTCAAACTTCTGTACCCTCGGTAGTTTCTCAGTCTGGGCCTACTGCGCCTCGTACTCCATCTCAAACGACTGCTGCAACTGCCGCAACATCTGTTCAATCTACCCCACCTACTTCTGGAGTATCGACAACTCCGGTTTCTACTATTCCTGTATCTACTCCTCAGACATCTTTACCACCGTCTAGATCCATGATTCAAACTACGGTTCAAATGCCTGTAGGACAACCTCGATTAAGTATGGTTGTCACAAGTCAACCTCAATTCACATATCAACCGTACCAGGGACAGTACCAATTCGGTCCTGCTGTCTAGTAGCCAGTTTATCAGTATCAACTGTATCCTGGGTACACTTATCAACAACCTCAACAAACCCAGTATGGTCCGGTTAATCCTAGTTTTCTGGGAGGATACAATATCCCGAACGCAATTTCTATTCCTAGCTATCCCGGATATCCTCCTCCTGGAGCTGGTCTCATGACCCAGAGTTTTAGGGATCCTAATCGGCAGTTACCGTTTATCATAACTTTGGACTTACCTGATTTGTCGTGCCTAACGAACGATCCGATTAATTATCTTCCATTTTGGCTACCAATGCCGAATAAGTTGCCCAATGACATTCCCAAGTTCGAAGGTAAATCTGGAGAGGACTCGTCGAACCATGTGATGACTTACCACCTCTGGTGTGCGTCTAACTCCATCACAGATGATTCGATCCATCTTAGATTTTTCTAGCGTTCTCTAATTAGTCTCGCGGCCAAGTGGTACATTGAGTTACCGCGAGGCACTTTTTATAATTTTAGTCAGTTAGCTACATCGTTTTTAACTCATTTTCAGTTTCCAGTCAGATATGAAAATGGCACGGAATTGTTAACTTCGCTAAAAAAATCGACATCCATGTACATTTCAGATCATATTCATGAGTGGAGACGTCGACGACTTTTAGTGAAGGTATTTATTCCGGATCAAATCTTGGCTGAGTGGTTTGTAAAATCTTTGTTGCCAAGGATCACTGAAGATGTTGCTAAATCCGTAGTTGTTACTGAGGAGCAAGTGATTGCTCAAGCACAGTACCTTGACTTGGTCTATACTCAGTCAGGTACGTTACACGAAAAGATCCCTAATCTTCCCAAGTCAAATCAAATCACTGCAGCTCCTTCGGGATCCCATGCCGCTAACGGTATGATTGGTACGGTTAAAACTAAAAGTAAGAAGAAGTCTTCCAAGAATTCTTCTCCTATCATAACCTTGCCTGATTCCTCGACAGGAGATTCTTCTGCAGAGGTTTCCGCTGATATTCACGTTGTAGAGTCATCTACGGCTAAATCAAAATCCGGTGGGAAGAAGAAAGGAAATAAGAAGAATAAAACGGACAAAAGTTCAAAGGGGAAATCTGAAAAGACGAGATCCAATGATGAAAAGCGCAAACCTCGTTATCCATGTCTCATTTGTGACGAAGAACATTTTACAAGAGACTGCCCTCATCAAGCAGAGGTTGCAAAGATCGTCAAAGGTTCCCAAACTCTTGCTGCCTTGAAGGATCCATTTCCAAGTCAAGACAGTAAGATGATAGGTTCTTCCTCGAGTGCCAATGAAGAACCCATATTGATGATGTCCCATGTAAGGATTGCGACTCGGTCGCAAGATTATGGTAGTAAAAGTCCTGTTGATGGCAAAGAAGCAGAATCTTCTCATTCTAATCCATCAACCTCAGCTCCCGGTTCCGATCCACTACAGATCGAGAAACCTAATCCAGACTTAGTAATCAAACCGCCCGCCAAGGGTATACTTCGAAAGTCAGCTTTCAATCCACATGCGAGAGCGGCTCAGAATTATAACATTGTTGAGGATTTAGCTGTTTCACCCTCAACAATGTCGTCTTTGGAAGTGCTGCAATCATGACCAACACAACGTAAATTACTTTTGTCGGATATAGGAGCTGTTGATGTTCAGGAACCGAACTTAATAATCTTTGATCTGGAAAATACTACACCATGTTTACCTCATCAAATGGCTTTCTAGATCCCAGTGATAGTCAAAAACATGCCTATTCATCGGACTGTAATTGATGAGGGAGCCTCAACGTGTATTATGTCGATACAGTGTTGGAGATCGCTTGGTTCTCCTTCGCTAAATCAATCCCCGACAATTCTTAAGGCCTTTGATGGTCGTGGGTTTCATCCTTTTGGAATTCTACAGGATTTGCCTATAGGGGTTGAAGGAAAAACTGTTAGTCTAGATGTGGAGGTGGTTGATGCCCCTCTAGACTACAACCTTCTCTTGGGTCGAAGTTGGTCTTATGCTATGACAGCGTTCGTTTCATCGGTCTTTAGAGTAATAAAGTTCCCACATAATGGAAAGATCGTAACAATAGACCAGCTGGCTTACTTTTCATCCGACCCAGCCTCTTCGGAGAGTATTCAGCATGTCGGTAAAACAACTATCCCATATAAGGATGTTGGAGTAGGATTAGTTAAGGATGCCAGTTTACTGGGAACTTTTCCTTTTCCTCCAATCAACGCATCATCTTCATTTGCAACCATTCATATGATTACATCAGACACTATTTTTATGACGATCCTTGGATCGTTCCTTCTGAATCTGAAATAGACTCATTTGGTAATTCCATGCCTTTGAGTCCATATGAAATTGCCTATGAAGCCGTGCAGCCTTTTTCCGACCCGTGTTCAACCGAAAATAACTTAATGAATGTGGTCCGTGAGGAATCACTTTTCACATCAACCTCGGATTTAACTACGTTTTCTGAACTTGTTCACTCTGATGAGCAAATTCGTGAAATCCTATGTCTAGATGATTTACCATGGGAAGATCTCCATCACAGATCTTCGTTTTTGCCTGAGGATGATTGTTTTGAAAATGATTTCTCATCAATCTTTACGACTAAATATGTCAAAGAACCTCAGAATCCAATGAAACATCCCGATTTAGAGTTAAATTTGGGAAACATCTCTCGAACTATTCCCATTGACATTTCGGTTAAGCTCGGAATTGTTGCGAACATTCATATAGGTGCCTCGTGTACAAATGACGAAATTCAATTATATAAGGCACTATTTCAAGAATTCTGCGATGTGTTTGCTTGGTCCTATGAGGAAATGCTAGGAATTGATCCCGCGATTGTTGTTCATGAGATCAAGACTTACCCGGACGCTAAGCCCGTCCGGCAACGTTTGCGTCAGATTCACCCACGAAAATCTGCTGCAATTAAAGCAGAAGTTGAAAAACTGTTGAAAGCAGGTTTCATTTATCCGATCCCGCTAACGGATTGGGTATCGAATATTGTTCCGGTTAACAAAAAACAGGGGACAATAAGAATATGCATCGACTATAGGGACATTAATCGAGCCTGTCCAAAGGACAACTACCCAACTCCCTATATCGATCAAATCATTGATGATTGTGCCGGCTGTTGGGTATACGACCAAAGTCCCACATTGACTAGAGGTGGGGAGGATCATGGATATATAAGGATGGACAAATATCTCCATTGGTATGAGGCCTTTTGGGGTAAGTCCAAAAGCAAATCCATGAGGGCTTAGGCCCAAAGTGGACAATATCATACCATTGTGGAGATATGTGGTGTCCAGAGTCCTTACAAGTGGTATCAGAGCCGAAGGTCTATTTTGCTGATAAACTCGCAGGAAAGGAGGGTTCCTGTTGGATTTCAGAGATCTGTGGTTTGTGCTTCTTGAATTTTCGACCGGAGAATCCACAGTAGTAGAATTTTTACACCAACGTTTCAAATCCCAAATGGGATCCATCATCAGGGTAAAGAGAAAGATGATGAGAAAGATGAAAAAGAAGAGCCAGATGGAGGATAAATACTTATGAGGGACGAATATTAAAGGAGCAGCACAGGTCGGCCAGAGAAATTTTTTATTGAAACCTAATATTAATTTTAAAAATAAAATCATTTATTTAATTTTTAATTTTTATTTTTATTTTTAATTTTTAAAATTAATACTAACACTTATTTAATAACCCTAAAAAACCAAAAACATTACACTAACATCTAAATTAATATTTATATTTATTTTTAAAAACTAATATATAAAAATATAATATTAATACAATATATAACCTAAAATCTTTGATAATAATATCTAAAACTCATATATAAATATTAAAATTAACATCATAAATCATAAAATATGACTTTTAAAATCATAATATAATCTAATATTTAATATTTACATGTTCACTAAATAACATAATACTTATATAATTTTTATATAATATTTATATAACCTAAAATATATATAACTTAATATAAAAAATAGAATAATAAGACTAGAGCAATTTCTCTATATCCATGTCTAGAAACTAAATTTTTTTTTTTATTAATATTTATTAATATCCTAACCCTATATATATAACATAAAATCTTAATTAATATTAAAATCTAGAAAACTAAAATGAATATTAGCATTAATATCTTAAACCCTAAAACCTATATAATATTAATTTTTATATAACCTAAAGACAATAAAACTTAATATATTTATAAAACTTGATCCCTACCTAACCAATATATAACCTAAAACATTATAAAACTTAATATAAATAATAGTGTTAATATTAACAAAACCTAATATCTATATTAATAAATAAATAAGTTAATTAATATAACTTCAATTCTATATTCATTTTATATTAAATTCTAAATTCATCCTATATTAAAGTCTTAACTATTTTAAAAACAAACAAAAATATCTAAATTAAAATCTTGAGCTGTTATAAAAATTATTAGAGATTTAATAAAATATGAATAACCTAATGACCAACTTAATACTGGACTCAGAACTATGCTAAAATCTATAATAATATGTGAACTAATGTTAAATATATTGATAACTATCTTACCTGATCAACAACTTACCTGGGGCCGGGCTGACGATTCTTAATTTCACTGATCACGGGAAGCCAGCTTCCGCTAATCTCCAAACCACTATCTCTGTTCAGATTACAAGGATGCTTCAGGATCTCGAGGGCTTCTCTGATTTTCCGTTTCTGATGTTGCTCCTCTCTCGCGATAATTGATGCGCTTTCTAAGCAGATGTGGTGTTTGGTCTTCGAGGAGTGCTCTGCCAAGGCTGAGGTACGAGTTCTACCATTCCTGATGTCAGCGCCATGCTCTTTCAGTCTTGTCTGGAGGGAGCGACCGGTTTCACCTATGTAGCATTTCCCACATGAACAGTCTATTTTATAGACTCCTTTAAGCTAAATGGGGGAATGACTAATGTTAAATATATTGATAACTATCTTACCTGATCAACAACTTACCTGGGGCCGGGCTGACGATTCTTAATTTCACTGATCACGGGAAGCCAGCTTCCGCTAATCTCCAAACCACTATCTCTGTTCAGATTACAAGGATGCTTCAGGATCTCGAGGGCTTCTCTGATTTTCCGTTTCTGATGTTGCTCCTCTCTCGCGATAATTGATGCGCTTTCTAAGCAGATGTGGTGTTTGGTCTTCGAGGAGTGCTCTGCCAAGGCTGAGGTACGAGTTCTACCATTCCTGATGTCAGCGCCATGCTCTTTCAGTCTTGTCTGGAGGGAGCGACCGGTTTCACCTATGTAGCATTTCCCACATGAACAGTCTATTTTATAGACTCCTTTAAGCTAAATGGGGAATGACTAATGTTAAATATATTGATAACTATCTTACCTGATCAACAACTTACCTGGGGCCGGGCTGACGATTCTTAATTTCACTGATCACGGGAAGCCAGCTTCCGCTAATCTCCAAACCACTATCTCTGTTCAGATTACAAGGATGCTTCAGGATCTCGAGGGCTTCTCTGATTTTCCGTTTCTGATGTTGCTCCTCTCTCTCGCGATAATTGATGCGCTTTCTAAGCAGATGTGGTGTTTGGTCTTCGAGGAGTGCTCTGCCAAGGCTGAGGTACGAGTTCTACCATTCCTGATGTCAGCGCCATGCTCTTTCAGTCTTGTCTGGAGGGAGCGACCGGTTTCACCTATGTAGCATTTCCCACATGAACAGTCTATTTTATAGACTCCTTTAAGCTTCTCTGATTTTCCGTTTCTGATGTTGCTCCTCTCTCGCGATAATTGATGCGCTTTCTAAGCAGATGTGGTGTTTGGTCTTCGAGGAGTGCTCTGCCAAGGCTGAGGTATGAGTTCTACCATTCCTGATGTCAGCGCCATGCTCTTTCAGTCTTGTCTGGAGGGAGCGACCGGTTTCACCTATGTAGCATTTCCCACATGAACAGTCTATTTTATAGACTCCTTTAAGCTTCTCTGATTTTCCGTTTCTGATGTTGCTCCTCTCTCGCGATAATTGATGCGCTTTCTAAGCAGATGTGGTGTTTGGTCTTCGAGGAGTGCTCTGCCAAGGCTGAGGTACGAGTTCTACCATTCCTGATGTCAGCGCCATGCTCTTTCAGTAACAGTCTATTTATAGACTCCTTTAAGCTTCTCTGATTTTCCGTTTCTGATGTTGCTCCTCTCTCGCGATAATTGATGCGCTTTCTAAGCAGATGTGGTGTTTGGTCTTCGAGGAGTGCTCTGCCAAGGCTGAGGTACGAGTTCTACCATTCCTGATGTCAGCGCCATGCTCTTTCAGTAACAGTCTATTTTATAGACTCCTTTAAGCTTCTCTGATTTTCCGTTTCTGATGTTGCTCCTCTCTCGCGATAATTGATGCGCTTTCTAAGCAGATGTGGTGTTTGGTCTTCGAGGAGTGCTCTGCCAAGGCTGAGGTACGAGTTCTACCATTCCTGATGTCAGCGCCATGCTCTTTCAGTAACAGTCTATTTTATAGACTCCTTTAAGCTTCTCTGATTTTCCGTTTCTGATGTTGCTCCGTTCCTGGTTCGAGTGGGAGCAATGGTGGAAGATGGTAAGTTTAGGGTCGAGAAATTTAACGGCCAAAACTTCTCGTTGTGGAAGATGTAGATGGAAGATTATCTTTATCAGAAAGATCTATATCTACCATTGGGCGGAAAAACAAAGATGCCGACGGGTATGAAAGACAAAGAATGGAACCTTCTCGATAGAAAGGCACTCGGAACAATACAGCTCTGCCTTGCCGCGTCAGTCGCTTTCAACATTTCGAAGGAAACCACAACAGCAGGTTTGATGGAGGCGTTGTCGAAACTATATGAAAAACCCTCGACATAGAACAAGGTATTTCTTATGAAATGGTTATTTAATATGAAGATGTCGGAAGGTGGATCTGTTGCAGACCATTTAAATGATTTTAATACAGTTACAAGTCAGTTAAGTTCTGTAGGGGTAAACTTTGATGATGAAATTAGAGCTCTGTTATTCTTATGCTCGTTACCAGAAAGCTGGAATGGTTTGGTAATGGCCATCAGTAACTCTGTTTCTGGATCTAGTACTTTAAAGTTTGATGATGTTGTCGGTGCTATCCTTAGCGAGGAAATGCGACGGAAAAGATCTGGTGAGACATTGGGAAATGCTTTGAGTGCAGAGTCTAGAGGAAGAAAAATGGAAAGAGGAAAGAGCTCAGGATATCGCAGTAAATCAAGGAAAGGCAGATCCAAGTCCAGATCGGGGATAGTGTGCTGGAAATGTAGAAAGAAAGGACACCTAAAGAAAGACTGTAGATCTCGGAAGGGAAAAGAAGGAGGTGCACAGCGAGAAAATAATCATGAAGAAAATGTGACAGGTGAGGTGTTACAAGATGCTTTGATTCTTTCTTTCAAAAATATTATTGATTCCTGGGTGGTAGATTTAGGGGTTTCATTCCATGCCACACCTGATAAGAAATACTTTCATGACTATGTTCAAGGAGATTTTGGACAAGTTCGTCTAGGTGATGATAAACCCTGTAGAATCGTTGGAATGGGTAAGGTTCTTGTAAAACAGCAGAATGGAAACCAATGGATATTAAAGGAGGTAAGGCATGTTCCATATCTAAAGAAAAATCTGATTTCAACAGGGCAGTTAGGCGGTGAAGGTTGTGTGACAAATTTCACAGATAAAGCTTGGAAGGTCACTAAAGGAGCCCTGGTAATAGCAAAAGGCGAAAAGGTTGGTACATTGTATTTATGCAATGGTGTTTCTAACTCTGTTAATGCTTTAACTTCCAAAGGAGTAGATGCAGCATTATGGCATCATAGGCTCAGACACATGAGTGAAAAGGGGATGAAGATTCTTCACTCAAGGAATTTTTTGCCGGGTTTGAAGAATGTTGATTTGGACTTCTGTGAGAACTGCATTTATGGAAAACAGAAGAGAGTCAGATTTCTCAGAGTTTGGAAAGAAAAGAAGAACGAAAAATTAGAGCTTGTGCATACAGACGTATGGGGACTTGCTCAGGTATCATCTCTCGGTGGCTCTCGTTATTATGTTACTTTTATTGATGATGCAACTAGAAAAACTTGGATTTATTGTATTAAGAATAAATCTGATGTATTTGATACTTTCAAGAAATGGAAAGCTTTGGTTGAGATTGAGACAGGAAAGAAATTGAAGTGTCTTAGATCAGACAATGGAGGTGAATATTGCAACAAAGAGTTTGATAGGTACTGTTCAGAGCATGGAATTCGCAGAGAGAAGACAGTTCCAAGAACACCACAAGAAAATGGTGTGTCAGAAAGGATGAACAGAACAATCATGGAGCGTGCAAGGTGCATGAGATTGCATGCAGGATTGCCTTTACAGTTTTGGGCAGATGCTGTAGATACTGCTGTTTATCTAATAAACAGAGGACCTTCAAGTTCCTTGGATGGTGGTGTTCCAGAGGAAGCATGGACAGGGAAAAAGGTAAACTACTCTATTTTAAAGCCTTTTGGTTGTGAGGCCTTTGTCCATATTGATAAAGAAAATAGAACAAAGCTTGAGGCAAAGTCAAAGAAATGTACCTTTATTGGATATGGTGTTAATGATTTTGGTTATCGCTTATATGATTATGAAAATCACAAAATCATTCGGAGCAGAGATGTAATATTCAATGAAAAGGTCTTGTATAAGAATCAGTTGCAGGAAAAGAAACAAGAAAAAGAAAACAAGGAATACGCAGTTCTTGAAGAAATTACTGAAAACGTAAAGGTGCCTGAAAATAATAATAATCAACAACCACAACAACAACAACCATCACAACAACAACAGGCACCCCAAACACCTGAAAGTGGTGTTAGAAGATCTACCAGGACAAGTAGACCTCTTGAACGATACTCTCCTTCATTATATTATTTATTGTTGACTGATTCCGGTGAACCTGAATGTTATGAAGAAGCAATGCAGGTTGAAAGCAAGAAGAAGTGGGAGGTAGCCATGGAAGAAGAGATGGACTCCTTAATGCATAACCAAACTTGGGATTTAGTCAGGTTGCCTGCAGGAAAAACTACATTGAAGAATAAATGGGTTTACAGGCTGAAGGAAGAGGATGGAGGAAAGAAAAGGTACAAAGCTAGACTTGTGGTGAAGGGGTTTGCACAGAAGAAAGGTATTGATTTTGATGAAATGTTTTCTCCTGTTGTTAAAATGACTTCAATCAGAACTATTTTAAGTCTTGTAGCAGCTGAAGATTTGCATCTTGAGCAGTTAGATGTAAAGACAGCCTTTCTCCATGGGGATTTGGAGGAAGAGATATATATGCAGCAGCCACAAGGATATGAGGTGAAAGGGAAGGAGAAACTTGTGTGCAGGTTGAAGAAGAGCTTGTATGGCTTAAAACAGGCTCCAAGGCAATGGTATCTAAAATTTGACAAGTTTATGTCTGAACAAGGTTGTACTAGATGTCACTCTGATCATTGTGTTTATCTGAAAAAGCAAAATGATGGCAGCTATATTATATTGTTATTGTATGTAGATGACATGCTTGTTGCAGGATCTAACATGCAGGAAATAAATGTGCTCAAAAGAAAATTGGCAAATTTATTTGCAATGAAGGATTTGGGTGCTGCAAAACAAATCCTTGTAATGAGAATAACTAGAGACAGGAAAAATAGAAAATTAACATTGTCTCAGAATGAGTACATACAAAAGGTGTTGAAAAGATTTAACATGCAAAATGCAAAACCAGTTAGTACACCTTTTGCTAGCCATTTCAAACTTAGCAAAGAAATGTTCCCAAAGACACAAGAAGACATGGATTATATGTCTAAAGTTCCATATGCATCAGCAGTTGGAAGTTTAATGTATGCAATGGTCTGCACAAGGCCTGATATTGCACATGCAGTGGGAGTTGTAAGAAGGTACATGAACAATCCAGGAAAGGAACATTGGATGGCAGTGAAATGGATTCTCAGATATTTGAGAGGTACCACAAATCAGGCATTATGCTTTGGTGGTTCAAACATATCCCTACAAGGATATGTTGATGCAGATATGGCAGGTGACAGAAATAATAGGAGGAGCACTACAGGATATGTATTTACTGTCGGAGGAACAACTATCAGTTGGGTTTCAAAAATCCAAAGTGTTGTTGCACTTTCAACAACAGAAGCAGAGTATGTTGCTGCTACAGAGGCTAGTAAAGAAATGATTTGGTTACAAAGGTTTATGGGTGAATTGGGTAAGGAGCATGATATGGGCACGTTATACAGTGATAGTCAAAGTGCCATTCATCTTGCAAAGAACTCAGCATTTCATTCCAGGACAAAACACATACAGCTCAAGTACCATTTCATACGATCAATGTTGGAAGATGGAGAGTTGAAGCTGGAAAAGATACACACTAGCCAGAACCCTGCAGATATGCTAACAAAAGTTGTAACCAGGGAGAAACTGAGAATATGCTCAGT
Source organism: Pinus tabuliformis (assembly GCA_031772625.1). Lineage (NCBI taxonomy): Eukaryota > Viridiplantae > Streptophyta > Pinopsida > Pinales > Pinaceae > Pinus > Pinus tabuliformis. The sequence goes on from CM062809.1 coordinate 226,437,881, forward strand.
TTCAGTTGGTCTTCAAGGATGACGATGAAGATGAGAAACAACCAAGTCCAAAGAGGAGTCATTGTCCAGCAAATGGAGCAGCGGTGGAGTTGCTACAATCAGTCTCCAAGTGGGAGATTGTTGGGTGTGGAGCCTGATTATCTTCTATAGTACCGGCATATTGGACCCCAGTTCAAAATGGGGCGGCAACGCCGCCCGTAAAATAATCGCTGCCGTGGGGGGTCTAGGGGGGGGCAGCAACGTCTTTTGGGAGCCCCCCCCTGGCGGGGGGTTTCGGGGGCAGCGCCCCCGAAGCTAAAAACAGCTGTAAAATTAACTTGTAAAAGCATAATAATTTCTAGTCAATTTGGGCCGTTCATTAGGCGGATGATCTGACGGTAGAACTTATGTTTAGTTTAAGGTTTTTTGCGCTAGAAGGAAACCCCTCTCTTTATATGAGGGCATTGTATTTGAGGCTGTGAGATAGATGTGTATTCGGTGAGCAAGAAACATAGAGGTGAGACTGTGAGAGAAAACAGAGGATATTACAGCGGTTTTGTTGTAGGTTGTATCTCTTCATTTTGCTGGATAATAGAAAGGAAGGACTGGCTGTTCGGGGTGGACGTAGCCCAAACTGGGTGAACCACATATATCTGTGTCTTTCTTGTTTTGTGCGTTTTCTGTGTTTATATTTCTGCAATATTTTATGTGTTCCATTGCTCCGTAATATATAATTTCGAAATATTTTCCTTTATGGACGGTTTTTCCGGATACAATAAAATCAACATTCTACCTGCCGATCAACCAAAAACGGCTTTCATTTGTCCATGGGGGACGTTTTCTTATTGCAAATTACCTTTTGGGCTTAAGAATACCGGAGCAACTTTTCAGAGGGCGATGTCTTATGCGTTTCATGACATCAAGCACATTGTGCAACTCTATCTCAATGACTTGCCTGCTCATTCATTACATCGAGCTGATCACCTCGTCCATTTACTAGCAATCTTTATGAGGTGTAGGCATTATCATATTCGGTTGAACCCACACAAATGTTTCTTGTGTATAGAAACGGGTTGATTTATGGGATTTGTAGTTTCGAAAGCCGGCATTCGCGTTGATCCCTCGAAGGTCGAAGCTATTATCAATTTGCCTCCTCCTTCGAGTCTTCGCCAACTCCAAAGTTTGCAGGGGAAAGCAAACTTTTTACGACGATTCATTCCTAACTACGCCAAGGTTACAAAGGGTTTTACGCAGTTGTTGAAACAGAACACTCAATCCTCTTGGGATTAGATAGCTCATAAATCCTTTGATGCACTCAAACACGTGTTGACCCATGCACCGTTGTTGCATCCTCCCAACTACAACCAGGATTACTTTTTGTATCTCGCCGCCTCCCATTCCACCATTGGAATGGTCTTAGTTGAGGAAGATGAATTCAGAATGGAACATGTGATATATTACCTTAGTCGAACGTTAAATCCAACTGAGCTAAAATACTCACATGTGGAGAAATTGGCATTGGCAGCCGTTCAAGCTGTCCAACGTTTTCGTCACTACATTTTACTATGTAAAAATTTCGGATTACAACCCTATGATCTACATTTTGACCAAACAATTGCTAGGGGGCAAGTACTCTAAATGGATCGTTATCCTGCAGGAGTTCGACTTGGAGTTTGAGAAATCTAAGTCTAAGAAATCTTTAGTTTTTGCAGAGTTAATGTGTGACTTCCCGCGTGCTGACACGGAAACTGTGGCGGAGGAGCCCACTGCAGACGAATCCTTGTTTCTAATCAGCACTTTAGATCCGTGGTATGGGGATATCATCGTCTATCTCCAGACCCAATCCTTTTGGCCAAAAATTTCAAGGTCGGAATGTTGGAAAATTCGCTTCCAGTCCCAACAATTGAAAATTATTGGAGATACTCTTTATCGCCGTGGGGTGGATTCTATTTTTCGACATTGCTTAACTCACAAAGAGGCTCAAAGGGTTATAAATGACTGTCACTCTAGAGCATGTGGCGGTCATATGTCTGGGTATGCCACAACCCAAAAGATATTGCGCGCTGGCTATTTCTGGCCGTCCTTGTTTAAAGATTGTATTACGACGGTCCGAAAATGCCACAAATGCCAGATTTTTTATCGTAAGATGCGCGCTCCACCTGCTCCTCTCCACCCTATAATTACAGTTGGTCCTTTTTCCAAATGGGGTATCGATTTTATTACATGTAACCCTCACTCGGCCGGGGGGCATGCGTATATCATCCTTGCGGTAGATTATTTTACTAAGTGGGCTGAGGCGATGCCTACATTCGAGGCAAATGGCGAGACAGCTGCAATTTTCGTGTTCAATCATATAATTGCTAGGTTTGGTGTCCCACAAACGATAATCACTGATCATGGGTGTCATTTTCGAAACGTTATGATGACCGAACTTACAGGCCAGCTTGGTTTACGTCACGATAGTTCAACTCCTTATTATCCACAATCGAATGGTCTGGTTGAGTCCATCAACAAAGTTTTAGTTATCATGATCCAATGAATCATTGGGATTCATCGGTCAAATTGGCACAACATGCTATTTTCAGCGCTTTGGGCATACCGAACTTCAGTAAAAACATCAACAAGGTTCACTCCTTTCCAACTAGTCTATGGTTTGGAAGCTGTGTTACCCATTGAGTGCGAAATCCCGTCACTGCAAATGGCCATCGAGTTACTTCCAGCTAATTCCGAAGAGGAAAAGCATTTGTTATACTTAGCTCAATTAGATGAGAATCGACGTGATGCTACATTGGCGATCGAGACTCACGCAAAACGTATGAAAGCTCAGTATGATCGGAATGTGACCCCTCGAAATTTTTCGGAAGGAGACCTAGTGTTATTGTATGATCAAGCTAATGATAAATTAGGCACTGGGAAATTCGTTCCTATGTGGCATGGTCCCTATATTGTTAAGCGAAAGTTAGCAAAAGGGGCCTATGAATTGGTAGACTTTGATGGGGACTCTTTGGGTAAACCTAGAAATGGCCTTTACTTGAAGAGGTACTATGCTTAAAAGAATGGGGTATGGAGATTTTTAGTTAGGATAGTTTTTCTTTCTAGCTGGTGTGTTTTAGTTTACAAAGTGTTCGTAGCTTCGAGAGTGTTTTTCCATCATTATTCCTGCTTATCTTGGTTTTACTCTTGATATTGCAGATGTCGATGCCTCTCCAAACAGACATTGGATTTGCTGATGGTGCTTGTCGTAATACACGGAACATCTCTGCCGCAGCTTGGGTTATCTATTCGCCCTCTGACGAGTTAGTTTCTATGCATGGGGTAAGCCTCGGTCAAACAACAAACAACATTGCAGAGTACAGTGCAGTGATTGAGTTATTGTCTGAATCTATTTCATTTGGGATTCAGAGTTTGATAGTGAGGTTAGATTCTGAACTCATTGTGTTACAGCTTAATAGAGTGTATGCCATTCGAAATCCAGTGTTATTAAGATTATTTTTGAGAGTGCGTCTCTTAGAACGTGAGTTTGATTACACTGAATATCAACATATTCCAAGGTCTTTAAATACATTAGCAAATGCAATTGCTTCTCGAATGTTAAATAGACATTTGCAATAATCATACATGTAAATTTAAAACCATTTCATAACATGATTTACAAGATAAGCCAGGAATAGTGATATATATATAGGAGTGTGTCAAAAAATACATCATCTTCGATCATAGGTTGAAAAACACCTTATGGTCGGCAAAAATGATAAGTACAAAAAACAAAAATGTCGCATGTGCCCAAAAAAGGCGATCATCCTATCACTGGTGATGATCTCTATAAGAAACCACTGCCCAGGCCACCTTGCAAAGGAACCTCCTAAAAGGTCCCGGGACTCCAATCACATAGCGCTGAAGTCGACGAGGAATGTCGTCTATAGTGGTCTCAGGAATATCCCCTGTCAAGCGCTCAAGATGACCCTCCAACTCGGCCAAAACCTCTGCTGATTCGTCTGTGGGGCTACCGCGGGTGCAACTGGTTGCCTCCTCTCGAAAGGCCGGAGAGCGGCTGGTCGCTGTGGACCCACATCTGCATTTGAAAATTTTTACTATCAGTTTTGAGACGATGAAAAAAAAAAAAATTAAAATAGGAAAAGTTGAAAAGGATTTTACCTAACTCGTCCCACTGCTCTCCTGGAGGAAGAGCCATGCTTGGGTCACCACAGAAATCTATCCCAGCGTAAGGGAAATCCTGAATGGAAAAGACCTAGTTTTCCAACCATTGGAAATACTCAGGTTTGAACCGAGCAACTTCTGTCCTCTCGTCCGGGTGACGGGCCATGACTGCGACCCATCGCATCAGTTTGGGCTCTCGAGGAAGCCCAGCTCCAACAGTAAGGTGCTGTGGGATCAGCATAGGAACCCTCTCCAGGCCAAAACTCACGACCAAATCCCCATAACCAAAGGTCTTTAGTCATCCGCTCTTGGTCTTGGTCAGTTGGCCTTTCACATTGGCCAGCACAACATTACACCAATTGAAGATGGTGCCTTGAAAGCAATCAACTGCCATACGCATCTGGGATCCGGTGGCAACATGTAATGCGGCAGCTCCGCGAAGTCTGGTGGCAGTAAACGCAATCACCATGAGCTCAGGATGGGATATAGTCTTTATGTATATCCCTTTGTCTTTAGCCTGACTGTTGCAGTACTCTAGCCGGAGGCTATCGACAGATTGGCCACCTGGCCTAGTCCCGAATAGAGTCAAGTCTTCGCCTCTCTTAGGCAAACCAGTAAAGAAATAAATGTCCTCCAGCTCGATTTCGAGCCAGTGCCCGCCAATGAAAAAACATTAGTCCTGTATGCTCCATCTGTCAACCAACCACTGTAAGAAATCCACCTGAGCCCTCATGCCAGGAATGGTCCAGAATTTGTACAATCCGCACGCCCTCAAAGCATCAAGTGAAGGCTAATGATTCCATGTGGCAGTATCCACGTCCTCATGCTCTCGTTCACGCAAATCTAGCATGATATACACTCTGCATCAAGTATAAAGATTAATTAAATTGCTAGAAAACATTTTGATTGGTTCATTTTTGAGAAATTTTGAGTTCAAAACCCTTGTGGCGGGGTATGCACTTTGTCTACATGGAAAGTGCGGACCCCGAGTTTTTTCCCAATGGAGAAAAATTCGGGGTCCGCGGGTCCGCAATGGTAAACCTTCGGACCCCCGCGCACGGGTTTTGCGTCTAAAAACCCTCACAAAAAATGAAATGAAGGACTAAATCAAAAAACTAAACGGTTGAAAATGAAGAGTAGGATGATGTGGATTACCTGGAGAAGACGGTGCTTGATTCCGACGGTTGGATTTTCCACAATCTTCATGGGAAGTTTTCTAAGCAAAAGCACTATTTTCTCACCCAAACTCGAACGGTAAAAATGAATTGACAAAGGCCCTTTTTATAAGTTTTTTGAGTAAATAAATCGCAAATTTGTTTATGTTTCACTTTGAAAAGGTATTTTGCAACGCTTTTATCCATTTCAAACAGGTATGAGTAATGTTTGTGTAGAATAAAGGATTATTCAGGAGAAATCTATCATTTTCAATCGAAAAACAAGTAGAGTCATCTTTAAGCACTTTTCTGACTCCTAAAAATATGAAAAGATTGCCGAGCATTTCTTTTACACTCGTTAAACTAGAATTAAAAGACGGTCCCCTTACAGCTCTTTTCCGACCGTAAAAACATGAAAAGATTGCCGGATTTTTGTCATTTCAAATTCGATATTGGTTATAAAATGAGATGTCGTTGATCGCTTTTTTACTTTTTCGGATCAGTGACACTAATAACGAAAAGTACTCCTTGGTTGTAAAAGATCAACTGGTTCTCTCAAGTATTATTTTTATACTTTTTCGGGCTTGGGAGACACAAATTTACGAAAAAGGTCAACCCTGGAGTCTTCTTAAGTTTTTTCAGACTCTCTAAAATTGAAAAACGCCGAGTTTCTCCTATACTGGACTCGTTAAAATTTCACAGTAAAGGACCTGTTCAATTACAAACAGGAATGAACCACTCCTTCTTAGGTTTCGAATCTAAACTAAGTTGGACTCATCCGAAGGATGAGCTTATAATCAAGCAAATGTTATCGTCCTCAAGCTTGTCGAAAATAAAGAGGTACTTACCAGAAATGATGGGGGGAAAGAGAGGAAAATGAGTCTATTTGTCATACTTTGTAACCACTCTTGAACACGACACTTTTATTCACATGGGTTGGGAAATCCTTTGCCAAACAGTTGATCAAACCACATTGAAAGTCTTCAGTCGGTTTCTGGGTATTAACTTTGGGTCAATCGTCACCAAGCCATCTGTCGTGTTGTTATGTGTTCAAGAGGTCACTGCCAATAAGCCATTCATCTACAAAACATCTGTCATCCATCTTGACCATCCCTGAGTCAGTCCTTGCAACTAAATTTCTTCAACTTGATCTATGATTTCGTGTTGTGGGCTTGCCTACGACGGATCACTTTCTATCGACATCAGCTCATTATCTAGAAAGATGATCTAGAAATCGTCAGTACCTTGAGATCTGCATGACTCAATGGCAGGTTTCTCGCCTTCGACGACAGTTTACATCATTGAATTTCGATCGAAGGATTCCATGATATGTTCGACATCAACACATTTACTCGCATCTCATGGATTGTACTGGGTACTTTGAGAGCCATTGACATCACTGGTGGTTTCTTTCACACTTGTTAACAGTTTACATCATTGACTGGTAATCAAGTGGTTTCTACCATGTTCGACATCAACACATTTATTCGCATGGATAGAATCATACTTTTTCGGGAAGTAGAAATGAAGACCTTGGATCTAGTTTCCACCATCCAGGCTGCGAGGAATTTTTTTCATTCATTATGTTGTGGACTATTTATAAACAGATGGCTGCGTCCAGACTGTGTTCACACGAGTCTATACTTATGATGTTTTACAAGATCATTCCTATATCAGAGCAGTAGATAGTTTTCTAGTTAGTTTTCATCTGAGTATGGGAATGCCTACCTCAGCGATGATATGATCTCATATACATATCTTGCATTGAATGTTTTTACAGGTTCCGACCAGGCTCTCCATAAGATGATCCTCGAACTAGTAAAGTACTTCACTCTTCCTATATGATAAATGAAATCCTCATCTACTACAGACTTCGCACTTTAGGGGCAATCTGTTACACACAAATATCGTCACCATGATTATTTGCAGTCAGTATGGGTCTATCATCACTTGTACTGTCCTCCTAAGCAAGTATAAGACCTCAGCTCTTCAAATCAAGCTTTAGAAGTGGGAGAAAGACATTAAATATCAATGTAACTCTGGTTCCACACTTTCTCTCATGGTCACCTGCGGTCCCGCACCTTATGTGTACAAAAGCTGTGTACCTACCCACTCTGTTCCTAACGGTGTAGGTGCGGACCCCTGTGAAAGTCAAATGGCGCAAGTTTTATCTTAAAAAACTAACTTTGGGTTAATTCTAGAGTTTTCTAGAAGGAATTTTGACGTGGATTGTTCGCTTTGAGGTGGTTCATGCATCCCAAAAGAGAAGGAGCTAATCCCTTGACTAAAGGAGCTATCCCTTTGAAGGAGGGCTTTATCCCTTTGAAGGAGGACCTAGTAACTTCCCTCCATTGCACTATAAATACAGGCATTGGGGTGAGGACTAGAGAGGTTAGAAGTTGAAAATTTTGAGGGTAAATGCTGGTGAAATTAAGACTCTTTGGTTGAGCTTGAGAGGAGAGATCACATACCTCTTGGTTTCATTGGAGAGTGAGTGAAACTTGTCAAAGTAGAGGAGACATCTTGTTGGACCCTGGGAGGAGCTTGTACAGTGTCAAGACAAAGGTTGTAAGGTTCTTCTTCTTTTGAATTAATACAATCAAACTCATTTTTCTCAACAAGTATCTTATGTTATTTGTTTCATGGACTCCTTGACTTTCATGTTAAATATGTTTTATGCAATTGGTTTTTCTGGTGCTATTTAATTTGTTTGCCTTGTTTTTGCTTGCAGATTCGCGAAAAGGAGCTCATTTGGATCAAAGGAGTGAGGGCATCCACAAGCTTGCATTGGACCAAAGGTAGGCCCTAAAAACACTTGTTTGCTATTGTTTATTGAGGCATATTTAGAGAAAGATAGTGTCTGGTTGGTTTGCTTGTCATTAGGTCTTCTTTAGATCCTAGGAAGGTCTATCTTGTCCACAAGATCGACTCATTCCGTTCGACATGGCCATAGTGATTTTTTTCTATCTTTCAAAGTCTTGGTTAAGCCTTTTCCAACAGTTTGGTGAGCTATTCTCTGGCTAACAGCTTGTTGGGGACATACAAAGGAAGTACATGTGGTTCTACTCTACTTCCATAAACTCTAATATATGTGAACCATTGCTTAGCAAAGTAGTTGCCTACTACAAGAACGTTTGTCGTGGCTTCCTTAGAAAATATCAGGGGCTTTTTATAAAAAATAATTTGATGCAATTGTAGAATAACACCGTGGCATATCTTGTAAAAATGGGGTATAAAATGACACTCCCACATTTGTTTGTGACTGAGATGGATGGTGTATGGGTCTTGCAAGGTCCATTTCCAACCCATAATTGGAAACTAAGTACATATGAAGATAGAGTCCATGATATAAGCACTCATATAAAATGGAGGAAAGTTTTCTGCAGAGTTGGGTCTCTTTTGGCAATATTCAGAAATAGTCATAACTAAGTTATCAGATAGGATAGTAGCCCAATTCATTATATGAGAATTGATACATGCATCAATTAAAGGGACCCATTCTATAGAGAACTTGGTATTATTAGGAATTCCATACAATCTACATATCATAGAGGCTGCATAGTTATGGGGATTTTCTAAAGAAGCTATTGGGTACATACCCATTTTATCATATTTGAATTTGTTTTCTAGGATCCTCCACCCCTGAATCATCTTGAAGGGTTCTTTATTTTGCTTCACAAACTTGGCCAGGAATGATCTATCATATATATCCTGAGGGTTGGGAAGATGATACATTTGTTTCAAATCTTTGGCTTTAAATGATCCCATCAGTTCCATCTTTGGATTGTTGAATTGTCTATCTTCAATATTAACATTCTCCACCACACATCTATCCATATCCGTGTATGGTAGCATCTTTGCACTTTCTCCTATTTTGTGAAGAAAAGAGCAAGCAACATCATTGAATTGAACTTCCGAGGGTTGTATTGGGTTTGTTTTTTCCTTGGTAATAGTAACTTTTGGCCGCTCATCTTCAAGTCCATTATAGATAACTTCTGTCGTGGTTTCTCCTCCATCAACAGTGCAAATCGTATCAGAAAATATGGGTGACATCTTTGTAACCTCCTATTTTGAAACACTCTATTGCTTTTGTTTTTTCATTACTTTCTGTAAGGACATCTCTTTTGCATCTTTCCTAAAATGAAAGAGAGATATATTAGTGTAAACAATAGAGGGAAATTAAGGCTGAAGAGCTCTTTGAAGTGACTTGAATCATGGGAATATTCCAATGTAATCTATACATTAACTAACCATGACTTGAAATAGTAAATTCTCTCCTCGAGTTGCTAAAAAAAATTGCCCTATTATCCCACTCGATATTTCATTAAAATCTCAATAACTTCCCACACTTTATGCCTAATTTCCGCATCCCGACTTTCAAATGTTGCAACATAGAGATATTCATAGATAATGCGAAATGTGATTGCAAAACATCATAATATCGCATTTCGCAATTTTTAAGGGATAACAAAATGACATGCTTTATTGAATTTTGACTTGCAAAGTGATCAAAAAGTTGTAGTGGAGGCTTTATCACATATCACATTTCGTGATTTTCTTTAGGATGTTTATAATTGTCACATGGAAAACTGCGAGATGCGATTTGCAATGATGAAAGTTTAAGTATGGGTTGCATTCTAAAGGTTCAAGGCAAGTTTTAGAGTTATCACTTATTTTCAAAAGATAAAAATTTAAAAGGGTCCACATTTATATGTCAAATACTAACTATTTATCCCTATAAATGGGGGCAAGGTTGTTACATAGTACAACAAGATTTTAAAACAATCAACTACATGAAGAGATCCTTTCTTCAATGTCATGAATTTTCTTCTATGATAAGGAGTCTTCATCCTTCGGGAACTTATATATATAGGTCATAGATCATTTATCACTTTTGTTCATGAGTGAGTCATGTCCTCAACTCATCAAAAAGTGATCTATTACAATTTCCATCTAGATTTTTTTTTTTTTTATGTCATTCTACTTTCATGCAATATTTTTGAAAGGACATTATATCCTTATATATCATATAGTTGTAAGTCATTCATAGATATTCCCTTTGACAATCGTACATAAGCCCATCTAGATTTTAGTTCAAAAATAATCAATGAACACTTAAAATAAGAGTTACCTTTGTGATGACATTTCACCATGACATCTTCTTGTAATTATCGACATCCTACATGCAGATTGACACATCACCCACATATATTCAGTGACAAGGGTCTCTATCTTTTTCCAACTTCCATCAAAGCCTTCACACCCTTTTGAGAGATATTCTAGTCAAAATTTCTTTCACTTCGGATGTTGAATGGCTTCTACCATCATTGTGTATTATCATGATCTCTTCCTCCCTTCTCTTTTTTATTCTCTTGCCCTGCGAGAAGATAGCAGAATACCAAATATGCAAAGAAATATACCCAGAACATAGAGCAATAACAGATAACAGTATGTATTTTGTTATTAAGAAGGAAAGCAATGTTCACTTGCCTCTTTTAGGGGGAAACCTCCAATAGAGCTGTGCTCAATTACAAAATAAGACACGACACTCCTAGAGGGGAGTTTCTACCCTTTATATCGGATTCATACATCCAATACCATGGTTCAGTACCATGGTTCTTATTAATACCATATATCTAATACCATGGCCCATTTGCAACTAACTATGGTCCCTTCTTTAAATGTGGGTCAACCAATTAAAATTATTAATATGGGCTTCATTGAATCTTTAATTAACTATAACTATGACTCGACCCTATTGCATAAATAAGGGGGGTTGTGTTGGACCCTAACACTCTTACACACTTCATTCCCAGGATCTTTCCATCATATTACATTGATTGCAGTCAACTCCTCATGATTCATATAATATGTTGATTTCATTTAGTGTGACTTATGTTGTTCTGCAATTCTTTGAGGGAGGAGACTCTTTATTCTCTTGATCATATTTCCTAGGATGGAAATAGTGATCCATAACCATCTGACATGAATTTTTACCATAATCTATGTGAGCATACATACCTCATATTTTTCTTTCAATCATCTAGACTTCTTGTAGTACATTTATTTGAAAGGAATTTATCCTTTAGACCCACTTTCTTGTTGTGTCCTCATACCATCATCCTTTGAGTCCCACAAGTTTGAATTCCCGATGAAAACCTTTTGATTCCTTTATTTATTAGTGAATCCTTTGATGATAATTTTGTTAGAGGAACTCAAGGATGTTTCATATCCTCATTCCGCAGATGTTTTCTTCTATGATGATCCAGATGATGATGAACTCTGCTTCTATAAGTATTAATAAGGTTTCCTACGAGCTTCCTATTTTTGAAATCAATATGATTTGTACCAGATGTAATTTTTGCTTCTCACGTCATGAGCTCTTATCTCTAATGATTTTATTACGATGCTTCTTTATAATGCATCCTATTTGTTTTACATCTCTTGATATCTATAACTTACAAGTGAAAGAAACCTTCTAATGAAGAAGATCATCTTTAAGCTTATTCCTTCTTTAGCTTATTTGTCTTAGGTTCTTTTACTTCCTTAGTAGAATAGTCTTCTTCCTTGTCCCTCGTGTGATTAGGAAAGTCTATTGTGTAGTTTCCAAAATTGTGAAAATCATAGCATCTTACTTTATCCATGTTCTTCTTTCTCTTCTTTGGAGTACCAAACTTTCCAAATATTTATTTTCATTTTGACAATACTTGTTTCCTTCTTTTTGATCTTACGTCACTTCCATTATTCATCCTTTATTATTCTTCCTTTTAGAGAGATGATAAACTAATGAATGGGATAGCCTCATCTTCCCTAGTGGCCATGAGGTTACCTTCTTCATCAATTAATGCATTTATAATAGCATAGAGTATTTTGTTAAACGATACTTTGTCTGCCAGATCCTTCAGTTGTTCATTTATTTGAGATTCCTTAGAGAGGTATGATGATAGCCCTTCATCCTTTGATACTTTCAATTTATGAAGTTTAGATCTAAGTGTGAAGACCTTTTCTACCATTCTTCTAGAGAAAATTTCTTCCAACCTATCATATATTTCTTTAGATGTCTCTAGATTTGATACATAGGAAATAAGTGAATATTTGAAGGACTCCTTGAGTATCTCTTGAGCCTTGATATCCTTTTCCATATATTAATATAATACTATTTATTTGGATGTCCTGGATACGTTCCCATGAACATGATCAATGACTTAATTTACTTTGACAACAATGTCTATCCTTATTCTCCAAACAAGGAAGTTTGATACCCCAAATAGCTTTTGATCTTCCTTAAAACATGAAGTCATTTTCCTAGATTGTATTATAATAAGAGCTAAATACTTGTGAAGATAAAATATTCAACTTTTATGTTGAATTTTTTTCTTCTTTCTTGAAATATTGTGGTCAGGGAGAACTTCCTTTTGCTTCAAGAGAGAGGATCAACTTTTGATTCAATCTTCGTTAGAATTGATTAGCTTCCAATTCCTTTGATGATGTGATGATATGTGAAGTGCTTCTAGGGTTTATTCTTCCTTCTTAAAGATGATTCTCAGTGTGTCAACATGTTCTGAATGCCCCTTCTTGTCTTGAGCACCTTAGCTGTGATACCATGTTGAGAAATATCGAGCATTCAATGCTAACAATTTCTCTGTTTGATAATTGCTTGTGGTATGTTTTTAATTATGAAATTATGATCTTTATTTATTATATTCTTAGTGTTTTATTTTCATCAAGACAATTACCAATAAATAAAGACAAGTGACATAGTATATAGGCTTCTCCAACTAGAGCCAAAACCTCTCACCTCTTTAGAGGAAAACCTAATAAAATTCTTCTCCCAGATCTTCAATTGATAAGTACCAAGACCATGACACAGATCCTTGACTATAGTATCCTCCCAAGAACCTTGTCACCCACCTTGATGTTCTGTCTCTTCCTTACTTTACCATTCCTCCTCGGGAAAACCTGTCTCTATCTCTTATATTGCACCTTCAAAAGCTCCCTAGAGAACCTCAGTCTCTAGGTTTGGTAGAGAGAACCTCGGTCTCTACTTTGATCACTTGGTAGAGTCTCTCTTACTACCCTACAATAATTTCAATTTTTTAATTTCACACTACCCAAAAGAATATGTTACCAAAAGTTCACACTTCCCAGAAGAATCTTCTGCTGAGAATTCACACTGCCAAGAAGAATCTGCTACCCAGACTTCACACTTACCATAAGAATATTCGCTATACCAAGAATATGATGTCCCAAAATATTCTTCGCGCTTCTCTTTTGCTGCTCCTTCTTTGGTCTCTTTTTAGCACTCTTTCTTTGGCATTCTCTTTGCACTTTTCCACTGAATTCTTCTATGAATTATGTGCCTCCAAATGTGGTTGAGTAGGGCTATTTATACCTTTCTTCGCTACCCTTTAGGCCAACTTGACATTTGGATTTTATGCCGACCTCATATTGCATTTTCTTCATGGCTTGTAAGCCGACTTGATGGAGTTTGGTGAGAAGTTCTTGGAGGATACTTTACATAGAAAATATTGACCTATTACAAAGTGTAACATGACTTCATTTACATGACAATGAATCTTTTATGTATAGATGACTAAACCACAAAGAATCTAAATGGGAGTCTTGATTCAAAAATAAAATCCCTTGGTCATGAAACCCATGAAGCAAGTAAATATAATAATTTCATTTTCTTATTTCATCTCTTTACATAAAATCATAATTACATGTCATTATGAATACCAGACCTAGTGACACCTTTCAGCACTTGTTAAATTTCAAAATCTTCAATTTGAATGTACATATTTTCTTGGTTGATTCTAGTGCATCAGTGAACATCATGCCATTATCTATTGCCAAGAAGATCAATGCTAAATGGAAAAGGACAGATGCAGAAATTATTTAGCTGGATAGGACTCATGTCCAAGCAATTGGTTAACTCAGAGATGTCATCAGCCACTTATCATATAATGGACGAGTCCACCAATGTATGAACATAGTGATTATGGAAATTCCGGAAGAATAAAAATGTTGTTGAGCAGAGACTGGTATAACAAGCTACAAGGCTATATTTCCAAGGACTAGTCACACTTATGGCTTCTGTACAAGGGAAGAAATAACCAGATCAAGGTAGAACCAAAGGGATATAAATCACACTACCACTCTCTTGAATGGTCATAATGGACCAATGGCTTTCGCAGAATTAATTTTCGACCATTACTTTCTTGAAACTCAGTTGGGGTTGTATAGTACACAACCATCCTGAGTTCCACCACACGCACAGTTTAATTTCCTTCCTTGTCCAACTGGCAATAATGAACTTCATATAGTTAGTAGTGGTAGTGGTAGAAATAAAGTAGTTCACAATCCCTATATATATGATGTTTGGACTATGTACTTCAATGGTTCCAAAATGCATGTGGGCTCTAGAGATGGTTGAATTTTAATAAACTTGTTGTAGAGAAATAATTTGATCTCTAGCCGCTTGAAATTTGAGTGCACGAACAACACGAAAGAGTACAAATTACTCATCTTCAGCTTGAAAAAGGCCACTGACCTCAACGTTACCATCTTAAAAGTGGTAGGGGACTCAGAAATTATGGTGTGACAAGCAGATAATACCATACACTGTGTGTCACCTCATCTTAAAAGTTATCAACAAGAGGTATGCAATCTTATCTCACATTTCCAAGCTTTTAATATTATTTCTATTCAAAGAATGCGTAATGTAGTCATGAATGCATTATCAAGTGTTGCTGCTAGGATGTCACCATTGAGGGATGGTTTTTATATTGAAATTATTTATAAACCTTCCATTCCAGATAATATCACTAATTTACACATTTTTTACGACGACCAATAGATAATGTGTTTTATGGTGAATGCTAATGTATTCAAAGAAGAAAGAATCGATGAGCACAAGAAAAAAAAGGAAGTGCAGGATATATCTAATGAAAATAAAGGAAACCTCATCCCCAAGGGTGTGGTATCATTGTAAAATTTGTATTATTTGCAGAACCGCTTTTAAGGACCACTAAATGCCAAGACCCATAGTTCTACTCTATTGCACAAACATATCAACTTTGGATCTGATAAGGATCTGAAATGTTTTAATATCAATACTTGCTGCACACCATAAGCGAGGAAAGCCTTCATCCAATTATTCATGTAGTAGCATGATGTCTTCATGTGGATGCACGATGAACTCAACACATATGACGTGTGAGAAATCCAGTATGTGTTACCGATTAAGGAAGGGTCCAAGCCATTCCAAAAAAAGTTGAGGAAATTACATCCAATGCTTGAGCCTCTCATATAGAAATAGTTGAGAAATTTGTTGGATGCTTAGATCATATACATAGTACAAAACTTGACGTCGGTGTCAAATTTGGTTCTTGTGAGGAAGAAGTCAAGGGAGATCCACCTGTGTGTATATTTCTACAATATCAACTATTACTTGGACAAAAAAACCTACCCCATGTCATCCATGAAGAAAATACTACAAATAGTACTAGGGTCTAAAATGTTTTCTCTATTAGATGGAAATTCTGCATATAACTAGGTTCTAGTTGCAGAGCTTGATAGACTCAAGACAAAATTCAAAATTAGGTGGGGCACGTTCTTGTTACGATGAACGTTGTTTGGGTTAATAAACGTTGGTGCAACTTTCCAACATGATATGGAAATCGCCTTCCAAAAAATCATTAGATAGAGCATGGTAGTCTATCTTAATGATGTAACAATATTCTCCAAATAGAGGTCAGACCACCTACTCCACTTGAAGAATATTTTTTAGCAATGTCAAACGTATAGGATATCCTTGAATACTAAGAAAATTATATTTGTAGTGTTTGAGGGTAATCTCTTTGGCCACATCATTTGTAAGAGTGGGATTAAATTAGACTCGAATAGAGTTAGGATAATCAAGCAGATTCCATTCCCAGTGAATAAGAAAGCCATGGAGTATTTATTGGGAAAATAAACTTCCTTTTCAAGTTCATCTCCAACTATGCCCAGGTTTTCAAACCAATATAGGAGATGATGAAGAAGGATGCAATCTACAAATGGGATAAAAGTGAAAATGATGCATTTTCCTGTATCGAACATGCTATAACAGAAGCGCTCACATTGTATAGCCCGGACTTCGCTAAAGGCTTGTTGCTTGAAAATTTTGCTTATGATACCTCTCCTACTATACTCACTCAAAAGGATGAATTGAACAATGAACGACCTATCTCCTTCATAAGCGAAAGTTTGCAAGGACCAGAGCTTAATTACCCCACTATGGAGAAAAAGGCGTATGCTGTGTATACGGCAGTAAATCACTTTAGGCCCTATTTTTTGAATAACCATTTTTTTACCTTTGTTCCACTCCCATCATTCAGGTCACTGCTTGTTCAACAAGAATTGGGTGAAAGGAGAGTGAACTGGATGACCAGGTTACAAGAGTATGATCTAGAAATCAAGCTAGTTCACACATCAAGGGTCATGGTATTTTCTAGTGAGCATCAGAAGTAATAAATGTGAAAGAGGAAGAAGAAGAGCTTGCAGGATGGGAGCAAGAGATTGACATTTTTAATGTTGAGTGATCCTCCCCCACTATAAGCATAAACTCTTGGTACATGGATGTGCGTCAATATGTTGAGCACAACACAATTCCCACTCACTTTTTGCATAGAAGAAGAGGGGACTCAGACTTAAGGCATTATCTTATTAGTTGATGCATGGGGTATTTTTCAGAAAGCACCAAAATACAGTACTGCTCAGGTGTTTCGAAACACATGATTCAAAAGAGCTATTGTGTGATATCCATAATGGACTAGATGGGGGACACCTTTCAGGAAACACTATATTTCATAAGGCTATACAAGATGGCTTTTACAGACCCACATTAGTCATATATTCCCATGGTTATTCCCACAATTGTCTAGTCTGTCAAAGGTGTGCGAGCAGAAACAAGAAGTCAGCAGCCCTGCTACATCACATTGGAGTGGAAGAAACTTTTCAATAGTGGGGCTTGGACATTACTAGGGAAAATTTTTAGACCTCATCAAAGCAACATCATTACATCTTAACAACTACAAATTATTTCACGTGGTGGAGAGAACCCGTTCCACTCAAACAGGTGAATGATCAAGAAGTCATTAAATTTTACAGCAGAACACCATTTTCATGTTTGGCATTCCTATGTCACCTTTTTTTGACAATGCAACATAATTCTCATTGTTAATAATTTATTATTTTTTATTGGAAAATGGTATCACATTGAAGAATTTATATAATTACTATTAGTAGGTAAATGGTCTTGCTGAATCCATGAACACGAACCTTATCTACATCGTCAAAAATACCATATTATGTGAACAACAAAAATGTCACTCTACCTTGTTGAATTCCCAATGGGCTGACCGAGTCACGCCAAAACCTTCCTTGAACACGTCCCATTAATTCTTTGTCTATGAAAGAGAATCTATCCTCTCACCAAATATCTACTTGCCCTCTCTCCAACTATCACAAGAGTCCAAAGGCAAGCCATATACATTCGTTCAACATAGGATGGAAAATCTTCACATCCTAAAGGAAGAAAGGTTGAGAGCGAAATAATTTTTTTTAGTTCACCAGAGTTGTATCAAGAGGTGGTTTGACAAGAAGTCTGCAGGTAAAAACAACTTTAGTGTGGGTGAATTGGTCTTAAATGGGGTAAAGACCATGATGACAAAGGAAAACACACTAAGTTTCAGACCTGTGGATTGGGCCATTCATAGTACATGAAAAGCTTGGCCAACACACATATCGTGTTCAATCAATTGACAATAAGATTGAATCTCTCCCTGTCAATGGACAAGACTTAAAAGAATACTTTAAATGAAAATAAGAGGTTGTTCCCTACACCATGTACATAGCGTTTTGTTTGTTTTCTTGCTTTAATTTTGTTTTGGTTCTCATTATGGGAATAAGATTCATGCATATGTTGTGGCATTTAAGTATGTATGTGTATAAAATGTAAGGATTCTTGTGACACTTCAACATTTAGCGAGCATTTTTTCCGTCCTCCTTGTGCTGGTTACACCTTTTGGCTGATGAATTTCTGACAGAAAATATGATGCATTTTTAAGGAGATTTTTGGTCCAACCATGAACCCATGTCCAGTATAGAAACCTCGTGCCTATACTCGATTTTTCTTCTTTGGTGTTCTCAAGCCTATCCAACTAGTAGAAATGAAGAAGGGGGGAATCTAAAGTAGCAAACCTAAATTATAGATATCTATATGTTTGTCTCAAGGAACAACCTCTTATGCTCTCAATAAGTCAAGATCCTTTTTCTGCACCAAAATAAATAAGTGCCAATACATAGTTCTCTTTAAATAAATAAATAGAGGTGAAAGTAAAGAAAGGCTTCCTGCACAGAGAGGTGAAGTAAGAAACTCCATTGGGGTATTGTCCTAGGTCCCTAGCAGTGAAGAAATGTTTTTTTCCTGCGTGACTCTGTTGGGGTAATGTCCAGGCCTTTTGGCAATAGAGAAGCACCAGAGATGAAAAGTTATACTCTGAAAATCTTAAACTCGCGAGCTACACTAACCTTCCCAACTTGAATCATCATGATTATGTTGAATCTTATGTTGTGTTCAACTAAGAATGAATAGAGGGGCCCATGTCTGTTCATGGGGTAAGTGGGTAGGAAAAATTAATCTACATGGTGAATCACTAGTCCTTAAAGAACAAAGACCCTCCACAAAAGATGTTAAGAAAGATAGAGAAGCTATAGTTCAACCATTGTGTTGCCAAGCATTCTAGCTTCTACAACACCCTTGAGAATTGCGGCTTGCACTAAAATCTAGGAGCCTTTTGTATTTTCATTTTTTTTTGCAAACACTATAGCTCATTTTATGAGATTTCTCAAAGTTCTTTGGTCCCTTTTGCATATTAGACTAACTATTGTATTTTTTCATGTTTGACTTCCCTATAATGTTTGCGATTCTTTTTTAATGGTTTTGAAGACCTGTCTGTATGTATTTGAGTTGTTCCAACCATGTAAAAATTTGTCACATCCATACACAGAGTCTTGAGCATTGTCGCACAAGTGTTATCACGGTCATCCTTAAGCCTATCTTTAGTGTCACACTTCTCGTATCTTGTCATGAGGAAGTCACACAAAGGGAAATGTTTTTTTTTTATATGTTCCAATGATATATGTTGTCATGTCATCCAATTATTCTAAGTGTATGTTCTCAGTCAAGGTTCATGACAAGACCATCACCCATCCTACACTTAGCCATTTTTGGAAAATCTTCTCTACTGGGAAACTTATCTTCAGTCGACCTTGACTAAAATGTGCACTACATAGTATTAGCCCTCTATGTTGTGACCTTTCTACTTGTAACTGCATAGTGCACAATCCTTGTCCTCTAGGACTATTGCTTGGCGCAATTCCTAAGTCCAACTCCCAATCTTGACCTCCATAATTTGCACAGTTGTGTCTACTAGTCTACCTTGAACCGTGCACTTGTGACTTCACATATTCAACCCTCAAGCCTTTTCCTTACTTTTTGGAATGATGCAGTGCACAAAACCCGTACTCCCTTCACCCCAAAAATGCACAGATGCTTCCTCTAGTGACATTTCCCTCAGTCAGAACCCATTTCCTCTAGAAACTGAAAAAAATGTGTCTTTAAAGCCTCCTTGAGTTGCACATTGTGTAGTCCCAAAGCCCAAGCTCTCCCCTTGTCTAATAGAAATGTGCAGTGTGTAGTCAGTGGGCCCCTTTCCCTAGCATGTAACTTATCCTGGCCTCAGTTCATGGATAAGAAGGCATCATCTTAGACTAGGAGTTTTTCAGATTGATGTCATCTTGTCATGAGTGAATTGCAGGAACATGTAGAATATCAAATCATGGTGAGATAATGAAGAAGGAGAAGAAGGAAGGAACCATGCTTAAAGTCTCTTTTGCAACTGAATTCACATGTGGATCATTAAAGAAGAGGTAAAGGGACACAAGTTTGCAACTACCATCAAAAACTAAATATCATTTGAAGACTTCACCTCATTAATGCAGAGGTGAAGACAAAGCATATCCAAGAAGACATTCAACACTCAACAACAATAGTGACTTAACATTGCCACATCACCTGAAAGTCCATTTGAGTAGTTTCATGTCATGTCATGTCATGAGTGGTCATATACCACATCAATATTATGTAACATGTTTATTATATTGAAATGTATTGTAAAGTAGAAGTACAAATGACACACATGTAAAGAACATTGTATTATCCCAATGGGAATGCATCAAATGTGTTGTTTTAGGCATACCATTCAAATTGAATGCATAAGCTCTTACCTAGTGATGCACTATCTTATTATTACTTGTATCCAATTGCACCAACCAAGACTCTGCATGCACTTCTTTACTCAAGTCACACTTATCCACCAGTTCAGGATTAACATAACTATAACTAGATCTAGGATCAATCAAAATAGAAACAACTTGATCACAAAGCTTGTTATCCATTTTGATAATGGATTCCTGGTGATATGCCTACTTCTTGTCCATAGTTGCATATATCTGAGGAATACTATGACCAACATCCCCAATTGTCAGTGCCTCTTGAGCACTATATATTTGAGGCCTACCTCCCTATTATAGTTGATAATCCTTCTTTTGTTGATGTTTTCCACATATCCAACACTGCAATGGTCCTCTACCATCACCTCTAGCTTACTGCTCTCCAGGCTACGACCCATGCCCCTTCTCAGTTATATTAAACTTCTTTTAATGAACCACATTTTATTTCACACCTGGTTCCCAAGGTATTCAATGCTTTGGTGGCCATATTCCTTTGAATTCATAATTTCCTTTTAAGTTATTCTTAGGCTCAAATTTGTGCTTTGACTGATCATAACAATGCTTAAAATTCTATATGGTCTCCTCTAACAATCTAGGCTCATGAAACTCAAATCGATCTCGGTATGCTTCTGACAGCCCACTGATTAATATATTAATTTCATCCTTCTCATCCTTGAAATAAGGAACATACGTCGATAGCTCCAGGAACATGCCAATATACTCATCAGATGTCATGGAACTCATCTTCCACTCATAGAATGCCTTAGCTTTGTCATCATAGTACCTCTCGAACAATTAATTATTCTTGAAGAGTTTCTCGAACTCATCATAAATCAAGTCATCCTCCCAATTACCTTTGAAATTATTTACATCCTCCCACCAGATATTTTCTTTCCCTATAAGACTAACAGTGGCTATCTTAGCTTTCATGTTCTCTGAATAGCTGTGCAATTTGAATATTTTCTTCCTCCAAATAAACCATGCCTCTACATCTTCTGACTTCTTCATTTCTCCATCAAATGTAAGAGGCTTGAATTTCTTGAATGCCTCAAGAAAATACTCACGCCTTGTATAAGGATGATGATGGTGATGACTATGATGATGTCTCCCATATGAAGAACTAGAATGATGCCCAAACACACTAGTCCTCCTATTAGTCGTATCCAATGATCTACCATCTCTAACTATGTCCCCTCTATCCAACCTGTATTCAGACCAAGACTTGCTACCATAGGCTCCATTAATTTTCTCTTCCTACTCTTGACTAATCATCAGTTGTCCCTGTCTCTCTAACTCTAATAGGTTATGAAGAATTGTTGTATTAACCTTTACCTACTTTTCCTGAGCCCTTGAAAGTCTTTCATGAGCCGCAACTAACCTGTCATTTTCTGGTTTGCAACTTTTGATCTCTACTGTCAAGCTTCTCAATGTATCTAGTATAATAGGAGAATAATCTTCTCCTTGATGCTCAATTGATCTGTAGGGAGAGTCACGAAACTGTAGTATACCATTTTTATCATCATATTTGATTCTCTTCTTCTTGAAATGGTACCATGTCAGATAAACCAAAGAGATACTGAAATCAAATCCATACCTTAGTGATGTTCAGGGGAGGCTTATCTCATCTACAAGATCAGTCCACATTATGATGTACATGTATAATCATTAGGATATCCATAAAAAAACATAACAACATCATGCATGACCATGCTAACTATATTCCATAATCCCATGCATGACAACCATAACCTCGAAAAAATCATACTTTACCTAAGATAGTGAAACCCACTCTGATACCACCCTGTAACACATCTCCTCTCACATCTACCCACTTTTACCTGCTTACCAGGGGTGGACATGAGATGACGGGCTACTATGATATGACTCAACTTCATAGATGACCTTAAGGAAATGGCGTCGACACAAAAATCGCTTCTTCACTTCACTTAGGTGCCACAGGACCTTTAGGAGTAACCCAACCCCTTTAGGTGTCCAAAACATGAGACAACTCACCTTTTCACTGAACTATAGTTTGAGTCACTCCCTTTCTAAGGCCTCAATGCGAATATGGGTTCTCATTCGCTCCCATAGGCCTGCATCAGTGTGAATGTAGCCTTTTACTCAGAGTGTTGTGCTAGCGACTGGGCTAATTAAGGGTATTTTCAAGGGTTGGGCATTAGTCTCTACTCAGAAAACCATGGATCTTCTAGAACTCATAAAATACATGAAGATAATGCTTGCAAACCAAATAATGGAACCAATACTTTCCCTAACCATCTCCAACCAGGACTAACATTATGTGAAATACTTGGTAGATATGCAACCAACAGGTAATGAAAATATATCTTAGGTTTAACAAGAAGGGTCTCTACATTCTCAAATTAGGTTTCTTAACATAATTAGGTCTTTCATCCATTATTCATTTAGTTACAAGTAAAAACATGAATAGATCCATGACTAAGATCTGTCATATAAGCATGCTTATAACCAACATATACCCAAATAAGTAACAATGACAAAACAACCATTAAATCCACCAAATAGCAACTACATTTACTCATCAAAGAGAGAGAAACTTAGTTTTTATTAAACGTAGGAAAAAGCCAACCAAGTTCAAGACTTCCTTGAATTGCCCAACCATTGATTGAATGAGCCATATCTTTGTTTTAGCCAATCACCCCCGTGCCATATTCAAAGAATGAATGTGGGATCTAATGGGATAGACCAATCCATAAAAAACTAAGGGAATCCAGAGGTTAAAACACCTCCACCATCACCATACCTTGATTTAACCTAAACTAGTTTCAAGATTGCAAAACCAAATAGAGCTTGGATGGCTCCAGATTCCTTCACCATCCTTGAGGCTTTACTCTGTATCTCGCTATTACCGGTCAAGGGATTCTTAGCACTTTGGGAATTTTCCTGTGATGAACTCACCCTAGATTTCAAAACCATCTGACAATCCAAAGCTTAAAATGATGAAAAATCCCATCACACCGTGGCTATCTGGAAATGACAATGCTAGGCTAAAATCCATTGTCGAAAACCAGAAAAATCCATGCCAATGACTTTAATAGGACCAAATACAAACATGAACATAGCATGCATGTCAAAACTAACTAGGAAATCATACATGAAACCTGTTACCTGCAAGTATTCCTACTAAAGCTGCTTCATGTAACTTTTCCTTTCCTGATCCTTGATTTCCTTTTCTTTCCTTGTCCTTCCTTGGATTTCTTGGTTTCCATCTCCTCTTGGTACTCTTCTCCTTTCTGAGAGAAACTCGAAAAATTAATGCTCTATTGTCTTTTTATTATTCATGCCTCTATTTCTTCAATCTCATTATTTTCCTTCCATTTCCTCCTCACATGCAATCTATGACCTTTCACCTCCCTTTTCTCCTAATTTCCTTTATTCTCATAAAATAAATTCCAATTAATGCCTCTTTGCCTTTGCAAATCCTTTTCCATTTCCTTTGCCAATTTCCCTTAGATATAAACACATCAAGTTATGCCCACTAGGATATTTTGCCCAACATTCACCTTCGAATAAGTGTCTCTTAAGTGTGGTCTTATTTTTCCTTTATTAAGTTTTATTACATGAACTTTTAACTTGGGTGTGTTACACTTGCAACATGAGAATGAAGAGATAAAAGGTTTGTTGCTGCCATTATTAGCTTTTGTTGGTTTAGGAATTGCATTAATTTATTTGTGTTATACTTGATTAAAAGTAATATTTTTGTTTTGGTTTATGCTTTGTTCTTCAAAATAATGTTTTTGTTATTTTTCGACTAAGTATACTACTTGAACTAAATATATTACTTGAACGTCTCATGTAAATTCCTATATTATTACAATTTTCATTAAATTTTGGTTTATGCTAATTTGATATTAGCATCCCTTTCTTATTCATTAGTTGCATGATTATGCTTTTCTCCTTGTTAACCAATTCACATTGTTTGGCTAGAAACACTATCATCAGGATTATGATTTTCTCCTTTAACGATTCAAGTTGCTTTGAAAACAAAAATATCATTAGTAATTGTAATATTGAGATTTTCTCTTTTAACCAATTCAGGTTGCTTGGCTAGCAATAGTATCACTTGTCATGAAAGAAAAAAATGTGTAGTCAACTGCTGTATTATTGCAATTTTTATTAACGTTTTTCATTTCTACTAATTTGGTATTAGCACCCTTATCTTATTTAGTAATTGAAAGCTTATGACTTATTCCTTTTTAACCAATTCAAGTTTCCTGGCCAACAATAATATTACCACTTCTCATGGAAGGAAAAAAAGAGTATTCTGTGTGGTCAATTGGCTTTTCTCCAAGTGTAAAATATAACACAAATTATATTTACACGAATACTTCGACTTTGTAAGTAAGGAAAAGAGATATTTTAAATAATTTTCATAAATTAATCTCAATTGAATCTCTAGAATTACTATTTTTATCATTACATAGAAACTGCCAATGTGAAATTTATATTTGATTCTGATAGTGTGAGACCCAAGTAGAGTACAATATTTTGACAACGTATCTACAGACCATAGGGTGCAGTGGGTTAATTGTGGAACATAATTCTTAGTAGAAGATTGACATTTTATTTTTTTAGTAATTATTTAGTGGTTAGTTAGTATACTTCAAAACTTAATTTTGACTCTGTTGCCCTATGAGACAAAGTGTTTGAACAAAAGCATTGGTTTTTAACTAGCAGATTAAATTGAATGATAGGAATTCAAATATGTTGAAGATGGATTTATTTATTATCATGATTAAGTTGATTTTATAAAAAACTAATGAATTTGAAGATATTATCACCATAATGGTTAAGAAAAAATACAATTTAAAAAAACCCAAAAAACTATAAACATAAAAAAAACAAAAATATGCAAGAAAAAAAAATGATTTACATTATATACTAATTCCTAATCCCTATCACATTTGGTGTTTCTACACATTATGCATCTTCAGATAAAAAAAAATTACAAAGTTCTTATTCAATATAATTATATGCATAAATTTTTTGTTAAAAGTTCATACCCTTCATCTCTATTCTACTTATTCAGATCAAAAACAAGAATACAAATATCTTACTCAGTATAATTTTATGCATAAAATTTATGTTAACTAGAATAATATATTGAGAGTTGTAATACCTATATGATTGAGTCAAAAGCCCATTTCTAGCTATTGCTTCGGTATAACACAGGAAAATTTCCAATTAGTTGCATTGATAATTGCAAAATGAAATTAAGAATTTATTTTCTACTCTACATTAGGCTTGCTTATCTTCAATGAAAAAATTAACACATATTATTAATAAAAAATGATAAATCCAAAAAAACTATCACTAATTCAAATATAAATTGAATATCTATAACTAAATACCATAAAGCAAGACTTTTAGTGTACTAATATAACATCAACAAAGATGTTTTACATCCATATACAAGCATCCTACATTCACTCTTCTTTCTCACAGGGACTGCCACTGCGTGCACTTTTTGTCTCAAATATATGAATAAGTTACGTGGGGTATAGGGGAGAGGCTTCTTTTTTTGTGTAGGGACTAGTACATATTATAGTATAGGTCTCACACAACCATCAAAACATGACAAAAAAAAATCATAATTAAAACATAAATACATAATATTAGGCTATATAAGTTATTCAAATATGTCCAAAATGGGTCCATATATTGATTGGGCTTACAACTATCCAACACTAGCCTTTAGTATCACAATTTGAGACGAAATCTTGTCCCAAGTACCTCTAGATTTGATTTAGAAAACAAGACAAAATTAACAAGAAAAATTTCCATCCCATACTATCCAACAAGACACATATCACATAAGACCAACCCTAACAAATATAAACTGGAGTAGCTATGACCAAAGTTCATTGATTCCTATACAAGAATAGAGAATATATGTGTCATCCATAACTGCATATATGTTCATCAATGCAACCTGCTAAAAGAAATAAATGACACCAACACACAAGATTCAGGAATTAAACACAATAAAACAGAAAGGAAAGCACAAGGATCAACAATAAGAGTTTATTAGCCATTGGATGACATCTGAATCAATACAAAACACACATTTGAATTTGGAAAAAACAATCCATGTCAATCCTCCCTTCCAATCAAATTCAACAACAAAAATCCATAAACCACCTCACAATTGCTTCATAAAAGTTCATTCTACTCATCTGCAGTTGGATTCACTCCCTCTGCTATTGTGCAGATTCTAATCATGTTTAATAATTCATGTATTTTTTTCTATTTTTTCAAATCTTCCATTAATTTAGAGTATAAAATTCTTTTTTTTTCTTTATTTCTTTCAGTTATGTTTAGTCTTCCAGATCTTCCATTAATTTACCATATGAAAAAAATGTGTGTGCAATTTAGCTTTTGTGTGTAAAATTGTAGACAAAAGACCATAGCATCTAAGTCAAAAAAGAACAAATTAATCATTCCCAACATGAAATTTAAGTTACTTTTGTGTGTGAAATTGTAGACGAAAAACCATAGCATTTGATTCAACAGAGACAAAAACTTAATCATGGCAAACAAAGACAACAAAGACATAAATACTAGAACATCTGAGTCAAAACACATAGTCTTGCTATTTTTGTCAAAATAATTTTGAAGTCCAATCTTGCCATAATGCGAAATTCTAATGTATAAGGATGTATTTCCATAATGTGAATGTCTAATGAATAAGGTCGTGAAACGGGTCATATGTTCCATACATGATGAATTGTGATTATGGATTATATCATCTTTGAAAGGTGTTTTTCATCAACATATTCAAACTAGAAAGTTTGTCTCTGTGACCCAATAAAGGTGCCAAATTCACTCATTCTCTCCACTCCATGCATTTTCCTCTCCCACGATGACTACAAGCCACAATCTAAGATAAGGATATCTATGGCATGATAACCTTGACATATTGCCAAGGTTTATTGTTTCAAAGTGAAACAATCAACTATGGTTTCATATCAGTGATTGTTACAACATCTAAACACTAAGGGTTTTAGGGCTTATAGGTACTATTTTTAGTCTTGCTTCACTCTCTTTATGCTTTTTTTTTTTTAACTATGTTTAAAATTTTTATTTGTTCTCGTGTTTTTTTTCTTCCGGAATTTTAAGGCTACGTCATAACAAACGTAAGCTAGAGAATACCATAAATTAGAAATTGTAAGCAAAAATAACTTCTGTGTTTGAAACTGTAGACAAAAAACCATAGCATCTGAGTCAACATAGAGAAAAAAAATAATCATGCACAACAAAGAGAACAAAGACAAAAAAACCAGAGCATCTGAGTCAAAACACATAGGCCTGATCATTTCTTAATCACAAAAATTTGGAATCTTGTATTCAATAACGTGGATGTTTGGTCATGTCATGCCTCTAAGAAAAAATGAATAAATTTGTTTCAAAATCGCTTGGAAGTTTCTAGTTTATTTTAAAATGAAACTGTGGTATGTTAGTTTTCAGTTAGTTGAGACATAAATGGAAAATGAACACAAGGTAGTTACAAAGGAGGATACATCTTCACAATTGCTAAGGAATTCAATTTTGTATGAGCATCATAAGCCTCTTCCATTACAAGATGTCAAAGCTTTAGTTATCATTTTAAAGGTGGCATGGTGGCAACTGTTATGGGTATCCCCTATAAAAATTCTACATCTCTAAAGACTAATCATTCTGAATCAAATCAAAGGATATTTCCATTACAATATATTAGAAGACTAATCATTCTGAATCAAATCAAAGGATATTTCCATTACAATCTATTAGAAGAGTAATTATTCTAAATCACAAAGGACATTTCCATTACAATCTCTCCAAAGGGAGAGTGAGCATGTTAGCATATAAACTCATGGCACAATTGCATAATTGGAAGTAGTTGTAGCTAACAATGTAGAGAACTCAAGTGTTTTAAGATACGATCAAACATTTCAACTTTTAGTCACCTTTTTTAGTGACCTTAACAACAAATGAATTTAAAACTTATTTCAATTAACAAGAACTTATTAATTGGGATATTATGGATTCGATTTCGTGCTCAGGATACATGATTATGTTCAAGCTAAATTTAGGCATGATAATTATACCAAACTAAGTCTTCATATCTATGGATGGAGATTCAAGTCAATGCAAACACATAAATTTATCATTCAAATATATGAAGGTTGAAGGTATTGATTAACCTGTTCATATTTAAATTTCAGGAAATAAATAAAACTAATTTTTAATTATGTAGGTTACAATTATTGATTACTCTTTTCATATTTAAATTTCTTATTAAAATAAAACTGAGTTTCTATTGTTGAAACGACTTCCCCTGATAGAAACAAATATTAACATATGCATGTTGTTTCATCCATGACATGAGTTTCAATCGTAGATTGTATAAAGAACACGAGGAGGTGAGAACCCAAGGGTGTCCAATTACGATGCACTTCATTGGAAGAGGAAATGATAAATGATGCAAATGTTGTCAATGCTCCATGCAGTGATGTTCAAAATGCCCATGTGGTGGCAGATCCTACTGTCCAACCATCCACCACAGAGCCACCCTAAACCACAATAAGATTAGTGCCATAAGAAGGTGGAAAAACGAAGACATTCCATGTGCAATTGCTGAAATAGAGTTCAATGGATGTTCAGTATGTGCATCTGCAAAAATCATGGAATTACAACTTCAAGCATAAATTATTGGACTAATGGGCTCACTCATACAAAGTGTAGAGAGCCTAGTACTATTATGACTTAAGAGAGGAGGCTGAGATGGCTTTGTGGTGTAAGTAGATGGCCCAAATGGGACATTGGTTAGAGTTGATACAACTGAAATCCATAGTAGCTCAAGTATTCCAGGCGAGGTGAAGCCCCTTCAAAGATGGGTTTCCTAGAAAATCTTGGTGGAGTGAGTTTAAAAGAAGGCATCCAGACCTTGTCTTACGAACAAAGGAGGGTCTTGAGAGAGACATAGATTAAAATTAATTCCCTGCAATTGTGTTTAAGTTCTATGACACCCTTTCACGTGCATATGAGGAACACTCTTATGCCCCAAACCATATCCAGAACTATGACAAACTAGGCTTAGAGGCTGGAAGGAATTATGGCTTGCAGGTAATTTCCAACAGAGGGAGCAGAAATGTGCCGAAATTGTTTCCTGGGAGCAGGGAGTGGACCACTATACTTTCTTGTGTCAATGCAACTAGTTCTTCAATCCTAGGTTTTTATTTATTCAAAGGAAAAACATAACTTTAAATCTATATACAAAATTGTGAACTAGGGGCATTCATGGCTACACATCCCCATGCATGGATGACAAAGGAACTCTTCTTGAACTGGATTTTTCACTTTGCTTCATCTATGCTAAGTGGCTTCTCACCTTAAAATAGACAACCACTAATTTTATATGGCCATGTAAGACACATGGCTGTGCATAAAATCAAGGAGGCCAACCATTTGGGCATTGACCTATTAACACTACCAACTCATACCACTCACAAATTGAAACTACTTGATTTGAATGTGTTTAGGCCTTTCAAGAACTATTTCAGGGTAGAGAGAGCTTCATGGATGGAAACAAATCTAGGGGTGGAGGTAAAAAAAATTAGCTAGCTGAGATTGCAAGTAAAGCATTTAAAAGGGCTCTAGCGCCTTCTAATATAAAGGTTGGATTTAGGAGGCCTAGAATTTGGCCACTGAATGTTGATGCTCTTATTAATGATACTAGTTTCAGCTAGGAATTTGTTATGGAAGGGAAATAACTAAAGGGCTTACATGACCAAGTTGATCCCCAAGAAGATGTTGATTGGTAGGAAGAAGTTATTTTTGGTAAAGGTATGATATCCCTTTCTCAAGGGAAATTATATGATGACGAATATGCAAGTGAGACACAATTAAGTAATGAACCAATTTTCAATAACATGGAGGCTCCCATAGCCACTGAAGCACCTACTAATTCTGGATGTGATATTCCAAATGAGGCTGTTGATCATGAAAATTAAAATGCAAATGTGGTTTCAAATGAGAATGTAACAAGAATCAACAATGACTAATTGATCATGCAAACCCAAGTAACACCACCATTATGGTTGGTAGATTCCACGATGAATGAAAAAAAAAAATATGTCATCTGCCAATGGTGAAAGCACGGAAATTCCTTCTCAACCAGAAGGGTTGAGCACTGAACTTGTTCATTATTTTGAGGAAAACAGATCACTGGAAGAAGATTCTATTCAGAATGAAGTACTGCACATGGACAACAATTGGGTTCAGTAACATTTACCTGAGGTTGAAAGGAAAGTGTCAATCCATGAATACTTGGTAGGTTCCTAAAGCTAACAGTAGAGAGAGTGAAGGCCTCATCAACACATTCAACAATAAAATATTTTTCGTTAAAGAGGAGTTCATATTTACTCACCTCTAAAGAATATATGAACATAATATTCAAGTATGAGCATAGAAACTCAAAATTCAGGAATCTAAACAAAGAAAGAAGGAGTTGGCGAAGGAAAAGATAATTTCAAGGATTGTAGTAGAAATATCTTGAGCAAAGGAAAGGCTTGAAAGACAAAAAACGAGGGAAGATAAGGAACATAAATAACAGTTTCCAAGGTAAGAGAGGGAGGCAAGAAAGGATCAACAAGTGACGGAAAAATAAGGGGTTACAGACATGGAAGAGTATGGTGCAATTCAGCTGGAGAAAAATAGGATAATGTCCGACACTTTGCACCACATTTAATATCATAAAATATTGTACCAGAACCTAATTAACATCCAAGACCCCCACTATCAGCCATGGATTATACCCACCCCCTATACACCTACCCGTGTAGGGGTAAATCCTATGTATTATAGGCCACCTCTAGTTAGTGTTGGGTTTAGTAGTACAAGTGGACAATTTGGCTATTCAATAATTGCATGGTTACAAGGAGTAAACTAGACTGAAGCATATGCCACAAACTTGGCTAATGTAGGTAGTTCAACAATTTTGGGAAATTCAAGAAATGGAAGCCATCAAGCATAGGGGTGGCATAAATTTTTTGTTTGTAACCAAATTGAAATATTGATGAAGTTACCATCCCTTTTTGGTCTGTTTCAATGTACATTCGAATGTGTGTTTGGATACAATTCAAAATCAAACATATGGTTTCATATATTAGTTAAATATACAATATATTTCAAGTATGGTTTATTTTCTATAATGTTACAAAAATAACTAATTGGCATGTTACAAGAAATAACTAACTGACTAACTAAATTCCAATGTTACAAAAACTATTTGATTAGAAATACTCTGCATAATTTATAATGTTACAAAAACTAACTAACAGATTTGAAACAGAAACTAACTAACTGATTAATTGTTACATAACATAATTACTCCCATTATTACATAAGCACTCCAACTATCACATCACATAATTATTAACTTCACCCATAATTTAGTTGTTACATGACATAAGAGCTCCAACTATATTTCGTTTAGCAATGCCTCGAAAACTTCCTTAAGAATTTCAAACTTTGGTGATCACTTTTTAGCACAAACCTTCTCCTTACAAGGCAGTTCCTCCATATCTTTAAAGATATCAATACAAAGACATCCTCTAAATCATGCATGGGATAAAGTACCTCATGAGGTTTTAAATTCCTTGAGGCATATTCTACTACTCCCTTGTCTTTCATTAACATGCATTG
The DNA here is from genome assembly GCA_031772625.1 of Pinus tabuliformis. NCBI lineage: Eukaryota > Viridiplantae > Streptophyta > Pinopsida > Pinales > Pinaceae > Pinus > Pinus tabuliformis. Next base: position 226,470,235 of record CM062809.1, read on the forward strand.
GTACATACAACAAAGTCTTTTTCCATGACAAGTACTCACAATATTGGTGCAGTAGTCAACAATATTTTAAGCGTAGTGAATGTGCCTCGGTCCACTCATACCTAAACCCTTTGTTCTGGAGAGTTATGATAGGTTTTGCAATTTTTGGGAACCCTTCTACAAACCTTTGGTAGTATCCTACTAAAACCATAAAACTACACACTTCATGCACATCTTTTGGTATCGGCCAATCCATGATTATTTCTACTTTCTCAGGATCTACTGACATCACTTCTTTGGATATGATGTAACCTAGATAATGAATCTCCTTTTGAAAGAAAGAACACTTCGACAAATTTCCATATAATAAGTGCTCCCTAAGGCATGATAGTACTATTCACAAGTGTTATTCATGATTCTTCTCATTCTTGGATTAGATAAGAATATCATCTAGGAAGACGTGTATAAAGCTATCAAGATACCTATAGAAAAAAATATTCATAAGATTCATGAATATTATGGGTTAATTGATTAAGCCAAATCACACCAATGTCAACTCGTAATGCCCAAAGCGTGTTCAAAATTTAGTCTTAGAAACAATGCTATCCATAATTCTTGTTTGATGATAACAAAACCATAAATTGATTTTTCAAAAGATATAATACCATTTCATTTGGTTGAAGATATCATCAATTCATGGCATTGGATTCCAATTCTTGATTGTAACTCGATTTATGTCCTTATAGTCTCTATATAGCTACAAGGAACCATTCTTCTTCTTAAAAGAAAATTAGGTGCTCCATAAGGCGAGATATTGGGTCAGATGAGTCCTAGGTCTAATAATTCCTTCAACTATATTTTCAATCGTTGCAGCTCTGGAGCCATCATTCTATAGGTTTTTTTAGAGATTGGCTGTGTACTAGGATTTAATCCTATTATGAAATCAAACTAACTTTGAGGAGTTAATCCTAGTAGTTCATTGGAAAAAACATCCATAAATTTGGGAAACATAGGGTATTTCTCTAGGGATGGCCCCTTTTCCTTGCTTACTTCCCTTACTACATATACTTGACAATATTTTCTCAGGCAATGCTTCATTTGCATTGTTGAGATGAAGCGTAAAGATACCTTCCTTTTAAACCCTTTATTTGGATTGACTTTTCTTATCATTTATGTAGAGAATCTCTTCGCATAACAATCCACCCAAGCTTTTTGAGCTTCCAACCAATCCATCACCATGATTAGGTCTTAAGTTTCTAGGTTAGTGAAGTATACTTTTAACTTAGTCGAATAGACCCCTAAATCAACCATGTATTCCTCATGACTTGACTCTACAGATTGTAGTTCTCCTGAAGCCATTTCTACCTGTTTAGAATGGTATTGTTGGCATGTTTTCAACCCACATTTATTTAATGCATATGAATAAATTAAACTACCAATGACATTAGAATCAAATAATATTTTGATTTTTATGTTGTTAATCATACCTGCTGACTCCACTACAATGAATTTATGTTTTTCTTGGTTTTTGTTGACTACTGCATGGTTTCTATGACCACCTTTGATAATTAATGATGGCTATTTTCATTCCCTATGCACCATACTTAACAAAGGATCTATAAAATCACACTAAAAATGAGTCCCCGACATCCCAAATAATTAACCTTTGGTGATACCCTTCTGCCACTATTTGAATTTGTTGAAAATAGTTCTTTCCTCACGTGCTTCTTCCTCTGCTAAAGGTTCCTCGAGAGTTCCATTGTCTCATGCTAGACCTTGATGATACTGGATATGCAACATTAGATGCCACTGGAGTCCTTGTTCTTACTCCACTTGGAGTAACCTACTACCATAAGGAGGTGGCTTCAAACTACTTCCCTTAAAGAAGATTTGGGGAGCTTTACCTATAAATCCTTGTTGTGGGGGTTCCGTCAGTATGATGTTCCTTTTGATTCAAAGGTTCTCCTTTGCATAACAAAAACATTTAATTCCATCCAATACTAATGATGGTATTCACATTTTGACCATGGCCCTGATTTAAGGGTTTAATCCACACATGAAATGCTCAATTTGGCATTCATCATTAGATAAATAGGGGACATATTTTACGAGTTACATAAACCCCATTTCATATTCTGCCACTATTTTGTTACCTTAGAATAATGTGTGGAAGGCTATGACCTATTGTTATTTAAAGTAGGGTGGCAAGTAATTTATGCGAAACGTTTCCTCAAATAATTCCCAGGGAATGTTGTTAGGTTTGAGATGTAACTAGTTTTCTATATTTCCCACCAAATAAAAACATTTCCCCTTAACTAGAATATAGTGCTATTTGTGTTAGAGGTGGAGGTATATTCATTTAGCACAAAATACCTAGTGATACCATCCAACGATGATTCCACATGCTCTCTAGATCACCTTCCTAAAAATTATAGGAGCTCAATCTTGTATAGCCCCCAATAGTTCATTAATTATTAATTAATAAAGGATTTTTTTTTTTTTTTTTTTTTTTTAACTAAGCCATTGTTTTCTCAAACAACTAGTGAATTAAATAACTAATGTCTATGTGGAGAAATATGCATATTGTTTTTTTAGAATCAACATGACATTAAGATGAAGTCATTCAAATTGATGTGAAATCGTATATATATTTGTGTCCATTGCCAATGGGTCACATAGTATACCTTTTAGAAAATATGAAATAAGCTAATAAGCATTCCATGATAATGTGTGGTGTACCTAGTGTAGGATAGAGGGATGTCACAGAAAATAGTGCCCAGTTCTTAGAAACCACACTCGTGCCTTGCTCGATAGCCTAGGTAGATAGTTGGGAGAGCCATTCCCCTCACCTTTGAACCTAACTTTTCCTTATCTATGTTAGTAATAGATCACACTGCTCCAAGTCATTCGAAACATGGAACTTGTCGGGAGATTAAGGTAGCAGTTGAAAGAGTTGCTCAAATCATGATGAGAAACTGAGAAAATACCTATATATTTTATTAGTAAAGCATGATAAATAATGAAATCATAAGGGAAAATGAATATAACTAACTGAAGTAAATTCTAATAATCTAGTATATGGTAAGAAATAAATTACGTAGGTGACAACCTTATTGAATCTGTTATCCACATCGCTCTCATTTAATATTTAAAAATTCCCTATTCATATAATAGACATGTGAAATCAACATTCTCGACGACACTATAAGTGTAGCCAAATATTTCTACCTCGAAACAACACCTATCAACTAAGATGTATAGACATGATCTTATATACATAATAGATCACAATATCAAGTAACACTTAAATCTAAAATATTGAGTATAAAAAAAAGGTGGCACTCCCTCTAATTCAAGGCTTCATTAGGTAATTCATTTAAATAATTGATCTAGACCAAAATTTTCTGAGAAAGTTTCGACAACGAATTATTTATATATCATTAGTGGTTGTGTGTAAAAAAAGAAAATCCTCCATGGCTAACCTTGATATTGGAGATTTGTTTCTATTTCAAAAGAATTTCTTTTGGGTTATCTTATCAAAATTTAAAAATATTTTAAAGGACACAATCAAATTACCTTTTTTTTTATAATAATTATGCTAAATATTTCATTCCTTACTATGTTATTACTTGTTACTATTATGAACGATGCTAGTATGTTTTCTAGGGGTTATAGAAAGTGGAGAAGCCTTATGTTGAGGGATTTTCTAAAAGATAGTAACAAAGATAAAATAAGGAAGAATGTCTTTCTTGATAAAGGACAACGAGGAAAAACTTTACTTACCAAAACGATAAGGTATTATAATATAGTTATTAATTTTTGTGATTCTTTCACTTTTCAATGATCATATAGAAAAAACTATCATTCCAAAAGAGACGTTAGGAACCTGCTAGTTGCTGCGAAACATAAATGAAAATTAAAGGTCTTTTGATAAATGACCCCTTCTCTATAATGAATATATGTAGTGTGTTTCAATTCAATGTCAATGGATAAATTCCCTTCTTCCTTATTTCTAATAATTTTTAAATGCGAGAGATAAGATTGACATCTCTCTCAATGTACCAAACACCCCATGCCTCAAAAGAAAAAACTTCATAACTGGGGACTTGAACAACATGGTGGCAAGCAAAACAAATTTCATAACTGGGGACTTGAACAACATGGTGGCAAGCAAAACAAATTGGCACATCCCTAATGTTCACCAAGAATAATCCTACCATCAATATATCACATAAGAGTGGTTATTCACCCATTTTTACTACCCTAGAAGCCTAAATCCATAGTGATTCCTAATTACAAAAGCACAAAATAATTTCTCAATTCATGTGTTATAGGTATAATTAATTTGCAGCAAGATAGTCATGTAATATTTACTACCATGTGATATCAATTCAAAATATTAAATATAGAATAATCAATAGGGAAAGCATAGAATATAACAACATTTTACCCAGCCTTAGAATATGTAACTAGCTTTGATACCATGTGTAAGGGTCCTACAAATTCATTTCCAACATAGAAGAAGATTTTACATATAATATACAAAAATAAATATAGGTACATACATGTTTCTCCCATCCAATGTGATGGACGTCATTGCTCTCATTCCTAGGCATTTATCCCCAAACTGGTTGTTTCCTCCCTACCTATATAGGATCAACCTCTTCGGTTCCCAGATCTAGAGAGTTCAAGATGAATTTCCACTGGCCCTCATGCCCAAAAATCTAAGAACATCTCAAGTTTCCCAACATCCAATTCAAAATCAATCTCAAGGGGCGTCCCTCAAACTAAAATTTGTTCCCATCACAGGAAACTCTCATCATGTTATCCTTCCATCCGGATACCACCTTCCCCTGAGAAAACTGTTATACGATCTCCTATATTGGAGAGATTTCTTCGCTTCTCCGTAAAGTCTCCCCAACGCCTCTCCATTAACAATTATTTCTCAACTCTGTCAGTTGTCCCCACCTGATAACACGATAAATGGTTTTTTCAACTCCAAGTTTTCATCCACCCTTTTTTTGTTTGAAACATCATAACCATTGTTTCACTGCTCATTCGGTGGTTAGATAATTGTAATCCTTCATTTAATTGACCTTTGAATTTTTTAGTGTTTATAACCATTAATTGATTGATTGAGTTGGTCCTTGGAATTAATAATGAGTTATTCTAAATAACTTAATTCATTAACTAACACATTGACAATTAGGTTTGACAAATAATTTTAGTAAAATGATGTAATTAATTAATGAGTTTATAATTAGGTTTGGTAATTAATAATTGTATTAATTGCATAATAGTTAATATATAAATAACTTATTTAATTAAGGAGTTTATAATTAGATTCTATAATTAGGTTTGACATTTAATTATAATTTATTATTAGTTAATTTACCTGTGCATAGATATTCTTCATAATTAATTAGTATGTATACTAGTGTATTGCATGCAATGCATGCATATGTAGCTATCATATGTATGCTAAATTTCTATGTTGCTTGCAATTCGAGAGGGATCATTATAGTGTCCCCAATATTTTAAAACATGTGAAAACTATCATTAATAATAAATTTAAAATAACAAACTTAGATTACTTTAATTATTTCCTTAGACTCTAAGTATTTCAAACCAAGGAATGAATTTCCCTTTCCTATTCTAAGAGTGCATGTGACATTTTTTATTGATTTAATATGGAATATAGTAAACCAACCCCTTCTCCTATCTATTTTAGAGTCAAAAAATATGGCACTTATGCTACACAAATTCTATTGAAATTTGTACCATTAGTTAGTTGGCAATATTTGATGCTACTAGGGGAGACTTAAGGTCCAAAATTTGTAGCCAAATGAAAATAAAAGAATAATAATTAAAACAATCAAATAAAATATGAAAATTTAAAGGGGTGAAGGAAAACTATATTTTTAAATCATACTTTCAAATTATGCACTTATAGATTTACTCAAAAGTCAAGTGTATACTAATTAGATGTAGAATGAGATTATCACCTAATAAGTACATAGAAATACATGAATAAAATTGTTTCTTTTGAAGGAAACACATTATTTTTGTGTATTTCTAATTTATCTCACCATTCATCCATAAAAAAGTATGTAGAGTGGGTATTCATCTAGGATAATCATATTTTTTCATGCATTTTTTTTTATCTCACTATGGGTATATCAAAAGTATGTATTGTGAGTGCTCACTGGATGTAATATTTGATTATACATACAATGAGTTCTTATGCTTGAAATTATAATAATCTTATAAGGAGACAGTTGTTAAGAAATAGTTTTTCTTACATTCCTTTCAAAAATATGTACCCTTATCTTTGACATCATCATCTCTAATATTATTGATTCTCTTTAAGCTGATTTCAGTAGTATATTTTTTTTTCTTTAAGGGAATTTTTTTTACCTCCAAATTCACATAAACATGATTCATATCCATCTTGATATTTCCTATGTTGTTGGTCTTGCTGCCTAGTGTATGCAAAACACCTCATGGGAACCCATTGAGAGAAACAATTATGCTATTCGAATATAAATTGTATATATTTTGGTTGGAAGGCATTACAATTTAGGAAAGTCTACTTTGTTGGTTGTTTCACTATTTCTTGTTAGGCTAGTGACCTGGATGATCAAAAGTATATGATCAGTTATGTTTCAATATTTTTTTTCTTTTTCAGTCTGCCACTTCGGCTTTTGAGAAATAAAAAGACATTGTTTTTTCTTAAGTAAAACTAGAGTATTGAGAAACATTTAATGCATGTCAAAAAGCATTATATATTTGATAAATATCTTAAAATTTGGATTCCAATAGCAAGATTTGACTACACAATCGTGTGAAAATTAAAGTGCCATCGAGCTCACCAAAGAGCTAATTCAACATCATTAAAACAAATATATTAAGCCAGACATGTATTGCAACATAAAGCTTATTCATGATCACATTATTGAAATGTTGGTTTTCCTTGCAAATGAATAAGTTGCAAACGTTTTCATAATCTCCTAAGTGACTAAATTTTTCGATCATCTACCTATGTTAGGAGTCCATGAAATTTCGTTAATGTGGAATATATGTTACTTCTCAATTCCTTCTACTATTCTACCTTGTAAATCCTTCAATCCTGACCAAAGTTGTTCTTAAGAGGGGATGTTAAGATATTTAGATACTTGAGAATTGCATAAGATCAATGCGGTCTGATGCATCTTATGATACATTATATTTTCTTAGTTACATAACCCAATAGCTATGATATGCTCTAGACATAAAGTGAAATGATTGTTCATATTATACTTAACATTAACAACTATATTGATCTATGGATTAACGTCGCGTTTGTTCAAGATTTGTTTTTAAAGAGCATAGCGAGTCATTTGGAAAATAAGATATTGTGAAAATATTATGTGAAATTTTTTATTTTTATTTTTTACATTAATATATTGCCTCAAGAAGACCACTTTGACTATGTTTATAAACCATTTCTTATTTGAAGATATTAACTAAACAATATATTAATATATAATGAATTTATTTATTTATATAAATAATTTATTAACTATTTAAGTTTCTTAATTTATGTAAATATAGATTATTTATAATATTTAACCTATATAGTTTATATATAGAAAATTAAATATAAATTTTAAAAAGAAAATAAATAATTCTATTTTAGCATATATACCACATAAGATTATATTCATATCATGCATTGAAGAGGAAGATATGTTTATTAGAGTGTTTGATGTAACACCCCTATGGCTATGATTTTTAAACAATTACTATTTTTATATATTGAACTATTATTGGAGTTAATGGCGATGGAAGCCATGACGAGGCTTATATGATGATCTAATTACTGTATTATTAACTGAGTTAATAAATAAATTGCTTGGAAATATTCAGGAAAGAGCACTAGAGTTTAGAAGTATTCTTTCCAGATTAGAAAAGGTTGTTGGTGGTCAAGTCCAACATGAACCTTCCCTAAAAATCTCCTAAAAATCCCCAGGAGAAATAATTAGAAATAAGTGGATTTAATATAATGGGAGAGAATGATCATATTAAATCACTTAGTTGGAGAAATATAGTAAGTTAGGGTGGAATAAAGCACTATGGTAGAAAAATGCAGGCCTTAAATAAAAAGGAAAGAACCATTTTCTAAAAATAAAAGGCCTAGGAAAAAGGGTTGGCAAACCCAAAAGTGGTATGCTTCTAAAATCTATTGGCAAGAAATGTTATAAAATAAACCACCAAGGAATCAATGGTTGTTGATTCTTGAAGGTAAGAAGATCTTGGCTTGTGGGAAACTGTTGAGGATGGTTAATGGCTGGGTGGTCCATGCACAAATTCCTGGATATTCCCCAAGTAATTCTTTACGATTAGATGAAATTTTATTTTTGTTAACACATGGGTAGCTAAATTTTTTCAAGATTGTTACATTTAAATTACAGTATGAGGATGAAAAACATAAAATTTTATTTATGTTTTGATTATGCATGTGCACACATATATTAATATGTCTCTTGAGATAAGAGTTAAGAATTATATTTATTAGTTGTAGCAGCTACAACCACCCTCCAAAATTTTTCCTTCACTTTGTTTTGGAGCCCCCCTCCTCAAAATCTTAGTAGCCACATTGTACTGCTTAGGTACTTGTGTTTCAATTGATTTTATCTTTCACTTCATAACCTGTGTTCACTTGTTTTGTCGACTAACCATAAGCTGATCCAACAACTTCGTTCACATCCAGTCTTTGTGCCATGTGGAAAACTATGCAATGCTAGAGGGAAGTCTGTATTTTTATTAGGAATTACATGAACTAGCCCAACTGCTATCTTGCCCACAGGAAAACTACGCAAAGCAGGACATCAACCTTGCTCCTAGAAATTGTGTAGAGCAGGTAGCCAAGCCTTGCTCTCGAAAATTGGGCAGACCATACCAATAGTGAGTTGAGGCTCAAAACTGCGTTGACACGACAAGAAACCAACCTTGCTATGTGTAATTGCATAGAACTTGTGAGGTATTCTAGGCCACTCAACCCAGAAACAACGCAGAAGCTTCCCTTCGGTGGTTTTTTCTTGCATGTGCCGATAGGTTACTCAGTTGCTTCTAAAACAACACAATTCTTCCCTGAATGAATGGGATATTTTCCCGAAAAATTAAAAAAGGTAAAATCATAAAAGAATCCCTAGATTTTAGGGATCTATTTTGAGCACTGGGAGTTACATGAACAACTGATTTAGAAACTTCATGCTAAGTGTCTTTCTTTTCTAGATTTACGGCATGTGCATCATAAACCCTAGATCTAACAAATCTATTTAATGGACGCCACATATCTCATTCTTCACATTCAATATTGGAGATTTAGCATTCCCGAGGCATATAGGAACCTTCGACATAGTCAACACAAATACTTCGGGTAAGTTTTACTTTTCATGTCTTTTGCCATTTTTCTATCACTTTTGATTTATTGGCTTGTACGTGTGTTGTTTTCCTTGTTTTATTGAATGACCGCTGGCATTTCAATTCATTTTAGCTTGTAGAAGTGATTTTTCAAGTTTTTCATTGCATTTCCTTTGCGTCGCATGCATGGCCTTGTTTATGCACTAACAGTCGTCATTGCGGTGACTCTCATCATAAGCTTCATTGCTTTCCATTTGACTCATTTCTGAACTTTCTTGAATTGCGTGCATGTCTATTCACTCAGATCACCACCATATTTGAACAATCATTTAGTCCTCATTTCAAGGCTGCCCTTAGGTAGATTTCGACTGCCTTAGCCCAAATCTTTCCTCTCCTAGCATGCACCACACATTCCCAGAATTCAAGGCTCTAACTTGCCTGCAGGAATTGTGTAGAGCTTGTTTGACACTGGCTCCTAGCTATGCTCTGCACAGTTTTGGGAGGCAGTTCCTAGTCCTACCCACTGGGATTACGTAATGCATACTTCCATCGAGAAACTCAACTAGACTGAACTGTACATTTTGCAGTTCCAATCCACAATGAGCCTCTCTGGATTATCCTCTACACAATTCTAGTCAACACCAGGCATCACTGGCAGCTCGAACTGCACAATGTGTAGTGCCAGCTGACATTATCTCAGCCTCTTAGAGTGAATGCTATATAATCTTGCCCAGCAATCACCCAATTTGTTCCATGATTGTTTCTTGATTTGCTTTGTTTTTCACCTGAAATTGGCTTTCCATGAGTGTATTCTCTATCTCCAGGTACAATAGGTGTTGATTAGCTTCTTAGAAGTACATGTAACATGGCCTCAAAGAGAGCTAGCTCAAAGGACACAATTGAAATAAGTACTGGAGATGTGCTTAAACATGTGCCTATGATCTTTCCCACTTATGCAAACACACATATTTTCATTGACAATGACATGAAGATCACATGGAAAGACATCAACACTATATTCTTAGACAATTTTGAGGAGAATATGGAGGAACATCATGTCTATTTCAACATTCATAAGTCAAGATTATATAAGGTTGCATGCAGGTGCCCCACCTTCCTGTTCATAGGATTGATCAACTGGATTGCCTCACACACTGATCCTGAGACGATGATACTGAGCAGTGTTAGTGGAGTAGAGCTTGCTACCTTCAGGGTGGGATATTATCAGTAGATGTATCATTTGTCACAATTGTTGATTAGGATGGATGTGATGTTATACACTCCCAAAAGCAACGAAAAACACCAGAGACATATCGAAGCATTGGGTAAGGGAGCAATCAAAGTTCGGGATGACAACCAACTAGATATATAAGAAAAATACACTCAGGAAGGCTTACCAACTCTTGGTCATCTTTGCATGTCACTTATATGGCCAATAGAGTACAGAGACCTTCCCGCGGAGTTGGAAGGTTCCATTGGATCAACTAGTGAGTGAAGGAAACCCTTTCAAATGGTCCAACATTTTAGCTCTTTATCTAAAAGTACATGTATAGAATGCCCAGAGTCTGTCCAAGGGTTAGCAAGCAAGATTCTTCATTTCCGCCTACCTACTTAGTTCCATCTGTTCCTATCAATAGTTTCTTGGCATGGGTTTGGAATGGACACCTTCAGATAATGTTGTGAACATATACTGCAAGTTTCTCTTAGAGTGGAGCTACCGAGAAGTCATGTCTAGATTACCTGAACACTTTGTTTCCCCTCTGTACACAATGATCTTTGATCAAGATCCACCTTGCATGTCCTAGGCAGCAATGGAGTCGTTGTTGAAAATTGTAGATTGGTATGCCTCACCAAATGACACCTTCATTAGGAGGTATAATGTGGAGAAGGATCGGCATTTGTTTCCAAAGTTTTTCATGGACAAGCTAGTCATGTAGGAGGTTACATGCCACATCTCGATAGGGTTATCAACTCGACTACATAGGAAGAAGAAGGTACCATGGACTATCATTCTTTTACGAATTAGGTTGTACATGATCCAGAGTTTGAAAGAAGTACATGCCGAGGTTAAGGACTTCAATAATTTTAAGTTCGGTGGGAAGAGTTTCCATCCATTCGATCTACATGGCTTATGCAGTGACCACTGTACAAAGGAGTACTATCCTTGGATCCAAAGGGTGTATCATTGGCCAGAGGAAGACCCTTAGATATATTTCTATAACTCCTCTAGGTTCAATGAACCGGTCAGCATGGTAGTAGAGTGGCTAGCAACACTTAAGGCAACAACACCATTGGGAGTAACAACCACAACAATAGCAGGAACCAAACCTACGCAAGAAAAAGCAAAGAGGAAGATTGTTGAAAGAATAGAGGCGAAGAAAGGCTACAAGTTTAAGGAAAATCGACTTGTTGAGAGAGTATCTTTGGAGATAGAAGCGAAGAGGAAACAATGCAATAGGAGAGGAGTGCGGAAAATAAGAGATAAGAAAATAATAAAAGAGGCAAAGAGGAAGTTGCAGGAAGTAGAGCAAAATCTCAAAGAAGAACAAGAGTTTCCTAGAAGAGAGAAGGAAGTGCAACAGGGACAGAAAAAAGAACAAGAACAGGAGGAAGTCTAAGTCACTCACAACACAAACTACGATGATACAGGTTGAAGACTCAGATCTGGTAGCAACAAATGATGAACAGGGTGAGCATCTGTAGGAATAGGAACATTCTTTGGATGATGAACTGATAGTAGAACCGATGGGCAAGGAGATGGTACAACCAGAATAAGATTGGGACACTGACCTCATGGCAAAAGAAATTGAGGTCACCCCACAGCATTGACTAGCTCCAGCAATAGAACAAGTCCCAAGTGAACAAGGAGAGACCATTCTCCTTGAGGATTATCCAGGAACAAAGATTAGTCAAAACACAGAGTTGTACATGCACATAGAGAGCACATCGTGGATGTTCATGCATCACCTATGCACTTTGAAGAATGGGTGATTATTTCATATGTGCGAAGAAATCTAACTTTCTTAGCTGATGCTATGAAGGATTTTGTCGAAGCCATGAGCTCGTGTGTGACATTCTTGATAGCAAAAAGTGAGTGCATGGCTAAGGAATTTCAATAATCCAGGTAAAGAGAGAAATAATGAATAGGATCTGCTGAAGCAGAGATGAAGAAAGCGATACTTGTTGAAATGTCAGCCCTTGATAAAGTCATGCAGACACTGTATGATAGGTTTGTCACCATGAAGAAGGAAGTTGTCCATTGGATGATCATTAGCAGTGCTGCATCAAGATAATGTGCACACTCATAGACATACATATCGTTATTGATCTTGTACAAACATGGACAATGAGGTACAAGGGAGCCCCACTTGACTTGCAAAATATGATGAAGTTGTAGATAGATTTGGACAAAGCATGCATCTGGAGACTAATCGGGAACTATGAGGAACTCCTACCACTCATCACCAATGTTGAGGCTTCATATGCATGGTTGTTTAGTATTTTGGATGTTGTGGTGGGAAAGTAACACACCCCATCAATTGGAACACTCACCGAAGCCAAAGAGAAGAACCAAGTCCAACTACAGCTCGACATGTAATTTAATTAATCACTGCACATGGCCACTAGAATAGATTTGCAGATCAACACAAATAACATGCAAAGATATATCACCAATCCAACCATGCTTGGGACTAATCTACGCATGTTATTGGACGAGTTGCACAAAGGGTCCAAATTAGTATACCTGGAAGCGATGGAGGAAATAGTTCATTTCTAGAAATAAATCATCAAATGGTACCCAGACACCATTGCACACTACCAAGCTTGGCATCAATTCATCAACAAATATCATGGAGAGGATGTCGACGAGTTGGTCTTTCCATAGCCATCCAAGTCATAGTGTTGTCTTATCTAGCTAACTGAATCCTATTTTTTTCCCACATGGGTATATGTTGAAAATGTATTATTTGTAAACATGATGTAAAGTGAAATTCCATGTGTCATTAGTGGAATGCAAACAATGATATGTAATGTAAATATTTATATGTAATCAAGTTGAAGAGTCATGAGGGTAGTCCAAGAGTCACAAAGGGGAATGTCAAGGGTCACCCCACCCTTCGTTATAAATAAAACCTCATAACTAATAAAACCTCATAACTAGCCTTGGCTTCTCGACAGCATAGGGCGAGTACATCTCCTTGGAGGAGCAACAACAATTTTTAATGATTTTATTTTTTAGAGATGATTTTGTGGCACAGATTCCGAGCAACTAGAAACGAATTTCCAAAATATGAGAGAGGTTTTTCTCCAACATGACCTCAACACATATTTTTAGAAATTTGGTCCAAGTTCAATGTAATTGATTCTATTTTGAAGAAGATGGTTGAGCTCAATTCCCTTAATACAGGGATGAGAAAATGTATATATTTTATGAATTTCATAGTGTAGAGCTTCGATTTTGGTAGTAGAGAGGCTGCTTGGAATTCTGTAAAATTTTCTTGAATATCATTTTAATAAAAGAAAATTTTTCCCTTTAGGCCTGGGATTCATCATGGTGCTTAAATGTTTAGTATTTTTTTTCTCATAAATTCATTTACACATTATGTTTTTTCTACCTTGCTACAAAATTATCTAAGTGTTAGGAATTCATCTGTAATGATGCTCCTTTCATGGTGATTTTGCTATTAGTTGTAATGGTTGTCTTAACAGAATTCATCCTTGGCTAGATGCTCTATTTAGCAACCTCGTCATTCTCTTTCATCTAAATTTGATGTTGCAGATTCATCCTTTGTCTGATGCCTCCAGGGCAGCGGGCTTTCTCCCTTATACTTCTCACATTTAAAATGTTCACTTGGTTGAACATGGCACTTAGTTTGTCCTAGGTTTGCCAGCAGAAACTGACATCGATTCCATAGTCCAAATAATCCTTTCTCTTATTGTTTCGACCCAAAACAAATCCAATCAAATTCTCTGAGCTACTATACCTAGCCTAAAATCCGTATTTGATTCAGTCATATTGACTAAAATTCACAAGGAGAGAGCCCTATCCTGACCCGGTAGGGCTAGCTACGAGGCTAAGCTTGGTTTGTGGTCCCTTCAGCCTAAGGTCAATCTAGGCATTAACAGTGTGTTCCTTTAAGGTTGCATACTATTACGGGCTTCTAAGGGGCATACTTCCTTTTTCCCCTCCATGTGTTAGAACCCCCATGAATCTCACTTGACTCACTGCAAGGTCACACACTTGCTTCTAATAAATATATCACACTTACCTTTGTGTGTTATCTCAATCAAGGCATTGCTTTACTACCCATTGTTGGGACTCCTACATCAAATGGTCTGAGGTCTAGTTGGGACTTCCTACCAGGGACATCCCCTCACATGTTGGTGGGTCCAATGTCGTCGACATTTTTGGTGCTATAAGGAGGGCCAAATGACAAGTTGAGTCCTCAAAGTCTATTTTGAATATCTAAGCATATTTCAAGAGTAACATTACAATTCAATGTCTGAAATGCCTTTCTCATGAACATGATTTTTATGTGTAGGATGACCTTTGGAATGACTTGTCTCGTAACTTATACAATGGTGAATATGGAGCAACCTTGCTTTGTCACAATGTTGCCTTCATGGATTTCTATGAAAGAAATTAAATCTATGAGGATCACATTTCTTGCTCACTGTTCACATTCACATTTCGAGGGCACACACTATGGCATGTCACATTTCCTGCAACATTTATTCACTCTTTTGATAAATTGATAAGATTTGTATAATCATAGAGCACTCAATAAGAAAATTCTAAATTTACGAAAAGAACCCGATGAATCTGTTGAGAAATTTCACAAACACTTTTGTAATCTTACATTTCAAATTCCTGAAGATGAAATTGATTGGAAATTTCTTGATGAAAGATTTAAGTATCTTCTTCACATATTTGAAAATCTACATATCTTATAATCATTCGAAACCCTCCCATCATACCTTGATCTTAGAGCTGCCAAATATTAGATGGACAAGGTTGCGTCACAAGTGACCCTCTATGTACTTGTTAGCAAACAACTATAGCTCCACAATGCAAGGTGGGAGAAGGTGCAGGAAAATTTGTTTAAATGTCACATCCTCCCATCCCACTTGCTTTGGATATCTACGCATATTTGGCTTGCAAACGTATTGGTTGTCATCATGTCACATTTTCTAAACCTTTGTCCTATATTGATCCTCCGGATTAGACTGTGTTATGTTCTCCCATTCTAGACTCCACATTCATTGTTCATGTGGATCAAATTGTCGATGAATTTGGTGTTGAGAAACCAACATACGTTATCATTTATTATGAGCATGTGTGGGAATTTGAAGAAGAACATGAAGTGAAGGATGACCTCCTTCTGTCCGTACATCATTCGCTATTTCTTGACTTCTTTTTTTATTGTACTATTTCTGGTTTGCCTTATGAGAATCTTTCCTGAGATGTTTTTACTTCTGATCATTCACAACACACACTGGATGTATTATTTTCATTTGATTGTGGAGAGGACAAATATTTCTTTGCAAATCTTCCCAATCTATCATCTTTTCTTTCTAGAAATGTAGATGGTGAACATTCTTGTTTCTCATAAACCCCTATCTATGATTCATCAAATCATGAGGATGACGATGAACATATCGTTTTTTATGATCATGGTTTTCATGATCTCTTTACATATTCATTCAATCATGATGTTGATGCATTCACCGTTGATATTTCTAAGCCATCAGTATTTGATGATCTACCCGATGATGAAGTGGAAACCCCTCAATCTATCTAGGCACTTTAGCTTAAGCTGATGGTTATGTTAGGTCCTCGATATCTTAAGGTTAGTTCCACCTCCGATTGGAAATCTGTTGAACCACCCCAAGCTCCTCATCACTATCCTAGTTACATTGAACATCAATCTAGTCCATAAATTTCACATCCTTCACCTGAATCACATGCTTCCATCACTCATGCAATTCATGAATCATACACAATGATCACTCCTGCAAAATATAAGTGGTATTCCTTTTCCATGTCTTCTCATTTGTCAAAGTCAAATGAGTGTGCATGCTTATCATCTACGCATAGTGTGTTGCATCATTATGATATGTCAGCAAAATTCTTATCTTTTGCTTTTACTCCTTCTCTTATGTGGATGCTTTTAAACTTAGATCATGTTGTTGTTTAATGTTTTATCTTTCTTGTTTTTCTGGTTTACATGCTATCTTTCTTGTAACCAGGCCTTCACAAACCTGGGTAAATCAATGCACCGATGGTTGCATTGGAAATATCACTTCACGTGAATAGGCCCATGCACTCTTTAATTTAGGAGTAGGAGTAGTGCTTTTTTTTCCCTTTGTTTCCATGTTTTCTTTTCTTTATTGTTTGTATTGCTTTCTTTCTTACTTACTTGGTGTGCTTTCTTTTAATTTTTCTCTTTTCTTGTGTGTTTGTTTGCTCATTATGCACCCATAGGTTTAGTTTCAGATGAAACCATGTGTGCCTCTCGAGACAAGAAACGAGAAGTACAAGAGGGCTTGTACAACTATAACACCTTTTTATCTATTGTCCTCTCTCTTTATGAATATATTTATTTCTTCAGTCGATGATACCCTGATGGAAAATATGTTTTTTTCAGAGCGAGTCTTGCTGAATACAAAACACTTGCACTTTTAACTAGTATTGCCTACTCTAATTAGTTTTTGGGTTAATCGTTGTTAGCTCAGTCAAGTAGAGTAAGGTGAGGGTGAAAACATTAACGACTATGCCAAAGGGACAACCTATTCTGCTCTCAATAAGACATGATCCCTATTTTTCCTCATGAAAAATAAATAAGTGCTTATGAAACATTCTTTGAAAATGAGAAAATGATAAAAGAAAAAAAATAAGGTGTGTTATCCTTTACAATGTCCTAGGCTCAAGAGGAGATTGAAAGAGGTAACCTTGAACCACTTTCGGTTCAGTAGCTAGCCCTACTAAACTAGAGAGGGATCTCTCTAAGGATTTTTCAATGAATAACTGGAAAAGAAATGGGTTTTAGGCTATATGTATAAGTCTTGTTTGAGTATTTGAAAATTTAGGGTTTTTTAGGTTTGCTAGACTAGGGATGAGAGTAGGCAATTAGGTGAAGATATCATGTGTGTAGTAACATGCATAAAGAGGAGCTATATAACAATGTGTTCTAGTGAACTTAAGATTTATTCAATGTATTGTAGGTATGAGAGTTTAAGAAATCATAATGAGCATGTATTATCATGAATTCGTTAATCTAAAAGAAGAGAAACACAAACATGATTTTCCACATAAACAGAACTTTTAAATCTGAGAATTATGCCTATATGGTTGTAAGGAAAACCATAATAAGAAATAAAATAATGTAAAGGGTGATGATTTCATCAATAAGAAACTGATATCAAAGGAAAATAACACCACAAATACACTGAACAAGTATTCCTGAAAAATAACTGCAACTGATCCTTGATTAGTTGTATGAAAACATAAGGTACATGTGTCTCCACAAAAGTACAAGCCTTCCCTCTGATTGAGAAATGATACATATTGACTCAATCAAACAACTTCCGCACCTTTAGAAGTCAAATTCCTATGTGGTTGAACTATTTCCAAGATTCTCTCAACCAACAAGCGAGGGTGAGAAGGTGAATTACAAATTGTTCTTTTAGACTTTGATTTGAGTTTTAAACCTTGAACTATTGAACTATTGAATTTACTTCATGAGTTTAACTTTGACCAATTCAAACTAAAAAACTAGAAAATTACATAGTGAAAATTTTAAATAAAACTCAGAAATTTCCAAAAGTGCAGCACCAACGTTGACGCCACTTTTAGGTGCCTTCTTGAGGTCAAATTTGAGATCCGAGAGAATGGTCAACTATCCTCGCTTATCTAGTTTCCTGAACACCTTAATGTTTTTAAATTTACCCATTGGAAGGTCTTCAGAATTTTATTCTGCCAAGGTGTCTCGAAAAGCACAACACCTATCAAAACTATTAGCAGAATGATTCTTTTGGACCTCATTTTATCCTTTTTCTCAAAATATGAGCCCTGTCTAAGAAATATGATGAAATTGGTTTTTATAGGAGGTCATAATATTTACAAAAATGTAAGACACTTGTCATTTGGAGCCCTGAGGAAAAAGCACAGTCCTTCTGTGATTAGCCCAATTTATGAATTTAGCACCAAAATTCTCAAAAAACCAAAAATTGCTCAAAAGACCTTTGAAATTATTCATGAAGTGAAAAATGAGGTATGTTATGCTCTAATGGATTCTTCAACACACATATCCGAGTTATCCCTCTCATTTTGTCCTTTAGGGTTTCCTTTAGCTTGTTTTTCAACTGCTTGAGCTTGATGTTGCAAATCATGTTTCTGGTCTAATAATAATGGGCCATGTGCCTCAATAGCTGAATATCCCTATTGGCTTTGTCAAGAAGTTGTTCTATGTGGATGTTGACCTTACTTATCCAATACTCTCTATCTTCATTTATCTCCAAAGCAATTATCTCTTCCATGTGTAGGTCTTCATCTAGTAGATTATGTTATATCTCTTCTTTCAATGCCCTTTTGAGTCCCTTGGTCCTTGGCTTCCTTTTTCCAACTTGTTTTTCATGTTGATCATGTTCACCAGGCTCCAACACTTCTTTCCCAAGCTAAATTACCCTTAAGCTAATTTTTTTCTTGTTCAAGGAAGGAAATGAAAAACCATGCCCTTGCCATATTGTCCATGAGATATTTGATTTGAGAATCCTTCTCTTTAATAACTTGTTGCAAGTTTGAAGGTTCATTTGTTGCTTCTAAGTCAGATAATTAAAAATCATGTTCAATTAGGTCTCCACCTGTACATGTGATCCTTGTTTTTTTTATGTAGAAGGCTTGGCCCTTTTCTCAACTTGTGAAGTAAACACAAGCCTTTTTCCTCTCCCATAGATTCTGGTCACCTCAGGTTTAGTTGCCTTGGGAACCTCCATTGACTTTCTTAATGATCATACATCCACCTGCTGTGTTGATGTGTCTTTATGATGAACTGAAAAAATAGTTTCATGCCACTACAAACATGTTTTTATGAAAGAATCCCATGTCACGTTCCTTTCTGCAAATTGAAGGAGAACTACAATATTTATCAAGTTGTGATGAAAAAGACTAGGATGATGCTCTTTTCCTTTCATTGTACATTCATAGACATTTTGATAAGGCTTCTACATAAATAATTACACATGTTGAGAGGTTTTAGAGTTGTGAAATGGATTAGCAGCCTATCGTGGTATGCATACAATCTGGCGAGTCTTCCCTCACAGGTGAAATTTTTCATTACAACCTTCATCAATGTCACATACTTTTCCAACAGGTACTTAAATGGGATGATTTGTGTATGGGCCTCCCTGTAGGGTGATTTCAAGAAAGATCAGTAGTGTTCAAGGTATAGGCTCATGCCTTTGAACCAATACTCCCCATGATCAAGTATTCCTGTGGCAGTAGAAAGGCAAGCTACTGAAAATATAAATTCAACCCCTGCTATGATAGCCTTTTCCCCTTTCATATTGGTGGCAATCCAATCAGTTAGCTGTTCATGGAAACCCACTTCACCTACCCTTTGATAAAACCCTAGACAACTGACATCTTCAAAGCACTGCTTGATGAATGGTGATGAGTTGATTCATTGCAGTTGGTTGGCTCATATCTCATGATTCTCCCTCCTTTATGATGTTTTTTCCTTTAAAATGGTGAAGAATATTCCTCCATTTTGATAAAAACCCTAGATAATAGGAAAATGGAAAAACAATGAGGAAAGAGCGAAATGATGAAATTAGGGGGTTAGGAAAGGGAAATGGTGGTAGGGGAATTTTAGGAGATGGATATGGGTTGTAGGAGAATTAGGAAGCTTGAATTGAGTGAAATGAGAGAGAGAGATGAGTAGGATAATTTGAAAAATAATCGTGCTAGGAAATTGTCCAAAATGATAGGTATAAACTAGGGTTTGTGTAAAGGTGAGGTAATTTGAGGGTAAATGAGTTGATTAGTGAATGATAGAGTGATTTATACATGTGAAGAGGTATGAGAATGACAAATTTAAAATTTTTCAATGTCATAACTAACGAAACCTATCATTTACACTATCCTTGCAACATGGAATTTCTCACAAACCCTAGATGAAGAAAACTCACATTTGCATTTACTTTTCCAAAGGGAAAAGGTGAGTTAGATGATGATGCCTAATTGTGAATCATGTTAGAAGAACAAAAAGTAGGAATTCAAGCTCAAAGTTGAAGTTTGGGCGAGTTTTTCATTTTTCAGGCTACTCTGTCACAAGCACAACATAGTTAGTAGAAGCGAAACACAGTTCCTGGAAGCACATAATGCAGTTCACAAAACCGTAGCACTGGGAGATTGTTTCCAAATTTAGCTAAAAAAACCATGTCTTTTCACTAAAGGAGTGTATATATTGATGAAAAAAGGACGTAAGGATGCAAATAAAACATGTTTGGGGCTTTTTAGGCTTTTATAGGCACAATATGATCTTATTTTGAGAAAATGGGCCCCACCTACCTTTTCGAAACATGACTTTCACCTTTTTAAACTTGGCCACTTTGGAGACTTAAAATCTAAACTTCTTTTTATCTTTTTAAACGGTGAAACTTCTTCCTTTTCGAATCTTGATATTATAACCATGAAGCACTTATTAAATTTCATAAAGACTTCGTTGCAAAGAGCTTCTGATCACAACTCATCCAATGTCAGATTTATGCATGTAGTGAAGATGGACCTTGAAACCCTAATGACATAATGAAAACATTAAACTGAGTGAAATGGTGATGATGATGACTGATATGATGAAGAAATTCTCTTTATTGTGATACACTCATATGATTGATGTAATCAACTAACATGTGAGATTTTTTAAGAGAATAGAGACATTCATAGACAAACTAGCCAGTGATCAAATTTTGCTCTGAAAACCTAATGACATGATAAAATACAACCTTGAGTCCCCTAAGAAACTTGGTAAAATAATATTTGATCACTAGTGACAAGCAGACAAGACTGACATTAACAAGGTGAAAGAAGTGAAAGGTTGCCTCTACATAGAGGTTATGCAAGTAACTACGCTGACGTACTGACCGAGCTCACTAGAAACGAAGCGATGCTTGTGTCCCTATGTGACTCCATCAAGGTACTATCCAGGCCTGCTAGAAACAGAGCAACACGAGAGATGAAACTAAGACTGTGACATTTATATTACTTGTGCACCAATATAACCCTCATCCCCAATTGAAACAACTCAATTGACTTGGTTTGGTATCTGTGCTAACTGATCAAGAGAACGACCTGGACTATATCTTTAACTCAATATTAATGGTGAAGCCATGACAATCAATGAATCAAACTATACTTCTAGAGGAGTTATACTTTCTTTGCATGAAATAAGGTTCATACAGAGAGCTAGAGTTATACTAGAGTGTCGCTAATGTTGTAGCGGCTACAACCACCATCTAAAATGTTTCCTTCACTTTGTTTTGGAGCCTCCCTCCTCGAAATATTAGCAACGATCTTCTACTGCTCGGGTAATTGTGTTTCATTTGAATTTATCTTTCACTTAACATATTGTTTTCACTTACTTGTTCTATCGACTAACCACAAGCTAACCCAAAAACCTTGTTAACATTTGGTATTTCTGTTGTCTTGGATACTACATAATCCTAGAGTGTGGTTTGTCTTGCCCTTAGGAATTGCGGAAAATATCCCAACAATTGTCTTTCCCTCAATAAAACTGAACAGAGAAGTCCAACAACTTGGCTCCTAGAATATGCGTAAATTAGGCAGCCCCACCTTGATCTAGAAAACTGCATAGACCATCTTGACAGTGAGGTGAGGCTCAAAATTGTGCCGACTTAGTAGAAATCTAGCATTTCTCTAGGAAATTACAGAGAACTTGTGAGATAGTGAGGGCAACTCAGCCTAGAAACAACATAGAAGCTTTCTTTCAGTGGCTGTCTATTATATGTGTCAGAAGGTTACATGATTTCCTCCAGAATAATGCAATTCTTCCTTGCATGCATGGCACCTTTTCCTGAAAAATATAAAAGCAAGAAGCGAAAAGGCATCAATAGATTTTAGGGATATATTTTTAGCACTCAGAGTTACGTGCAAAACTGATTTAGAAACTTCCTACAAAGTGTCATTTTTTCCTAGATTTATGGCACGTGCATCATAAACCCTAAATCTAACAAATCTATTTAATGGACACCCTAGGGGTCATTCTTCACATTCGATATTGGAGCCCTAGCATTCTCGAGGCATCTAGGAACCTTCAGCAGAATCAAAATAGCTTTTCGAAGTAAGTTTTGTTTTTCATATTTTTTGCGGCCTTTTCTGTCACTTTTGACTTCTTGGCATGTGTGAGTGTTGTTTTCCTTGTTTTATTGAATGATTGCTAGTGTTTCAATGTATTTTGACTTGTAGAAGTCTTGTTTCAAGTTTTATAGTGCATTTCCTTAGTGTCTCATGCATGGCCATGTTTTTTCACTGATAATCGTTGTTGCAACAACTCTCTTCATCATCTTTGTTTTTTTTCCATTTGACTGGTTTCTACACTTTCTTGGATTACATGGATGTCTATTCACTCAAATATGCACCGTCTTTTCACACTCATTTAGTCCTCGTTATCACGTTCCCCTTGGAAAGATATGAGATGCCTTGGCCCAAATATTGCTTTTCCCGGCATGCACTGCACATTCCTTGAAGTCAAGGCTTCACCTTGCCTACAGGAATTACGTAGAGGTTGTTAGACACTGTCTCCCACCTATGCTTGTGTAGTTCTAGGAGATAGTGCCCAGTCCTACCCACTAGGACCAGACAATGTGCAGTTCCAACCAGCAACCCAACTAGACTTAACTACACATTACATAGTTCCATTCCACATTTAGCCTCTCTGAACTATGCTCTATGTAGTTCCAGTTAGTAGCAAGCCTCACTCGAAGCTGGGACTGCACAATACGCAGTTCTAGCTCATAGTTTCCTAGTCTCTCATAGTCAATGCTCCATAATACTGCCCAACAGTCAACCAGTTTGTTGCATGATTGATTCCTGAGTTGCTTTATGTTTTTCAACTAACATTTGCTTTTCGTGAGTGTCTTCTTTGTCTCCAGGTACAATAGGTGTTGAGCAGCTTCTCAGCGGTACAAGTAACATGGCCTCCAAGAGATATGGATCAAAAGAAATAGTTGAAATTTGTACTAGAGATGTGGTTGAACATGTGTCTATGAGCTTGCCCACTAATGTAGACACACATATGTTCATTGAGAAAGATATCAAGATCACATGGGAAAGCATCAACACTATATTTGCAGGCAATTTTGAGGAGAATTGAGAGGATCATCATGTCTATGTCAACATTCATAAGTGAGGATTGTACAAGGTTGCATGCAAGATTCCCAACTTCCTATGATCAAGCATGATCCAGTGGATTATCTCATACACTAATCCTGAGATGATGATATTGAGCAGTGTTAGTGGAGTAGATCTTTCCACCTTCAAGTAGGAAGATTATCAACAGATGTATCATTTTCTGCAACCAGTGAACATGATGGAAGCAACATTCGACACTCCTAATAACATCACAAACACTAGATACATCTTGAAGCATTGGGTGAGAGATATATAAAAGTTCAGGATGACACCCAACTAGATATACAAGACAAAAACACCTAGGAAGGCTTACCAACTCTTGGTCATCTTCTCATGTTGCCTGTATGTTGAAGATAGTCTAGAGACCTTCCCGTAGAGTTGGATGGTTCTATTGGATTAGATGGAAAGTGAAGAAAATGCTTTCAACTAGTCCGACATGTTGGCTCTTCAACTGAAATTGCATGTGTCGAATTATCGGAGTCCAACCAAGGGTCAGAAATAACAATTCTTCGTGTCTACCTACCTTCTCAATGAAATTTGTGCCTGTCAATTGTTTCCTGGCATACTACTACTAGGTCCCTATACTACTAGTGTAACCCATTATTGTTATTAGTACAAACTCCTTATTATATTGTTCTGCCCTTGTAGTCCCCATATTGTTACTATTGTGCCCCATAAAAGCCAACTATTGTTATTATTGTGCCTTTATATTTTTATTGTTATGTCAGCTCTGATTATATTATGACCCCTTAGACTCCTATATATAGAAAGGAGGTATTGCCATTTGTATCATCCAAGAATTTTTCATTTGTGTAATGTGAAGGAGGTTGCCCCCTCGAAGACTCTGAATTATAAGGTGTTGATCTTTCTTTTATATCTTCTTTTGACATGGTTTCCTAACATTTGGTATTAGAGCTTTGGATTCTAGGGTTTCGCTGCTCCAAACAGGTCAATCATGGCATTTTCACTATAACTTTCTTGCTACACAGTTTTAGAATCTAAAAAGCAAACCCGTTTTAGAAGGGATCGATCTGAACCTCGAGTCAACATTTCAGATGTTGTCTCGCTATATTTTTGGAGATATGATTTGAGGAAGTTAGGGTTTTTGCAAGCTCCAGAATTTCATCTCAAATAGGTTATCATGGAATGTTCGCTATAATATTGTTTCTACAAAGGTTCAAACTCTGGAATTAAAACCCATTTGAGCTGAAATCATGGTGAAGCTCAGGTCTGAATCTCTGATCTTTTCTCCCTACATTTTCATAGATATAATATGAGGAATTTAGGGTTTTTGCAGACTCCCAAATTACATTCTAAATAAGTGACCTTGGGAAAATCATCATAACTTTCTCTCTAAGAAAGAAATTGAAATTTCATAAGAAGTTATAGAAATATGATATACTGTAGTTTTCTATGTATATTGTTCAGATCCTAAGGTTGAAAAAGTGACATGTGGCACATTGTACAAGTTCGATCTACTGAAACATTATAGAATTAGGTCATATTAGGAGATTGGGCATAACTCTTTCTTGGAGAATCAAATTGCAATCATACTTGTGAGGTTAGAAAGAGGATTCATAGGGTTACTGTAGGATGAAATTTCAGAACTTAGAGATCAGAAATTACCGAGTTATAGTCGTTTCAAGATTAAGCTCCTAAAATCAAGAAAAGGTGATATGAGGAAGTTTGATGGAAATGATCCAGTAAATTGGATACTACATATGGAGCAATATTATGATCTACATGAGGTTCAACTGTTGCAAAAGGTACATATTTCATCCTTATATTTAGAACCAAATCATGTTTTATGGTATAAAGGGATTTTTTCTCATAAAGCACTTGTCACTTGGTTAATTCTCATGGAAGAAATGATAGCACATTATGAGGATACAAAGAGTAACAACTTCTTTAGCCAATTGATAAATCTCGAACAAAACGGTTCAATGGCAGAGCACATTGAGGAATTACAAAAATTGAATATAAAGGTAAACGATATTCCAGAGTAGCAAAGGATTGATGTCTTCATAGGGACTTTAAAGGATAATCTTCAACATGAGGTTCGTCTTTGGGAACTTGATTAATTGGAGAAGGCATTTAGGTTGGCAAGAAAACTTGAACGCGAAATTATGGAAACAAGGAATCCCACCACTCACGACTATAATTATGGAACTTTTTTTTCTCCTAGCCTTCCACAACCTACAAGGCTTACATGACAACAATTGGAAGAGAAAAAAGAGAAAAGGAGCTTTGTTACAATTGTGATAGAAAATACACTAAAGGTCATAAGTGTGCTGAGAGGAAATTATTTTACATTGATTATGAAGGGGAGGAAGAAAAGGATGAAGAAACATAAAAGGAAGAGGATATACACTAGGAAACAACCCCAGAAAAAGAATAAATGAATCCGACCATATCTTGTAAAGCATTGGCAAGAATTACCACTCCTCAAGCTCGTAAGATAGAAGGACATATCAAGAAGAAAAAGGTTCAAGAAGTGAAAGATCACATCGAGAAATAAGAAATGAATCTGACCATATCTTGTAATGCATTGGCCAGAATTATCACTCCTTAAATGATCAAGTTAGAAGGAAATATCAAGAAGAAAAATGTTCAAGAAGTGAAAGATCACATAGACCATCAAGAAGTGAATCCAACCATATCTTGTAATGCATTGGAAGAAATTACGACTCCTCAAACTCTCAATATAGAATGAAATATCAAGAAGAAAAAGATTCAAGCAGTGAAACATCACATCGAGCATCAACAATAAGTTCTTCAACTTTTAAAGGATAATACCACTTTGGTGCGTAATTGAATGAAACAATGAGAAGATCAACATTGTAGTGAAATAAGTTTCATTGTAGGCGATTGGGTATTTTTACGGCTACATCTCAAGGAAGCTATTTATGAGAAGGAAATGTTGGCAATACTACGTGCACTTATCAAATGACAACTTTACCTAATGGGAGGACACTTCAAGGTAAAAATGGATCATGATAGTGTTAAATACTTTTTAATACAAAGATTATATTTAGAAGAACAGAAAAAATGGGTCACAAATATGTTGGGTTATGACTTTGAAATCATCTACAAAAATAGGAAGAAAAATGTAGTTGTAGATGCATCTCAAGAAAGGATGAGGATGTGGAAGCATTGGTTTGTGATATTTCTATTATCCAACTAGATTGGATAAATGAAGCGAGGGATGAATGGAAGAAGGACGAAGAAGTGTGGACACTCATTCAAAAGTTTCAGAAGATCCGAGTTCAAACAATATTGCCAGAACTTGACGAGGAAGGAAAAATCGTATTGGAGCCTAGAGTAGTCACAGAAACAAGAACTCAATAGCTATGAAATCGACCAAATTTAGAGTACCTCATGAAGTGGAATAACTTACCCATTGAAGATTCCACATGGGACGACAAGAATTTTATATAGAAGCATCAAGAACTACGGAAGCATTGAGGACAACACTTTTTGGAGGAGAGGGGCATGTTAGGTCCCTATACTACTAGTGGAACCCCTTATTGTTATTAGTACAACCCCCTTATTAAATTGTTGTGCCCATGTAATCCCCGTATTATTATTATTGTGCCCCATAAAAGCCGACTATTTTTATAATTGTGCCCTTACATTATTATTGTTATGTTGGCTTTGATTATATTATGACCCCTTAGATTCCTATATATAGAAAGGATGTCTTGTCATTTGTATCACCCAAGAATTGTTCATTTGTGTAATGTAAAGGAGGTTGCCCCCTCAAAGAGGCTGAATTATAAGGCATTGATCTTTCTTTTCTATCTTTTTGTGAGCTAGTTTCATAACACACTCCTAATAACATCGCAAGCACTAGAGACATCTTGAAGTGTCGAGTAAGCGAGAAATCAAAGTTTAGGATGACAACCAACTAGATATACAAGACAAAGACGCTCAAGAAGGCTTACTAGCTCTTGTTCAGCTTCGCATGTCGCCTATATGGAAAATAGAGTAGAGAGACCTTCCCGTAGAGTTGGGTGGTTATATTGGATCACATGGAAAGTGAAGAAACGCCATTCAACTAGTCCAACATGTTGGCTCTTCAGCTGAAAGTGCATGTATCGAATTATCAGATTCCAACCAGGGGTTAGAAAGACCGATTCTCCATGCCTACCTACCTTCTCAATGCATTTTGTGCTTATCAATAGTTTCCTGTCATGGGTTGGGCATGGACACCTTCAAAGAATGTTGGGAACATATATTTCATGTTTATCTTAGATTGCAACTATTGAGGAGTCATGGCTAGACTACCTGACTACTTTGTTTCCCCTTTATACATGATGATATTTGAACAAGATTCGCCTTGCATGTCCCAGGGAGAAATGACATGTTGTTGAAAATTATATATTAGTATGCCTCACTCGATCTCACCTTCATCATGATGTACAATGCAGAGAATGCTCTGCATTTTTTGTTGAAGTTTTCCACAGACAAGCTGTTCATGCAGAAGGTCGCATACCACATCTTGACAGGGTTATCGGCTGAACTACATAGGAAGTAGAAGGCACCATGGCCTATGCATTGTTTGTGAATTGGGTTGTAAGCAATCCAGAGTTTGAAATAAGTGGATGTCGAGGTTGAGGACTTCAACAAGTTTAAGTTTAGCATCAAGATTTACAATCCCTATGATTGTCAAGGCTTATGCAGTGACCACTATACGAGGGTTTATTATCCTTGGATGCACGTGCCATGTCATTTGCTAGAGAAAGAGCCTTTGAGATATTGTTATAACTCTTCTAGGCTCAATGAAATGGTCAACATGGAAGCAGAGTGGCTAGCAGCACTCAAGGCAACAACAAGAACCAACAAACTTATGTAAGACAAAGGGAAGAGGAAGATTTCTGAAAGTGCAGAGGCGAAGAAAAGATACAAGTTTAAGGAAGATCCACTTTTTGAGAGAGTATCTTTGGAGATAGAGGAAAGGAGGTGACAATGTGGTAAGAGAGGACTACAGAAAATAAGAGATAGGCAAAGACAGAAAGAGACGAAGAGAAAGTTGTAGGAAGTAGAGAAAAAGCTCAAAGAAGAATAAGAACTGCACATAAGAGAGAAAAAGGTGCAACAGGGATAGGAGCAGGAACAAGAACATAAATAGGAATAGGAGGAAGTGCAAGGTGCTCAGAGAACACAAACTATGCCAATATAGATTGAAGAGTCAGATCCAGCATTAAAAGATGATGAACATGGTGAGCAGCTGGAGGAATAAGAACTTTCTCTGCATGATGAACTGATAGTAGAACTAATGGATATGGAGATGGTACAACTAGAATAGGATTAGGATACTGACCTTATGAAAAAATAAATCGAGGTGACCCGACACACTTCGCCAACTCGAGTAGTAGAGAAAGTCGCTAGTGACCAACAAAAGAGTGTTCTCCTCAAGGATGATCCGGGAACATATGTGTACAAAATAGCCTTTGATGAGTCACAACACAAAGTTGTACAGGCATGCAGAGTGCACATCTCATATGAGCATGCATCACATGTGTACTTTGAAGAATGGGTGATTGTGTCAGATGTGCGACGACATCCATCTACCTTGGGCGATGCTATAAATTATTATGCTAAATCCATGAGTTCAAGTGTGAAGTTTTGGATAGCAGAAAACGAGCACATGGATAAGGAATTCCAAGCACCAAGAAGAGAGAGGAATAATCAACAGGATCCTCTAGAGAAGAGATGAAGAAACCAATACTCAATGAAGTGTCGGACCTTGAGATAGTCATGCAGAGACTCTATTATAGGTTCATCATTGTGCATAAGGTAGTTGTCCATCTACATGTTCATCAATAATACTACATCAAGATAGCATGCACACTCACAGATATACATGCCGCTGTTTATCTTGTACATACATAGACAATAAGGTACTATGGAGCCCCACTTCACTTGCACAAGATGATGAAGCCAAGGGTAGTGTTGGACAAAGCATGCATCAAGAGTCTGATATAGAACAATGAGGAACTCTTGCTACTCATCACCAATGTTGAGGCTTCATACACACGGTTTTTTAGGAGTTTGGATGTTGTGGTAAGAAAGTATGACACTCTGTCCATTGGAACACTCACCAAAGCCTAAGAGAATAACCAAGTCCAATTGGGCTCAACACGTACTTTGATGAGTTGATGCAGATGGACACCAACACAAATTTACAGATAAACATAGAGAACATGCAGAGATATGTCATGGGTCTGGCCATCCTTAGGACTAAGGTGTGCATGTTACAAGATGTGTTGGACATAGCTTCAAGATCAATATACCCAGAAGTGATGGAGGAAAGAGTTCATTTCTAGAAAGACATCATCAAACAGTACACGAACACCATTGCGAACTACCAAGCTTGGCATCAGTTCCTCACCAAATATCATAAGAGGATGTTGAGAAGTTGGTATTTCCACAACTGTCTGAGTCTTAGTGTTGTATTATATAGCTAACTCAAGCCTATTTTTGTCCCACATGGCTATATGTGCAAAATCTATTATTATTGTAAACATGATGTAAAGTGAAATTCTAAGTGTCACTAGTGGAATCAAAATAATGATATGTAATGAAGTTTAAGAGTCATGAGGGTAGTCCAAGAGTCACAAAGGGAAATGTCAAGGGTCACCCCACCCTTTGTTATAAATAGAACCTCATAACTCATGGAACATGTTTTTGGGAGCCAAGCTTTTGGCTAGACATTACTTAGAGGGGGCTTGGAGGGTATTGTGGCAAGCCTTGGCTTCTCCACAACATAGAGTGAGTACATCTCTTTGGAGTAGTAGGTGTTGGTTACTGTAATGTTCCACTATTGGGGCTAGTGGCTATCAATGGTTTATATATGGATGGAACTTTCACTTTATATATATATATATATATATATATATATATATATATATATATATATATATATATATATATATAGAGCCAACACATATTCATGCATATGTTGTTATTGTAGTTCGACTATTCTGGTTACTTTAGCAATGTATGTATGAAGTATCTTGTATATAATTGTATGAATCTTGTTGAATTCGTGTTTCTAGTTTAACTCATCACTTTTGATTGTGAACTATCTGCTTTCCAGCTTGTGATGTAATTGAGTTCATGTGTCCCTTTTAGGCTATGTACTAGTACAATATTCTAAGGGGTACACTTCCTTTTCCCCTGCATGTGTTAGAACACCCATGCATCTCACTTGGATCGCTATAAGATCAAAAAATTTCTTTAGAAAAAGATATCACACTTACCTCTACACGCTATCGTAGTCAAGGAATTGCTTTACTACCCATTGTTGACACTCCTACTCCAAACAGTCTGAGGTCTAGTTGGACTTCTTACTAGGGACATTTGCTGACATGTTGGCGGATCCAACACCATTAACAATATTCAAAATTAGAATTTATATAAACCTAATGACGTTTAATGTGTATGGAATGAATAGATAAATAAGAAGAAAATGGTCAATGGTATCACAACTATAGTATGCATGAACATATCAAATTTGTATAAATCTATTGTGTATTGAGATCATAATTGAAGATGGAATATGCATGCATGAAAGACTTATAGCCATTGAACTATTCCATATATAAAATAACTAGAGTAATGGATTGTTGTTAACTCATATGAAAGGATTTAGCTCGTATAAAGAAATATGCAAAAAATACAAGTATTAGAGATAATTGTATTATTAACATTTTAATCTATTCATGAATACAATAAACGGAATGAAGGCATGCATAAAATGAAAGTAAGGGCTGAGAGCTAAATTATCATAATAATATTTTAGGAAACCATACTTATTTTTATGATGGGGTTATTTCTACTAGAAAAATGATTAATGTGAACAAATATGCTACAACTAGACAAACAAAGAATTATAACAAGTTGGTAGTTAAGTCATAAAAATAGATTATGTCATAATTTTACTCAAGATATATGAATGGAATATGTATATCCAAGCTGGAACCATTTATTTCTTAAAATGAAACTTAGATAATTCGATCAACTTCTTACTTCTTAATCTATTATATGGTTATATTTGTAAATCCTAGCTAGATAAGTCAATAAAGAAAAGACTTGTTTTATATTTCATGTATCCTTTTACTGAATTACGTAGAGTACAGATTCGAGTAGTTGTACATCCTTCATAATTAAAGAGATATATTAAGAGTAACAGTATAAGAGAGATGAAATGAAGTTAGGCGACTGGTGATAATAAGGGTATATAGTACAAAGTAGATATAAAATTCCATTATTGGATATCTTTTAGATACTAAAGCAAAAGTGTATTAAACTACACATATTCTAAAGAGTATCGGGAACATGAACATTATCTTATAATGAGATAAACTTTATGTTGATAAAGGTAAGTGTGCCCCAATCAAATAGACAAAACGTATATTATGGTAGTATGAGTTTTTAATGATATATTGAGACCCTTCAACATTTGTAGAGCTCCCATTTTGCTACAGAAATAAAAGGGCAGAAAAGAAAAGGATACGTTAATTATACTAATAGTGTAATTTCACTTTGTCTAAAACTAATATTAAAACAAAATAGTGAGTGTGATAGGTAGTGTCACAAATCAAACAAGAGATGCGATTGAAAACTAGTTTCTTTTTCATAATGTTATAGATAGATAGATAGATAGATAGATAGATATACAATGCAAGCCAAAAATGGACAGAGTATAAATAAAAAACTTCATAGGAAAATATTATGCATGGGGCTAGTACAATTAAACCATAAAAATTTTATAGGTAAATGGTTAATGATTTTATGTCAAAGTTTTGACCACAAAAGATACTGTGAATTTATATAACGCAGTTAACCTAGTAAGGATTGCGAATTCGAGAGAAGTGTTAAAAATTAATAGAAAGTGCCACTATAACCAATGCATACCGAGATTAGTAGAAGTATGAAAGAACATTGAAATATTTAGAGAGACTTTGAGTTCATAATAAATAGTTCCTATATAGAAATGTTACCAATCATGTAAAATATGAGTATACAAAGTTTTACATGCATTGTAGTAGAATTAGTGCATGTACAAGAAGAGAGAAAAACTATAAAAACAACAAAGAAATTATTAATGTGTTAAGGGAGAACATATAAAAAAAAAAAAAATCCCATTCATTATAGTTAATGCATCAAGGTTGAAATCTCAATCATAACCAAGAAGTTACAATCATGATGTTTTTGGTAAAAAGAAGAAAACCCTTATAGGATTGAATACAATCGAGTAATAACCTATTTAGAAGAAACTTTGTATAGGGTTTTGAAACCCTTCTTATGAAATATCATGGTTGAATCTTAGGCATATGAAAGTGGGGACTATAAGTAGACTCACCTAGAGACATTGAAGTAAACGTCAAGGTGTTGAAAAAAACAAGAATCCATAAGCCTTTTGATAACCTCTCTTTTCATAAACCTAAATTCCATACTTGTTAGTAAAATATTATTTCTCATGTTTTCCACACCAAGGCATTTTAATAAACAAAAATAAAAGAGTTGAGATAAAATTGAGGGAATGCATTCAGAGTCCATATACCTGCAGTGAGTGAGATCACCCCTTTATCTCAAAACTAGATGCAGAGGAAAGCAAAGAAGCCATTAGTATCATGAATATTTTGAGGATAAATAGAAAGGAATTGAAAAGGGAAAGTTACACTAAAAACCTTACATAAGATCTAGAGGCATCAAATGAAAATAAAACACTCGCAACAATCTAGAACCCAAACCAAAAAGTAAAAAGTAAATAGAGTCGTAATTGCTTGTAGAGAAGCAATTCAAAATCCCAAAGTACCTCTACTTTAGTTCTATGGTTTAAAATCATGGCTTTATTGACCACCATCCTTGAAAGGAAACATTTGAAGTCTCAATTAAAAGACTATTTCATAGAAAAAAATGGCATGGGACAAATAGATCGTCACCATAAATAAATTTGACATACTTAATCTAGTGAGGATGATCTAAATGAAATCCTAAGGATCCTAACGTTAATAATAATAAGGTACAATTTAAGAGAGAAAAATTCATCATATATTGCCTAGAGAAGAAAAACCATGCTACTTTGTCAAATCCCAGTGCTAAACAAGTACTTAGAATAGTGGTGAGAAGAATAGGGAGATGTGATTACACTATCCCTAACTGATCTCCACCCTTAGATCATTATGAAAAACTCTGCACCATTACATAAAATAAGGTACAACTGGTCATGTGGGCTAAGCTCAAGTATAGTCTGTAAGGAGTGAAAAGTGTGCCACCATGGGCCAACCTTAGTTAATTATCCTACATGCAAGCTAAGATT
Source organism: Pinus tabuliformis (assembly GCA_031772625.1). Classification (NCBI taxonomy): domain Eukaryota; kingdom Viridiplantae; phylum Streptophyta; class Pinopsida; order Pinales; family Pinaceae; genus Pinus; species Pinus tabuliformis. The sequence goes on from CM062809.1 coordinate 226,504,380, forward strand.
CACCATAAATGTCAAAGAGTGGAGTTATACATATTTTATGGGAATACGTGAAGGCTTGCATTTAGAGAATGGTTAACAATGTATGAACCACTGATAAAATAAGAAAAAATCCCACTGGTTTGAAATGTATGAATAATTTACGTGGGACTATAACCCTTAGACATTCATTACAACTTGAAAACTATACAAAATGAAAAGGGACTCCCAAAAAACTACCCCATCATATTAATTAGAAAAATGCATCCCAATGAAATATATAAATACATATATGGGAGAGGCACCATAGATATAGTGGTTTTGACAAAGTTAAACGTAAGGCATATTAACACTCATATGTCTAAGTTAAAAATGTGGAGAGTTTAGTAAAGCTAATACAAAGCATTAGGATACAAAAAACTTAGTTTTAATAGTTGTAGGAAATATACATGTAAATGAGTAACCATGTAAGCCTAGCTTTAACACTATGGTTACGTATATACATAACACATTTCGTACGTCGCCTAGGAAAAATATACATAAGAGAAAGCCCTTGGATAAAATGTCATATATAATTCTGAGAGACCGACGGGTTAGTAAAGAGAGCAAGGTGCATTTATAATTCAAAAATGGAAGCGATAACATCATCTATTACACGTCTAAGGAAAAAATGTATTAGTGCATCCTAGTAGAAAATGAATAATACATTAATTATAATCAGATGGACTCTAGAGTCCCTAATGAACACATAAAATAGTGAAGAAACAACCTCATTAAATATTGTAAAAAATAGATAAAATGTCATTATTCTTATCAGAGGGAGGAAGAAAAAGGAAATTGGTATATAACACTGGGTATGTTACATATGGTATGAGAGTTGTAGGTTCAATATCTAGGCCTATTGGCCAACCGTAGTTGTAAGATAAGAATGAGCAACAGCTAAATCAGTTGTATGTGTGAATGGAATATGAACAACCTAATTTTTGGAATGAGTATAAAATTGGAACCTACTAGTAATAAAATAATTCGAGAATAGGTTGAGGAGGAGAGTTAACAAAAATATCATATTTATATTGCTACAAATAAGGGGTGAGATGCATTAGTAGGAAGCATTAGGTATGATTGTTTAAAATAAAATGTACTAGGAATTCAAGTGTAGGTATTCTAAAAATACCCTTAGTAGGGTGAGATACATTAAGAAAAATAAATTTAGGCTACTTGTGAAGAAAAGTATGGGTGACTGAGTTGTGACGAAAGGAGCAATGTCCCTAGTCTAAATCTAGGAATGATACGACGACAATTTTCTTTTTTAATTTTATTTTTATTATATATATATCATTATTAGATTTAAATAGATGTAATAGGGAAATTGAGATTGTCCAAAGATGATAGATTACTGAATGAAATACACCTAAACTCTAAACATGGTGAAAAAATAAGAGTTATAAATAAGTTTGGTACAACTGAAGTATCTAGTAGTGTGTAAGCTAGAAATTACTTAAGGACTACTATTATATACAGTAGTATAGAGAGATATGGATACAATGACAATCCCTCTTTCAACTATTTTGTTATATAAAAGAATCTATGGGCTTTGAAAAGTTATTATCATTATGTAAGGCATGTATGCCTTATAATCAAGGAAGTGATATGAGAAAGATAATATTTGTAAATCCAAGACCAATACAAAGAAATGATGCGGGGAATAAATTTACCTAAACATAAACCTAGATGTATATTATTTGTATGACATCGAGTTGTAAAAGTGTTAAAAAAGTTTTATAGGATATTAAAACAAGTAAGTTCTTGCATGATATTGTGTAAATGAAGTAAGTGGTAACATAAGTGGTGCATACATTACTAGGTGGTGCACCCTAGATTATAGAGTATAGAAAATAAAATGCAGTATAACCAAAGTAAGAATAGAATAAATATTGAAGAATTAGTGGTTACAAGCTACAAAATGTAATTAATATTTAAGAGGAATGTGGTTCCCTGATAATAAAATCAGATTTTTTTAATTACTCAAGGATAGAATTAAGTGCACAATGACAAAAGAATGTCGAAAAGAAGCTAAAATAGATAAGCATGTGTTTATAATTGTATGAAAGTAATAGGAAAAATTGAATGTAATCAAGAGGTGTACTACACATTTATTCAATAAGAAGATATAGTGGAAGGGAAACATAGTAGTTTGCCTCATTTCAAAAAATATGTGCAGGAAATTTCTATAGGATAATAAGATGGAGTAAAGTGATGCAAAAACATTATAACAAAATATTCCATACAAATAAATTATTCCGAACAAATTCTGGTGTAATAGGAGTAATCTTCTAGCAAAAATTGGAATAATGTGATAAGAACATATACATGAGTAAATATACATAAATTAAAGTGTGTGTGTGAGAAATAATATAAGGATGCAAGACCATAAATTATGAATGGAGAATACCAGTTATTCTTAGGTATAAAGTATCTCAAAATGGAGTTGTGCACACACACTGTTGAGACTCAAATGGGTATGCAACCATATAAGAAAGGTTTTTGACCCTAGGAACTAGGAGTATGCAGTGCATACATAAAATATAAGACATTGTTAGGTATATAAATATTGACCATAAGTGGATTGAAAGAGGGATTAAGAGATAGAATCTTACAAATGCAGTGTAGCACAATATAACAGTACTAAAAAAAAGAGTTTTCTTAAGCATACATAATATTAATATTGGCACCACTGAAACATATTTATCAAGGAAATAGACGTTAATTCCAACCACCGTGAATGTTCGGAACATCAATTCTTTGTAGGACTAATAAATTCTATGAAGGAACTGATAAAAATCTTACAAACGAAATAGGTAAATAATTTTGTCACCTCCTCAGCTAAATATTCTTAGAAATTAGTTCCCTTGTGGAATATAAATTTTATGTTTAGATAATTGAATACCCTAAAAAATGGGAGCACAAGTTGTGAGTCATGAAAGTTCCAAGCAAGGGAACACACACACACACACACACACACACATATGAAAATATTTAAGGGGGAATTACAGTGGCCCTAAAAAGGGAAAATAAATTCTTGACTTGAAAACATGAAGAATTAAATGGTCCTCAAATCTACATGGAATATAAGGTAAATAAATTGTAACCAAAGGAATTGGTTGACAACAAGAGGGTTGAAAATATGGACGGGGTAGAATATCACCGTAAATTCCATCACGAAAGTAAAAAATTATGTAAACTAACTCGAGACTATTAAGTTGACAATAATAGTAATAATGGGATTTTAACTTCCCAAGAACTAGGAAACACATATGTACCCAGAGGTAGTGTAGAGAAGATACAGAAACTATCAAGCCTTATGCAGAAATGGATAAGAATAAAAGTGATCAAATCTAAAATAAGGAGTGAAAATATAAAAACCCAAGTAGAATTGTAATAAACACTAACAAGGGTAAAGAAACCCTCGATTGGAATTAATCTTAAGAATAAGAGGACCTCAAATTTGTATTGGATTAGAGATTGGTATTGTTGCTTAATTAGAAACTTCACAAATTATATTTTTATTAAGCCGGAATGACCAAGGTGTTCAATTGGAAATGATGCATCTGGATAAATTAACAATATTGATTGAAATTCTTGGAGTAGCCTAACAAAATATTAAAAAAATATGTAAATCAAGAGAGTGAGTTAAAGAAATGTAGTGGATAAGTTTTAAAATGAAAAACGAGTGTTAAGGATCTGTAAAGATCCAATATTTGTGTTGGTATTGTGAATTCCTTATTTCTTCTCCTCATACTTTTGTGGGCTTATAAAAAGGTATGGAAAAGAATGGTAAAGTAAGTAGGATGGACTTGACTAAGTTCACTTAAGAGTGGAATGGATAACAATATAAAATAGAATGCTACAATTAGTCCTTTAATTTTTAGTGCCTTTTTGTAAGTGATATGAAAGGAATTTGGCAATTCCATATTTTGAATTTCACATTAAGTGGCACCACTGTCACTGGCACAACTATAAATAAATATACAAAAGAACTTATTTTATTGTCATGATGTTATATGAATGTTGTTGACCTTTTGAGGGTACATGTGTGTAGCTTTGTTGGGCACAGGTTGAGGATCCTTTGGTGGGATGGAAAAAGGAAAATGGAAGGAATATGTTTAATATGCATGAAAACATGCTAGGGAATGAGATAAAAATGAAGGTAATAGTATGTTTTACCTTGAAACTGAAACATCGCTCAAAATAAAATGAAACGAAAGACAATTTAACACGAGAGAGATTGTTGTAGGAAGGAAAGAAGAAATGGAGGAGGTATTTCCTTCCCATATTATATAATTAAGGAAACAATGAGGACAATGTTTATTAAAAGGGTGGGGAGATGCAACACCCCTATGGCTCCGATTTTTAATCAGTTAATATTTTTAGACATTGAACTCTTATTGGGGTTAATGGAAATGTAAGCCATCATGAGACTCATGTGATGATGTAATTATTGTATTATTAATTGAGTTAATAAATAGATTGTTTGGAAATATTAAGGAAAGAGCACTGGATTTTATAAGACCTCTTTCCATCTTAGAAGATGTTGTCAGTGGTCAAGTCCAAGATGGACCTTCCCTAAAAATATCCTAAAAATCCATAGTAGAAATAATTAGAGATAAATGGATTTAATATGATTGGAGAGGAATATCATATTAAATCACTTAGTTGGAGAGATCTATTAAGTGAGGATGGAATAAAGAATTGCAGGATAAAAAGGAAGGATTTAAGGAAAAAGGAAAGAACCCTTTAAAAAATATATATATATTAAGGCATAGGAAAAAGGGTTGGCAGGCCAGAAAGTCCGATGCTGCTAAAATTTGTTGGAATAAATATTATAAAATAAACCACCAAGGAATCAATGGTTGTTGATTCTTGAAGATAAGAAGATCTTGGATCATGGGGAACTTATGAAGGGAATTCATGGTTAGGTGGAACATCTGCGGTTTCTTAGATATTACGGAAGAAATTCTTTATGGTTAGTTGATTTTTTTTTATGTCCATGCATGGGTAGTGAAATTGTTTTAGTATTGTTATAGTTAAACTACAGTATGATGATGAAAATTATAGCATTCTATTTATGTTTTCATTATGCACGTGCAAACATATATCAATCTGTCTCCTTCGATAAGAGCTAAGAATTATATGCATGCAAAATTGGATATATCTATCTATCTATCTATCTATCTATATATATATATAAAGAAAGAAGAGAAGTGTAATCTCCAAGGAAAATGGCTTTGAGGTTTTCATTACCATCTAAGGCCGTTACAAGACGAGGGTTTGGGTTTGCCTTTACACTATTCAAACTAGGAAGACCTGCCTGAGACATTACTTTGTGAAGTTCTCGGAATGCGATGAATGTTAAAAAAATAAGGGGATTAATGTATCACACAACAATGGGTTGTTTTAGATACTATATTCACAGACATGATGTGGTTTGTCCTGCAGTTGACAACTCGAGTGATATTTTTTGTTTTTTGGAGAATTATCTATACAGTGACAGAGTGGAAATTTAGCATGGAGGAAGAGTTTGTAGACTACTCAAAGGATGTCTCCACGAATAATTCCATGTAGAAAATCCTACACATCAACATCAGGGGATGGTGGTGGAATTCACATATGGATCCAAAACATGGGAATATTTGCTTTACTATCAAATATATTAGATGGGTCTCCCATTCCCACTCCATTCCTCCCTCGATCGGTAGATTTTACACAAGCTTACACTCAGCATGAAGATGTGGTGCTCCATTAAAACCCTAGTTTAGGATGGTCAAAACCTTTCGAGAAAATAGTTAGCTCAGATAATTTCCCAATAGAAGCCCTAAAATTTGTTGAGACCTACTTTAACCCTAGGCATCCATATCATATTGTGGAATTTTAAAGGACTGAGGTCACATTACAGGTTGGTCAGGCTGGCGAAAAGTCAAATAACAATTCAATAGTCTTCCATTTGAAGGAAATACTTGAGGATGGGTCTCCCGTCACACTACAACAATCGGTGACCATCAAAAATACTCTAACACCCACAAATCCTAGTGGTGGGGAAGGAGGTCCTTATTTTGTGGGCATGTAGAACATATTAGGTCTGACAACTATATACCCACTCTGACACTGCATAGTGACGATGCCCTAGATGAGGAGTAGCTACAAGATGAAGGTATAGCTACTTGTTGACAGAAGGAGGGGGGTCAAAAGAAGAATCTCAAGAAAGAAAAATTCCCTAAGTTCAAGGATAAAAATAGGGTTATTTTTCTAGGAGAAGGCATCAGAATCGATGATATAATGGATACAATCGATAGGGTTTTCCACTACAAGAGGAGGGAGTCCGTGGAACACTTTGTCTCAGCTCCATAACGACAAAGAAAATTCTATCGTGGTCCAACTTGTAATTGCCGCTATTTTGGGTACTATTACTATTTAACCCCCCTCATGCTTGCAACATTCTATCTTTAGTTTTTTCATATTTTCCCTATTCTATTGTTTTGTCTTCTACTCACTATAATATTCCATTAAATACTTTTGAGGTTCTGTCCTGCCTGGTCAACATTATCCTTGTTTTTTCCTGGGACCATCACCTACCTTACTTGCTACTGGTGACACCTCTTCAAGGTCAAACAAGGGGCATATATACAACCTTTGAACACTGAAAAATCCTATATTCGACTTGTAGCTATTTCCGGCCATGGGTTTGGTTTGGGCCTCTCTCCCCCTCTATGGTTCCTCAAATCACTTGTGGGAGACAATCATATATATCTAAAGACATAAATAGGACTTATCTTGTTATTGCTGCTGGAAGACAATTATCATTGGAAGGGGTTTATAGAGAAAGGAATTACCCATCTTTGATTCACAATGAAGTGGCTCTATTGTAACTGTCGAGGGTTAGATATCCCCTCCAACAAGAAATCATTCAAACACCTAATATTGTTAGATGGTCTCGATATCATATTTCTTAAAGAAACACTAGGCTCCTGCTTTGATGTTGTACATAACCTAGATGGTTTAATTAAGAATGGAAATTTCTTTATTGTTGACACAAGGCGTCACTTTGGGGGAGGAAATTGGTATTAGTTGTAAATAATTGAAGATTATTAATGTATGGGGAAATCACAATTATGTTGCAACTAAGAACTTTTCCAAATAATTTAGATTTCAAATCAGGCGTGTTAATAAATATGGACCTTGCCAAAATCGATTCTCCTTCTAGAATGATCTTATGGAAATATCTTCCATGAACAATCATAAATTGATCACTGGGGGGGATCTTCATTTCTCTATTGTAAGGGTTGAATGCTGGGGAAATAATGCTCAAGTGGATTCACTCTCGGATTACTTCTCCCACTTACTTGAATCCCTCCATATTATTGACATAGATATGTCTAGGACACTACCACCTTGGAGAAATCACCGAGTATGGGAGGATCTGTTAACTAGAATACTAGAACATTTATTTATTAATGAAACTCTCCTGGACCAATTCACCCTATTCAAACAACGGGCTGGATCGGGGGGTCAATATAATCATTACCCTGTCATTATCTAAATGCCATGTAACTTTGTTAAGCTTAGATCCCCCTTAAAATTTAATGAGACATGGATTAAAGAGGAGGAATTCAGGATTTCGGTTTTAGATAATTCGTACCCCTTTGAATTTAGGGATGACAGATCGATTACCTCGCATTTTAATGAGAATATTTTTAATTTAAAGAGAAAAAATTAGAGTGCTAAAAGAAAAAAGATAGAGATATGAGGAAGCTCTAAATGAAATTGAAGTGAATTGGAATAGTTGGAAAATCTTAGAGGATGGGGGTATTCATCAATTGAATCAAAATTACACCTTATACAATTAGAAATTACAAGAAGGGGACTAGTGGAAGGCAGAGAAGCATTTTGGAGATTAAAATTAGTGCAATATAGGTACAGGAATGGGATGTTAATATTGAATTTTTTCAACAATATGCAAATGATAGGAAAGCCATTAATATTATTTGGTCACTTAAAGATGTTGTTGGAACTAGGGGATCAAAATTTAGAGATCTAGAAAAAATGGGAGTTCAACAGTTCTAATCCCTCTACTCAACTCCTGGGGAGGATTCTATAGGGGAAATCATGAATATTTCCCAAGCCTTCCCTAAATTTTCTATTTAGGAGGATAATGAAGACTTATTCGAGCCTGTCTCTACTCGAGAGTTGGAGGTTGTCTTACAATGGTTCAAAAAGTATAAAAGTACAAGAATCAATGGGTGGCCTGTAGAATTGTACCTTAGTTTCAATGATATACTTCATCCTGATCTATTGAAAGTTGTGTAGGAATGTCAAACTTCCAGACAGATGTATCAAGCATTCAAATCTACCTTCATGGCACTTATTCCTAAATCAGATGACTCGAATAAATTTGGTAACTATAAAACAATCTCATTATGTGACTTCATATACAAGATCATCGTAAAAAGCATATCCAATAGAATCAATTCGATCGATCCTATCTCATCACATTTCACAAGAAAAATTCACCATCTTGGAGAATCGTCAGATACATGAAGCGATTGGAGTGGCTTGGGAGGGGCTTCATAGTTTAAAGATAAAAGAAATGAATGGAATGATTCTTAAAATAGACCATTCAAAAGAATTTGATGGAGCTAGTTGGCTCTACATCAAATTGATGCTTACCCATCTAGTTTTAAACATCTCCTCTATTAATTGGATTATGTGATGTATCACATTTGCATCATTTGCAGTCATGACTAATGGAGATGATACAAATTTATTCGACGCTAAAAGGGGGCTTCGTCAAGGCTACCCACTATCCCCCTTATTATTCCTATTAATTATGGAGGGTCTGAGCAGACTATTATCCAAAGTGAAATTCAAAGTATCTCTTAGGTGGACACCTATTGCAATAGAAATCCTCCTCTTACACCTATCATTTGTTGATGATGTACTGATATTCCTGGATGGATCACATAGTGGCTTGGAAAAATTCAAATATATCTTGGACTATTCTACAAGGAAACATCTATGACACAAAATAATTTGAAGGAATAATATATCTGGGGTTTCAACTGAAACCAAATGACTATAGAAAAGGTGATTCAATGTCCCTTGTGGCAAAAATTTAGAAGAGAATAAAAATTTGGTGTCACAAGTGGTTGTCTAGAGTTGGAAGATTGTTGTTTATCAAATCGATACTAGAACCCACACCACTCTTTTGGATGTATTTATCCTCGATTCCTAAAGACATATTGACTATCATTCAGAGGTATTGTTGTGGTTTCCTTTTGCATGGCATGAAGGAAGGAAAAACATTTGAATGGGCTAGATGGGAAATAATTTCTCTTCCCAAAGTATGGCATGGCTGGGGCATAGAAGACCTATTTTTTTCTCAAAAGCCCTGCCTAGCAAGGTAGGATGGAGACTAATCACAACTCACGATCTCTAGACAAATGTTGTGACTAAGAAATACATACATACCCTATCTACATAATATTTGATTGAGTTACAAAATAAACAAATCCATAACATATCTACTATTGGGAAAGATATTGTAAAATCCTTCAATACTAAAACTTCAGGTATTTCTTAGTGAGTTGTCTTAGGAAGTCGTGTCCATGTTGGAATTAACCAATGATATATATGTGATAATCATCATATCCTCCCACGGATATAGTTTCCTTACTCTCTTCACACAAATAAAACATCTAAATGAGATTGCAGACTTCGAACATACTATTATATGGGGCCAACATTGTATTTCTACCAGAGCTTTACAAATCCTAGATCAATGGCACGAACTTGGGATAACTATAGAGAGACGATGGCTACATCTCACATCACAATATTAGGCTAGGAAGATTCATTATTGTAGGTTCACTATAATCATGGCTCATATTCACCCAAATATGACTATTTATTCATCATTGCCTCAAAGGAACTTGATATAAAACATTTGTATTGGAAGCACCTTTGTAAATTGAAGAGTTCATCCAAGGAAATAATTCTACTATGGTGCATACTAGAGAATAAATTACACACTGATGATAATCTAAAAGATTGATCCTTGCATGGCCCTTCTTGGCGTGCTTTATGTAGAGCATTCGACGAATCTACAGAACACTTATTTTTAACTTGTTAATTGGCCCGTTAGGTATGGACCTTCATATATCAATGTCCATCTATAAACATTAGATGACAAGGGGAAAATATCTCTTAGGCTTGGCAGAGATGGTGGAACAATGCAGCACTAAAAAAGGTTTGGAATATACCTCTCATTACATGCTAGGGCATATGGATAGGGAGGAACTCGAAGATTTTCCAAAATAATATCTTCTCTCCTAAACTAACCACAACACAAATTCTAGCAATATATAACCTCCTTCTTGATGAAGTGCATAATCATGTACCTCACACCATCACTACAGAGACTATTAACCGCTCATATCCTTGAGCATAATTTTATGGTTCTTCGCAACAAGGAAGAAGTTGAGAGGGCATTGTTGTACACCTAAATGACTCTCATCATGTTGAAATTAGAGCAGGCCTTCGGCGAGGGCACAAATAATTATGCACAATTGTTCAGTTTAAAGATACTCCTCCTATTCTCTATTGAAAGGAGTTTTTAGCACCTACATGGTTTTGGTGACTCAATGGTGATAATTGATTAATTTAATCAGATTTATACATGTCACACGCACACACACAAACTTAAAGGCATTCCAGATGAAGTTATGTTTCTCAAATATAATTTTGATTCCATTTCTTGTCAACATATTTATAGGGAGGAGAACACTCTTCGAGACAGGCTATCCAAAGAGGGCTCACAACAAGAATTTGATGTATGGCATGTGACATAACATCAAGGGATAGATCATTATCAATATTATCATTTCCCTTTCATTGAGGTTATAATGGATATAGCATGTACAAAGTGACATCTATTTTAATTTTTTCTTACTCATCAACACTGGATATGGAAGATTCATAGTGACATCACTTTGGCTCTTTGCTTATATGACTCACTGCATATCAATACTAGGCACATTACAGGTGCATATCAGCTCATCAATACACTTCATGGACTCTCTCTCTCTATATATATATATATATCTATATCTATATCTATATATATATATATATATATATATATATATATATATATATATATATATATATAGAGAGAGAGAGAGAGAGAGAGAGAGAGAGAGATATAGATATGAAGAAAATAGTAAATTGTATCACAACTAAACAACACATGCATGTACCAAATCTCTATAAAGCTACTGTGTATTCAAATCATAATTGAAGATGTAATATGCACAAATGAAATTGTTATAGCCAATGAACTATTCCATATATAAACTAACTTTAGCATTAAATTGTTTTTAACTCATATGAAAGGATTTACCTCAAATAAAGAAGTATGAAAAAAATTCAAGGACTAGAGATAATTATGTTCAATAACATTGTAATCTAATCATGAATAATAGGAAAGGAATGAAGGCGTGTGTAGAATGAACGTAAGGATCGAGAGCTAAAGTCTCATAAGAAGATTTCATGATACCTTATTTATTGTTATGATGGGGTTATTTCTACTGGAAAATTTATCACTGTGAACAAGTATACTACAATTTGAAGAGAAATGAATTATAATAAGTTAATAGTTAATTCATAATTTCACTCAAGAACTATAAATCGAATATGTATATCCACGATGGAACCATTAACATCTAAAAATGAGATGTAGAGAATTACATGAACTTCTCATTCCTTCGTCTATTATACAATTCCGGTTGTAAAGCATAGCTAGAGAAGTCAATAAAGCAAAGAGAACTCTTATATTCCATGTATTCCTTGTACTAAATTACATGGAGTATAGATTCCAATAGCCTTACATGCTTCATAATTAGATATGTATACTAAGAGAAATAGTATAAGGGAAACAAAATGAAGTTATGAAACTGGTGATAATAAGGATAAATAGTACACAATAGATATGAAATTATATTATTGTATTTTTTCTAAATACTAAAGAAGAAGTGTATTAAACTACAGATAGCCTAGAGAGTACTAGGAACAAGAACATATAATTATAATGAGATAACCTTTAGGACGATAAAGGTAATTCTACCACCAATCAAATGGATATAAGTTATATTATGGTATTATGAGTTTTTAATGGTATATTGAAACCATTTAGAATTGTAGAATGCCCATTACACTACACAAATAAAGGGCACAATAGAAAATAATACAATGATTATACTATAATGGAAATTTCATTAGGTCTACAACTAATACTGATATTAAAATAAAGTAGTGAGTGTGATGGCCAGTTTCACAAATCAAGCAAGAACTGCAATTGACAAGTAATTTATTTTTCATAGTGTAATTTATATATATATATATATATATATATATATATATATATATATATATATATATATTCCACAAGAAAAATCGTAATTTTTCATTAATCTTAGAAAAATTACATATTGTAGATGCAATTGCATATGCTGTATCATCCTAGCCTCTGAGGACTTAATTCAAAAATTCAGCAAAAATCAAAGTACCTTTCAGATTCACCACGCAGGGTGATCTTCCAAAAACTGTAAGAGGAGCCTGTTATAAACCTATACATATGCCACACAGGGCATTTAATATCCACACATATGTCTTTGAAATAAAATTATATACAAAGTCAAAATTTAAATTTCTCAAATATGGACATAAAAACCAATGATCAAGGGCTCTCTACCCTGTGATAGTGTTGATCTATATATGGGTGATGTTAGTGGCGGTATTCATTTGTCCCCTGCTGTTCTTGAATCATCCACTCTCCTCTGGGAAGTGTCATGGCCTCCTTGGATAGCCCGTCAGCACTGTTGTTATGTTCCCTGTAGATATGATTGAAAGTGATGTTATTAAACTGAGCCTTGAAAATATTAACTTCGTCCAATATATTACTAAGTGTGTGTATGTGACAAGCAGTAATAATATTGAACCAATTTATGATGATCTTTGAGTCGCCAAAAATGTTTATGTTCATGCAATGATGTCCCAAAGAGAAATGCAGGAGGTGTCGAAGGGTAATTAGTTCAACGAAATTATTAGTTCTAGCTCCTAAACCTATCTTCACTTTATAGTAGTGCTGATCACTTAAGAATAGGATAAAACTGCCACCACATCCCTGCTGATTTGATGCACCATTGAAATACGCCCAAGGTGTGTTTTTATCAGTGAGAGGAGGTGCACGAGGTCTACGGACTTTATGTTGCAGTGGATTGGGCATCTCATTATATGCTGATACAATACATGTTGCAATGTGAGGCCAACACACCGGCCTGTTGCGGAAGATAGAGTGGTTACGGGCCAGCCAGACATACCAGCTAAAAATAAAAGGGAGGATTTGATGTTTGGATCCCTTATGTTGACAAAACCAATCATCCCATGCACTTCATAGATTATTGCCAGCCCAATGCCCGAAAAAATATATAGATGAATATAAGTTATGCTAGAGAGTAATCAGGGCAAAGAAATTCAAAAAAGGATGTGAAGTCGATTCAGATGAGATTTTGCATAAGGTGCACCAATTAGGATGATGAAAAGATCTATGTGTGAGGTGCTCTCCCGTAGGTACTTTATATCTAAGAATACACTAGAAAAATAATCTGGTCTAAGGAGGAGTTGTAAGTTTCCAAACGTACTTCCACCAAGATGTAATCTGATTCGGTTTTTTGTGGGAGATCAAGGATAGATACCCTAACTTTGGACAGTAGATACCATTCTCCGCTTAACACCAGATAAGTTCATCAGGGCCCTCTTTAATCCTGATATGTGATTTAGATAGTGCAGAGATATATTCATGCCATTCCTAGTGCCGACATGGAGGTAATTCAAGCTTCCTTGCAGTTTTCCATGCTTGGAAAAATACAAGTGTTTTGATGATCTATAATATTTTCAATCACCTTGATCTCATGGGAGTGTAGATGTTGTATGAGATCTCTAGACATCTGATATCTTCCTCCTCCTCCAGTCCATTAATCTAAGCCAATGCGAGCCTTTGAACCATCATTGATTCGCCAAACAAGATTGTCCCTGATATGAGGGAGAGAGTGTAGGAGTGCCCTCCAGACTGTTGAGATTCCTGATTTTGGCCAACATGGTAATCAGACCCAGTCCATGATGTGTTAAGACCAGATATAATTATGATAAGAAATGGTAGTGCAAAGGTTCTGTCCTGTCAGCAGGGTCCAACCCATTTTTGCAACAAGGGCTTGCATAAATAAAGGGAGATCTTTTAGACCCCAACTGCCCCATTTCTTAGGCAATGTAATCTTATTCTAGCTTACCCATGCAAAAAATTCTTTTGTCCTAATTCCCATTCTAGAGATATCTGTTGGAGAGTTGTTGTATACGAGCTAAGATATTCCTGGGTATCCATTCAAGTTCCATCTAGAATACTGGCGTGGCCTCCGGAACAAATTTGATAAGAACGAGCCTGCTAGCCCCAGATAAATATCTATGACTCTAGATGGACAACCTTTTTTCCAATTTTATAACTAGCCAAACCTAATCTGCAATCTTCTGACTAATAGCCTTTATCCAAAATCCCAAGTATTTAAGACCCCTGTCCAGTAGATGGATACAGTAAGGAAAGAGTTGACGAGGAAGGTGGCACTCCTGAATGGAGGTTCAGGCAAAGGTGATGGTAGATTTTGATTGGCTGGCTAACATCCTAGTAGCAGTCGAGAAAAGGAGGAGGATTTTGGAGAAGGTACGAGAGTCTCGTATGCTACCATATAGGAAGATGAGAACATCATCCACAAATAAGAGGTGTCTAAGAAAGCAATCATCTGATATCTTAAGACCACAGAGATCTCCATCCCGCTTAGCCGATGCAATAAAGCGACTAAGTCCATCCATGACAATCAAAAAAAGGAGGAGAGAGAGTGGGTAGCCTTGTCTAAGCTCCCTTTTTAAATGGAAGAAATGAGAAGCAGAGCAGTTAATGAGGACACTAAAGGTATGGGATGTAATGCAGGCCATAATCCAAGTGATGACGGAAGCCCAAATGGATAAGGAGCATCTTAATGTAAAGCCAGTTGATCCGATCAAAGGATTTTTCTAGATCTATCTTGAGGATAATGCCCTTATGATGTCTAGTTTAGATAGAATGAAGTGCTTCTTATGCCGATCTAATGGCTTCGTTAATTTGTTGGTGTTCAAGAAAGGAAAATTTCTGAGGGGAAATATCACGGGAGAGAATAGGCCTGAGTCTGTTGGCAATGATCTTGGAGATAATTTCATACAAACAACTGCAAAAAGAAATAGGCCTCTAATCATTGAAGGAGGATGGAGTATCATATTTTGGAATGAGAGCAATGAAAGTCGAATTGACGACATTCTACAACGATCCGGTTAATCTTCATTCTTCAACAACTTTCATTAGATCCTATCCCAGAAGCTCATAAAATGCAAGATAGAATTCTATGGTCCAGCCATTCGGGCTCGGACTCTTGTCCTTCTTGAACCATTTTAATGTACTTTCAATTTCACTCATAGTCAGTAGTGCATATAGCTCCTCTGCCTCATCCTCATTAACAAATCTAGAGGAATGTCGAGCCACATTTATGATGTCAGCAAGATTCAAACCAGGAGGGCTTTTATATAGATTCCTAAAATGTGTAGAGACAATATGGGAGAGTTTATTGAAAGAGTCAACAACTCCTCCCTCAGGTAGTGAAAGATTACATATGGTGTTTGATACCTTTCTTCCTTTAGCATAGTTTTGAAAGAATCTAGTGTTGTCATCCTTGGCTTTTAACCATATGGCCCTACTCCTTAATCTCATGGATTCCTCTCTCTCCTTTAGAATTTGAGCCTTCCAGTTCTCTAGCTCAATCAGGTGCAATTTGTCTTCAACTGAAATAAACCCCAAGATTCTCTCATCAAGGAAAGAGCTCAGCTCAGATTCAACATGGGCTAGAAGCAAGTTCTCCCTCAGATACTTCTCTCTATCCCAATTAACAGAAAAAATGCTTGAGCTTGGACAGATTATTACAGAACACTTTAGCCAAGGAATCCGATCTATTAACTAGGCTGGCAGCCCAGAAGTCCGTAACCAAGCAAATGTAGGCAAGGTCCTGTAACCAAACATGGTTGAATTTAAAGTGGGCTTTTGCTTTAGGATGAGGGCCCAGAACCTCCAGATGGATTGGGGAATGATCTGAAATGCCCCCTAGACCAACCGTTTTTTTGTAGTGATGTAAATGCTGTAAAAAGGGGCCCTTCATTAGAAATCTATCAAGTCTACGCACGAGTGCAGCTGCACCCACCCTTCTATTCCTCCAAGTAGGAAGGGGTTTATTCATGGGGACGTCCGCAAAATTGAACTGCTATAGAAGGTTTGCCATAAAGCCTGAGATTGAATCCACTTGTGCCATAAACCCCCAAGATTCATAGAAACCCAAGAAAAAGTTTAGACCTCCTCCTATGATGATCTGATCAAAAGAAAAGATCGTGAGGCTTAGCAAATTCTGCCAAAAATTCTCCCTTTGTTGACAGGGTCCATAAATATTGACAACCTGAAGGTTGGTTCGAAGCTCAACCAAGAATAAATCTATACCCATGAATCTGTGGCCTCCCCATGATGCAGAAACCTTGATGGTGCAAGGGTTGTAGCCAATGGAAAGTCCTCTAGATCTCCCCACAACATCCATTGCCAAAAAGGTCCAACCCAAGGAAAGATATTGCAGAGAGTTGGTAATGTGATCAGCCGAACCTAGGGTTTCTTGAAGCAAGACGATATCAAGAGGATCAACCTCAAATAGTCTCTGCAGGGTCAGTTTCTTAGAGTCACTAGCCATGCCTCTCTAGTTAAAAGATAGACACTTCATGGGGGAACTCCACTCGAGGTGTTCAAAGCTCTAAGAACCCCATTGAGAGTGGATTGATTACGAGAGGCTACTTCAACCCCAACACGCTTGATGGATTTGGAGAGATCAGACTTCCTCCTCTGAGATGTCAAAGGTATCGAACCGGGTAGAGTAAGACCTAGTCCAACATGTCGAGCCGGGGTACCACTAGCTAGGGTTCAGGAATGAAGATAATACTTATGAGATGGGGAAACCCTGGAAGATGATGGAGAGGTGGAGGATGTAGAGAGCGAATGCAGAGAGGGGGCGATAGTGGCAATTAAGGGTGGAGACGACATAGTGCAATGTGCCATAGATGTGTAAATGGAAGATGAAACAATAAATGAACAATAAGCAATAGATGAGGTAGAAGAGGTCAGAGGAGTACCCGAAGCTTTTTCAGTTTCAGCAGCTGCTCGAGACCTGGTGAGCGGCGGTGAGATTGATCTTTGCACAACATCCACCCCCTTATGTAAGGGAGTGCTTGACGAAGGAGTAGGACCCAAAGCAGGAGGGTGCAAAATGGCTGGCGAGTCAATCCTATATGGTGAAGGTGATGCCATTGAGGAGTCCTCTGACTTTTTGATTAGAGGGAAATCTTTGAAGATATGACCCACCTTGTGGCATCACCAGCAGTGGAACGAAACCCCTTCATAGTCCATGATCTGGACCCTAATGAACTCCCCCCATTGTAATGTAATCTTTTCCTCCAAACCCTCACGAGTGTCTAAGTGGACCAGTATGTGAAAGAGGGTTCTATTCTTCGATTCCACAGATGTTTGATCATGGTCCAAATAGGTACCGAGAGCATTACAAATTCTAATAAATACTTCCTCACACCAGTACAGTAATGGAAGCTCAGGCAAGCGTATGCAGAGGGGTCTAGCCCCAGTTTGCTCTCACTTAGGGTCAAACAAGGGGCTCCATCACTTGAGAAGGTCTGGGGCCATCTTGATATGCCAATACCGGGTGAGAACCAAATCCATATAGTTTTCTTTTGCAAAGTGAAGAGAAAACCACCCCGTGGGAAGGATCTGTACCTCAGGCAATTCCTTCAAAAATCCACCCCATATCTCCTTGACCCAAAGTCAGTATGTTAGCCGAGTACACTCTACCGCGGACATGCCCAACAAGCACCATACTAGCCATGTATGTTGCCTCCCCAATTGCAGAGGTCTCGCCGAATCAGATGGTGATGTCCTTGGAGGTTGCCTTCATGCACTTGGTCTTTCTCTTGCCTGTACGAGGTGCAGATGGGTGGTCCACCAATGGATCAAGGGTTCCCTCTAGAGGAAAATTTTTAGTGGACTTTACCTTGACTACAGGGGTCTCAAAACAACCTGACAGCAAGTGATCAGATGAGGGAGGGTTTTGAGCCTTCGATGTATGGAATTCAGGAGGCGGTGTGGTGAAAAATGTCGAAATAGACGGATGAGGATCAAAAGGGGGCGATCGGGGAGTATTCATAGTCAAAATTTGCAGGGTACTAGGTGATAAAGGAGGACAATCCAAGGCAGAGGAGTCAATCGAGAGTGACCCAATGTGAGGAGGTGTAGAACAGTGCCTAGAAAAAGAGACCACTGGTGACGAAATAGGCGGAGTAGGTTCGGGTAAAAAATTAGGGCCAGATGCCAGCGAGGTGAAGCTAGGATTACCAAGGATGACACGGTCCGGATAGGGCTCCTCGAAATAATCGAGCACTTCTACTTCCATTGTATCCCCCATGTTCCAACCCAGAAATCGACAGCCGAAAGTGACTGACAAGGTGAAACGGAAACGACAGGCTAACTGTCGGTTACGGGTACATAGCTCCATATGTCTGCAGTAATCTGTAGTAAAAGCTCTAGGGTTTTACCCTAAACCCTTACGTAAAATGCTTGAAACCCTTCCCATCTCTCTCCACCTCATATATATATATATATATATAGATAGATAGATAGATACACACACACACACAATGTGAGCGAAAAATGGACGAGTAGAAATAAAAATTAATATTCATGGGGCCACTACAATTAAACCATCCAAATTTTATGGGTAAATGGTTAAGGAATTTATGGAAAAGTTTTCAACAAAAAAGATATTGTGAATTTATATAATTCATTTAACCTATTAAGGACTACAAATTCCATATATTTTTTAAAAAATTAATAGAAAATTCCAATATAACGAATGCATACCTAGATTAGGAGAAGCATGCAATAACATGACAATATTGAGAGAGACCTTGAGTTCATAATAACTAGTTCATATATAGAAATTTTACCACCAATAATGTAATAGACAAGTATACAATGTTTTACATGTATTGTTCTATAATGAGCACATGTTCTATAAGAGAGAAGAAATTATAAAAATAACAAACAAATGATTAAGGTGTTAAGGGAGAACATATAAAATAAACAAAATCCCATTCGTTATAGTTAATGGGTCAATGCTGAAATATCGTTCATAACAAAGAAGTTACAACCATGGTGTTTTTGGTCAAAACCCTTGTAGGATTGAGTATAATCCAGTAATAACTAATTTAGAAGAAAATTTGTTTAGGGTTCTGAAAATTTTCTTCTGAATTATCATGGTTGAAGCTCAGGCATATGAAACTAGGGAATGAAAGTAGGCCAACTTGGAGACACCAAGGTAACATCAAGGTGTTGAAAAAAAAATATCCACAGCTATTTGATAATTTTTCCTTTGGTAAACCAAGAAGCTTTAACTGTGAGTGAAATATTATTTCTCAGGTCTTGCACACCAGGGGGTTTTAATAAAAAAAAATAAAAGAGTTGAGATAAAATGGAGGCAATGTGTTTGTAGTCGATATACCTGCAATGACTGAGGTCACACATTTATTTGAACACTGCATGTACAGGCAAGCAAGGAAGTTATTAATATCATAAACATTCCAAGGATAAATCGAAAGGGATTTACAAAGGAAAGTGACAATAAAAAACCATGCATAAGGTATGGAGGCATTAAATGAAAAAAAAACACACACCACAATCTTGAACTAATACCAAAAGAGAGAAAATAAATAGCGCCACAATTACCTATAGAGAGGCATTTGAAAAACCCAAAGTGCCTCTACTAGAGTTCTCTAGTTTAAAATAATAGTCGCCTTTACCACTATCCCTAGAAGGAAACATTGAAAGTATCAATAAAAACACTAGTTCATTAAGAAAATAAGGGCACATGATAAATAGATCGTCACCATAAAAAGTTTTGACATAATTCCACTAGTAAGAATGATCTAAATGAAATCCTAATGATGTCAGCATTCAATAATAACATGTTACAATTTAGGAGAGGCAAATTCGCCATTGAATTCCTAAATAAGAAAAACATGCTAATTTATCAAACCCCAACACAAAAAAAATTACCGAAAATAATGGTGAGAGGAATAAAGAGAGTTTAATAGAAAAACCGTAATCGATACCCACCCTTATATAATTATAAAAATATGTCTACCATTGCATAAAATAAAGTACGAATGTTGACACAAGCCTAACTCAACTAGCCTCCATAAGAAGTGACAAGCATGTCATCATGGGCCAACCTTAGTCATTTATCCTGTAGACAAGCTAAGATTGACCATAGATGTCAAATAGTGAAATTATACATAATTGATGGGTATACGTGAAGGCTTGCATTTAGAGAACGATTAATGATGTATGATACGCAAATAAAATAAGAAAAATTCCCATTTATTATTCCCCAACCTCGGCACTACAAATACTCTAGCGATCGCTAGAGCATTGACTGTCAATTAACCGTTTCTTTGACCAAATATTTCTCCTTCTTACCAAAATTTAACCAAAGTTTCTGATGGCATTTTGGCTTCACAAAAATGTTAACCAAGGTTTTGAATTCGACCTCTTATTAGAGACCTCACGTGTCCCAAGGAAACATCACATATCAAAAGTGCAGGAAGGTAATTAATTTTGTTTAAAGTTTGATACATTGTTTATTAATAAATATAAACTTTAACCAAAGTTTGATGCCCTATCTATTAATTCATATAAAAGCAAGGAAACTTTACCAAAAGTTTCATATTAAATGGTTTCCGAGTGCTGAGAGGAGCTCTTACATGTTCTCCTTCTTCAATGTTCACGGTGGCTCTTTGACACGCCATCTTCCATGGAAAATGACACAAGAATTGTCAACCCACTTCACCACTAGTCTCTAATCCACCTACTTCACCTTTGCACATGCTTCTAATCCACTATTTTACTTTATGGTTTGATAGGAGTGGAACAAAACGGATAACTTCCCTATTCCATTTCTTTATTTTATAGTTTCGTTTGATATGTCAATAGTAGTGTAACCAGGAAAAGAACCATTAATTACCATGTACCAAAGAATGACAACTCCAAAGAAGAAATGATACTAGAGAAGAAATAAGACCCTATCAAATTGTTTCACAAAATAAAATTGGTAAGTTAGCATAGTTCATAAACTCTGAAACATAAATTGATAAGTAAATTAACATAATCTATAAATTTTGAGAAATTGATATGTAAATTAGGCATAGAGTAATTGTTAAGTTAGGATAGTTATATATTTTCATTCTAGTCTATACACATAATTTATTTCTACAATAGTTCATTGATTCAAATACATTTAGAGAATAAATTGGTAAGTTAAGAATAATCCGTTCATTTTCCTTCTCATCTATAGATATATTTCATTTATTCAAAGGCATTAAATAATTGCGAATAAATAACTGTAAATTGAGACAAATACAGGTAGTGGAAAGAAGTGAAATATAATTACAGGTATAAAGAGGTGAAAAATTGAGACAAAGACAAGCAAAAACTAGCAAAAAATTGAGGTAAGTTAGTGACCAAATTATATACAACACAATTTTTTTATCCCTGTACTTTTCAATTTGAAATTTAAAAGAAAGGTGAATCCTAAAAAATTCACTTGAATATTTATTATTTCATCCATATTTGATGCAAACCAGATAAGCACATTTTTCATTTGAATTGCACTGCATGTCATGGAATTTTTGTTGTATTCTGCTAGTGAAAAGTGGAGGAAAGTTATTGACCAAATTATATAAAAATAATGTTTTTATCCCTGTACTTTTCAGTTTGAAATTTACAAGAAACTTGAACCCTCAAAACTTCACTTGGATTTTTCTCATTTCATCTGTATTTGATGAAAACCATTTATGCATCTTTTTCATTTCAATTTCATTGCTATCATGGAATTTTTCTTGTATTATTAGAAATTCCCATGAGAGGATGAAGTAAGAAATCCATAAATTTGAATTTGAACACTAGCAATTCATTCAAAATGAGGTAAAAGAGACAACTAAGAAATATGATGATAATGAGCATGAGGAGGAAGGTGTCGATCCCCAAGGAAGAGCCTCCAATCTTATGTATTGTGGAGGCATCCATTCAAGTTAAAATTATTTCAACAGAGCTCTCTCCCATGAACAATGATATATAGATTAACCATGATATATAGATTTCTACCATCAATAACACCATCAGAATAGGGAGCCAAGTTTCTAGATCAACCATCCTAAGAAAATTTTGTTTCAGTCTCCGCGTCACTGTCATCCTCACAAGCAAAAATATGAAGCAAGAGTATTATGAAAAAGGTCAATGTTAGCAACACCAATGACTAGATTGGAGAAGGGACTCTTGAATCTACGGAGGTTGACATCAACAATAAACAACCAAAACCCTAACTGAAACCCAAAACTGAAAATTATACGAAGGAAAATTAGATTAGAACTTGTCCATGCAATAATTATCCATACCACAAGTCTTTGTGACTGGATTTTGAGCACTCTACAAATGTTGTTATAGCAAAGTAAGTGATACATTTTGAGAAAACATAATTGAAGCCGTGAATAGGAGAGTCAAAATTTGGTCTACAATATATGGATGGAAAAATCATGGAATTCTAAAGATAAATGAAAATGAGCTCAGCTTCTTCAGCTAGGTCTACACCGTCTGTTATTTCAATTATCAGAAGAATAGGGTTGAGTAGCTTCCAACATCAAAAGTTGTCCACCATATTTTGAGATTGCATAAAATGAAATCTAGATATTGATCATGAGGTTGGGTTCATGGCTAAAACTAGGTTCTGGAAGTACATTGCAAAAGACTTCCTAGGAAAGTATTACCAAAGCTAGTACAAAACCGACTTGAAGCAAACAAGTTTCTCTTTCACTTCCCAGAAGGGCACATAGGATACATGGTATAGATTTCACTTGGAGTGAGCAAGTAATTCATTAATGCTATACATGCTATCCAAAATGTTCTTTAACCTTTTTTATTCAAAATACTCTTTTACCTTTTCTTATATTTTTTTTCAATTATCATTTATATTTATTTAAATAAATAACTAAATAAAATCACATGTAAATTTATAAAAATAATATATATAAACAAGTAATTGAAAATAGACCGTACCAACTTGTTACATGTGAGACATGTGTCTATTCCACTTTCCTTCAAGGTATAGAAAAAATTTCAATTTTGTATATGCATGTTTCCTATATCTAAGTGTTCAAATAGTGTAAGCCCTTCCACTATGTGATTTATTAATCTAGTAGAGGTAGTAATTGAAATAAAATAGTATTTAAATCTCCTCTTTTAACCTGATTGTATAGGAATTGATCGAAAAATAGTATTTGAATGTCTTCTATTTTAACGTGATTGTCCTTTATCCATTTCCACTATTATATGATTTTTGATTCTAGTAGAGCTAGTAATTGAAATAAAATAGTATTTAAATCTCTTCTTTTAACCTGATTGTATAGGCATTGATCTAAAAATAGTATTTGAATAAGCATTGATCCAAAAATAGTATTTGAATCTCTTCTCCTTTAACCTGATTGTATAGCCATTGGTCCAAAGGCAAATTTAAATATAGTTTCTGCAATGTTGACACGTTCTCTAAGTTCTTAAGAGCATGTTTTTTCCAAAGGGAAATATAAAATGTCATTTTTGCAACGTTGGTCCTTTCTCTGTGTATGGAATTCATTATTTATTTGAGAATATGATTTGGGTGGTATGTTGTGGTATGTCGGATTTGCTAATTTGGATATTTTTTGAAAGTTAAGACAAATACTAGCATAGACAAACTAAAAATTGAGGTATGAACCAACTAAATTTACATTGTCATAACTTTTTTTTTAAACATCAAATTGTTGTATACTGAAAAAGTGAGTTAAAAGACTATTTATATCAAAGAATGCAATATGAAATTACATGGAAGAGGATTTGGTCTAAGAAATAACTAAAAAATGATAGGCAATATCAACTGATAATACGCCTTCTTCTCAATGTATTTAGTAACCATATTGAGTAAATCAGGAAGGAGAATGCCCAAGTCTTTGGGAGTATAGAAGGAGGACCCATGGGAAATAAATGTAATATTTTTTGTTGTATTTTGTTGTGACAAGGTTGTTATGGCCTTTTAAAAAGTATGAACGACATATTTCGCTTTATTGAGTACATTCTTAAGCACATCATAGTGGTTTGTTTGGTTCATGCTCATTGATTTTTTTTTCGTTCTAACCAAGAATTGAGAAATATGTTAGAAAACATTGCACTTGCTATATTCCCATGTATCAAACTAGATTTTTAACATGCATAGCAGATAATGAAGTCTAGTTTTCCTCCTTTTGCTACACCTGATGCTTTGGCTACACCCACTCCGAGACTTGCAAGAACCCTGTTCTAAATGTCACTATAACACTGAAAATGGTTTCAGGGAACAAGGGGAAGTAATTAGGCCTCAACCAGAGTTGTATATCTAAAAAATGATAAAATGAAATATGGTTGGAACATGAAAATGAAGAGGTACAATGATTGTTATTATTAACTTTTGTTGGTTTAGGAATTATATTACTTTAAGTGTGTTATCTTTTTTTAAAGCAATATTTTGTTTTGGTTTGTACTTTGTTCTTCAAATTATTTTTTTGGTTATTTTTCAACTAAATATGCTACTTTAAATAAATATATTACTTGAACTTCTCATGAAAAAACTTATATTATTGCAATTTTAATTAAAGTTTTTCGTTTATGATATTTTGATATTAAAATCCCTATCTTATTCAGTGATTGCAAGATTATAATTTTCTCCTTGTTAACCAATTCAAGTTGTTTTTCTGCAACAATATCATCATTAATTACACTATTATGGTTTGCTCCTTTAACCAAATCAAGTTGCTTGGCCAACGACAATATCACTTGTCATGAAAGGAAAAGAACTATGTTCTTTGTGGTCAACTCTTGTATTATTGTAATTTTTATTAACGTTTTTCATTTCTGCTAATTTGGTATTAGCACCACTATCTTATTTAGTAATTGCAAGCTTATGATTTGTTCCTTCTTAACCATTTCAAGTGATGAAGAACACTAATATCACTTCACATGAAGGAAGAAAACAGTGTCATGTGTGGTCAATAAAATTTTCTCTAAGTATAAGATACAACACAAATTATATCGACACAAATACTTTGACTTTGTAAGATAAACATAGAGATATTTTAAGTGATTTTCATTAATTAATCTCGATTGAATCTCCAAAATTATTATTTGATCATCACATAGAAACTGTCCATGTCAAGTTCATTTATGATAGTGTGAGACCAAAGAAGAGTATAATATTTTGACAACGTTTTGCAGACCATGAAATGTAGTGGGTTAATTGTGGAACATAATTCTTAGTAGAAGATTGACATTTTCTTTTTTTAATAATTATTTAGATGTTAGTGAGTATACTTCAAAACTTCATTATGGTTTTGTTGCTCTATGAGACAAAGTGTTTGAACAAAAACACTAGTCTAACTTCCAGATTAAATTGAATGATAAGAATTCAAATGTTTAAGATGAATTTCTTGAGGATCATGATATAGTTAGTTTTCTAAAAAGATAATGAATTTGAAAATATTATCCCCATAATAATTCCTAATCTCTATCACATCTTGTGTTTCTGCACATTATGCATATTCAAATAAAAAACAAAATTACAAAGTACTTATTAAATATAATTATATTTATAAAATATCTATTAATTGTTCATACTCTCCATCCTAATTCTACATTTTTAAATAAAAAGCAAAATTGCAAAGACCTTAGTCAGTATAAGTATATCGATAAAATTTCCTTTAACTAAGATAATATATTGAAAAATATAATAGGAATTATTGATTAAGTCAAAAGTATATAAGAACAGATGAAAACTTCCATACCATTGCGTTGATAACTAGCACAACCACCTTTAACAACGTGGTTGATATACGTCGATAGGCGTACATGAAAAATATATACAGCCACATTTTCCAATGTGGTTGATATATGCCGATAGGCTTATATGAACCACATGAATAATTATTATGGGTATCTTTTTAAACACCAACTATTTATGATTATTATAACTATATAAATAATAACAACAACATAAATATTTATATATATTATTATATGATTATTATATTAATATTATAATAATAATATAATCTCATAATAATATTAGTAATATTAATTAATAATAAGAATAACTCATAATGATATTGGATTGTCATTATATTATTATAATAATATAATAATATAATTATTATTATATTATTATAATAATAATATAATAACTATTATATTAATAATGATAATAATTTTTTAGTCAAGCTTCTATGATACATAATGAGTTATATTTTATTTCCATAAATTATTTTATTTATCAAATGATCTTGTCTTGAATAGGATCTTCACTTGTTTTTATAATTTTTGACTCCTGCCCTTTAAAGTTTGATTTTTTTTTTTTAAATATTATTTTTCAAAAACCAGTTGTTTAATATAGCGGTAACTTAAGGTTGAAGGAAGCTGGTCAAACGGTTAGGATTAGCGATGCTACACCTGCTAGGGTTCCTGTGCAAACTCTGATGCCCTAATCCTCTGTGCACACTGTATCGAAGCTCGGTGCCTCGGGCTTCTCTGCTGACTCTTACTCCATGAATCCGCCCTCCAGAGGGGTGGGCACAACCCCCCCTCCCCCCAACGTTTCCTCTTATGACAACTTTGCAAGTACAAGCACAAATTCCAGTCCTCGCTCCACCCCACTGGTCGCCCATGTTATTGATCCCACTATCGACAATGCTGGCAACACTGTTGTAGGCTCCGTGGCCGCTAAAGACAAAGGCATAGACCAGAGTGCCTCGACGTCACTGCCAAAGGCGTCCTTTGATACATGCATCCCCAATACTTCCGAAAGAACCAAAATATATCTCCCCAGACACTAAATCAATGACCAAATCCAATATATGAGGGATCATGCCCTCATAGGCAAGTTCTTAGGACTCTGGCCTACTAAAAAGTCCTTGCAAGGATGGATCGCTTCCAAATGGAAGCCTAAAGGACAAGTTACCCTGCAGCTTGGTTAGAAAGCCTTCTTCACTGCTATTTTCAACTGTCTGGAGGATAGAACTCATATCTTTGAGGGAGGCCTATACTTCTTCAACTCTGCAGGCTTGTACCTTCATGACTGCATAGAGAGATTCAATCCAGACAAAGAATATTTCAACTGGGCACCAGTATGGATCTGTATGCACTCTCTTCCCCTGGAATACTGGGATGAGGAGACCTTAAAGGACATAAGCAATGGCCTGGGGGTTTTTATCAAAGTCACTGAGGAAACTAAACACCGAAGATACACCTCCTATGCTAGGATCTATGTACACATGCATCTAGCCAAAGCACTCATGGACTCAGTAAGTCTATTTCATGACGATTTTGAATGGGTTCAAATAATAGACTACGAGCATGTTCCATTTTGTTGCAGGAAATGCCATGAACATGGCCACCTATTCAAGGATTGCCCACTGAATCTTCAGTGTAAAGCCCTTGTCACTGTGACTAGCAAAGATGTTGAGGCATTCACAAAAGTCACCAGTCAAACAAAACATGCCAAGAAATCTCCAGTTACCCCAGATAATCTCAAGAAACCTAAAATATGAAACAGCTTCGAAATATTGACCTCTCAAAATAACTTGGAGGATCACCTTTCTATCCCTTCTTCTTCAGATCCACCTCCTACTTCTTCTCCCCCTCGTCCAAAATCTTCAACTCTGCTCTCAGCCTCTGATCTCACCATCATCCCCGCCTCTACCTCCTTCGATAATAAAGATCAAGATACAACCCTTCAAAAATCCAACATGGAGATAGATGTAGCTCTAGCTCTCAGTATCCATTAAAAGCCAAACAAGAAAGAACAGAGCATATCGATACACATGGATGAGGAACCAGAGTGTATAGATCTCGGAGATCTGGACATTCTCAGCCTGGAAACAATGTGTCAATAGAAAGATTTCAATGCTATACCCCCCTGGAAAATCGAAAGTCTTGAAGTAGTTTTAGCCAGAGCACAGCATAACAAATGTCTTGGTATTCAGGCAGGGAGTCCTTGGGATGGAAAAAAAATACTGAAAGAATCGAAGAAACGTGGGCGTAAAATGGATCTGCAAAGGACCATTATTATTGGAGAAATGTTGGTGGAATCTGGTAGATTTCCCAAGCTGACGAAGTTTTTCAAATCTCTTCCCCACTATTCCTCATGAAGCTCATCTCATGGAACATGAGAGGTCTTAACAACCTTGCAAAACAAAGAATGTTAAAAACATGATCTAGCAAGATAAGCCTTCATTAGTCTATCTACAAGAAATAAAATGCAATAGCACTGCACTGGAAAAGATCCTAATAAAGCCTAGTCTAGATGTCGTTCAGTCTCAGTGGATGCTTCAGGGGCTTCAAGAGGGCTAGAAATCCTGTGGAACCCTCAAGTTCTCTCCCTTCATGATTTTCACACCTCACACTACTTTATTCAAACAACTTTCCACCTAATCAAGACCAATATCCATGGTCATCTCTATAATGTGTATTTCCCACAAGATTTGCAAAAGAAGTTGGATCTGTTGGACACTCTCATAGCTCTCAACTCGGTCAAGAGCTTTCCCCTTTGGATTTGCAGTGGTGACTTCAACATCATCACAACTTTGGACGAAGAATCACGAGGAAGATTGAGGCTAGAAGGAGACAACATCGGCTTCAAAGACTTCATCCACAAAAATTAGTTAATGGATCTATAGACTTCTAATGGTATGTATACATGGACCAATAAAAGAATGTGACCACAATAGATAGCCTCTAGGCTAGTTCGATTCCTTATTTCGGATAATGCCATTCACCTGGGTGGGGACTTTCATGCCTCTATCATGCCTCAAGTGGGCTCAGATCACTGGCCCATAATGCTACAGTGGTCACGTCCTGGCTCTAGGTGTAATAGACCTTTTCGCTTCGAATCATTTTGGTTTTCACATCCTAACTTCAAAGAATTAGTTAACGATGCATGGAAATCCTTCACTTCCCCTAAAGGAGCCAAGATGTTCCAGTTTCAACAAAGGTTAAAACACCTCAAACAAGCTCTCAAATCATGGAATCATACTTAGTTTGGTAACATTTTTGACCATCAGAAAGTGTTGGAGCAGCGAATGAATACATTAAAACAATGTATTATCTCTGAGGGAAGAATGGAAGACTATGCGCAACAGGAGAAGGCCCTCTTGACCAATATTGAAGCACGAAGGCAACAAGAAGAGACCCTATGGCGTCAAAAATCCAGGGTTAGATGGATTAAGGATGGGGAGAAAAATACCAAATTTTTTCATAGGTCTACTATTCAAAGGAGAATGCACAATAACATTGCCTTCATTAATAATCGGAAAGGGGAGCGACTGGAGGTGCATGAAGAAGTGGAACAGGAATTCAAAGAGTACTTTAAGGACATTGTTTGGGAGCCTCCGAGCTGTAGAAATTAGGCCATTCGATATATTACGCAGCATATTCCAAAAATCATCATGGCGGACCACAACATTATGCTTCTCTAGCCTATCTTTATGCAGGAAGTGGAGGACGCTATGGCCCAAGTTAATAATGGCAAAGCACCTGCCCCTTGATGGCTTCACAACCAATTTCTTTCATGCTTTCTGGGAGCATATCAAAATAGAGGCCTCGGAGATCATGGAAGAATCGCGATCGATGCATTGGATCCTTCCTTCCCTTAACACAAACTTCATAACGCTAGTACCTAAAGTGGAAGAATCCAATACAATTGATAAATATAGGCCCATCGCACTCTGCACTGTAATCTACAAACTCATATCTAAAGTCCTAGCAAACAGGCTCAAACCCCTTCTCACTCTCCTAATTTTGCTAGAGCAGACAGGCTATGTAGAAGGGCACCAGATTCTGGACGGTATCATTCTCTCACATGAATTGATCCATTCACTCAAGACTCTAAAAAGCCAGGTATGATTCTCAAGTTAGATCTTTCTAAAGCTTTCGATAAACTCAGCTAGACCTATATTACTCAAATGTTATTAGCATTTGGCTTTTGTGCTACTTGGACACGTTGGCTTATGAATCTTATCTCCCACCCCTATTTCTCTATCCTTATTAATGGTTTCTCCTTCCCTCTGGGGTATTCATCAAGGTGACCCTCTCTCCCCATTCCTTTTTGTTCTCATGGCCGAAGGCCTTGGTTGCCTTCTTCAATCTGCTATCTCTTCACACTCCTTAAAGGGAATTTCTCTTCATGGTCAACCCCCATCTATCACCAACAGTTTGTTGATGACAATATTCTTTTCAACCATACGTCGGTTCAAGAGGCCTCTGCCTTCAAGTTGCTGCTCAATCTCTTCTCAGAAGCTTCTAGCACCACCATCAATGCTTCCAAATCCCAACTCTTCTTCTTCCACACTCACATTTTCACTTAGAGAAATATAGCTAGGATTTAGGGTTTCCCGATAGCTGTGCTTCCTTCGAAAATATCTTGGAGCTCCCATGTTTGACTCAGCCATCAAACATGCTTCCTTGAGATCCCTCCTTGACAATTTAGAAACCAGGCTCTCTTCTTGGACCTACCGCTCGCTCAACATTGCTAGCAGGCTTATCCTAATCAAATCCGTTCTCCAAGTCATGCCTCTATACTTATTTTCTATATTGGCAGCCCCTAAATGGGTTCTTAAAAAAATTCGTAATCCTCAAGGAAACTTTCTTTGGGGTTCCTCAAGCCTCAATAGAAAATGGGCTCTTGTCAAATGGACTGAGGTTTGTCTTCTTAAGTCAGTTGGTGGGCATGGTCTAAGGGATCCCCTCCACAACAATAACACCATGGGCACCCGCATCTTGTGGAATTGGATCTCCGAATTGCATACTCCTTGGGCACGTCTCTAGTAGGCCAAATATGCTCTAGGCAGTCCACTGGAGGATCTCATATGCATCAGCACGACCACCCCTAGCTCACTGATTTGGAATGATGTCAAGCAACATAGTTCCTTTATTCAAGCGCATAGCTTCTGGGAAATCCATTCAGATACCACAATAAGATTTTCGGAGAACTCTTGGTAACAACTTCCCAAACTTGCCTCTCTGTTCCACAAACCCAAGTGGCAAGCTACTATGCAGCACAATGATCAAATCCATGTCCATCAGTTTCGGCAGTAGCAATCCCCTCAAGATTTTCAACTTTGGAGATTAGCGGGCACTTGGTAGGCTAACTTGGAGGAGGAAACTTATGAAGAGATTGATCAAGGGCTCAAACTTAGGAAAATTAAACTCTCTGATCAAAAGGACAAATTGCGATGGGGATATACACCTAAAGGTATGTTCACTACCAAGGAAGCATACCAACTTCTCTATCGACCCACGCAGATAATAAAGGATCAGCTATGGGATCAGGTTTGGAAACCAGGCATCTAGCCTAAGGTCTCTACTTTCCTTTGGCTATTAAGCAAACAATGGATCCTCACTTGGGACAATCTACAAAAGCGTGGATTTACTAGGCCTTCTAGATGTCGCAATTGCAATCTTCACACAGAGACCACCTTGCATCTCTTGGACACTTGCCCATTAGCAGCACAACATTGGGAGACAACTTCACAGTGCAACAGAAGAATACGCAGATGTGTGGGAGTTATTTTAAACACCATCAAGAACTGGCCTCGACATCCTCTCCAAATTCTACTACTCAGTTCCCTCTAGAACCTCTTACCAGGCTTTATCTATTGGATCATCTAGACATAGAGAAATAACAGGATCTTTAAAAATCACACTGCGCCCCTTGACACCCTATGGCTACTTCTCAAACAAAACCTTCAAGAAACTCTAGCTCTAAGACACTGGCAAGACTCGGATTTGCTAGCTTCACCCCAGGAATGCCTCATTCTGAAAAAATTGGAACCTGGACCTCACATTTTTAGCTCAAGTCAAGCCCAGCTCCTCCATCCATACTGATTCTCCCCAATTTTTGTCTCCTCCTGCAACCCACTCTTACAAACTGAACTTCGACGGAGCTACTAAGGGCAATCCTGGGTTGGCTGGTTACAGTGGTATTTTCAGAGATGCTATAGGCTCTGCTCTGCACATATATTGTGGTTCACTTGGAAGAGACACCAACAATGCTGCCAAGCTTGAAGCCTTATGGAAGGGCATTTGTATAACAGAAACATAAAAAAATTTTCCCTCTAGAGGTAGAAGGGGATTCTCAAATCTTAATAGAGGCAGCTATTCGGATTCATTCAGGCACCTCAGTAGCAAAGATCGCCTCGAGCTGGCGGCTTCTAAGCAAATTGGAACAAATTGAAGAATGGCTCAGGGCATCCCGCAACATTAACTTCAAGCACATTCGACATACAGCTAACAAGGTAGTAGACAGATTGGCTAATCAAGCCGTCGATCAGCAGCTCCCATTCTTCTCTGGTCCACTGAGCAGTTCTAATGATGCACAACTCAAACAAGACTGCACTCTGTTGGTGCAACAAGATCTATCTCTCTTAGATTCGGGTGTGTAACATTGCGTTCTGTACGTGGGCGGCTAAGTGGATTGGTGCATGGCTTATTACCACCACCATCCGGCCTCATGTGATGCTAGTCTTTAAGTCTTCTGCTAACATCTTCAATGCTACGTTAATGCAGCTCGTCCCTCCACTCCAGCCTGCAAGTTCATCTGCCATGGCGCCCCTCCAAGAATTCATTCATGCTCCTCCCCTACGCTCGTGTTGTTCCCTTGCTGCCGTAAAGCCTTGCCCTCAGACCAGCCGAGGGAAATCTTGTTCTCTGGAATGTTGTGTTGATTTATCATTGGGATTTCATGTTTCACAAAGCCCATTCTGCAAATTCAGTTGTCGCTCATCCTTAGTAATTCCCAGTGCTCCTCTACGAGCTAACGCTAGGCCCCTTTCAGTTCCCCCTTGCCTTCACAGTACTGCTGCCTATTCAACACCTCTTGCTCTTTTCATTATGCCTAGATTGTGCCAGAGAATGCGCTATAGGAGGCGAAGTTCCCGTGGGCGAGTTATCTGCCATCCCTCCTCCTCTACTTCGGAATCCTCGTCTTATTCCTCAGACTTCTGCTATGACTGCTATCTCATTACCAGGAGTGGTCATGGATGGGGTCGAGCGCAGCGTAATTCAGCAGCACCCTCTCATAATTCTCAATCTCACACTGCTCGTTTTCAGTTTCCCTATACACTCAGTAATTTCTCCTTCATAGCTTCAGTCACCATTGAGCTTCGAGAGGATACTTATGGTCTTGTTGTTGTGACAACAGCAGTGACTCTGGAGATGAGGACAGAAGATAAGCATGGAACTTCTCAGATTGACAACAAGCAGAGTAAGGATCATGGTGGCACTACAACCGAGGACATGAACATTTAAGCTGGTCCGAGCGTCCCTACTAGTGGCGGTTCTTCGGGAAAAGAGGGCCATCCCTAAAAATATGGGTGTTGCATCGTTGAAGAGTCGCCTTCCACCTCTCATGAAGTTTAATCACGTCTGCGTTCAATGGCTTTTTATTCTCTGTTGCTCAAAGGTGCTCAGTTCCGTCCCGTTTTATAGTCATTATATGCTCTACAGTTCTCATGCTTAGACATTTTTTCTAAAGTTAAATTGCTACTTTCCCCTGCGTGGGAAACATTCTTTTGACTGTGTCTTTGGGTCTCAGTTATGGTTACATTTGTCTAATGGGTCAGATTTCAGTTTTAAATTGGGCAGCACTTCCCTGTTTATTTGTATGGGCCCAGTCAACCTGTTTTGGTCTTTGAATTACCTCTGGTAAGTCTTCAGTTTCGATATTGGCGTATTTTATTTCTATGAACTAGTAAGGGTCATGGTCCTAGAAGCTCTTCTGGTCAGTCTTCAGCAAGTCCTTTTGGTCATTGTTCAGCTATGTAATGTGAGCATGCTGCATCTCTCGGCTAGACTTCTCGAGGCCACTACCTCTTTGTAAAAATATTTTTCTATCAATATAGGAGTAGACAAATTTAGAAAAAACAATATAGTGGTAACTTATTAATATTTGTTTTTAATACATTAATAAACTAATATCACAATTTAAATATTATTTTTCAAAAACAGGTAAAATTTGGTTTTAACAAATTAATTTAAATACTATTTTTCAAAAACTAGCTATTTAATATAGCCATTACATATTAATATTTTAATAAATTAATAAACTAATATCATTATTTAAATATTATTTTTCAAAAACTAACCATTTAATATAGCCCTTACCTATTAATATTTTTAATAAATTAATGAAATAATATTATTATTTAAATATTTTTTTCAAAAACTAGCCATTTAATATAGCTGTTACTGAATAATATTTTTTTTTTGATATATTAATAAACTAATATTATAATTTAACTATTATTGTTCAAATATATCCATTACTTGAAATTATGTCTCTACATTGCTCTCTATTTAAGCCTTTGCCATAGTTTACCTCTTCATCTGGTCTTGATGATGAACCACACTTGTTGGTTCGAGACGCGTCGGCAAAAAAATCCTCTTATGTGATTTCTATTGAAAGATTTTTCATAAATAATAATGATTATTATTATAATAATATATTATGTTTAGTATTATATTAATATAACAATAATATAAAATAATATATAACAATATAATAATATATTATGATTATTATTATCTTATTATAACAATAGTATAAAATAATATTAATAACAATAATCACAATTATATTGAATTATTATTATAATAATAATATAAGTTATAATAACATCCATGATCCAATAATAATTAGAATTGTGATAAGGGAATTATTATGTGTAATTTTTTAAAGGCCAACTATTTATGATTATTAATAACTATATAGATCATGACAACGATATTCTTATATATTTATACATTTATGATTATTATATTAATATTATTACATAAAATAAACTCATAATAATAATAATAATAATAATAATAATATAATTCATAGGCTTTATTAATTCAACCATGTTTATTTTAGTATTTTTAATATTTATCTTAGGGTTTGTGTACATTGAGTTTATAATATTAGTCCCTTTTGTTTAATATTAAACAAAAGGGACTAATATTATAAACCAAAGGAATTAGTGAACCCAAGTGATAAATATTAAAAACCTAAGGGATCAAGAAGCACAAGGGATTGATATTACAAACACAAGAGATTAATAAAGCTCACCATGATTGATATTATAAACCCAAGTTAACAATAAACCCAAAGGATTAAAACTCCAAGTGATTATCAACCCAACGGACTAATATTATAAACCCAACATTGGTAAAATATAATATAGATATTAGAAAGACTAAAATAAACATGGTTTATTTTCATGGTGAGACAATCCTTGTCACAATGTGACATTCAAACATGGCTTATAAGCATGGTTGGCTATGATTGTCAATGGTTGACCATCATTGATATTATAAACCTAAGAGAATAATAAACCCAAGGTGATTGATATTACAAACCCAAAGGAATAATAAACCTGAGGGATTAATGGTAAAACCCCAAGGGATTATGAACCCCAGGGAATAATATTAAACCTAAGGGACTAATATTATAAATCCAACATATCTAAACCCTACGATAAATATTATAAACACTAAAATAAAAATGATTGACCATCATTGATTTTCATATCGAGACAATCATTATCACAATTCCGTGTTGGACCATGGTTGACTATGGTTGACTGCGGAATAATAATAATACTAATAATTATAATAATAATATAATAAATATATTATATTATTACTATAATAATAATAACAATTATTTTGTATTATTATCATAATAATATTATATATTATTACCCAATGAATTATGGACCTAAGGGAATACCATTAAAAAAAAGGGATTAACATTATAAACCCAAGGAACTAATAAACCCAACCGTTTAATATTATAAACCGAAGGGCTAAATATTAAGAACCTAAGTGATCAAGAAGCACAAGGGATTGATATTACAAACACAAGAGATTAATAAAGCTTACCTTGATCGATATTATAAACCCAAGTTAATAATAAACCCTAAGGATTAATATTAAGACCCAAAAGGATTATGAACCCAAGGAAATAATATTGAACACAAGGGACTAATATCATAAACCCAACATTGGTAAACTCTAATATAAAAATTAAAAAGACTAAAATAAACATGGTTTATTTTCATGGTGAGACAATCCTTGTCACAATGTGACATTCAAACATTGCTAACCATGGTTAACTATGATTGTCAATGGTTGAACATGATTGATATTATAAACCTAAGGGAATAATAGACCCAAGCGATTAATATTATAAACCCAAAGGAATAATAAGCCTAAGGGATTAATACTAATACCCCAAGGGATTATGCACCTCATGGAATATTATTAAGCCCAAGGGACTAATATTATAAACCCAACGTATATAAAGCATAAGACAGATGTTATAAACACTAAAACAAACATGATTTACCATCATTGATTTTCATATTGAGACAATTGTTATCACAATTATATGTTGGACCATGGTTGACTATGGTTGACAATGGAATAATAAACCAAAGCGATTGATATTATAAACACAAAGGAAAGATAAACCCAAGGGATTAATACTAAAACCCTAAGGGATTATGAACCTAAGGGAATAATATTAAATTCAAGGGGATAATATTAAAAAACAAAGGTTTATAAATGCTAAGTGGAGACAATTTGTTTCATAATGTGAGATCGGACTATGATTGACCACAATTGACCATGGTTGGTTATGATTGACCATGATTGATATTATAAACCAATTTATTAATAAACCCAAAGGATTATGAACCCAAGGGAATAATATTAAACACAAGGGACTAATATTAGAAACCCAACATTCGTAAACCCAAAGGAATAATAAAACTAAGGGATTAATATGAAAGCCCCAAGGGAATTTGAACTCAAAGGAATAATATTAAACCCATGAGACTAATATTATAAACCCAACATTGGTAAACCCAAACATAAATACTACAAACACTAAAATAAACATGGTTTATTTTGGTGGTTAGGCAATCCTCGTCAAAATGCGACATTTAAAGATGGTTGACCATGGTTGGCTATCATTGACAATGGTTGTCCATGATTGATATTATAAACCTAGGGGCATAACACACCCAAAACCAACATTCATAAACCCAAATATAAATATTACAAACACTAAAATAAATATGGTTTATTTTCATGGTGAGACGATCCTTGTCACAATGTGACATCCAACCATGGTTGACCATGGTTGGCTATTATTGACAATGGTTGACCATGATCGATATTATAAACCTAAGGGAATAATAAACCCAAGGGATTGATATCAAAAACCCAAAGGAATAATAAACCCAACAAATTAATACTAAAAACCTAAGGGATTATGAACTCAAGGGAATAATATTAAACTGAGGGGACTAATATTATATGTTGGGTATACAACCAAAGTCCCACATTGACTAGAGGTGGGGAGGATCATGGATATATAAGGATGGACAAATATCTCCATTGGTATGAGGCCTTTTGGGGTAAGTCCAAAAGCAAATCCATGAGGGCTTAGGCCCAAAGTGGACAATATCATACCATTGTGGAGATATGTGGTGTCCAGAGTCCTTACAAGTGGTATCAGACCCATGCCCCAAAGTTAGCCAAGTGGATGAATCCTCAAATACCGAACGAAGGTGGTGGGCCCGGTAATATCACGATGGGATCCGTGGATGAGCTCGGTTAGACAGGCGGTGTGCTCCGGATTCTTCATGGACATGTCCTGGCCCCAACACGGTGAAGAGGAGTTGACCTGGGATAGAGCAAGCTCTCGAGGTAGGTGATGCTCCATGTAAGGCGTGTGATTCCAACGCATTGGAGCGGAGAATCCTGGTTGGTAGAGAGTGGACGGATGGATAATCGTTTGAGGGGAGGCTCGATGGTCCTTTGTTCGAGGGGAGGATTGTTCGGTATACGACCAAAGTCCCACATTGACTAGAGGTGGGTAGGATCATGGATATATAAGGATGGACAAATATCTCCATTGGTATGAGGCCTTTTCGGGTAAGTCCAAAAGCAAATCCATGAGGGCTTAGGCCCAAAGTGGACAATATCATACCATTGTGGAGATATGTGGTGTCCAGAGTCCTTACATTATAAACCCAACTTATATAAACCCTAAGATAAATATTATAAACACTAAAATAAACATGATTTACCATCGTTGATTTTGATATTGAGACAATCATTTTCACAATTCCATGCTGGACAATGGTTGACATCATAATAAACCATGGTTCACTCGGGAATAATAAGCCCAAGAGATTGATATTATAAACGAAAAGAACAATAAAACCAAGGAATTAATACTAAAATCCCAAGGTATTATGAACTTACTGTTAAACAAAATGGACTAATATTATAAACCCAAGGTATCAAAACCGTAAGTTAAATAATAAAAATACTAAAATAAGCATTGTTGAATTAATAAGCCCTAACAATTAATATATTAATAAACGCTAACAATTAATATATTAAACCCAATTAATATATAAACCCAAAGGATTATAAACCCATGGGAATAATAAACCCAAGGGATTAGTATGAAAATCCCGAGGGATTATAAACCCAAGGGAATAATATTACACCCAATGGATTAATATTATAAATCCAAGGTATATAAAATCTAAGATCAATATTCCAAACCCTAGAATTATCATAGTTGACCATGGTTGATTTTCATATTGAAACAATCTATGTCACAACACGATGTTGAGCCATGGTTGACCATGGTTAACAATGTTTGGTTTTCATATTGAGACAATTTTTGTCACAATGTGACATTGGAACATGGTTGACCATGATTATAAACCCAATGGATTTATATTAAACTATAAGAGTAAGATTATAAACCTTATGAATAATATTTCATAATGAGACAATCTTTGTCACAGTGTGGCAATGGACCATGGTTGAGCATGAATGATTTTCATATGGAGACAATCTTTGTGACAATGCGATGTTGGACCATAGTTGATTTCCATATTGAGGAAATCTTTGTCACAATGTGACATCAGACCATGCATGACCATGATTATAAAATAACGGGATTTATATTAGACCCAACTATTAATATTATAAACCCTATGAATAATATTGTACCTAAGGAATAATTACCCTTAGATTAATAAACCCAAGGGATTGATATTATAAATCCAAGGTACATATACTCCAAGGGTTTAAAAAACCTAGGAATTTTAAATATTATAAACGAGACCACATTAGTAAATGTGGTTGAAAAACGCCAATAAGCGTTAATGGTATAAATATAATATTAATCATAAAAGTAATATTCATGTTAATAAATATATAATAATAAAAATAACAATAATATTAAAAAATAACTATTATAATAAAAATATTGTTATTATTATAATTAAAAATAATTATTAGTTTATATTAATGTTAATAAATAATTATTATAATCATTTTAAAATAATTATTGTTATTACTAATTATTATTTAATATTCTTATCATCATCATTATTATTATTATTATTATTATTTAGTTAATATTATTACTTTTATTGTTAACTAAATTTAATATCATTATTCATTAAACAATAATAGTAATTAATTAATTAACAATAATTAATTTGTTAATATTATTACTATTTAAAAAATATATAAAATGTTGTTGTTTTTTTAAATTTATATTAATTATTGTGGATTAATTAAACTCAAGAATTAATATTATAAACCTTATGAATAATATGACACCCTCACAATATGAAAACTTAGATTAATAAACCAAAGGGATTGATATTATAAACCCATGAGAATAATAAACTTAAGGGATTAATACTAAAAACCCAAGGGAATAATGTTAAACCCAAGGGATTAATATTATAAAACCAAGGTATATAAAACCTAACATAAATATTATAAACCGAAGGGATTAATACTAAAATACCAAGGGAAAAATATTTAACCCAAGGGATTAATATTATAAACCAAAGGTATATAAAACCTGACATAGATATTGTAAACCCTAGAATTATCATTGTTGTGCATTATTGACCACAGTTGATCTTCCTATTGAAACAATTTTTTTCACAATCTGACGTTGGACCATGGTTAATAATGCTTGATTTTCATATTGAGACAATATGTGT
The DNA here is from genome assembly GCA_031772625.1 of Pinus tabuliformis. Taxonomy (NCBI): domain Eukaryota; kingdom Viridiplantae; phylum Streptophyta; class Pinopsida; order Pinales; family Pinaceae; genus Pinus; species Pinus tabuliformis. The sequence continues at coordinate 226,544,835 of CM062809.1, forward strand.
GACAATGTGATATTGGAACATGGTTGACCATGATTATTAACCCAAGGGGTTTATATCAAAGAATAATATTTTGTACTAAGATAATCTTTGTAAAAATGCAATGTTGGACCATGGTTGGCCATGGTTTCCAATGGTTCATTTTCATATTGAGACAATATTTGTCACAATGTGATGTTGTACCATGGTTTATCATGATTGATTTTTTCATATGGAGACAATTTTTGTCACAACGTGATGTTGGACCATAGTTGATTTTCATACTGAAAAAATATTTGTAACAATGGGACATTGGGCCATGGTTGACAACATATATAAACTATGTGGATTTATATTTGACCCAAGGATTAATATTATACACCTTAGGAATAAGAAACCTCACATTAATAAACCCAAGGGATTGGCATTATAAATCGAGGGGAATAATAAACCAAAATGACTAATAATAAAAACCCAAGGGATTATAACCCCATGGGAACAATATTAAACCCAAGGGATAAATGTTACAAACTCAACGTATATAAACCCAAAGATAAACATTAATATAGGAAACATAATAGATTATAAATGCATGGGAAAAATATCTAACCGAAGTGAAAAATATTAAACTGTATCAAATAATATAAATTGTATGTATATAAATTCCAAAAAAATTATTATACACCAGCTAATAAACATGTTAATTGATGTCTCACCGTGGTTGATTTTCATTTTGATACAATATTTTTCACAAAGGGGTGATGTACCATCATAATATAAATTGAATGTATATTATATGCTAGGAATACGAAATTTTATATTAATAACCATAAGGGATTGATATTATAAACCCAAGGGATTAATAAACCATAGGGATTTTTAATATTATAAACCCAACCACATAAGTAAATGTGGTTGAAAATAATTGATAAGCGTTAATAGTCCTTATGAATAATATTACACCCTAGGAATATGAACGCATAGATTAATAAACAAAATGAATTGATATTTTGCTAAGGCAAGAGCGGATCCTTCTATTCAATTTGATAAAAAATAAATAGTATACAAAAGGCTTAAGCCCAAAACTAGCCATTAGATCTGGATCGAAAGATCCAGCGGCGGAGAAACAAATCGAGTGGCTAACAAGCACACTGTTTTCCAAGTAAAACAGACCCGATGGAGTGAATAGATCTTAATTTATAAATACATCGGGTCCATTTTTCACATAACTATCATTCAGTTCTTCCTCCTAAAATCCATCGAATGCGCGTGATTCCAAATGGTACAACCAAACAGCTCGAGCATTAACCCCCAAAACGAACCCACCAACTAGCTCGATTAATCCTAGTCGTAGTTTGATCATGATTGATCCAACGGTTGCAAATCATATTGGTTTGCCCTAACCCACTGAAGTTTACTGTGTGATGAGGGGTGGTATTTCCTCACCATTCTCTGCCACGTGTTGCGTGGTGAGTGGAATCACACCAAAATGAAAAGACCACTTCCAGCCTGAAAGCGGTGTGATACATCAGAAACCGCTTCAAGGGTGGCAAAGTCACCGCCAAAATAAAATTTGGTTTTGCTGCTGCTGTGGATGACTGGATTCTGGTGCCCAACCAAAGGAAGATGAAGCTCCCTTTTTCTGGCCAACTCCCTAACATTTTTGGTATGTTGTTGCCATTCAAATACCTGCACTCCAAAAGCATTCTTACAAATGTCATAATACTGCAAAAAAGTCAATCAGGTCCTGTTTCCATGGCCCTGTTTCAGAGAATCTTATTGTCCTCTTCTGCCTGAACACAACAATGCTCCTTTAATTTGTTTTAAGACATCTCTCACCATATCAACTTGACCTTGTTTTTAGTGCATACAACTCCTTGATTGGCCATAATGTCTGCCAATTTATTGGTTGTCCTTCAGACATGAGTGACACTCACTGTGCGAAGATCTTGGAGGTGAATTTGGATCCTTTGAAAGACCTGGATTAGCCTCCAATGACTAGAGACTTTATTCAGCTCTGTTCCACAACATATTCTCTTAACCGAGTTAATTATGAACTCAGAATCAGCATCAATAATAGTGTTCTGGAGGTTATCTTGCTTCAGGAAATCTAAAATCTGTTCAAGAGCCATTAATTTAGCCATATTATTTGTAGCTCCTCCCAGATGGAAATGGAGGATAAAGAGAATACATCTATTCTCATCTCGTAGCAATCCTCCAAAACTAGCAAGACCTGGGTTGCCCTTTGAGGCCCAACCAATGTTGAATTTCAGAAAACCATGAGGGGGAGGATGCCAATAATCTGGCTTATTAGCATGATTCATAACCTTACTGACCATCCCTTGTGGAATAAGCCCCTGTATCCCCAACCGATCCAAAATCTACATGCCTGTTTCAGAAGGAGTGTTTTTTAGGGAGTTTTGCACAATATTGCTCACCGTCTCTTTGATTTTTCTTAAGATCCTCTAAAAAATGAGATGGGTGGTGCTGTGAACATTTTTAAAAATTCTATTATTCCTTTGTTTCCAAACAATCCAAGTTATGAAGCATGGAATTAAAACCCAAGCTAGGCAAAGAAAATCATACTCAAAGAAGTTTCGTCTCTAGTTATTTAGGGTATTGCAAACACTTGCTCTGTCCCTATCCGTTTGTTGAAAAGTTGTGGCAAAGGTGTCCCACAACCTAGAGGTAAAGATGTAATCATTGAGAAGGTGCTCCATTGTCTCATCTTGAGCTTCACAGAGCTGGCATCTAGAAGGTCCCATAACACCCCTCTTTCTAATATTGTCCCAAGTCAGATTTTTTTTATGATGCACCAACCACATGAAGAGTTTGATTTTCACCCAAACTTCCTGCCTCCACAGGTTCTACCACACTTTTTCCGGTGCATTGGAATCCCGCTCAAGCAATATCCTTTCAGCCAGCTTAATATTGAAGTGGCCTTATTTGTTATTGACCCATCTAAGTTGTTCATGCCCTTCTGAAACAAGAACCTTTCTTTGTTCCAAAATAGTCACTAGTGCATCTTCTTTTGCTTTCAAGGGGTTATAATTCCCAAATTCTAAATTCTTCCAGGTTCTCCATTTGTCTTCTGTACTGGTTTTTTTCCAAAAATATCTAACCCTTAAAAGCCCTTTGGTGTTAGTTTCTCTCTTAAGGTCCAAAACGTCCTCTCTTAATAGTGTAGGTTCTTGTTGCCATTTATCTTCCCAAAACAAAGTCGGATCTCCTTCTTTGATCTCCTAGAAACTGTTTTTTTTTCACTAAGTCTCTATTCTCCGATACCTTATTGCAAATGTGGGACCATTTTATGTTACCGTCATCCTTATGTGATCATTATCTTGCGAAGTGCTAGCATATTTCTCCTTCCAAACACTAGCCCACTGAGCCTTTGGTTCTTTCACCCAATGCCACCATAATTTTGCTCCTAGAGCCTTGCTGAGTACATCTGGATCATCCAGTCCAAGACCACCATGGGCTTTCGGTTTGCAAACCTTATCCCGGGCTACTAAGGCCAATTTCTTTCTCTCCTCCCCCTTACCCCAAAGAAAGTCTCTTTGAATGGTTCTGAATTGATGTAAAACTCCCTTTAGAGCTGGAAGCGATGAAAGCATAAAGATGGGGATTGATTGCAAAGCTTCTTTTGTAAGCACGAACCGACCCGCCAAGTTTAAAGATCTGATAGTCCACTTTCTTATTTTGTTATGAACCTTATTAATTACCAGCTCCCACATGCTTTTGTGCAAGGGTTTATCAGTAGATGGACTCCTAGGTACATGGAAGGAAGGACCTCCCTTTGAAAACCTTGAATTCTAGAGATATTTCTCTGAATAATGACATTAGTATTAAAGAAAAAAATCTTAGATTTGGATAGATTTACCTCCCTACCTGTGGCCATGGCAAAGTCTCACGGGATTTTTTTATAAGAAAGAGCTTCTTTTACCATGGGGATTCCCTACAACATAGTGTCATCAACAAATTGTTGATGGGACAAATCACTTCCAGTTTCATAAAGTTGGATACCCTTGATGTTACCCCCTTCTTTAACATGCGTGATAGATTTCCCAAGTCCTTCCATCATGAGGATAAAGAGAAAGGGAGAGATCAGATCTCCTTGTTTGAGACCTCTTGAAGGAGTAAAGGTCTTGGAAGGAGAACCACTGACCAAAATGGAAGAGCTAGAGGAAGTGACCAATGCCATGACCCATCTCACCCAGTTATGATCAAAGCCAAAGGCTAGAAGGACTTTCATAATATAGTTCCAATTCAATTTATCATACACTTTGGAAAGGTCCAATTTCATTATGATTCTCGCCTTCCTATTCCTTAACAATGAATGTACCACTTCATGTGCTTGAATGATGTTGTTGAGAATTTGTCTACCCTCCACATAACCTGACTGCTCCACAAAAACTAGAGTAGGAAGAAGGGGTTCTAGTCTATTGGAAACAAATTTGGATATTGTTTTATGCACCACATTGCAAAAATCTATGGGTCTGAATCTATCTGGAGTCAGAGAATTATCCTGTTTGGGGATCAAGGAGTTGAAAGAAGTATTGAGTACCTTCAGAATGGTTTTATCCAACTAGAATCCTCCACTAATTTCACAATATCTTGTTTAACAATGCTCCAACATGTTTTAAATAAATCCACATTAAAACCATCAGGGTCTGGCGCTTTTCCATTCTGCATCTCCTTAACTGCCTCACTTACCTCCTCTTCAATCACTAGCTTGTTGACATTGAAATTGTCCTCTCTTGAAGCTACTCTAGGGATATGCCTAGTTAAGTCTCCGATAAAATGATCTTTGTATGCATTGGTTTCCTTTGCTATACCTTGAAAGTGTTGTACTAACATAATTTCAATCTCTTCATGGAATTGTGAATATGACCTTCCTCGTCCTTGATTGAAGAGATCCTATTGTGGGGTCTATTTTCCATGGTGGGTCTATGGAAAAAACTGGTGTTTCATTCCCCTTCTTTTAGCCATTGGACTCTAGATTTTTGTCTCCAATATATTTCCTCTTGTTTACATAAGTTCTCCCAGCCTTGATGAAGTTTGGTGACTTTTTCACCTCTACCTCTATCAAAATCCTCTGTAATAAGAGTTCGATTGAGTGTCTGCATTTTATCTTCAACCTCTTTTTTCTCTGCAAAAATGTTGCCAAATTCATTCTTGTTCCAGCCTTTGAGTCAGAGCTTGATGTATTTTAGTCTTTTGTGGAGCAGAAACATTCTTGTTCCCCTAATATTCAGATCTTCTTTCCACCATCTTGCTATGTTGCCGATAAAATTTGGGTGGGTAAGCCATATATTCTCAAATCTGATAGGTCTATTCTTTGGGGTTCTAATACCTTGTACCTCCATTTGAATAGGCCAATGGTCCCAGCCTGCAAAGGGGGGAATTCTCACTATCATTTCCTTGTCTGTGAACATAAGGTCCTATGAAATAATGGATTTGTCTAACTTTGAAGCTACCTGAGACTCCCCTCCTCTCTTGTTGTTCCAAGTAACGAGGGCATTATTCATTTCAGTGTCAACTAGCTTCATATTATCTATACAAGTTTGAAAAGTTGTAGAATCTTTACTTAAAGTTATTGTTCCCCCCCTTTTTTTGTCAGCGATTTGATCATGTTGAAGTCCCCACCCATGATACATGGAACTCCTGCATCCCTATCTCTTAGTTCTACAAGAGAATCTACAAATCTTAGTTTGTCATCCATTCTTTGTGGGCCATAAACATTCGTGACCGGATAAGTCTCGCTGTCTCCAACATGTTGAATATTATAAACCAATGAGAATAATAAAACCAAACAATTAATAATAAAAACCCAAGGGAATAATATTACACCCAAGGGATTAATATTATAAACCCAAGGTATATAAACACTAAGATAAATATTTCAATCAATAGAATTCTCATTGTCAACCATAGTTTATTTTCATATTGAAAACAATATTTGTCACAATGCGACGTTGAACCATGGTTGAACATGGTTAACAATGTTCGATTTTCATATTGAGACAATATTTACTAGAAAGTGACATTCGAACATGGTTGGTCATGATTATAAACCAAAGGGATTTATATTAAAACACAGGATTTAAATATTATAAACCCTATGAATCATATTTCTCACTGAGACAATATTTGTCACAATACGACATTGGACCATGGTTGACCATGGCTGATTTTCATATTGAGACAATCTTTGTCATAGTGTGATGTTTCACCATGGTTGACCATGAATGATTTTCATATCGAGACAATCTTTGTCAAAATGTGACATTGGACCACGTTTGATTTTCATGTTGAAAACATATTTGTCACAAGGTGATGTTCGACCATGGATGACCATGATTATAAACCAAGGCAATTTATATTAGATCCAAGGATTAATATTATAAATATTATGAATAACATTATACCTTAGAAATAAGAACCCTTATATTAATAAACCCAAGGGATTGATATTATAAACTCAAGGGATTAAAAAACCAAAAGGATTAATACGAAAACCCAAAAATATTATAAACTCAAGGGAATAATATTAAACCCAAGGGACAAATATTATAAACCCAAGGTATAAAAACACGAAGGGATTAATAAACCCTGGGGATTGTTAATATTATAAACCTAACCACATTGGTAAATTTGGTTGAAAAACATCAATATGTGTTAATGATATAAACCCAAGGGAAAATATTAAACCCCAGGGATACATATTATAAAATCAAGGTATATAAACCCCAAGAATTTTTTTATACACCACCTAATAAACATGTTAGTCGATATCTAGTCATGGTTTATTCTCATCTTGATACAATATTTAGCACAAAGTGATGATGTACCATCATAATATAAACTAAATATATATTATACCCTAGGAATAATAACCTTTAGATTAATAACCCTAAAGGATTGATATTATAACCGAAGGAAATAATAAATCAAAAGGATTCATACTGAAGACCCAAGGGAATAATATTAAACCCAATGGATAAATACTATAAACCCATGGTATATAAACCCAACCACATTAGTAAATGTGGTTGGAAAACACTGATAAGCATTAATAAACGTTATAAATTATATTACACCACAAGAATATGAACCCGTATATTAATAAACCTAAGGGATTGATATTATTAACCAATGAGAATAACAAACCCAAGCGATTAATACTAAAAACGCACGGGATTATAAACCAAAGAGAATAATATTACACACAAGCGGTTAATATTATCAACTCAACGTATATAAACCCTAATATAAATATTTAAAACCCTAGAATTATCACAGCTCACCATGGTTGATTTTCATATTGAAACAACCTTTGTCACAATGCGACATTGAACCATGGTGAACATGGTTAACAATGCTTGATTTTTATATTGAGACAATATTTGTCACAATGTGACATTGGAACAAGGTTGGCCATGGTTATAAACCTAAGGGATTTATATTAAACAATAGGAGTAATATTATAAACCCTATGAATAATATTTAGCACTAAGACAATCTTTGTCATAATGTGACATTCGACCATGGTGGATTTGCATATTGAGGCAATCTTTGTCACAATGTGACATTGCACCATGGTTGACCTTGTTTGACAATGGATGATTTTCATATGGAGACAATCTTTGTTACAATTCGACATTGGACCATGTTTGATATTTATTAAGAAAATCTTTGTCATAATGTGACATTCGACCATGGATGACCATGATTATAAACCAAGGGGATTTTTATTAGACCTAAGGGTTAATGTTATAAACCATATGAATAATATTATACCTTAGGAATAAGAAATCTTGGATTAATAAATCCAAGGGATTGATATTATAAACCCCAAGGGATTAATAAGCCCTAGGTATTGTTAATATTATAAACCCAACCACATTAGTAAATGTGGTCGAAAAACACTAATAAGCATTAATACACATAATGAATAATATTAGACCGTAGGAATATGAACCTGTAGATTAACAAACCTAAGGGATTGATATTATTAACCAACGAGAATAACAAACCCAAGGGATTATAAACCAAAGGGAATAATATTACACCCAAGGGATTAATATTATCAACCCAAGGTTTATAAACCCTAAGAGAAATATTGCAAACCCTAGAATTATCATGGCTCACCATGGTTAATTTTCATATTGAAACAATCTTTGTCACAATGTGATGTTGAACCATGGTTGACCATGGTTAACAATGCTTGATTTTCATATTAAGACAATTTTTGTCACAATGTGACATTGGAACATTGTTGACCATGATTATAAACCTAAGGGATTTATATTAAATAGTAGGAGTAATATTATAAACCCTATGAATAATATTTACCACTAAGACAATCTTTGTGAGAATGCGACATTTGACCATGGTTGACCATGGTTGATTTGCATATTGATGCAATCTTTTTCACAGTGTGACATTGCACCATGGTTGAAAATATTTGACCATGTTTGACCATTAATGGTTTTCATATGGAGACAATCTTTGTCACAATGTGACATTGGACCATGTTTGATTTTCATATTAAGAAAATATTTCTCACAATGTGGCATTCAAGCATGGATGACTGTGATTATAAACCAAGGGGATTTTTATTAGACCCAAGGATTAATATTATAAATCCTATGAATAATATTATACCTTATGAATAAGAAACCTTGGATTAATAAAGCGAAGGGATTGATATTATAAATCCAAGGGAATATTATTAAACCTAAGGGATATATATTATAAACCCAAGGTATATAAACCCCGAGCGATTAATAAACCCTAGATATTGTTAATATTATAAACCCAACCACATTAGCGAATGTGGTTGAAAAACATCGATAAGTGTTAATGATATAAATTGAATATTAAGCATAAAATTAATTTCATGTTAATAAGTATATAATAATAAAAATAACAATAATATTAAAAAATAAATATTATAATTAAAATATGATGATTATTATGATTAAAAATAATTAATAATTTATATTAAAATTTAATTACAATGTTAGTAAATTATTGTTATAATCATTTTATTTATTTTATTATTATTATTAATTTTATTTTTAATTAAATTCAGTATCATTAATGAATTAACAATAATTAAGTTCTTGTCATTATTACTATTTATTAAAAATAATATATATATATATATATATATATATATACTCTCATTTATATTAATTATTGTTAATTAATTAAACCGAATGGATTTTTATATTATAAACTCTATGAATAATATTACATCCTAGGAATATGAACTCTTGGATTAATAAACCAAAGGAATTGATATTATAAACCTATGAGAATAATAATCTTACAATATTAATACTAAAAACCCAAAAAAATAGCCATATTAATTTAACTATAATATAATATAGTTAAACTATCATAATTAATATAATAATAATGTAATATAATATAATTAAACTACTAATATAAATATAATATTAAATTATTATTATTATATTAATAATTAAACTATGTGATTAATATTATAATCATTTTTCATCGATAAACTAATTCTATTATCTTAATAATTTTAAAATTTATTATGATTAATAATATTATAATATCATTTTTTTACCTCATTAATTTTATATTAATAATGTTATTAATACTATTATTTTGAATATTAATTTGAAAGTTATTATTATCATTATTAATATTAATATTTATTAATATTAATGTTTTGAATAATTATTATTAATATTATATAATAGTTTATATAGACATTAATCTTAATATTAATAATATTTAATATTAAAATATAAAAAATAATAAATAATAATGTTGTTATTAATAATTTATTTAATATATATTAAAATAATTAAATTTAATATATTATTAAACTCTAATATATTTTAAATTGAATATATTATTATGAAACTTAATATAAACCAATAATGTAATACGTAAATAAAAAACTTAAAAAACACTATTACCACCTAAATCTTAATATGAAAAATGTAATACTTAAAAACTAAAACGAGTAGTAATTATTAAAAAAAAACTAAAATATAATTTATAAACTTATTTCGTTAAATAAGAATACACAAAATAAGAATACAATGTTTCAATGTTTCATATTTCAAATTTATAAACCTATTTTATAAAATCGGGATACAATGTTTCATACTTCAAATAAATATTGAGCTACCACTATTAGTATGTGATGTATATTCAACGATTACACATTAAAATTTCCCTCGGAACTTAAAAATAATAAAAATCTATGATTAAATTACTGTAATTTTATATGGATGGTTATTAATTTATATGGATGGAAATAGAGATAACCATCATTTTCACCAATGATATTTTCAATTCATAGATTGTTATTGTGTTTAAATTTTAAGGAATTATGAAAAACTATATACCCATAATTTGGCGGTAGCTGAGAGTTCTCCACAATTGGAACTTGGAGGTATGGAACCCTGTTATTTCTGATGAAATTAATATCTACCCTTATGCTAGGGGTTTCTTTACAGTAGATTTTGAAAATCTTGAAAGAAGACAATGTATTATAGATTACAGCCATTGGTTTTGGGAAAACTCAGGCCTATTCATGAAGCCATCGAGCCCATCATTCGATCCTTCAACAATAGTCATAACCTCAGCACTAGTTTGGGTGAGATTGCCAAGCCTACCCTTGAATCTCTAGAATCTCTCCTCGCTAAAAGCCATTGCAAATGCAATTGGAAAATTTTACTGCAGGTGCTCAGAAATATAGGAATATGCAAGAACCACCTATGCACGCACCTTTGTGGAAATGGATTTCAGTGTCGGTTTCCCAGCACAAGTAAAGACTATGTGTGGAACCAAAAAAATGATTATGAAAGTGTCCTCTTCATATGTTGATCCTCCTTTGAGATGGGCCATCTAGCGAAAAATTGCCCAAAAGCCTCCGAGAAAAATTCTGCTAGAAAAAACCACCACAGATCTACATGGTGGGAAGGAGCACAAAAAGAACACTACATTATCATCAAAGAAGAATACTCTAGAGAAAACTCTGAATCACAAGAAATCAGGCAAGAGAGAAACAATTCTCAATACAAGCAGGGAGAAAGCCCCGCCTAGCAACAAAAAAGTGGACTCGACAACCCCTCAAGCATTAACAGTTATGAGGATTCGAACACTACACAAAATAACTTCATTTAATAGAAATGCAGATCTCTTAGACCAAACTTCTTCTCCAACTATCTTCAAGAGCATGAACACAATAGATCACGAAGCTAAGACACCAATGTCCCAAGAACTAGAAGAGATGAAGGAGATGCAAGATAAAAGAAGTTGGAAGACCGTAGAGAAAAAAAAGAAAGATATAACATCAATCTTTCCAAGAAAGACGAGGAGCGAGACAATTAAACACTAAGAAAATTATAGGTGTGATAGACCAATTTGGTCTCCGTGGACGTTAACCACTATCATCATCATCATTGTCATCGTCATCATCATTTAATTTTACTTTTATTTTTTTCAAAGAATTCAAAATTTATTACAATCATTAAGTTTTCATAATTTGAAAAATAAAAAATAGAAAACTATAGTTGTTTCCATATCATAATCTGCAAATGATAGCAAGTTTCAAAGTGACCTAAGTTTTAAAGTTAACTAGATATTTAGATTTGAAAAACAATCTACACATGGAATGGTACTAATGACTTTGATTATTATATTTCAATTTTTTTGAGCATTTCTGAATTACACACTTGATTTTTCTTTCCAGTGTTTCAAAGGTATTGAGGAAATTTCTATGCTATTTAGTGTTGAGTTAATTTTCGAAGTTTAATAAGTTAATACACTTATTATTTTCTATTGAGTTGATAATCCAACCACTGTGGTTTAAAAATAACAACATAATTGAAGTTTAAAAATAACTACTTTAATTTTCTCTAATTGATTAACATTACTTTGTGGAATTACAACTTTGAATTACAGAGTGCTCAACCATACTTGAATTAGCTTTCCAAACTTCCAAAGATATTGGAGAATTTTCGATGTTATTTATTATTGAATTAATTTGATGTAGGAGAATCCAACTAAGGGAGGTCATCGCTGCAGTATTTGTCTTTACAAACTGGAAGAAGTTTCAGTTAGTTTTTTTTAAGTTCCATTTGAATTTCTAGTTAACAACATTTAGGAGTTTACACTAAGTTTAAGGCTGTCCCAGCCCACTGTTTATTTTTATTTACTGTTCTTTCTATTTTTAATTTATTGTTTCAAATTAACTTTAGAATACACAAAACGATGAACATTTGTTAATGAATAACTAAAATGTAACTACTGAGAGTTTAAATAACTGTACAATGATCTCTAAGAAGGAATGAAAAAGCTACTGTAATGATCCATCATAGTATTGAATAAAAAGAAGCACACAATCATTTTGAGAAGAAAGAAAATATGAGTCCATTGCAGCCTAAAGCTATTTCTTTTTTTTCCCTCCAAACTTAATTAATTAAGTTCATCTACCCATTTCATATCAGTGACACAGAGCGAGAAATTATCACAAAGGCAAGAAGACAACGGGGTCGAGTTCTATAAATCAACAGAGAGGGTTTTTAGAAGAGTCGAGTACAATTACCAACAAAGAAGGAAACAAGCATCTACAGGTACCAAAAAACTTGTATCATTCATATTTATTATTTTCTTTTCAAAATCTTTGTGTATATATAGATACAAAAAAAAATTACAATAAAAGATACAAATATAAAATCACAAACAAGCTACAGGAACGAACAATGAAACACAGGTCATCCATAATAGTGCTGAATATAACTATGAGTTCATAAGTTAACCACATAGCCAACATAATTAAAATTTCATTAGTTAACAGCCCGAGGGCATAAATACAAAAAACCATGAAATAGTGAGGCCGAAGCCACAACCGTCGACAATAGACCAAGTAAAGACTACAAACAACAAAAACTTCGAAACAGACGGACAGAGAAATGACGAGGCATGACCCTACCCGATACAAGAGCATAGGTGTCAGGGCAAGAGATCAGCAGCCAGTGGGCCCAGTCATTCCCCTGCAGTGGCCACCAAAGTAGGTCATAAGAATCCAAGAAATAGAACCATAAAAAGAAATTGAAAATAGGGACGAGGGTTTAAGGAGAGCTCACTTACCAGAGGACCCGAGCACTTGCAAACAGAGGAAGGAAGCCGCGGACCAAGGTCACGGTCACCAGAAGGCCCACTACTCACAAGGAGCGAGAATAATTTGTAACAGTAGCAACCAAGGCAGAACCATAAACCATGGAAGGAGAGCTTACCTCTATTCGAATGATGGATGAGAGCTGATAGTCGAACCATTGCACGACCATGACCTACAACAAAACATCAAGCTTACAGTCAAACAATGATGCGAAAGCCTTAAAGACAAAAGTATAATCGAAACCACACAACAGAAAAGAAATTTATAGAGCCGAGGCAACCCAGGAGTATAGCCAAGGTAGCGCTCACAGAGCCACAAGGTAGGTGGCCAACACAAGACCCATAGACAGGTGGAGTATCTTGCATAAGGCAAGGGTTTCATGCTCATGAAGACGAGCTTCGAATCAATACACAATACCGATAAACAGAGGAGCATCACAGCAACATCCGAGCCATACAACCAAGAAAAATAAGAGACCAACGTAAAACTAAGACTCAAAACATTAACTCACTAGTACCGTGCCATAAAAGCAATCAACCATAAAAATCATCCACGCAATCACACATTAATTATATTCCGTAAGTGATCAGGGCTAGTCCCATCAATTTTGGTATCAGAGCAGGTTAGGGTTTTTTTTTTTTTTTTGTACAAAATGAAAGTGGGAAGAAGAGGTTGTGGTAGAGCTATTCAAAGAGTAGAAGATGAAGGATTGAGAGAAGAGATTAGGGTCATGAGCACCTGTTTGATAGTAGTAGAAGTGGGAAGGAGAAGGGATCTAGAAGGAGGGGATGACAGTGAGGAAGAAGTTGCAGTTACGACAGATGGATTAGATGAGGAAGGACCTAAAATCAAATTGTTAAGGTCAACTTTATTGGGTAGCAGTAAGCAAAAGCTTGAGATTTCAAACTATGATGGTATTTTGTCCACAAAAGTGCTGTTGGACTGGATCAATGAGTTAGACAAATAATTTGAATGTGAGGAGATCAACGAAGATAGAAAAGTTAAATTCGTCGCCACCATGTTGAAAGGACATGCGGCCTTATGGTGGGACAATGTCCAAGCAGAGTGGAGAAGATAAAATAATCCACTGATTAAACAGTGCACCAAAATGGCTTCCAAAATGAAAGGTAAGTTTTTTGCCAAAGATCACCAGATTTCTTTGTATCGGCAGGTGTAGAATTTGAAACAGAGAGGAATGAGCGTGAATGAATATACCGAATAGTTTTATCGGGTGAATCTGAGAGCAGGTTACATTTAAGACACCCCAGAAAAAACAAGAAGGTTTGTAAATTGCCTAAAGCTAGAGATATTGGACGAGATAAGTATTCTTTCTCCAAAAACCATAGAGGAATCATACCAGCGTGCCTTGAAGGTAGAAGAAAATATCACTACGAAGCAGAACGCCAGAAGAGGATGCAGATTTGACAGAGGGAAAGGATAATCCTTTGGCAGAGGTAGGACTAGCAACAAAAATGAAGAAGGTGGCAGTTCAAAGACCTCAGGGACAACAAAAAAAGAAAGGTAGCACTAGCGGAGGAAGGCCATTCCAGTGAAGAAGGGGTAATGGCAAAGGCAGAGGAGCTACCTACCAGTGTTACAAGTGCCACAAGTGGGGGCACAGGTCCTTTGAGTGTCCAGAAGGTGAGCATGTTGGACAAAGAGGATCATATGTTGCTCAAACAGAGGAAGCAAAGGCACCACCTCAAGAGGTAGAGAATGTATCAGAGACAGGAGAGGCCTTAGTCTTAAAATAAGGTACTATTGAAACCGGCAAAGGGGAGAGCTGACCAAACATAGAGAAAGGAATTATTCTAGACTATGTGTAAGTCACATGGAAAATGCTACAAACTGATTATAGACAATGGAAGCACTGATAATATGGTTGCTACAAAGATGGTGGAGAAATTGGGTTTGAAAAGGTTAAAGCACCCAACTCCCTATAAGGTGTCTTGGTTACAGAAAGGACATCAACTTCTAGTTGACGAGCAGCGTGAGGTGGAACTCCATATTGGCAAGTATAGGGACAAGGTGACTTGTGATATAATGCCTATGGATGTGTGTCATATTTTTCTAGGTAGACCATGGCAGTATGACCAAAAAGTGGTTCATGACTGAAAGACAAACTGCTACAAGTTTTTCAAGGATGGGATTAAGCATACACTAGTACCCATCAAGGAAAAGAAACAACAAAGACTAGTGGGACAAAAGCATTGCTCATGGGGGGAAAAGCATTTTTAAAACAGATTGAAGATAATGAGGTAAAGTATGCCGTTGTAAGGAGACCAAGAGCAGTGTTGTTGCATATTGAAATTTTTGACTTACCTGAATAAATCCAAGATTTACCAGATAAGTTGCCACTAAAGCAAACTATTAGTAATCACATAAATTTCTTTCCCAGAGCTAGTTTACCAAACAAAGTTGCTTACCGGATGAGTCCTAAGGACAACGAAGAGATTAAGAAGCAAGTACAGGAATTTTTGGACAAAAGATTGATATGGGAAAATTTAAGTCCCTATGTCGTTCCGACAGTTTTAGCACCCAAGAAAGGAGGATAGTGGCGGATGTGTACTGATTCAAGAGAAATAAAAAAATTACTATCAGTTACAGGTTTCCATTGCCACAAATGGATAACATGATGGAATTCTTGAGTGGAATAGCATATTTTTTGAAAATAGATCTAAAGAGCAGATACCACGAGATTAGAATAAGAGAAGGAGACGAACGGAAAACAACTTTCAAAACCAATGAAGGTTTGTATGAATGGCTGGTGATTCCATTTGGGTTGAGTAACCCCCCTAACACTTTCATGCGCCTAATGAACAAGATTTTGAAGGAGGTTTTTGGAAAATTCATGACTGAATATCTTGACGATATATTGATTTTCAGTAAGACCAAGGAAGAACATTTTTGACACGTTAGATATGTTTTGGAGAAGTTACATCAAAATAAGTTGCTGATAAATTTAAAAAAAAAAAATTCTTTTAGAAGGAATTAGTCTATTTGGGTTTTGTGATTTCAGAAAATGAGTTGAAAATGGAACCAGAAAAAGTTGTAGCTATAATCAGCTGGCCATTCCCTAAGAGTCTGTTCAAAGTTCGGAGTTTTCAAGGGTTGGGAAGTTTCTATCACAAGTTTATAAAGAATTTTAGTGGAATCTGTGCACCCATGTTGGACAACATCAATAAGGCAAGTTAGCCTTTCCATTGGTCTGAATCTGCAGAGAAACGTTTCTAGATATTGAAGAGGAAGATTACTGAAAGGCCAATTTTAAGATTTCCTAATTTTAACAAACTTTTCCAAGTTTGTTGTGATGCCAATGGTATAGCCATTGGAGTCATACTCAGCCAGGAAGACAAACCAATAGCTTAATTCAGTGAAAAATTAAATGAAAGTAGGTAAAAATGCTTGTATTAAGTCAAGGATTTTTATGTCGTTGTCCAAGCATTGAAGCATTGGAGACATTATTTGTTAGGTAATGAGCTTGTCTTGGTTTTTGATAATTTTGAATTACAGTATGTTATGAAACAACATAAGTTGAATCATAAACACGCAAAATGGTTTGAGTACTTGTAGATTTTTACATTCGTATTGAAGCATATCAGTGGTCAAGCCAACAAGGTAGCAGATGCACTAAGCAGTAGTGTTTTACTCTTATAGGAGAGCACGATACAAGTGTTGGGTTCTAAATACCTGAAGGACTTGTATCAAATTGATGTTGATTTCAAGGAGGATTATGAAGCCTACAAAAATCCTTTGTTGAGGAATAATAGTCCATGGCTGGACTATAGCTTACAAGAAGAACTGCTATTCAAGGGAGGAAATCTGTGTATTCTAGAATGTTCGATGAGGGACAATATCATTCAGGAAAAACATAGTGGAGGTCTAGCTGGACATTTCGGCATTGATAAGATCATGGATCAGCTAAGTCATTTTTACTACTGGCTGAAGATGTGAAGAGACATGCAACGATAGGTAACCAGGTTTAAAGTGTGTTAGTTGGCGAAAGGGCATAATCAGAACACGGGGTTGTATACACCCTTGCCTATTCCAAACAGACCATGGGACTCAGTCAGTATGGAGTTTGTCTTGGGTCTGCCAAAAAAATAGTGGGGTTTTGACTCCATCATGGTGGTGGTGGGTCATTTCTCCAAGATGGAACACTTCATCCCTCCTAGGAAAACCAGTGACACCACCCATGTAGCGCACTTTTTTTTCACTGAAATTCTCAGACTGCACGGCTTACCCAAGTCCATTGTTTCCGACATGGATGTGAAATTCATAGTACATTTCTAGTGCACCTTGTGGAAAAAGATGGACACAAAATTAAACTTTAGCTCCGCTTATCACCCACAGACCGATGGGAAGACAAAGGTGGTGAAAAGGAGTTTATGAAACTTGCTACAGAGTCTAGTTGGGGAAAATTCATGGACGTGGGATCGTGTACTTACCCAAGCAAAATTTTCTTACAATGATTCAACAAATAGAAGCACGAGAAGTAGTCCTTTCCAGATATTGTACGGAATGCATCCTCGAGGAGTGCATGAATTATGAGATTTGGGACAGTTAGAAAGAAGGAGTACTGACGGGGAAGATTTCGCAAGAGCAATTAATGACCTACATGAGTAGGTGAAGTCAAAATTACATGACAACAATCAAAGCTATAAATAGAAAGAATACTTGAAAAGATGGGAGGTACAATTTAACGTATGGGATCAAGTCCTAGCGCATCTACGCAAAGAAAGATTCCCTAAGGGCGAATACAATAAGTTAAAGTTTAAGAAAATTGGACCTTGCGAAATTCTCCACAAGTTTTCTGCAATTGCATATGAGATGCAATTGCCTCCAGGTATATGAATATTGCCCATATTTAATCTGGCAGATTTATTCCCATACACGGCCAGTCCTGAAGGGGACAGTTGGGCACAACAAAATCGGGGTACCCTGGAAGAGAGTAGTTCATGGATGAGACAAATGCCTTTAGCTCAACCACTTGAGATTGAAGGAATCCTCAATAGATAGGTGGCCAAGCAGACTTGAATAAAGGAGTACGTATAATGCCTCATAAAGTGGAAGAATCGTCCCATTGAGGACAGTTCGTGGCTTGACGCAGATGAGATACAACATGCAGGGTATTCTATCGAGGAGCTCATGGACAAGAGCCGTGAATTTTCATCTACCATGGAAGCCTGATGCAGGAGCATCTAGCTAAGGGAGGTCATGGTTGGAGTATTTGTCTTTACAGACCGAAAGGAGTTTCAATTAGTTTTTTTAAGTTCCATTTAAATTTCTAGTTAACAGCATTTAGGACTTTACACTAAGTTTAAGGCTATCCCAGCCCACTGTTTATTTTTATTTACTGTTCTTTTTATTTTTAATTTATTGTTTCAACTTAAAATATAGAGAAAAATGAACAGAACTTATCAATGAATAACGAAAATGTAACTACTGACAGTTAAAATAAAAGAATGTAAACTTTGAAACGGGAACTGATATTGTTATGCGTTTCGTAGAGATAGCAAAAAAGTGACCTGATTTTGAAAAGGGGTGATGCAGAACGAACATGTCTTTTTTAGAGCATAGTTTTTGGAAGGAATGTCATGGGAAGGATAGTTTTATCTAAATTACATTTTTGAATGGTAGTGATTTTCATGCTGATTTAAAAAAGTGAGTATTCTGCATCACCCACTTTTTTTAAAAGACCTGTTTTTTGGCTTTAAATTTTCTAATGTATAAAATGTAAATAATTATTTTGTAAATTTGATCATTTTTGAAGTGGTCATTTTCTTCACATTTTCTTGTTTTTTATTTTAATTTTAACTTTTTTTTAGTGAGGTTTTTATTGTTTTGCATTTTTAAATTAGGAGGTCGATATTTAGAATTTTCAATATTCTACATATTTATACATCCTTAATTATTTTTTCGCTCCACATGAAATAATTGTTTCTAAAAAACAATATTTTTTAACAATGGACATAAAAATAACCATTTTTAACATAAATATAACTAAAAAACTACACATTTTGATAATTTTTTGCTAGAATTGACATGTCAAAATCACAATTTTTATGCAATAATTTTAACTAAAAATGGTTAAATAATAGTTTTTTTTATGAATTTCATGTCAAAAAATAATAATAATCACTTTTTTTTTCAAAATATAATGATTAACTTAAAAATCAATGCGAAAATCACATATTACAAATATTGAATGTATAACAACCCTAATTGAGTGTTTATTCTTCTCATAAAATGTCAAAGTCAAAACATTGCAAAGCTTGATTTCCAAGCATAACTTAAATTTAATCAACAATGTCACGTAATCCAAACTCTTCGTCCTCTAAAGTTTCATCATTGTCTTCTTCCACAATATTTTCTATTTCCTTTTGCTCATTTTCCTCTTCTAATGGGTCTTTGATGTCTGTGAATCTCCCAATGTATGTCTTTCCAAACATTCCATGTAATAGTGGTTGGGGTTCCTTTGCCTTTTTTGCCACACGTGATTCACTAAAGTCCCCTTTCTTGGACCCAATTTCTTGCATTGCATCTGGAAGAAATTGAAGAGCATTAATTCTTTGTTGAATGAAAGGCTGAAATGTTTAGAAATTTTCTTGAATAACTATTTCAAATACCATTTAAGAAAATATGGTAATGCAAGCACATACTCAATGCCCATGTCACCTCCTCAACGCCCATGTCACTTTTATAAAATAGAATGTATTTATTATTCTACTCAAAATTCATTTTTATCAAAATTCAATATTTTCACAAACATGAAATCACTTTAAAACATTTTATATCAATTTTATACCAGATTTCAAAATTAATAAAACAAACTCAACTAATTTAATAATGGTGAATTGTAATATATAAAAAGAACTCACTACATATCATCCACTACCAATGTTAACGAAGTGAAGAAAAAAACACTATAATTCATCCAAACACAATTAATTTTATATTTATTAAAAAAAATAAAAATTATATATGTTCAAGTCTACATGTGAAATTCATTTATATGATTAAGACTTGCTTACACATTTGTTTCCCTTTTAATCAATTCATCTCAACAGAATTATCAGCGAAAACAAATCTTATCTATGCAAAGAGATAAAAGATAAGCTTCTTCGAAAAACATTTTTATTTCCACCAAGTGATTTGTCTATTTATCAATTTAATAATGATGTGTGGAATTAAACAATATCAATTTATTAAAAATTATTGAAATTTTTATTTATTAACACCAATCTAGTCAAAACGATCCCAAATCTCCCAAAAATGATTGTTTTAACCTCATGCATTCAAAAAAATGAGCCTAACAGACCCTAAACAAAATGGATTAAGTGAGTTGTTGACTCAGCCTAACAAACCCTAACTAACATAGCATGATCACATTCCAACTTCAAGTCATTAACTAAAATAGTCGAAAGACCCTCACCCTATATCTCAAGTCTTGAAGCACTTGGTTGCCTTCATTTACCAAACATTGCTTGCGTACGTTTGAACTTGATTTGGTTTATAAGAATTTTCTTAGCCAAAGAGAGCAACGAATTCATTTGTGATTATTTATAGATTTGCAAATCGAAAATGCAAACTATTTTATGCAATCAACGAAGAATTGCAAATTGCAAATTACAGATTTGCAAATGAAAAATATAAACTATTTTATCTCATCAGAACATAATTGCTCAAATTAAAGTCATCTATTACGATCAATTTACCAAAAAGTTGTGTCTTCCATTATGTTTAATCTATCAAAAGTTGTTTACTTCAAAATTTATAATTTATGTATCAATTTTCCCTATGTTTATTTTTTATATAACATAACATATAAGAATATTTTACAAAGCTCCAAAAATCCAGGGCTGACTACTTTGATTATTAATCAAATGTAAAACCAAAATATATTGTTGTGTTTAAAACTCGATCTTGTAGTAGATGTTTCCATCATAATCGACCTTAATTTCTCGAATACACTCATCGCATTCTGACGGCTCCAGCTTCTCCCCGACGCTAGTAAGAATATGACGGAGTTCCCTGGAAGAAATCTTGCCAGTGCCCTCTTTATCGAGGGCATTAAAGGCATCTCTCAGTTGAACATGGAAGCTACCTCCCTTCAAGTTCTGTTTCATCACGTCCATGAAGCGAGGTAAGTCGATGGTGCTGCTGATCTCTTCACCTTTAATGATCTCTTTAAGCTCTGCCTAAGTGGGATTCTCCCCCAAGGATCACATAACAGTTCGGCCACCATAATGTACCCATCACGGTCGGTGTCGAATAGGCTAAACGCCTCCCGCATTGGAGCGATCTGCTCTTCACTCCGGATCAAAACTGAGCTTTTACTAAAAAACTATTTTGTTTGTTCCTGCCAAAATTAATTAACATCAAAATTCCCTCTGAAATCCGCTTAATATCATATTGGATGCCCAGTAAGCATTGTTTGGGGTGATTCGTAGCACATGGGGTGATTCTGAGAATCGCCGGGTGGTGGGGGGATTCTCAGAATCGCCCCGCCATCGCCCCACCACCCGGCGATTCTCATAATCGCCCCATCTGCTACAAATCGCCCCAAACAATGCTTATTGGGCATCCAATACGATATTAAGTGGAGAAATCCTAGCCCTGCGAAAGATCTGCGGTGATGGCACTGCTGGGAATTGAACTGGGGTCGCCTTGGGTGTTATTGCAACAGGGGGCGATGTCAGTGCTGGTGCCGGAGAGGCTAAGCCCATCAATACCATGACGAAAATGAATATGACTCTAACCCTAATGACTTCACAACACACCCTATTACCAACTATCTTATATCTGACATTTAGTCAGTAATTTGATCTTATATCTATCATTTAGTCATTAATTTGATTATTTTCTTATTATTCAGTTATATAATTATATCATATTATGTTTGATCCTAAATCAAATATTTATCAGAGTGAGGAAAATTGGTCAGTAAAAGATATATTACTTAGTTTTTTAAATTGACTTACGCTTAATATTCATTCGCACTTTCCGTAAAGAAAAACTTGGCAGAAGTACCTACAACAAGTGGTGAATTGTGAGAAGAATATGTACAAGATCTATGGGAGTCTTATCTTGCTGAACGGACACACCGTAAGATGTATCACACCTCATCTCTTTTCTCATTGAACGTCATTGTCAGTATTAATATGAAAAAAACATACAAACAATTATATCCAAAAACAATCAAATTTCCGGCCACATACTACCATGTCATTTCCCGAATATTATTACTGTGATACCATTTATGCCTCAACTTTATGCTTAAAAATTCCATGGCATTTCCCCAATATTATAGATATGATACCATTTCTGCCTCAAATTTAAAGGCACACACTACAAAATATCCACCTCAATCACCCTTTCCCACAGCAGGCCTATGATTGTTAAGTATTAGCTTTCGTCATTCAATTCCATACCATTTGATTTCAAATTCATAACGTGCCAAATGTCATGAGCAGTAATGTGCACTTGTTAACTAGTTCAATTTCCACATTGTAATTAGCTTTCAAATTGATCACTAAATTCTTAAGTCTAAAATTCCAAACCAAGATAATAATAATGAATCTTGAGCAAAATATTATCTCCTACTGAAAACAACAATCACATTTCCACTGCAGAAGACAACAGTCTTGCTAAAAAACCGACAAATGAACCAAGTAAACAGAAGACCAACTGCAACTTCTTTAATCTGCTCGTGGCTGGCCAGCTCGAGAAGAAAGTATAATACCAACTATAAGGCCGTATAGTGCAAGTTCTTCTGCAAAGATCAATATGAGGATCATACCAACAAAGAGCTTTGGCTGTTGTGCATTGCTCTAACACCGGCATCACCAACAATACCAATAGCCATTCCCGCAGCAAGACCTAAGAGCCCGCAAGCCAGTCCCGATGACAGATGCGCGTAACCATCAAATAGATAATAGGACTTTGCCTTGGGGTTAATTTCTATGTTGATAATCACAACAATAATGAAAACATAAACACCCAACACTCCAGCCATGACCACTGGAACAATCGATTTCATCACAAGCTCCGACCTCATCACACCCATGGAGGCCACACCCATGCCACTCTTCCTAGTTCCATATGCAGCTCCCATGCAGGGAAACACGAGTGCTACGGCGAGCCCAAGGAAGCCGAAGAATGGAGCAGTCTCATTGCCGCTGAATACGTCCACCATTTTAACTGAGATTTGAGATGAGATTCAAGCTAAAACATCGAAGGTTTTTTAGATTTTCAGAGCCTCCAAAGAGATCGAACCTCGAAGCTGGAACTTGCAAGTGCCTAGCCCAATCCAGATGCAATCTCAGAGCATTAAAAAGAGTCATTCAATTCCATGTCAAACTTGTAAATGGAATTAGGTATTAGGAAATGGATTCTGAACTGCACATTGAATTAATGGATAATCCTATTGTCAATTTAAAAAACTAAGGTGGTGGGGCGATTCTGAGAATCGCCTCGCCACCACCACCACTGGTGGCGGGGCGATTCTTAGAATCACCCCACAACCCAATTGCTCGAATACACTAATAGGTGCTGCTGTAGCAAAGGGTTTTTGCAGTGGAATGTAATCGATTTTAAATACAAATGATGTTGATAAATGGGTATGTGGTACCTTAAACTAAATCAATTGGCTGCCTATACTACTTTTCCCCTGTTTTAACTATCTTTTGGTGGCGGGGCAATTCTCAGAATCGCCCCACAACCCGATTGTTCGAATACTCTAATAGGTGCTTCTATAGCAAAGGGTTTTTGCAGTGGAATGTAATCGATTTGAAATACAAACGACACTGATAAATGGGTATGTGGTACTTTAAACTAAATCAATTGGCTGCCTATACTATTTTTCCCTTATTTTAACAATTTTTTGGTGGCGGGGCGGTGGCGAGGCGATTCCTAGAATTTCCCCACAACCCGATTGCTCGAATACTCTGATAGGTGTTGTTGTAGCAAAGGGTTTTTGCAGTGGAATGTAATCGATTTTAAATACAAACGACGTTGATAATGGGTATGTGGTACTTTAAACTAAATCAATTTGCTGCCTGTACTATTTTTCCCCTGTTTTAACTATTTTTGAATTTATTCTCTAGTACTCTTGTGAAAATTGATTAAAGACCTGGCAATGGAGCAAAAGATTCGGCTCTGCCGTCAGGTCAAATTCAGCTCTGCTAAACTGCCGATCCTCTTTCTTTCCTGTTAAAAGGCTATAGTTATCATTCCTCTTTTCTATTTTTGAAGTGTGTGCACTGTTGTGACAATTGATTAAAGATGTAGCAATGGAGCAAAAGAATCGGCGCTGCTATCAGGTAAAAGTTAGCTCTGCTAAAGATGCTGCTACTCTTTCTTTCATGTTAGGTTAAAAATGCATAGTTATCATTCCTCTTTCTTTCCTACTCTGTTCATTTTCTGTTCAAGTTTAGGTTAAATTAATTGTTATATTAATGAAACTGTAACAGGTGAATTCTAGTTTGATTGACCCAGATCACGGGATGTTGCCGTAGTAAAGGGTTGTTGCAGCGGATGATGATTTATTTTAGATAAAAAAAATGGTTAGGTAACATTTTAAGCATTCATGGGTTTTACAAATTGATAGCGAGATATAAAAGAAAAAAATAGTGAGATGATATAAAACAGAAAATATACTCGGCATTGTCGTATTCTTGTAGCCCTATAAGCGAAATAACATCCAATGTGTTTTACAGTATTTCCATGCTTTCCATGGAAATCTAATGTGGTTGATGTAGGGAAACGAAAAACTTACAAATGAAGGTAGCCAGAGAACATTTTCGCGTCCAACAATATTATTTAACGTCCTTTAATAAAACAATGAGCCAGCCAGAACTTCAACCTTTCCGAATTTATTTCATTTCTTTTTCTCCGAGGATCAACTGTATTTTAAATTATTTTGTTGATTTAGATTAAAATTTAAGATTGTGTATCGCAGAAAGTGGTAAGTTTACAAATGAAGCTGTGAGATTAGGAGGGAGTAGTAAGTTCATGGATAAGAGGTTAGTTTGAGGTTTGGTAAGTGTGCCTTAATTATTATTAAAGTGAGCCAGCTAGTATGCTGGTTTGTTATTAGTGAAATGGGATTAATTGTATTTATGAGTAGTGAAATGGGATCAACTATATTTATAAAGTATTTTTATCATTTAGATTAAAATCTAGGGTCATGTATTTAATGAAATGAAAAACTCATAAATAAATAGGTTGTAGTAAGTTTATGGACAAGAAGATAGTATGAAGTTTGGTAATATTAAAGAAAAGTTCAATATATAAATGTATATTGTCAAATTTCTATAAAATTATAATTTTTTTCGTAATTTTTATGATTTTTTTTAATTTTAGCAATCTGAGATGTATATTTTAATGTTTATTGACATTGATCCGGATTTAAACATGAACACAACAAATTATAGAGATAACGATATACACAAAGATGCAGCGGAAATAATGCTTCATTTCATTAATGGAAAATACTGAAAGATGCTTACAACCAAAAATGGAAATAAACCAGCTAGGGTGATGGTAGCTTATCTCTGAGAAGAGATGTGGTGGCTACATGCCTCTGAACTATTCCGGACTGTGTTACAATGCGGCTCGAAGGCCTATTTATTGTTGAGAAACAATGGAAAACCCTTAACATTCCGAAATCTAACCCTAGAAGATGAAACGCCAAATTGTGGGCCCCGTTTGGGTAAATTGGTACATCAATTTCCCGGGGTCATAACTTTGGCATACAATCTCCGTTTGACGCGTACAATAGCTCGTTAAAAAGATCTATCCGAGCACTACCACTTTGGGAGGCAACATCGTTCAATGGACCAATGTTTCCCCAGATTCCCAAAAAAACATCGTTTAAGGCCTCAAAATGGCTCCGGAAGTTCAGGACCCAAAAAACTGCTAAAAATAGTAAACTGTGCTATAATTTAGGGAACTGAAAAACTGAAAGATACAGTTGTGGGGGTCCAAATGGGATAGGTGGGTGGCCACCAACATCCACGTGGATCATTCCTCCCCACTTAGGAAGCAATGGTCCCCATTGCGTTGAGTTCCTCCCTAAGATGAGGAAGCTTCTGTTGAGCTGGGTCTCTAGTGAGCTGTTCTGCAATCTCTGCTGTGACTAGAAATGGTGGGAAGCATAGTCGACGATGGTCCACATTGAACACTCGTTGCAAGCGAAGGAATGGAGGAATGTTGTGCTTCAAAGCGTTGTTTCCTGTAGCCTTGGTACTCCTGGAAGGACCATGTCGGAGTGGTCTGAGCTTTTGATGGGTTCGGGTAAGGCATTCTTTTTGTTGATGCAACCAGACTTTGTTACCCACCTGAAACTTGTGTGGTACCCCTGTGGGTGAGGACAAGTATCCCTTTGCTGTTGCTGCTGCGTGGAGGAAGCCTTTGCAGGGGTCATGGATGTAGCAATGATTTTCCCCTTTGGGAGTGAACCAGACAGATGAATTTCCTGGTCTGTGATATGAGCTTGCTGCCTTTCTTGGTAGTGATCAAAGATGTGGAAATAGGTGGGGCTACCTCCGGTATCCTATATAATGAATTATTTAAAGAAATAATGACAGCACGAGGCCTTGACTCATACACAGCCGCCTCCACAAGTATGGTTGGCCTAATAATACATCACAAACATCCTGACATGTAACATCACACAATACCTCGTCTGTGAAGGGCTTGATGCTGTAGGGAAGGCGGCACTGCTAGTGAAATTTGAGATCTCGTCCTTCATGAAGCCATCCGATACTATACGGTTGTGGGTGTGGTGTAGTCGGTAGGCCCAACCGCTTCATGACCTCTACTAAAACGAGGATGTTTTGGCTGCCACTATCGACAATGAATTATAGTGGTAAACCCTTCACCCACATATGTGAGTGGAAAAGGCGCTCCCCTTCCTCTAGATTTTTGGGCTAATCTTTCTAGATCTTAGCGGTGGCAACAGTGGCGCTGGGATCCGCATCAATGATCTACTTCCCTTTGCCATTCCCCTTGTCGGGTTCTGGCTCAGGGTCATAACATGCATCTAATTCGAAAGCCTTCAACTCGGCCACCAACGACTGCTTGGTCCGACACTCACTTGTGTTATGAGTGGGACTCTTGTGGAACTCACACCACTTCCCTCTGTCCCTCTTTGGCTTCGTGGTGTTGTTCTTTTCTTGCAGCTTCGAAGGGTTGTCTTGGGTCACCTCGCCTTGGCTTTGTCCTTTGGGCTTCAGATTTGCAGATCCAAAGTCTCGCTTCTTCTGTTTGAACTTTTTCTTGATTTTGACAGCATATCGGTATGTTGTGCCGAGTGAGGAGATGTTCAAGAACCCCATCTCTTCCTGGATGTATCTGTGTAGGTAGTCGCGGTATTTGAGTACCAGATGCAGCGCAGAATCTTTGATACCCAATTGTGTGCGAAGGGTATGAAAAATGTTTGTGAACTCCAGCACATCTTGGTCTCGTCCCTACCGCAGTGTGGTCCATTTGATGTATTTATCCTCATAGCTTCCGACAGGGTAGTACTCCTCCTTGATGGCATCCCGGAAGTCATTCCAAGTGGGTGCGACTGAAAATAGTGAGCCTGTACTTTCACCCTTCTGCTCGCAGTAGGTTTCCCACCAGTCCTTGACGTGGGGGGCTGCTTTGAGAAGAGCGAAAACAATCTTTTCCCGATTTGAAAATTCATGAACAGAAAAATACCCATCTAGCAGATTTAACCATTTATCTACAGAATCTGCGTCTATTTGACCCTTGAAGATGGGGATTTCAAAATTAACTTGTACCTTAAAGGGTGTGGCATTTCCAGAGTAGCTGCTGGAAGCCGATGCATCGCTTCTGGGTAGCCGCTGAAGGATCTGGGCAAAGATGTCCATCATCGCGTTTCGTTATCGCTCGAGGGCTTCTTCGAGCAAGATTTTGATGGGATCTCCTGCTCCCTCCTCTTTCCTCTCATCCGCCGTGGGAGGCCGTCGAGATTTGCGAGGCTGGTCTTGCAAAGGTTCGACCAGTTCCAGACCTAACTCCTTATATCCCGACCTCGTTGGGGACATGCAAAGAAAAACAGAGAAAAAGTAGACCACTCTGATACCACTGATCCAGATTTAAATAGGAACGCAACAAATTACAGAGATAACCATATACACAAAGTTGCAGTGGAAATAATACTTCATTTCATTAATGGAAAATACTGAAATATGCTTACAACCAGAAATGGAAATAAACCAGCTAGGGCGATGATAGCTTATCTCTGAGAAGAGATGTGGTGGCTGCATGCCTCTGAACTGTTCCGAGCTATGTTACAATGAGGCTCGAAGGCCTATTTATTGTTGAGAAACAATGGAAAACCTTTAGCATTCCAAAATCTAACCCTAGAAAATGAAACGCCAAATTGTGGGCCCCATTTGGGCAAATTGGTACATCAATTTCCCGGGGTCGTAACTTTGGCATACAATCTCTGTTTGACGCGTACAATAGCTAGTTAGAAAGATCTATCCGAGCACTACCACTTTGGGAGGCAACATATGTCCATGGACCCATGTTGCCCCAGATTCCCAAAAAAACGTCGTTTAGGGCCTCAAAATGGCTCCGAAAGTTCAGGACCCGAAAAACTGCTAAAAATAGTAAACTGTGCTATAATTTAGGGAAATGAAAAACTGAAAGATACAGTTGTGGGGGTCCAAATGGGATAGGTGGGTGGCCACCAACATCCACCTGGATTAGACATTTACCAACCATTTAATTTATCTGGCTATACTAATTATTATTATTGATTAAAATTTATAAATACCTCAAAACCATTATCTTTTAAATCCCATCATTAAATTTTTTTTGAAAAACGTTTTTCATTTACTAAAAATACCAATTTACAATCAATTATTTGTCTCATTACATTATAGTATTTTTATATATTATATATTTTACTCAGGCATTATAATATTCTTACATGTTATATAAAAAAAATATAAAATACATTACAATTTTTTTAGATATTATATAAATATAACTGAACTTAAAAGTATTAATAATATCTTTTCAATATTTCAGATTTAAAACATGCCAGTGGTGGTGGCGGGGCGATGGCGGGGCGATTCTCAGAATTGCCCCACCACCCGATTGCTCGAATACTCTAATAGCCCAAGCAACTCGCCTCAAAGTAGAAGAAAAGAGAACAAGAAATGGGTGTGCTGAGCTCATCTTTTGAAATGTTGTATACATGCACAAAGAACTTTGACCATCAAACAAGAATACGCTGTCCGCACAGATGGCATGACTCCAAACCCTCCAACGCACACACCATAATATAATGAATCAACATACTAAAGTGAATAATTTTGGAGTTGTATGCAAATAAGCCAACAGACGCATGACACACTCACTCAATACAACACATTGCATATAGTATATATCTCCGTTGCACATATATACTACGGCTTCAATTGTATATACAGATTTTGACAACAACTATAGAGTTTTAATTGACAACAACTGGGATACAAAAACTTCACAATGCATACCACTATGTCAACGCTCCATTCCAAGTAACACTTCAACACTAGTGTACATACCTCCACGCAACTAAATGAAATCAATGTAGGGTTTAAGTTTTCAATGTTGTTAACCAGATTCACGATGTTCAACACAATTCGATGTATACAACCCACGTATTACGCATAGACATAATGGGGAAAATATTACGCATCCAAAGGACATATCCATGTAATGGGGAAAATAAATATTCAATCAACATTTGGACTATTGGAAAGTTCCTTTTAGATGATTGATATTCCATGGCACAATATTTTAAGAGGTGTATTGCGAAAATAAGGAAATATGGGTATGATAAAATAAGGGGGTGGAAGCCTAAGAAAACCTAGAAGTGCTAATATCTAAGGAGAAAAAAGAGGATGGGACAAAACCAATGTTCAAGATTCAAAAAGAAGGTAATGAAATAAGAATAGAGGAGGGCAGAAATTTGATTGTCATAAATGGTGAAAATGTCAAATATTTATTTATTCAAGAGAAAAGAATTTGAAGAGCCCATAAGCATCTTAAAAGGAAGCTAGATACAATAAATCAATGAAACACAATATGATTTATTAGTCTCGTAAATCCATTCTTTGTCGATTTTGGAATATGGTGAGAATTTCATGGATAAACCCATAGATTATACAACATGGGAAATTGATTTGGATATTTTAAAGATTACACATACACCTACTGATTTCTCAGTAAGTGTAGTCTCAATCTAATTGCAAGGTAGTTTTGTTTTATTTTGATGAGTTAAATTGCATTGTAGTTTTATTTTATTTTGATCAATTAAATTGCATTGTAGTTTTGTTTTATTCATGTAGGTTTCCCATTTATTTATTGTAGTTTCTGGTGAGTATAGTTTGGAGTATCTTTTCCTCACTCAGATAAATATTTGATTTAGGATCAAACATAATATGATATGATTATATAACTGAATAATAAGAAAATAATCAAATTAATGACTAAATGATAGATATAAGATCAAATTAATGACTAAATGTCAGATATAAGATAGTTGGTAATAGGCTGTGTTGTGAAGTCATTAGGGTTATTATTGACTCCTTAAATATGACTCAAGGATTTCTAAAAGTATTCTTCCAATATTAATGAGTTTCTATGTCTACAGTGTAATCACCACAATGAAATAATAAGCATTTACTACCAACTAGATGTTCATAGTCCCATAAAAGGTTTTTATATCCCTCGTTACTTCCCCCATTGGGGTGCTTTTCATTTATTTTATTTCTCCCTTTTCTTTTATTTAGATATGAGGATGGGTAACATCTAATTGATAATAGTGGGGGAAGCAACACACTGAATAACCATATTAATAGGGGTGTCTCCTTATATTGGGTGTAAATTCTTGACCTAATTGACATTTGAGAATTGTTGCCAAGGAAGATGTTTTTATGCTGTTGTTAAGATATTCCAAGTGAATTTGATAAACGCAATCCTTTCTCAGTGGTAATTTATGTTAATGGAGATCCAAACTTAGTTTTCTGATTTTGGTTGTGTTTCCCATTGTCGTATTAGCATCCATGTTCTCCTCATGAGTCACCTGCAACAAAATAAGATAAACACAAAATACCATGTAACTATATTTAAAACGCCATCAAAGTTATTGTTGTGGTTCATAATGTGACAGTGACAGTGACCTTCCTTTAAAGGTTTGGAAAGAAATTAAAATATATTATTATTATGGCTTTAGATACTCTAATCAAAGTAAATTGAGTGGTCATAGGTAGCTCATCATATTCTCCCTACATGTGGGGTATGATTTAACTGATGATGCATTATTAGGATTGTGATTGACACTAGAGTTATCTTTTGGGAACTTGCTTGTTTTTCCAATTATTTCATTCTTGAGAGAAAATACTCTGGCATCTAGGTTTGGGATTTATTGATAGAAAATGAAGTTATCCTACCTTCATTTATTGGGAACACATTTATGAGGGAGTAATAAGGTTCTTTAGGTGTAATTGAGTTGCTTTAGAAAAATGAAACTTGCTTCTGGGATTCCTTGTGAACCTTTTGTGAACATATTTTATGGATAGGGTGCAAAGTTTAGCGAGGGTCATTAGAGGAGATTCAATCTAATCTGACTCCAATTCCTATTTTTAGCGAAATCCTGGCCTCCTATGAATTTTCATGCTCAAAATTAAAATAAGAATAATCAGGAAAATGTGCTTGATGTGATATGGTAAATTTGTCCATCTATGTTTAGGTGTAATAACCATGGCATGTAATGGTTGAAAACATGTTGAATTTATACTTAGGAAAGAAAAATGATATTCTACCAAAAACATTAATGTGTTTTTTTCCTCATAAACAACTTCGTTCGGCACATAAAAATTTGGTTTTACTAGCATTTTTTAAAAAGTTTGAAAATTGACCCTAAAAAAAAATCATCCTTCTAGTATCATCACTTTTTCATTTTGAAGCTATATTTTGCTCGAAAATTTTATATAAATTTTGTAGTCACTACCATTTTTAAAACATGTTCAAAATTGACCCCTAAAAAATAAAATCTTCATTCCAGTATACACAGTTTTCGTTTTTAGCACCGTTTTTGATGTTTTTTTGGGATTTTTTGGCCAGAGTTCCCATTTTGAGTTTATAATTCCTGTTTTAAAGTTTACATTGATATAATTGTAAAATGATCTTTAGGAAGGAAGGAAAAATCCTCTGTAATGATCCATCATAGTATTGAGTAAAAAGAAGCACGCAATCATTTTGAGAAGAAAAAAAATATGAGTCCATTGCAACCTAAAGTTATTTCTTTTTTTTTTCCTCCAAATTTAATTAATTAAGTTCATCTACCCATTTCATAACAGTGACAGAGAGTGAGAAATTATCATATAGGCAAGAAGAAAACGTGACTGAGTTCCATAAATCAACAGAGATGGTTTGCAGAAGAGTCGAGTACAATTACCAACAATGAAAGAAACAAGCATCTATAGGTAGCAACAAACTTGTATCATTAACATTTACTATTTTCTTTTCAAAATATATGTGTATATATAGATACCAAAAAAAAATTACAGTCGAAGATACAAATATAAAGTCACAAACAAGCTACAGGACCAAAAAATGAAACAGAGGTCATCCATAACAGTGCCGAATATAACTACGAGTTCATAAGTTAACCACAAAGCCCACATAATTACAATTTCATAAGTTAACATCCCAGAGGTATAAATACACAGAACCATAAAACAGTGAGGCGAAAGCCACAACCCTCGACAATAGACCAAGTAAATACTACAAATAGCAAACACTTCGAAACATATAGACAGAGAAAAGACGAGGCACAACCCTACCCGATACAAGAGCGTAGGTGTCAGGGCAAGAGATCAACGACTGATGAGCCCAGTCATTCACCTATAGTGGCCACCAAACGAGGTCATAAGAATTCAAGAAATAAAACCATAAAAATAAATTGAAAACAGGGACAAGGTTTTAGTGAGAGCTCACTTACCAGAGGAGCCGAGCCCTTGCAAATGGAGGAAGGAAGCCACGGACGAAGGTCACAGTCGCTAGAGCGCCTACTTCTCACAAGGAATGAGAAGAATTAGTAACAATAGCAAATTAAGTAGAACCATAAACCATGGAAGGAGAGATTACCTCTGTTCGAATCCTAGATGAGAGTTGAGGTTCGAGCGACCCCATGACCATGACTTGCAGCGAAATGTCAAGCTTATAGTTAAACAGCGAGGTGAAAGCCTTGAAGATAAAAGTATAATCGAGACCACACAATGACAAACGAATTTACAGAGCCGAGGCAACCCAAGAGTATAGCCAAAGTAGTGTCTGGAGAGGCACAAGGTAGGCGACCAACACAAGACCCATAGACGAGTGGAGTACCTTGTAGAAGTCGAGGGTTTCATGTCAATGATGCCAAGCTATGAATCAATACACACGACTGATAAATAGAGGGGCATCACAGCCACAACTGAGCCATATAACTGTGAAAAACAAGAGACCAGCATACATCTAAGACTCAGAACATTAACTCACCATAACCGCACCATAAAACCAATCAACCATAAAAATCATCCACGCAATCACAAAATAATTATATGTCGTAAGTGATCAGGGCTGGTCCCATCATAATTTTGGAGCTATTAACTCAAGATCAATAAAAAATTGTTTGCATATCAATATTTTTGAAAGTTTGTTATATCAAATCTAATTAATAGAAGTTTGTCTTTGAGATTTTTCATAAAACCTAAAAAATATCAGGGGAAACAAAACCTTAGAATTACACATTGCCGAACTACACCTCGAAACAAAAATATCTATACATGTTTTTAAAATCAAACAATAGAGTTCCTCCCATAGTTATATAAATTATTACATTGAATGGTATTATTTAAAATTATTATTTCCTCTTGTTACATTGAAAGACAATCTCGATCAATGATAGGTTTAATATAAACATTAAAACTAATATCTAGCTAATAATTCACTTAAAAGTATAGAGAATATTATGATACATTAATTTGAAACAACATCTAATGGAAACCTAGGAACTTGCACTAACTCAATAGAAATAATCATTTCTTGATTTCATTTAAGTTTAGAATCAATACCTAACTTATACAAAGAAGCATGAGAGAATGTAACAACTAACTGAAAGCTTCACAGACCATGCATGAACCATTCCCAATAGTTATAAGGAATAGTTCACAAATTTATTGATTCTGGGAAGATCAAAAATGGGTATCATCTCGCAGTTGACATATATCAATTTTTAAAAGTAACATTATCAAATATTTTTTATAGTGAGTTTTTATTTTGTCATTTGTTGTAGACTTTCGCAGGGAAGGAAGGGTTAGATGAAGCACAAGGATAATTTAATATGTATTTAACTAAAAATATTTAAATGTTATAAGAATAAAAATAAATATAATCCTATGAATATGGTTTAAACTTTTACATGCACATCTTTACCAACCAATCTGACCTTAATTGAATATTAAAACCAAAAAACCCAAACAAAAATATTACATAGGCCACCGATGTTAAATTATCCTTGTGTTCTTTCACGCACGACACATGAAGCTCTCAGTCACTTCTTACATTTTGTCCTTCTTGTTTCTTGGGTATTTTAGAATTTATCTATTACAAATTTAGCCCACGACAACATTGCAACTAAATATATTGTCATTCTCTGATCGACTTACACAATATATTATAATTTTGTAGTACACCATTGTAGGATCTTCTAATTTCTTTTAGGTATATTCACCTATAGACAATTGATTTGTTGATTCTATCCAAGGAAATGTGGCAGTAACATTGATTTTTCGATTCTGTGTAAGGCAATGCTACTATAATCTCTAATTTATAAGAAAGTATTTGATATTTTTTATTCATAATAAAATTTCGAAATGAGTTCAAGTTTAAATGATTTTTGATAAAAATACGTAATGAAAAACCCGGAAAATATTATTCCTTCTCTACAGGCCAACAACTATGGAGTATAAAAGCTATTGCTCCTTCTCTACATGTGAACAAACATTTCTCCTTGTCGAGAGTTGTGCAATGATTGTTGGAAACATCTGAGGAAGAAGAAAGACACATTTCGTCCAATAAAAATTAGAATATTACATTTTTTCACATTTATTACAATGTTTTAAAGTAGATAAAAGAATTTTGCATGGTACTACATTTTTAATTTTAAATTTATAAATATTGAATGAAAAAATGAATTTATTTGGATAAAAAATTGTTTTATTCAGGTTACGGTTACACGAAAGGGTGAAATTGATAGATAGGTTGATGAAACTGACATACACCTGTTATTTGGAATTGGAAACGAATAATCATCTTATTCTGAAATATCTTTCCACTAATATGACAAGTGTATGTGTAAGGTTTTGTAATCATCATATTGTTGTTATGGTACCTGTGTGTAACGTGTGTATTCTTCCCATTCTCATTAAACCTAATAGGTGTCAATCAACAAATGGCATGGTAAAATTTTAATCAAGCTTTGTAAAAAAATAATTTAAACAAGGTTTAATCATGTGATTTAGATGTGCAGTAAAGTTAGTGGTGTGAATTCAATCCATTGGTATTGTAACAATGACGAGAATATACACACATTTTTAAACTTAAACCGTCTAATCAATTTTTTTAATAAAATGATGAAAGTGCCCAATTACAATAAGAAGACACCTATCAGCATAACTAGAGAACACATGAAAACTTCCATATAATTACATTGATAATTACATAAGGTAATCACAATTTTATTTTCTACTATACAATAAGCTTGATTATCTTCAATTAAAAAATTAATATATATTTTTAATAAAAAATTATAAACATAAAAAACTATTATTAATTCAAATATAAATTAAATACCGTAAATTAAGATTTTTAGTGTACTACTCTAATACCAGCAAATTTACTTTTCTATTCGGCAGGTACTACCACCGCGTGGGATCACTACTACATGAAGGGGTGTTTTAAGACAATATTTGAGTCAATTGCCTTAACTTAAGACAAAAAGAAACTTGTGTATTGTCTTAAATATTGTCTTTAAGCGGGTGTCTTAAAATATAATATCTTAAAAAATTGTTTCTATAAAGACAATATAGAACACATATTATTATTGTCTCTATAAAGAAAATAATTATTATCTATTAAGAGACAATTTGATTTGTCTCTCTAGAGACAATTTCAGTTGTATCTCTAGAGACAAATCCATTTCTGTCTCTTTAGATACAATTACATCTTTTTCTTTTTAGAGACAATAGCTGAGATTAAAAAATTATTGTCTCTATAGAGACTATATGTCCATAATTCAAACTATTGTCTCTCTAGAGACAATATAAAAAAAATATTTAAAAAAAATAAATAAAATCATTTTGAATGTTCTTTCAAAGTAGTTTCACATTCAAAGTTCACAAATAGTGATTTTAATTACATTAAATCTTTGTTGTTTATGGATACCAACAGAATAAAAAATATATAAATCCATTATTTTCAACGCTAACAACAAAGTAATTTTAAATCTAAATGAAAATAACAAGGCAACAATGAAATAATAAGGAAAAACACTTATATTTTCTAAAAATTCATTCACGCCATTTGAACATGCAGGATCCTCAGTTGAAACTTCATTTTAGGACATAGTATGATTCAAAAAAGAAATGTTCTAGATTTCTCCATCATACAAAAGGGTTTACTCTCTATCATAGAAATTCAAAGCTTCAATCACATTAAATGGTGGAAATTAAATTCATATCTAGTTGTTAAACCACAATTTCAATACCCTTGTATAATTGGAATTGGCTTCGTTGATGAAGAAGAATTGTAATAAGGTATATGAATTTGAATTTACAATCGATTGGAAATTCTATCTTCATGAAGGTTTTACAAAAGATGAAAAATTGACATAGGTCCTGGCAACATGATATAAGCCAATTCTCAATCTATTGGTGACCTACATAATTATCTTCTCCACTATTGGCTTTCAAAATTCTAGTTGGCTCCATCTCCTGTTATAGCCCAAGAATTGCAGCGATTGGTATCCAAATTGGTGGTGATATAGTTCTCGAGGAAGCTTCATATTGAATGAATCTAATTCGGGTAATGAACTAGTATCATCAACTTCATAACAAGCTAAAGTTGTAGAAACGTCTTTATCACTAGATGTTTTTTCGATGCTTAATCATTTCTTGGAGGCACACCAAACCACCCATCCTTCTTCCTGTTAAGAATAAAATAATAAATTCCTGTAAGGCAAGTTTTATACCATTTCTCAACCATTTCCAAGAGAGCTACTTACTGAAATAAAATAAAATAAATGTAGTGTATACTTGAAATAGAAATGTGTGCACTCTTAGTATTTCTTCATTATCACTTGCCTTGCCTTGCATGATTCCTCGGAGCACCTGCAAATGCAATAGTAGAGTCATTTTATTTTTTTTTATAATAAAAACCCCTACCATCTTTATAATAATTAATAATTGAAATAAAAATAAGATTCTGCAAACTTATTAAACTCTCAATATAAAAATGGATCAAAAACAAAACCAATATACTCTTTAATATAAGCATAAATTTTAATGATGATACCATCTCTATTTTTGGTTGGTAGCACTGTTTGTTCCCAATCAAAGCCCAAAAATGTCGTGAATACTAGTGAAAATACTAGGTAAGTTTCAAACCCTTTTAAAATGAAAGTACATCACCTATTTTTCTCTGTAGTGGGATGGGAAGTATTTGAAAACTCTTATTAGAAGAGTGAACAAAATCTCTGACTAAAACTTGCAGAATCTCAATCAACATTAATACTCAACAATCATATGGGATTTTCCCTAAATGAGGATTTTAGGGAAAATGAGGATTTTCCCTAAAATGAGGATTTTCCCTAAATGAGGATTAGTCCTAGTTTTAGGGTATTAACCTTGTCCCGTTTATGATAATATTGGATTTATTAGATTAGATTTTTGGTTCCATTATTTGATTACATATGACTAATGTCTATTTTAAACCTTATAAGTAATAGTATATTTACCTAATAATAGAATATTGAGTATATATTGAGTATTTAATAAATATAATTCGGTTATTTATATATTAAAGGAGACATTGTTTCCCAATGACCATTAGAAAAGAGAATTAGATAGTAGTATAAATAAATATATATATGCAATAATATTGTTATTCCCTTTATTCTACTCTATTTATTATTGGTATTATGAATTATTAAATAAATATGGATTCATTAATAAACATAGGTGACCGAAGATAACTAAATTCTAAGATTAACATAATTTTACTTAAGATAACTAAATTCTAAGAGTATCGTTTATTTATACTTAAATAATAGTAGAATAATAATAATTATAGATCATCTAATAAATATATGACCATTATATTTAATACTCATATGATTAAATGATTTTAATCTTAGATATAATTTAATTGTTTTAGCTAATAGAAATGTTACAAGGTCAAATTAGCCGTTGGCAATATAGCCGTTGGAGTCTCTGCACACTCTAAATCAGTAATCCGGATTGGTTCTTCAACTTGTCCTGACGATGAACCAATAAGATGCACATCACAATAATCAAAACCAAAGTTATAATTAGAGAATAACCAAACCAAGTGTATCACAATAATCAAAATCAACATTGTAATTAAGGTATAACCAAAGCCATCATTATAATTAAGTAGTGGTACGTAAATCCAGCACAGGTTAATGAAAAAGAAAAACTACTTATTCGTTTCTATATTCCTTGTATTGAAGAATTTCATTAATAAAGTAATTAACTTGTGCCTCTGTCAAGCATCTCCTGGTATTGCAGCAAAGACATCCTGTTCTGCATCTTCAGTTGCTCATAGAATTTAGCAATGAATTCCTCAGCATGCCTGTCAACCTGATGGTCATTATCTTCACTGAACGAGTTCGAGATCCTTCGACACATCGGAGACAACAAAGGGCTCAGCCTCTGAAGAGCAGGCAACTTGTTATGATCAAGGCAATCCTTGCTGAAGTATTCATTGTTGTGATCCAACTTGGGAAGAACAATAGTGTTAGGCTCTTCCTTTTCTTCAAATTGATGTGGATGAATGCATGGAAAGTGAAGCATATGTGTGGGAAAGTAGTGATGTTTTCTCTTGGCCATGTTGAAGATGGCAGGGCTATTGCTACAGGAGAATTCATATTCTTGAAGCCCAAAGCCACTCTGGTTGCTACTGTCTTTGGAATGGTGGAACACCAAATTCCTCAAGCTTTTCCATAGACTTTGCCTCTCTCCATCATCAGATGCATGTCCATGAGCATCTTGCACTTGGAGGTGAGGCCTTTTCTGATCATGAAGAAAGCTATCTGCACAAATCTCCAAAGACCCTTTGATGAAACATGATTTACACCAGAATGGATATTCTCCATTTCTTGCAATTTCTTATCAAACCTCACAAGGTCTGATACTCACAAAAAAAGAAAAACCAATCTGATCAAATTCTATTAAAAAACCAAGAGGAGGCTTGAACAATACAAAGGCTTGCAATGCCTGCGAGATGTGAAACCTCAGAAGGTGAGCCGATGAAAGGGCATGGAATGCCTCTAGCTTATATTTACTAGCAATTGTCCCAAAAGGTACAAAGAGAGGCCTATAGGATTATTAAATTGGAATTGTTGAATTTTTCTAGAAGAGTTAATTGGTTTGTGGAAAACCTTATTTTCACATGGTCTTTCGGAATGGCTGTGGTCATTTAATTTCCAACTTCTAAGTTCTCCCTTTGACAATTCAAGATTCTAGAACTCTCTACTGCACATGGCGATAAACTAATGAGTACAAAATTTGATCTACCTGCATTTATAGATTACAGAATAAAAACGTAATTAAAGATTAACCTAAAATATGGTACCCAATAAAACTACTTACAAAAACAACACTTATTTCAAAGGCTCAAAATAAATAAAGCTTACCTTGATCAGATCAGTTTTTTTGTCCAGCTCATATTTCACCTTACTCCCCTTCCCAATTTCCACAACCTGAGTATCGAAAAATAACAAAAAATGATAAGTGAAATGAAATCATGGATTGGATAATAGCATGTATGATCATGCCTAATTGTGGTCCTTGGAATCCTTATAAAATATAATTTCTAATCTTGATTATGTATGAGATAACAGAGATAATTATCCATACCTATAAGAAGCTCATTGTCTAGGACATCAGAAACCATATTCTATCAAGCTTAGCAATGAAAAGTTGAAACACTGTGCAAAGGGTTAATCTAAGGGCTCTGTGAGGAAAGGCCAGCGATAGTAAGCACAAAAGCAAAGTATCAGGGATAGAGATATGAAGGGCATACTTTTGGGCACACTATCAAGAGCAGAAAAATAATGAGATAACAAAATGCTCGTCCCAGATACAATTTTAATAACAAAAAAGCTACATATCCAAGGAGGCCAATCAATGTAATGCCCAACCACCTTTTATCTATGTAAGATGAAGATCTAATACATTTTATAATTTCTACATGAAAATATAAAACAATGATAGCCTATTGCGAGAACAAGGAAAGATTTAGACAAGCTTCCCTAATTGCAATCAAGTAAGCACTAAAACAACAGTTGTAGCAGCATCATTGTTAGTAATGGCTCCTAACTAAGCGCTTGGGAGTAAAAGAAGTTGTGGATGAGCTACAAAACAAT
Source organism: Pinus tabuliformis (assembly GCA_031772625.1). Taxonomy (NCBI): domain Eukaryota; kingdom Viridiplantae; phylum Streptophyta; class Pinopsida; order Pinales; family Pinaceae; genus Pinus; species Pinus tabuliformis. Next base: position 226,585,709 of record CM062809.1, read on the forward strand.
ATTTGATATCATCTTACAAGCAGATAAAAACTCTGCCAAGTGCATGATTATAGGTGAACTGACCAAACAAAGATGTTAAAATAGGTAAATCAGATAATAGATAATAACTCTGCCAAGTGCATGATTATAGGTGAAATGACGAAACAAAGATGTTAAAATAGGTAAATTGGATAAGAGATATGAGCTTATTCAAATGTGGTAAATTGATAACATGTTTCTACTATTTGAATGTGATATGCCTTTCAAGTGGCCCACTGGGTTTTTCCTATATAGACAACATTTTACTACGAGTTTAGTAAGGAGCCAATTACTTGTTCCACCATGTTTATAAAAACATTCCCAGCTCATGCTTGAGAGTGTGAATATGACAGACAAGAGACAATCATATTTTCAAAGACGCAGAGGCGTTAGATCCTAGAAGCAAGCTCTAGTTAAAAAAGGGAACCAAAAAAAAGCATGATTGATGTGATCACACATTTCTACTATTTGAATGCGATATGCCTTTCAAGCTGCCCACTAGGTTTTTCCTATATAGACAACATTTTACTATGAGTTTAGTAAGGAGCTGATTACTTGTTCCACCATGTTTATAAAAATATTCCCAGCTCATGCTTGAGAGTGTGAATATGACAGACAGGAGACAATCATGTTTTTCAAAGGCACATAGGTGTTAGATCCTAGAAGCAAGCTCTAGTTAAAAAGGGAACAAAAAAAAAACATAGCATGATTGATGTGATCACACCTTAGGCTTTATCCTATCCTTCAAAGCAAGGAACACATTCTATAAAAATCAAAGAGGGATACTAGGTACTTACACAATTGAACACCGAAGGAGCTCCAGGTCCTGCAGCCAGACATTGAATTTCACATTTATATCAACCAACCCAAATAAAAACCAAAGAAAAAATCTAGGAGACTAATTATTACTACATTGCATGGGCATCAGAGACATTAGTATAGTGTAATCTATCATTGAACTGGTAAAGAGTCAATAAATCACAAGATAAAGGCATTTATGGATAAATTTCTTTTCAGAACCAAATAATAATTACTGACAGATTGCATGCAAGGATAGGTGTGCTAGCTTTTCTGTAAACCACTTAAGTATTGAAGACACCTCCTGATGATCAATATAATGTATAATCAATGTATTTTTGTTATGTGTGCAAGTACCCCCTACAGTTGAATGTTACATAAATAAGCTATATCCAGAGTGATCATTATAAAGTTACAAATGACACCACATCATGGCCATTATCAACAAAACAAACAATGAGGCAAAAAAGGTTCTTAGCACTTACCAATCTCAAGATCATGCCAAGGATGTGCAGCAACAAATCTACGTGATAGAGATGAAAGAATCCTTTCATTCAGAGGTGGATGAGGAAAGTGTGATTCTCCTCCATTTCTTGGACCTTTAGCACTAGGTGGAACATGTATCTTTGCTAGACCATCAGCACTAGGTGGAGTCATGTTTGAATATAGTGAAACAAGTGTTTTCGCTTCAACTAAATGTGTAACAGGCCTACCAGTTGACCCTTGCCATATTACAGTTGACTAGACCTACAATTGGGTGAATTACACAAATGATCAAAACAAAAAACTTATGTTTGTATATGAGATAAAAATCCAAGAATATTTCAAGGACATATATGAAAGCAACCAAATAATAACTGGACAAAGCATAAGAAATTGATAAATGAAAACAGAGTAGGCTAACTGGAAACATTGTAAGACATTGATCTGTAAAAGCAGAGCCAAATAAAAAGTAGGTACATGAGCCAGAGGTTTACTTTTTCATTTCAATCCAGAATAATAAAAACCATTTGCAAAACTGCTATGAGAAAAAGTTGGCATCATATAACTTGTGAAGCCTTTTTTAGCAGTACCACAGGTGCAAACGTATAATGCAAAACATTGTATAAATTTTTACCCCTGCCAACTGCGAAGTCTGATTTTTGTAGCATTTGCAAGACTAGAAAATCAGGCCTTCAAGGGTAATTTAAGGATTTTGATGTGAAAAATTGGGCAAATTAAGCACACAAAAACTTTCATGTGCACTTAGTTCTGAACAACCAGGTTTTCACAAAAAAAGGAGCAACAAACAGTTCAGAACAAACAGGTGCATCTGGAAACTTATTTTACACATAATCCCAAGAGAAAAACCAATGTAGGCATTACTTTAAAGGCCTGCATTGCATATGCATGGAATGAAATCAATGGAAATTAAACACATGATCCATGGTAAATAAAAACCTGACAACTTATTTTAGATAATGTCAGGAGCAGGAAAAACTGATATTAACTCCAGAAAATTCTTTTAAGAAGATAATCAAATTGTAGCAGTACTTCCTTGCAAGATGGGAGGTGTTGCATATTTGGAAAAAGTGAATATATGGTCTGTATCAGTGTCATACCCTGCTGCCTAGTAAGTCCAGAGAGTTTTGAGATATTCAATGTTCTACTATCTAAAGCTAACAAGCTTAAATGGCCAGTAGCCTTACATTTCTAGCAAGACATTGATCATACATCATTATGGATCTTCATAAAACAATAGCACGGGCATTTGTATGAAAAGACTCGAGCATTAGAAAACGATGATAGGAAATAGATGAGTGCATATGTTGTGCATGCTCCATCTCATAAAAAGAACGAATGTGTAACAATTGTATATACCTATTACCGAGTTGGATGTCAAAAATGGTGTATATATACAACGTATACATGAATTAGAATTGTAGTAGAATCAAAATTGCATGGAAATGCTAGCAACCTTAGATTTCTAGCAAAATCAACGATACGAATATATACAATTTCATGGATTAGACGTGTAGCACCTCAAAAATGTTTCGAAATGATGGTAGTCTAAGATTAATAGAAAAAAATATTGATCATCATCACTTGTGAGCCTCAATAAAGCAATGGTGAGGGCATTTGTATGAAGAGACTTTGACATTCGCTAAAGACTAACTAAAATAGATGCATGTGTTTTGTATGCTCCAACTCCTGAACAAAAGGGATGACCAGTAACCCCGTTGCATGCTAGATGTAAATGATGCAGCCCAGGCCACTCCCAAGCCGCTACTACCAGGATCTTTTTCCCATCATGCATATAAAAGCTTGTTTCATGATAATGTAACCTTCATGATTTATAAAACTCATGCTTGGTTAATACGCAGGCTCTTCACAGAATTCTTAAAAGAAACAAATCTGACCCTTGCTTTGATATCGCCTTTAATTTTAAATAAAAGATGGGGCACCATGCATATACCATGTATCGACTTACCATGCCTCTGTCATATAGTTCTGGTCAATGCACGCAATCTGCATAACGCGCAGTCGCCAAACAAACAGACCTCTTTAATAGAGCGCACCTTACTGTTCTCATTCAACCACATTCAAATGCCAATAACGCAATATAGTCACCGATCTACATTAAATGCAAGAGAAGACGCCCTTGAATCGTTACAAAACTCCACAACCACATCGATAGCATTGTCGGCTATCCAAACGATACGATGTTGGCCAATAAATCCTCAGCCCAACGTCGTAAATAACCGATTTAAAACTACACATACGTTAAATTGTATGCTCTTCATCTGCATCCACTCGTGCAAGAAGTCAACAATATCACTAAAGATATACGATAATGTTGAAATGGGCGCAGCTCTCAAGGACTAGTCGCTCTATATATTCGCCTCCAATATTCCCACGCCTTAATCATGCAATCGAACTATATATGTATATAACAGTCAACTGTTACAAGTTGCAACTCAGACTATATGGCCAACAAATTAGAGTTCTGTTGTTGTGGTGGGCGGGCCTCTACCATGCACACAGAATAATCATAGGATTGTAGTAGCTTTGAAGAAGGCCCGGATAAGTCAAACAATTTAGCATGCATATACAGCGTTGAATTCGTTGTCCACCCATTCAGTTAATCATATATCAAAGGAAATTCAATGATGCCATATCTCAGAATTCACTAACCACAATCATGTCCATGCAAATCATACTTATATTCACATAAAACAAATATTCACAAGAGGTTTACATTCATGGCCAGATATGCAAATCTATGGCCCTTTTACAAACTGCCCGAAGTCTCCCGAGGAGAATCCTTGCTCACTTCTTCACTCCTCACACTCACACTTTCCTTCCTTACCCAATGCCTTTGAGGCTTCTTAATTTATTAACTTAGCATGATCTAAAAATCACTCAACTAAAGCTCATGCAATGCATACATATGGCAAAAGCATCTTTTTATCTTTTTCCCTGTTCTAAAATAGAAAAGCTATCCTTATCACTTAAAGTCCATATCCACTTCTTTATGCCTAAAAGCTCTCCTAGTTTTATTTATTTTGAGAATATCTAATTAACTTGGATTTTAGGAAACTAATGCATGACCCCTATGTCTATTATTTACAATAATTTCCCTTTGGGCTAGATGCTCCCGCATCATACTCCCAAGGTAGAAAAATTTCATGATCTCCTGATCATGTGTTCAGCTCCATGTTTGCCTGGATCCCATATCTTGTGTTGTAACTTTGCACTTGCCGCTGCTTCTGTATGTTTTCTTCTCCAGGTCTCCACACTTTATGCTGCTTTGCTCCACTAGCTGTACTCTTGCAATCTTCTGTTGTCTTCCTCTTGCTGCTTCTCTTTTGTTTCACTGCTGCTGGTCTCTTCCGGAATTCCTTCATCATCATCCGCCTCATCATTTCAATTTCTTTGTCCAGTAGATTTTCTCCAACTTCTTCAGTAAGACCTGTACTCACAAAACAATTGTTAGAATAAAAAATATAAGGCATCAGTGCCTCCTTTGCTGCTAGTGTCGCTCCACATGTTGCTCTAGCCGTTTCTATGAATGTTGCTGCCTCCCAAACTTCCTGTCCCCCTGCAACATTCATTTGCTTGTCACCTGCAAGTTCATCTGCAATTTCATCAGCAACTTTTTCCTCGGCTTTCTCTGGCAACACTTCAATATGCTTCTCTGAGTTTCTTCCTAACTTCTCTGTCAGCACATCAGTATGCTGATTCGCATTTACCATGAGACTGTCAGCTAGTCTCGCCTTCTTACCATCTACCTCCAGGATATCTTTCTGCTCTCGTTCACTGTACTGAATTCTTTCTTATGCTGCAATCTCCTTTTCATATCTTGGATTTTCCAACCAGTACTCTAACAATGCAATTTCTCTATGGCATTGTTGCAGCATCTCATCATCACTTACAGTCCCTACATTCACACACAATCTGTCAGTTTGAAAATCACAGAGTTCAACAGCCTCAACTGTTGCTTTACTTATCCACGCTACAGACTGATCCGCTTCTTCTGCATCCACACGAACTTCCTCTTGTGCTGTAACAGTTGCACAAGGTTGCACATCCTCCTCAGCTCCCGTAACCATATCAAAAGTATCAACTACATTATCCAGCTGGTTTGGCTTTACCCACTAACTCAAGAAATCATCAATGATCTTCTCCTCTGTTAACTGCATGCTTATCTGTAAATCTCTTCTCTGTTGTAGCCTCTGCCACTTCACTCTCTTGCTCATCAGTAAAACATATCTCTGGTCTTTCTCATTTTCCCGTAACAACTCCATCAATAGCTCAAGATGAACTGTTATCTCAGCTTTCTCTTTCTCATACTCTTCCTGAGTCAACTGTTGTCTTATGCCATTCGCCTTGGCATATTTCTTCTCTTTGTTTCTGTGGCCTCTTTCTGAACCTCTGCTCTCTCCTTTAGTAGTCATCTCCTTCGCCATAAGTTCCTCACCTATGAGTTGCATGAAGCTTCTACCACAGCAAACTCTCTTGCTGCCACTTACCTCACCAATCCCTCCCTCCGGATCTGGTCTTTTGGTAGTCATTGGTCCTCTGCTGGAACCTTCCGAGCATCCTCTACTGCTCCTGTAAGCTTCTCTCATCTGCAACTTTACTCAACCTCCGTTGAATCTTTAGGTTGTGCCACATTCACTTAGAATCCTTTGCTCGACTCCTTTATCAGTGCACTCCAGCTGTGATCTGCTTCTTCCTGCTGAGATTTCTTCCCTATGCCTGTAAATCAAATTATCAAGCATAACCTTTAAACCAGAGACAATTATTACCTGTCAGCTCACCTTTCAAGATCCTGTTGATCTTGTTTCACTTCCTCATCCGCACTGCATCTCTGTGCTGCAATATTCATCAGTTCCAAAATCCAACATTCATTCATCACATGCAATTAACTTAACTAAAAAAACTTGAATCTTCAACCATAACTATTCTATTCTAGCTCTGATACCACCTAATGCAGCCCAGGCCACTCCCAAGCCGCTACTACCAGGATCTTTTTCCCATCATGCATATAAAAGCTTGTTTCATGATAATGTAACCTTCATGATTTATAAAACTCATTCTTGGTTAATACGTAGGCTCTTCACACAATTCTTAAAAGAAATAAATCTGACCCTTGCTTTGATATCGCCTTTAATTTTAAATAAAAGATGGGGCACCATGCATATACCATGTATCGGCTTACCATGCCTCTGTCATACAGTTCTGGTCAACGCACGCAATCTGCATAATGTGCAGTCGCCAAACAAACAGACCTCTTTAATAGAGTGCACCTTACTGTTCTCATTCAACCACATTTAAATGCCAATAATGCAATATAGTCATCGATCTACATTCAATGCGAGAGAAGATGCCCTTGAATCGTTACAAAACTCCACAACCACATCGATAGCATTGTCGGCTATCCAAACGATACGATGTTGGCCAATAAATCCTCAGCCCAACGTCGTAAATAACAGATTTAAAACTACACATATGTTAAATTGTATGCTCTTCATCTGCGTCCACTCATGCAAGAAGTCAGCAATATCACTAAAGATATACGATAATGTTGAAATGGGCGCAACTCTCAAGGACTAGTCACTCTATATATTCGCCTCCAATATTCCCACGCCTTAATCCTGCAATCGAACTATATATGTATATAACAGTCAGCTGTTACAAGTTGCAACTCAGACTATATGGCCAGCAAATTGGAGTTTTGTTGCTGTGGTGTGCGGGCCTCTACCACGCACACAGAATAATCATAGGATTGTAGTAGCTTTGAATAAGGCGCGGATAAGTCAAACATTTTAACATGCATATACAACGTTGAATTCGTTGTCCACCCATTCATTTAATCATATATCAAAGGAAATTCAATGATGCCATATCTTAGAATTCACTAACCACAATCATGTCCATGTAAATCATACTTATATTCACATAAAACAAATATTCACAAGAGGTTTACATTCGTGGCCAAATATGTCAGCACTTTCAGTTATGACTTCTCAACAGATATATGTCACCAGTTCCGTGTCGGTTCTATTAATGAATTATCCACCTTCGATATGCACCGTTAAACAGTCATAGATCACATTATTTGAGGACCGAAACGCAACTTTGAACATCAGGAAACAAATGGATCGATGAAAATCTTAAAATTGCAATCGCAGGTTGACGAATCTACTGTTCGGCTCTGAGAAACAAACACACGCAATCGCCGAAGGAATTCGCGCTTCCGAGCCGTCCTTAAAATACTTAGCTCCTAAATTGCTTGGTCCTTGGTACGCTCCCAACTTATTAATTACCGGACTATACGATATAGATATGCGGTTTATAAGGTTGCTCTCAATCCGGAATCGCTCCTTACTCTGCTACCCCTCATTTCTAAAAGAACCTTTGTAAAGGGAACGTCGTCCAGAGATTTTAAAAGATCTTTCAACGCAGATGGGTCTTGGGCAGAGACAGACTATAATTTCGATTGCTAATATGGACCTGGCCAACATAGCATGCGCCTTCGGCTAAGAAGTCTCAGCAAGGCATCCGATGCTTACCGAAACTACATGCGCTCTCGCCATACCAAGAGGGCCAATGTGCCACCGCAAAATACAGTTAACACACCTAGTAATTACGTATGGAAAAATACGATATCCACCATTCAATACAAGAATTAAACATCTAAACGTTGTCTGCCCACCGAGTTAAACATATACCAAAGGAAATTCAATGATGCCATATCTCAGAATTCACTAACCACAATCATGTCCATGCAAATCATACTTATATTCACATAAAACAAATATTCACAAGAGGTTTACATTCATGGCCAGATATACAAATCTATGGCCCTTTTACAAACTGCCTGAAGTCTCCCAAGGAGAATCCTTGCTCACTTCTTCACTCCTCACACTCACACTTTCCTTCCTTACCCAATGCCTTTGAGGCTTCTTAATTTATTAACTTAGCATGATCTAAAAATCACTCAACTAAAGCTCATGCAATGCATACATATGGCAAAAGCATATTTTTATCTTTTTCCCTGTTCTAAAATAGAAAAGCTACCCTTATCACTTAAAGTCCATATCCACTTCTTTATGCCTAAAAGCTCTCCTAGTTTTATTTATTTTGAGAATATCTAATTAACTTGGAGTTTAGGAAACTAATGCATGACCCCTATGTCTATTATTTACAATAATTTCCCTTTGGGCTAGATGCTCCCGCATCAATAAACAATGGTGGATGTACAACATGTATACAGGAATTGCAATGAAACATAAAAATAGGATAGAAAGACACCCTGGGCATACATCCACTCAGTGCAAGATAAAATGGACAGAAGTATACACATTGAGTATATGCCAAATCGCGATAAAAGATGTGTGCACCTTGTTTCCACAAACTTTTCACACAACTTCATCGAATCAGACAACAACATTAAATGATGCGCATACATCCATTCCTCTGCGCCACATAAAATGGATGGACATATACACACTGTTTATACACCAAATCCTGATATAAAGAATGTCTGCACCTTGTTTCTCTGAACTCCTTACACAAACCCATCAAATCAGACAAAATCTTAGACTAAATATGTACTCAAATTCCCAATACAAAGACCTCATAAGATTTACAATACAACCTATCCCGCAAGAGTAAACTGACTTCATTACAATAGGAAAAAAACATTAAAGAGCCCTCTCGACAGAAAGCTCTGAAACAACGACAAAAAATATAACTTGCAAAGATCATTACAGAATCCTAAGATAGCATTCCTTCCATGTAAGATCCACCCATTCGAAACAAAACAGATCAAACTTCAAAACTTTAACAGCCTAGGGTTTCCAACACAGGCCATCCACGCAATGTTAAGATAAATCTCGGCTAAAAAACTGATCCCGGACAAATATCTTAACACAGGATCCCGCAGCAAGTGCCCCCACAACAGTCATGAGATTTAAATTCCTCAGCTGAAGAAAAAGCAACTAGCATTAAATGAAGAAGAATAGCAAAATGAAAATAGGGCATGCACTTACCTGGTGTATCAGCCACTAAAGCCCCAAATTCTCGAAGCTTGGAACCAGGTATAGAGCCTCTAAGAGTAGTGATGCTGTGCTGTGCTTGGCCACTTCCCATGCCTGTACGTTTATAGGAGGGAAGGCATCCGATTTAAGCAATGGGAATGAATGGAGGGCGCGGATAAAGGGATCGACAAGGGTATCATTTTGTGATTCTCGATGTCTGTCCAGTTCAATTTGTGTGTGTGAGTGGGGACAAAGGGTACAGTGTGGGGTTAAAAATATCTTGCCATGCCACGGAGTGCACAACAGAACTCGGAGGAAGGTTTGGTTGTAGAAGCAAAGGTGTTGGTTCATTGCAGTGTGGAGGAAGGTTTGGTTGATGAAGATGCAACACCATTTTCCAGTGGATTCATAATGGAAAGTCATGGTAGGAATCAAGTAGAGAATGGAGTAGTTCTGCTAGGCCCACCACTAGATTGTGTTCCATCAATTCCTCCCAAAAGCCAAATTTCTCATGCCGTCTAGAGAATCCCTCTAGAAAAAATCGAGGCAATTCTCTATCCATCTTTTAGCACAACAAAAACAAAGTGGCATTGGTGTGGCACTGTCACCATCTTCATGAATCTGCAAAAATTTCTCAATCTTTTTCATTCCTTTGTTCCTTGCAGAAACCCTCACTATTCCTTGAATCCCTCTATGTTCTTGTATATGCTTATGAATACAAATTGCCAAAACCAAATTAATTAAGGTATCAAACCAATGAGTAATGTTCTTATGTATATATATTGGAAAGCTAAGTCAATACTACCTAATTTAACTAGCATTTATTTTCAAATAATCAAGTATCGAAACCAATGGGTTATGATGATATCTATGTGAATCTTAAAAGTAAGTCAATACTACCCAATTTAGCTAGCACTATAAATATTATTCAAATACTTAGTGATAAGCATTAAAATTTTGTTGAATACATCTAGTTACTTATCATGTCTTCACTATTAAGTTTTGGTACAATTATAGAGTATCACATTGTGATGTAAATGTAGTCTAAAATTAATATTTTTAAATTACAACATTTATTACTATATCCACTAAACATAATTCAATGACCAAAAGGTACCACTACTCATACTAACATGACAAATAATTGAGCTACCACTATAACAAATAGATTTTCACTACCATGGACATAGATAAATTAGGGGTTACTTTTTCACATGTATTAAAAATATATAGATATAGTTTCCCATTGTTACTTCTATCACACTACTTATGACAACAATTACATTAAGACAATCTCCCCTTAACAATAAGGACATGATTATTGAAGAAACCTAATTCAATAATATAAAAGAGAAACACATTTATTATATTGGGACAAATATACTAACCATGGATCTATCAAGGGAGGAATGGGGTCATATTACTATAAGTGAAAACCTCTTTTACAATGTGAACTTTTGAGTAAATTTTTGCATCATATTTCTCATCTCAGCACTTATATATCTATGTGAGTTCTCTTAAACAATTTTATATTAATTGTTTTAAAACTAACATCGGACATTAACTCAAGCTGACTACTCACATTCCAAGGCAGAGAATATGTCAACTTGGCAATTACCTGCATTATAACTTAATATTAAATACTATTCTTATTTTTTCTATTAATATCAATCCTTCTAATATTTAATATATTGTTAAGTAGATTACCCATTGAATAATTAGTGAAGTATGTAATATTGGATGAAAGAGTTGTAAGGCTAAAATTTTGGCTACCACGGGTTAAATTTGGTGTTTGTATCATGTCATGCAAAATTAGATTTCACACCTCTCCAAGAATCAATCAAAATAATTTACACATACCAATCAAAGGCATTCAATAGATGGTTAAAGTAGTGGTTGGGAGGAGTTCATTGTCAGAAACATCCAAGGGTTTCCAAACTAGGGAAACAAGGGCATGTATTTGATTTATGGGCTAATGTTTGAAAATTTTCTACGCGAAGAGGAGTTGGTGGCAGTCCTTATGGCAAGGGCTTGCACCTCTTCCTTTAGTTCTTAAAGTAGGCTTTAAATACGTGATTATAGATATATGATACATATAATATGCAAAGCACTCACAACACAACAATATTGAACATTTGCATGATACATAACTTAATTTATTTTCAATATATTTTTGCTTTAAAAAAGGAAATATATGCTACCATGATGCAATATAATGATTCACCAACATTGGGCACCAAACAAATGAATTGGACCATGGATGTTATGTACAATGACAATCATCCACGATAAACTATGATTATTAGCCACTCTGTAATCAAAGGCACAATGCAGGGACAACATGTATCCATCTTGGAGGACAGTGGGGAAACCCAAAATTTTATTGATGCATAGTTGGTGGAGTGTAGAGGCATTCATAGGTTGATATATATCCTGAACAACGTGGGCAAGAGAGGATGCCCATGCTTTACCTCAGTTGTCTTCTTGATTTTTGATTAGATATGTTAAGGATATGGTTGATGGTTTGATATTGAAGTCAAAATCCTCCCTTAACCATTTAGCCAAAAAGATGTCTCCTCAAGTATCTCCAATAATATTATATGAAGAGTCGTAATATTTAACCTGGAATTATGGCCCACCATGATCATCTAATAATTAATTGAAATAGCAGTAGACCACAACTTAGGGATTGGGTGGATCACATGGTCGGACTATGCTAGTGGGAGCCCTAAATAAATGACTTGAAACCCCCTTGATTTTCTACCTTGATGGCATTCATCTCCCAAATTTCTTGTTGGATACACAAGCCCTGAAAATATGACAAGGAAGATGAGAGGAAGTTGACAAGGACATTAGGTTGTCGTAGAACATCATAAAGTGCATCCACATGGATGAACATGGAATGGGAATTAAGGTCATAGAGTCATAAAGGCCATAGAGGTGCATGAAAATATTTTTGGAGTGTCCCAAAGGTAAATATACAATTCCGGTCTCCTATAAAATAAAATATACATTTATTGTGGTGTTAGTATCCACAAGATTCTTAGAACTAGTGGTATAGTGTTTGGCAATGAATGAATAAGCAAGAAACCATAAGTAAGAAAAGGGGAAAGTATCTAACAGATATGGTTAGAGTACGCATCAAATTCCCCATCCTTGAATGAAATGGTGGTTTACACAGGGCTCATGAGTGAATATGCGATGGAGGGTAGATTGGCATGGTCAAAAAATGAGAGAAGCGTTTTATCTACTAAAGGAATATGGGATGGAGGTTATGTCTAAGTTCAGGGAGGCTTTTAGCTTTTTTTGACAAGGATGTACGTGTATGTATCACAAAAAAGGAGCTCAGGACAATAATGCATTCTTTGTGTCAAAACCCCAATGTATATTGGAAGTGGTCCAAATGTTTTATATTCAATAATCCAGTCTACAATCAACCACAAAAGAGTAGTTATAATATTCCTGTAAATTCAACAAATTAAATACACCATTCCAAAATGGTTTTTCTGAGGAAAATCAAAGAAATAGATGAGTCTGGCTATATATCCCCTCTATACATAGTAAACAACAACCAAGCCCACTCTGTCCTTTACAACACATTGTCTCATGCCAAGATGAAGCCAAAAATATACATTTACTGATATTCTTAAGCAGAGCAAAAATATGAAGGAAATATATAGAGATTCTCTGAAGGATTGCTCAAACTAGAATCAACTTGCCTCCTAGGGAGAGCCACCTTTCTACCCATGATAAATGTTTACAGTGGATTTTCCCTATAAGTCAACTCCAATCCTTAATTCCATAACAATTAGGTTGGAGCAGAAATCTAAGATTTTCAAACTTTGCATCCAATGCATTGGAGATAACACCAAAAATATGATAAATCTCTAGTACCAATGCATCTTCTCAGTAAGAAGAAATCGTATGAGATTTATTATTATTCATGAGTGCAAATAACGATCAAAAGAGGTCAATCTACCAAATATTAACACATCATTGACAAATATCAAAGGAGTAGTTGTGACTCGTCTACCTACACAATCACATTTAATCCATCTACCTCCACACTTGCAACCAAAATTATTGCCCTTGTCAATTTTGTGACTAATTCTTCCACAATCCAATATTTTATACTCAACGTCTTCTTCTCACAAAAGTTGTCATATATACTTTTAAGTAGGGATCTTGTCTACTAACAAATATGTTGTAATTTGCCTCCACCATCCTTGTAGAAATTATGGTGTAGAGTTGCAACTACTTATGAAGTTTTAATCAAAATTACATGACACAAACCTACTCTATTGCTCTCTCAAAGTTAATTCACAATTTAGAACAAAAATTTCATACATGCAATAAGAAATAACACACATGCACACATAATTTTTCCCGAGGAAAGAAATATGCTAAAAAACCCAATCTCTGCTTGCATTAATATGATGAATAGAAATGTATTGCAATTTATTTGCTCAACTGAGCACAACTTGCAATTGAATAACCTATCTCTCATCTCACTAAGAAGCTATAACCCAAACTTAGTAAATTTGTATCTCGGTTTGAGCCCATATTTCCTTACGCAATTCCTTGAGAAATTAGGCCACTATTATTTAGGAATTTTTACAAAATGGATTGTGAAATTCCCAAGGTTGATCATGTGACTACATGCAACATCTGTACACTCAAGGCTAGTCTACAATTGATGTTACATTGCCTTGGAATCTCCACCATATTTGGGTAACTCGAATTCTCCATGCACTAGATATTTTGGGTTGATTGATCAATTAAATGGATGATCACTGAGTTTGACTAAAGTCCCACTACACAATTGGTCTTCCACTAGTATGGGCTCTGAAATGTTCCATGATAATTGCTTATTCTTGGGGTTTGGTTTTCAAGTCAAACTCCAAAGTTCACTCTAGACTAACTATGATCATCAATAACCACTTAGTGAATGCTAGTTGTCAACCAGTAAACCAACCACACAAGAATTTGAAACCAAATAGGTCAAAATGAAAATTAAGTATGTTAACGCAAGAGTTCAATAAGAACCTGAATTTGGCTACTCATGCCTACTAGGGAGATATTTCCATTACATGGAATCATAACGCGAGAGACAACACAACAATGTATAAGTGATCTGAATGATGATGTTACCAAATATGTAAGCGAAGGACTCAAAAATTTATAGTGATCACAGGAATGATAGATCTCGAACACAGCATGATGACATTGTTGGGGAGGGATATATCATTGTGGAGGGATGGATTTAGTTTCTAAAAGGCTCTCAACTCAATATACCCAGTTGGATGGATTTCTTATCTTAGATACATTGAGATTGCTTAAATCCAGCTTATCAGGTTCATGAGGGTAGGAGAGGGAGGTGAAATAGAGATGTGAAGCTTAACAGTCATCTAAAAGGAAAATATATGCCTCCATGTAAAGGTAAAGGGAATGTTAGGGGGGTAATTTGGTTCAAAGAAAGGGTGAATTATGCTTCCCTGAATGGACATCAAGAGACTGTGTTTAAGATTCACCATTCTGAAGCTGTGAGAAGACTAGAGTGTAAGCACAAGAGAGAAGCTAAACATATTGTGGGTTGTGAAGAGGGTCAAGAAGGCCCTTTTTGGTTCTTCCTCTTTTATATTGGAGACACAATATTTAAGAGTGTTTATAAGGTGGCAATAAAGATGAGATTGATTGTTAAGCATATGCTGGCACGAGTGTTGTTGGACGGTCATAGTGGAAGAAATGATCTAATGGATAAAATGAATGTCTACTGAAAAAGAAAATTTCAACGTTCAGGAGCAAATTGGGAGGGGTAGCTAATGGTTCCGTAAGCTAGGTCAAGATCTTGCAATGGATTAAAGATCAACTTCTGCTGCAAAGTCTCACTAGGAATATGATTATGCAATAATTGCACCTGAAAAATTGGAAGTCAAAGTCTAGGACTCATTATAAAGAAGCAGTTCAAACAATAACCACTAAGTTTTGAATGGGATCTAAAATGTGAATTTCTCAAAATTGAATGAAGTTGGAACCACTCTGAAACAACTCGAAACAATTAGTGTTAATATTAAAAATTTAAGTAAAAGTTGACATTATCCTTATCTTTCCTTTTCAAAAAGGAAAGTTAAGGAGAATGTCAACTTTTACTTTAACTTTAAAAATTAAATATTACCATTAATTACTAGGGTTAGGTTTTATAGGGCCCTCGAGTTAATAATTTTCCTTTCCTTTTGAGTATTTTTTACAAAAAAAATATTATTTGGTGGTCATTAGCTATGTTGCACTACATTCTTCAAAATTTATCAGTTTATTAGAGAACTAGTCAACTTGGTGTTTTAAGGTTAGCTCAATACAAGACCAACCTTAGCTAATATCAACCACCAAACTAGACTAGTACAACTCTAAAACCATTGGGACCAACCAATTCCACTAGTTCTAGGCTAGTTCGAATAACGGTTTTCCCTTCTCATCTTCCTCTGAAGTCGTCTTGTTGGATCCTTTTAGGAATGGTGATTTGGAAAGTGCCATAAATTGTCAAATTCTTGTGAGCGCCTAAAATCATAAGTAGTTAAGCCTTGGCAAACAGAAATTTACAAGGACCTAGTACAGACATCCCAAAATATATTTAGTGAGGATGTGCATGCAAGGAACTATTACAGACCTCCCAAGATACTTAGTGAGGACGTGCATGACCAAAAAGCATAAAAAAAATTATCCACCCTCAAAAACCATGCCAAAAACATTGAAGTGTGGTGCAAAACAAATTGTTGGTAGGCTATTAATGCTACCAACAATCATTCCCTCTCTAATTTCACAAGAAGCTCCTAATCAAGCTACCTCCTCCACTATGGTTATAGCAAGTTCTTGCAACTGTGTGAGCTACAAGAAATTAAAACTACCTTCGAATCTCCACCAATCTTAGGGAACTTGACCTCTCTTCATTCTCCACCTATTTTGGGTTGATTGATTAGTTAACTAGATGATCACCGAGTTTGACTAAAGTCCCACTGCTTAAATGACCTTCCACTAGTTCCTCCAAAAGTTAGAACTAGTTTAACTAACAAAAACCTCAGATACTTGACCTTTATTGCTACAAGTTAGCAATCACATATGCAGAAGTAAACTCTAACTCCTCCAACTCGAATTTATTGAGTAAACTAGGTGACACAAGCCATTTCACACAAGTTAACATCATCCAAGTTGTCTCGTGATGTGTAAATTTGAATATTTTCAATTTAATCAAGGAAAAATCAAATTGAGAATTTCTTGTTGCATTTTTCAACAGATAGTTCATTGGAATGTATTACTTTCACTATGAACTTGGCATAGTTCACATGTTAAGCTCATAAGGTTTTGGGCTGATGTGGTTCTATGTGTTGTGTATATAAATAATAGGTGTCCAACTCTTGCTATTAGAAACAAGACTCCCTATGAAATGTTGTATGGCCACATTCCTTCAGTGAGGCATCTCAGGGTTTCTGGTTCCTCATATTATGCCTTCATACGTAAGGAACAGATAAAAAAACTCAGTGCAAGGAGTCAAAAATATATCTTCTTTGGAGACTCATACCTCCAAAGCATACCATCTCTATGATGAAGTGAATAAGAAGTTTATAATATCTAGAGATGTGATCTTTCTTGCGTCTTCCAAGATTGACAATGTTGTCGAGTGGTAACTTAATTGTTTAGATATGATCGAACATGCAAATTATTTTCAAGAGTTTGATAGTGAGATTCCACATCTCCTTCTGTTAGCTCTATAATTTCTATGAAGAACCTTGAAGAAATCAGGTTGAAGGAAATTCCTTCACCTGCTTTGTCATGAAAGAGCTAAGAGACTATTGGTAGCAAGTAGCCAAATCTGACAAGCGGTGAGGGTACATGCAAGATACAAAGTAAGGGTTAATGCAAAGGAGTAATGCAGAGGAGTGTATTGACTACATACATATTATCAAACATCTTTCATCCCACTTAAGATGCCTTGCATCGTGCCTGGTTAGTCATAAGATCATGTTGGTCACAATCTCAGTAGCTTAAATAAACAAGTGGTAATACTCTTCATCTTCTAAGCTATGTAATAAACAAGTGAAAGGGAGAAAGACACGTAGAGAAAACACATGGAATGACTTTCAGTTCTTGCAACCATAAATGTCATTGAAGACAGAATGATACGACAATGATAAGCAAACTTTTAATCTACATTAAGAGGTGTATTTCAAAAGATGTGCTTTGTTTTCCATACCTAGCATACATAGGGTTATGCATCAGATGGAATCTTCATGTGGTCCTAATATTCTATCATACCTTTGGTTTCTTGGTCTACTTATTTTTCTCCTCAGCTCCTTGAGATTCATCTATCATGTCATCTTTCTTCGTGGCCCGTGAGAGACATAATTGTGTAGTTTCAATGGGCAGTGACTATTACGGGAAGAGGCCTTGGGAGGACACATTTACACAGTTTTAGGATGTAAGGCACTACTATGGGACGAGGCCCTGGGAGGACACATCTATGCAATTTCAGGATGGAAGGTAGACTGGGTAGTCAAGGGACAAAACTACACAGTTTTTGGTGGCAGTGGGTTCTGGCTGAGGGAAGGACATTGGAGGAAACCACTGCGCATTTTTGAATGGTAAGGGAGGTTGGGATTTCTGCGCATTGCACGGTTCGAACAAGCAACATAAAAGCTTGAGGGTTACATATGTGAAGTGTGTAGTTCAAGAAAGTTGGATGAGGCTAGGTTGCTATGGAAACTCCGAAATTTAGCTAAGTGTATGATCAATGGAACTTATGTGAATAATGATAAAACTTCAGTATGATCACACACTTGAAAACTTATCAATACAACATAGACCATCCAAAACATATAACACATACTTCACTTAATACGACAACCTTTGTGGCAGCTTACAACAAGTGCGGCTCCGATTATAGACTTTGGGAGGATAAAGGCGACACTCGTGTAAGAGTGTGTAAAATGAGTGTTAAACATGTCTATGTGGTGAGGACAACCCATTCTCATAAATATTTCCCTATGAAGCAAAACAAACCTCCCTTTGCATGACAAGCGATTACCCCCATGCCCAAAGATGACACATTCTATGTAAAGATAAAAGCATGAATGACTCTTAAGATCAAAAAGGGGAGCTTAAGATCATCAACTTACTAATAAGTGAATAAGGAACAATTGATCACAATATCCATAGTAGGCTCTGAAATTTAAGTGCAGGCCAGAATTTTGTAGGGTGTTGCAGCCTCTACAACAGAGCCTTCACCTTCTTCCTAGCTTTGTTTTCAACTAGTGTCTTGAATTCTACGAACTCAGAGAATGTCTCATCTTTGTTCCACGTGAAGAAGATCCAACATTTCCGTGAGAAGTCATCAATAAAAATGACAAAATATTTTTGTGTGACAGTGTAGGTTGTCGAGAAAGGTCCATAAACATCATAGTGGATATTTTCTAGGACTGCATGTGCTTTGTTGTCCTGATCATGGAATGTGGATTTTATGTATTTTTGTAATGTACATCCTTTTCATATATCATATTGCTTAAGTGCTTCTTGAGAGAGGTGAGTGGTTATTTTTTCTATAATATTCGAGGTACCATGATAGAAATGACCAAGTATTTTGTGCCAAAGTTCATCGACATCGCGACCTTCACTTTCTCCGCCTTAGTGCTTAATGTAGCACATTCTTGCACATCTAGCTTATAAAGGTTCTTCACATGAACCTTGATCTGTGTCACCTACCCCGTGGCTATGTGTTTTAGGAATGCTTTTCCTTTGTTGACTATCACTTCACAACTATGGTAAACCAACCATTGACTGAATGCTAGTAGACAGACCCCGAATCCTTTACCTTTACCTTTTTTACTATCGCCTCATATTGAGATTTTGAAGACAAATTATTTCTTTTCTCTTAAAGAATTGTCTTAAAGTCCCCCTCCATGTAGTAGTGTCGAATGCAATAATAGACAATTTGTCTCTAATCGTATCAGCATATATGAAAGGGACAGAAGAGGAATTGATGTCCGAGAAATCTTGTCAGTAAAACTTGTCGTGTTCTTCTTAGTCGACTACCCCACAAAAAAAAGAGCCCAAAAAATCGTTGTCTTTATATAAGATAATATGAATGGTAAGTAAAATAACAACCTCAGTATAGGCGGAAGACAATAGTTCTTTATAGGGTGACCGACTTAGGGCACACTGTCACAGTCACTTTTTTAGTTGTAAATAGATAATATCATCTTAAATTGATATGTTTGTGTCTTAATTGTTAATTGTATTAAACATATGTTTGATCTAAAGTGGTCATTGTATTAAATATAAAGTTTGTCTTAAAGTATTTTTGTCTCAAATTGCTTTTGTCTTAAATATAAAATTTTGTCTTAAATTGTTTATGTCTTAAAATAATTGTCTTACACTATTCGTCTTAAATATAAATTTTTGTCTTTAAATTTTTGTGTCAAACTACTTTTGTCTTAAATATAAAATTTTGTCTCAAAATATTTTCGTCTTAAATTATTTTTGTCTTAAATATAAAGTATTGTCTTAAAATATTTTCGTCTTAAATTATTTTTGTCTTAAATAAAGTTTTGTCTTAAAATATTTTTGTCTCTAACCATTTTTGTCGTAAAATATTTTTGTCTTAAATAAAAGTGTCTTAAAATATTTTTATCTCAACCTATTTTTGACTCTTATTTAAGATAATTTGATTAATATTAAATTTGTAAAATAAATAAAATAAAAAATAATTTTTTATGTCTTAAAAAAATATCTTAAAATTAGCCGTGCTATATAATAGTGGGTATAGCCCTTCTACATTCACTAAAACTCGACAACTACCAAAATTGCAAAGTGACTCCAAAAAGAAAACCGCCACATCATATAAATTGGACAAATGCATTCCAATGAAATATATAAATACATATATCGGAGCGGCATCGTAGATATAGTGGTTCTGACAAAGGGCAACGTAAGCCTTATTGCCACTCGTGTATAAGTTAAAAATGTGGAGAAATTGGTAAAGCTAATACAAAACATTTGGATGAAAAAACCTTAGTTTTAATAGTTGTAGGAAATATAAACGTAAATCAGTAACCTTATAAGCCTAGCTTTAGCGATATGGTTACGTATATACACAAGTCGTTTCCCATGTCAACTTTGGAAAAATATAATTCTGAAAGACCGAATGGTCAGTAAAGAGAGCAATGGAATCTTTGTAATTTAAAAATGACAGCGATAACATCATCTCTTACACGGCAAAGGAGCAAACTTATTAGTGTGTGCGAGTACAAAATGAATAATACTTTAATTATAACCATATGCACGGTTGTCTCCCTGATGAACTCACGGAAGATTTAAGAAACAAGGTTAGGGGATAATTTTTTTTTTTTTTTTTTTTTTTTTTTCTTTTTGTAAATTTTGACTTATTATATTTTTATCATGTTTAATATATCACTTTGATTAAGATAGGTAATTGAATTAGTGATTTGATATGAAAGAATGTTTTAATAAAGTAACAGATTATGATTTATCCAAGTTTTGTAGACAAAATGTTATTATTTTTATAAGGCTGAGGAAGAAAAAAAAATTGATTTCATATGAAGGAGTGTCTTAACAAAGCACCTAATAATGTCTATCCAAGACCACTAGACAAAATGTCATTATTCTTATAAGGCTGAGGAATAAAAAAAAACTGATATAACAAAGCACTATGTCTATCCAAGACCAAGTAGAAAAAATGTCATATTCTTATCAAAAGAATATAAAAAAAATTGATATATAAAACTAGGTATATTACATTTGATTTCATGTTTATTAAATTGTTTGTTATATTATATTAGATATATTTTTAATTTGATAAATTTTTATTATAAATAATTTATTTTTTTTATGGGAAAAATATATTTTTAATTAAAATTTATTTTTAGAACTAAAATCTATAAAAATCTATAAATTCTATTTTTTGAATTTGAACTCATAACTTATTAATATGAAATACATGCTTTATAATTTTTAAAGTTATTAAAGCTATAGTGATTTTAGAATATTTCTTTTCATTTTTTTCCAATCAAATAAATAAAATTACACAAAGCTATAAATAATCTCTTATTTAACATTGATAAACCAATTTTAATTTTTGATAAATCAAACATTAATTATCACCATAATTAAATATTAAATATAAATTATGCCTCCAAAAAGACATGAATTATGAGCTCTTTTAATAATCATATTAAGGATTTATGAATTTAGGTTAAGAATTAATAAATTGAACTTTATTTTTATACATTGTTAGTGATTTATTAAAAAATACTATATTGAGTTTTCAATTATTCTCAAAACACAATATAATAGAATACAGAAAAGTTGTAGCTAAGTTTATTAGCAATAAAGTAAAAAAATAGAGTTATGAAAAAAATTTGTGATGAGAGTAGACCATATATTGTGAAGAGAATTCAAGTCACATTTTTTGGCATTCCAATAAATTTTTATTGTTATATATTCTTTAAACAAATCTAAAATAAGTAGTATTTTACCTAACATAGAAGTTAATGAATAACATAGTTATTGTTAGTTTCATAGTGTTTAATTTTGGTAGAATGAGATTCTTACATGTGGGTGTCTTTATCTTCTCTCATTTAACTCATAGTGTTTTATTCTTTTTTATTTTTTAGGTTGAATTTATTAATGGAAGTTGGCTACCATGAGCTACTATGACATTTTAATGACATTTCAAACCATGTTTGTTAATATGGAACATTTAACTTTTAAAACATGAATTTACATGTTATGATGTATGAGAAGGCACATGACCAATGTTTTTTTTGTCATGCATTAATGTTCATTGTTATGATCATAGTGGTCGATGTTTTAATAGTATTTATAAATCCCTCAAGCTTGTAATGTTCTCTATATATTTAGTAAAATTTTATGTATGTCATATTTAGGACCTTTGTATCTTTCCGATTATATTAGGATAAGAGCAATTCCCAAATATTAGAGCTGAAATTGCTTAGAAATAGATTGTAGACCTAAGAGAATTACCAATGTAGCGAGATGATTGCACCAAAGATAATAGAATGGGGTGAATGAAGACAACTAGACCACATAATTTGAAACCCCACTAATAAATGAAACCTCCAAGCAAAGAGAACCCAAAAGAAAACCATGACCCTAGACACTCAACACTAGCATAAGCATACCATTAGAGCACAATTTTTTTTTATGTCTAATCAATACATGAAAACCAGTGAAGGCTCATGCACTAATTAGGGACTCCAAAGAAATAACAATAATTGATAAGGGATCCTTATGTAGAAGATACATGAAACTAGAGCACAAAATCAAATTTTATATGTCTAATGAATAGATGAAAACCACTGAAGCCTAATACAGTGATTAGAGACTCCAAAACAATAACAAGAATTGATAAAAGATCCCTACGTGGAATATGCACT
Source organism: Pinus tabuliformis (assembly GCA_031772625.1). NCBI lineage: Eukaryota > Viridiplantae > Streptophyta > Pinopsida > Pinales > Pinaceae > Pinus > Pinus tabuliformis. The sequence goes on from CM062809.1 coordinate 226,608,516, forward strand.
AACCTAGGTTTCATCATCACCATGAAATATCATTGAACAAACCACATGCATATTGAGCTATTATCCCCAGCTAATTTTCAAGGTAATTTCTAAAAAGGTTCAAAATGTGAGCCATATGTTATGGTTAGTATGTGTGAAGTTGGAACAGTAATAATGCCTTTCATATCCCATTGCCTACATAGATATCACCTAGTATGCTCACTACCTTAATATGTGTTTGATTGTGAATTCCAAAAATATCTTTATATTTAGTTTTTTTAAAATAAATTTCATTAATGCTAACGTATTATTACACTTCCCCATACTAATCAATATTATCATTATAGATACGTTAAGCAACAACAATCTTCAATAAAAATCATATAGATACATTGAGCAACAACAATCTTCAATAAAAATCATATAGATACATTGAGCAACAACAATCTTCAATAAAAATCATACAAATTTATTTGATTATTTATAATTGTCCTTAAGCACAGTATAAGAGTCAATTCCTCATTTTTCAAATTCAGTTAAGATTGAGCCCACCCACTTCTTCTCTTCAGTAATTAATGTACTAAAAATATAAAAATAGGCATTTCACAATATTAACCTTTTTTTTTTTAATTTACCATTATTTATATTTCTCTAAAAAACAACAACTTTAAATTACTATTTAATTGAGTTTGACGTCTCGCTCTTAAGCAAATGCGATCCCCTCCTTTGTAAACTTCCCCGAAATCACTTAGAAAATGTTGTACACCATATCAGCTACTACTCTGAAGTTAACGGATGGTTACGGCCCAATTTCAACAGTGACCATTGTAAACGTTAGAGGAGCATAGTATGCAATGTTAGAATTTGTCAATAGGTCTACCTCAGAGTTTGGATTGTTACGAATTGTCTGGTTACATCTTTTTAAATCTGTCAAATTGTACAAATATTATATCAAACTTTTTAAATCTGTCAAATTGTACAAAACTATAATACCTTTAATTGACAACGTTGACAATAAAATGAATTACTTATTCGGTCGAAAACGAAGGTATCAACGTCTAGAATGGCCGAATGTTTCATTTTCATTTCGGAAGAAACATAGGAAAGCGCGTTAACAAATATCGAAGCCACGCATTATTTTATCAATCTAATCTCAACTCCCAATTATTTCTCAAATACAAATCTATGTACGAAGCAAAGGAGAAACCATGATGGAGTGTTGTATGTGGGGCGATGTGGGCTTTGCAGAGCATCTGTTTCAGTGTGGGAAATGCCGATGCCGCTTCCAGCACAAGTAGGACGACACAAATTTTTCAGCATTCTAATGTTTAATATTTGTATGATTCATGATACCTGCAACCATACAACATGGCTTTGTAATAATTAATACAAGCATACATAGCTCATTTACCGTTAGGCCATCTAGGCTTCTTTCAACAGCAGTCATTGATTGAAGAGAGCTTCAAGAGAGCTTGAACCCTTAGATTTGCTTCATATTTTATGTCATCCCACCATCATCCATGAATTTCACAAGTTGTAGTTCCTAATGAAACATTTTCTTTCTCGGTAGATCAGTGAATCCTCCTATGAGGATTCCATCATAGAATCTTGAGGATAAGCATGTTTTTATCTAGTAAATGTTTCCCTTTTGACTGATGATGAGACTTGTCCTAGATGACTTCTTCCTTTGATCTTTCAATGAGGTCACCAAGAGAAAAAAGTTGATTGTCATAGATTTTGTTCTGTTTTTCCTGCAAGCACTTGCTTCTAATTCTTTTCCTCTTCCTTGGACTTTCTTCTTTCAGCTTCCTCCACTTCTTCCGAAAAATGGACTTCTTCTCTATATTTCTTGTTATTTTCCTACTCAAGCTTAGGAAAATCTTCCCTGTAATGCTCATAGCATTGAATATTAGCTATGTTCTTCTTTTCCTTTTGACAAATGTCTGAATACTTTCTATCCTCAATCAATCTTGTTTTATCTTGAATAGAAATCACTAGTTGTAGAATGGGATAGATTTCTTATCCTCATATAAGCTATTACCCTGTTCATGAGTTAGTGTATTTAGAACAATGAGGATTATCTTATCCTATTATGAACACAACCCTTTAACCTTTAATACCTTCAATTTGTGTAGGTCATGACCTTGCTTATCGTATTCAGAGAATAGTTCTATCATCTTATCATATATATATCTTAGATGTATCCAATATTTCTATATGAGGGGACCTTTCATAAGAATCCCTTTACTTGTATTACTAGGAGACCTTTCCATTGATATGTTCAATGAATTCACCTTCTTTGAGGACTGTGCCTATCCTCCTTATTCAAGGAATTTCTATGACCCAACCAACTTATAGATCTCCTTGAACAATGAAGTCATTTTACCCAATTTGATTATAGAAAGAAAGATACCTACTTAACAAGTGAAGATGAAATCTTCAACTTGATCACTTTGATGGTGGTTGAAGAATATGTATTGATGCTTCCTTAGATGGTCTTCTTCAAGGATAAGCAGGGAATCCTCACAGTGCAGATCAGATATGCTTATAGGATTTAAAATTTCTTCAAAATGATGTGATATTTGACTTTAAATTACTTTGAGCTACCTTTCTTTGTAGATATCTTGATGAGGGACTTGGTGGTCTTTTTCTAAGGATTCAAAGATCCAACACTCTTGCTACTGTAGATTTTTAGTTTCTTTGATTTGTAGATATATTTTATCTGATGATCCTAAGACTTCCTAAGTAGATTTCCTTCTCTTTTCATTGATGCATTTTGTGAAACGCGATCCTTGTGTGTGTCTTTGATTAGGGCATAACATGAAGTGATTTATCTTATATTAGTAACTTCTTAATTATTTTTACTTCATTAGGTTAGAATATTTATTTGCCTTAGAGTATTAGTGTTCTTCTTCTTCTAACAGTAACCAACGAACAAACATAAATAGACAAGAGACAGAGAATGTAGGCTATAAGCCACGGCGAGAACCTCTCACATTTTCAGAGGAAAACCCAGAAAAATTCTTCTTATAGAGATTCCAATTGAATAATACCAAGACCAAGACCCTTGACCTATTAGCCACTCCAAGACGAAGACACAAGTCCTCTTCCTCGGTTCGTTCTACTTCAAATTTCACACCATTTGACATCGAACTATGGTCACTGTGTTTTGTCAAGCAAACCGAGTTTTATCCTTTATCAATGCCCGCTAGTCCTAAAACAAAGTCACTACTCTTCATCAAGACCTTCTTTCTTGTGATAGTAATGAATCCTTGACACTGTGATTCGAACTTACTTCTCTTCTTTTCATTGTAATGCACCCATATGAAACTCAAAAAGAGTTCTAAGCTTCTATTGACTGAGATCATCCTTAATGTACCTTCCTTTATTCCTCGCAGTCCTTCCATTTTCTATCTGAACATGGCATCCTAACTTTTCACCTATTCTCTTTCACTATGACCTTAATGTGAGAGGGATTTGAGTTCCCTTACGAATTATTAAACTGTATTCTTCACTGAATTTTGGCCTTCACTCAAATGGTATGCGAATCAGAGATACCCCAAACTTGTCTTCCATTACATTCATTTGAAAAAATTAGAGAAACTATGTTTGAGTTTTTGTCTTTTTGAACTTGGTCGAGGTTTCTATTTATATCAGTTTGTCTTTCATATATAAGCCAAAATTATTTTATGAACCAACGCATCTCTATATAACAAGCCCACATGAGTTAGTTGCTATGACTTGAAGGTGACATGAAAAGGAAGACGAGTAATGTGCTTGTCTTTGGAGGGCTATTTTACTAGGATGCGTTTGACATATCTTTATACATGACATTGACCCTTTGACAAATCCTAAGGGTCTCAATGGGATCCATCTAAAATAAAGCTCTTGCCCATGAAACCCATGAAGTAAGGTATTACAAAAATAATTTTATTTCCTTCTTTCCATCATTTACATAGATCATAATTATATTTCATTATGAAGGCCTAACCTAGTTACATTTTACAACAATCTAATCAAGATTGGATTCTTCAAGAAAGAGTTATGTCAAATATCCCATGATGACCTAATTATGGACCCGTTCAGTAGAGCGAATTTGTTTGAGATACCACATGTCTTTGTTTCAACCTTCAGCCCTAAAATTTCTACACGAAAACCTACATTCCATGCACTTTCTGCCATTTTTTATAGAATTCAAATCCGATGACTAAAACAAAAGTTATGATGATTTTCCCTAGGCCACCTATTTGAGAGAGAATTCTTGAGCCCACAAAAACCTTAACTTCCTTAGAACATATATCTAAAAATATATAGAACAAAGACCTAAAATATTTACACAAAATTCTATGAAATTTCAGCACTACATGGTAAAAATGATAGCTTCTTAAGTCTAGCGAAAATTCCAAGATAAGTTGTTCAAAGAAGGAAAACCCTATAATCCAAAGGTCTCATACCAAATTTTATGCAACCAAATCACAAAATGATAGACCAACGAATTAAAAATTATCCTCTTCGAGGGGAAAAACTCATTTACATTATATAAATGAAAATTTTTTGGATGATACAAATGAAAAGACCTCCTCTGTATATATATAGGGGTCTAAGGGGTCATAATATTATCATATCATACATAAAAATAATATTGTAAGGGCACAAAAATAAAAATAGTGGGCTTCTATGGGGCACAACAATAATAATATGCGGGCTACATAGGAAAAATAATAACAATAAGGGGGATGCACTAGTATTATACGGACCTAAGAGGATATCCAACATTATATGCCACTAGAGTCCATTTTCCTACTCCCCTTGGATTAAACCTACCACCATAAGGTGGTGGCCTCGAACTACTTCCCTTGAAGAAGTTTTGGGGAGCTTTTGCTAGAAATCCTTATTATGGGGGCCTTGTGAGCTTGATCTCCCTTTTGATCCATAGGTTCTCCTTTACAAAACAAGAACATTTAACTCCTTCCACTACTAATGATGGTCTCTACATTCTGACCATGGCCCTGATTCAAGGGTTTGATCCATTCATGAAATTCTCAGCTTGGCATTCATCAATATCTAAATAGGGGACATGTTTTATGAGTTCCATAAACCTCATTTCATATTCCTCCACTATTTTGTTACCTTAGACTAATGTGTGGAAGGATATAACCTGATATGATTGAAAGTATGGTGGCAAGTAACAAAATCTTTCCTGGAACAATTCCAAGGGAATATTGTCAGGTTTGAGATGTAACTAATATTCTAGATTTCCCCACCAAATAAATTCATTTTGCCTTAGCTATATATAGTGATGTTTGTGTTGGAGGTGGAGGTATATTCATTAAGCACAAAAAACCTAGTGATACCATCCATCCATGCTTCCAAATTCTCTCTCGATCACCCTATTAAAAATTCGAGGAGATTAATCTTTTATAGCTCCCAAGAGTGAATTAATTATTAATTAATAGAGGATTTTTTTTATCTAAATCATTGTTTTCTCAAATAACCATTGAATTAAATAACTAATGTCTAAGTGGATAAATATACATTTTTTTTGTTAGAATCAAGATGACTTAGCTTGAAGTCATTCAAATTGATGTGAAATCATATATATATTTGTCTTCAATGCCAATGGGGAACATAGTATACTTTTTAGAAAACATGAAATAAGTTAGTAAGGATTACATGATAATGTGTGTTGTACTTTGTGTAAGATAGAGGAATGTCACGTAAATGAATTTCCACTTCTTAGAAACCATACTTGTGCCCTGCTCGCTAGCTTGTGCAGATAGTCTAGAGAGCCATTCCCTTGGCCTTTGAACCTAGTTTTTCCTTATCTATGTTAATAATAGATTACACCACTCCAAGTCATTCGAAACCTGCAACTTATTGGGAGATTTAGGCAACAGTTGAAAGAGTTTCTCAAAGCTTGAAAATCCGTATATATTTTATTAGTAAAGCATGCTAATAGATGAAAACACAAGGGAAAATCAATATAACTAGCTGACGTAAAGTCTAATGAAGGAGTATATGGTAAGACATAAATTACATAGTCAATGGTATTACTGAATCCATTATCCATGTTGCTTCATTTAATATTTAACAAATTCCTATTCATATAGTTAGATGTGTGAAATCAACATCCTTCACGACACTATAAGCGTAGCCTAATATTCAGACCTTGAAGCAACAAAATATAAAACAAACTATATAGAATTTATCTTATATACATAATATATCGTAATATGAAGTAGCACTTCAATATAAAATCTTGAGTCTAAAAAAAAAAGTGGCACTCCCTCTAATTCAAGGTTTTGTTTGGTAGCTCCTTTAAATACTTGATGTATACCAAACTTTTCTAAGCAAGTTTCAACAAATTATTAATATATCATTAGTGGTCATGTGTAGAAAAAAATTTCCTCCATGACTAACCATGAGACATGAGATTTGTTTCTATTTCAAAAGAATTTATTTCAAGCTATTTTATCAAAATTTTCAAATATTTCAAAAGGAAATCAAGTTACCTTTTTTAATAATAATTACACTAATTATTTACTTCCTTACTATGTGCTTACTTGTTACTATTATGAACAACACTTGTATGTTCTCTAGAGGTCATAGAACGCAGATAAGCCTTATGTTGAGGGAGCTTTTAATATATAGTAGCCAAGGTAAATAAGGAGGAATGTCTTAGAGAAAATAAAGATGAGGAGGAATAAAATTTACTTACTCGAAGGATAAGGTATTATAATATAGTTGTTAAAAGTTTGTGATTCTTCCTTTTTTCAATGATTAGAAAGAAAACAAATTATCATTCCAAAAGAGACACTAGAAGCTTGCTAGTTTCTACCAAACATAAATTACAAATCAAAGGTATTTTGACAAAGGACCCCTTCTCTATAATGAATATATGTAGTGTGTTTCAATTCAACTTTAATGGATACATCTCGTTGTTATGGAGTTCTAATAATTTTTAAATGTGAGAAATAATCCTAACCTCTTTGCCAATCTACCAAATGCCTTGTGCCTCAAAAGAAACAGTCTCCATAACTAGGGACCTGAACAACATGGTGGAATCAAAACAAATTGGAACAACATTAATGTTCACCAAGAACAAACCTACCACTTATTTGTCACCTAGGATTGGTTATTCACCCATTTTTAATTCCCTATAAGCCTAAATGCACAATTATTCTCAATTACAAAGCCACAAAATGATCGCTCAATTCATGTGTTATAGGTATTATTTAACTAGCAATAAGATATCCATGTAATATTTCCTACCGGAAAACCACTTTTTAAAATCATACTTTCAACTTATGCACTTATAGATTTACTCAAATTTCAAGTGTATGACTCATTAGCTGCAGAATGAGATTATCACCCAATAAGTACATAATTTGCACACTTTTGATAGACATAGGAGTTAAAATAGAAATACATGAATAAATTTGTTTCTTTTCAAGGAAACACATTATTTATGTTTATTTCTAATCTATCTCACCATTCGTCCATCAAAAGTATGTAGAGTGGGTATTCATCTAAGATAATCACATTTTTTCATGTATTTTTATTTTATCTCACTATGGGTCTATCAAAAGTATTTGGTGTGAGTGCTCGTTGGATGTAGAATTTGATTTTGCACATAATGAGTGCTTATGCTTGAAATTATAATAATCTTATAAGGAGATAGTTGTTAAGAAATAGTTTTTCTTCCATTCCTTTCAAAAATATGTACCGTTATGTTTGACATAATAATCTCTAGTATTATTGATTACCTTTATGTTGATTTCAATAATATATTTTTTTGTTTTAAGGGCCTTTATTTACCTCGAGACTTCCATAAGCATGATTCATATCCATCGTGATATTTCATATGTTGTCAGTCTTGTTTCCTAGTATATACAAACAACTCATGGGAACCACTGGAGAGAATTAAATATTATATTCCAATATAAATGGTTTATTATTTTGTTGGAACGAAATACAATTTAGGAGAGACTCCTTTGTTGGTTGTTTTCACTATTTTTGTTGGGCTAGTGACCTTGATGACCAAAAGTATATTATTAGTTATGTTTTAATATATTCTTTTAGTCTGTCACTTTGGATTTTGAGAAAGAACAAGATATTGATTTTTCTTAAGTAAAAGTAGAGTATTGAGAAACATTTAATGCAAGTAAAAAATCATTATATATTTGATAAATATCTTAAAATTTGGATTCCAATAACAACATTTGACTACACTATCGTGTGACAATTAAAGTGCCATCGAACTCACCAATGAACTAATTCAACACCATTGCAACAAAGATATTAAGCTATGCATGTAGTGAAACATAAAGCTTATTCATGATCTCATTCTTGAAATGTTGTTTTTCCTTGAAAATGATAAAGTTGTAAACATTTTCATAATCTCTTAAGGGACTAAAGCTTTCAATCATCAACCTATGTTAGGAGTCCATGAAATTTTCATCAATATGGAATATACTTTATTTCTCAATTTCTTCTACCATTCTACCTTTTAAATCCTTCAATCCTAACCCAAATAATTCTTAAGAGGGGATGTTAGGATATTTAGAGACTTAAGAGTTGGGTAAGATCAATGTGGTCTCACATGTCTTAAGATACGTTGTATTTTCCTAGTACGCATTTGCAGTTACATAATCCAATAGTTATTATATATGATAGACACGAAGTGATAAGATTGTTCATATTATCCTTAAGATTAATAACTATATTGATCCATGGATTAATGTCAAATTTGTTTAATATTTGTTTTTAAAGAGCATAGCGAGTCGTTTGGAAATAATCCACTCTGAAAATATTATGTGTAGTATTTTATTTTTATTTTTTACATTAATATATTGCCTCAAAGAACCCCTTTTTTACATTTATATAAATAGTTTTTTAGCTATTTAACTTATTTAACCTATGTAAATATAGCTTATTTATAATATTTAACCTATATAAAAATACTTTATATATATATATATATATATATATATATATATATATATATATATATATATATATATATATATATATTCCACAGGAAAAAAGCGAACCATCTATTAAAAACAGAGAGTTACAAAGCAAATGCAGAGCATTTCGGAAGGACTCATTTTTCGCCTTATAACAGGGAGAAAAAAAGTCTCAACTAGTTGACTTTACTTGTATGTGACATATCTGCTCACCAGTTTCACCATGAAAACAAGTAGAATGACCCGTCCTGGCCACGCATACCTCCCGGGATCCAAAAGGGGATAACACGCAGGAGAGGGATGAAGACAAACGAACGCTGAGAGTCCAAAATATCTACGAGGCAATCAACGTCCTCAGAGAATCCACAGTAAGCACTAGAAGGATTCTCAAACATAAGAAAAACCGTTGAGAAAAACCACAGCGGCTCGAGCTTCCTTTTTAAAGGAAAATAGCCCAGGAGACCTGTAGAAGATCTTTAAAAATTATAGAAAAAAAGCAAAATGAAACAGTTACAAACTATGTACAAACCCAATAACAATTTTCTGTTAAACAAAAACTTAAACAAAACTGGGTTGTTTGAGTGATCAAAACACCCCATTTTCTTCCTCCAAAACTGTCCGCGATCCCATATCTTGTTCAACACCCTTTTTAGAAAGGCGATCATCTTCATAGTTCCTTTCCTTGTAGATATTGCAAACTGAAATCTCCATGAAATGACATTTAATACGAGAAGCTTCTTTAAGCAAAGGAAGCAACATGAAATTTTTGCAATGTTGAGTCCCATTGAACCATTTCACAACATTCATTGAATCCCCAAAAATCTGGACTTCTCTCAAACTCCTAAGGATAAGCCAACATAGAAGGAAGTGTAAGGCTTTCAACTCAACAAAATTATTGTAACCCTGGCCAAGACCAACAGAAGCTTTAACACTCTATTCCTTTGATAAATGAATAATCAAGCCAGCCCCACAACAACCATTGATGTCAGAGGCCCCGTCAAGGTAGGCCCACAGAATTGAATATCTAATAGATTCTTGAAGAACCTCTCTGATAGTAGGAGGAGCTTACGAAACAGGGATACTATCATAGATAGCAGCTCCTTCTGCAGCCAGTCTTCCAATCGGGAAGATAGAATCTTTAAAAATGGCCTGGTTCCTAGCAAGCCATGTCCCCCAAGATATGAGAAGCGGAATGAATCTATCTCTCTCATTTGAAGCTTCATTCCACCACCTCTGCCAAGCTTCCAATAACCCCTGCCCTTCCCATATAAAAGGAATTTTTAGCAACCTTAACATTTTTGCCCATAGGCTAGTGTTAAAAGGGCAGAAAAGGAACAGGTGTTGTGCTGATTCGATACTATCTTTACAAAGGGGGAACCAGCCAGGACGAATCCTCCCTCTTCTTTGAAGAAAATCCCAAGTAGGGACTTTCTAAAGCAGGACACACCAGAAAAACACTTTTGTTTTAGCTAGTCATTTTAACTTCCAAAGTAGTTTAACCCACCAAGCCGGATTCTCCCACCCATTTTGAGACATCAACCATTTATACCCCATCTTTTGGGAGTAAAGCCCATTATAGGTAGAGACCAATCTAAGTTCTTCCGGAGAGTTAGAGAGCCTGACTGAAGAGTTAAGGAGGTCCCTTCTATAAAAGTCCCATTCCTCTAGCCATTCTTCATCCAAATGTAAATATCTTCCCTGAATCCACCCTCGAATCCATATGGTGGAAGCTCAGTGATCCGCCACCTAGTTTAAAGAGATTAGTCCCCTATCTTTTAAAGCCGAAACCAGCCCCTGAGATACAGAGAAACTCTCTGTACATCCTATCCAGGGGTCTCTACCCAGCATGATCTGAGTTCCATCGCCCACACTCGAAGCCAAACTCTTCTCTATAACTTTGACAGAAGTGACCACAGCTTCCCAAACCACCAAGGAGTTTTTGGAAGTCTTATGCGGCAATCTAATCCAATCTAGCGATGATAGAGGATTAATATATTTTCTTTTAGTAACAGAGGTCCACAGGTTCTCAAAAGAAATGAGCCTCTAGGCGAGCTTTGCTGCTAAATATTGGGAGAAGCATGCAAGATTTTTTATACCCCAGCCTCCCCACTCTTTAGGACATTCCACTTTATCCCAGGTAATCCAAGGGGTAACTTTCTCTGACTTAGACCCCACCCACAGAAACCTGCTGCATAATTTATCAATTGAGGATAAAATTCCCTTGGGCACCCATGTCAGACTAGCCCAATAGACCAGAACTGCCATCAGAACAAATTTTATTAACACTAGCCTACGTGCCCTGGAAAGCCACTTGAAACTCCATTGTTTCAATTTGGATTCGCCTTTTGCAAGGATCCATTTCCAATCTTTGATCCGGTAATTATCAGGATTTAGGAAGAACCCTAGATATTTAAAAGAATCCTCCAGCGATTTGACTTCAAAATTTAGGACCAACTCCACTCTCTGCACCAGCTCTCTGGACAAACCTGTGCATGTGAGTATGGATTTTCTCTCGTTTATGCAGAGACCAGTAGCCTTCAAGAATAGGTCCAAGATCCTCTTGAGCGTCCTACAGTCCATGAGACTTTCATTGCTGAACATAATTATGTCATCCACGAAGAGGAGGTGAGTGACCCAAAAATTATCAGCTCCTTCAATACCCTTGAGAGTCCCCTGCATTTTTGTTTCATGAATCATAAGACTGATGCCATCTGCTACCAGCAAATACAAAAGGGGAGAGAGTGGGCAACCTTGACGCAAGCCGTGTTCAGGACTAAAAAAACTAGAGGAGCTGCTCCATTAATCAGTACAGCTATGGATGATGAAGAAACACAGTTCATAACCCATCTCACAAAATCATACCTGAAACCCAGATGAGTTAACAAACACGTAAGGTACATCCAACTGATTCTGTCATAAGCCTTTGAAAAATCAATTTTCACAACGGCTCCTCTTTTTTTCCCAATTTTTGGACTATGAAGAGTTTCTTGAGAAACTCCTACTACTTCATGAATTTGTCTGCCATCTAAAAAGCCAAATTTCTTGGGGGAAATGTTTCTGGAGAGGAAAGGTTTTGTCCTGGAGGCAATAACTTTTGCAATAATTTTTTAAACATAGGTGCACAGCGAAATGGGCCTGAATTCATCAAAAGAGCCCGAGAGATCATATTTGGGGATGGGGGCTAGAAAGGTGGCACTGAATGGTTGATAGATTGCTCCTGTAGGCCTAGAATCTTCCACAACTGCCACTAACTCATCTCCAAAGAATTCAAAGAAGTGGTGGAAAAATTCAATAGACCAGCCATCTGGGCCAGCGCTTTTGTCATTTTGCATGGAACTGACAATGTCTTCTACCTCCTCCTTAGAAACAGGTTCCATGATGGGGTCATTTCCTTCCTCCTCTATGAACCTAGGAAAGAACTGGGCGACTCTTATAACTTCTGCAATAGAAACTTCCTCTGGCACTTTGAATAGATTCTTGAAATAATTTACCCCTAATGAGGCCAACTCTTCAAAAGAGCGACCTAGTTCACCATTGGCTTTCTTAATTTCCCAAATTGTATTAGAGTTTTTCCTTCCTTTAGCATAATTCTGAAAAAACTTGGTGTTATCATCCCCGCCTACAACCAAATCGCTCTACTTTTTAAGCGCCAACTTTCCTCTCTCAGTTGGAGGATTCTCCTCCTTTCCTTCTCCAACTCTTGAAGTCTAGCCCAAGACTCTACTATTCCATAGCCATTACCACCTAGGTCTTCAAGGAGGGAAATCTCAGAGTTAACATTTTCTATGGTTTCTACTTCCTTCAATTTCTTTTGGAGGGCCCAATGCTTTGAGGCAACCTTCATCCTTGTTAAATTATCCATAAAAACCTTGTTGTGACTCTCATCTTCATTGACATCATCTTTCCTCCAAGTATTATGGAAAAGGCTAATATAATATGCATCCGAGAGCCAAGAGGCATTAAATTTAAAATGAGTGCCCATTTTAGTGAAAGCTCCCTTCACTTCCAGGCAGACAGGGAAATGATCCGAGAGACCACCTTCCCCAACCCAACGTCTAAAAGCCTGTAAAGATTCAACCAGTGATTCACAGAGAAGGAATCGATTAAGTTTCTTCCCAATCCATTCTTCTCCTATTCTTCAGTTCCTCCATGTCGGGCACAACTTGAGCGGGGAGACATCCAGTAGAAGAGAAGAGGCCAATTTATTTAGAAGGAAATTAGAAAGGGGATCTGCCCTCGCTCTGATCCCCCGAGAATCTGTCATCCCCAAAGAAAAATTAAGATCTCCTCTAATTATAAGATTTCGGTGTGTCAAATTGAATTTAGCAAAGAAGGGGTTCCAGAACGTCTCCCGATCCAAAACAGGTCCATAGACATTAAGAATAAGAAAAGGGATGCTTAGTTCATTGGATTAAAGCTCCACAGCCAAGGCATTTTCTGATCCCCAAGAGGAGATCTCTCGAAGTACCTTCGCGTTGAAGCCCAATGCCACCCCTCCCGAATGCCCATTAGCATCTAAGGCATGGAAGCTCCAGCCCAAAAGAAGCCTTACGAGGCAACCTGAAACTTCTTCCCCCTTCCCCAGAGTTTCTTGAAGTAGAATAATATCACGTTTATTGGACCTAACCAGTTCCTTTAGAGCTAGCATTTTGGGTAGACTAGCTAGACCCCTACAATTGTAGGATAAGATGATCATCGAGAAATATCAGGGGGTGTCCGCTTTGCTCTAAGCACCCCTGGTAGAGACATCTGCTTCCCGTCAGCAATATCAATGGCAACCTTCAACTCTGCCTTCAACAGATTAGATTTCCTTCCTCTTAGCTTCCTCGGGCCTGCTGACACCATGTCCAGCTCCAGACCTCCCACAACAAGCCCTTTCCCCTTTTTGTTGGCCAAAGGTCTAAGATTATAGGGTGGTTCGGGGCTCCAGACAATAGGAGGGATAGATGAGATACCATCCATGGGAATAGAGGTCAACTTAGGAGAGGATGGAATGGCCATGATAACACTGTCAAAAGATGCTTGACCCTTCCTCAGGTCTAACAAATCATTCAAGAGCTACTTGAAAGGACCAGACTCATCATAGCATGATTGAAATAAAGCAATAGAAGAGCATGAGGAGAAGGAATGGTATAGAAGCAAACTCGCCTCAGCCGCCCCTGCCTTTTCAGAGCCTACTGAGCGTCCCAAGAAAGGCAGCAAGGTTGAGATAGACTCACTTGCTGCAAACCCAGGTTGATTCTGTTCATCTTCCTCCACTTGCCCTGCAACCAAACCCCTGAGCATTTTCCTTAAGATCGCTGTCCTTGGTCTAAGCCCCTTCTTCTTGTGTGAACACCTCATGATTTGCCTCCCGATTTTTTCCACTTCTCCTTTGTCTTCGAAGATGACGGTGTCCAAGAGGACACTCTCAGGCCAGATGTCTATAGATATGGCAACGATGGCATCTGAAAGGGAGGTTTTCATATTCCAATGTTTGAATAAACTCTAGACCTCGATACTTCAAGATCATAGCATCTGCCAAGCCTTCTCTGGGGTTTATACTTGCCAATATATGAACAACACTCAAATCATGCATTCATAAATATGATCTATCTATGTCGAGAAACTTCCCCAGGATGCTACCAATCGAAGTGAAGGCCGAGTCAGTCTAGAATTGCATAGGGACACCTGTTAATTTGACCCAGACTGGAGACTCCACCATTTTTTCTTTCTCGGCATCAAACAGGGGTGTCCATCTTCTGAATAAAATTGGCCTCTTCCCGAAGCTCCAATTTTTTCCTAGCACCCATTCAACATGCTCCTTTTGCCCAAATCGAATGCAAAACAAACCTCTGTCCAGATTCTTGATCTCTTCTGGCTAACCTGGTGCTTCTTTCCATTCTAAATGAGCCAAAACCTTGGTGTAGTTGACCGAGAACTTTCTTCCACAAACTCTTCCAACTAAAAAGGTTTCTGAGGCTTCCATCACCTAATCTATGCGAAAATCCACTCCAAAAATGCAGCTAGGGTGCACCTCCCTTTTTCTGATAGGTTTGTCCTTCTTTCGCTTCCCACCCAAAACCTCCTTCTTGGCTTCTCCCTCTCCTGGCTTCTTATTAACATGAGCATCTGCCTCTCTACCCCAAGTAGCTCAGTTCGCCTTCCAACTGTAGGAATTTACAGGGTAAGTTCCACAGAAAGAATACCAAAAGGACACCGCTCACAACCAGATCTCAAATCAATACACCAGTATTTTTGACGTGGTTAAAACCCTCAGAGTGAAATGAGGGAAACAGTCCACGGCCTGTCCCAACGTGGGTACTACAGGCAATTTATTAATCAAAGAATGAAAATTTACATAAGCTTCTCTCATGCACGGATTACCCGAACAATGACCCTCCATGCGCTTTAAATAGAACTCATGGACCAATCGGGTGTCAAGCCACGGATCAAGTGTCGGTAATACCGAGGTGAGAGTGAACCGTCGGATCACTACATATCGTGACCGTCGGATTGTAAGTTACAAAATGTACAACGGTAAAGAAACACACTTTACCTAACTCTAACCTAACTCTATGCTAGACCAAGTTGAACTTAACTATATCCTATGTGTCGGAATATCCTAACATCCCCCCTTAAGAACAACTTGGGATAGGATTGAAGGATTTACAAATATGACACAATAGGAGAAGGAAGGAG
This sequence comes from Pinus tabuliformis, assembly GCA_031772625.1. Lineage (NCBI taxonomy): Eukaryota > Viridiplantae > Streptophyta > Pinopsida > Pinales > Pinaceae > Pinus > Pinus tabuliformis. The sequence continues at coordinate 226,624,145 of CM062809.1, forward strand.
GCACTAGAGCCTATCCCCCCTTAGTGACAACTTCCTGAACTCCAAGCATATATCGAAGTTTAGTGAACTTCGCCTCTGTGAGAGCCTTTGTGAAGATGTCTGCAACCTGATCATCTGTTGGACAATATTGCACTTCAAGGACATGGTCATGAATGAGCTTTCTGATGAAGTGCATGTGTAGTTCAATGTGTTTGCTGCGCTGATGCTGGACTGGATCTTTGCATAGCTGAATGGCACTTTGATTATCACACCAAAGTGTGGTTGGATGCTGCTGCACAAAGCCAAACTCTGATAGGATCTGACGAAGCCACAAGGCTTCCTTACTAGCTTCCATGGCACCACGATACTCTGCTTCTGCTGACGAAAGAGAAATGGCAGCCTGTTTCTTACAAGCCCATGTAATAGGTCCTGAACCAAGAGTGAAGACATAACCGGCAGTAGACTTCCGATCATCAAGGTCACCAGCCCAATCAGAATCAGTGAAACCAACTAACAGAGGAGCTGCTTTGGCACTGTAATGAATCCCAAACTGTACTGTACCTCGAACATAACGAAGTATTCTTTTAGCTGCTTTCCAATGACTTTCACGGGGGTTTTGCATAAAACGAGCAACAAGGCCAACAACAAAGGAAAGATCAGGACGAGTATGGGTTAAATACAAGAGTTTTCCGACAAGTTGACGGTATAAGGTAGCATCAACTTCAGGAGAAGTACAAGAGACTGAAAGTTTGACTCCAGACTGAAAGGGAGAAGGGGCTGGCTTACAGTCTTCCATGTGAAAATGACGAAGAATATCACAAGCATACTTGGACTGGGAAAGGAAAATACCCTCTTGGGATTGCAAGACTTGAAGACCGAGAAAATAGTGTAAGTGTCCTAAGTCTGTCATTTCAAATTTCTTTTTAAGGCTGGACTTCACATGGTTTATAAGGTTGGGATCACTACCAGTAAGAATAAGATCATCAACATAAATAACAAGGATGATAAGAGAGTTGCCCACTTTCTTGGTGTAGACAGTATTGTCAGAATGACACATAGAAAAGCCAGATTCTAAAAGAAAGCTATCCATTTTGGCATACCAAGCCCGAGGAGCTTGCTTGAGGCCATAAAGGGATTTCTTAAGTCGACAAACGAGGCTGGAGTCTGTTTGTATGAAGCCAATGGGTTGTTCCATATAGATTTCTTCCTGCAAGTCCCCATGCAAGAAGGCAGATTTAACATCCATTTGATGGACTTCCCATTTTAAAGAGGCAGCAAGGGAAAGAACAAGGCGGATAGAGTTCATTTTGGAAACTGGAGAGAAGGTTTCAGTGTAGTCAATGCCTTCAACCTGTGAAAAGCCCTTAGCAACTAGACGAGCTTTATGTTTATCAATTTTCCCATCTGGTCCATACTTGGTTCTGTAAACCCATTTGCATCTAACAAGTTTGCGTCCCTTTGGTAGAGGAACAAGATCCCATGTATCATTTGTCATCAATGAATGATATTCTTCATTCATAGCTGCTTCCCAATGTGGATGGCCTGAAGCTTCTGCAAAAGTGTCAGGATCATGATTTACTGGAGCTTGAGCCAGTAAAGAAGAGGCTCTTTCAAACTGAGAACGTGTACGTCGCTGATCTGTAGGATCACCGGCAAGATCACCTGCTGCATCCCGAGTAGCACGGACCCATCTTGGAAGTTGAGGATCCTGAGAAGGTGGGGGAGGATTATCATCCTCGCTTTCATCATCAGAAGAAGAAATGTTTTCAAAGATAGAAGAGATAGGAAGAGGTGGCACATCCGCCGGACTAGGCTCGCAGGCCGATTTATTTTCATCAAATTTTACATCTCTTCTAATGATAACATTTTTGGACTTAAATGGAATAAGTCTATAACCTTTTACATCTTCAGAATATCCAACAAAAGTACATTTCTCACTCTTAGGTTCTAAAGCTTTATGCTTTTCATCTGGAATATGGGCCCATGCTTCACTGCCAAACACACAAAAGTGACTTACATCTGGTTTAATGGAACTCCAAGCTTCTTCTGGAGTGATATTCTCTAGAACCTTAGTAGGAGTACGATTGATTATATAATTTGCACAATTAATTGCTTCGGCCCAAAAACTAAGACTGAGTCCTTTAGATTGCAGCATACAATTAGCCATTTCCTTTAAGGTGCGATTTTTCCTTTCAGCTACACCATTTTGTTGTGGAGTGTATGGAACAGTATGTTGCATTTGAATTCCATTTTCGGTGCAAAAGTTGATGAATGCGTTTTTAACATATTCTCCACCATTATCAGTTCTTAGCTTAAGAATTTGATGTCCAGATTGTTTTTCAACAAATGCTTTGAAGGCCAAAAAAGTGGTAAATACTTCGCTCTTGAGTTTTAAGAAGTATACCCAAGTGCGTCTGGAGAAATCATCAATGAAAGTTAAGAAGTACTTGCAGCCAGAGAATGAAGCAACAGGAAGAGGACCACATAAATCACTGTGCACAAGCTGTAAAGGGGCTGAGGCGTGCCAAGAGGCATGTTTGTCAAAACTGTCCCGATGATGTTTTCCGAGTACACATCCGGAACAAACACCATCTTTGCAAGATACCATAGGAAGACCTGTCACCATATTTTCTTTACATAGATGCTGAAGGGAGCGATAGTTTAAGTGACCAAACCGCTCATGCCAAAGTTTGCTCACTTCATCATTATGAGCAACAAATACTGAGGGAAGATGGGATGACCCAAAGTTGTGAAACTTATACAACCTTTTGGAATCATCAGCAAGACCAGTAGCTAGAATCTGTTTAGGATCTTTTAGATCCTTGATTACAACATCATGAGGTGAAAATTCAACAATTTTACCTTCACCTGAATGAGTTATCTGATAGACAGATAGAAGGTTGCAGGATAAGTTTGGAACACATAATACATCATTGAACTGACCATTGTCTAGATGAACAGTTCCAGTCCCTACAACATTAAGAGATCTATCATCACCAATATATATATTTTTGGTGTTACAATCATTCAAAGAAGAAAACATGGCTTGGTTTTGGCCATGTGACAAGAGGCTCCAGAATCAATGAGCCACTCATGAGAATGAGAAGAAGAAGAAGATACATTTAATGCATAACCAGACTGAGATGATTGACGATGACATGCAGAAAGTGCCGTTCCGGAAGTTGAAGTTGAAGTAGGCTCCAGATGGATGTTATGTTTCTTCATTGCGGCTTCCAAGGCTTCCATCTTCTTAAAGCATTTAGATTCTAAGTGGCCATCTCGATTACAAAAGTTACAATGTCTATCAGTCTTCTTCCATTTGTTTTTATTGGTCTTATCATTTTGCTGAAATGATCTTTCATTTTGAGGCTGAGATGGTTTAGGACCATTCTTTTGAGGATATGACTTCTTAGGATTCTTTGAATTTGGGTGCTGCTAGGCGGCTAACGATTTCGTGGAAGAGTTTCCAAGATTAAGAAGACCAAGGTGTAAGAGTTTTTCTTGTTCTCTTATTAAGGAATCACAAAAGGAGTCAAAGGAAGGGGCCTTGTAGTCTTGTCCTTGACAAATGAAAGCTTCCCTTGTAGAATGGAAAGTGGAAACAAATACAGAGTAGGCTGGTCCTAACTTAGTAAGGATGGAATAAATAAGGTTACCATCATCTTTCTTAACTTTAACACCTTCCAAGAGATATCTAAGGGTCTTGAATTTGGACAAGAAATCTTCAATGCAAGAAAAATTATTAGGATCCAAAGTAAGTAGCTCATTTTCAAGTTGATGGGATCTAATTTCATTTTTAATCCCAAAAACTTTAGCAAGTTTTTCTAATGCTTCATGAGGAGTCTCAAGTCCTGCAATGTGGAATCTAAGATCAGGAGAAATAGACATCCCTATCAAACCACGTGCTTGATCTTGTCTATTTTCCCATTTTGCCGCCTTGTCTTCATCTATTGGTTTCTTCTCTTGGTTTGTGGCTATTCTGAAGAGACCTTTACTTCTAAGTAAATCTTCCATGTATTCTACCCATTGGAAGTAGTTAGTGCTGTCAAGAATGACTTGGCATGGACTTTCCATTTTTTTTTAAAACTGAAGCTGAAGATGCTGAAAGTAAGTGTACCAACGGATAGATCTCGAAAAAAAAGGCGGTTTTAAAAAAAACGGCTCTGAAAAAGGCTTCCGGATGAAGAAGTTATGGCTTTTTGAAAAAAAACTTGTTGACGTTGCCGGCAAAGTGCGCGAATGAAAAAATCCGCCCCCACAAAATGGAGACTTGAACCCAAGACCTCTACTCTCTAAAAATAGCTTTGAACCAATTGATCTATACAAAAAATTTGAGAGAGAGAGAGAGAGAGAGCGGGGGGGGGGGGGGCTCGGTTTGCGTGCTTGCCTTGAGAAAGCTCTTTTTCCCTACAAAACACAAAACACAAAACCCAACACGAATATGCAAAGAAAAATGAACCTTGCGGCTCGAAGTTAGCTTTAGCCAAAAAACTAGAAATTTAAAAAAAAAACTCAAGGTTAGCTTTAGCCGAAAAACTAAATATTTTTCTCAATGTTTCTGATTTTCCGAGATCACACTAAGGTGCAGGGAAAAGAGCATACGCATGAGAAAAATCCTTCCTTTTTGTTTCAGATTTGCCCAGATCGCACAGAGTCGCAGGGCAAAGAGCATACGCAGAAATGAAGGGTATAGATCCGGTTAAAAAAAAGGTTAAATAAACTGAGACAGAAATAAGCAGAGAGAAATTAACAGTAAACTGCAAAAAAAAACACGGTATACCTCCCGATCTGAAAAATGACACAGCTAGGGCTACCGGAAACCTTTTCGCATGAAACGAAAGGGGTTCCTCACTGGAACAGATGCTCCGAACGCAACAGAGCAGTCCTCTCGGCCCGAAAGCAGTCAGAAACAACAGATCTAGGAAACGACAGCCGCATGCAGTTCTACAGGCTTCAGATTTGGATCACCAACGGACGCGGCCCTCAAATAGCTCCGATACCATGTAGGAATTTACAGGGTAAGTTCCACAGAAAGAATACCAAAAGGACACCGCTCACAACCAGATCTCAAATCAATACACCAGTATTTTTGACGTGGTTAAAACCCTCAGAGTGCAAGGAGGGAAACAGTCCACGGCCTGTCCCAACGTGGGTACTACAGGCAATTTATTAATCAAAGAATGAAAATTTACATAAGCTTCTCTCATGCACGGATTACCCGAACAATGACCCTCCATGCGCTTTAAATAGAACTCATGGACCAATCGGGTGTCAAGCCACGGATCAAGTGTCGGTAATACCGAGGTGAGAGTGAACCGTCGGATCACTACATATCGTGACCGTCAGATTGTAAGTTACAAAATGTACAACGGTAAAGAAACACACTTTACCTAACTCTAACCTAACTCTATGATAGACCAAGTTGAACTTAACTATATCCTATGTGTCGGAATATCCTAACACCAACAGGGTCATTGTTGCCTTTAGCTGCATTACAACCATTCTTTTTCCCCAACGTCAGAGGCTGAGGCCAGTCTTCACACTTGTCCCTCTTCTCCAGATCCTTTTGGCTCCCCCTCCTACCTCTTCATTGACGTAGACCTCGACAATCTGGGGAGCAGCCCCTTCAAATTAAGGTTTCCTTCACAGACCTTTTTCCTTTGCTCCTATTTTCAAACCCCCTTCTCCCACCGCCTCGTCAAGTAAACATGGGTTCATTGCGCTATTCAGAAAGAAATGTTGCAGATTTTTCTTGGACATAGCAAGACCCCAGCAAGCAATAAGGTCTTCTAGCGCTGGTTCTATGTCGATGGACTCGCGTTCATATTGCATCTCCCGCTTTTCACTTCGACCTGGTTCCATTCAACGCGTTTTATTATAGAAATACGATCCTTCGAGCAAAAAATTGAAACTTCTGACTTGCAACGCCCTGGTATTTTAGCATATATACTACATAAGATGATATTCATATCACGCATTGAAGAGGAAAATGTGTTTCTTAAATTGTTTTATGTAACACCCCTATGGATCTGCTTTTTAAATAGCTACTATTTTTATACATTGAACAATTATTGGAGTTACTGACAATGGAAACCATGATGAGACTTATGTGATGATGTAATTATTGTATTATTGACTGAGTTAATAAATAAATTTCTTGGAAATATCTAGAAAGAGCACTAAAGTTTAGAATATTTCTTTCATGCTTAGAAAAATTTTTTGGTGGTCATCCAAGATGTATCTTCTATAAAAATATCCTAAAAATCCATAGGATAAATAATTAGAAATATGTGGGTTTAATATGATGGGATAGAAATATCATATTAAATAAATTAATTGGAGAAATATACTAAGTCAGGGTCAAATAAATCATTGTGGTATAAATGCACACTTTAAAGAAGAAAGGAAGAACCTTTTAAAAAAAGGGCCTCGGAAAATGTATTGGCAAATAAAAAAGTGGGATGCCACTAAAATATATTGGGAAGAAATATTATAAAGTAAACCACCAAGGAATCAATGGTTGTTGATTCCTAAAGGTAAGAAGATATTGGCTTGGAGGAAACTACCGAGGATAGTTCATGGTTGGGTCGACCATGCACGAATTCCGTGATATTCCCTAAGAAATTCTTAATGATTAGCTAAAATTTTAATTTTTTTCACACATGGGTAGAGAAATTGTTTTAGGATTATTACAATTAAATTAGATTATGAGGATGAAAATCATAACATTATATTTATGTTTTGATTATGAATGTACACATATATTAATCTATGTCTTGAGATAAGAGTTAAGAATTATATATATTCGATATATATATATATATATATATATATATATATATATATATATATATATATATATATATATATATATATATATATATATATATATATATATATATATATATATATAAACCTAATGACGTTTAATGGGTCTTGAATGAATATATGAATATGAAAAAAATAGTTAATGGTATCAAAAAAATAGAAGCATGCATATATCAAATTTTTATAAATCTATTATGTATTCAAATCAGAGTTGAAGATGGAATATGCATGCATGAAAGGGTTATAGGCAATGAACTATTCCATATATAAACTAATTAGAGTAATGGATTTTGTTAACTCATATCAAAAGAATTTAGCTCAAAGAAAGAAGTACGCATAAATAGAAGGATTAGAGATAATTGTATAAATGAACATTGTAATCTAATCATGAATAATATGAATGGAATGAAGGTGTGCATAGAATGAAAGTAAGGACCAAGAGCTAAAGTCTCATAAGAAGATTTCATGAAACCTTATTTATATTGGGGTTATTTCTACTAGAAAAATGATTAGTGCAAACAAGTATGCAACAGCTTGAAAAACAAAGAATTATAACAAGTTAGTAGTTAATTCATGAAACTAGATTATGTTAGAATTTCAATCAGGATCTATGAATGGAATATGTATATCCAAGATGGAACCATTTATTCTGAAAAGGGAAACCCTCAGAATTCCATGAACTTCTTAATAATTAATCTATTATATGGTTATATTTACAAAGCCTAGCTAGATAAGTCAATAAAGCAAAGAGCAATTTTATATTTCATGATTTCCTTCTACTAAATTACATGGAGTATAGATTCCAACAGGCTTACATCCCTCATAATTAAAGAGGTATACTAAGATTAAATGTATAAGAGAAATGAAATGAAGTTAGGAAACTGGTGATAATAAATTATAGTGGTGAGTAGTACAAAGTAGATCTAAAATTCCATTATTGGATTTTTTTTAGATACTAAAGCAGATCTATATTGAACTACACATAGTCAAGGGAGTAGTAGGAAAAAGAAAATTGTCTTATAACGTGATAACCTTTATCGTGATAAAGGTAAGTGGACCACCAATCAAATAGAAAAAAGCTATATTATGGTAGTATTAGTTTTTAATGATATATTGAAACCCTTCAGAATTTGTAGAGTGCCCATTTTGCTATAGAAATAAAGGGCACAAAAGAAGAGGATATACTAGTTATACTAATAGGGTAATTTCACTAGGTCTATAACTAATATTAAAAAAAAATAGTCAGTGTGATGGCCAGTGTCACAAATCAAGTAAGAAATAACATTTAAAAGTAGTTTCTTTTTCATAATGTAACATATATAAACAATGAGAGAAAAAAATGGACAGAGTATAAATAAAAAAATTCCTAGGGAAAAAGAGTATTCATGGGGCCAGTACAATTCAACCATACAAATTTAAAAGTAAAGAGTTAAGGCTTTTATGGAATCGTTTTGACAAAAAAATATAATGTGAATTTATATAACACATTTAACCAAGTAAGGACCCCAAATTCAAGACAATTTTTACAAATTAATAGAAAATTCCACTATAACCAATGCATACCTAGATTAGAAGAAGTATGAAAGAACATGGAAATATTCAGAGAGCCCTTGAGTTTATAATAACTAGTTCCTATATAGAAATGTTACCAATAATGTAATAATGTTTTACATGCATTGTATTGGAATTAGTGCATGTACTAGAAGAGAGAAAAATGTACAAAAATAACAAACAAATTATGAAGATGTTAAGGGAGAACATAGAAAATAAACAAAATATCATTCATTATAGCTAGTGGGTCAAGGCCAAAATATCAATCATAAAATATAAGTTAGGGTCATGGTGTTTTTGGTAAAAACAAGAAAACCCTTATAGGATTGAATACACTCCAGTAATAACATATTTAGAAGAAACTTTGTATATGGGTTCTGGAACCTCGCTTCAAAATTATCATGGTTGAAGCTCATGCATATGAAAGTGGGGAATGAAAGTGGACTACCCTAGAGAAACCGAAGTAAACATCATGGTGTTGAAAAAAGAATAATCCATAAGCCTTGTGATAAATTTGATTTTCCTAAACCTCAAGGCCATGCTTGTGAGTAAAATATTATTGCTAAGGTTTCACAAACTAGGGGGTTTTAATAAACAAAAATAAAAGAATTGAGATAAAATTTAGGGAATGTGTTCATAGTCCATATACCTGAAATGAGTAAGGTCATGCCTTTATTTCAATATCGGATGCAAAGGAAAGAACACAAGCCATTAATAGCATTAACATTTCAAGGATAAATCGAAAGGAAGTCACAAAGAAAAGTGACACTAAAAACCCGACATAAGATATCCAGGCACCAAATAGAAAAAAACACTCACCAAAATCTATAACCAAGACCAAAAAGTAAAACAATAAATAGAGTCATAATTAACTATAGAGAATCATTTGAAAAACCAAAGTACCTCTACTTGAGTTCTCTAGTTTAAAATCAATGTTGCCTTCAAAAACATGCCTCAAAGGAAAATTTTGAAGTCTCAATAAAAATACTAGATCGTAGGGAAAGAAAGGCACGAGAAAAATATATCATCACCATAGAAAAAATTGACATATTTTCTCTAGTAAGGATGATTTAAATGAAATCCTAAGGTTCCCAATGTTAAATAATAATAAGTTACCATTTAAGAGAGGAAAATTCACCATAGAATTCCTAGAGAAGAAAAACCATGCTACTATGTCAAACCCAATGCTAAATAATTACCCAAAATAGTTGTGGGAGGAATAGGGAGAGATGATTAAACTAACCCTAAGTGTTTTCCACCATTAGATATTTCTATAAATATCTCCACCATTGCATAAAATCAGGTACAACTGGTCATGTGGGCTGAGCTCAAGTAGCTTCCATAAGGAGTGACAAGTGTGCCACCATGGGCAAACCATAGTCAATTATCCTACATGCAAGCTAAGATTCGCCATAAATGTCAAATATTGGAATTATACATAGTCAATGGGCGTATGTGAAGGCTTGCATTAAGAGAATAATTAAACATGTATGAACCATTGATAAAATAAGAAAAAATCCCATTTATTTGAAATGCATGAATAAGTTACATGGGAGTATAACCCTTCCACATTCATTACAACTTGAAAACTATAGAAAATGCAAAGGGACTCCAAAAAAACTACCTCATCATATAAATTGGACAAATGAATCCCAATGAAATATATAAATACATATATGGGAGCAGCATCGTACGTATAGTCGTTCTGACAAAGGCGACGTAAGGATTATTACCACTCATGTGTATAAGTTAAAAATGTGGAGAGTTTACTAAAGCTAATACAAAGAACTATGATTCAAAAACCTTAGTTTTAATAGTTGTAGGAAATATATACGTAAATGAGTAACCATATAAGCCTAGCTTTAGCGCTATGGCTATGTAATACACGTCATTTCATATGTAACCTTCGAAAACTATAAGTAAGATAAATCCCTTAAATAAAATTTCATATATAATTCTAAAAGACTGAAGGGTTAGTAAAGAGAGAAAAGTGTCTTTATAATAAATGGAAGTGATAACATCATCTTTTACACATCAAAGGATTATACTTATTAGTGCTCCTTGGAAGAAAATGAATAATACTTTAATTATAATCAGATGGAGTCTAGAGTTCGTAATGAACTCATGCAATATTTAATAAACAATCTCATTAAAGATTGTAAAAAATATATATAATGTTACTATTCTTACATAAAAAAATTGGTATATAAAACAAGGTATGTTACATATGGTATCAGAGTTGTAGGTTCAATATGTAGGCCTATTCACCAACCGTCAGTTGTGAGATATGCATTAGCATCAAATAAATCAGATATAAGTGCGAATTGAAGATGAACAACCTAATTGTGAGGAGCACAGAACTGGAACCAACTAGTAATAAAATAATAGAGAATATGTTGAGGAGGAATGCGAAGCAGGAAAGTGTTCCCTCTGTGGACTGAGGCAACCCCTCTAGCCCTAGAGTGGGTCTAGTCACAAATAAGGACAAATCAACAAAAATTCTCCTTAAATAGTTCGAGTTAGAGGCTTACCTCAACCGGTGGTCGATGAAGTTCTGTTGCGATGCTCTAGATTACGCTTCTTTCTCCTAGAGAGTAATCAACCTGAAACGAAGTAAGGAAATACAACAAAGCACATAACTGGATACAACAAAGAACTATTTACCCATAAAGTCAAGAAATCATGAGCTATCTAGTACATTGCATACGAGACATAAGAAAACATCATCGATTGTATTAAATATGAAAATAGAGTAAGCTTACAACCCAGTTCTTGATGTCACAAGCCTTCTCAGGAGGGTCCAACAAGCATGTTCCTCAAGCATTCACCCTTGAAGATGGATCTCCCAATACAAGTCTCTCTCACTCCCAAGTTTCACACAAGATGAAAAGCACTTCACAACCTCCCACAAGACCTCAAGCAATCCCACACTTGTCACACCAGCTACCTATCAAGCTCACAACACTATCAACAACACTCCAAAGACTAAGAATTCTAAACTATCCAAAAAACTAGCATCTCATAGCAATGGTGAAAGCTTAAATAGGAGAAGGAGTCTCCATGAATAGTGGGAAGATGAGCTTATCTCCAAGGAAGGTAGCACAAATGATGGAATAGTCATGCCAGAGAAGGGAGGGCGATGTAAACAAGGCCAACAACTAGGTCTGGAGTCATCTGGAAGGCCGACTATTAGAATAAACTTGCCCAAACTGGATCATCACGGGTACATAACTGTACTGCACGTGCTGACATCGCTACTGCATAACGGAGAAGGTCATGTCATCGTGATAAAATAGAAGTAACAGTCACGCTGCATCATGAAATTAGACCATCGCGGGAATCATGTGTACTTCCGCGATGACAGCGCGTATGGCCTATTTTGGAGCACTCATCAGTGCGTTTATTTTGACAACAGTTGTGATGATGCAGAAACTTTGACAAAGTGGGTCATTTGGCAACATCAGAGAGCATTAGCATGAATGATTTGGACTCATGACATAGTAGGAAGACTAGGATGAAGGCAGTGAAAGATTATTGTGTAACAGATACCCCCTAAAGTATGAAGCCCGAGAGAGTGGGAGGGGTGAAATGCTTTACGAAACTGACTGACTTGGAACACCATCAGGAAGAACCTACACACAAGTACAACTGATATCTATGATAATTAATTACATGTAGTCTAGGCATGGGCACAACCATCCAAAAGTCATATGAAATAGGTATGTGGTATGAATCTAGCCACCCAGCTAATGAGACCATGATGATAATAAAGGTATGGTCACAGCCATCCATGAAGACTCAGGTATGGTCGCAGCCATACATCAATGAGTCATGTAATCATAAAACCAATCCACAGAGCCCGAACGCGTGTAAGCTCAGTTGGAGGTCTTGAACCCATCCTATCATAGTACAGATCCTGCCAGGCGAATAGAGGTACTGAGGTCGAGCATGATAGAATATCGCTTGATTACCAGTCAATGATGAAAACCGTTAACAAGCACGAGAGAAACCACCAATAATGCCAATGGCTCTCAAGGTACTGTCCAGTACAATCCGCGAAGTGTGAGAGAGGGAGCTGAAATCGAACACTCGTGGAATCACCTTATCGACGACCAATGATGAAAGCCGACCATCAGGTGCGAAGAAATTACCATTGAGGCATGCAAACTCTAAGGTACCAAAGGGGATCTCTAGGTCAATCTCCTGGATAACGAGTTGATGTTGACAGGAGACGACCCGTCGTAGGAGGGCCATAATGTTTCACTCATCAACGACACGAGATAAGGAACAAGTGGTAGATGGTGGAGCAGAGTACCAAAGGAGGAGGCAAGGGTGTAAACTATAGAGGGATTATACTCTTGAACATATCAGTGACACGACTATGGAAGGGGGTGTTGGCAGCATTCAAGCATCAATGGATCAGACGCTCAAAGGAGATGGCATGAATCGAATGGAATGAGGCTAGAATGACAACCCAAACCCACAGAAGGCCAAATGACGATGTATGGATGACCCAACCCGACAAAAAGGAAAAGTGTCGATGTTCAAGAGTGACGAGCTACCATAGACAATCAATGATAAACCTGTTTTTGAATCCAACCTAGTAATAGTTTAACGAGCCCTAGGAAGGAGAAGCTCGAGTCTCGTCATGGTGACGACTCCAATGTCGTCAGGGTTTAACGAGTACGACATAGGTGAAACTCGAAGTCTTTTTCATGTTTAGAGAGTTTGAAAAAGACACGGAAAAGAAAACTCCAGGGGGGCCCTTTTTCGTAGAGTTGTGTCTCTCGAGCTCGAAAAAGTATAAAACAATACTCGAAAGAACCGCCTGACCAATATGATCGAGGAGTACTTTTCGTAAGTAGTAACTTCTACCCGAAAAAGTAAAAATTCGGTCAGAAGCATGTCCTTTCATAACCAATAACGAGTCTGAAACAACAAAAACCCGGCGATCTTTTTAAGTTTAAACGGTCGAAAAAAGAGCTTAAAGGTGATCGCCTCTCGTTTCTTTTAACGATTCAAGAGGGAAACTCGGCCATCTTTTAATGTTTAGATGGTCAGGAAAGAGCTAAAAGCGGACCTCCATTTTTTATTCTCTTTAATGAGTCAAAAAGGGAAAAATACTCGGTAACCTTTTCATCTTTTATGAGTCATAAAAGAGCTTAAAGGAGACTCGTCCTAGAGGAACGAGTGGAATAAAGGGTAGCAACTAGTTCCGGTAATGGTGGAACTGCTCAAAACATGTAATGGTCAAGAGGCTGGCTAATAAAACCACTCATCGCTACGGTTCCTCAGGAAAGGAAAAACAACCAATTGAAAGCAAATGATTGGCCAAAGAGATGGTGGTGATGGAATGAAACAACCAAGGCTCATCTAGCAAAATTTAGCAGATAAACGACAATCACAAGATGTAAATCGGCTATGGGTTCATTTTTTACACAAGCTTGTTCCATGGAGAACTCTTCTTGGATTTTGTTTCTTGTTTACACAAGCTTAAAACGAAAAACTATGCTTGTTATAAGTTCGCATGCCCCCAACATAATGACGCAAAATGAGGTACATGCCCCCCAAGCTTCACTGCATTCAACAAAGTGGATGGAATGAAGGTTCACTCTCGAGATCTATGAAAGACTCGACTTGTATTTTACGAGATCTTAATCAAAGACTCGATTTGAAAAGGGAGTTGTTTCGTTTTTTAACGAGGTTGACGCAGTGAAAGAACTATCCTAAAGACTCCTTGTTTCATTTTTTAACGAGGTCGACACAAGATTAGAACTATCCTCGAACACCTTGTTTGATTTTTTAACGAGGTTGACACAAGATCAAAACTATCCTCGGACACCTTGTTTTGTTTTTTAACGAGGTCATCACAAGATCAAAACTATCCTCGGGCACCTAGTTTCATTTGTTAAGGAGCTTGACACAGGGAAGGAACTATGCTCCGCCCAAACTTCATCATAAGGAACAGGAAGTCAGGGCTTCCAAGAGTGCCACTCCCGGTGGAAGGTCAACATCTCGAAAGTCAAAACCCAATGCCCCTAGGACACTATGGATGACGCCGGCATCACTGGATATAGGTACAGGATAAGTAGCCACGTAGTTGATCTGTGGTGGGGCAGATACAACTGGTGGATAAAAACCAGGAGGGGATGACAACTGCGTAGGAGGCACCGAGGGACTAAAGAATGATAACTGATCTACAGTCACAATTCTTCCATCGTGTGGAAAACAAACCACACGGAAAAGCAAAGAGACAAGGGTCCCCATGGCATAAACATAGTCACGGCCAAGGAGAAGACTTAAATCTGGACCACCTTAGGTAACCAGTATGTCTATATAGAGAGTTTTTCTTCCAAAAGTAACAGGAAACTTCGGGAGGATCCCTAATGGTTGACTGGTTCCTCCGTCAAACGCCAACAGATTCTGTGCGATTGGCACAAGTTGTGGGGAGCCCAAAGCTTGCCAAATAGTGAAAGGCATGAGACTGACAGATGCACCCTCATCCAAGATAGTGCCAGGTACTGCCTTATCATAGGCATGTACTGTAATCTGGAAAGGCACTTGGGATGGAAGGAAGAATGTATTCAAATGACTCCAGTCCAAGGAAATGACTGAACTGCTTGGTGGGGGAATCGTATGATTTCCCCCCTACACTATAGGAGACGAAGACGGACCCTCTTGATCAGCAAGGATAGGAGGGTCGTTCTGAGACTCAGGAGAATTTGATGAGACAAGAAGAACATGAGCAGTAGAATCACGATGCTCCTTCGAAATAGAGTAATTAACAGGTGGTGAACCCAAGTCAGCACTCCCTCCGACCAATGGTTGGTTTGGAGCAGGCTTGGCACAGCCAGGTTCGGGAGGAGGAGCCTGGACAAGAGAAGAATCTAAATCTATCTCTTTGTCAACAAGGAGGGGGTCAGAAGAGAGCTTCTGATAACCAACAGGAAGTTGGGGTGAAGAAGCTGTAAGACTTTCCAAAACAGCGGAAGCTTTATCCATGAGCGGAAAAAGGTGAAGGGGATGATTGCCTTCACATAGTCTACAGGGGATTTGAATCTTCCCTTTCTATTTAATTTTGTGAGTTGAGAAAGTAGCATCGCCATGAGCTTCAAAGGATGATGAGGGGTGAGCCGGATCATGAGACCATACTTCTAGAATCCCAGGAATGCCAGGACAATCACGAAGAAGGTGGTCATCCTTGCACAATCTACAAGGAAATTTGACCTTCCGCGGAGGAGCAAAAGGTGGCTCGGCTTGAGTTGTACTTTTAACCTCTCGCTTAGGAGACTTCTTCTTCTTCGTCTTCTTCTTCTTCTTCTTAGCCCCCTGGTTACTTGAATCCAGACTTTCACCAGGCGAAGTAGAAGATGACGACGTAGAAACGGGCGAAGAAGGGGAGAGGTCCACCTTGGAAGCAACATGATGTTGTTAGGGTGGAGGAACTGATTGACCAACAATTAAGACGGTAGGGACCAGAGAGGTTGAGAACAACCAAATAGGCATCCCAACAGTTAGCCTAGGAAAGGACAACGTTGCCATGTAAGGACCACCAACATTTCCAAAAGGACGGAAATGACCAGGATTCCCATGAGCGGGGATGCCTGGGTTGGTAAACTCTGAGAAGGTTGCCATCAAAAACGAGAAAGAACCCTACTCAAACTAACACAAACAAGATCTAACCAGGTAAATTTGAATCGTGGCCGAATAAGTTTTAAGACGCAAGGACATAACTTGACCTTTTCATTTTTTAAGAGTCAAGAAAAGGACAAAAAGATGACTCTAGTTGCCTTCGAATGTTTAATAAGCCTGAAGTGACAAGTTCTCAGATGGACCTCTTCCTTTAGGGAGTCTGAAAAGGAACGAAAGCGACTACTCTCGAGAGCTAGGCAAAAAGGTTTACGAAACAAATACATAAAATTGCATATACACCTTGGCAGTCATATGAAAACCAGGGACTTTCCGTACGGTAGTCAATCTTCCCGAATGCTGTGTTGGGTGCGTTACGGCTTGTAAGACGGTAGACACGACTTCCTATGGATAAAGGATGATAACCTAGTGGGGTCTCCCCATATACTCGATGGTACATGGGAGCTCAAACTCGTACTAGACCACTATTGCGTCACAGAAGGAGGAATCACCCAACCTTGAGTGAAACAAAAGTGACTAGGTTTAACGACGCCAGAGCACGTCTCTAGCCTAGACCTCTAAATGTGTGTGTTATGTTCCAATGCGTTGTTAGGTTCATTCAGTTCATTTGAAAGTTGATCTTGGATTATGTTTCAGTTTTCAGGCCTTACCGTATGTAATGTCTCAAAGCCTAGGATGCAGCTAAAATGAATGAAGTATCCTTTTTCTTCGATGAACACCTAGCTACAGGAGGGTAAATAGATCATTCCCAAACCAAGAAAACCAAGGAAACACACAGTCACCCAATGCAAGCAGACGTCAATTCCTAAAATGCATGAATACTACTAATGAGAGATCTAAACATTTGCTTTTCAATATGCAACTTGAAATGCAAATTTTCTTTCACTTTCGCATGCTAAATGAGATGCAATTTTTTTATTTTGATGCCTTTAATCTAAAGAAATCAGTAAGCAACAAACAAATGTGGAAAACCGGTTGACCCCAAACAATTGTAATCTATGTAAGGGTAGTGAACAAAAATCGAAACAATGCCAAGATTGGTTCAACAATGATCACTTAGATAATCAACCAAAAGCAAGCAAAGGGGAAGGCTCAATCAAACCAACAGCAAGCAGCAAACGAATCTTTGCGAACAAGAAACCAAGCAAAGCTGCTCCAACAAAACTTGGAACAATAAAACTAGGTTAAAAAGCAAAAAGGCAAGATTCGCTCAGCAAAACTCACAAGAGAGTGCTTCAACCTCCAGACAGTGAAAAACAAGTCATAAACCAAGTGAGAACAGCAGGTGATAGCAAGACTAACAGATTCAGGAGGCATAATTGAAGAAATTCAATTCTACAACAATCAACGCGGGTGATACACAACAACAAAGCGCTGATAAAGAACGACGCGTAGCAACAATGCGATGTCAGCGCGGAAGTACACGCCTTTTCCGCGATGGTCCATTTACAGAACTGTCGTGTCTATTAGGTGTAATAACGCGATGGACAGGAAATTACAAAAAGGGTGGCGCGATGACAACGCGACTGTTTAATTAAAAAACGTGATGATGTTCAAAGATAGCCACAGTGTTATAGACATTTTTGTGCCTAACAGCATGAAGCATGAAATGTCAATAATCTGAGGGATCCAAAGTCCCTAAACATGTTGTTCTTACCCCTAGAGGAACAAGGTCAGCAAACCACAGCACTAAAAATCAGTTCTCCACCTGAAAACACTCAAAAACAGGCTATTTCTGGATCATGTCAGTTGCTCCACTGAGCATCTGCGCTGAATTTCAACTGCTCCACTCTGTACCTGCGTTGAATGTCAAATCTAATGAAGGCTACCTGCGCTGGGCGAGGTTGGCCAAGTGGCAGAGTCATTCTGCAAGGTTTCAATTGCCCAGGAAGCTTCCAAACTGACACTTGGGTCAAGGAATTCGCCTTGTGATGAGTAAGAGGGTCTTGATCTCCAAGTGGAAGCAAGAATCTCCAAGTGGACTCAAGAACTGAAGAATAACTAAAGTGGTAGAGGACACTAGTCAGCTTTATGCCAGTCTCAAGATGACTCATCCTTTCTCCAAAACCCTATATATAGATCTCTCTCATGAGGTCTAGGGAGGCTGGAATTTTGTGCAAGTAAGGAAGTGTTGTTGGTTTGAGTATAAAACTATTGGGTGATTGCTTTGAAGGAGGGGAAGAGGAGATTTCTTTCTGCTGGGAGGTGTTTCTAGATTGGGCCTATTATGGTTGTAACACTCTCAGAACTTTACTTCTTCTATTAATAAAGTATTTGAGGTTCTTCTATATGCATGTGTCTCTATGGTGAATTGATGCTTGTATATTTGATTTATTCTAATCCTTGAATCAGTTATGGATGTATGCTTCTTGTAGTTTCCTTTTCTTGTGCTTTTATAGGATCTTTGTGTAGCTGGGCCGGTGAAAGAGCAAGGAGCTGGGAGCAAGCAGCAAAGAGGGAAGATTGGATCAACCATTAGCGCAAGATAACGGTTAGTGGATCCTCTATCTCTTCTCTTTCTCATCTCATAAAGAAGTAATCTTGAATAGCTTTGCATTCAGTTGTTGGTGAGGTACTATCACCCTTAGAGTGGGATAGGGTCATTCTGTATTGGATACTTTTCCCAACAACAAATTGGCGACTCCGCTGGGGATCGTATCTTGTTGGTTGTTTGTGTTTTTGCTATTCATTTCATAAACAAAGGGAGTACCGAACCGAACTGTATTTGGATCTATCAAATACAAAGTAGAGGGCAGCTACTCTAGCTCAGTTTCTGGGCAAGTTTATGATTTGAAGAGCTGATCCACAAGGACTCTAATAAGCTCTTAGTGATAGCTTTTCATCCTCCTTTCCATCCCTTAGTGTGTCCTTGACTGATAGCTTCTGATTTGAGCAAAAACTGTGAATTTTTGAGCAATCTGTGACCCGGAAACCAAGAGAAACGAAAGTTTCGTTCTTCAGTGCAAGCTGTACAAAGGCTGTCTACATTTCAGCGCAGTTCCCGAAGGGGCTACCTGCGCTGAAGGTCAAACAGGAAGTGTCCCACCTGCGCTGGACCAGTCTTGCCTTGTGCTACTGGGGTTTCCTGCTGTGTCTTGCCCTGTTTTCACTCTTGTTTTTTGTTGTTTGTTACCAGTCAATAGGCCTATCTGAAACCAACTTTCCTTGTCACTATTCCGACTCCGTTGTATAAAGAAACTGTGTTTGTTCTTTGTGTATTTCTTGTACATTTACAGTTTCCCATAACGAAAGTGAACTAGTCTTGCTGTGGCCTCTTAGATCTAGACCTGTGATAAAGTGTCGTTTTGATCTTAAGAGGTAGTTTGTTTGCTGTTCATAGCTGATTAAGCTTTTGCTTTCGTCATATGGTTTGAATTCATATATTTCTAGTGTCGAAACAAGTAAATCTTAAGGTGTCTTTTGATTTTGGACAAGCTTGTTTGCTTTCACTTGAAATTGAATTCAAAATTATACAACAGCTTTCTTTTTGCATTAGACCAACATTAAGAAAGAGAAAAGAAATACCTGCATCTTTTCATTTTGCATATAAGTTTGTATGTTGATTTAGGGAAAAAGTGCATTAGTGAGTGCTCTTTGATCTGTGTGAAAAGATTTTGTCTCTCTTTTCCCTCAGTAGTTAAGATTTTCATAAGTTGAAAAGATTGAAAAAGCTTGCTTCTCATCTTAGACTGCATTTAGGAATTTGTATCAATACATCTCGTGGTGAACCTTGAAAGGCAAACTTTAAAAAGATCAACTTAAAATATATTGAATGAACCTAACAACGCTTTGAAACATAACGCAAACATCTAGAGGTCTAAGATAGAGACGTGTTTCGGCGTCGTTAAATGTAGTGACTGTCGATCTTGACGAAGGTGGGTGATTCCTCCTGAGAGTCGGTGGCACTAATACGGACTTGTGCTCCCACGTACCGTCGCGTATATATTGGGAGACCCCTATAGGAATAAAGCCTTTATCCAATAGGAAACCGTGTCGGCCGCCCTACTGATCGCAATGCAGTGAACACAACATTCACGAAGATCGACCACTCGTACCGTAAAACGTATTCTGTGGTTTTGCGAAAGGTTTGGCACACCCTCTCCCTAGATCTCCATAGCAGTTTCTCTTGGCCTTTTTCAAACTCTATAACTGAAAAATTCCATCCGAGCATTTGTCACTTCAGGCTCGTTAATACATCGAAGGAGACTAGAGTCATCTTTAGCTTTTTCTCGACTCTTAAAAGGTGAAAAAGCAAGTTGTGTCTAAAAAGCGTCTAATAAAATTCATTCAATTCGGAAACACTAATTTCCCCTTTTAATATTTTAGTTGATCGAGTAATCCGCAATCATGGAAGAAAGTCAATTGAAACCCCGTCGTTCGCGGAGGCTTACGAATCAACCGTCTTTGTCCCCGAAATCGAAAACAGTACAGGCAAAGCGAACTCGTTTAACCGGTTCAAAATCCCCTTTGAAAGTTAGAACAAGTGTTCCAAATGAATCTGAGGTTCCGGTTACTCCTTACATTTCTGGAAACCTTGCCTCTATAGAAGAAGTTCAACAGCCACAGAAGGATAGTAATACTAATCCTAGTCTGGGGGCAAATACTTGTGTAACTGAACCAGTTCCATCTGTAACCGGTCCAGAAAATTTTGTTCCCCAAACAACTGTCGCTGTCGAAGCAACCACTTCTTCGGCACCAGAAATATTTTACGGACCTGACGGTCTTCCTCTTCCACCAGGTTTGATTGCGATAGAGGAAATTGGAGAGGATCCGCAAGCAAGTACTCCAACTCATTTTGGAGTCGGGGTCACTCTATTTCCTTCATCAGAAGTTAATCCACCACAAGTGGAAGTCCCTTTAGAATTGCTAGGCAATCTATTGGATAGACTTAAAATGTCTGAACAACCGTCATCATCTAGGACTGTGTCAAATGACACAGTGACAGCAGAAGCCCCTGCCATCACCCCAACGATGTTTGCCGGCATACCAGCTGTCCCGACTAGCTCTCAACAGCTAGAAGGAGTTCACCAAGGGACTATTTCGACAGTATGGTCTGTTCCAGTTTGTTCATCCGGATTAATACCCGGTAATTCTTATGTTGAAACTCAACAGATTGATCCTCAAGGAGGTCAATTTGGGCCATCTAGTCCTCAAGGACTGACAATCCCTCTGAGCTCCGGATTGGTACCATATGGGGGGCAGTATGTGTCACACGGAATCAGTCAATAGTGCGGACACAACCGACCTTCCTAGAAGTCTAAGACATTCTAATGACAAACAAAACAAACTAGAGCTATCCTTCTCTAAACATGCATTATGATATGAGAAATCAAGTGTTTTGTTCTTACCTTTGTCCAAACGCTGTTGTAGAAGTCCAAGATTTGTTGATCTGGATGAGCTCCTCCCTTTCTCCAAAACCTGCAATCACCAACAGTCAAACCATTAAATAGCACCTGATTATAACATAAAACAAAGCATATTCAACATATAGACCAAGGAGTACATGAAATAACTCATAAACAACAAGTTATTGAGAAGAATGGACTAATTTGCATTAAAGGTAATCAAAAGGAACCATTGAAACCTGAGCCTTGGTGTTGTGCAAGCTCCTTCCAGTGTCCACAAGAGTCTTCCTCTACTTTGACAAAGCTCACCCACTTCCAAATAGAACAAGCAAAGATGGCAATCTCTCCTCACAAGCTTCTAAATGGGAGTCCTAATTCCTACAGCATTTACCCTTAGAAATGTATAGCTTTCAACCTCCCCTCCTTCTAGCCCAATGTCTGTATTTATAGTGCTCAAGAGGAAGTTAATCAGGTCCACCATCAATGGGATAATCCCCTCTTTGGATGGGATAGCTCCCCTATTGATGGGATAAGTTCCTCTTTGGTAGGAGTGCATGAACCATCTGGAGGCGCTCAATACACGTCGAACAACCTTCTAGAATTCTCTAGAAATGACCACAAGTGACTTTTTAAAGATGAAACTTGCGCATTTTAACCTTTTCAGGGGGACGCACGTGCACCTTTACATACAGAGCATCTAAAGACGCAGCTTTTGTGAACATTGGGTGCGTCCCCGCAGCTAAGGTTGAGAGAACCTGCGTCCCCAGAGATAAATACATTTAAAAAGACTTTCTCTCTTTTTTGGAGTTTGACATGGAAAGCAGAGGCATAAGACTTGCCTAAGAGGGTAGCATGACTGTTGATAGAGTCATCCTAACTGTAAATAGTCATGGTGACATTTTTTAGTGTAACAGATTGCCCCCTAAAGTGCGAAGCCTGAAATAGATTAGGGTTTTGTATTATCTAGGAAGGGTGAAGCGCTTTATCATTTCAAGGATTATCTCATGGAGAGCCTGGTCAGAACCTGCAATTTTCAACACAAAATACATGTATAAGATTATATCATCACTGAGGTAGGCATTCCCATACTCAGATTAAAACTTTAACTAATACACTAACTACTCTGATACAGGAATGATCTTGCAGCACATCATAATCATAGACTTTTGTAGACACAGTATGGGCGCAGCCATCTGTTTATGATTAGTCTACTTAGATAATGAATACAAAACTCCTCGCAGCCTGGATGGTGGAAATGAGATCCAGGGTCTTCGTTTCTACTTCCCGAATTGGTACGATTCTAGCCATGCGAATAAATGAGTCGATGTCGAACATGGTAGAAACCACTTGATTACCAGTCGATGATGTAAACTGTTAACAAGTGTGAGAGAGACCACCAGTAATGTCAATGGTTCCCAAAGTACTCAGTACAATCCATGAGATGTGAATGAATGAGTTGACGTCGAACATTTGACGGAATCCTTCGATCGAAAGTCAATGATGTAAACTAACGTCAAAGGCGAGAAACCTGCCATTGGTGCATGCAGACTTCAAGGTACTGACAATTTCTAAGTCATCTCTCTAGATGATGTGCTGATGTCGATAGAAAGCGACACGTTGCAGGCAAGCCCGCAACACGAAATCATTGTTCAAGTTGAAGAAATGTTGCTGTAAGGACTGACTCAGGGATGGTCAAATGGATGACAAGTATTTTGCAGATGAAAGTTTTGCTTGCAGACCTCTTGAACACATAACGACACAACAGATGGCTTGGTGATAAACGACTCAAAGTTAATCCTCGGAACCCGGCTGAAGACTTTCAAAGTGGTTTGATCAACTGTGAAGTAAAGGATTTCCCAACCCAGGTGAATGAAAAGTGTCGTGTTCAAGAGTGGTAATAAAGCTTCTTCTAAGACAAAAGGTAACAAATAGGCTCATTCTTCTCTCTTTTCCCCCACCATTTCTGGCAAGTACCTCTTTATTTTTAACAAGCTTGAGGAGGATAACATATGCTTGATTATAAGCTCATCCTTCGGATGAGTCCAACCTAGTTTTGATTCGGACCCTAGGAAGGAGTGGTTCGTTCCTGTTTGTAATTGAACAGGTCCTTTACTGTGAAATGTTTAACGAGCCTAGTATAGGAGAAACTCGGATTTTTTCAATTTTTAGAGAGTCTGAAAAACTTAAGAAGACTCCAAGTTGAACTTTTTCGTAGATTTGTGTCCCTCAAGCCCGAAAAAGTATAAAATAATACCTGGGGGAACCGCTTGATCTTGCGACCAAGGAGTACTTTCATAATTAGTGTCACTGACCTGAAAAGTAAAAAGCGATCAAGGACACATCGTTTTATTTCCGTATCGAGTTTGAAATGACAAAAACCCGGCAATCTTTTCCTGATTTTACGGTCAGAAAAGAGCTATAAGGGGATCGTCTTTTAATTCCGTTTTAACGAGTGTAAAAGAAACGCTCGGCAATCTTTTCATATTTTAGGAGTCAGAAAAGGGCTTAAAAGATGACTCTGAGGTTTCACTTTTTCGTAAGTTTTAACGAGTTCGAAAAAGGGATAAAAATGTACTAATGGTTTTCACTTTTTCGTAAGTTTTAATGAGTTGGAAAAAATGATAAAAATGTACTCATATGGCCGACTTTCAATTTAATTTACGAGCAGGAAAAGACGGAAAGAACTCGACATTTTCATTTGTTTTACGAGAATGAAAGATAGCAAAATAATCTCGGTATTTTCATGAGTTTAACGAGTCTTGAAAATAACTGAAATTGACTCGAAATAGGTTTCATTTTTACAAAAGCTTGAAACAAATAAAAACTATGCTTCAAAGTAGTTTCATTTTTTCACAAGCTTGAAACAGAGAGAAAACTGTGCTTGATGCCCCCTAAGTGTAACTGCTAGAGCGCATGCCTCCCCAACTTCATTTCATTCAACCAGTTGGATGAAATGAAGGTTGAGTTACGAGATCATTTGAAAAACTCGACCTAAACTGTAAGAAAATTATGCAAAAAACTGAAATAACTAACCTAAATATACAACTTAACATTTACGAGATCTAGTCAATCTCTCGACTCAAGTAGAGGAGGATTTGCTTCATTTTTTAACGAGCTTGACACAGGAAAAGAACTATGCTCGGATTCGGTTTCATGTTTACTCAAGCTTGAAACGAAAAACTATGCTTGTTATAAGTTCACATGCCCCCAGCATAAAGATGCAAACCAAGGTACATGCCCCCCAAGCTTCATTGCATTCAATGAGGTGGATGGAATGAAGCTTTACTTTCAAGATCTTGGAAAGACTTGTGGGAGCTGTTTCATTTTTTAGTGAGGTTGACACAGGAAAATAACTATCCTCAAAACCCTTGTTTCATTTTTTAAACGAGCTTGACACAAGATAAGGAACTTTGCTCGTAACTACTCTCTACAATCTACCTAACAAAAAACTCTACTCTAAAAAACCTTGATTCATTTTTTAACGAGCTTGACACAAGACAAGGAACTATGCTCTAAAAACCTTGATTCATTTTTTAACGAGCTTGACACAAGACAAGGAACTATGCTCTAAAATCCTTGATTCATTTTTTAATGAGCTTGACACAAGACAAGGAACTATGCTCATGAATACTCTCTACAATCTACCTACTTAACCTACCCTTGTTTCATTTTTTAATGAGCTTGACACAAGACAAGGAACTATGCTCAAAAAGTTCGCATGCCCCCAGCATAATGACGCAAAACGAGGTAAATGCCTCCCAGGCTTCATTGCATTCAACCGGCTGGATGAAATGAAGGTTTACTTTCAATATTTAACTTGAAAAGGGAGTTGTTTCATTTTTAAGGAGGTTGACACAAGAAAAGAACTATCCTCATACCTGATTCATTTTTTAACGAGGTTGACTCAGTAACAGGAACTATCCTCAAAATCCTACTTTCTACAATCTACCTAAATATCCTAAAATCTACCTGATTCATTTTTTAATGAGGTTGACTCGTTAAAAGAACTATCCTCATGCTATCCTGTTTCATTTTTTAACGAGGTTGATACAAGAAAAAACTATCCTCGTACCTGATTCATTTTTTAACGAGGTTGACACAGTAAAAGGAACTTTCCTCACACTCACTGATTCATTTTTTAACGAGGTTGACACAGTAAAAGGAACTCTCCTCGAGGCAGCCTATTTCATTTTTTAACGAGGTTGATACAGGAAAAAACTATCCTCGTACACACTGATCATGGCTTCTGACTGGAAGAAAGACATGTCAATGGACACACCTTGATCATGGCTTCCAAGAGGTCTTCATCAGAAGGAAGAATAGTTCTCTGGAAGGAACACATGTCAAGGGACTCAAAAGGGATAAGAACATCGTGTTCAAGTAATCCCATAGAGTTTTCCATGCCAATTACCGGATCTAAATCAACAGTGAGAGGCTCACTTACATCGGTAACTGAAAACATGGGACCAGTTGCCACATAATTAACCCGTGGCAGGGTAGATACCACTTAAGAATCAGGAACATTTAGGGTTGTCATATTATTGGTAGCCGAAACAAGACTAGGGAACGAAAGCTGGCCTACAGTCACAATACTTCCATTGTGAGGGAAATACATCACGCGAAAGAGTGTCGATACGACAACTTTCATTGCATAAACATAGTCTCGCCCAAGGAGTAAATTGAAATAAAAGGGACCTCAAACTACCATAAGATCAATACAGACAGTTTTACCTTCCAAGGTAATAGAAAACTTAGGAAGGATCCCTAAAGGTTCACTAATGGTTCTGTTAAAAGCTTTCAGATTCTGCGTAATAGGCGTCTGCTGAGGGGAACCCAAAGCTTTCCAAACAGTTGAGGATAAAATACTAACAGAAGCACCTTCATCTACCTGAGTACGATGTATGTCCCTACCACCAGCCTTGACAATGATTTGGAAAGGGATGGAGGAAGGAAGACGAGGTTCTGTCAGTCTATTCCAATCAAAGGAAAAGACCTCAGTGCTCGGAGGGGGTTCTGTAGAAATAGGTGAAATACCCCCCGGCGTAGAAGAATCTGATGTAACAAGAAGAACCTGAGCGGCATGAAGTTCACTTTCTAAAGGGAAAGTGGGATCGACCGAATGTGAAATTAAATCGACCACTTGATCAACTAACGGATCATCAACCTGAGTGACATGAGTTTCACTCTCCAATGGGAGAGTGTGATCGACTGTACTTGAATTTAGATCAATCACTCAGTCAGTTGACGGTAGGTTGGGAGAAAGTTTACGGTAACCAGTTGGAAATTCTTGTTGTGGAACAGTAAGGTTTTCCAACAATGTTGAGGCTTCATCCATGTGAGGGCAAATGTGAGTTTGATGACTCCCTTTGCATAACTTACAAGGAAACCTAACTTTACCCTTTTTCCCAGAAACCTGACTGTCACTGGTTGATGGATCAATGGAAAGTTGATGAGATTTTTCTGACCATACTTCCAAGACCTTTAGAATACCAGGACAATTGACAAGGAAGTGGTCACCCTTACAAAGCTTGCAAGGGTACTTGGGTTTACGATGCATGTCGGAGTTTTCCTCAACACCACTAACACTTACAGTCGTGGTTGGTTGGTTGACTTCTTTCTTATCTTGCTTCTTCTTCTTCTTCTTCTTCTTCCCTTTCTTCTTCTTCTTAGCCTCCTGGTTACTAGCATCAAGGATTTTACCAGGCGAAGAGGAAGAAATGGAGGAAGAAAAATTAGGCGAAGAAGGTAAAGGGTCAACAGAAGGTTGGTGATGTTGAGATGGTGAACTTTGTTGAGGTGATGCATCTAGTTGAGTCGCCAATTTGTCACACGGAATCAGTCAATAGTGCGGACACAACCGACCTTCCTAGAAGTCTAAGACATTCTAATGACAAACAAAACAAACTAGAGCTATCCTTCTCTAAACATGCATTATGATATGAGAAATCAAGTGTTTTGTTCTTACCTTTGTCCAAACGTTGTTGTAGAAGTCCAAGCTTTGTTGATCTGGATGAGCTCCTCCCTTTCTCCAAAACCTGCAATCACCAACAGTCAAACCATTAAATAGCACCTGATTATAACATAAAACAAATCATATTCAACATATAGACCAAGGAGTACATGAAATAACTCATAAACAACAAGTTATTGAGAAGAATGGACTAATTTGCATTAAAGGTAATCAAAAGGAACCATTCCAACCTGAGCCTTGGTGTTGTGCAAGCTCCTTCCAGGGTCCACAAGAGTCTTCCTCTACTTTGACAAAGCTCACCCACTTCCAAATAGAACAAGCAAAGATGGCAATCTCTCCTCACAAGCTTCTAAATGGGAGTCCTAATTCCTGTAGCATTTACTCTTAGGAATGTATAGCTTTCAACCTCCCCTCCTTCTGGCCCAATGTCTGTATTTATAGTGCTCAAGAGGAAGTTAATCAGGTCCACCATCAATGGGATAATCCCCTCTTTGGATGGGATAGCTCCCCTATTGATGGGATAAGTTCCTCTTTGGTAGGAGTGCATGAACCATCTGGAGGCGCTCAATACACGTCAAACAACCTTCTAGAATGCTCTAGAAATGACCACAAGTGACTTTTTAAAGATGAAACTTGTGCATTTTAACCTTTTCAGGGGGACGCACCTACACCTTTACATACTAAGTGTCCAAAGACGCAGCTTTTGTGAACATTGGGTGCGTCCCCGCAGCTAAGGTTGAGAGAACCTGCGTCCCCAGAGATAAATACATTTAGAAAGACTTTCTCTCTTTTTTGGAGTTTGACATGGAAAGCAAAGGCATAAGACTTGCCTAAGAGGGTAGCATGACTGTTGATAGAGTCATCCTAACTGTAAATAGTCATGGTGACATTTTTTAGTGTAACAGATTGCCCGAAGGGTAGGTTATCGAACAAGCATATGTTATCCTCCTCAAGCTTGACAAAAATAAAGAGGTACTGGTCAGAAATGACTAGGGAAAAATTGGGAGAACCTCAAAGCTTTAATGGTAGCAAGTCGCTCTTGAACATGACACTTTGTCCTCCGTATCACATCGGGTTGGGTTGTTTCATTCACCGGTCTCATCACCATGGTCCTCGCCAAACCATCCACATTTGGCGTAATTCTACCGATCCATCACATCATTGTCGTTATATGTTCAAGAGATGTGTTCAGAAAGAGTCAACCAGGTCCCATCCACTGCCATACATTATCCTTCATCCACCCATGATCGCCACCCTCAATCATATTTCACAGATTGTTTTCACCTCCACTGAAATCATTAGCTCCGTTCCGTGTCATTGATGTGGGATTCATTAAGGCCCTCCTTTGACGGATCGCTTCTTGTCGACTTTAGCTCATTATCCAAGAAGTTGGTCTAGGAACAAACCCCCCAGTACTTTGAAGCTTGCATGCCTCAATGGCAAGTTTCTCACTTCCGGCGATAGGTATACATCAATGACCTTCGACCAGAAGAGTTTGCGTGGTGTTCGACGCCAAGTCCTATATTCACACCACGTGAATCGTACTATAGTACCTTGAGGGTCATCATCATTATCGGTGATTCCTCTCGCGCTTGTTAACGGTTTACATTATTGACCGGTAATCAAGCGATGACTTTCCATGTTCGACTTCAACGCAATTCTCACATGGATCGACTTGTACTTAGAGTGAAGATCGAACGAGTTTTGAAGACCCCGGATCTAGTTTCATCCATCCGAGCTGCGATATATATTCAAGATATAAAGACATTTAATATGTACATCATTGCAACAGATGATCATCCTACTCAAAGGATGATAATTTCAGCAGAGAATTATCAGTCTACCATCAGACGATCGTCTGTTCTATGTACCAAAATGAATTTATAAAGCTGAGCATGGGAATGCCCGCCTCAGCTAGATCATGAAAGCAGAATGAAAAATAATGTATTGTATTGTATTTTATTACAGGGCACCTCTCAGCGATTGAATGAACTTCGGATCCTCCTGATAAAGCATTTCACCCGATAAACGACCTCATACTTTAGGGGGCAATTGTTATAGACATTTTTGTGCCTAACAGCATGAAGCATGAAATGTCAATAATCTGAGGGATCCAAAGTCCCTAAACATGTTGTTCTTACCCCTAGAGGAACAAGGTCAGCAAACCACAGCACTAAAAATCAATTATCCACCTGAAAACACTCAAAAACAGGCTATTTCTGGATCATGTCAGCTGCTCCACTGAGCATCTGCGCTGAATGTCAACTGCTCCACTCTGTACCTACGCTGAATGTCAAATCTAATGAAGGCTACCTGCGCTGGGCGAGATTGGCCAAGTGGCACAGTCATTCTGCAAGGTGTCAATTGCCCAGGAAGCTTCCAAACTGACACTTAGGTCAAGGAATTCGCCTTGTGATAAGTAAGAGGGTCTTGATCTCCAAGTGGAAGCAAGAATCTCCAAGTGGACTCAAGAACTGAAGAATAACTAAAGTGGGAGAGGACACTAGTCAGCTTCATGCCAGTCTCAAGATGACTCATCCTTTCTCCAAAACCCTATATATAGATCTCTCTCATGAGGTCTAGGGAGGCTGGAATTTTGGGCAAGTAAGGAAGTGTTGTTGGTTTGAGTATAGAACTATTGGGTGATTGCTTTGAAGGAGGGGAAGAGGAGATTTCTTTCTGCTGGGAGGTGTTGCTGGATTGGGCCTATTATGGTTGTAACACTCTCAGAACTTTACTTCTTCTATTAATAAAGTATTTGAGGTTCTTCTATATGCATGTGTCTCTATGGTGAATTGATGCTTGTATATTTGATTTATTCTAATCCTTGAATCAGTTATGGATGTATGCTTCTTGTAGTTTCCTTTTCTTGTGCTTTTACAGGATCTTTGTGTAGCTGGTCGGGTGAAAGAGCAAGGAGCTGGGAGCAAGCAGCAAAGAGGGAAGATTGTATCAACCATTAGCGCAAGATAATGGTTAGTGGATCCTTTATCTCTTCTCTTTCTCATCTCATAAAGAAGTAATCTTGAATAGCTTTGCATTCAGTTGTTGTTGAGGTACTATCACCCTTAGAGTGGGATAGGGTCATTCCGTATTGGATACTTTTCCCAACAACACACAGTCGAGCCAAAAACTCCCAAACCAAGACAGTCAATCTTTAAACAAACAAAGCATCTCCCAGACCAAACTAGGAAACCCAGAAATAGACAACTAATCCCCAAATTTTTGAAAAGCGACCGAAACAAAAAAATCAAGGCAAGAACAAATAAAAAGGGACAAAGGCCAGCTCCCCAGTGGAGTCGCCATTTTTTTAAGCAGGAAAGTGTTCCCTCTGCGGACAGAGACAACACCTCTAGCCCTAGAATGGGTCTAGTCACAAACAAGGACAAATCAACAACAATTCTCCTTAAATAGTTCGAGTTAGAGGCCTACCTCAACCAGTGGTCGATGAAGTTACGTTGCGCTGCTCTAGCTTCTGCTTCTTTCTCCTAGAGAGTAATCAACCTGAAACAAAGCAAGGAAATACAACAAAGCACATAACCGTATACAACAAGAACTATTTACCCATAATGTCAAGAAATCATGAGCTATCTAGTACATTGCAAACAAGACATAATAAAACATCATCGATTGTATTAAATATGAAAATAGAGTAAGCTTACAACCCAGGTCTTGACATCACAAGCCTTCTCAGGAGGGTGCAGCCAGCATGTTCCTCAAGCATTCACCCTTGAAGATGGATCTCCCAATACAAGTCTCTCTCACCCACAAGTTTCACACAAGATCAAAAGCACTTCACAACCTTCCTCAAGCCCTCAAACAATCCCACACTTGTCACATGAGCTACCTATCAAGCTCACAACACTATCAGCAACACTCCAAAGACTAAGAATTCCAAACTATCCAAAAAACTAGCAGCTCATAGCAATGGTGAAAGCTTAAATAGGAGAAGGAGTCTCCATGAATGGTGGGAAGATGAGCTTATCTCCAAGGAAGGTAGCACAAATGACGTAACACTCATTCCAGAGAAGGGAGGGCGACATAAACAAGGCCAACAACCAGGTCTGGAGTCATCTGGAAGGCTAGCTGTTAGAACAAACTCGCCCAAACTGGATCATCGCGGGTACATAGCTGTACTGGCGCACTGACGTCGCTACTACATAATGGAGAAGGTCATGTCATCGCGATAAAATAGAAGTAACAGTCGCGTTGTCTCATGAAATTTGACCATCGCGGGAATCACGTGTACTTCTGCGATGACACCACGTATGGTTTGTTTTGGAGCGCTCATCAGCGTGTCTATTTTGACAACAGTCGCGATGATGTAGAAACATTGGCAAAGGTTGTCATTTGGAAACATCAGAGAGCATGAGCATGAATGATTTGGACTCACGACACAGTAGGAAGACTGGGATGAAGGCAGTGACAAATTATTGTGTAACAAGGAGAGATAGCAGAAAATATATTATTTCTATTGCTATAAATAAGGGGTGAGATGCACAAGTGGGAAGCGTCATGTATCACTGTTTAAAATAAATTGTACTAGGAATTCAAGTGTTGGTTTTCCAAAAATACCCTTAGTAGGGTGAGATACACTAAGAAAATTAAGTTGAGTCTAGTTGTGAAGAAACTTATTAGTGATAGTTGTGCCAAAAGGAGCAATGTCCCTAACTTAAATCTAGGAATGATACCAAAACAATAAAAAATAAAATTATTTGTATATATATCCCTGTTAGATTTAAATAGAAGTAAGAGGGGAATTGAGTTTGTCCAAAGATAATAGATTACTGAATGAATTAAACGTGGACTCTAAACGAAGGTGGATAAATAAGGGCCATCAATTATTTTGTTACAAATCAAGTATCTAGTAGTGTGTAAGCAATAAATTCCCTAAGGACTGCTATTATATACAATATTATGGGAAATTGTTCTATCTGATGTAAAATAGAGATATGCGTACAGTGAAAATCCCTCTCTCGACTATTTTGTTATATAAAAGAGTTTATGGGAATTCACATGCTATTATCATTATATAAGGCTTGTATGCCTTATAATCAAGGAAGTCATATGACAAATATAATATTTTATAAATCCAAGGCTGATACAAATAAATGATGAGGAGTATAAATTTCCCTAAACAAGGATGTAGATGTATAATTTTTTTATAGCTTCGAGTTCTAAAAGCGTTAAAAAAGTTATACGAAACATTACAACAAGTAAGTTCCTACTTAATATTGTGTAAATGAAGTAAGTGGTAACATAAGCTGGATAACAAAGAATGCAATACAAGAAACAAAACTTGTGTAGAACAAGCACCTAGTAATTACAATAGGTAAGTTTAAAATTGAAATTTCATACATTACTAGGTGGTGCACCCTAAATTATAGAGTACAAAAAAGAAAATGCGGTATAACCAGAGTAGGAATAGAATAAATATTGAAGAATTTGTGGTTACAAATTACACAGAGTAATTAATATTCAAGAGGAATGTGATTCACTGATAATAAAATCATATGTGTGTAATTTCTTAGGAAGAGAATTAAGTGCACAATGAAAAACTAATGTCAATCTTGCCCAATGTCCTGTAGTGGCCAAATTCCAGAAAACTTGATCCTACCCAATGTCCCGCGAGAATCGCTCCAAGCTATAGGAGTAGAAGCCTCACTGTACAAATGGTCCAATCTGTCCGCGAAACCCCAACTGTTGAATGTGAGTTGGACTGCGTTAGCAACAAAACCCCAACTGCTAGATCTGAATGGTACTATGGCGGTAGAACCTGAACCAGTGGATCTGATTGTTGCGACAGTGAGAAAACCCCAACTGCTAGATCTGATCTCGCAAATAAGATAATGGGTGATCTTCTGAGATTCGAGGGAACTATGGTCTCAAAGAAGTGTTAGGTGCTACAGATCGCAATATATGTAAGGGTCCAACAATAGTACTTGACCCAATATTTTAGGGCCCTAACTAAGGAGGATCAACTGTACCCTTAGGAGTACTACCTGACTACCCTATCGTACACGAGAGTAATCTCCCCGAGTGCTACTCTTGGTGTACTATAGCAGCAAGATGGCCGATGGTTTATCTAAAGTGAGGTTTCAGGTGAGCCTAGGGGGCTTACGATATACCCAGAGGGTATGTGGAATGCATTTTGTGTGCGGTTCTATGTAATTCACTACTACTCGAAGGGGTACCCACAGGTGTTACAAGGGAGTCCAAAAAACATGATCACCTCTTGTATTTCCTGTGTGCATGCTTTACCAAATTTGTAGGTTTATGAACTCAATCACAGATCCCATGGTTTAAAGATGCCGGAACACGTCTCTAGCCTAAAAATGAATCTGGAAAAAATGGAGGTACCACCAGCCTTGGAAGGTGCTCTGATACCACTTGTTATGGTCTTGACCTACGAGAAATTCCAGAATACCAAACATCCGAAGAGATACAACCGAGAACACAGAAAAAATGGGAAAAAAAACAAGTAATTTATTATTCAGATATGAAAGCAATGTTCCCTTGCCTCTTTGAGGGGGAAACCTCTAGTAGGGTAGAGCTTGATTACAAAATAAGACTCGATATCCATCAATGGTGAGTCTCTATCCTTTATATAGTATTCATACATACAATACCATGGGTCATTACCATGGTTCTCTTAATACCATCTATCTAATACCATCGCCCATTTGCAACTAACTGTGGTCACTTTCTTAAATGCGTGTCAACCACTTACAATTATTAATAAAGTCTTTATTGATTCTTTATCTAACTATAAATATGGCTCATCCCTATTACATAAATAAAGGGGTTAGGGTTGGACCCTAAGAGGGTTAATGGCGATGGAAACCCTCATGAGACTTATGTCATAATGTAGTTATTGTATTATTAATTGAGTTAATAAATTGAGTTCTTTGAATTATTCAGGAAATGGAACTGGACTTTAGAAGACTTATTCCCAACTTAGAAGAAGTTGACGGTGGTCAAATCCAATATGTACCCTTCCTAAAAATATCCTAAAAATCGATGGGAGAAATAATTAGAAATAAATGGATTTAATATGGTTGGAGATAAAGTTCATATTAAATCACTTAGGTTGATAAAGATATTAAGTGACAATGGAATAAATAATTGTGGGGGGGAAGCAAGGATTTAAGGAAAAAGGTAATGACCTTTTTTGAAAAAAATAAAAGTAAAGGCCTAGGAAAAAGGGTTGGCAGACCCAAAAGCAAGATGGTGCTAAAATCTATTGGGAAGAAATCTTGTAAAATAAACCACCAAGGAATAAATGGTTGTTGATCCCTGAACGTAATAAGACCTTGGATCAAGGGGAACTAATGAAGACAATTCATGGTTAGATGGAACGTGCACAGATTCCTAAATATTCACTAAGAAATTATTTATTGTTAGTTGAAATATTATTTATGTCCATGCATGGGTAGTGAAATTCTTGTAGTATTGTTACAGTTAAATTACAGTATGAGGATGAAAATCATAGCATTCTATTTATTTTTTTATTATGCACGAGCACACATATAGTAATTTTTCTCTTGCGACAAGAGTTAAGAGTTATATGTATGCGAAATTGGATATCTATCTATCTATCTATATATATATATATATATATATATATATATATATATATATATATATATTCATAGAAATAGGGGAACGATGTTGTTTAGGGAAAATGGCTCCACGGTTTGCATTACCATACCTAAGGCCATTATAAGATGAGGGTTAGGGTTTGCCTTTGCACTGTTCACATCAGAAATACCTGCCTGGGATGTTACTTTGTGAAGTTCTCAAAATGCAGAGAATGTTAAAACTACGAGGGGATTATGATTCACATGATGACATGTTGCTTTCGATACTATATTCACTAACATAACACAGTTTATCAAACGGTTGACAACTCAAGAAAAGTTTTTTTTTTCAAAGAATTATCTATACAGTGATAGAGTGGATATTCAACATGCAGGAAGAGTTGATGGAAAAATGAGAGGTTCCATCCATAAATATTTGCATCTAGATAAGCCCTCCATATCAACATCAGGGGATGATGATGGAACGAACATCTGGATTCCCAAACATGGGAATATTTTATTTTCTATCAATTATATTGAACTAGTTTCCCATTCCCCCCTTGATTGCTAGATTTTACATTGGCTTGCACTAAACCTGGAGATGAGGTGCTCCATGAAAACCCTAATGTAGGATGGTTGACACCTTGGGAAAAGCTAGCAAGCTCAGATGAGTTTTCAATAGAATCCCTAAAATTTTGTCAGACTCATTTAAACCCTAGTAGCCAATATTACACTATGCAATTTCAAGGGACTCGGTGCACAACGCAATCTAGTGAGGTTAGCGAGAAGTCATAGGATAATGTGTTAGTATTCCATTTGAAGACAATACTTAAGGATGGGGCTCCCATCACACTACAACAATTAGTGACCATCAAAAATAAGCTGAAACCCACAAACCATAGTGGTGGGGAAGAGGGTCCTTATTTTGCTGGTGTGTATAATAGGGACAACAACTATATACCCACTCTAACACTTCATACTGATGAGGAGAAGCTACAAGATGAAGGTATAACTACTTCTCGAGACAAGGAGGGGGGATAAAAGAAGAATTCCAAGAAAACAAAATTCCCTAAGGTAAAGGATAAAAACAAGGCTCTTATTTTGGGAGAAGGCATCATAATCGATGATATAATGGACATGAATGACAAGGTTTTGGTTGGTAATGTTAGCGGTAGGAACTACTCCTCCTCCTAGCTCAAGAAATGGACACATGAAATTTCAGGACAAGTCTTAGAGACTCTTCCTACAACTTTCACTATGCCAAATGGATTGTTCGATTTCAGTTTCAACAGAGAATAACACGTGAGATGGGTACTCTCATGCTACTGAAACATTAAGACGGCATTCGTTTTATTGAGGCGATGATCCCCAATGTTCGACCTAGAGAGAGAGCAACTGGGTGTTGGTCCCATTTGGGTCAGATTGGATGGCCTACCCCTTCACCCTTGGATGGAAGACATTTTTCAATTCATTGGAGAATATTTAGGGTAGTAGGACTATGACTAATCCTATCTAGAGACCAACCGAATTTCCCACGCACAGGAGGTATGCTAGAGAACCCAATTCTTCGTTATAGAAGGGTTGTTCACAATTAAATAATTGATTACGAGGGCTTCCCTTTTAGATGTCATTGGTGTCATGAGGTTGGGAATGTATGAAAACAATGCCCACTACTTTTTAAGGACAACTGAAATGAATTCAAGGACAGGTACAGAAATCAGTCAGTTGGGGGCTCAGCGCTAATAGAGGGATGTCCCCTTGGAAAGTTTGTAGAGCTTCGGTCAACTCTAATGACCAGAGATTGCACTGCAAAAGGATGGAGTTCGTTGAACATTGTGTCTTGGTTGCACAAGGGTGGAGAAAATTTGAGCATGGGCAAACCTAAAACTGCCACTATTTCGGGTACTATTACTCTTTCACCTACCTCATGCTTGCAAAATTTTATCTTTGGTTTTTTCCTATATGCCCTCTTCTATTATTTCCTCTTCTACTCGCTTTAATATTCTAATAAATAATTTTGGGGTTTTGTCCTACCTAGTCAATACTATCCCTGTTTGTTTCCTAGTACAATGACCTACCTCACTTGCTCTTAATGACACCTCTTTGGGGTCTGAGAAGGGGCATAGATACAACCTCTAATCCCTGATAAATCCTATATTTGACATGTAGCTATTTCTGACCATGGGTTTGGTTTGGGTCATGTCTCCCCCTCTAGTGTTCCTAAAATCACTCGTGGGAGACAATCAGATATATCCAAAGCCATGAATATGGCTTACCTTGTCATTGTTGTTGGAAGACAATTATAACCAGAAGGAATTCTTAGAGCAAGGAATGCCCTGCCTGTGGTTCACTAATGAAGTGGATCTATTATAATTTTCGAGGGTTACCTAGCCCCTCCAAGAATCTAGTGCTCAAACACCTGATCTTGTCATACAGTCTTGATATCATATTTCTTTAAAAAAAATTGGGTTCTTTCTTAGATGTTGAACATATCATGGATGGTTTGTTTAGGAATTGGAATTTCTTTGTTCTTGACGTGAGGGGTTGCTCTGGGGGTTGCAATTTTTATCAGTTATGAATAAGTGAATAATATTAATGTATCGGGAAATCACAATTATGTTGCAACTAACATATTTTCCATTTAAATTAAGCTTGTTAATAAATATGGACCTTGCCAAAATCAAGTCTCCTTATGGAATGATCTTATGGACAAATCTTTCATGAAAAATGATAGACTGACTATTAGGGGGATATTAATTTATCTATTGGAAGGGATGAACACTAGGAAAATCATGATCCAGTGGATTCACTCTCTGATTAATTCTCCCACTTACTGGAATCCCACCATTGTATTGACATAGATATGGCTAGGACACTACTTACATAGAGAAATCACCAAGTAGGAGAGGATATGTTCGTTAGAAGAGTGGACCATTTCTTGATTAAGGAAAGTCTCCTAAACCAATTCACCATGTTCAAACAATGGGTTGGATTGGGGGATCAATCTGATCATTACCTTATCTATATCTAGCTATAAATTCACTTCGATAAGCCTAAATCCCCCATAAAATTGAATGTGACATGGATTAAAGAGGAGGAATTCAGGAATTTGGTTTTAGATAATTGGTGCTCCTATGAATTTAGGGACGACAGATCGATTTCCTCACAATTTAACGAGAATCTTTGTAATTTAAAGATGAAAAAATTGGAGTTAAGGAAACTCTAAATAAAATTGAAGTTGAATTGGAATAGTTGGAAAATCCTAGAGGAGGGGATATTCATCATTTGAATCAAAATTACACCTTATACAATTAGAAATGACAAGAAGGAGATTACTGTAACCCAAAGAAGAATCTTGGAGGCCTAAAAGTAGGGTGATATGGCTATTGGAATGGGATGAAAATACTATTTTTTTTTTAAATATGTGAGGGAAGGAAAGCCATTAATATTATTTGGTCCCTCAAATATGTTGTTGGAAATACAAGATAAAAATTTATAGATTTGGCCATGATGGGAGTTCAACACTTCCAATCCCTCTACTCAGCTCTTAGGGAATCTCCTATAGCAGAAATGATGAATATTTACCAAGACTTATATTTTCTAGCGAGGAGGATAATGAATACTTATTGAAACCTGTATCTAGTGGGGAGTTGGAGGTTGTCTTACAATGGTTCAAAAAGTATAAAATTCTAAGACCCGATGGGTGGCCTATAGAATTCTACCTGAGTTTATATGATCTACTTGGTCGTAATCTATTGAAAGTAGTGGAGGAATGTCAAAATTATGATCAAATGTATGAAGGCTTCAAATCTACCTCCATGGAACTTATTCCTAGGTCATGTCACCTGGCTACATTTGACAACTACAGAATGATCTCATTATGTAATGTCATATACAATATCATAGTAAAAAACGTAGCCAAAAAAATCAAGTCGATCCTATCTCACCACATTTCACAGTAACAATTCACCTTCTTGGAGAACCGTTAGATAAATGAATCCATTGGGGTGGCTCAGAAGGGGCTTCATAGTCTAAGGAAAAAAATACTGAATTGCATGATTCTTAAAATAAACATTTCAAAATCATTTGACAGAGCTAGTTGGATCTACATCGAATTGATGCTTACCCATTAAGGTTTCAACATATCCTTTATTAACTGGTTTATGTCTTGTATCACATCTACATCATTTGCAGTCCTAATCAATGAAGCTGCTAGAAATTTCTTCCATGCTGAAAGGGGTCTTCGTCAAGGCTACCAGTTGTCCCCCTTATTATTCCTATGATTATGGAGAGTTTTAGCATACTATTATCAAAAGTTAAATGCAGAGTATCTCTTACGAGGACATTTTGTTAAGGGAAATCCTCTTGTCACACCTACTTTTCATTGATGATTTACTGATCTTCCTAGATGGATCGCATAGTGACCTGACATAATTCAAATATATCTCAAACTTATTATACAAGGAAAGATGTATGACACCAAATAGTTTGAAATCTACCCTCAAAATTAATGAATGTTCGGAGCTTGAAATAACATTTGCTCACAATTTTTTTCCGTTCCAAATTAAGATCCTTTATGAAGGAATCAAATATATGGGGTTTCAGCTAAAACCAAATGACTATAAAAAATGTGATTGGATGTGGCTTGTGGAAAAAATTGAGAAGATACAAAAATATTGCTGTCACAAGTGGCTGTCCAAAGCTCGAAGACTGGTTTTTATTGAATCAGTACTAGAAGCCACAACACTATTTTGGATGTCTTTATCTTGGATTCCTAAATAAATATTGATAACATTCATAGGTATTTTGGTGGTTTCCTTTGGCATGGTATGATGGAAGGAGGAAAATTTGAATGAGTTGGATGGGAAATAATTTCTCTTCCCAAAAAATGGGGTGGTTGGGGCATAAAAGACGTGTTATGTTCCTCACAAACCCTGGATGCCAATTTAGGATGGAGACTAATCACGACTCATAGTCTCTGGATAGAAGTTGTGACCAATAAACATATATCCCCTATCTACAAAATATTTGATTATGTTACAGAATAAACAAATACCTAAAATATCTACTATTTAGAAAGAAGTCCTAAAATCACTCAATATTATAGCTTTATGGCTTTCCTAAGGATTTGGCTTAGGCAGCCGTGTCTTTGTTGGGATTGACCCATGGTATAGATGTGGAAATCAACATATCCTCCCCTTGGATCTAGTTTCCTTCTGATCTTCATGCATGATCGAATGTCTAAATGAGATTATGGACGTCGAATATACTATATATGGGGTCAGCATTAGCTTTCTGCAAGATCTCTAGAAAACCTAGATCAATGGCACCAACCTTGGGATAACTACATAGAGGTGTTGGCTACATCTCACATCACAATATTAGATGAGAAAGATGATTTATTGTGGACTCACGCTAAGCATGGCTCATATTCACCCAAATCTAGTTATTGATTCATCATTTCCTCAAAGGATCCTGATATACAAAATTGGTGGTGGAAGAACCTCTAAAAATCAAAGAGTTCAACCAAGGAAAGTATGCTACTATGGTGCATGCTCACGAATAAATTACCTACTGACGATAAACTAAAAAGGTGATCCTTGCATGGCCCTTCTTGGTGTGCTTTATGTAGAGAATATGAGGAATCTATAGAACACTTATTTTTAACATGTTAATTAGCCCATAAAGTATGGATGTTGACATATCAAGGTATATCTATAAACATTAGATGGAAGGGGGGAATATCTCTTAGGATTCGTAGAGATGGTTGAACGACGCAACACCAAAAATGGTTTGTAATATACCTCTAATTACATGCTAGGGCATATGGATATGGCAGAACTAGAATATTTTCCTAGATAATATCTTCTCTCTTGAGCTAACCACAACACAAATTCTAGAAACATATAACCTCCTTCCCAATCAAGTGCATAATCATGGACCTCACACCATCACTGTAGAGACTATTAATAATTCATATTGCTGGGAATAATTTTATGGTTCTTCACAAAATGGAAGATGTCGAGGGGGCATTGTTATACACCTAAATGACTCTCATCATGTTGAAATTAAGGCAGGCCTGGGTCAGGGCACAAATAATTATGCACAATTTTTTAGTTTAAAGTTATTCCTCCTATTCTCTATTGAAAAACGTTGTTCTCACCTATAGTTTTTTGGTGACTCAATGGTGGCAGTTGATTGGTTTAATCAGATTTCTACATGTCACACAGACACACACAAAGGAATTTTGGATGGAGTTATGTTTCTCAAATCTCATTTTGATTCCATTTCCTACCAACATATTTACAGGAAGCATAACACTCTTTTATATAGGCTATCCAAAGATGGATTGTAACAGGCGTTCGGTGTATGGCATGTGAGATAACATCGCGGGAAAAATCATCATCACTATTATCATTTCCCTTTCACTGACACTATACTGGATACAACAGCTACATAGTGACATATTTTTTATTTTTTTCTTATCTGACTTTTCAACATTGGATATGGAAGATTCACAGTGAAATTATTTTGGCTCTTTTCTTATGTGACTCATCACATATTAGTACTTGGCACATTACAGATGCATCTCATCTCATGAATACACTTCGTGGAATTTTAGTTTATCATATTTTTTCTCTTTATATGTATATGTATCTCAGTACAGTTTGATAGACATTATGATGATTATTGATATAATCAACAATCATTTTTGGCATGATATTCTACTCATACAACATGTAGTGTTCATCACCATATTAATGAAAATTATGGTTTTTCCTCGGGGGAAATATCTATATATCTATATCTATATCTATATCTATATCTATATCTATATATATATATATATATATATATATATATATATATATATATATATATATATATATATGACAAAAATAGTTAATGGTATCACAACTAACGTACACATACATGTATCAAGTCTCTATAAATATATTGTGTACTCAAGTCAGAATTGAATATGGAATATGCACACATGAAAGAGTTATCAGCCAATGAATTATTCCATATATTTAAATTAACTAATGGATTGTTGTTAACCCATATGAAATAATTTACTTGAGTGAAGGAAGTATGAACAAATTGACGGATTAGAGATAACTGTATGCATTAACATTGTAATCTAATCATGAATAACAGGAAATGAATGAAGCCACACATAGAATGGAAGTAAGGACCGAGAGCTAAACTCTCATAAGAATATTTCATGAAACATTATTTATTGTTATGATGGGGTTATTTCTATTGGAAACTTTATTACTGTGAACATGTATACTACAATTCAAAAAGAAAATAATTATAAAAAGTTGGTAGTTAATCCATCAGACTATATTATGTCATAATTTCACTCAAGATCTACGAATGGAATATGTATACCTAATATGGAACCATTTCCTTTTGAAAATGAAACCTAGAGAATTCCATGAAATTCTTATTCCTTAGTCTATTATACGGTTCTAGTTGTAAAGCATAGCTAGATAAGTCAATAAACAAAAGATAACTTTTATATTTCATTTATTCCTTGTACTAAATTACATAGAGTATAGATTCCAATAGCCTTACATCCTTCATAATTAGAGAGGTATACTAAGAGAAGTGGCATAAGGGGGATGAAATAAAGTTAGGAAACTAGTGATAATAAGGGTAAATAGTACGTAGTAGATTTAAAATTATATTATTGGATTTTTTTTTAGATACTAAAGTAGAAGTGCATTGAACTATAAATAGTCTTGAGAGTACTGGGAACAAGAACATTGACTTATAATGAGATAATATTTACGCTAATAAAGGTAAGTGTACCACCAATCAAATGGACATAAGTTATATTATGGTTGTATGAATTGTTAATGGTATATTGAAACCCTTCAGAATTTGTAGAACGCCAATTTTTCTACAAAAATAAAGGGCACAAAATAAAAGAATAGAATCATTACACTAATAGGGTAATTTCACTAGTTCTATAAATAATACTAATATTAAAATAAAATAGTGAGTGTGATGGTTAGTTTTGCAAATCAAGAAACAACTACAAATGACAAGTAGTTCTTTTTCATAGTGTAATATATATATATATATGTTTTCTTGTTTGTGTGTGTGTGTACACAATGCGAGCCAAAAATTGACAGAGTAGAAATAAAAAAGATTCTTCGGGGAAAGAATACTCATGGGCCCACTACAACTCAACCATATAAATTTAATGGGTAATTTTTTAAGGATTTTATGGCAAAGTTTTGACCACAAAATATATCGTGAATTTATATAATGAAGTTAACCTGGTAAGGACTACAAATTCTAGCGAATTTTTACAAATTAGAAGAAAATTCCACTATAACCAATGCATACCTATATTAGGATAAGCAT